>CM040121.1:529026315-530300588 GCA_022559845.1 Amorphophallus konjac
TCGACACCGCATCTGATCTCGATCATCGCGCCAACTTGACCCTCTCAGGGGAGCACGATGAAACCATATGACAAGATCATGATGTCTTCGGTCATCACCTCACTCGACTCAGACTCACAGGGGAACCATCCCATGCTGGTTACCAAACCAGGGATAACCATTGCGACACCAACGTCCCATCAAGGACCACCATTCTGACGCCAAACTCACTAAACGGTCTCCGCCCACAGGCGTCACTCTTCCGTCCGGTCTCATCACATCCCTCGACCTCCATCAGGCGACATCCTCAACAACCCCATCCGGGTCTAACACCGACGCCTGACACGGCTTCCATCACAGGAACAGGGTACTCATGCGGCGCACTAGCCAGCACACTCCCCAACACTCCATCCTGCCAGTGCCAAGAACCATGATATCTTGAGTAACGGCACGGCAACAACACATTTCACACAAAGGAACCAATCCTCCAATGCTCAACGTAAACTCAGGAATCCGCCCGTAGCAACCAACGCTACGATCCTGAACCAGTGGGTCACAAGCCCACCGGGCTTCCACTGCGCACTCTGATCCGCGCGCACAGCCATAAATTCCCAGAAACACCGTCCAACCGGTACTCGTCCTTTTGGAAAAGTACCAACACCCTTACACGACAAGGGAATGGGCACAACTTCTCACAGGCAACCACCTTGCCAAAACACAGATCACGTCTCGCACAGACTTCATGGCACACGAAGGCCAACCAATCCGAACACACAATGCAAGACCACGAACCTTGGCCAAATGTAATCTCTCCAACCAAAGGAGAAACCAATCGCACCTCCGACCAACGGAAGAACTCCATGCCCGACCTGATCTTGAATATCGCGCACGCTGGAAATAGCACCATCCAGCACCGAGAAAACCATCACCACGTCAGGTCAGCGCCTCCGACACACTCAGCAAGTGTCACGTCGGACAACAATCATAGCATCTCTCGATGCACCACCACTACAATTCCTCGAACTGCAATACACCACGCCAAGAGCCGCAACACAAGCCATAATCGACAACCATCAATGCTCATCATCGAGTCCCGAAACTCACCGTGAAACCTTCACATCTCAAACCAAATCCAAAGCAAACACAACCCGTTCGCACACAAGAGCGCAGGAGCAAGACTTACTGGGATACCACAGCCCAATCCTGCCTCGAAATCTACAAAAATAATTGGGACCGACACGTCATTTCTGACACCACAGAGCACGATAAGAACATCATGCTCGACGAAACAGCAGCTCACCGAGAAGATCCTCCGCTCACCCGAGCACACTTCTCAATCAGAACGTCCGCTCCAACACCTTAAACCACGACCTAAACACCTCAGGGGATGGACAAACCTCAAGCTGGAGTGGCCAAAATTGATAGCAGCTCCCTCAGAGCACACTCACGGCCACTTAACCACAACAATCCTCGCCAGCCACCTGACCACGCTGCAGATACCCCAAACGCAGCACCGCGAGCTCACACCTGCCAGCAACCTCTGCCCAACGCACACAACCAGGGCCACCACCGATGAGGGAGAAGGCTCTCGACCTTGATCCTTAGACCCCGTGCTGGCACAAAAGTCGCGAACAGCAACCACCATCACAGCACCATGCGGCGCACTCAAGCTCTCAAGCGAGAAACAAAGCGGGAAAATAAGCACAAATCCCTATGCCAACTGCCGATTGTACTGGACCTTATGGACTCTGATCACTGTAATATCTTGAATTCCTATGTATGTCCACAACCACCGCTCTGATACCATCTGTAACGACCCGAGAATCTAATTATCGGGAGAGACCCGATAACCCAAGACTCGGACCGCCGCCCACGAGCCGGGAGGGCTCGGAAGGGCTAAAAGGAGTGTGGAGGCATAAAGAAATAAGAAATAAAGTAGAAAAATGTAACAATTAATAGAAATAAATAAACAACTACTACAACAGAGTCCAATCCAATAGAAAGTACAGTCTAAAGCAGTAAATCGTACCACATGCCAAGTGAACACTCGGCCCGGCGAGCTGGTAACTAAGAACCTCCGAACAGCACCCTCGAACCTCGAGGAAGAACCGCCACACCTGAAAAGTAGGGAATGAGTCTCCAAAACAGAGACTCGGAAAGGATCCCGCGAAACCCCAACCGGAAACAACGGCGGTAGCGGAAAGGAAAGCTACAATGACAGCAGGAACAGCGAACCGGTGGCCGGTCAAAACTCAGCACTACAACTACTCCTACTGTACCAGAAACACACCCCGATCTCACGGTCGGGGGCAACCGAACTACACTAGTACCACTTACTGAAGTAAAAACCCACGGTGACCACGCTGTAGAGGCATGTCTCCCAGGACACGGCCAACCTAGACACGCTGTCCAAGGTGCAACACCGAGCATCCGATCGCGGACACCGCACCAACAAGACGCAACCTCGTTAAAGCCACTAGCACTAGTCTCACGGCACGAAAATCGGCACACGTGCCACGGCGAAACAACCAGAACTCAACGGTCAACACGACCGAAAACCCGAAGGTCGAAGTCATGGAAACTGACAGTCTGTCACTCCCGACTCGACATGAGTACCTCCCACTAGAAGCAAGGCCGAATGCGTCCACTGACCTCTTAGTCCGCGCATCAGGTGTCTCCCTCCGGCCTAGCGGGAACTGAGACACCATACAAGTAACCACAAACATGTGACAAGTTGGGGTCACTCCCGTCGGCATGGGGCCAACCGCCCCCAACCACGTGTGCACACACAGACCGTACGTTCCTGGTCTGGCCCTCCGATCGGTTTTCCCCTCAGCCGGACTCCGGCTAGTAGATGCGGGGCCC
Source organism: Amorphophallus konjac (assembly GCA_022559845.1). NCBI lineage: Eukaryota > Viridiplantae > Streptophyta > Magnoliopsida > Alismatales > Araceae > Amorphophallus > Amorphophallus konjac. The sequence goes on from CM040121.1 coordinate 529,029,160, forward strand.
GACGAAAACCAGTCTAAAACCGTCCTCAGGGTATGCCCGTATACCTACTCCCAGGTGAGACAGCACACGTGTATCGGTGGGCTACGACTAGTGGAGGGTCACTGAAGGAGTAGACTCTCAAGTCAACGGAAAACAACGCCCGAACCCGACGAAGTACGGGGACCGTCCCACGTACCAGCACCGTCGCACGGTGACCACAGTCGGAGAAGAAACGGGACTCACAGTCCGCGGGCCATGCACCTGGCCATGCAAAAATGCCCAAGGCCGCCAAACTGAATCCCTTTCTCAGGGACAAGCGGGAACCCTCCAGCCCCAGGCTGGGCAACTGGACTCGCGGTCCAAGGCCTCACACATGGCCCACTCGGAAAGCACAGAAGCACGATTCTCAGGGCAACGCACAAGCTGCCACGCTGATAACTGGACTCGCAGTCCAAGGCCAACACATGGCCCACTCGGGAATCATCTTCCAGGAAAACTCACAGCATGCGGGGGAGACCCCACCGCACACACACCGATACACGGCGACTCGGTCAAGTGTAACACAAAAGTCCGGCACATGAGGAGTCACCTGGACTCTCAAACCTATGGGCACGCTAAACGAGGTAGCACGGTCTTCCCGACACCCTCAAAACATAGACACAGAATCCCACAGGTGACTGGGGCATTCACAAGACCGCAAGTCGACCGCTGGGTCTCAACCGGGTCGACTAGGGACCTACACAACGCGAAATAATCGCGGCAAGCACGAAGAACCACTTTGGCGCAACACAGTGCCTGGCGGTCTACCTTTGGGCCATCACAGCTGTAACGGTCCAAGGCTAGACCGTCACAGCACTCTAACGGTTCAACACAGGAGCGTCACGCGAGAGGGGCAACACCGACTGTGACGCACCCACCCTGGGGCGTCACAGTTTCTAACGGACCAAACCTGGTGCGTTAGGAGACAGAACGAAACAGGTTGTGACGCACACCCCTCGGGGCGTCACAGCCTCTGATGGTCCTACCTAGGCGCGTCAGAAGAATGGGCTGCGTCAACTCTGACGCTCCCATTCAGGGGCGTCACAGTGCTCTGATGGTCTTACCTAGGCGCGTCAGAGACTCGTGACCCCCAACGGTCTGAAAACACGAGAATGGACGTAGCGGTCGAACCAAGGCGCGTCACACCCTCTGGCGGTTTATCGTGGGACCGTCAGAGTGACCGACGCCCTGCCGACAAAACATGACCCTGTGACGCACCCTCCTTGGCGTGTCACAGCACGTAACGCACCCACCTTGGGGCGTCACAGCCTGTGACGGTCACTGGAAGGACCATCACACCATCCCGAGAGCGAGACGGCAGGAAACGACCCAAAAACTTCACCACGCCCCCATACCTCAACGGGAGAGGGGGAAAATAAGGGGGAAGCACCCAAATAGCCCCCAGCATGCATCTAAGGCCTCGGATCGGCCAAAAACGTAACGAAACGAGAGATCCGGCTCACTCCCCAAAAACATGGATTTTTCCCAAAAATCCCCGATTACGCCCGCTCAGATCACCACGGCCTACAAAACTCGCGAGAAAGGAAGTGCATGAGTTGGGGGTCCATCTCCCTACCTCCACCGAAGAAACGACGCACCGTGGACGCCGATCCACGAAGAAAACGCCGTGAAACCCTCGCCGTTCCACGAACCCACGGCCGAGCTTCCACCCGCCACCGGCCCTCGATCCTCGACCCGTTCCCCGTTCCTCGCCTCCCACCATCGCCGCCTCGCCCTCCTCCACCACCGTCGGCCGCCTGGGGAGAGGGGGAGAGAAAGAGATGAGAGAGAGTGAGAAAGAGAGAATGAGAGGGAGAGAGAGAAAAGGGTTAATATATATAGAAAAACCCATAAATTCCAAAAATTTAGAAAATTACGAAAAATTACCTCCGCGATTCTCGGAAGGAACACAACGCAGTGGTACTATCCCGGAGTCGGAGAATGCCACGGTTCGCCCTGCACAGAGTTCCGAAGGCACATCAGGGAAAAATACGTGTAAAGCACAAAATACACTCCGAGACCCACTAAAATGATCCGAAAAATATTCGAAAAATCTGGGGCATTACAGCCCTCCCCCCTTAAAGGAATTTCGTCCTCGAAATTCAGGACTAGCACTAAGTCACAGGGGAAGAACACCTCAGCCAACTGACAACGCTGTCAGGGCCCCAGTATAGAAAACCACGATTCACGCAAAAGCTCCAGACCTGAGGGACACATCCAGACTATAAACACGAACAACACCTCGCTCCACGCGCCGAGCACTTGGCCACTAGAGCAGGCGCAAACAAAGAACACAGTCCAGCGTCGCCTCAGTCACAGCACGATGAAACACGGCACCGCAGCCACAATCTCGCTCACCGAGGAGACACATCCCTCGCACGAGAAATAGCTACCGATGGAACCCATGGTCGGTAGACAACCCAGACGCCAGTTTCGCAAACCCGCCGACTGGTCTCACACCCGACACAAAGGAACAACCAAAACCGAGCTCCCACCAGCTCACGTAGCCATCTCAACAGACCGCAACCAGAACATCGGCTCTGCACCAAGAACCACCTCACACTTGGCAAGCTGAAAGCCAGATGTATCACTGTGCCAACTCTGTCAGAAGACAAACTTCGACAAAGCCTAGACCCCATCCGGAAAGGCACACCTCAAAATCAGCCACCCAAGGCCTCGCTGGCACACGGCTCTCACCGAACTCGAGCTGCACTCCTCTCGGACACCGCATCTGATCTCGATCATCGCGCCAACTTGACCCTCTCAGGGGAGCACGATGAAACCATATGACAAGATCATGATGTCTTCGGTCATCACCTCACTCGACTCAGACTCACAGGGGAACCATCCCATGCTGGTTACCAAACCAGGGATAACCATTGCGACACCAACGTCCCATCAAGGACCACCATTCTGACGCCAAACTCACTAAACGGCCTCCGCCCATAGGCGTCACTCTTCCATCCGGTCTCATCACATCCCTCGACCTCCATCAGGTGACATCCTCAACAACCCCATCCGGGTCTAACACCGACGCCTGACACGGCTTCCATCACACGAACAGGGTACTCATGCGGCGCACTAGCCAGCACACTCCCCAACACTCCATCCTGCCAGTGCCAAGAACCACGATATCTCGAGCAACGGCACGGCAACAACACGTTTCACACAAAGGAACCAATCCTCCAATGCTCAACGTAAACTCAGGAATCCGCCCGTAGCAACCAACGCTACGATCCTGAACCAGTGGGTCACAAGCCCACCGGGATTCCACTGCGCACTCTGATCCGGTCGCACAGCCATAAATTCCCAGAAACACCGTCCAACCGGTACTCGTCCTTTCGGAAAAGTACCAACACCCTTACACGACAAGGGAATGGGCACAACTTCTCACAGGCAACCACCTTGCCAAAACACAGATCACGTCTCGCACAGACTTCATGGCACACGAAGGCCAACCAATCCGAACACACAATGCAAGACCACGAACCTTGGCCAAATGCAATCTCTCCAACCAAAGGAGAAACCAATCGTACCTCCGACCAACGGAAGAACTCCATGCCCGACCTGATCTTGAATATCGCGCACGCTGGAAATAGCACCATCCAGCACCGAGAAAACCATCACCACGTCAGGTCAGCGCCTCCGACACACTCAGCAAGTGTCACGTCGGACAACAATCATAGCATCTCTCGATGCACCACCACTACAATTCCTCGAACTGCAATACACCACGCCAAGAGCCGCAACACAAGCCATAATCGACAACCATCAATGCTCATCATCGAGTCCCGAAACTCACCGCGAAACCTTCACATCTCAAACCACATCCAAAGCAAACACAACCCGTTCGCACACAAGAGCGCAGGAGCAAGACTTACTGGGATACCACAGCCCAATCTTGCCTCGAAATCTACAAAAATAATTGGGACCGACACGTCATTTCTGACACCACAGAGCACGACAAGAACATCATGCTCGACGAAACAGCAGCTCACCGAGAAGATCCTCCGCTCACCCGAGCACACTTCTCAATCAGAACGCCCGCTCCAACACCTTAAACCACGACCTAAACACCTCAGGGGATGGACAAACCTCAAGCTGGAGTGGCCAAAATCGATAGCAGCTCCCTCAGAGCACACTCACGGCCACTTAACCACAACAATCCTCGCCAGCCACCTGACCACGCTGCAGATACCCCAAACGCAGCACCGCGAGCTCACACCTGCCAGCAACCTCTGCCCAACGCAGCACAACCAGGGCCACCACCGATGAGGGAGAAGGCTCTCGACCTTGATCCTTAGACCCCGTGCTGGCACAAAAGCCGCGAACAGCAACCACCATCACAGCACCATGCGGCGCACTCAAGCTCTCAAGCGAGAAACAAAGCGGGAAAATAAGCACAAATCCCTATGCCAACTGCCGACTGTACTGGACCTTATGGACTCTGATCACTGTAATATCTTGAATTCCTATGTATGTCCACAACCACCGCTCTGATACCATCTGTAACGACCCGAGAATCTAATTACCGGGAGAGACCCGATAACCCGAGACTCGGACCGCCGCCCACGAGCCGGGAGGGCTCGGAAGGGCTAAAAGGAGTGTGGAGGCATAAAGAAATAAGAAATAAAGCATAACAATGCAACAATTAATAGAAATAAATAAACAACTACTACAACAGAGTCCAGTCCAACAGAAAGTACAGTCTAAAGCAGTAAAGCGTACCACATGCCAAGTGAACACTCGGCCCGGCGAGCTGGTAACTAAGAACCTCCGAACAGCACCCTCGAACCTCGAGGAAGAACCGCCACACCTGAAAAGCAGGGAATGAGTCTCCAAAATAGAGACTCAGCAAGGATCTCGCGGAACCCCAACCAGAAACAACGGCGGTAGCGGAAAGGAAAGCTACAACGACAGCAGGAACATCGAATCAATGGCCAGTCAAAACTCAGCACTACAGCTACTCCTACTGTACCAGAAACACACCCCGATCTCACAGTCGGGGGCTACCTGATGTGAAACAGCCCGAGGTTGGCTAAGCATGAAATGAGTAACCTAGGACCTAGACCCGCAAGCATACAAGCACTCCAATGATTCTCACAATAGCGTCTTACTCTCACGGCACACGCGATCACCCGGCGGGGCCGGGGGATGATGGCAAGGGTCCGGGGCGAGACCCAATAATTCTAATTGACTTAGTTGTCTTAGGCTGACCTCAAATGGCCTAGGATTCCCAACTTAGTGGGCGGCTGGCCCGCAGGGCGGGGTTCGGGTGGCACTCTCTCCCGGTCCGCGGTGGACACCTTCAAAGTAGCATACTAGTACGGGCTCTCTTCTCACCGTCCGACGGGCATTCAAAGCAATACTAAACTTGCAGAAATAAGGTAATCAAGGGTAGTATCATAGGCTCACCCGATCGGTGTGAAAACACCGATCCCGCTCGGAGACGAGGGCGCACCGGGAGGCGAGGGTATATACCCGATCGCCGCGGCGGTGTCGCTTGACCTGAAAGTGAAAGAAGTACAACACTGCACCTCTCGCAGGAGGGGTGATCTTGGGGTAGGGATTAAGCTTAGTACAACCAAAACTACCTCCACGCAGGGGGGGACCTTCAGTCGGCCAAGCGGGGTGGGGGAATTAAGCAAAGAAGACCGACTTTCCGAACTCCGCCGGTTCTGCCAAACTTCAGGCTCGCTGGACAGGGTGTCGATGACGACGCTGCCACGGACTCCACAGAACTCCAAACTTGATGAAACCGGTGCCAAAAGTTTCCCAACTGACAGATGATGATGCCTGAATTTTTTCAGAAGCTCTGGAACACGGGGCTGATCGGACTGGCGACTGGAGCAGGACAGCAATGCTCTGCCACTGACTGATGCAGAACTGATGCAGTAGGTTGCAGAAGGCACTGCGGATGCTCCCAAACTCCAAATGGAACGAAACTGGTAATGGCGCGATCGTGGTCGGAGAAGCTTTGAGCATAAGTTGACTGGGCCACAATCCGAGGTCGGAGAAGAGAGTGGTGACCGGAGAAGTTGGGACTGGTCAAACCTGGACCCACAGGTGGCAGACTGCACACTCCGGCGAAGAAAATAGTAACTGATAGCTCCGGTGTCCGAATGAGATCCTTCTTCTTGGAGATGAAAGCTAACTGGTTGTAGTTTCTTCCCTCCAAAAATGGCACTCAGATCCTTCACGAGCTGGCCGTGACAGCTTCTGCTTTCAGCTTCAGGTCTTCAGACATGGATAGAATGCGCAGTTGGACGAGATCCTCAAATACGAACAGCTCCGGACTCGGATGGATGCCAGACCACCACCGTTGGAAAGCTACCTCGCAGACGATTCCATAAATATAGGCCTTGTCACCTGAATCTTTGAGAGACGGTCGTGGCTGCCTCTGCAAGTCGCTGCCACTCTGCTGCCTGAAACAGAGATAGAATGAGGAGAGGAAGAGGGTGTGGGGAAGGGGATGGCCAAGAGAGTAAGAGGTGGGAGGTGTGTCTAATGGCTATGGAGGGGGGGATGTGGGGTGTTTAGGGGTTGTGAGAGTTGTAGGGGAATGAAGGTTGGGGGGTGAAATGGCTGGAGAGGGCTGTGAGATGAGTGGAGGGAAGGTGGAGCTCTTGGTGGGCAAGGAGAGAGCAAGGGAGAGAGGGGGGGGGCGAACTTGGCTTGACCAAGGGGAGGTGGGGGGTGAACTTGGGAGCTTGAGGGTGGGGGGAGATGAAAGGGCACAGCCCAAGGGGAGGGAAATTCGAATTTGGGTCCTTGGGAGAAGTCCCTTCAGCCTTGGGAGGGTGGGAAGGTGCTTTGGGAAGTGGAAGGGGTAGGTGGTGGTTGGAGGGTGGGGTTTTGATTGGTGTAGGATACCTTGGGGCTGGGGTGGAGTTATGGGAGTGGTGTGGGAACTTGGGAGGAGTTATTGGGGAGGGGAAGAGAGAGAGAAAGTGGGTGGGAAGTGAGGAGAGAGAGAGGGGGGTGAACTCTTCCCCTTGGGAGAGAGAGAGAGAGATAATGAGAGAGAGAGAGAAGAGAGATTTGATAGAGAGGAGTAAGACTAGAGAATTTTTCTATTCAAATGATTCTTCAAAAGTTGAGTACATGAGGAGAGATGGGCCTATATATAGGCAACCATTCTTTACATGACCAAAATGTCCCTGACAATAAGATAAAAGACCGAGCATATCCTAGACTCAATCCTATGGGCCCATAACTAAGATAATAAGGCCCAATTAAGCATAACAAGGGAAATGGACTAGAACCACATGACTCAATAAAGGGAAATACAAAAGATAGGACTCAATAAAAGGAAAATACATAAGATGAAACTTGGGAAATGAAGATAACAAGTGTAGACCATAATCAATCCACATCAAGAGTGTGCAGGCGACCCGAGCTAGAGGGAGTGTCGTGAGATGCCCTCATCAAATCTCCCGGGATGGGGAGAACTCGACCCCGTCGAGTATGGGTCCACCTGGTTGTCGTAATGCTCCAGCATGTCGGGGTCCAAGCGCAGCGGATCCTCTCGACTCACCCACGTATCCTCTATCGGGGACGGTTCTTCCACCTAACCAGGTAGCGCTGATACACCTTGTGCCTAGTAATGATACTCTGCTCATCCAGTATTGCCTCTACCTGCTCTCGTCAGTCTCTCAAGCTAGAAAGTGGAGTCCCTCCGGGAGTGTCTCTCTGAAGGCAGGGTAAAGGCTCAAGCTCTTCACTGGGTTCCACCGTGGGGCCCTTGTAGGGTAGCAGGTCTGCCACATTGAAAGTAGGGTGTACCCCAAAACCCTCAGGTAGGTTTAGCTCATAAGCATTACTGCCAAGTCGTCTCAGAACTCGAAAGGGTCCCGAACCCCGTGTCCTCAACTTGGAGACAGGTCTCGGAAGGAGCCGCTCCGTCCTCACCATCACCAAGTCTCCCACTTGGAACTCGCAGTGGTGCCGATGAGCATCTACCCGCTTTTTGTAAGTCTCATTGCTCTTTCCTATATGCTTGCGAGAATGCGTATGCCATGCATGATGATGCGATGTTGTGTGAAACGAATGGTATGCAAAGGTGGACCTGGGCAGCCAAATGTAGACCGATCACACTTTGATGCCATGAAGACTGTGACAGTCTTAGGAGGGCCGGGACATCCATAGATGAACCTTTTATGCATGGGTGTGACAAATGTCGGGGGGCCCGAACATCCATGTATGCTCCTCTCATGCTTAAGACTCATGATGAATGAAGGTGGGCCAATACATCCGAATACGGTCCACTTATGCTGCCTACTTGACATGTGGGTGATGTGAATGAATATACCCGACTTATGAATCATGTCAAATGGTGTGGTAGGCCTAGACACATGCATGTTTATCCCAACGGTGACTTCCATGTGCATAGATGTGGGATGACTTTTGAACGTCCATGTGAATGGGTCGAAGGGATCTAAGAAGGTGGTTATGGGGTGGAGCGCTTCATCAATCCCAAGGTGTTTATTACCTAAGGTCAAGGCTCTCATGGTGTAACATGTTTCTAGGAAAGGAGGAGTTTGGGTCAACATGGGCGATTTGGGTAGGGTGAGGTGGGTGGTGAATAGGGGGAGTGGGTTACATGAAGATCTAGGCTCCCTTAGGAAGGGGTTAAAGGGATCATGGTAAGGGTTACCTAGGTAGGGGTACTCCATGTTCTCAAGGTCCTCAAATGGTGAGTCATCTTCCTCCAAATTATTTGGGCCAAGGTTGCTAATGGGTTGGCCAATCAAAGCACTTGGGATCTCAATGGTTGGGGAGTAGACTAGGATGGGTTCCTCCTCCATGGGAAGAAGGAGTATGATCTCACTTGTAAATTGGCCATTGGTGTAGATGGAAGTGATGGAGCCAACGGTGGGGTAAGCTAGGCTAATGGTGCTAGACTCCGACGGCCTCATGGCTAGCATATCGGTCAAGTGGACTTGCCAAGGTAGGTAGGCCACTAAGTCTCCCAAATCTTCTACACAATAGGAGGATTGATAAGTGACATGAGGCTGAGTGGGAATGATTTGGGATTGATGTCCCATGGGTAGGTGGCTTGGTTGTGAACTAGGAATGGTGAGGCCTCGCTTGAGCCATTGGAGTACGGACTTATCTATGGTGACGGTGTCATGGGGAAGGGTGTGTAGCTCTTGAGGAGCTAGGCTAGGAGTGGTGGGTGAGTTGTGTGGCCCTTGGATTTCCTCGATTTTGGGAGGTGGATCCGGATTGGTATCCCTCTCCACTTGGGTGGGTGTGTGGGTGGCAACTCCTAAGGACAATGGGGTAGGAAGGTCTATGGTGGATGGGTTGGTGTTAGTCGATGCATGGCGCACCCGAGGAGGTGAGCAAGGTCGGACATGGGTTGGACTTGGGAGTGGAAGTAGTGGAGGCCTAAATTGGGGTAGGATTGGGGTGGGAAGTGGAAGGTGGGTTGGGTGAGGGGAGTTTGGTTTGGGGGTGGTGGCCATTATGGGCCTAGGTGGAGGGGTGGACATGGGGTCCAATTGGGTATGTGGACATATGGTTGTGGTGTAGGATGTAGATGTTGCGGTTGGAGTAGGGGAGGTGGGAAATGGTGGGGAATGCGTGATTAGGGTCTTGGGTTGGCCAAAGGGAAATGAAGAAGTTGAAATGCTCTTTGGGCTTTGATGTTCGGAATGGGAGGGGAAAATATATGTAGCCCTAAGTTGTTCCTTCATGTCCCCCCATGTTGTGAGGGGAGCTTCCCTTCTAATTATCCTTAAGCCTTCAATTTTCAACCAATGAGTGTGGGCCCGTTTGGTAAGTTGCAATTTGGCAAATCGGACTTTCTCATCCTCGGACATGGGATACCAAGTGAAGTAATGGTCTATCGAGACTTTCCAATCTAAATAATCAATAGGTTGAGTTCCATCAAATATGGGAGGTGGGGGACATGCCCTTCTATCGTCCGTCTTTGGGGCAGGCCCATTTTCTCCAAGTTGGTTGAGTCGATCCGATATGTTATCAAGCCGCTCATTGGCATGGGTCAAGGCCTTCATGAGATAATTGACATGGCCCGGGAGGTTATGTGTGCTAGTGGTAGGAATCCTTTGGTGGTTTGGACTTATGGAGAGGATCGATTGGTGAGGTCGGTAAGAGATGGCCATGCTAGGGACCAAAAGATGCAATCGAGGACTCTAAATGCATAAAACATGTCCTAGGACCAACTTGATAGAGACAAGTTGTGAACTTGCTCTGATACCACTTGATGTGGCACAGCCCAAGGATGACTAAGTATGAAATGAGCAACCTAGGACCTAGACCCGCAAGCATACAAGCACTCCAATGATTCTCACAATAGCGTCTTACTCTCACGGCACACGCGATCACCCGGCGGGGCCGGGGGATGATGGCAAGGGTCTGGAGCGAGATCCAATGATTCTAATTGACTTAGTTGGCTTAGGCTGACCTCAAAGGGCCTAGGATTCTCAACTTAGTGGGCGGCTGGCCCGCAGGGCGGGGTTCGGGTGGCACTCTCTCCCGGTCCGCGGTGGACACCTTCAAAGTAGCATACTAGTACGGGCTCTCTTCTCACCGTCCGATGGGCATTCAAAGCAATACTAAACTTACAGAAATAAGACAATCAAGGGTAGTATCAGATGCTCACCCGATCGGTGTGAAAACACCGATCCCGCTCGGAGACGAGGGCGCACCGGGAGGCGAGGGTATATACCCGATCGCCGCGGCGGTGTCGCTTGACCTGAAAGTGAAAGAAGTACAACACTACACCTCTCGCAGGAGGGGTGATCTTGGGATAGGGATTAAGCTTAGTACAACCAAAACTACCTCCACGTAGGGAGGGGCCTTCATCCGGCCAAGCGGGGTGAGGGAATTAAGCAAAGAAGACCGACTTTCCGAACTCCGCCGGTTCTGCCAAGCTTCAGGCTCGCTGGACAGGGTGTCGATGACGACGCTGCCACGGACTCCACAGAACTCCAAACTTGATGAAACCGGTGCCAAAAGTTTCCCAACTGACAGATGATGATGTCTGACTTTTTTCAGAAGCTCTGGAATGTGGGGATGATCGGACCGGCGACTGGAGCAGGACAGTAACGCTCTGCCACTGACTGATGCAGAACTGATGCAGTAGGTTGCAGAAGGCACTGCAGATGCTCCCGAACTCCAAATGGAATGAAACTGGCGGTGACGCGATCGTGGTCGGAGTAGATTTGAGCAGAAGTTGATGGGGCCACAATTCGAGGTCGGAGAAGAGAGTGGTGACCGGAGAAGTGGGGACTGGTCGAACCTGGACCCACAGGTGGCAGACTTCACACTCCGGCGAAGAAAATGGTAACTGATAGCTCCGGTGGCCGAATGAGATCCTTCTTCTTGGAGATGAAAGCTAACTGGACGTAGTTTCTGTCCTCCAAAAATGGCACTTAGATCCTTCACGAGCTGGCCGTGGCAGCTTCTGCTTTCAGCTTCAGGTCTTCAGACAGGGACAGAATGTGCAGTTGGACGAGATCCTCGAATACGAACAGCTCCGGACTCGGATGGATGCGAGACCACCACCGTTGGAAAGCTACCTTGCAGACGATTCCAGAAATATAGGCCTTGCCACCTGAATTTTTGAGAGACAGTCGTGGCTGCCTCTGCAAGTCGCTGCCACTCTGCTGCCTGAAACAGAGATAGAATGAGGAGAGGAAGAGGGTGTGGGGAAGGGGATGGCCAAGAGAGTGAGAGGTGGGAGGTGTGTCTAATGGCTATGGAGGTGGGGATGTGGGGTGTTTAGGGGTTGTGAGAGTTGTAGGGGAATGAAGGTTGGGGGGTGAAATGGCTGGAGAGGGCTGTGAGATGAGTGGAGGGAAGGTGGAGCTCTTGGTGGGCAAGGAGAGAGCAAGGGAGAGAGGGGGGGCGAACTTGGCTTGACCAAGGGGAGGTGGGGGCGAACTTGGGAGCTTGGGGGTGGGGGGAGATGAAACGGCACAGCCCAAGGGGAGGGAAATTCAAATTTGGGTCCTTGGGAGAAGTCCCTTCAGCCTTGGGAGGGTGGGAAGGTGCTTTGGGAAGTGGAAGGGGTAGGTGGTGGTTGGAGGGTGGGGTTTTGATTGGTGTAGGATACCTTGGGGCTGGGGTGGAGTTATGGGAATGGTGTGGGAACTTGGGAGGAGTTATTGGGGAGGGGAAGAGAGAGAGAAAGTGGGTGGGAAGTGAGGAGAGAGAGAGGGGGGCGAACTCTTCCCCTTGGGAGAGAGAGAGAGATAATGAGAGAGAGAGAGAAGAGAGATTTGGTAGAGAGGAATAAGACTAGAGAATTTTTCTATTCAAATGATTCTTCAAAAGTTGAGTACATGAGGAGAGATGGGCTTATATATAGGCAACCATTCTTTACATGACCAAAATGTCCCTGACAATAAGACAAAAGACCGAGCATATCCTAGACTCAATCATATGGGCCCATAACTAAGATAATAAGGCCCAATTAAGCATAACAAGAGAAATGGACTAGAACCACATGACTCAATAAAGGGAAATACAAAAGATAGGACTCAATAAAAGGAAAATACATAAGATGAAACTTGGGAAATGAAGATAACAAGTGTATACCATAATCAATCCACATCAAGAGTGTGCAGGCGACCCGAGCTAGAGGGAGTGTCGTGAGATGCCCTCATCACTACCAAATTACACTAGTACCACTAACCGAAGTAAAAACCCACGGCAACCACGCCGTAGAGGCCTGTCTCCCAGGACACGGCCAACTTGGACACGCTGTCCAAGGTGCAACCCCGACCATCCGATCGCGGACACCGCACCAATAAGACGCAACCTCGGTAAAGCCACTAGCACTAGTCTCACGGCACGAAAACCGACACACGTGCCACGGCGAAACAACCGGAACTCAACGGTCAACATGACCGAAAACCCGAAGGTCGAAGTCACGGAAACTGACAGTCTGTCACTCTCGACTCGACAGGAGTACCTCCCACTAGAAGCAAGGTCGGATGCGTCCACTGACGTCTTAGTCCGCGCCTCAGGTGTCTCCCTCCGGCCCAGCGGGAACTGAGACACCGTACAAGTAACCACAAACATGTGACTAGTTGGGGTCACGCCCGTCGGTGTGGGTCCAACCGCCCCCAACCACGTGTGCACACACAGACCGTGCGTCCCTAGTCTGGCCCTCTGATCGATTTTGCCCTCAGCCGGACTCTGGCTGGTAGACGCAAGGCCCGACGGAAACCAGTCTAAAACCATCCTCGGGGTATGCCCGTACACCTACTCCCAGGTCAGACCAGCACACGCGTACTAGTGGGCTACGACTAGTGGAGGGTCACTGAAGGAGTAGACTCTCAAGTCAACGAAAAATAACGTCCGAACCCGACGAAGTACGGGGACCGTCCCACGTACCAGCACCGTCGCACAGTGACCACAGTCGGAGAAGAAACGGGACTCACAGTCCGTGGGCCACGCACCTGGCCACGCAGAAATGCCAAAGCATGGTTCCCAAGGTAGCTCACAGGCCGCCAAACTGAATCCCTTTCTCAGGGACAAGCGGGAACCCTCTAGCCCCAGGCTGGGCAACTAGACTCGCGGTCCAAGACCTCACACATGGCCCACGCGGAAAGCATAGAAGCACGATTCTCAGGGCAACGAACAAGCTGCCACGCCGATAACTAGACTCGCAATCCAAGGCCAACACATGGCCCACTCGGGAATCATCTTCCAGGAAAACTCACGGCATGCGGGGGAGACCCCACCGCACACACACCGATACACGGTGACTCGGTCAAGCGTAACACAAAAGCTCGGCACATGAGGAGTCACCTGGACTCTCAAACCCACGGGCACGCTAAATGAGGTAGCACGATCTTCCCGACACCCTCAAAACATAGACACAGAATCCCACGTGTGTCTAGGGCATTCGCAAGACCGCAAGTCGACCGCTGGGTCTCAACCAGGTCGACTAGGGACCTACACAACGCGAAACAATCGCGGCAAGCATGAAGAACCACTTCGGCGCAACATAGTGCCTGGCGGTCTACCTTTGGGCCGTCACAGTTGTAACGGTCCAAGGCTAGACCGTCATAGCACTCTAACGGTTCAACACAAGAGCATCACGCGAGAGGGGCAACACCGACTGTGACGCACCCACCCTGGGGCATCACAGTCTCTAACGGACCAAGCCTGGTGCGTTAGAAGACAGAACGAAATAGGTTGTGACACACACCCCTTGAGGCGTCACAGCCTCTGACGGTCCTACCTAGGCGCGTCAGAAGAATGGGCTGCGTCAGCTCTGACGCTCCCATTTAGGGGCGTCACAGTGCTCTGACGGTCCTACCTAGGCGCGTCAGAGACTCGTGACCCCCAACGGTCTGAAAACACGAGAACGGACATAGCGGTCGAACCTAGGCACGTCACACCCTCTGGCGGTTTATCATGGGACCGTCAAAGCGACCGACGCCCTGCCGATAAAACATGACCCTATGACGCACCCTCCTTGGCGCGTCACAGCACGTAACACACCCACCCTGGGGCGTCACAGCCTGTGACGGTCACTGGAAGGACCGTCACACCGTCCCGAGAGCGGGACGGCGAGAAATGACCCAAAAACTTCACCACGCCCCCATACCTCCACGGGAGAGGGGGAAAATAAGGGGGAAGCCCCTAAATAGCCCCTAGCATGCATCTAAGGCCTCAGATCGGTAAAAAACGCAACGAAATGAGAGATCCGGCTCACTCCCCAAAAACATGGATTTTTCTCAAAAATCCTCGATTACGCCCGCTCGGCTCACCACGGCCTACAAAACTAGTGGGAAAGGAAGTGCACGAGCTGGGGGTCCATCTCCCTACCTCCACCGAAGAAACGACGCGTCGTGGACGCCGATCCACGAAGAAAACGCCGTGAAACCCTCGCCGTTCCACGAACCCGCGGCCGAGCTTCCACGCGCCACCGGACCTCGATCCTCGACCCGTTCCCTGTTCCTCGCCTCCCGCCATCGTCGCCTCGCCCTCCTCCACCACCGTCGGCCGCCCGGGGAGATGGGGAGAGAAAGAGATGAGAGAGGGTGAGAAAGAGAGAATGAGAGGGGAAGAGAGAAAAGGGTTAATATATATAGAAAAACCTAGAAATTTCATAAATTCAAAAAATTACGAAAAATTATCCCCGCGATCCTCGGAAGGAACACAACGCAGTGGTACTATCCCGGGGTCAGAGAACGCCACGGTTCGCCCTGCACAGAGTTCCGAAGGCACATCAGGAAAAAAATACGTGTAAAGTACAAAATACACTCCGAGACCCACTAAAATGATCCGAAAAATATCCAAAAAATCTGGGGCATTACACTTGAGGCCGATGCACTATTGTAAAAATGTTAGAGGATCCCCCCAAAAACTCTTAATATGCATTGTATGCATTCTGTGCCTCCTCCATAGACAAGAATCCCTTATAACGTGCCCCCGGATACCCATGTACTTGGACATAACATTCCGGCCAAGTGACATATATGCCCGGCCGACGTCCTACCCATACAACATAACAAGTGTATTTTCCCATTACTATACGGGTTCAATAACCTGCATATACATTACAAAACAAGTGATTCGAGGTTAAAGAGAATGGTAAGGTACATCATGATAGTCAATAACCGCTTAATACAAAGTGATGTGGAATAAGTCCATACAAAAAACACAATACCAATACACAGGTCCCATCTAAATCAACCATAACACAAACAACAAGTACAACCATGGCTACAACAACTAGCGAAAATACAAGTCCACGACCATCGCGGTCGCCTACGAGGTATGTAGGACTATCCGGTCCACCTTATGTTCCTCACTCAAGATCATAAAAAGAGATCTATTTGTTGCTTCTTTAAATTGATCTAATGATTTGATGACAGTTTGACGGGAGAGTCCAAGGAGAACCTTCAAGGCTGCAATGCACTCTTGCGCCGTGGGTATCGCATCACCTTCCTCAAGATCATTACTTCGCTGGTGTTTATGCAACATCTTCACTAAATCCACCTGTTCACTCATGACAGAAGTATAAGCCATGACATATTCATCTCCAATCTTCTTGGGACGTGGCTTTGACCCACCAACAGAGAGCCGTTTCCGTGCATTGGACATACCTTCAGTGTTCATTGGAGGTGGTGGTGTCTCTGATGTAACATGTACATTAGGAACCATATATCCCAAAGATGCAGGATCAAGGGAACCATCGCTATTGAAATGAAGGTTGTCTATGCCAGCACCACCTGCTAGAGCTGATAAATATTCTTGAATAGGTGTTTGAGAAGGTATAGATGGACGCTTCATGGATCCTTCTGCATCCACTCCCCGACTCATGCTACTTGAGTATATGTATTCCATCTCTTTCAAGAACTTGAATGGCTTACCCTTTATGATCTTATATTCAGGACATCTCTCACAATAAAGGAGGATAATGATATATTAGAAGACGAGTGAGTACTTTCTACGTTGAATTTTAAATTAGATTAAAATTGAAATACAATTACCTCAATTAGCTCCTCCCAAGCTCCTTCATATCCAGGCATTGGCATGTGGGTCATCGGATCTCAGCCACACCCACTTTTCCTCAATAATTGGTCATATAAGTTGTATAATTTTTTCAACGTTTTCCACCGATTGTATAATTGGTCCTTACCATAATCTAAACCAGTTCTCACATTAAATATGGGTACACACTCATTCCAAGCTTGTGGCTTGAAGGTCCCATCTGAAATGTTATTTTTATCATATTGATTCATCAACAACTCCAAGAGCTTCCCATCATGAAAGTCTGTCTAATTAGATACACTGCCCTTTCCTTTTCGCCCTCCCAACGTTGACCCTTTAAAAACATGATAACATAATAGATGAGAACTAACAAGACTAAGGCACATCTTATTTTCATTCCCCATGTAAAGTAACCCTAGCATTTTTATTGGCTAGATCAAAACCGCATGACCAGCTACATCAAACTTGCTAAGATATTTAACATGTCTACATGGAACTTGAGTATCATCGTTGTTACAGATCACCTCCTTCCTATTTTGATGCATAGCAGTACATATGTATGGTGCTATTCCTGGTTAAACTAGAAGTACTTGAATAGCTAAAATTCTATGATAGAGATTTTCACCTTTGGCTAACTATAGTTTATTTTTCTTTTTCTTTACATACTCATGTAGCGGGCTGTTTCCAAAGAGGGCCTAAGATGAGAAACCTAGGTTTCTCATTTGCCATGGCCATTTCAATCCGTGTATTAAGGTTTTGTGAGCCTTTGGGCTTTGTTATATCACTTTTTTTAAAATATGATAGGGTTTCTGTATGAAAACCCCAAGCAATCCTCTAGATACAAACCGCTTTCTGATGGTTTTTTTTTACCAGCCCCCTCTTTGTTTCTATCTTGTCCTAGAATCCCCTTATGTAGCATCTACCTGGAAGTTGAATCCATTTATGAGGTGGGTAGATCTTAATTAATAGGTGCTGGCACATGATATTCTCAACATGGAAAACATAAAAAGCCTACTATAGAATCTGCTCAACATGGAAATCTTAGTTCTGTATAACTATTTTTTAGAACATACTTCATCAACTGAAACTGTGTTAACATTCAATCAAAAGGAAAAAGTGGTTTTCACTTTCAAATATAGCAGAAGCTATGCTATACTATGTAGCTCAGTGAACAGTTGATGATGGGACCCAAAAGGAGCATGTTATTGGGATGGGACTGAGAACGTACTATGATGATTCACCTTATGTATAGAAACCAAACAAGACAGAGCAAGCTGCACTAGATTCAAACCTACATGGGCTGACACTTACATAAGTAGCATAACTAGACATAAATGAGACTGAAAGTTCTCTAAGAAAACATATGGTTAGGCAGATTACATGAAACAATAAATCTGGCCTTTACTTGATCTATATGGTGGAATAATATGTAGATATGATGTTGGGGACCTCGGGCAATAAGTACCTGCTGCAGACATTCTGTAGCGTCTACGCTTCCTCCCCCCAGGAGGGCACGGGTTCAAGCCGTGCCTCCCACCGGGAGGTGCTTGTCCCCACTTTCCCCTCCCCTAAAAAAATATATATATATTGTGAATGTCATGGGGAAAAACCAATATCAAGTAAGTCTAAGATGAAACTATCTTCAGAGCAAAAATAATATTCAAGATTGTATATGTGTATGATCTACACATGGGGAAAAACCAATATCACATTAGTCTAAGATGAAACTATCTTCAGAGCAAAAATAATATGCAAGATTGTATATGTCTATAATATTGAAAACCAATTATGTACATAATATTGAACATTGTATATGTCTATGGAAAATAATATTATGTAAGTCTAAGATGAAAGGCCAGTCTCATCAAGACACCACACAAACACATGAACCAGCAGCACATACTCGGGCATCTGGTTGACCTAGACTAGAAGGATGACGTCCAAAAAAAATAGCATGGTTGGACGAAGCCTACAGATGACCGAACATCTAACTATGGGCTAGAAGAACTGAAGTGGTCCTGACACCAAGTTGGATTTCAGGTTTGTGAAGGAAACAAAAGAGAAGGAAGAACAGGAAGAAGAAGAAGGCCATACCTGGTGGCATAGTAGTCTTAAAAAGGAAACATACTAAAAATTGAGCTTAGTTAAATGTCATACCTGATGACAACAGGAGAATTAGAGGAGGAGGAGGAAATGACCTCCGTGTTTGGTGCGGATGTCCGACTGTACGCTGATCAGAAGCAGAGAACACAATTTATAGTTGCCCCATCAAACACATTCAAAATTGGACAGAGGAGGAGGGAGAAATGTCCTGTATGTACAGATGTGCTGGAATCACATAAATGTCACTGCAAAGCTACAGTGAACAGTTCTGCGTAGGGAAGGGAAATGGCCCGTGACCCTCGGGGATGGGGAAAGGAGCTTTCCGAAGGCGTCTCTGTGCTTGTAAGAAGACCCGACCGGCTACTTTTTGGACAGTGAGAAGACGAGACTGCAAACCGAAAGAAAAACCCTAGCCGCAGCCTTGATCAAAGAAGAGAAGACGATGTCACCGCAAACCCTAGAGTACCCTTGGACTTTGGGTGGCCCCTCTGGATGAAGGCGACAACCACCGCAAACCCTTTGTCGTGGCCCCTCTGGACGAAGATACAGCCACTGGGAAGAACACGCCTGATGTCGCGAGGGAGAAGACGACCAAATCCCCCACCGCGTCGCCACCCAATGTCTCTGGAGCCTTCGTCGCCCACGACCGGTGGAGCCTTGCGCCGCTAGGAAGCAGAAGGAGAAGAGGTGAAGGGAGGCGACTGGGGGTATTGAGGGGAGAAAACGCATTCACGAGAGAAAGGAGATGAAGAAGAGGGTAGCACAGCAGCGGGAATAAGTGATTCGAGGGAGTTCCCTGGAATCAATTGTTCGGGCGAATAGGGAGAAAGTTCCACCCGAGGCTGAGTGGCGTATTCTCGGTATCAAAGCGAAACTACCCATTCGAGAGTGAATAAATGATCCTACTCGGCCTTATTCCGTTTCCAAAGAGGGCCGAGAGACTAACGCTAACAAACAAGAGGGGAATGGAAGAGAGACAAAGAGATGCATGCAATGTGAGGGAAGGGGCCCCTTCCCTCACTCTCTCCCACAAATGTGATAGTGCTTGTCCTCACGGGGAGGTTTTGTAGGCAACAACCTTCTGTACTGGGATGCAAAGCTGCAACAATTTCCAAATGAAGGTAATAATGTTTAGTGGAATAAGTCTCGTGATGTCAAAATGTGTATGCCTAGTCAACTCCCACACCTTGCTGACACTGGATGAGGATGAAGGTTCGTTCTTTGGTCTGACAAACATGCTAGATTGTAAGGTCACATTTGGTTTCGAGAATAAATTTTAAGAAGAATAGGCATAAGTCATTTTGGGTTAATTTATCATTATCTCTATTCTCGTGATCGTTTGATTCGCGAAGAATAAGTACTGTGATATTCTTATTACTCATTTGGTAAAAAAATAAATATACGAACAAGAATAAGTATTAAAAAAATTAGATTATCATTTTTATCTCAAATTAAAAGACGTGTTGTTATTTTACATTCGGTTAGAAATAAATGATATTTATTATAAAAATAATTATTATTAATATTTTTTTTACTGAAAGGTAATACTTGTAAGGGAGGAAACGAGGGGGTCCGTTCATCCCTTCATTGCGGAAGGGACAGGACATGTCACCCCAGCCACCAGACAAGCGGATTTTATATATAGCATGCAGAAATTAAAGCGAGGAGGAGGGGGGTACAAAGGAGAGCAAGCTCCGGGGAGGGGAGGCGTCCTGCAAGCGAGGCAAGAGGCCGATACACAGAAGAGCCAAGGTCCAAAGAGCCCAGAAGAAGAGAGCTAGCTAAAAACTACAACCAAAAATACCAACAAGATCAGCAAGATGCCGCCAAGAAGAGGGACCCGGAGCTTGCCGAGGGAGCAGAGCCAGCTTCAGAGCAACATCACCAGAAGCCAGACAGGGCCAGGCGACCGAACACCCTCCAGGTCAGCCGAACGACAATCACTAGCGGCCAAAAGGATGAAGGCCGGCTTAACGACGAGAGTTCCTCTTGTTCCTTGTAACCCAAAAGGGCCCAAAGAAACAGAAATGGGCCAGGAATGCCAACACAAAGAGCCCGCCCGCTACACCTTGACACCGTAGAACTCGAGAGTACCGTATCCCGTGTGTGTCCCATCAGGGCCTGCTCCCGTGGATGCCAATAGAGCAGCAATATATGACGTGGCAACAAGTGCAATCAGCGTAGGAGAAGGGTCAACGCAGGGGGAAGGCGATGCATGGATTCCCGCCAACGGAAGCGTGCCAAGATGGAGAAAGACGTGTCAACCGGAGGTTGGAAGAGGTTTGAAGGAGAGTAGCAGAGCGCAGCCGGAGGGGACGCTGACGGGAGCGGCAGCTGCGCCCCCACCTGCACCTGCCGCACCGGCGAAGGATGACATGGAGCCGGCCGTCGTCACTGGGGGAGCAGAAGAAGGAGGATCCGTGGGCTGCCCGGTGAACGCCGTCGCCGGAGCAAGTGAAGCAGCAGGAAGAGGTTGAGTTGGGGTTGGTCTGGCGTTGAGGCCAGCTTCACCAGCAACAAGGGTAGGCAGTGCCACGAGGGCGGGCAGAGGTGCCAAAACCTCAAGGGCGACGTCGTGCGAACCAACAGAACGGGCAACCGCAGACTCAAGGGAGGCCGAAGTAGAGCTCCCCACACCGCCACCGGCAGAAGGAGAAATAGGAAGAAGACCGGTGGAGGGGGGGGACGCACGAGCTACATTGCAGGCGAAGGGCGTTGGAGGAAGACGATCGCCACCGCACGAGGGGGAAGTGGCATCATGCGAAAACAGAGCATCGTATTCCCCAGATGTCCCATCAAGGGCAGGGGAAGCGTTTACCAAGAGCACAGTAGAGGGGCGAGCAAGGGAGGGACCGGCGCTGGCAGCGGTCGAGGAGGAGGGGACCGCCAGAGCAAGGCTTGATCCAGGGTCACCCACCGGAGACGGGAGCAAGGCTACAACAGCTGAGGCAAGAGGAGCTGCAGAGACGGGATCTGGTGGAGGGCCACCAGCGCCGGTAGAGAACCAAGGGCTGACGTAGGGTGAGCCGAGGAGTGGACGAAGGTTGCTGAACCGCCAGCGCAGGTGACCAAAGGCCCTGAAGAGACGTGCGCATAAGCATCCGTAGAAGGTGGCGTGAGAGAGTGAACAACTATGTGTCGAACAGGAGAGTTCGCAGTAGGAGCCAGGGCACCGCCGGAGGGCAGCGAAGAGGAGGAAGGGAGGGCTGGGGAAGGGCCAAGGCCAGAAGGCACAGCCCCATCCACACCCGCCGTCGCCGGAGCAGGATGGCTGAACTTGTCCGTATCGCGGACGCCATCGGAGAAGACGTTGACCGCGGACGTCGGAGCATGAGCACCACCCGCAGAAGGCAGCGACGGGAAGGAGAAGCTGGGGGGGGCGATGGGGGACGACCGTGCGACCGGTGCCAAGCACACGCCAGGCGAATGGGGGGGCGATAGAGCAACCAGCTGCGGCGGGGAGGGAGAGACCCGAGGGGGGAGGGGGAGGCACAGGCCCTCCCCCCACCACCGGTCTGGTTGCATGCTATTAATACTCTTAATTAACACTATGGTACTCTTCAACTAAATGTGTCTTAATAATGATGATTATAAATAATCAATATATTATTTAATATATGTCATTAAAAATTATTTTTACTAATATTTAGTAATATAAGAATATTTTATATTTATTAATTATTATCTTCTTATTCAAAGATAATTAATATTTAATAATTACAATGTTAATAATATTTTATAGGGAAGGAAAGATGTTTGTAGAAGACATCGTCGCCAGACAAACGCAGATGAAGGTCCCGTGACCGGAGAAGACAAACTCACAAGAGCACATCAAATAATGGCCCGAGACGGTGGATACCCAACTCCGACGAGGTGTCCTCGGATGAGGATCACATATGGTGAACCCTCACGGGAGAGAACGGGGCAATATATGAGGAAGGAGAAAGACGCAATGGGCCGTTGCCGTAGAGTACCACCGGAGACAATCGAGAGGGAAATGGGCAACATATGAGAAAAGAGAAAGACGCGAGACGCCGTTGCCGCAGAGACGATGGGGAGGAGCGATCGTGGGGCAGGAGAGCAGGAGTCGGAGACCATCGGTGAGATCGGGGGAGTAAGAGGGTAGGAGCAGGAGGGTAAGATCGGATGAACAAGGCAAAAATGGGGTCACGGGTTTCGGTGGAATGACTTTACTCCGTGCGCAACATGATATCGGGGATAATCATGTTTCCGTTAGCCCCTTCTATTCTCCATAAAAATAATGAATAAAAGGAAAAATGACCCCCAACCAAACGGTTCTAAAAGTAAATCCCCCGTGTCAGGTGAGCTTCCTAACAAGTGACAACCTTTACGTCACAGGCAGTGGGATCTTTGTGATTTCAGCGATCTCATTCCCGACGAGTCATTTATTAAGGTTCTGCACGTCCCTCTGCTGGCCATTTAACCAAATCAGAAACTAATATTTCTGGCCTTGGTGGATTTGCCCGGTGATTGAAATAGCTTTCATACAGGATCCAGTGATCATTCCAAACTGTGGTTCCTTTTCCATCTTTGATAACTTTCACAGATCACCTTTGCATATGGGGCCTCACTGCCAACGTTACTGGTAATTTTTAGAGTCTTGCCTGAAATGCTTCTGAATTAAGAAACTTACCATTCTTTGTTTCCCATTATCAGGGTCCAACCATTCTTTGTTTCTCACTCAGCCTCACATACTCTTTTCACGAAGTATCAATAAAAGAGAGTGCGATGGATTTTAGCGACGGAATATTTTCAATACCGTTCCGTCGTAAATTAGTATGAGATTTTGTGGTGGATTAAAATGTCAAATTTGTGACGGATTAGAGATCTATTTACGTGGCAAATAATCCCTCACAAAAAATTTGAATTTACGACGAAATTTGTAACGGGTTTGCGACTTAATTATTAGTTGTCGCAATATTCTCAACGTGCAGTGATGGTTTGGCGATGGATAGAAATTAGTCGTAAAATGATCTTTTTATTTTTAAAAATAAATTTTTTTATTTTATTCATGATAGCTTTGCGACGGTTACAAATCCATCACAAAGCCCTTTCTATAAATAAGAAAATTGAGTACATTTGTGACGATTCTGTGACAAATATTCGTGATAGTTTTGCGACGATTATAAATCCATCACAAAACCCTTTTCTAAAAAATAAGAAAATTGAGCACATTTACGATAGTTTCACGATGGATACTATTTCCATCACATAGTCATTTACGACAGTTTGGCGATGAATAACAATCGGTTACAAAGTTACATATTCTTACGACGGATCTGCGATAGATGAGATATCAGTCGCAAAATCTGTGACGGATTTGCGACAGATAAGGATCTGTCGTGAAGGTCTATTTTTTATTAATTGTTATAAATAAATTAAATAATTATATTTTGATCGGGAGAAAATTCAACCGGCAGATCTTGATGATGTTTAAATCTAACAATTATATTTTGATCAAATTTAAATCCAACGGTCAGATTTAGATCAAGAATAAATTCAACAGTCAGATATTGATTGGGAACAAATCTAAAAGTTAGATATTGATAAAACTTAAATTCAATAGTCAGATTTAAATTGGAAGCAAAATTCAATGGCCCGATCTTGATCTAACATAAAACTCAATGGCCTGATCTTGCAACAATCGGATTTAATTTGATCGGGAACAAAATCTAATAGTCAGATATTGATCTAACCTAAATCGAATGGTCAGATCTTAATCGGGAATAAATCCAACGGTCAAGTCACGATCAAATTTAAATTCAACGGTTAGATTTCAATCGAGAGCAAATCCAATAGTCCGATCTTGCTCAAACTTAAATCTTACGATTAGATTTCGATCAGGAGTAAATCTAACAATCAGATATTGATCAAACTTAAATCTAACGATCAAATTTCGATAGAGAATAAATTCAACAATCTAATCACGATCAAATTTAAATCTAACGATTGGATCTTGATCGGGAGGAAATCAATGGTCGGATCTTGATCAAACTTAAATCCAACGGCCAAATTTCAATCGAGAGTAAAATCCAATGATCGAATCTTGACCTAACTTAAATTCAACAGTTAGATATTAATCGAGAGTAAATCTAACGGTGGAATTTTGATCAAACTTAAATTTAACAGTTAGATTTTTGTCGGGAGTAAATCCAACAGTCGGATCTTAATAAAATTTAAATCTAACAATCAGATTTAAATGAGGAGTAAATCTAACTGTCAGATTTTGATCAAACATAAATCTAACGGATGAATGTTGATTATTTTTAGATCAGTAACAATTTCAACAGTTGGATCTTGATTATTTTTATGGATAGGGGTACATCTAATAGTCAAATCTTTATCAAACTTAAATTCAATAGTTATATTTTAATCGGGAGCAAATTTAACAATCTCATCTTGACGAAACTTAAATACAACCGTAAGATCTTGATCAAACTTAAATAATTCGGTTGAGACTTTGTCTGTAATTGTGTTCTTCTTTCTAATTTGTAACATTGTATTATGTTGAATCAAGTCTGATGATAGAAATGGGAATCTAGATAAGGTTCTTGCTAAGGTCCATGAGAGACGTGCGGCTAAATTGGCCAAGGATGGTAAAGTATCTTCAGTTGTTGAGAGTTATACTACCTGATAAGAGAGTCATATAGTAAGATTAAGTTGGATATCGTTTTACAACGTTGTCAACCAATCAATGTAATGAAATAGAATATAATCAATGTTTGAAAAGTATTTACTTGAAGATTAATGTAAAGGTCTGCAAGTCCAAAAAATGCATCCTTGCTATTTTTATTTATTTTATTAATATTTAATGCACATTTTATATGACTACTATTATTACAATAATAATTGAAGTATAATTACATTATTATAATAATTATTAAATAGTACTACTAATTTTAGACTATTGTATATTTTTGTTTACTTTGTTCATTTATTAATTTTTAAAGCATATATTATAATATTAAATATACAAATTTTACACTATTGCAATTTTATTTATTTTATTTTATTTGCTAATTTTCAATGCATATTTTTATAATTATTTTTAAGTTAGTAATAAATGTTACATATTTAAATTATAATAATATTTATTGTTTAGTAATGATAAAATAGTAATAACAAATTTTATAATATTTACTTTTCCAAATGTAAAAAAAATGAAAAAGAGATTTTAAGACGGAGTTGCGAAGGAATGTGGTCCGTCGCAAATTCAATTTTTTTAGAGACTAATTTTTTATGGATACAAAATCTGACGCATATCAAAATTCGTTTGGCACTAAAAAGAAAAAACGGCACTAAAAAGAAAAAACTTACGTTAGATTGGCGAGGGATTTGCAACGGAAATCATTTGTCACAAAAAAACCTCATATCCCTTCTACGAATTCTCCCATCTCTCTCTCTCTCTCTCGTTCCCTACCAGTGAACCCCCACTAGCCCCGATGATGTGTTGCGCTCACCGTCGCCACAACCATTGTCGCCATGTTGCTACAGGTAGGATTGTCCCCTCTTGTCTCTCTCTCTCTCTTTCTTTGTCTTTCTCTTTTGGGCGTCGGGGTGGGGGACGACTGGGGGAGCCACCGGGGTGGG
This sequence comes from Amorphophallus konjac, assembly GCA_022559845.1. NCBI lineage: Eukaryota > Viridiplantae > Streptophyta > Magnoliopsida > Alismatales > Araceae > Amorphophallus > Amorphophallus konjac. The sequence goes on from CM040121.1 coordinate 529,055,377, forward strand.
GGAGGGGGGCATCGAGGGTGGGGACGGGGGAGTTGGGGTGTGGGATGGGAGTGTCGGGGTTCGGGAACTCACCGTCGGGGGGCTCTGAGGGAGGGGGGTTCAAGTCGGGGGGGAGGGACAGGGAGGGGGGTCAGGCAGGGGGCTTCGGGAGGGGGAGAGTGGTGGGGTCTATGCAACAGAGAGGGGGAGGGGGCCGATCGTGTCAGAGGGGGAGGGGTAAGGGGGTGTGCCTTGTCAGAGGGGGAGGGGGTGTGTGCGATAGGGAGGGGGGAGGGGGGTGTGTGTGACAGTGAGGGGAATGGCCGTGGGAGGGGGCCGAGATGGGTGGGGGCGTGGGGACCTAGTGGCTGGAGGGGGAGGGGGCGGAAATGGGTTGGGAGGATGTTGGCCGAAGGAGGGGGGCTACTGGATGAAGGAGGAGAGGGGACAGACGATGGTATATCTAAATTAGATGGTCTTTAATTTGATGCATACATATAATTTTTTTTCATGCAAATCTATTATACTTATAATTTATATATGTATGACATGCAAGTTTTATTTATGTATATTCACATTTTACTTGAAGTAGTTATGATGGGGTGTTCTACGGGAGTTGAGGTTAGTGGGTGCAATTTAACATTACACGCACATCAACTCACATGGAGAGAGAGTGTGTTAAGTCCGTGTCAATGAATCTGCCTAGTCAGGATTTTGGTCTTGATATATGTACATTCTCATTTTCTATGAGAGACATATATATCTAACATAAAGTCCTTAATTATCTTATTTTGGTAGTCTATGAGCATTTGATCGTACTTAAGTGGTCATTTACTATATATGTTGTATGGTTTGCTTTAAATTTCACTTGCATCTTCTCACTCTTCCTTAGTATACCTTTATTATTTAATTATTTTCTTAACTACTTAATAATAAGTTTTTAAAATTTTTTCTTAATCAATAAATAATTTTTGTATATCAGAAAAGTGTAAGGGAGTTATTACTAAAATTTTTAACAAACTGTACAACACATATAGTAAGTGATTGTGTTATCAAATATTCATAGAGTGATTGTAGCAAGTCGAAATTTTATATATGTATTTATATGCGAAGAAAAAAATAATGAAAGATAAAAATAAAATAAATGATGAATATTTTTCTTTATGTCTTTAAAGTGTAGAATATATAAACGCGAATCATATCCCACGTGTTAACACGAATGGCGAGATTCGCGACACGATTATGAGAAGACGAAGACGTCGATACTGTAGCAGTATTGTAGCATCCGATTTAAGAGAGAATTATTAACTCTAATTAAATCTTAATTAGTGAATGATGTAATTTCTTACGTCATTGAATAAATGAGATCACTGATTATGTCATAAAGGGGAATTTATTTTAACATTTACATGTTGGAATTTGTTTTCAACATAAGTTGGTGTAATATAGTAACATGTGTTGGTGAAATAGAAAAATTATGTGAAAATTTGACTTAGAATTAAATTAGTAATAAAATATCATTGAATAAATGAGATAATTGATTATGTCATAAAGGGGGATTTATTTCAACATTTATAAGTTGGAATTTATTGTCAACATAATTTGGTGTAATAGTAACATGGGTCGGTGAAATAGGAAAATTAGGTGAAAATTAACTTAGAATTAAATTAACAATAAAACATCACTGAATAAATGAGGTAATTGATATTGTGTCATAAAGAGAGATTTATTTCAACATTCACATGTTGGAATTTATTTGCAACATAAGTTGGTGTAATAGTAACATAGGTAGGTGAAATAGGAAATTAGGTGAAAATTAACTTAGAATTAAATTAGTAATAAAGTAATTATGTGATATGGCCTATAAATAGGGTTGGAATCTTTCCTACTCAAAGCACGAATCCATTGTAGAAGTGCTAGTTGTAGAGAGAAGGAAATCTTGAAGTTTGGAGGAGTGTTCGAAGTGTTCTTCGTTCTTGTTCTTCTTCCTCTTCGATCTTCCACTATGTAGGTTTTCTCTCAGACAAAACTTAATTAGATCTTCATATATGTTCCTTTGCATGAGTATTTTAATTCTATGCAATTTTTCAGGATCATGTATTTGTGGCTTATTTTGATATTTAAAGTCAAAAAATTGGAGTTTTCATTGTAAGAACGAGTTTCGATTTTCTATCTAAGAACGTGGATCACACATGGACCGTGATTTGAGCGTGGTAACCACGTCTGATTTACCTCGTTTATCTGTGTTATTTCAAAACTTAAATTTTAAATTTTAAAATCATGTTCCTACCTTAAAAAGACTATCGAGAAAGAAATGACTAGGTAAATGAATCCATAAGGCTATCGTTAAAAGTTTAAACAACTATGGTCAAATTTTCGTAAAATTCCTATACAAGATTGACTTTGTCCATTTTGATCTAAGCTCTATCTGAAAGTTTGACATCTTTTTTCAATGTCTTTTTCTTCATTGAAATTCTTTTACAAATGAACATGTTAGAATATGCAAGAATGATTTCTGTTCGATTTACGTATTTTTGTGTTTCCGACAAATCGTGTAGCTAGCAAGTCTACCAAGAAAGACTGGTGTCTAAGGCTAGAGGTCTATGGGCAAACGCTTTAAGTGGATAAGTGGTTACTAAATTAGGACCTTGCGAATGCGAGGAGAACCTCCCACTGTCACACTTCTTACCTAGCCATGATTCTTCGAGTTTCTAGTTAAGCTCCGACTACGAAAAATGGAATAGAATTTCCGCAAGAGTTGTTCCTCGTTTCCGACAAGTCGCGTAATTAGCAAGATTTCCAAAGAAGAACGGTGTCTAAGGAAAGAGGTCCACATGCAAACTCTTTAAGTGGATAAGTGGTTACTTAATTAGGACCGCGTGAATACGAGAGGAGCCTCCCACTGTCCCACATCTTACCTGGCCGTGATTCTTCAGTTTCTAACTAAGCACCCGACTGTGAAAAACTTGATCTAAGCCTGTTTAATAAGATTTTCCGTGAGAACCGATCGTGCCATATCCGTCAATCCAATTCATTTATCGACTTAATGTCGTTAAACATGATGCCTTCTTATCGACTTAATATCGTTAAACATGATGTCTTAAATCATCCTTGAACTCCTCTTACAACTACTTGAAATCTTGTACTACTTGTTCCTCAAATGATAATTTTTGCTATATCTGTACTTTATTTCATTAAGCTTTACCTTGAAATTCTTTGGCCATACATACTATGTGGATGTCTAAATATACTTGGGATCTATGATCCATAACCACAATGTCTGGCGTTAATGGGGCCCGGTCTGGTCCTGGGGGGAGCGCCCGAAAGTACTTGTGCCCATGGGAGCTATTATTGATCTGGTGTGACATTGCACCGAAACATGCGTGCATGATTCGTTTATGACATTCCACAATTCGTGAAATACTTGACTTGCTTGAATACTCGAAAATACTTGAATTACATAAAATACTTGACTTGTACATGCTTGCGTGAAATGGCCAATTTCATGATATTACTTGCTACATGATCGTTCTCTACTTGAATTTTTCTCTTGATATCTTGTCTACTTGTGATTCCAATTACTTGCATTCCTATACTCTCTCTCTTATTCATGTTCCATGTTTTAGTTTCGTTCTCGACATAGCATAGTAACTTTATCTAAAATGTTAATTAATTAAAGTTGCCTGGTATAAAGATATAAATCCTACTGAGCGTTTCGCTCACCCTGCGTTTTCGGTTAATATTTCAGGTAGTTCCGATGATGAACCCCAAACAATTGTGGACAGACAAGAGTGAAAAGAGGGACCAAGTTTATCTAAGATATCTATGTTTAAATTTGTTGTTCTTGCGAGAATTAAGTATGTTTGAAAGTTGTATTATACCTCTTAAGGCTTAATGATGTTGTAAAGCTTTACTTCAATGAAATAATAGTATCCGTTTGTTGTTATCTCCTTTGAAATTGGATCCCCCTTATATGCATGCTCTGATCAACACGAGTGTTACGACTTGTTGCGTCTTGATATTCCGTGTCGGTGCGTGACAGTGATACTCTAAATAATAATCCCTTCATATTCAAATTGTGTGCATTGAATTATGTGAGGAAAGGGTCAGGCTTATTTTTAAGAATGAGAAGTTTGTAAGTTCAGTAGTTAATATTGAGTGGGTGCAAGAAAAATATATATAAATCGTTCATGGATGTATCATAGAATAATTGGGTAGGAGGTGCTTGAGGAGTTTAAATATGGAGTTGACAACTTCATTGATTTTGCAATGGGGAATTCAATTGTAGTGGATTGCATGTAACACCCTTATATATAGCTAAGTTGTACTTTATATCATCGAGGTGCCTTTTGAAGTATTGACTCAGTTCTTGTCAAGAACTTCGTAGTTAAGTGTGCTTAATGGGGAGTAGTATTGGGATGGGTGACCTCCTAGGAAGTCCCTCATTCTGGAGTTGATCACTGTTAGAAAGGGACAAACTCGTGAGGCCAGTAGACCAAAGCGGATAATACCTTGATGGTATAGAGTATGGGACGTGACAGAATGGTATTAGAGCCATACCCCAGCCGGAAGTGTGAGAACTAAGTGTCATGCACGGCAAAATGCTACGCTATATGAGCCACCTCTTGAATCCGCAATGGGACAAAGTGCTACATAGTAGGAGCCACCTCTTGAGCCTGTAGGGGCCACCTCTAGAGTGCTACGGGATTTGATTGTGTGCTATATATGTGCCTAGTGACGAGGACGTCGTCTATATAAAGTGGTAGAGTGTAACACCCTCATATATGGCTAAGTTGTACTCTATATCATCGAGACGTCTTTTGAAGTATCGGCTCAGTTCTTGTCAAGAACTTCATAGTTAAACGTGCTTAATGGGGAGTAGTACTGGAATGGGTGACCTCCCATGAAGTCCCTCATTCTGGAGCCGATCACTATTAGAAAGGGACAAAACCGTGAGGTCGGTAGGCCAAAGTAGACAATACCTTGATGGTATAGAGTACAAGACGTGGCATTACAAAGGTCGGATCTGATATCCATGTTCAATTTGTAAGAACTTAAAGTTTAATTCATCATATAACATGAAACATCATATGTACACGAAAGGGTTTATAGAAGCTTATATGAACTGGACATGTGATGGTGAGGGTCTTTGGCCGTACAAGCCCGCTAATGTTGAAGGCACAAACATGTACATTCATATGATTTTAGATGTTGCTGGTCCTAAATTATGTTCTCAAATTGGTCTCGGATTTAATGTTGATCAGGAACATGGATACAACGAAGTGTCAAGATGCATAGCCGAAAGATTTTACTAATTATTAAGGGATGATGATAAGTCGTTATGAGATGGTTGTCAGAATCACATTGGTTGTCCATCGTGCCATAATTGCTGAATTTAAAATTTGAATTTAATATCAATGAGAGCTATTTTGATTGTCTTCTCCTCACTGATGATCGTCGCGAGGGTACCTGCCAGGTGCAAATTGCCGCTCATCTGCCTGTCCCATTTGTCCTCCATAATTTCTAAGAACATAGGTCCATATTTCGGGGACGTTGCAAGGATCTTTCGCTTTGCAGTTTCAATCTTGTAGTATACCAACCCCATGGTTAGCACTCTGTCCCCATCCACATATCTCAATATCTCATATAGTGACTCTATAAATGAAACTAATATTCTGACTTTGTCCTAAAAGTTTGAGGTGTTGGCAATCCCTTTCACTTCTGCTCCTTCACATGAGGTGGCAAAAGAGGAACTCAACGAAATCTCACCCCTAAACATTCATTTCAACCCATCCTTGTGTTTGAGAAGGTTCTGTAATGTAATGTAGTTAGTCGTAAATCGTGTGATGCTAAGTCTCAACAGTTCACCATCACAATGTTCTCTCATCCACGCCAAAGTGTGTGATTGTAAATATATTTGGTGACCTTCTGTGCCACCACCATAGACTTGACAACATGAATCTAACTAATCTCTTTCAACATAAGGTCCACACAATGTGCTACATAGGGGGTCCATAAAAGGTGCCACCTGGTCTTCATCAACTCCTCTCTAGCCTTCTTATAGTTTGAGTCATTATTTGTGATCACTTGCACAATATACTCCTCCCTGATCTCAAACACCACTTGCTCCATCAAGGATAAAAAATATTGATAATTGTGGGCATGATCTAAGGCATCCATCGTCCTATGAAAGAATATATATCTATCGCAATAAACAAGAAAATTGATCATGCTACTTCTAGTGGTGCCTAACCATCCATCACACATCAGTATGACTCTATACTTGCTCCATTTCTGTTTTAAAGAGTCCACATAACTTTTGATCTCAATAGCTTGTTCATCATGGTATCTGCCGGCCAACTCACTTGTTATAGGCAGTTGTACATGTAACCCAAACAGTTGTGCTTCTTCAAACATCAACTTATAGTAAGAGTCGTTGACTGCATTGAAAGTCAATCTCGTGTGGTGTCACTATTTTACAATGCCCTTCTCGAGTTTCCATTTCGGCCTCATTACCATAGGCATCATCCATCCTTGTATACTTGCCATGCTCTCAGGATAGTGCACTGGGCTCCACATCTTCAATATTGATCAATTGTATCTTTTTTCTTTATGAACATGACTCACCAGTTAAGAAACTTCTGATGCCCTGTGGTTGTCGAGCAGTAGAAGAAGCACCACTGCCTGATGCTCTGGTCCCTGCCACCTCACGGCTTCGTGCTTTCGTCTCCTCTAGATGTCTTGCCTCTTCTCTACTCGAGCATAATGCCTTACGGTATTGCACTTCATATGGATCGTTGACTGTGACATACATATTAGGCTGGCGAGTCTACAGTTGCTCATCTTCATCGCAGCTTGTTCATGTGTATTCTTTCTCATCATTGCCAACTACTCTTCTGCTGATCGCCTCTGTGGAACGGATTTTATTATTATTTATTATTATTTATTTATTTATTTTATTTGTTTGTTTATTTGTTGATTTATTAGTTAATTTGTTAGACGTGCCAGTCACCAGAGTGACAATTTATTATGCGCTCGATCTGACTTGGTCAGTTGATTGTGAAGTCCGAGTCGGGACCGAAAGTCCGTCATACCATAAAGGCTATGACGTTAATTACGCCCTTTCAAAGAAGGATAACCCTTGATTAATCGTCAAAGTAGAAGGGTCCCAGGGGCAAAACCAATATGATAGTTATGCTCATTCATTCGCAAGATAGGAGATGCATGTGATTATGTAAAATAAGATATGATATTAACATACGGAATAAATCCGGCAGCATATCCCCTTATCTTGGTCTATACCAAGTGGGAATATAGGACATCCATCCACGGAGTGCCGAGATGGATGCCAAAAGAAAGATGGGCATAGCCCGAGATCCAAGAGGATCTAGATGCGACGGGACATTGTCCATTATCATGGTATTTATTGATATCCCCTTAAGAAACCATTGGAGGACATGCAGTGACAGAACTCCAAGAGTCAGCAGGGTTAGAAAAAAACATCGCGGTCCAACGGTATAATGTGGGGGTAAAACCCCATTAATTTATCTCCTTTAGACTTGGATGAAGAACCATGATTCCTCATGATATGATGAAGGTTGGCATGAAGGCTAATGAGGTTGGGACTTTAGGTTTAGACTGAATTTAGGGCTCATTAAGGTTGTTGGGAAGTTGAGTGCTTGAATGGTAGTCAGCGCTGAGATGAACCGGCACGGATGGGAACCGGCGCGAAGGCAAACTGGCGCGGCACGGGAAAATGAGGCGGTCGGCGCGTTAGGTTGCCGGCCAGTCCTCGGCGCGCCCATCACTCGGCGTGGAACTCGTGCCGAGAGAGGGCTGCGTCGGGAGGCCATCTGGCGCCGACAGGAGATATTTCTTTAGGGATTTTTGAGGGCTTTGTGAGGTATGGATTTTGGTGGGTTCTATTGAGGGGATCTCTTGTGTTTAATCAGGGCTTCATGGGCTCTGGCGATGATGTTTAGGCAAGCTGAAAGGGGAGGATAAATTCATCCACAGAAGGTCTAGGGAGACCCTGTGACAATCAACCAGAAATCTCATAATGATTATGTTCCCCTTCTACAGGGGGCAAAGGGCCATGAAATAGTCTGCCTCAGGTCTCTGCCACATAGCCGGGGGTTAATTCATCAGCTTAACAAAATCGTCACACGATATGACAAAGTAAGGATCGTGAACGAATTTCGGCGGCATCTCCCCTTATTTTGGACTGTGCCAAAGGGGGAGTATAGGACATCCATCCACGGAGTGTCGAGATGGAAGCCAAAAGAAAGATGGGCGTAGCCCGAGATCCAAGATGATCAAAATTCAGCGGGACAATATTCACCATCATGGCATCTCATTAATATTCCCCTGAAGGGACCAACGGAGAACATGCAGTGGCAGAACTCCGTGGCTCGATGGGGTAATCTAAAATCCAAGAGGATAAAATGAATGTAGGGGTAAAACCCCATTGATATAGCTCCTCCACTTCCCATGGAATTAAGTATGAAAGCTCAACAATATTAATTCAAAGGAATAGAACGCATGCATTTATTCTTATGTTCATATGTGTATATATACACATTCTTGTATGCATGACCAACGTGGGCATCAAAGGCTAATGATGATTAAGAGTCATCTAAGGATAAGCAAATGTATGCATTCACTATGCATATTTAAACATGCTGAACCAAGAGGGGTTTTCACGCAATGGGCTCTATGCAACCTGGGAGATTGTATTATTCATGGATAATGTATTCACATATTCTCATACACATATACATGGTGGCAGGATGTATTTTGGAGACAACGTGAACATATATGCATGTGACTAATAAATGGGCTCATGGCTATTTGCGTAAAGGCACATAGTGAGTGGGGCCATGCATTTATGAATCTCATGTACTCGGATGCCTTTGACATGTGAGGTGAGATGAGCAGGCCATGACGTGCCCGACAGCTAATCACGCGTGCATATTCCGCATGGGGTTGAAAACGGCAAATGGACAAATGCATTCAGCGGCCAGCTCGGGACTTGTACGCTCGGCGCGGAAATAGAAGGGGGTCTCGGCGCGGAAATGGGGAAATATGGCCTCGGCGCGGCAGCTTCTCGGCGTGGGTAGTAATCGGTGGGTGATCTACGCCGAGAGCTATTGGCGCCGAGGATGACTGAAAAGGGGTTTTATGAGCTTAGGATTTCATAGAAGCTGCCGGGTTTGGGCTCCTCCGAGCGGACAGAAAACCATCAGGAGAACACAAACACCAGAACAAGGCCAGGTAAAAATTACTTTTCCTCGTGATTTGGGGGACAGGAAAGTCACAAGATGGGCTGTCTCGGGCTCCCGTCTTATATCAGAGGTAAATAACTTCGACTACTCGCGGTAGAACTCAGGGAGTAAGTGCCAAGACTCAGTATCCCCGGGGCGTAACAATGCCTTCATGAGTGTCATTGACAGATGGGGTGATACCCCCACTGTCTCGGCAATGTTGTAGCAGCCATAAGGCCGTCGCCCAGGGTTAAACGGAAGAAACGTAAACCGGAGCTAGAGAAATTCGAGATAGAGTGATGGGAGCACACGGGCGAACATCAAGGGGATTTGGTTATAGAAACACATATATAACAAAAAAAGGAATTATTATCATGAACAGATTCATCAATATATCTTTCATTCATATAAAATCAGGCATCGCCAGGGTACAGACAGAAGCCTTAAGAGGCCGTAACATTACAGGACTCGCAAGCAGAAACGAGCACGTAAAACAGAGAAGAGAGGGAACCAGGGGAAGGGGACTGTAGCCCCGAATGAGGTATCGGACGACGGCGATAGCACCCCTACCTCTACTCTTCATTCTCTTCACGGGCTCTCTTCTCTTTTCAAGCTCTCGCTCCACTTCTTTTCTTCTGTCTATCTCTTCTTCTCTTTTTTTTTAATCCGCCGCCCTTCGTTCTCGAGCTGAAGGTTTATATATAGAGGGTGTTAAACCCCATTCCCATCGGCGTGCATCCTTAGTCCTTTGATCATGGGTCTCGGCGCGCCCTAGGTTGTGGAGCTATCGGCACGTCCTGCTTAGATTTGGGCTTTGGCCCCTCTCAGCCCACGAACCACTTTGACTCTCTTTGTACGCACATGGGTTTTTCCCTGAAAAGTGAGAAATACGAAATGTTTTAGTAGAGAAAAATGTTAACGATAATAATATTGTTATTATTATTAGTTTATGTTATTGTTAGTTTACCATTTTATTATTATTTTATGATTATCATTATATCTTTTCTCCTCTCTTTTTTATCTTTTCATTATTATTATTATTATATATGCATATATATATATGTATTATTTTTTTATGTGTCAACAAATGCCCCCCACCCGTAGGTGGCGCGAATGAGGGACGAGCGAGAGGGGCCTATGGGTGCAACCCGCTTGAAAGCGTGTCTTTTTGTTCATGAGAGCATGCAGGCATTCAACAGCAAGCATAAGCTAGATATATAGAATAGCTCCCCTATATCGGGGATAGGACAAGGACAGCGCCTGTGACTCATAGACAGAGTGCAGCTCGCAGGGCACAATTGAGGGAGATGTGCATGCGCAGAGAGGACATCGCATAGAATATGTGCACAGCGTAAGCCACGATCTACACCCGAGGCTACTTCTCTATAGTGCGATAGTGCAAGTATACGAGCAGCGAATCTCCGACGTAGGGATACGCAGACGTTCAAAATAACACTAGAGTATTGCTCTAGCGTCTACACACACAGCTGGGGTTCTCGATTTTCGATAGCTTCGCACAACCCCCTTAGCTTATTTCTAACTTCGGACTTCACCATTCGGCGCGCGTCTCCTCATGTGTCTCAATGGGGATTACCGACTACTAAGATTCATCCTTTATAGCTAATTTATTACGGACTTCACCGTTCGGCGTGAATCACCTCATGTGTCTCAATGGGATTCTCGGCTACTAGGATTCATCCTTTATAGTGGCTTTATTGCGGACTTCACCGTTCAGCGCGAGTCTCCTCATATGTCTCAATGGAGATTCCCGGCTACTAGGATTCATCATTTATAGTGATTTTATTGTGGACTTCACTGTTCGGCGCGAGTCTCCTCATGTGTCTCAATGGGGATTCCCGGCTACTAGGATTCATCCTATCTATCGTCCTTCTTCTTCCTTTTTTTTTTATAACTTGGGGGAAGGTAACTTTTTCCTCATGATTATCCCTCGTGTGGGTGCAGAAGTTCGAGCACACATGTAGTGTTAGGAAGAACCTTCTAGCATCCCTATGATAAGAGACCGTTGAACACATAGTGGTGCAAAGTGTGGGAGTTTAACTTTGGGTGTATCTCACGAGTTGCGTTAGCGACACAGCTATGACTTTTCCACTGAACGCATGCACTTAGCCAATATTGGCTTTTCATCGCTTAGTGTATGTCGTGGCGCATATATGCTTAGAATCGCGCAGCTTTATTTAGCAAGGAGATGTAGTCCTAGGAAATTGAATGAGGTGTATTATCTTATAGTATAAGCAAGCATGCAAGTAGGGCCAACAAACACTCAAAATTTGAAAGCATGCAAATTGTTTCTTCTTTTTTTTCTCTTTTTTTTTATTTTATATGTATGCATATATGTATATGTCACTATATCTCCATTTATTTGTTCAAGCGCCTGATGCGAATACCTGCATGTTAGTTATTCAAAAGTAAGCAAAATTGATAACAAAATAATGGAAAATGACTTTATGTAGCAAGTCCTGGCGGGACGAAGGGGGTTGGCACTGGCTGACGAGAGCCGTTTTATTCAGATGATGAACATGGATTAAAATGGGGTGGCAGGCCTCAACAGGGTGTCTTGGCCAGGAACGGACAGCGGGTTTTGACAGGGAGTCCAACCCGAATATAGAAAGTGGACTACAGAAGCCGGCGGTTGGCAAGGGAAGCGGGCTATGACAGTCAAAAGTAGCATGGCAAGCATGCTATAAAAGCCAGGAGATAATAGGAGAATAGGATATGTAGATCTAGCGGTAGCAGGAAAGCATGCTTCAAGCAGAGCCCAAGCCATTGAGTTGTAGCAATCATCACAGTGGGACATGATGGTCATTGTTGAAGTAGGCTTAAGCCAAAAGGGTAGCGAGACAATGGACTTTTGACGGTATGTCAAGGCCGAGAGATGCACGGATATTGAAAATGCCAGGCTAGTAGGTCACATGGACCTGGAGATAGTGAGATAGTAGGTTGTACAAGCCAATATAGCAGGATAGCAAGCCGTAAAGCCAAGATAGCATGCCTCGAGGGCTAGGGACGGCAGGCTATAAGAGCAAGGACATCATGCTATAGAAGTCAGGAATAGTAGACTACGAGAGCGAGAGACAGCAGGCTACGAGAGCCAGAGACAGTAGGCCATGAGAGCCAGGATAACATGCTATAGGAGCCAAGACAGCATGCTTTAAGAGCCAGGACAGCGGGCTGTAGAAGCTAGGAATAGCAAGCTACGAGAGCCAGAGACAGCAGGCTATAAGAGCCAGGACAGCATGTTGTAGAAGCCAGGAATAGCAGGCTACGATAGCCAGAGACAGCATGCTATAAGAGCCAGGATAGCAGGCTGTAGGAGCCCGAAATAGCAGGCTACGAAAGCTAGAGACAGTAGGCTACAAGAGCCAGGACAGCATGTTGTAGAAGCCAGGAATAGTAGGCTACGAGAGCCAGAGACAGCAGGCTATAAGAGCCAGGGCAGCAGGCTGTAGCAGCCAGGAATAGCATTCTACGAGAGCCAGAGACAGCATGCTATAATAGCCAGGACAGCAGACTATAAGAGCCAGGATAGCAGGTTGTAGAAGCCAGGAATAGCGGGCTACGATAGCCAGAGACAGCAGGCTATAAGAGCCAGGATAGCATGCTGTAGAAGCCAGGAATAGCAGGCTACGAGAGCTAGAGACAGCAGGCTACAAGAGCCAAGACAGCATGATGTAGAAGCCAGGAATAGCATGCTACGAGAGCCAGAGACAACATGCTATAAGGGCCAGGAGAGCAGGTTGTAGCTGTAGACACGCCGTTCTTGACATTACAGTGAGTAAATCTCATATTACACTATGATACCACAAGGCGACCTTCACATTTTTAATTACTCTGGTGATTTCCTATTTTTCTGAATTTTTTTAACATTTTTCTGAATTTTTCCGTGAAAAATCTTGGAGGTGTCCAGGAGACTGGACGCCTCCATAAATTCACATATATATAAAATAATAGAAAAATCAAAAAAATCATGGAGGCGTCCAGGCGTCTGGACGCCTCCATAAATAAAAATAATTAAAAAATCAAAAAAATCATGCAGGCGTCCAGGAGGCTGGACGCCTCCATCAATGGCAAAAAAATGAAAAAAATAAATAAATAATAAATAAAAAAATATATATATATATATTCTTGAAGGCGTCCAGGAGACTGGACGCCTCCATCAATCGGCTCACGGGCGACCCCTGACCATCGACTGACCGTTGCTCAGCCTGTCGTCTGAAGAAAAGCAAAGATATGGAGGTGTCCAGGCCCCTGGACGCCTCCATCAACCTGCTCACGGGCGACCCCCGGCCATCGACTGACCGTTGCTTAGTCTATCGTTGGAAGAAAATCCAAGTTATGGAGACGTCCAGGCCCCTGGACGCCTCCATCAATCAGCTCATGGGCAACCCCGACCACTGCCTGCCCATTGCTCGGCCTGTCGTTTGAAAAGAATCCAAATTATGGAGGCGTCCAGGCCCCTGGACGCCTCCATCGTTCAGCTCACGGGCACCCCTGATCCCCGACTATCCGTTGGCTGGCTTGTAGTTTGAAAGGAATCCAATGTCATGGAGGCGTCCAGGCCCCTGGACGCCTCCATCATCCAGGTCACGGATGCCCCTGACCACTGACTACCCGTCAGCATGTCAGATTGTCGTTTAAAAAAGATCCAAGTGATGGAGGCGTCCAGGCCCCTGGACGCCTCCATCCTCCGGAACTCTATAAATAGAGGGCTACCCCCCTCAGTCCAAGGGTCGAAAAAAGGAGCGCCGGGAGGCTGTCGGATTCCATTCCTAACCCGTGGGTGTTTTGTAGGTGAGGTTCTGCCGGATTCCTGGGTGCCCGTGCTCGCAGGAGAAAGGCCGTCTTCGCCCGTCGCGCTCCCACGTCATCCCTACGCTACCGAGGCTCCGCCGGATCTCGCCATCGGCCATCCAATAAGCCATTCTCCTCTCTTTTTCCTTAGATATCTTGCATTCATTATATCGCATTTTTCACCCCCTTTTGGGGGAGTCTCTTCCTGTTCCTACGTTGGTATAATCACCATTCATCATAAGCATTTTCCTCCTACTCGTATCCGAGAGGGGTTTAAAAGACAACACCAACCAGGTATGTGTTCGGCCGTCATTTCGTTACTTGCATCGCTAGAATTGATTGCTGCACCTTCGTCTTTCTGATCCACTTGTTATTTGTTTGTCGTTGTTTTGCAAGGGTACCCAAGGAAAGCCCTCCCCGTCGGCCGGCCGAAGGGGGAGGAAGAAGCAACCCACCATTTCCCGCTCTCGATGATTCACAGTTTCCGTGCCTCGTGCCAGGTACACGCGATCATTTCTTTTCATTGAGGTAACCCCTCTGGCGATCACATCCCTTTGGCATCCTACGTATGCTCTTTTCTCTGTTGACATGTTGCATGACCCCTTCCCCCATTAGCTTTTAGTTATTGCGAGTTTGTAGCCCGTCGCTCGCGTTTCTCGTTCCCTTTTGAGTGGATCTCCATTCGGCAGTCCACAGATTGGCGATCACGGTGGGACATCAGTTACTTTCTTTTAGTTACTCTTGCAGCCCTTGACTTGCTTTATCATCTTTTACGTGTTCTTCATTTCTCAGTTGCTTTCTTACAATTACCCTTGCAGCTTCTTGTGATTCATTTTATCATTTGTTATGTGTTGCCCTTGCACCTTCTTGTAGTTTGCCTTACCATCTCTTGTGCGTTGTTATACCTTGATCGTCTTGTTATCCTGTTATGCTCTATATATCTGTCAGCATTTCATCGCATACGTCCATCCCTCTTTTCTATCTTTCTTTCTATTTCTTTCTTAGGATCACCCCCTCTTGGTGAAAGAAGGACTCTCTGTCGGGAATTCCTCTCGACAGACTAGGATCTCTTTCACTGGGACCTCCATAAGTCCCCGACAGCGAAGGATTCCCCTTCGTTCACTGGACAGGTTGTACCGTTGAAGTTCCCCGGAGCTTAGTTACCCCATTCGCCGTGAGTCGAGTGTCCCTAGTTCACACGGCGGTAAAACAAAGGTGCAACTAGGATTTTTGCACATTTTGTAAGAATTTTTACAATCGTTAAAAAGAAAAAAAAGAGTTCAAACAAAAACAAAAAGAGACGTAAAAGCATCCACTTGTGTGTTAATCTCTGCTGCTTGTGTGCTGGTGTATGTTATTACGTTCTGGAAAGGTGTTAAGGATGGCCGAGTATGATTACGATGCTTTCGAGGCTAACGCCTTCGGCTATGAGCCTCAAATGCATGACTCGGGTCATGGCTCTTACGTAGAATATAGCCCGGACCAGGGCTACCAAGGCGGGCCTCATGTGGACGCTGGTCCATCCCACGACTACTCACATGAGGTGCCGAATGCTGCCGGGGATACATCTTCCCCCCAGGACATCTCCGCCCTGTTAGGTGTCCTCGCCAACACCCAACTCAACCCTGAGCAACTTCAGGCCTTCCAGGCCATTCTAAAAGGGAAATCAGTCCCCCCCCTCCTGCGGAGCTGAGTCCGACTACAACCCCTGTCCAAGAGTCTATGCAGGCCATTCCCTCCTCCTCACCTCTCGGGCAGGCAAATCACCAGCCTCCCTCCTTCCAACTCCCCTCCCAATCTCCGGCGCAAGCCACCCTTCAAACACAAATCCCACCGGGCCTACCCGTTGGTAGACCCCAATATCCCTCCTGTCCTAGGTTTCCTTCTCAGGCCTCTGGGAGGCCTACCGCTTCTGCCTGGCAAGTGCCACCTTCACCAATTGACCCGTTCACCTTGAATAAACTGAATAAGATGGACGAGCAATTCCGGAACTTACAAAAAAGGGTGGACGTGAAATCCACCCCTGAGGTTTCTCTGCCTATCCTACCAATATTTCGCCTTCCCCCTTCTGAGATGCCCACGTACCTTAGGTACAACGGCACTGGCAACCCCTCTACCCATTTGAAGGACTTCATGTACGAGTCCTCGTTTTGGCAAAATGATAAAAGATCTCTGGCATACCTCTTTAGGAGGTCATTAGATGGCCCTGCGTTGGAATGGTTCTACGCCCTAGAGCCAAGCGAGGCTGAGGACTTCGACGTGGTTCAGAGGAAGTTCCTACAGAGATATCGGGACCGAGTTGGCCCGTCTCTTTCTATCATCGACCTGGTCGCCGAAAAAATGAAGCCGGACGAAAATTTCATCCAGTTCGCTGATAGATGGAGATCCCTGGCAGAAAGGATAAAGGATACCATCTCAGAGCCAGAGCAGGTGAAGATGATTATATCAAATGCTACCCCCCAGTTTAGGCATATCCTGGCAATGAACAAGCTTAACACCATGGAGGAACTGTACGAGAGGGCTCGGTATGTCCAGACGCAACTGAAAGATTCTCCTCTCATGCACATGTTCGAGCCACCAAAGCCGAAGGTGTTTAGGAAGCCGGGCACTGGCGTCCCAGGCGGAACGACAGAAGGGGTCGTGACGAATGAGCAAGTGAATGCGGTCAACAACGCTAACTATGTGGCAAACCCCAGGCTTCCACAAATGCCCCTGCTTCCTCTCCAACAAGGTTCGTTCCCTTCTCATCCTCCACCGCAAAGCAATCTCCTCCAGAACAATATGCCTCAACCCTTCCATCTTCAACAACAACAACAGCGACCTCCTCAATATAACCAGGTTCCACCACCCGGGGATTATGGCCCCCAACAATAGAGGAGGCCACTTTGACCTAGGAGAGCTCATTACCCACCTTTGCCGGAATCGTTATCAGATATCTTCAATGCTCTCATGGCTGCTAATTTCCTCACCTTGCCTAAGGAGAGAGCCATATGGCCCACGAACGTCGACACTTCTAGATATTGTGTCTTCCATAGACAGCCGGGTCATACAGTGGAAAACTGTTTTCATTTCAGAGATTACATCTATGATATGAACGATGAACATCAAATAGATTGGGACGAAATGAGGCGATGCGTCACCATGATGAAGGCCAGGAGACCTCCTCCTAGACAGCAACAACAACAGCAGCAACCACAGCAACAACGACAGCTACAACAACATCAACAAGCACCGCAACAACAACAACAACAACAGCCTCAGCAGGTACCACAACAACAGCCAAACATGGGCATCCTCCAAAATCCACTACCAGAGCACCAACAGCCCAATCATCAGGTGAACCCCATCTCCTCCTTCCCGGAAGTCGGGAGGGAGCAGGTATGGCACCTGGAAAATGCCTCTATTCTTTCCACCACCAACCCTATCATCATGCAACTCCCTTGTGTCGCCCGGGTAGCACCTCTTTCCCACCAACCCGCATATGCATCGCCTTCACCATTTCCACTGCCATCGCGCCCCCTTATTCGCACCCCAATAACCTATCAGCCGACACCCCCCGTTGCGCCTTCACACCTTCCCATCTCCTCTCACTCCTCCATTCCACCGCCCACCTCCACCGCAGTTGCCCCTATGCCCTCTAAGCCCCTTATCACCCGTCAACCGCGCGTAACCCCTTTTGCCCCCACAACACCGCCATCAACGCCTTCAAAACCTCTCGTCACCCGCCGCCCATCTCAAGCCTTACCCACCACCACCTTACCTCCACCTTCCAAGCCCCTCATCCGTCGTAACCCACATGGTGTTCCCCCTACCTCCGTCGTACCTCCGCCTAGTAAGCCCCTCATCAGGACCCCTGCTCCCGTCATCACCCCTGCTCTACCAACCATTCCCCCGTCACTGCCCCTCAAACCTCTGCTGCAATCCACTGCTGCCCCTGTAGAGGTACAGAAGCCACAGGCAATGGTGCTCCGAAGTGGAAGGATTTTCCACAGGATTTTCCCCCAGGACAGTCAGAATCCTGAGCAGTCTCAGCAAGAAAAGGATGGAGAGCAGTTGGAAAAGTCCGTCCCTGGAACACAATATGATTTGCTGAAACACCTAGATAGGACGCCCGCTCGGATCTCCATCCTCGAGCTGCTCCAAAGATCCACGTCACATCAGGCCGCCTTGATGCAATATCTTCAAAGGGTCATGGTAAATGAGGACCTCCCCGCAGAAAAGATTTCGGCCGTTTTGACCCCAACGGACACACAACCAGCCATCATATTCCACAACTATGAGCTCGCTCCCAGGGAAGCTCAGAAGTATGCGTTGTGTGTCTCGATAAAAGTTAATGAGGTATCCGTAAACTCGTGCCTTGTAGACACAGGCGCATCCATAAACGTGATCTCCATGAGCACCCTTCGGATGTGCGGGGTTGACGAGGAACAGATCAGACCTTCCTCGATCACGGTCACAGCTTATGACAATAGCAAAAGACCACCACAGGGGATGATCATTCTGAGAGTAGGGCTAGGCCCTATGACAGTCTCCACGGAATTCCATATTCTCCACATGGACCCTACATTCAAGGCCATACTGGGTCGCCCTTATATTGAAGCCGCAGATGCTGTACCTTCCACCAACCATCAATGCTTGAAGTTTCCTTACAACGGAAGAATTATTAAGGTGGTAAGTACGCCTGTCCTTCCCACGGTGGATGCTATCAACACCTCTCTACCCTCCGTTTGGCCGTCTCACCGGCCCATATTGTCGCTGCTGGATGTGCATGATGTATCTCACGTTCCGCTAGCGCCCAAGGAGCTGGTCAAGGTAACAACACCGCATCTCCCCTTTCACTCCAAAGGTTGGGAGATTATGAGGAACATCGGCTATCAGCAGGGCAGGGGTTTGGGCGCGCAACTGCAAGGTAGGCTGAAGCCGCCAACAGAAGTTAAGCCGAATCACAGGTTTGTTCTGGGTTTCAAAGGACCATTCAAGGCGGATTGGAAGCCCCTCACATGGACCCTAACAAACCACTTCAACAAAGGGCCCGTTATTCAGATGAGGGATTATCCGCTAGAAGCACGTGGGAGGTTACATGTTGTGTATTCAGCTGAAAGATATTCCAGGATTACCAAAAGAGGCAAGATCAAAGATCCAGAATGCGAATGGGACAAATGGTTCGATATACCGGATGTTTCTATTGCGCTAGGAAGGATGTTCTCGCCTCCGCAGCTCGAGGGGCCGTCATTGACCTCCGGAATGCCAGAGAATACCACCATTGTTGTCAAGGTTCCAAGCTATCCTTGTCCTCGCCAGAAGGACCTGGTCATCGGCAGATCTTCATCCGCTGTCACCATCACTATCGACGGTTTATCAACCGTCATCTTCTCCGTTCACTCATCACAGCCACCGTTGTTGTCTTCTCCCTGGGCCAGACGATTGTCTGATGATCTCCCCAGGTCCCCCTCTCTTCTCGCATACCTGCGCGGACTTCTCGACCCACGTCAGGTCTTCAATCACGATCTGCTCCATGAGCCTCCCAACCCTCTAGCCATAACTACCTTCCTCTCCCCTACGATCTCTTTTCGTTGTTTTGTCATCAAAAATGAAAATGAAAAAAAAACGTCAATTTTCAAACTCCCCAGCAACACATCTTTGTTGAGGAAACCTCCTACATCTCACATGGGTGCGTCTCGCTTCGCGAGCCACCCGTCCAAGGTCCGATGAGCGACCTTTTTCACCCCTCCTTCGAGGGGCCTGTCCCTGTACATTCTTCACCATCCCCTTCAACCTTCTCTCCTTCTGTAAATAATGTCAGTCAGTCTAGGTCAAGGGTAGTACCTAGGAAGAAATCCAAGGGTAGGCAGATCCCTCGTCGGTTCCTTCTAGATTTAGCCGTTAGGTGTCAGGCCCTCCTTGCCATCCCTCAGTTATTAGAAGATCCCATCCAGTTACCAGAAATGGAATGCGAGGATAACTGTGCAATTGATGAAGGGTATGGAGTTTCTGAGATCACAGATGAGGAATACCCTAGTGAAGATGAGGGTGAAGAATATGAGGATGCGGCTGCCGCATATGCTAGTGGAGTAAGGAGATTCGACGGGCCGTCAGCCGCGGTAGAAGAGTCCACCAAGGAAGTGAACTTGGGAACTGAGGAAGACCCTAGGATCATCCTCATAAGTGATAATCTGCCACCCTCTGAAGAAGAGGCATTGGTCCAAGTTCTTAAAAAGTATAAGGACATGTTTGCATGGAGCTACGAGGACATGCCGGGACTGGATCCCACCCTGGTCGAACACCGCTTAACTTTAAAACCAGGGGCCGTCTCGGTAAAACAAAGGTTAAGACGTTTCCACCCTCAAATGGCTCTAAAAATGAAAGAAGAGGTCGACAAGCTCCACAAAGCCAGGTTCATTAGAGTCGTCCTCTATCCCCAATGGGTGGCAAATATTGTCCCAGTCATGAAGAAGGATGGCAAAGTCAGGATTTGCATCGACTTCCGGGACCTTAACCGCGCGTGTCCAAAGGACGATTTCCCCTTGCCTCACATTGACGTGTTAGTTGATAACACCGCAGGTTATGAGACCCTTTCATTCATGGATGGATTTTCGGGGTATAATCAAATTCGGTTGGCAGAAGATGACCAGGAGAAAACGTCATTCACTACGCCATGGGGGACATACTGTTACGTGGTCATGCCATTTGGATTAAAGAATGCTGGAGCTACTTACCAAAGAGCCATGATGGCCATATTTCATGACATGATGCACATATATCTAGAGGTGTACGTGGATGATTTATTGGTGAAATCAAGAACCAGGGAAGAACATCCAAGGGTTTTAGCTAAGGTGTTGCAAAGATCAAGGGAGTTCCAACTGAAAATGAACCCGAAAAAATGTGTGTTTGGTGTGTCATCAGGCAAATTACTGGGTTTTATTGTGAGCAAAAGAGGGATTGAAATAGATCCCAACAAAGCCAAAGCCATCAGGGATATGCCACCCCCTAGAAATTTAAGAGAAGTTCGAGGTCTAATTGGGAGGCTGCAGTTCATCCGTCGGTTTGTGTCTCAGCACTCACAAAGGTGTAGACCTTTCTACGAGTTGACCAAGCCGGGGGTAGAATTCCACTGGGATTCTAAGTGTCAGAAAGCTTTTGAAGGGTTAAAGGAATATTTGGCTAGTCCGCCCGTTCTCATCCCACCCAAACCGGAGAGACCTCTGATCCTCTACATCTCAGTCTTGGATGACTCTGTGGGAGCCGTCCTCGCACAAGCTGATGAAGAAGGTAAGGAACGGGCAACCTACTACCTCTCCAAACTCCTCAATTCCTGTGAGCAGAAGTACACAATCATGGAGAAAACCTGTGCTGCCCTCGTTTGGGTAGTGCAGAAATTGAAACACTACTTCCTGGCTCATAAGGTCCATTTGATTGCTCGCATGAATCCCATCAAGTTCCTTCTGGAGAAATCCGTCCTGACAGACAGGCTAGCACGCTGGCAAAGTTTTCTCTCTCAGTTTGACATCACTTATATCCAGCAAAAGGCAATTAAAGGTTATGCCATAGCCGAGCATCTCGCTTACCATCCTCTTCCCAAGTTTGATCTTGTCCAATCAGAGTTTCTAGATAAGGAACTAATGTCCATCAACCAATCAGATGATTACATGTGGACGTTATATTTCGATGGAGCTCTGAATTCTCAAGGGAAAGGAATCGGCGTTGCCCTCCTATCGCCTGAAGGCCTCACATTCCCACTAGCGTACCAACTCAAATTCCCAGTCACCAACAATATAGCCGAATATGAAGCTCTTCTAGCTGGCTTGGGACTCGCTCATTCTCTTCGTGTCACCGAATTGCGAGTCGTTGGTGACAGTCAACTCATTCTTCGCCAGGTGCTCACTAAGTATCGCACTCGCGATCCTAAGCTCAAACCATACCAAGAACTCACTGCTGCCTTTGCCAAACTGTTCACCAAATTAATCTTTGTTCATGTCCCTCGTCATCAGAATATCCTCGCTGATGCCCTTGCCTCGTTGGCTTCGGCCATAAGGTTCCCTCTAGGGAGATGGTTTAAGTCCATTTCCATCTACAAACTTCACGCACCTGCAATTGATGACGCTTCCTATGTGAACATCAAAGACAGGATAGCAAGGAAGATCCTACAGGAAGAAATCTGTGAGAAGAGGGAAATCATGTTGGCAGAGGCAGAAGAAGAGCTGACCGACGAGGAGAAACCATGGTTCTACGAGATCGTCAAATATTGCAAAGATCAGTCTTATCCCGAAGGAGCCACCACAGAAGATAAGAAGGCCATAAGGAGAGTGGCTCAGAAATATACATTGGTTGGGGGTCTACTCTATAGAAGGAGCCTTACTGGCATTCTGTTGAGATGTCTTGATGACGATGAGGTCTGGAAATGTGTAGAGGAGACACACTCGGGTGTGTGCGGTGGCCATGTGAACAGTCAGATGCTCGCCAAGAAGATCATTAGGCAAGGCTTTTACTGGCCCACTATGAAAAAGGATTGTGCCGTCTATGTTCGTAGGTGCGTCAAGTGTCAACTTCACGCCGATAAAATCCATTCACCATCTTCCTCACTTCATCCAATCTCCTCCCCATGGCCTTTCTCCATGTGGGCATTCGACATCATCGGTCCCCTAGGTGATCCCAATTCCCTCACTAAGCAGAAATCATTCATCCTTACTGCGACGGAATACTTCACCAAATGGGCCGAAGCCGAAGCTTATGCGGAAATCAAGGCATCGACAGTCTGCAAGTTCATCACGAAGAACATCCTTGCCAGGTTCGGCGTCCCGAGCACAATCGTCACCGACAATGGGCCACAGTTCATTTCTCAGGACCTACAGGACCTCTGCAAAAGGTACGCAATTGCATTGCATCATTCATCGCCTTATTACCCACAAGGTAACGGCCAAGCGGAGGCCACCAATAAAACATTGCTCAAAATCATCAAAAAAACCTGCGAGTCTAGTAAGTTTTCAGACTGGCCAGAAAAACTTATCGAAGCCCTATGGGTCTATCGCACTTCAATCCGTACCCCCACCGGGCAGACTCCATTTGCCCTTACTTATGGTATGGAAGCGGTAGTCCCGTACGAAACTCTGATCCCTTCTCTCAGGGTACAATTGGACGAGGAATTTTCCCTCGACGATCGTCGTAATTCACTCCTCGCCCAGTTGGAACTCTTGGATGAGAAGCGGCTGGCCGCTGCCGAGCACGCGCGTGTGTATCAAAATAGACTCGCTCGCTTTTACCAAAAGAAAGTCGTTGAGAGAAAATTCAAAGTCGGTGAGATGGTCGTAAAAAGAATTTTTGTCAAACCTGGAGGGCCGCGTTCTAAGCTCCAACCCAATTGGGAAGGACCATTTGTAATTCAAGCCGTGTACCCTGGCAACGCCTACAAGCTAGTCAACGCCGAAGGGACCGAGTTATCCCACCCTTGGAATGGGCTTTATCTTAAGAAATACTACCCTTAGCACAAAACAAAAAAAATGATGAAAAGATAAAAAACATCAAAAATAAAGAAATATTGAAAACCACTAAAAATATGGAAAATTCAAAATGCCGATGCCTGGCAGTCACCATGTAGTTAAGTCCCTGCATCTAACCTTCATGTTAGGATAGGGCCCATTAAGGCTTGGCAGGCACCGGGTCTTGGTTTGCCAGAACCGTGGAGATCCCTGTCCGCCCACGTCGGCCTATGCTCGCTCGAAGGAAGCTAACATGTGCTTACTTATGTATTTTATTCAAAAAAGTCGGTAGCATCACCTACGGTGGGGCCCCACCCAGAAGATCTCCGGAAGCTGTAATCTTTATTCTTTTCTCTTCGACTGAATGAGACAGTCGGCGCCCTTAAAACGCTGAGCATGAGAAACCGAAACTCAAACCCTAAAGGCAAGAGTAGGATCCATTTCCTCGAGCATCGATCAGAGCACGAGAAGAGGGCAGTGTCCCCGCAGGCATACGAAAAGGGAGCCCACAAACGACAAGCGACTATATCTCCCTCACAAAAAGAAATACAAAATCAAAATCAAGAGAAAAGCCTGGTCGTGACCGTGCTTGTTGCAATAAATGGAACCCCTCAAAGCAAAAGTCTGAATCCACAAAAGGGGCCGTGGAATGTAAATGCTCGAGATTTGGTCCGAAGTTGTCCGAAAGGGAAGAGTTAATGGGCCCTTATTCGCTCGCCGGGTTAACGATTTTGCCGATCCTCTCAGGAGGTTTATCACCCCACGCTCTTCCTTCTTCCTCTAAAGATAAGGTTCGATGGAGTTTCTGAAAGGTGAAAACTGCCCAGGGTCTGCGACCTTATTTTAATATGCACATTTGGTTGCCTGCTTTGAAAAGCAAAAGCTATCGCTGCGAAGGAGTCTCCATGCTTCTGGCTGGTCAAGACCCCTGTTTACCACCTTGATGTCTTCTTGTTTAACCTCGAGCTTAGGCCAATGCAAGCGCGTCACCTATGGGTGCGACGGCGTCTGATTCCGGGTCAGCGTCACGCAGTTGGTCGTTAGGGTTCCATGGTGTTCCATCATATACCATCTAGAGTTGTGAGGAAACAGACCCGGGTCGGGCAAATCATTTACCTCGAACATCTTTTGGGTGAATCCCTGTGGTCGGAAGCGACTGGGAGCCTAAGCATGGCATGACGGTATTGTCATCAGGGTAAGTCTTAGCCGGCGGGATCATCATTCGAGGGCCCAAATCAACCTAGATGTGCACTTAAGATACCTGGGAGGTTAGTAAGAAACCCCAGTCTCACGTAGGTTAGGTGCCATTTGGGTGCTTGTTAGGTGTTAGCAAGAAAAAAAATTGAAATGATAAAAACAACAAAAAATGGAAAAGAGAAAATGTACATATTTGCAAGCAAAAACATCTTTTTTATGATAAAACAAAAAAATGTCAAATATAAAAAGAAAACAAATCAATTTTGCATGATTGCATTTACGTGCAGCATCTCGCTTTTAATACCGCTTGCATTCGTGTGCTTGCCTGTCGCATTTATCATCACCACATCTTTCCCTCGCCTTCGTTGATAAAGGCTTGGCCCCTTGACCAGTTATCAAGGACAGTCACAGTGACCATTTGCTTATTGAGCAAGGGGCCAAGTCAGAATAAAAATTCTGATTTGTTTGTTTCAGTGATGTATGCAGGGATTCAGGCAACAGAAGTAAAGGTGAAAACCAAACAAACCGAACCTTGTATTTTATTCCAAAAACCAAAAAAATTACATCAAGTTCCGCCCTCTCTCTCCGTATTACTCGTCCCACTACTCTCCGGGCAAAACGCTCTCAAAGGTGCTACCCAACTACGAAAAGCGGTACTCCTACCGCTCTGTACTCCCCTTCCTATTCCCACATCCCGGCGTTGATCCACGGAAGCAGCAGAGAAGCTACCAACACGAAAGCCGCGCTCTCGTGCTCTTCGGTAGCGCTCCTCACCATCTCTCAGCCACTGTTCAGCAAGACCAAGGCTGATTCGGAGTTCGAATAGTTGGGCCTCCATGGCCCTTCGTTCCTCCCTTTCAGTCAATCTGTTGGCTCTTTCTCTCTCTGCGTCTCTTTCTCTCTCTGCCCGTTCTCTCTTGCGGTCTTCCCTCTCCAACTGGAGAGTGATCCTCAGTTCCACGGCATCCCTAGAGGAGTCGTCATCAGGATGACGCCGCAGTTCCCTCTCCAGTTCTGCTATCCTAGCCTCCTTCTGCGCAGCCGTGGCAAGCGCTTCTTCCGTCTCATTTTCCTGCCGAGTGTACCATCTCAGATACGCAATAAGGCGTAAAACAAAGAGAACTCAACACTGAAACTTTTACCTGTATACGGAGCATCCCTTCTGCCTCCGCAGCACGCTGCGTGGCATGAGCAAGTTGCTCATGAAGTAAGTCAAGTTCTGAGGTGGGAATCCACAAGCTGGAAGAGGCACCACCTACTCCCATCGCTGGGGAAGCCGCGCCAATCTGGGCATGCTACGACCTCGTCAATTAGCAGCCAACATCTGGAATCTGGGGTTTTAATTAGAAACGCACTGTACACCTACCAAGGCGCTCGTAGCTCCGCGGGCATTGCCCAACCGTTGCTCCATCTCTGCCAAGCGAGTCCGTAAAGTCGCTATCATCGTATCGCGGATATCCTGTAGCCATACGAGTCAGCATTTCCACCAGAAAACCAAAAAGGGAGAAAGAAGAAAAGAGAAAGGGGAAACCTACCTCCACAAGTCCCCGGGGTTGGAGCCGCTCTACGTACTTTGTCCTATATAGACGCAAGTAGTCCTCGCTATCCCGCGCATGTGATTCTACAATCGTGCCACCTCGTTGCCAGTCCTCATACTGTTCAGGGAACCGCACGCATCAGTCAATGCAGGTCGCCGGTCCTCGCGTCTTTCTCCCGACACGAGGTGGCGCAGCTGAATCCACCCATTCTTGAGCCAGTCCTAAAGTCCTCATAACCAATCGTAGCCGAAGCGGCTCGATTTCATTCAGGCAGTGCATCCACAATTCTCGTCTGAACCGGGCACGACTTGCTAGAACCCACGGCTGGTCGGCATCGACCATGTCTGAGTAGGGTCTCCAGTTTACCATCACTGCAGGGAACTCCTGTAGCTTCCGCCTTAGCACCATCAGTTGGTAGGTTAGGGGTGCCGCACTCATGATGGGTTCCCACCGCCTGGCTAACGGCACCATCGCGGGTCGCCAATGCCGAGCTCTCCCCATGGAGAGGTAATAATAGCTCCACAGCTGCTCGGCACAGGTCATCAGTACCTTGTAAAAACACAAAAAAAATATAAAACAAGCTAAACCAAAAATACCTGGATGAATGGTGTGAAACCACTCACAGTCATCTCACGGTCCGCTTCTTGGAACAGACCCGCAAACAAGTGCGCCAGCATGGCAGCTCCCCAGGCATAGTATCCTACTCTTTCAAGGTCTGACAGCAGCTCCAGGAAGCGACATTGGATACCATCCCCTTTCGAGCTCAGTACCAATCTCCCCAAAAAGAAGAGGAGAAATCTTCTCAAATCTATGTTGCATCTTTCCCAGTTGTCGAAATCTGTGCAGTACACGGCACGGCATCCTATTTCCATCCTTTCCATGAACTCTTCTGAGGATTCGTCATCCCGCCGACGAGTGTCGGTGAGCCCTAATGCATCCATGAGGGACGCCCTAGCTACCGACCTATTTTTCCGACCATCTAGGTCCAAACCCAGTAACTTCTGGGCACCTTCTCGGTAGTCTGCGTAAGTGACTCCGGTCACTGCCTCGCCATCCACCTTGAGACTCGTAATTCGGACCACATCTTCCAGGCTGGGCACCATGTGCCCCCAGGGCATCAGGAATGCCCGACTCACTGGGTCCCATCTCTCACACAAGGCTTGGATCAGGACCAGGTCGAGCTGGATCTGCTCGATCCGAAGAAAGGTGCCAAAACCCATCACGTCTAGCCTGGCCTTCTGAAAATCTGGGTGACCTCGGTATGCTGCCACTACCAACTCCCATGAGATCTGTGATTTCATCACACTCTATGCATACAAGAAATGGAGAAAGGTTTGGTCAGAAAGAAAGGAAGAAAAAAGAATGGAAAAAAGGGCAGGAAAACTTGGCTTACGAGTTGTGATTGGGCCCTTTCGCTGAAGTGCCCTTCGAGGTCTAAAAGCCTCCGGGAACTACTACCACTGGACCTGCTTCTCTTCGAGGAGTGGGAAGATTCGCCCTCCATCCAACTCTCAGAATTTTGAACTCCTCCTCTCCCGTGAGAACTTGCGCTCCTCGAGTTAGCTCTCGATATACCTAGGAGGATAAAAGGGACAAGAATTTATAGAAATGGAAGGAGTGCAGGCCAAGATTGCCTCCATCACCTTTAATAATAGCCCTCGCGATGAGGCACCTACCATGCGGTCCCGTGTGTCACTTCACCGCTCGCACAGGGTGATTGATTGGACGAAGAATATGACGACTAGCACCCTATGTTGTCTAGGGATACCCTATCATGTTTTGAAGGACGTCCGCAAAATTTGACGCAACATCCGGGAGAAGGCACTAGGGCCGTCATTATTGACTTCGACGGTAGATTCCCGTGGAAAATTGTCACAACAAGACGCGATTCTCTGCTTGGGGTGGAGTCTCGGCAGACCCATCACATGGGAACAGTGCAAAGGAGAGGAAGTGTAGGGAAGAAGGAATACACAAGAGAACAAACGAGCAGCAGAAAATCAAATCACTCCATTCATAATTCTACATAAGCTGTCATAAACACTACAATCATAGAGAGGTGACGAGTCCACCAGCTTGCCGATCCTCACCATCACTCATCTCTCTGGGCGCTCCCCTCCTCTCCCCTGAGGTGCGGGTCCCTCAGAAGCCTCTGGGATCCTCGTGCAGCAGCACCTGCCTCGCCTCTTGGCGCTTGCTCCGCAGCAGTGACTCGCTGCTCCTCCCCTAGCGTGGCGAAGAAGCCACTAGCGGCAAAGCGACCGGACTGACGGAGTCGCTCCCCGAACTCTCGCGCTCTCTCGTAGCGCGTCTCCATCCCTCCTAGCCTCTGCACGACGGCCTGAAGGCCCAGCTGAAGCTCCCTCACTTGGGCCTCCAAGGCCCTCCACTCGGTCTGATCCCGCTGACGCTCGGACCTTCTCTCGGCTTTCTCTCTCTCTGCCTCTCTCCTCATCATCTGCAGAAGAACCCTTAACTCCAGGATGTCTGGAGAAGGCCTCTCCTCACCACGATGCCGCAGCTCCGCTACAGTCGCCACCCAGGCATCACGCTCCTCTTCCGCCCGGGTCGCGCGGGCCACCGCACCGGCAAGTTGTTCCCGGAGGGAGGCAATCTCGAGAAAAGGGGCCGAGGAACTGGAAGATGCGCCACCAATCATCCCCGCCGTCGTTGTCTGCTGGGCACGCTGGAACAAAATAAACAACGACCGTCAGTGAAACTCCAAAATCTGAAGATAAAAGTGCGGCACGTAACTTACCAGGAGCGACAGTTCATGTTGAGCGACGGCCAGCTGCCGCCTAGCCTCTGACAGTTGGGCGCGCGAGCCGCCGATGCCACGCATGTCCCCAGTTTGGGGAAGTCCCGCATAACTCTCTCTCTGCCGCCACAGGAAGTCGGCACTGTCCTGCACCAATACACTCCCTTGTTGTCCAGGGAGACGTACGTGTCAGTCCTCGAGCCTCGCCTTGCCGTGACTCTCCCTCCTTACGCGGCTCGGCTCGTCCGCACTCGCCCACTCATCGGCCAGGCCCAGGGTCCTCGCCATGTCCTGCACCAAGGAAGGAGGACCTAGCATCATAACAAAGAACGCGTCCCCTGTCTAGGACGCGTCCATCACTTGAGTGCAACACTCGCCGAACCCTTTCCCCCTCGACGCCTTGCTTCAAAACTCAAAATGGATCAAAGAGGAAGAGATTGGAGGACCTACCAGACCGTGTTCACCTCCCTCCGCGACATTGGGCCCCTCGGGTCCCTCGGGGGCCCAAAGCGGCCCTTCCTCCTCCATGGACGCCGTTTCGTGCTCTGGTGCGTCCCTCCTTGGGCGAGGGGTCCCGCGTCCCTCTCCACCTTCACCATGGTCGGGCCCACCGAACTCTATCGATCAAAAGAGGAGGAAGACGAAAAAGGGGGCAAGCGAGTTTCGACGGAAGGCGGGCTCGTTTGCGGGTAAGGCACGGGAGAAGAAAGGCCACCCGACGCTTTAAATTCGAATTTAAGGATTAAGACGCGTCCTTGCGCCTGGACGCGCCCAAAAGGGAGAAAGGAACATAATCCCCCCGTGCAAAGTAGTTCCCTTCTGTCCAGGGCAAAAGTCTCGTGAAGCGTAAACAACGTGGTGCAAAAGAAAGTGCGAGAAAGAAAAGGGCACGCCACACGAAATCCATTTCATATAATAGTCAAAGTACATCATACAGTGAGAAGGGTGACGTGTACAAGCAACTCTCTAACTCTCGCTGCCACCCTCCTGGTCATATCTCTCCTCCCTCCTCTGCCGGGGATCCCTAGGGGGCCTCTGCGAACCCTGAGAAGCCGTGCTCGCCTCGCCCTGCGGTGGCACTCCAACCTCGAAGGCGCGACGATGCTCCTCGACCGAAGAAACCAGATAGCTGCCCATGGAAAAAGAACCAGACTGACGAAATCACACCCCGCGTTCCTTCGCCCTCTGGTACCGCTCCTCGCTCTCCCGAAGCCTCCCCTTCGCCGTGCCGAGACTCAATCGGAGCTCCAGCAGCTAGGCCTCCAGAGCCCTCCTCTCGGTCTGATCCCGCTGTCGCTCCTCCCTCTCTCTCTCCCTCTCCTCTCTCTCTCTCACCGCCTCCCTCCTCGACAGCTCGAGGGCGATCCGCAGATCCAGCACGTCACGAGGGAGCTCCTCAGCCTCCCGTCGACGCTCCTCCTCCAGCTCCACAATCCGGGCGTCACGCTCCGCCACCCGAGCGTCGCGCTCCTGCTCGGCACGAACAGCACGCGCCAGGGCCTCTCGGACCTCGGCCACCTGTCAAAGCACGCATGCACCGTAAGAGAACAGTGATAAAAGGAGAGCAGCCAGAAGGAGAGTCAAGGTCAGGCAAATGCTCACTCGAGCCTCGCGGTCACGCTCGGCCTCCTCAGCCCGAGCCACCGCATACGCCAGCTGCTCCTGGAGGGCAGAAACCTCCGGAGGAGGGCCCCGCGAACTGGAACCCGCTCCACCAGCCATCCCGGCTGCCGCTGTCTGGTGGGCCCGCTGAAACATAGAGCGAACGACAGTTAGAGGCCAAGTATCAAAAATCCAGGTCACAAAAAATGCATCGCATAAACTCACCAGGATCTCCAACTCCTGTCGGATGGCCACTAACTGCCGCCTGGCGTCTGACAGCTGGGCCCGCAGGTCGGCGATCATGTTGTCATGAGCATCCTGCATTGCACATAAGTTAGTGCCACATGCATATACATATAGAAGGGTGAAGCATTTTCATTTCACTTACCCCTGCCATACCACCAAGGAAGAGGCGGTCCCCGTACGTAGCCCGGTACCGTCTCAGGTAATCAGTACTGTCATGTACATGGGACACCACTGGGACCCCACCCTGCTGCCAGTCCTGGTACTGTGCTGGGAAGCGCATACGCCAGTCCACAATCTTCGCCTTCCCCTTGGTCTTCCGCCGGATGCGGGCCGGCTCATCTACATCAACCCACTCCTGGGCTAGCCCCAATGTCCTCATAACCAGCCTCAGTCGAAGCGGCTCGATCTCGTTCAGGCAATGGACCCACACGTCCCACCTGAAACGAGGAAGACCCGCTACAACCCAAGGCTGGCCAGCGTCGCCCATGCCCAGGTAGGGTCTCCACACCACCTGCATCACCATATATACATCATGTTAGTTACCATTCAGTCACATGCATAAACACAAAAAATCATACGCATCATACCATGGCCTCGGGATACTCGCTTAGCTCCCGACGAAGTGACGCCAGCTGGTAGCTGTGTGGTGCCGCTACCACGACCGGCCTCCACTGTCGCGCTAGAGGAACGGCTCTCCTGTTCCCCTGCCTGGCCCTCCCCATCGGGAAGTAGTAATAACTCCACACCTGCATCCATCATACATCATTAGCACGAATGATTGCATATTTAACTACGGTAAAATGCATAAATAAATTGTGTACCTGGAGAAAAGGTGCAAAGCCGCTGACTGTCGTCTCCCTCTCTGAAGTCTGGGAGAGATTAGCAATCAAATGGGCAAGCAGAGCCGCTCCCCACGCGTAGTGCCCCACTCTGTCAAGGTCCGCCAGGATCCCGAGGAAGCGGCAGTGGATGCCATCCCCCTTCGTCCCCAGCAGAAGGCGGCCCAAGAAGAAGAAGAGGAACCTCCGGAGGTCTAGATCCACCAGCTCCCGCTCGCTCGGGTCCTGGGTAAAAGCTGCGCGGGCGTCTCTCTCCAGTCGTGCCAGAAACTCCGCTCCAGTCTCGCTAACCCGCTGGCGTGGGTCACCGAACCCAAGCGCCTCCATGATCTCCCACTACCAAAAAAAGTGGGATTTCAGACGGATTATTTTCCGTCGTAAAATCCGTCTGTATTTGTGACGGATTAGTTTCCGTTACAAATTCCGTTGTTATTAACGACATACTATATTCCCTCTGAAGATCCGTCTATAATTATAGACGGAATATATTCTGTCTTTATATCCGTCGTGATTTGAGACGGATATTCACACGGAAATAATCCGTCTGAAATCCGTTACAAATATTCTTTACCTCCATCGAAACTTTCCCCCCTTCCCCCACTACGGAGCTTTCCCTCCTTCTTCCCCCCTTCCCCCGCGATCTCCGTCTCACTCCCACTCTCCCTCTCACTCTCTTTCCACTATCTCCTTGCCAAGGAGAGACTGCCGGTGCCGTACTCGCCGTCGCGGCCAAAGCCGCCCTCGCCATCGTCGTCAAAGCCTTCCTCGTCGTCGTCGTCCCCGCAGAGCCCCCCTCACCGTTGCCGTTGAAGCCGTCCTCGTCGTTGCCATCGAAGCCGTCCTCATTGTCGCCTCCAGTGTCGCGTTGTCGCCATCCTCCAAGCCATCCTCTCTGGTCTGGTAAGCCCCCTCCCTCACCCTCTCTCTGTAAAACTCTCCCTACCTGACGCACCTCCACCATCGCCATTGTTGCATTTGTTGTTCCTTTTTTTTTAAAGCTTGGGGATCATCAGGGAGGGCGGGGGTTCTAGCCGATCCGGGAGGGGGAGGTTGGTCTGGCAGGGAGAGGGGTTCCAGCAGCGGTTTTCGGGAAGGAGGGTCAAGAGCGGAGGGGGCCGGGGGGTGCTCTGGCAGAGGGCGGTTCAGGCGCGCAGTGGGATCCGGCAGGGAGTCCAGGGTGGGGGCTGTGGGTTAGGAGGGTGGGGGGGTTCCGATGGGGGGTCTGGAGGAGGGTTTTGGTGGGTGAGGGGCTGCTCTGGGAGTGGGGATTTCAGGGAGGGGGTCTCCGGTGGGGGGTCCGGGGTGGGGGCTACTGGCTGGGAGGGTGCGAAGTTCCAGTGGGGGGGAGTCTAGGGGAGGAGGGTTCGATTGCGGTAGGTCCAAGGGGGGGCTGCTCTAGGAGTGGGGTGGTTCAGAGAGGGGGGATCCAACAGAGGGTCTGGGGTAGGGGCTCATCTCTGGGAGGGTGGGGGGTCCGGGGGAGGAGAGTTCAGGCGGATCTAGGGGGGCTACTCTGGGAGTGGGGGGTTAAGGGAGAGGTGCTACAAGGGGTCCGGGGTGGGGACTGCTGGTTGGGAGGGCGTGGGGCCGCGAGCTCACCCGAATATTACTAGAGGGAGAAAGGGGGTAGGGAGGGGTTGGGATGACTTTTGGTCGAAGGGTGGGGGTGGGGGTGCAATATCACCGGAGCCACTCCGGCGTGTGGTGGGGGTCAGTGGGAAGAGACTGGGGAGGGGGGCTCCAATAAGATGGCATTGGCAGCCATCATGAGGGGGATCAATATGAATGCAGGGCTTAAGCAGAGCCCAAGTGGCAGCTGACAGCTTGCTATGTAAGAGAAGGTGAGTGGTTGACTCAATCTAAGCATTTGGACAGCATAAGTTTGTGGATTTTTAAAACTTTGTGGATTTTTATTGCATGTAAATATATTTTTAAATCTGATTTTAATAGAAATTTGATGTTAATTTGACTAAAAAATGTAGATTGTTTAGCTTCGATGTTCTTCATTTGAAAATTTTTATAATTTGGGTGTTATTTAATTTGATATGTCCATAATGATAATTACGTTGTTATTTAATTTTATGTTATATAAATGCATGGGGTATTCCCTGTGAGCTGAGGTGCGTGGGTGCGACCTAACATTACACGCACCTCAGGAGAGCGCGTTAAAACCGTGTCAATGTGCCTTCCCGTTCAAGACTTTGGATTTGATGTGTATGTTCTCATTTGTTTATGAGAATATATATATCTACCTCAAAGTCTTGAATTGTCCCGTTTGGACAGTCTGTGAATGTTTGATCGCACTTAGGCAGTCATTTACTATATGTGTTTGTATGGTTTGTTGAGAATTTCGGTTGTGTCTCCTCACTCTTCTCTGATATACCATTATTGATTTTGAGTGTTTTCTTAACCACTTACTTGTAAGTGTTTAAGAAAATTTCAAAATCAATAAATATATATGGTATATCGGAGAAGTGTGGGGAGATGATGCCGAAATTTTTAGCAAATCGTGCAGCACATATGGTAAGTGATTGTGCGATCAAACCTTCATGGATGGGTTAAAAAGTGATAATCTAATCAATATTCCTCTTCCAATTGCAAATGGTCTATGATGAACGATGTGAGGAAAGGGTCGGGTGTAATATTATGAGTAATGATTTGAAAGTTAGGATGTGTATTGTCATTTATTGGGTGCAGGCAAAATGTCGACAGATCGTTCATGGATGTATCGTAGAATAGTTGACCGGGTGGTGTCAGATGACTTTAAGCTTGGGGTTGAGAGTTTCATTCAATTTGCATTGGGGAATCCAAATGCAGCAATAGATTGCGACGGTCACATTCGATGCCCTTGTTCAAGTTGTAGAAACTTGAGGTGGTGTTCAACATGGGATGTGCAACATCATTTGTACACGAAAGGGTTCGTGGATGGTTATACGAATTGGACGTGTCATGGTGAGCAATTCTTGAGGTATGAGCCCGACAATATTGCAGGCACAAGTGGGTACGTGGATATGGTTGTAGATGCTGCTGGTCCTAGTTTTAATATTCACGATGAAGCGCCGAATAAGACAGCCGGAAGATTTTATGAACTACTTAGGGATGCTGATGAGCCGCTGTGGGATGGTTGTGAAAATTACACTCGATTGTCTGCAGTGTCACAGTTGTTGAACTTGAAATCTGAATTTCACATCAGTGAGACTTATTTTGACCGTCTCCTCCTCTTGATCAAGAGTATGTTGCCTCGAGACGAGAAGTTGCCAGAAACTTTTTACCGTGCAAAAAAGATGGTCAATGACTTAGGACTTGGATATGTGAAAATAGATGCATGTCCGAATCATTGTATGTTATATTACAAAGATGATGCAGATAAGATATCATGTTCCATTTGTGGCCATGACAGATTCAAACCTAAGGGGGGGGTCAATTCAAAGGCAAAAGATGTACCTTACAAGGCGTTGCGATACTTCCCTCTTGTGCCTAGGCTGCAGCGACTGTATATGTCCTCAAAGACGGCTCGGCATATGACATGGCACACCGAAAGAGTACGTCGTGCCGATGATATAATCAGTCATCCTGTCGATGGTGAAGCTTGGACTCACTTTAGTCGTACTCATCTTGCCTTTTCAAGGGAGTCACGTAATGTTAGATTGGGTTTATGCACAGATGGCTTTAATCCATTCGGTGGTTCAGTGGCAGCTTATTCTTGTTGGCCAGTGTTCATGACACCGTACAACCTTCCGCCGCACATGTGCATGAAGCGAGAAAATCTATTTTTGTCCCTAGTAATTCCTGGTCCAAAAAGTCCCGGAAAAAATTTGGACATATATCTCAGGCCGTTGATTGATGAGCTCAAATTTGTATGGACTGATGGAGTTGTTACTTATGATGCATATAGGAAGAAAAATTTTATTATGAAGGCTGCACTGATGTGGACAATAAGTGACTTCCCTGCATATGGAATGCTATCTGGTTGGAGCACACATGGGAGGCTAGCATGTCCTTACTGTATGGAAGATACCAAATCATTTGTATTGAAACATGGGGGGAAAAGCTGCTGGTTTGATTGCCATCGGCGGTTGTTACCAAGTGACCATCCTTTTCGAAGGCAAAAAGACTCGTTTAAAAAAAATACTGTTGAAATGGATGAAGCTGACTTGCAACGGGTGTCAGGTCTACATATGGCGTCACGGGTGCACAATTTACCAGATGTAGTTCAATTGTCTGGTAGCACACGGTAACTCCCTAATTTTGGAAAGGATCACAACTGGGTCAAGAAAAGCATTTTTTGGGAATTACCTTATTGGTCAACTCTTCTTGTACGACACAATCTGGATGTCATGCATACCGAGAAGAATTTTTTTGATAATGTGTTCAATACGATCATGAATGTTAAAGGGAAAACAAAGGACAACGCCAAAGCACGTATGGATTTAAAGATGCTTTGTAGACGTCCAGAACTGGAACTACAAAGTGTCAATGGCAAAACTGTGCAGCCTAAAGCAACTTATGTGCTTCATGATACACAGATCAAGGAAGTATGCCAGTGGTTGAAACAACTGAGATTCCCAGATGGATATGCATCCAACATAGCCCGTTGTGTGAATGTTAATGAGGGAAAAATATATGGTATGAAAAGTCACGACTGTCATGTGTTCATGGAGAGGCTACTGCCCATTGCATTTCGTGATTTGTTGCCAAAGCAGATATGGGGAGCACTAGCTGAGATGAGTCAATTTTTCAAGATTTTATGTGCATCTGAACTCAGACTTCGGGATGTACAAACTATCGAACAAGAAGTTGTCACAACCATTTGCAAGCTAGAGAATATATTTCCTCCGGCATTCTTTGATTCGATGGAGCACCTGGTCGTTCATTTGCCATATGAGGCTATCGTCGGAGGTCCAGTACAATTTTGATGGATGTATCCATTTGAGAGGTATGTGACAATTTTTGTTAACTTATAAGTCATCCATAGCCGCTACATATTGTTGCCATCTGACTTGTTGTTGTAGGTGCATGCATGAATTAAAAATGAAAGTTCGCAACAAGGCACAGGTGGAGGGTTCGATTGCTAAGGCATACATTCTTGAAGAAATTTCGAACTTCTGTTCTATGTACTTTGAGCCAGAGATTCAAACTCGTCGTACTCGACCTCCACGTAATGATGATGGGGGAGTGGATGAATCGTCCGATCGGCTCTCCATATTTAAACATCCTGGACGTGCGTTCGGATGTTGCTTGACTCGCACGCTCGAAGATAGAGAGTTGCACGCCGCTGAGATATATATGCTTTTGAATTGCCTCGAGATTGAACCTTATGTTGAGTAAGATATTAATTCACATTTCCAGCAACTCCATAAGTCTATACATCCTCAAAGTCTATACAACATTGACTTCACAAAGTCTATACATTGGCTTCCTCAAAGTCTATACATTGGCTTCCTCAAAGTCTATACATCCTCAAAGTCTATACATTGGCTTCCTCAAAGTCTATACATTCAATTCCTCAATGTCTATACATTGGCTTCCTCAAAGTCTATACATTCACTTCCTCAAAGTCTATACATTGGCTTCCTCAAAGTCTATACAACATTGACTTCACAAAGTCTATACATTGGCTTCCTCAAAGTCTATACATCCTCAAAGTCTATACATTGGCTTCCTCAAAGTCTATACATTGGCTTCCTCAAAGTCTATACATCCTCAAAGTCTATACATTGGCTTCCTCAAAGTCTATACATCCTCAAAGTCTATACATTGGCTTCCTCAAAGTCTATACATTGGCTTCCTCAAAGTCTATACATCCTCAAAGTCTATACATTGGCTTCCTCAAAGTCTATACATTGGCTTCCTCAAAGTCTATACATCCTCAAAGTCTATACATTGGCTTCCTCAAAGTCTATACATTCACTTCCTCAAAGTCTATACATTGGCTTCCTCAAAGTCTATACATTGGCTTCACAAAGTCTATACATTGGCTTCCTCAAAGTCTATACAACATTGACTTCACATAGTCTATACATTGGCTTTCTCAAAGTCTATACATCCTCAAAGTCTATACATTGACTTCCTCAATGTCTATACATTCACTTCCTCAAAGTCTATACATTGGCTTCCTCAAAGTCTATACATTGGCTTCACAAAGTCTATACATTGGCTTCCTCAAAGTCTATACAACATTGACTTCACAAAGTCTATACATTGGCTTCCTCAAAGTCTATACATCCTCAAAGTCTATACATTGGCTTCCTCAATGTCTATACACTCACTTCCTCAAAGTCTATACATTGGCTTCCTCAAAGTCTATACATTGGCTTCACAAAGTCTATACATTGGCTTCCTCAAAGTCTATACATCCTCAAAGTCTATACATTGGCTTCCTCAAAGTCTATACATTGACTTCCTCAAAGTCTATACATCCTCAAAGTCTATACATTGGCTTCCTCAAAGTCTATACATTGATTTCCTCAAAGTCTATACATTGGCTTCCTCAAAGTCTATACAACATTGACTTCACAAAGTCTATACATTGGCTTTATCAAATTTTTTTAATCATTTTTTTTACGGGGTGCTACATTTATATTGCAGACAATTTGATTCAGAATTAGCTGAAAAATGTCCAAATATCCAGGATGTGGAGATTGAAAAAGAACGCGAGAAGTTTTTTTCCAAATGGCTAAGAAACCGAGTTAGTGTGAACTCTGAATATATATGTTTGTATTTACGTATGTTGAGGTAATTGTTATTATTTTAACTACTCTAATTTGAATATAGGTTGAACAAGGTCTCATTACTGATGAAAGAGTACAACAGATAAGTTATGGCCCCTCGAACCAGACACGTGCCTATCCGAGATATATTGTGAATGGATACAAATTTCATACAAGGGATTATGGGTGAAATAAGTCTACGATGAACAGCGGCGTATGTGTGAAGGGAATTTTATACAATGAAATGGAATTGGACTACTATGGTATTCTTGAAGAAGTCTTAGAACTTCAGTATTTGGGACAAGACAATCATGTATACATATTTAAGTGTCAATGGTTTGATCCTAATTCTGTTCTACATGACACAAATTATGGGATTGTCAATGTCAAGCATAGGTTTAAACTTAAGACCTATGAACCGTTCATTTTAGCCGCACAAGCCCAGCAAGTGTACTATTCAAGCTATCCATCATCCAAGAATAGAGATTGGTGGGCAGTTTGCAGGGTTAATTCAAAACTCTTTCCCACTTATGAGTTAACTATGAGTGGAGATGTCTCAGAGGTTGCTCATGCTGAATATTATCAATTAGACGAAGTTGGCGTTGTCGGTTCCTCTATGTTTAATATGGACGAATCTGATGAGCCACTGTCATTACGTACGCGAGATGGCGTGGAAGAAGTCGATCCGACGGAGCTAAATGTTGATGTTAGAGGGGAGGAAGAATCAGATGAAGATGAAGATTTTGAATCTCATGAGACTACTATGGATGACGAAGATGATGAAGTTGAGCTAGATATGTCAACATGAGGGAGGCATGTTTTGATAATTTAGTAAGAAGATTCTTACTTTTAAGCATAATTTTAAATAACATTTGTCTAGCCTTATATAATTGTGGATTAATATGTATTAATTGTTTTGTTATTCATAAGGAAATGGTGCGAGGAGGTCGTACTAGGGGTGGGAGGAGATCTAGCAGTGAGAGGGGCACTACTACCTCCTCGCTACCATCTTCTTCAGACACAGGTATATTTGATCAATAAGTTAGCTATATAAATATTTTAATTATTAACAAACTTAAAAGAATTTATTTATAGGTGCAAGTGTCGGCTCACCACCACTTGTACATACGCCACCACCTCCCGCTATAGGTATGTATATTTTAATTTAAATTCTTGAACATTTGTTCTACTTATGAAAATAAGTTCTTGCAGGTCTCAGTGGCCTCCCACCTGTTGTGCATACGCCACTCCCACCACCTCCCGCTGCAGGTATGTATATTTTAATTATATGTTCACAATATTTCTATCACTCCACATGACAATAAATTCTTGCAGGTCTCAGTGGCAAAAAGACTCGAGGATCATGTATGTATATTTTAATTTAAATTCTTCAATATTTGTCTTACTTATGACAATAAATTCTTGCAGGTCTCAGTGGCCTCCCACCTGTTGTGCATAGGCCACCCCCACCACCTCCCGCTGCAGGTATGTATATTTTAATTATATGTTCGCATTATATGTATCACTCCACATGACAATAAATTCTTGCAGGTCTATCACTCCACATGACAATAAATTCTTGCAGGTCTCAGTGCCCTCCCACCTGTTGTGCATACGCCACCCCCACCACCTCCCGCTGCAGGTATGTATATTTTAATTATATGTTCGCATTATATGTATCACTCCACATGATAATAAATTCTTGCAGGTCTCAGTGCCCTCCCACCTGTTGTGCATACGCCACCCCCACCACCTCCCGCTGCAGGTATGTATATTTTAATTATATGTTCGCAGTATATGTATCACTCCACATGACAATAAATTCTTGCAGGTCTCAGTGCCCTCCCACCTGTTGTGCATATGCCACCCCCACCACCTCCCGCTGCAGGTATGTACATTTTAATTATATGTTCACAGTATATGTATCACTCCACATGACAATAAATTCTCGTAGGTCTCAGTGCCCTCCCACCACCTCCCACTTGTACAGGGCCCACCCCCACCAGTCAGCCCCTTGACGATGTCGGCAGTTGTCACGAGGGAGGCACGACCCATGATAGACGTCGCCCGTGTTGGGTATCCGGGTAAATCTATAAGGTTATATTACATTAATTAGCCCTCAACTGTCTAATATGAATATTTTGACATTTGCAATTGCAGTATGAAATTTGAACCCCATAGCGCTGTCCATCATTCCACCGAACTCATGTTGGCACATGTGCCCGGGGCAGCTTCCACTTTCAGAGATTTTCCGATGTCCGTCCGCGATTCATTGTACAACATGTTCTTAGTAAGTAATTACGTCATTTAATTCAAGTATTTCCCAAAGTCAATTTACAACTTTATACTAAGTGTGAAAAGCAATTGATTTACAGCGGTCTTTTCAATTCACATGTGGACATGACGCGGCGAGATGTCGTCGTGCCTGGGAGTCTACTATGCTCTCAAGTTACAAGAGGAGAATACATGAGGCCCGAGCACACGCTAAAAAATTTAGTGGGGGGAGTGAAGACCGACAATTGTGGAAGGCGCATCGCCCTCTATGGATGAGGCAGGAGGATTGGGAGATATGTTGTGACCATTTTGCCGACCCCAAGTGGATAGAAAAGTCCGAAAAATCCAAAGCAAACAGGACGTCAAAACCAGGTTCAAATTTGCATACGAGTGGGTCCATCTCTTATGCGGCTCATAAAAAAAAATGGTAAGTAATATACCAATTTATCTTCTTACAATTTATCCCAATATTTGACTTTTTTTTTACTATGAATTGTATAACATGCTGTGGAGCTTAATCGACCTCCGTCGTTCCTCGAGGTGTTCGACAGAACACACAAAAAGAAGGGGACTAATGATTTTGTGAGTGACACAGCTAAGTCAGCAGCGGTAAGTTTATCTACATATGTAATTTGTACCGTTCATTTAAATTGGCATGTAATTCATATGAAATTGACTAGTTATTTTATTCAATTTGTAGGAAACATATAGCAAAGTAGTGACAGAGAAGTACGGGGAGGGAGACACGCAGCAGCCGGAGTTCGATCCGGTGGAGTGGGTGGCAGCAGCTGGCGTACCGAAGAAAGGCCGACTATATGGTTTTGGGGAGAGCCTAGACGCAAGCGCGGTGACATCAGCGTGTGCGAGTTCTAGCTATACTTCTTCCAGTGGCAGTGCCT
This sequence comes from Amorphophallus konjac, assembly GCA_022559845.1. NCBI lineage: Eukaryota > Viridiplantae > Streptophyta > Magnoliopsida > Alismatales > Araceae > Amorphophallus > Amorphophallus konjac. The sequence goes on from CM040121.1 coordinate 529,096,961, forward strand.
TCACTATACCTTCCATTGCCCCCAGCGCTTCTGCCAGCGACATGATGGACATGGTCCGATCGCAGATTTCTGATATGCAGCGGCAGCAGCAGCATTTCCAGCAAGAGATCTCTAGCCAAGTGTCAGTATTCTTGGAGGCAATTAGTGGCCTCCTCTCCCAGAGCGGAATGGTCCCTCAGAAATCAACCACCACCACACCACAGCCCGCACAAGTGAGTGTTTACTATGTTTTTATTTTGATGGAATTACTCAATTATGTTCATTATTAATTTTAAAACTCATTTACTTTAGAAGAATTGAGAAAATCCGGGGGCCGGGGGTCTAAAACTAGAAATACCGGCCGGACGGCCGTGCCGATCATTCCAACACTACCGGGGAGATGAAAGTGACTTGTCAGAACTGACGGAATCCAAATCGGATGTCCGGTTTGAGCTCGGCGCTCAAAGTTCAGTTTTAAAATACGCTTAGTTTAAATGAACTACCAGGTCGGGTCCGGGAGTCTAAAATTGGAAATACCGATCGGACGGCCGTGCCGATTATTCCAACACGACCGGGGAGATGAAAGTGACTTGTCAGAACTGACGGAATCCAAATCGGATGTCCGGTTTGAGCTCGGCGCTCAAAGTTAAGTTTTAAAATACACTTAGTTTAAATGAACTACCAGGTCGGGTCCGGGGGTCTAAAATTGGAAATACCGATCGGACGGCCATGCCGATCATTCCAACGCGAACGGGGAGATGAAAGTGACTTGTCAGAACTGACGGAATCCAAATCGGATGCCCGGTTTGAGCTCGGCGCTCAAAGTTCAGTTTTAAAATACACTTAGTTTAAATGAACTACCAGGTCGGGTCTGGGGGTCTAAAATTGGAAATACCGGTCGGACGGCCGTGCCGATCATTCCAACACTACCGGGGAGATGAAAGTGACTTGTCAGAACTGACGGAATCCAAATCGGATGTCCGGTTTGAGCTCGGCGCTCAAAGTTCAGTTTTAAAATACACTTAGTTTAAATGAACTACCAGGTCGGGTCCGGGGGTCTAAAATTAGAAATACCGGTCGGACGGTCGTGCCGATCATTCCAACATGACCGGGGAGATGAAAGTGACTTGTCAGAACTGACGGAATCCAAATCGGATGCCCGGTTTGAGCTCGGCGCTCAAAGTTCAGTTTTAAAATACACTTAGTTTAAATGAACTACCAGGTCGGCTCCGGGGGTCTAAAATTGGAAATACCGGTCGGACGGCCGTGCCGATCATTCCAACACTACCGGGGAGATGAAAGTGACTTGTCAGAACTGACGGAATCCAAATCGGATGCCCGGTTTGAGCTCGGCGCTCAAAGTTCAGTTTTAAAATACACTTAGTTTAAATGAACTACCAGGTCGGGTCCGGGGGTCTAAAATTGTAAATACCGGTCGGACGGCCGTGCCGATCATTCCAACACTACCAGGGAGATGAAAGTGACTTGTCAGAACTGACGGAATCCAAATCGGATGTCCGGTTTGAGCTCGGCGCTCAAAGTTCAGTTTTAAAATACACTTAGTTTAAATGAACTATCAGGTCGGGTCCGGGGGTCTAAAATTGGAAATACCGATCGGACGGCCGTGCCGATCATTCCAACGCGACCGGGGGAGATGAAAGTGACTTGTCAGAACTGACGGAATCCAAATCGGATGCCCGGTTTGAGCTCGGCGCTCAAAGTTCAGTTTTAAAATACACTTAGTTTAAATGAACTACCAGGTCGGGTCCGGGGGTCTAAAATTGGAAATACCGGTCGGACGGCCGTGCCGATCATTCCAACACGACCGGGGAGATGAAAGTGACTTGTCAGAACTGATGGAATTTAAATCGGATGTCCGGTTTGAGCTCGGCGCTCAAAGTTCAGTTTTAAAATACACTTAGTTTAAATGAACTATCAGGTCGGGTTCGGGGGTCTAAAATTGGAAATACTAGTCGGACGGCCGTGCCGATCATTCCAACGCGACCGGGGAGATGAAAGTGACTTGTCAGAACTGGCGGAATCCAAATCGGATGTCCGGTTTGAGCTTGGCGCTCAAAGTTCAATTTTAAAATACACTTAGTTTAAATGAACTGCCAGGTCGGGTCCGGGGGTCTAAAATTAGAAATACCGATCGGACGGCCGTGCCGATCATTCCAACACGACCGGGGAGATGAAAGTGACTTGTCAGAACTGACGGAATCCAAATCGGATGTCCGGTTTGAGCTCGGCGCTCAAAGTTCAGTTTTAAAATACACTTAGTTTAAATGAACTATCAAGTCAGGTCCGGGGGTCAAAAACTTGAAATACAAGTCAGACGGCCGTGCCGATCATTCCAACGCGGCCGGGGAGATGAAAGTGACTTGTCAGAACTGACGGAATCCAAATCGGATGCCCGGTTTGAGCTCGGCGCTCAAAGTTCAGTTTTAAAATACACTTAGTTTAAATGAACTACCAGGTCGGGTCCGGGGGTCTAAAATTGGAAATACCGGTCGGACGGCCGTGCCGATCATTCCAACACGACCGGGGAGATGAAAGTGACTTGTCAGAACTGACGGAATCCAAATCGGATGTCCGGTTTGAGCTCGGCGCTCAAAGTTCAGTTTTAAAATACACTTAGTTTAAATGAACTATCAGGTCGGGTCCGGCGGTCTAAAATTGGAAATACCGGTCGGACGGCCGTACCGATCATTCCAACGCGACCGGGGAGATGAAAGTGACTTGTCAGAACTGACGGAATCCAAATCGGATGCCCGGTTTGAGCTCGGTGCTCAAAGTTTAGTTTTAAAATATACTTAGTTTAAATGAACTACCATGTCGGGTCCGGGGGTCTAAAATTGGAAATACCGGTCAGACAGCCGTACCGATCATTCCAACACTACCGGGGAGATGAAAGTGACTTGTCAGAACTGACGGAATCCAAATCGAATGCCCGGTTTGAGCTCGGCGCTCAAAGTTCAGTTTTAAAATACACTTAGTTTAAATGAACTACCAGGTCGGGTCCGGGGGTCTAAAATTAGAAATACCGGTCGGACGGCCGTGCCGATCATTCCAACACTACCGGGGAGATGAAAGTGACTTGTCAGAACTGACGGAATCCAAATCGGATGTCCGGTTTGAGCTCGGCGCTCAAAGTTCAGTTTTAAAATACACTTAGTTTAAATGAACTATCAGGTCGGGTCCGGGGGTCTAAAATTGGAAATACCGGTCGGACGGCCGTGCCGATCATTCCAACGCGATCGGGGAGATGAAAGTGACTTGTCAGAACTGACGGAATCCAAATCGGATGTCCGGTTTGAGCTCGGCGCTCAAAGTTCAGTTTTAAAATACACTTAGTTTAAATGAACTACCAGGTCGGGTCCGGGGGTCTAAAATTGGAAATACCGGTCGGACGGCCATGCTGATCATTCCAACACGACCGGGGAGATGAAAGTGACTTGTCAGAACTGACGGAATCCAAATCGGATGTCCGGTTTGAGCTCGGCGCTCAAAGTTCAGTTTTAAAATACACTTAGTTTAAATGAACTATCAGGTCGGGTCCGGGGGTCTAAAATTAGAAATACTGGTCGGACGGCCGTGCCGATCATTCCAACGCGATCGGGGAGATGAAAGTGACTTGTCAGAACTGGCGGAATCCAAATCGGATGTCCGGTTTGAGCTCGGCGCTCAAAGTTCAGTTTTAAAATACACTTAGTTTAAATGAACTGCCAGGTCGGGTCCGGGGGTCTAAAATTGGAAATACTGGTCGGACGGCCGTGCCGATCATTCCAACACGACTGGGGAGATGAAAGTGACTTGTCAGAACTGACGGAATCCAAATCGGATGTCTGGTTTGAGCTCGGCGCTCAAAGTTCAGTTTTAAAATACACTTAGTTTAAATGAACTATCAGGTCAGGTCCGGGGGTCAAAAACTTGAAATACAAGTCGGACGGCCGTGCCGATCATTCCAACGCGACCGGGGAGATGAAAGTGACTTGTCAGAACTGACGGAATCCAAATCGGATGCCAGGTTTGAGCTCGGCGCTCAAAGTTCAGTTTTAAAATACACTTAGTTTAAATGAACTACCAGGTCGGGTCCGGGGGTCTAAATATTGTTTCAAGCTAGTAGTTGATCTATAAAATCTGCAGTTATCAATTTGATATGTTTGATTTATATTTATGCTCATTTCTTCGCACTAATTTTTTTATCTATAAATGAATGTTATTATTTTTTTAATGTAGGGGGATCCTTCTGCGGGTAGCGACAGAGGAGATGAGCAGGGCAGTGACGATATGGATGATGAGGATATTGACGATGTACCAGATATTTCTTGATGTTTAATGATATTTGTTTTATGTTATTCAGACGGATCAGCAGGGTTAATGTGTTTTTTTTTTGTATTTATTTGATCAGCATGGTGGAATTTTTTTATTGGTGGTGTTTATTTATTTGAACATCTATGTTGATGTTGAGTTTTTTTCGGTGGTGTTTATTTATTTGGGTACGTTGATGTTGAGCTTTTTTTTGTGGTTATCAGTAGGTTCCCAATAATTTTTTTTAACAGGTTTATTAGATAAATAAACGTAATATTTAAAAATATATTTTTTTTGATTTCAGACGGATTTTCACTCCGTCGCTATTTCCGTTTGGAATAGCGACGCTAATTTCAGACGGAAATTAATATCCGTCGTGATTTCCGTTTCAAACACCGACGGATTTCGGACGAATTTGCATATGGAACCGTCGTCGGTAGTTACGACGAAAAAGTAATCCGTCGTAATATCCGGCAGATATAGCGACGGATTTCAGACAAGATTTCAGACGGATTACTGACGGTATTTACAACGGATTATAAATCCATCTTAAAAACCGTATGAAATACAGACGGATAATTTCAGACGGAAAGTTACATACGGAAATTTTATCGTATGAAATTTAGACGGAATTTGTGACAGAAATTTATTCTGTCTTAATTTCAGACGAAATTTCAGACAGACAAATTAACTGTCACAAATTTGTGACTAAGAATTTCAGACGGTCGATTCCCGTCTTAAATCCGTCAGAATTCCGTTACAAATATGGTTTGCGACGGATTTTCAGACGGATTTGAGACGGATAACGTCCGTCTGAAATCCCGCTTTTTCTGGTAGTGTCCACTCGACCGACTACCCTGCTGTCTCTATCAGTCACACTCGTCTCCAACCACAGCAGGTCCAGGGCACTCTCTCGGTAGTCAGGGTAGGTGACCCCGCTCACTGCCTCGCCGTCCACTCGTAGCCCGGTGATCCGAGCCACGTCCTCTAGTGTCGGCACCATGTGCCCCCAGGGCATCAGAAATGCCCGGCTCGGCGCGTGCCACCGCTCCCGCAACGCCTGGATAAGCGGAAGGTCGAGCCGGAAGGGCTCGATCCTGAGAAAGGGTCCAAAACCCATGGCGTCTACACGCGCCCTCTGGAAGTCGGGCAGTCCCCGGTACGCAGCCACCACTAGAGACCAGCTGATCCGGCTCTTCATCACCCCCTGCACACCACAAAACAAACAACACATCAGAATCATGATAAACAAATAACAATGTACATAATATTTATTTTATTTATCTATATACCTATATATACTTTTTTAGAGGCGTCCAGCCTCGTGGACGCCTCCCTCTTTTTTATTTTTTTCCTATTTTTAACACAAAAGATAAAAAAATGATAAGTAAATAAATAATAATATATATTATTTTGGAGGCGTCCAATGCCCTGGACGCCTCCTTATTTTTTTAATTTTAGTTTATTTACATAATAACCCAAAATAAATAAATAAATAAATAAATAAATAAAGAAGCTGTGGAGGCGTCCAGGCTCCTGGACGCCTCCTTCCCCCGCTCCCCGGTCTTCTCCATACAGCCTCTCGTCTGCCCATTTAGCCTAAGAAACCAACAAACTGAAGTTCTGAAGGGGCTTACCGGATCGTGCTCGTCCTCCCCCACGTCGCCAGCACCCGCAGGGCCCTCCACGGCCAGGATAGGTGCCTCCGCAACGATCTCCTCCTCCACGGCAATCTCCTCCGCCTCGGCAGCCTCCTCGGCATGATCTCTCCACCTCCTCGAATGACGAGCTCGTCGTTTCCGCCTCCCCCCATCCTGGCTCGGGCCTCCTTGCTCCATTGGGACTGGGAATGGGTTTTCTGGAATGGCCGGATCGTCAGAATGAACAGTGTAAGTGAGCAGGGGGTGAGGCCCCCCCCTATATATAGAATCAACTTCCTTTGGGGCGTCCAGGCGCCTGGACGCCCCCACCTTTTTTGTTTTTTTTCAAAAAAATTCAAATTTTAGGGGCGTCCAGGCGCCTGGACGCCCCCAAGATAAAAACAAAAAAAATTAATAAAAAAAACTTAGGGGCGTCCAGGCCCCTGGACGCCCCCAAAATTCAAACAAAAAAACTCGAAATAAAAGAACTTAGGGGCGTCCAGGCCCCTGGATGCCCCCATAATAAAATTTTTGAAAAAAATAATAATAATAACCAAAAATACAAAAAAAGAGAGATGAGTGTACAATCCAAGCAAAAGCACAAAATAAAAATAAAAACACAAAGAAAAATGAAAATCACAAAAATAATAATTAGGGGAATAGGGGTCCAAAACATCCAAAAGCCACACTTTATTGCATGAGAAAGCCGCATGAGCTAGATCAGGGGCTTAGGCGCCTTAGGCCTTAACTTCCCCAGTTCGGTTACATAAGCCCTCCAAAGCTCGCATTTCTCCCCCACATGCGCTAAGGCTTTTCCCGCAACGCTCATCTTCCAAGGCGCTTTAATAGCCTTCGCTTCCTTCGCGTCCGCTTCCGTGCCTAACTCCCTCTTCTTCAAAGGAACGATCCCGGTCAGTGATGAGAACGAGTGGCGTGGAAGGCCGATCTGGAGGCAGCACCGATGCGCGTTGTAAAGAACGAACTCGGTCGCGCCGATCAGTTGGAGCTCGGCTCCGGGAGAAGGCCTCATGAGAAGTTCAAGAGAGAGGAGACATGCCGGAGCACAAGTGAAGAGAGTTTGTGCCATGATTCGAAAGTGAGACCGCCAGTCTTCACGCCTCTTCAGCCATGGAACTCGGTTCGCCACGGTGCCACCGAAGCCTAATACGTCGGCTATGTGATTAAGGGGGCTTTGTTGAAAGAGCTTCGAACCGGTCGGCATCCCCTCACGGTGGTCGAACTTGAAGTGCAAGTCAATCCAGCAGTTCAAAACAAGTGCGCAACCATAAGGAGGCTTACCCATGCTCGAGGCAGTAAGGCCGCTGTAAAGATAGGCAAGGACGGCCGGCCCCACCCTCTTACCGCTCCAAAACCCGTGGATAGCATTCAGTTGGTCCTCCTCCATTATGTTGTCGGCATAAGGAAATAGAAGAGCCCCCGCCAGACAGATGGTAAAACCTTTCATGACTCCTTCCAAGTGTTCATCATCTAGTGAGCCTTTCAAGGCATCCATGACCCATACCGCGAGCCTTCACAAGTCGATTCCCTTTTGAGTGCGGACCTTTCTGACTGCGTCGGGCAGCATGAAGCTTCCAAGGACGCTCTCGGAAGTCACCTTTGTCAACATCCGCATCGGCTTCGTCTTCCCATCACTCTTGAATTTCTTCAGTCCAAGCAGAAGCTCCACCTCCTCGAGGAGAATGGTCGCCTCGAACGTGGGGAAGATGAAAGTGTGGGTCTGGGGATGCCAGATCTCCACTAATGCGCCCATAGCTGCCCAGTCCATGCGGATTCTTTTGTAGTGCTTGGCATGAATAAGGAGCCCCTGAAGATGCCACTTCGAGAGTATAGCCCTCATGCCAATGGAGATGTTAGAAGTTAGCTCTGAGAGCCATGGCAGTTTTGAAAACTTCCTCGGGCCCGGAAAGAGCGGATACGGTTGGAAAGAAAAAAAAGAAAGGAGGGAAAGTGAGAAGAGAGTTCATGCAGTAAAATTTGAAATAAATCAATTTACCATATGTGACTGGATCGCCCCACTCAAATGACCCTCGAGGTCGGAAAGTCGCCTGATCTCACTACTAGGCCTGCCCCTCTTCATGACGCGGGAAGACTCTCCTTCCATCCCAAAGTCCCTAGACCCTCCTCTTCTCCTCCTCTTGAATTTTCAAAATCCCCCTTTGGTGCATTTGAATAAACTAGCCTATGGGGTGGTACTTATAGGAAATAGGAGGTGTTACGAGACGGGACGTCTCACATGTGTGGTTAAGTCATGTTTTGTCCTTGTACTGTGGTACGATTCTGTGATATTTCTGTGCTTTCTAATGTATTTAATCTATGATGGTCTGTGCAGGTTTTGCCAACGGACGCTTTTCACGCTATCCTGTACGCCATCCTTTAATGTTTGGTCCTCCGTGTCGTGCATCGTACTATACGATATTTACGCTATTAGAACATGTCAAGGACCTTGCGACCTGAACAAATCTGGGATTTGAGTTCCCCTTTAACAAAAACAGTGATGATTCCAGAAGAATTTGGGTTGCATGGATAGGCCGTTAGCTGGTGATAGCGTGGGGACGACGGTTCCATTCGGTGAGTTGGTGCGTGGACAAACGGGCCCCGGCTCAGTATCGGCTCACCGAACTGGTATCCTGACCCATTCTTAACGAGTTGATAATATTATCCTTGACTATTTTCTATTTTAGTTTGTTTTATTTTTCTTTAAACCCGGCATGCATTCATATAGGACTTTGAGTCTATTGCGGAAAATCACTAAAGTAATTCGATTGCGAAGATCGCTGTGCTTAAATTCTGATAATATGAGATATTCCATTCCGAATGAAGTACTAAGTTTTCTTGAGACAGCCCCACGCTGTTCTTCCAAAGGAGACCCTTGTTTGGATTGATCCTCAAATATTCCTTTACTTTTTGCTCCGTTTGACCCATCTTGGCCGCAGCACTTCCACATTGGCTGGTAACCACTCCCCAAGGTGAAACCTGCAGGTTTACGACCCAGGTACTTCCACACAGAGATGTTGGTCCCCTTTTTTTCTACTCGTGCCTGAGCGCACATCTTCTCCTTCCTTGTTTGATTTCCGTCCAAACAATTGTTGAATTCGAAAGACCTTCTCCCAGGTCGTCTCGTTGAAAACTCTGAAAACATTCCAAAAATCGTAATGTTGAAAGCGTGTCTCATCACACCTTGGCATCTACTTTTCAGTCCATTCTCACTCCATTCCACTTCACTTCAATGCCATTCCACTACGTGCCACTCCCTTGCAAAGCAGACGCCAAGGCGGGACAGCTGTAGACACGCCGTTCTTGACATTACAGTGAGTAAATCTCATATTACACTATGATATCCCAAGGCGGCCTTCACATTTTTAATTACTCCGGTGATTTCCTATTTTTCGGAATTTTTTTAACATTTTTCTAAATTTTTTCGTGAAAAATCTTGGAGGTGTCCAGGAGACTGGACGCCTCCATAAATTCATATATATATAAAATAATAGAAAAATCAAAAAATCATGGAAGCGTCCAGGCGCGTGGACGCCTCCATAAATAAAAATAATTAAAAAATCATGGAGGCGTCCAGGAGGCTGGACGCCTCCATCAATGGCAAAAAAATGAAAAAAATAATAAAATAAAAAATAAAAAATATATATATATATATTCTTGAAGGCGTCCAGGAGGCTGGACGCCTCTATCAATCGGCTCACGGGCGACCCCTGACCATCGACTGACCGTTGCTCAGCCTGTCGTCCGAAGAAAAGCCAAGATATGGAGGCGTCCACGCCCCTGGACGCCTCCATCAACCTGCTCACGAGCGACCCCCGGCCATCGACTGACCGTTGCTTAGTCTGTCGCTGGAAGAAAATCCAAGTTATGGAGGCGTCCAGGCCCCTGGACGCCTCCATCAATCGGGCAACCCCGACCGCTGCCTGACCGTTGCTCGGCCTGTCGTTTGAAAAGAATCCAAATTATGGAGGCGTCCAGGCCTCTGGATGCCTCCATCGTTCAGCTCACGTGCACCCCTGATCCCCGACTATCCGTTGGCTGGCTTGTAGTTTGAAAGGAATCCAATGTCATGGAGGCGTCCAGGCCCATGGACGCCTCCATCATCCAGGTCACGGATGCCCCTGGCCACTGACTACCCGTCAGCATGTCAGATTGTCGTTTAAAAAAGATCCAAGTGATGGAGGCGTCCAGGCCCCTGGACGCCTCCATCCTCCGGAACTCTATAAATAGAGGGCTACCCCCCTCAGTCCAAGGGTCGAAAAAAAGAGCACCGGGAGGCTGTCGGATTCCATTCCTAACCCGTGGGTGTTTTGTAGGTGAGGTTTTGCCGGATTCCTGGGTGCCCGTGCTCGCAGGAGAAAGGCCGTCTTCGCCCGTCGCGCTCCCACATCATCCCTACGCTACCGAGGCTCTGCCGGATCTCGCCATCGGCCATCCAATAAGCCATTCTCCTCTCTTTTTCCTTAGATATCTTGCATTCATCATATCGCATTTTCACCCCCTTTTGGGGGAGTCTCTTCCTGTTCCTACGTTGGTATAATCACCATCCATCATAAGCATTTTCCTCCTACTCGTGTCCGAGAGGGGTTTAAAAGACAACACCAACCAGGTGTGTGTCGGCCGTCATTTCGTTACTTGCATCGCTAGAATTGACTGCTGCACCTTCGTCTTTCTGATCCACTTGTTATTTGTTTGTCGTTGTTTTGCAAGGGTATCCAAGGAAAGCCCTCCCCGTCGGCCGGCCGAAGGGGGAGGAAGAAGCAACCCACCATTTCCCGCTCTCGATGATTCACAGTTTCCGTGCCTCGTGCCAGGTACACGCGATCATTTCTTTTCATTGAGGTAACCCCTCTGGCGATCACATCCCTTTGGCATCCTACGTATGCTCTTTTCTCTGTTGACATGTTGCATGACCCCTTCCCCCATTAGCTTTTAGTTATTGCGAGTTTGTAGCCCGTCGCTCGCGTTTCTCGTTCCCTTTTGAGTGGATCTCCATTCGGCAGTCCACAGTAGCAGCCAGGAATAGCATGCTACGAGAGCTAGAGACAGTAGGCTATAAGAGCCAGGACAGCATGCTATAAGAGCTAGGATAGCAGGCTGTAGAAGCCAGGAATAGCAGGCTACGAGAGCCAGAGACAACAGGCTACAAGAGCCAGGACAGTAGGCTTTAGAAGTCAGGAATAGCATGCTACGAGAGCCAGAGACAACATGTTATAAGAGCCAGGATAGCAGGCTGTAGCAGCCAGGAATAGGAGGCTACGAGAGCCAGAGATAGCATGCTATAAAAGCCAGGATAGCAGGCTATAGAAGCCAGGAATAGCAGGCTACGAGAGCCAGAGACAGCATGCTATAAGAGCCAGGATAGCAGGCTGTAGAAGCCAGGAATAGCAGGCTACGAGAGCCAGAGACAGCATGCTATAAGAGCCAGGATAGCAGGCCGTGAGAGCCAGGACAGCAGGTTATGAGAGCCAGAGACAGCATGCTACAAGAGCCAGGACAGCAGGCTGTAGAAGCCAGGAATAGCAGGCTACGAGAGCCAGAAACAATAGGCCATAAGAGCCAGGACAGTATGTTGTAGAAGCCAGGAATAGCAGGCTACCGGAGCCAGAGACAGTAGGCTATAAGAGCCAGGATAGCAGGCTGTAAAAGTCAGGAGTAGCAGGCTACGAGAGCTAAAGACAGTAGGCTATAAGAGCTAGGATAGCATGCTGTAGAAGCCGAGAATAGCAGGCTACGAGAGCCATGAAGTGGTAAGATAGTAGGCTATACAAGCCGGAATGGCATACTAGTAGGCTTTAGAAGCCAAGGGTGACGTGATAGCATGCTGTAAAAGCTAGAAGGTAGCGAGATAGTAGGCTAGAAGAGCCAAAACAGTGATATAGCAGGCTACGAGAGCCCGGATAGCAAGCTATGAGAGCTAGAAATAGCAGGCTATAAGAGCCAGAAAGTAGCAGAGATAGCAGGCTGCAAAAGCCAGAGAGCAATAAGGAATCGGGCTTGTGAAAGCTAAAGATAGTTTAGCCGAATTATATGGTAGCGAGTCTTAGCCGAAGAGGCTAAGCCATAATGTAAGATAGCTAAAACATGGGATAGCGAGCTTCAGCCGAAATGACTAAGCTAAAGGACAAGATAGCTGAAAGTCATGATAGCGGGCTTTGGCTAAGCCGAGAGATAAGATGGCTGAGGTGTAAGGTAGCAGGTTTTGATCGTCATGGCCAAACCGAAAGGTGAGATGGCTGGAGTTGATTGTAGCATACTTTAGCCGGAATGGCCAAGCCAGAAGATAAGATAGCTAAAAATTGTGGTAACAGCTTTGACCGGAATTGCTAAGCTGAAAGATTGGATAGTGGTCACATGTTGTAGGGAAGCGGGCTTCCAAGCTGACATCCAGGAGGAGGGAATGTGAGTTGAAATTGAGGAGAGAGGGATTGAATAGTCATAATCAAGGGAAGCGGGCTTCAACGATAGGTCTAGGCCGTTGTATTGCATTGATTATTGCAATGGGACGGGTGGATGAGTCCTGATAGCAAGTTTTGGCCTAAAATGGCTTAGCCGATGGATGAAGTAGTTGGAAATTGTAATAGCAGCTTCGGCCGGAATGGTTAAGTCGAAAGATAGAATGGTCAAAAATTATGATAGCAGCTTTGGTCGGAATGGCTAAGCCGACAGATAGAGTAGTTGAAAATCATGATAGCAGCTTTGGCCGGAATGGCTAAGCCGAAAGATAGAATGGTCGAAAATTATGATCGCAGCTTTGGCCGGAATGGTTAAGCCGGTAGATAGAGTAGTTGAAAATCATGATAGCAGCTTTGGCCAGAATGGCTAAGCCGAAAGCTAGAATAGCTGAAAATTATGACAGCAGCTTTGGCCGGAATGGCTAAGTCGAAAGATAGAATGGCCGAGAATTATGATAGCAGCTTTGGTCGGAATGGCTAAGCCGACAGATAGAGTAGTTAAAAATCATGATAGCAGCTTTGGTCGGAATGGCTAGGCCGAAAGCTAGAATAGCGGAAAATTATGATAGCAGCTTTGGCCGGAATGGCTAAGCCGAAAGATAGAATAATTGACAAATTGTGACAACGGCTTTGGCCATAATGGCTATACCGAAAGAGGAGATAGCTGAAGAATTGTAATAGCGACTTTGGGATGGCTGAGTAGGAGGATGGGATAACAAATTGTGATAGCGACTTTGGTCGGAATGGCTAAACCGAAAAAGGAGATACACAACCAGAAAAGGTGGAATTTCAGACGACCGGATTTCGTCTCAAATCCGTCTGAAAATCCATCAGAACACACGTTTGTAACGGATTTCAGACGGATTTTAGATGGAAGATGGCTGTCACATATTCTTAGTCACAAATTTGTGACAGTTCCATATTCCGTCAGAGTGTCCGTCTGAAAATAAAATTTTCAGACAGATTTAATTCAGTCACATATTCCGTCTGAATGTCATACGATATATATTTCGTCTGAAATACCATCTGTACTTCTTTCCGTCTGAAATTTTAGACGGTAAAATTTTTGTATGAAATTCCGTGTTAAATATTCCGTCCGAAAAGTGGTGCGAATAGCCGTCTGAATTTCAGACGGATTATTTTATCTATATTTCAGACGATTACACATGACTGTTCATCTGAAATTTCATACTGATATCATTTTGTCTCAACTAGCGTTTTTTATTTCAGACGAATGCGTTTGAAAATCCGTCTGAAATATCAAAATTTATTTTTTTCAAAAAATCTAAAATTATTATAAAAAACATGTTGAATACATAATAACCTGTTGACCAAAAAAAACTCAAGATCTCAAATAAATACCACCGAAAAAAAACACCCACCCTGCTGATCATAAATATCATCATCAAACATCAAGAAATATCCATGTTGAAAAAAAGTATTGGGAACATGCTGATCAAATAAACACCACCGAAAAAAAACTCAACACCATGCTGATCAAATAATTACCACCGAAAAAAAAACACATCAACCCTGCTGATCACAAATATCATCAAACATCAAGACATATCCGGTACATCGTCCATATCCTCCTCCCTGCCCTGCTCATCTCCTCTGTCGCCGCCCGCAGAAGGATCCCCCTACATTAAAAAAATAATATCATTCATTCATAGATAAAAAAATTAGTATGAAGATAAATTAGCATAAATTGAAATCAAACATATCAAATTGATAACTGCATAGATTTTATAGACCAACTAACCTAGCTTGAAACAGTATTTAAATTAATTACATTTGGAGAATGCACTTTTGAGCGTCGAGCTCAAACGGGGTATCCGATTTAGATTCTGTCAGTTCTGACAAGTCACTTTCATCTGCCAGGTCGTGTTGGAATGATCGGCATGGCCATCCCACTGGTATTTCAGATTTTAGACCCCGGATCCGACTTGGGCGAAATTTTGATTAAGTGTATTTAGAAAATGAACTTTTGAGCGCCGAGCTCAAACCGGGCATCCGATTTGGATTCTGTCAGTTCTGACAAGTCACGTTCATCTCCTAGTTCGTGTTGGAATGATCGGCACGGCCATCTGACCGGTATTTCAGATTTTAGACCTCCGGACCCGACTTGGCAGTTCATTTAAACTAAGTGTATTTAGAAAATGAACTTTTGAGCGCCGAGCTCAAACCGGGAATCCGATTTAGATTCCGTCAATTCTGACAAGTCACTTTCATCTCCCAAGTCGTGTTGGAACGACCGGTATTTCAGATTTTAGACCCCCGGACCCGACTTGGCCGAAATTTAAACTAAGTGTATTTATAAAATGAATTTTTGAACGCCGAGCCCAAACCGGGCATCCGATTTAGATTCCGTCAGTTCTGACAAGTCACTTTCATCTCTCAGGTCGTGTTGGAACGATCGGCACGGCCATCCGATCGGTATTTCAGATTTTAGACCTCCGGACCCGACTTGGCAGTTCATTTAAACTAAGTGTATTTAGAAAATAAACTTTTGAGCGCCGATCTCAAATCGGGCATCCAATTTGGATTCCGTCAGTTCTGACAAGTCACTTTCATCTCCCATGTCATGTTGGAATGATCGGCACGACCATCCGACCGATATTTCAGATTTTAGACCCCCGGACCCGACTTGGCAGTTCATTTAAACTAAGTGTATTTAGAAAATGAACTTTTGAGCGCCGAGCTCAAACCGAGCATTCGATTTGGAATCCATCAGTTCTGAAAAGTCACTTTCATCTCCCAGGTCGTGTTGGAACAATCGGCACGGCCATCCGACAGGTATTTCAGATTTTATATTCCCGGACCCGACTTGGCAGTTCATTTAAATTAAGTGTATTTAGAAAATGAACTTTTAAGCGTCGAGCTCAAACCGGGCATCCGATTTGGATTCCATCAGTTTTGACAAGTCACTTTCATCTCCCAGTTCGTGTTGGAATGATCGGCACGGTCATCCGACTGGTATTTCAGATTTTAGACCCCCTGACCCGACTTGACAGTTCACTTAAACTAAGTGTATTTTGAAAATGAACTTTTGAGCGTCGAGCTCAAACTGGGCATTCGATTTAGATTCCGTCAGTTATGACAAGTCACTTCATCTCTCAGATCGTGTTGGAATGATCGACATGGCCATCTGATCGGTATTTCAGATTTTAGACCCCCGGATCCGACTTGGCAGTTCACTTAAACTAAGTGTATTTAGAAAATGAACTTTTGAGCGCCGAGCTCAAACCGGGCATCCGATTTAGATTCGATCAGTTCTGACAAGTCACTTTCATCTCCCATGTCATGTTGGAATGATCGACACGGCCATCCGACCTGTATTTCAGATTTAAGACCCCCGGACCCGACTTGGCAGTTCATTTAAACTAAGTGTATTTAGAAAATGAACTTTTGAGTGCCGAGCTCAAACCGGGCATCCGATTTAGATTCCGTCAGTTCTGACAAGTCACTTTCATCTCTCAGGTTGTGTTGGAATGATTGACACGGGCATCCGACTGGTATTTCAGATTTTAGACCCTCGGACCCGACTTGGCAGTTCATTTAAACTAAGTGTATTTAGAAAATGAACTTTTTAGCGCCGAGCTCAAATCGGGCATCCGATTTGGATTCCGTCAGTTCTGACAAGTCACTTTCATCTCTCAGGTCGTGTTAGAATGATCGGCACGGCCATCCGATCGGTATTTCAGATTTTAGACCCCCGGACCCGACTTGGCAGTTCACTTAAACTAAGTGTATTTAGAAAATGAACTTTTGAGCGCCGAGCTCAAACCGGACATCCGATTTGGATTCCGTCAATTCTAACAAGTCACTTTCATCTCCTAGGTCGTGTTGGAATGATCGGCATGGCCATCCCACCGGTATTTCATATTTTAGACCCCCGACCCGACTTGACATTTCATTTAAACTAAGTGTATTTAGAAAATGAACTTTTGAGCGCCGAGCTCAAACCGGGCATCCGATTTGGATTCCGTCAGTTCTGACAAGTCACTTTCATCTCTCAGGTTATATTGGAATGATCGACATAGCCATCCGACCGGTATTTCAGATTTTAGACTTCCGGACCCGACTTGGCAGTTCACTTAAACTAAGTGATTTAGAAAATGAACTTTTGAGCGCCGAGCTCAAACCGGGCATCCGATTTAGATTCCGTCAGTTCTGACAAGTCACTTTCATCTCCCAGGTCATGTTGGAATGATCAGCATGGCCATCCAACTGGTATTTCAGATTTTAGACCCCCGGACCCTACTTGGCAGTTCATTTAAACTAAGTGTATTTAGAAAATGAACTTTTGAGCGCCGAGCTCAAATCGGGCATCCAATTTGGATTCCGTCAGTTCTGACAAGTCACTTTCATCTCCCAGGTCATGTTGGAATGATCGATACGGCCATCCGATCGGTATTTCAGATTTTAGATTCCCGGACCCGACTTGGCAGTTCACTTAAACTAAGTGTATTTAGAAAATGAACTTTTGAGCGCCGAGCTCAAACTGGCATCCGATTTGGATTCCGTCAGTTCTGACAAGTCACTTTCATCTCTCAAGTCGTGTTGGAATTATCGGCACAGTCATCCGACCGGTATTTCAGATTTTAGACCCCCGGACCCGACTTGGCAGTTCACTTAAACTAAGTGTATTTAGAAAATGAACTTTTGAGCGCCGAGCTCAAACCGTGCATCCGATTTAGATTCCGTCAGTTCTGACAAGTCACTTTCATCTCTCAGGTTGTGTTGGAACAATTGGCATGGCCATCCGACTGGTATTTTAGATTTTAGACCCCCGGACCCGACTTGACAGTTCATTTAAACTAAGTGTATTTAGAAAATGAACTTTTGAGCGTCGAGCTCAAACCGGGCATCCGATTTTGATTCCGTCAGTTCTGACAAGTCACTTTCATCTCCCAGGTCGTGTTGGAATGATCAGCACGGCCATCTGGCCGGTATTTCAAATTTTAGACCCCCGGACCCGACTTGGCAGTTCACTTAAACTAAGTGTATTTAGAAAATGAACTTTTGAGCGCCAAGCTCAAACCGGGCATCCGATTTGGATTCCGTCAGTTCTGACAAGTCACTTTCATCTCCCAGGTCGTGTTGGAATGATCGGCATGACCATCCGATTGGTATTTTAAATTTTAGACCCCCGAACCCGACTTGGCAGTTCATTTAAACTAAGTGTATTTAGAAAATGAACTTTTGAGCGTCGAGCTCAAACCGGGCATCCGATTTAGATTCTGTCAGTTCTGACAAGTCACTTTTATCTCACAAATCGTGTTGAAATAATCGACATGGCCATCTGACCGGTATTTCAGATTTTAGACCCCCGGACCTGACTTGGCAGTTCACTTAAACTAAGTGTATTTAGAAAATGAACTGTTGAGCGCCGAGATCAAACCGGGCATCCGATTTTGATTTCGTCAGTTCTGACAAGTCACTTTCATCTCTCAGGTCATGTTGGAATGATCGGCACGGCCATCCGATCGGTATTTCAGATTTTAGACCCCCGGACCCGACTTGGCAGTTCACTTAAACTAAGTGTATTTAGAAAATGAACTTTTGAGCGCCGAACTCAAACCGGGCATCCAATTTCGATTCCGTCAATTATGATAAGTCACTTTCATCTCTCAGGTCGTGTTGGAACGATTGGCACGGCCATCCGACCGATATTTCAGATTTTAGACCCCCGGACCCGACTTGGCAGTTCATTTAAACTAAGTGTATTTAGAAAATGACATTTTGAGCGCCGAGCTCAAACTGGGCATCCGATTTGAATTCCGTTAGTTCTGACAAGTCACTTTCATCTCCCAGGTTGTGTTGGAATAATCGGCACAGCCATCTGACTGGTATTTCAGATTTTAGACCCCCAGACCCGACTTGGCAGTTCACTTAAACTAAGTGTATTTAGAAAATGAACTTTTGAGCGCCGAGCTCAAACCGGACATCCGATTTGGATTCCATCAGTTCTAACAAGTCACTTTCATCTTCCAAGTCATGTTGAAACGATCGGCACGGCCATCCGACTGGTATTTCAGATTTTATACCTCCGGACCCGACTTGGCAGTTCATTTAAACTAAGTGTATTTAGAAAATGAACTTTTGAGCGCCGAGCTCAAATCGGGCATCCGATTTAGATTCCGTCAGTTCTGACAAGTCACTTTCATCTCCCAGGTCGTGTTAGAATGATCAGCATGGCCATCCGACCGGTATTTCAGATTTTAGACCCCCAGACCCGACTTGGCAGTTCATTTAAACTAAGTGTATTTAGAAAATGAACTTTTGAGCACCGAGCTCAAACCGGGCATCCGATTTGGATTCCGTCAGTTCTGACAAGTCACTTTCATCTCCCAATTTCTGTTGGAATGATTGGCACGGCCATCCGACTGGTATTTCATATTTCACACTGTACTGGTGGTTGCTGGGCTGGGTTTTTCTTATTATCTGACCTTTGTATATGCTTCATGTAAGCGGCTGGATTGGTGTGTTCTTTTTGATTCTCTCATGTACTTTGGTGCCCATCTTTAGTAGGCCTGGATGATTGGGGGAGACTTTAATACTATTGCTTTTACATAGGAGAAGGTGGGGGGTAATGTGCAATTCTTGGGTTCTATGGTGGACTTCCAGTCTTTTCTCTCGGCCACAGGGCTTATTGACGCGTGGTTCAGAGGTAACTCTTTTAGACCCCCAGACGAACAATCAATAGCCAGCAAGGCCAATCAGCCTGTTAAGAAATCAGCGGCACCAGATCAAGCTGATCTGTCAAAAAATCAATAGTCAGGAGATGTTCCCCTTTCAGAAACATTTGATTTCATGTGGGTCTATGTACTCAACATTTTTATTTATTCTTCCTAGATCCCATTAATATCCTTTTCTTCTTCTCAACTTTCTTTCTATTCCTCAATGGCTCAACATGCAACCAAGTTTTTATGACAAGGTGTTAGGAAATTTATGTTTGACATCCGGATGACATAGTGCATAACTGCATATCTCTTCAGTCTGTTCTAGAGTATGACTGAAGATGGTATGAACCATGGCTCTTATATGGCTCTTATATCTCTTCATGTTTGTTCAATCCTGGGTTGCAGGGAGAATTCAGAACCTCAGGAGATCACTGCATAAATTGGTTGAGACAGTAGAAATATCTCTTAAGTATTTTACATTTAGGACCCCCGAACCCCGGATTGTCTCAATTCTTCTAAACTGAGTGAGTTTTGAAAACTAGGGAGTTTTAAAATTTCAAATGAACATAATTGAGTAATTCCATTTTGAAAACTAGTAAACACTCACCTGTGCGGCCTGTGCTGTGGTGGTGGTGGATCGCTGAGGGACCATTCCCCCCTGCGAGAGGAGGCCACTGATTGCCTACAAAATGATTGCCTGCTGGCTAGAGATCTCCTGTTGGAACTGCTGCTGCTGCCATTGCAAATCAGAAATCTGTGATCGGAGCCATGTCCATCATGTCGTTGGCAGAAGCACTGGGGGCAGGTGGAGGTATAGTGAAGGCACTGCTACTGGTTTGGGCAGAGCTAGAACTCGCACATGATGATATCACCGCGCTAGCGTCTAGGCTCTCCCCAAAATCATATAGTCGGCCTTTCTTCGGTACGCCAACTGCTTCCACCCACTCCACCGGATCGAACTCCGGCTGCTGCGTGTCTCCCTCCCCGTACTTCTCTGTCACTACTTTGCTATATGTTTCCTACAAATTGAATAAAATAACTAGTCAATTTCATATGAATTTTATGCCGATTTAAATGAACGGCAGAAGTTGCATATGTAGATAAACTTATCGCTGCTGACTTAGCTGTCTCACTCACAAATTGATTAGTCCCCTTCTTTTTATGTGTTCCGTCGAACACCTCGAGGAACGACGGAGGTCGATTAAGCTCCACAGCATGTTATACAATTCATAGTAAAAAAAAGTCAAATATTGGGATAAATTGTATGAAGATAATTTGTTATATTACTTACCAATTTTTGTTTATGAGCCGCGTAAGAGATGGACCAACTCGTATGCAAATTTGCACCTGGTTTTGACGCCCTGTTTGCTTTGGCTTTTTCAGACTTTTCTATCCACTTGGGGTCGGTAAAATGGTCACAAGATATCTCCCAATCCTCTTGCCTCATCCATAGAGGGCGGTGCGCCTTCCATAATTGTCAGTCTTCACTCCCCCCACTCATTTTTTTAGCGTGTGCTCGGGCCTCATGTATTTTCTTCTTGTAACTTGACTGCATAATAGACTCCCAGGCACGACGATATCCCGCCGCGTCATGTCCACACGTGAATTGAAAAGACCGTTGTAAATCAATTAAGTTTCACACTTAGTATATTGTTGTGAATTGAGTTTGGGAAATACTTGAATTAAATGACATAATTACTTACTAAGAACATGTTGTACAATGAATCGCCGACGGCCATCAAAAATTCTCTGAAAGTGGATGCTGCCCCGGGCACATATGCCAACATGAGTTCGGTGGAATGATGGACAGCATTGTGGGGTTCAAATTTCTTACTGCAATTACAAATGTCAAAATATTCATATTAGAGAGTTGAAGACTTATTAAATAATGAATGTAATATAACCTTATAGATTTACCCGGAGATCCAACACGGGCGACGTCCATCATGGGTCGTGCCTCCCTCGTGACGACTGCCGGCATCGTCAAGTGGCTGACTGGTGGGGGTGTGCCCTGTACAAGTGGGAGGTGGCGGGAGGGCATTGGGATCTGTAAGAATAGATCTTCACAAGTAAAACTAAGTGTATTACATATCTTTGAAATAACATAATTAAGTAAGGAGGGCACTAGGAGCTATACATACCTGCAGTGGGAGGTGGTGGGGGTGGCATCTGCACAACATGTGGGAGACCACTGAGACCTGCAAGAATTAATTTTCATAAGTAAAATAAATATTAGGAACTTTAAATTAAAATATACATACCTGTAGCGAGAGGTGGTGAGGGTGGCGTCTACACAACAGGTGGGAGGCCACTGAGACCTGCAAGAATTAATTTTCATAAGTAAAACAAATATTGGGAACTTTAAATTAAAATATACATACCTACACCGGGAGGTGGTAGGGGTGGCGTCTGTACAACAGATGGACGGGCACTAAGACCTGTAAGAATTAATTTTCATAAGTAAAATAAATATTATGAACTTTAAATTAAAATATGCATACCTGCAGCGGGAGGTGGTGGGGGTGGCGTCTGTACAACAGATGGACGGGTACTGAGACCTGTACGAAATAATTTTCATCAGTAAAATGAATATTGTGAACTTATAATTAAAATATACATACCTGCAGTGGGAGGTGGTGGGGTGGTGTCTGTACAACAGATGGACGGGCATTGAGACCTGTACGAAATAATTTTCATCAGTAAAATGAATATTACGAACTTATAATTAAAATATACATACCTGCAGCGGGAGGTGGTGGTACACAATAGGTGGGAGGCCACTGAGACCTGCAAGATTTAATTTTCATAAGTAAAATAAATATTGAAGACTTTAAATTAAAATATACATACCTGCAGCGGGAGGTGGTGGGGATGGCATCTGCACAACAGGCAACGAGCCGACACTTGAACCTAAAAAAAATTCTTTTAGGCTAGTAAATGATGTAAACATTTATATAGCTAAATTTTTTAATAGATATACATGTGCCCGAAGAAGACGCCAAACAAGAGGGAGTAGAGCTCTTGTCACTGCTTTGTCTCCTCCCACTCCCAGTACGACCTCCTCGAACCATTTCTTTATTACTAACAAAACAATTAATACATATTAATCCTCAATTGCACAAGACTAGAATCTCCGTTATTAAAAGTTATGTAAAAAGGTAAGGATATCTCACTAAATTATGAAAACGTGCCTCCCTCATGTTGATGATATATCTAACTCATCATCATCTTCGTCATCCATAGTAGTCTCATCAGATTCAAACTCTTCGTCTTCATCTGATTCTTCCTTCCCTCTAACATCAACATTTAGCTCCATCGGATCGACTTCTTCCACTTCATCTCGCGTACGTAATGACAGTGGCTCATCAGATTCGTCCAGATTAAACCTAGAGGAACCAGCACCCCAACTTCGTCTGATTGATAATATTCAGCACTAGCAACCTCTGAGACATCTCCACTCATAGTTAACTCATAAGTGGGAAAGAGTTTTGAATTAACCCTGCAAACTGCCCACCAATCTCTATTCTTGGATGATGGATAGCTTGAATAGTACACTTGCTGGGCTTGTGCGGCTAAAATGAACGGTTCATAGGTCTTAAGTTTAGACCTATGCTTGACATCGACAATCCCATAATTTATGTCATGTCGAAAAGAACTAGGATCAAACCATTGACACTTAAATATGTATATATGATTATCTTGTCCCAAATACTGAAGTTCTAAGACTTCTTCAAGAATACCATAGTAGTCCAATTCCACTTCATTGTATAAACTTCCCTTCACAGATACGCCGCTGATCATCGTAGACTTACTTCGCCCATAATCCCTTGTATGAAATCTGTATCCATTCATAATATATCCTGGATAGGCACGTGTCTGGTTCGAGGGGCCATAACTTATCTGTTGTACTCTTTGATCAGTAATGATACCTTGTTCAACCTATATTCAAATTAGAGTTGTTAAAATAATAACAATTACCTTAACATACATAAATACAAACATATATATTCAACGATGACACTAACTCAGTTTCTCAGCCATTTGGTAAAAAACTTCTCGCGTTCTTTTTCAATCTCCACGTCCTAGATATTTGGGCATTTTTCAGCTAATTCTGAATCAATTTGTCTGCAATATAAATGCACTACTACTTTAAATGAACTGCAGAAGAAGGATGAAAAACTTATGGACTTGCTGAAAATGTGAGTTAAGAACTTACTCAACATAAGGTTCAATCTCGAGGCAATTCAGAAGAATATATATTTCAGCGGCGTGCAACTCTCTATTTTCGAGCGTGCAAGTCAAGCAATGTCCGAACGCACATCCAGGATGTTTAAATATGGAGAGCCGATCGGACGATTCATCCACTCCCCCATCATCATTACGTGGAGGTCGAGTACGATGAGTTTGAATCTCTCGCTCAAAGTACATAGAACAGAAATTCAAAATTTCTTCAAGAATGTATGCCTCAGCAATCGAACCCTCCACCTGTGCCTTGTTGCGAACTTTCATTTTTAATTCATGCATGCACCTACAACAACAAGTCAGATGGCAACGATATGTACCGGTCATGGACGACTTGTAAGTTAACAAAAATTGTCACATACCTCTCAAATGGATACATCCATCGAAATTGTACTCGCCCTCCGACGATAGCCTCGTATGGCAAATGAACGACCAGGTGCTCCATCGAATCAAAGAACGCCGGAGGAAATATCTTCTCTAGCTTGCAAACGGTTGTGACCACTTTTTCTTTGATAGTTTGTACATCCCAAAGTCTGAGTTCTGATGCACATAAAATCTTAAAAAATTGACTCATCTCAGCTAGTGCTCCCCATATCGGCTTTGGCAACAAATCACGAAATGCAATTGGCAGTAGCCTCTCCATGAACACATGACAGTCGTGACTTTTCATACCATATATTTTCCCCTCATTAACATTCACACAACAGGCTATGCTGGATGCATATCCATCTGGGAATCTCAACTGTTTCAACCACTTTCACTTCCTTGATCTGTGTATCATGAAGCACGTAAGTTGCTTTAGGCTGCACAGTTTTACCATTTACGTTCTGTAGTTCCAGTTCTGGACGTTTATAAAGCATCTTTAAGTCCATACGCGCTTTAGCATTATCCTTTGTTTTCCCTTTAACATTCATAATCGTATTGAACACATTATCAAAAAAAGTCTTCTCGGTATGTATGATATTCAGATTGTGTCGTACAAGAAGAGTTGACCAATAAGGTAATTCCCAAAAAATACTTTTCTTGTTCCAGTTGTGATCCTTTCCAAAACTAGGGAGTTGACGTGTGCTACCAGACAATTGTACTACATCTGGTAAATTATGCACCAGTGTCGCCATATGTAGACCCGACACCCGTTGCAAGTCAGCTTCATCCATTTCAACAGTATTTTTTTAAACTAGTCTTTATGCCTTCGAAAAGGATGGTCACTTGGTAGCAACCGCCGATGGCAATCAAACTAGCATGCTTTCCCACCATGTTTCAATACAAATGATTTGGTATCTTCCATACAATAAGGACATGCTAACCTCCCATGTGTGCTCCAACCAGATAGTATTCCATATGCAGGGAAGTCACTTATTATCCAGATCAGTGCAGCCTTCATAATAAAATTTTGCTTCCTATATGCATCATAAGTAACAACTCCATCAATCCATAAAAATTTAAGCTCATCAATCAACGGCCTGAGATATATGTCTAATTTTTTTCCGAGACTTTTTGGACCAGGAATTACTAAGGACAAAAATAGATTTTCTCGCTTCATGCACATGTGCGGCGGAAGGTTGTACGGTGTCATGAACACTGGCCAACAAGAATAAGATGCCACTGAACCACCGAATGGATTAAAACCATCTGTGCATAAATCCAATCGAACATTACATGACTCCTTTGAAAAAGTAAGATGAGTACGACTAAAGTGAGTCCAAGCTTCACCATCGGCAGGATGACTAATTATATCATCGGCACGACGTACTCTTTCGGTGTGCCATGTCATATGTCGAGCCGTATTTGAGGACATATACAGCCGCTGCAGCCTAGGCACGAGAGGGAAGTATCGCAATGCCTTGTAAGGTACATCTTTTGCCTTTGAATTGACCCCTCCCTTAGGTTTGAATCTGTCATGGCCACAAATAGAAAATGATATCTTATCTGCATCGTCTTTGTAATATAACATACAATGATTGGACATGCATCTATGTTCACATATCCAAGCCCTAAGTCATTGACCATCTTTTTTGCACGGTAAAAAGTTTCTGGCAACTTCTCGTCTCGAGGTAACATACTCTTGATCAAGAGGAGGAGGCGGTCAAAACAAGTCTCACTGATGTGAAATTCATATTTCAAGTTCAACAACTGTGACACTGCAGACAATCAAGTGTACTTTTCACAACCATCCCATAGCAGCTCATCAGCATCCCTAAGTAGTTCATAAAATCTTTCGGATGTCTTATTCGGCGCTTCCTCATGAACATTAAAACTAGGACCAGCAGCATCTACAACCATATCCACGTACCCACTTGTACCTGCAATATTATCGGGCTTATACCTCAAGAATTGCTCACCATGACACGTCCAATTCGTATAACCATCCACGAACCCTTTCGTGTACAAATGATGTTGCACATCCCATGTTGAACGCCACCTCAAGTTTCTACAACTTGAACAAGGGCATCGAATGTGACCGTCGCGGTCTATTGCTGCATTTAGATTCCCCAATGCAAATTGAATGAAACTCTCAACTCCATGCTTAAAGTCATCTGACACCACCCGGTCAACTATTCTACGATACATCCATGAACGATCTATCGACATTTTACCTGCACCCAATAAATGACAATACACATCCTAACTTTCAAATCATTACTCCTGATATTACACCCGACCCTTTCCTCACATCGTTCACCATAGACCATTTATAGTTGGAAGATGAATATTAATTAGATTATCACTTTTTAACCAATCTATGAAGGTTTGATCGCACAATCACTTACTATATGTGCTGCACGATTTGCTGAAAATTTCGGCAGCATCTCTCCACACTTCTCTGATATATCAAAAATATTTATTGATTTTGAAATTTTCTTAAACACTTACAAGTAAGTGGTTAAGAAAACACTCAAAATCAATAATGGTATATCAGAGAAGAGTGAGGAGACGCAACTGAAATTCTCAACAAACCATACAAACACATGTAGTAAATGACTGCCTAAGTGCGATCAAACATTAACAGACTGTCCAAACGGGACAATTCAAGACTTTGAGGTAGATATATACATTCTCATAAATAAATGAGAACATACACATCAATCCCAAAGTCTTGAACGGGAAGGCACATTGACACGGTTTTAACGCGCTCTCCTGAGGTGCGTGTAATGTTAGGTCGCACCCACGCACCTCAGCTCACATAAAATACCCCATGCATTTATATAACATAAAATTAAATAACAACGTAATTATCATTATGCATATATCAAATTAAATAACACCCAAATTACAAAAATTTTCAAATGAAGAACATCAAAGCTAAACAATCTACATTTTTAAGTCAAATTGGCATCAAATTTCAATTAAAATCAGATTTAAAAATATATTTACATGCAATTAAAATCCACAAAGTTTGAAATCACAAAAGAAAATTTTAATGGCATATAAATAGACATGAAGCTGCCAAAATTTTACCAGAATTTGATACTTAGAAAAATATGCAAACATGAAGCACACAACGGGCTATGATGGAATGATGATACCATGGTGAATAGACATATAAATAGAGTTTATCATTCTAATGGCAATAACGAAGGAATGCATAAGAACAAGAGAAGGTCAATTGAGTGAACAATGACAGTCGTGACTTTGGAGCATTATGAGCCTTTCATGGCGGTTTTCTGTGGAAAATAGGCCCGGATGTCTTCCTATGTATGAATAGCCGCACCCTTGATCAGAAACTGACCCTTCCACTGAATTTCATCCTCATTTGGAATCAGATTCCACACATTGAATGTGGCCCCAAGTGTTCATCATTCATATACAATCCCAAAGTCTTGTAGACTGTACCTTGAATCTGATCTGGGAAGCTGAGATTCAGAAGATCACCATATAGATTTCATTAACCAGCTCTTTCCTTTTTAAAAGATCTCTTTCAATAACAAAAAGATCACCATATGCATCGTCTAGTTATGCCTCTTACTCAAACCTAAAACACATTGGACTAGGAATATTTAATCCAACTGCCGCCCCCACCACTCGCACCCTTCCCCCGAAAATCCACTCTCCAAATTTAGCTTATCCTTCACCCCTGGTTCTGCAGATTGAGCTCTTCCAGAAAAAAAGAGTATGACATTGTTAAAATTAAGTGTCCGAACCCGGGAGTCATCTATGTTGACCCACTACATGCTCCACCCTACCTCCATGTGGGGTCTTTTTTGTCGTGCCAGCCCAAGCGGGGCACCAAATGCCTGTGGCGCCCATGTGAACCGATACGTGCTCGCAGGATTAGCTACCATGTGAATCCTTCCACACCAGGCTCCCACTCCCTCCCACGTCACCGATACGATCTCGGCCGTCCATCGCCTACTTGACGAGTGAGTGGCATAATTTAAAGCAGAGCATTCATATGATTTATACCCCACGGAGGATAATTTAAAAACTCTAGAGGAGGCCAAATCTCTACAATCTGATATACTACTTTAGGAAGAATGTTTTTGGAGACAGAAGTCTAGAAATAGATGACTCCTTGAGGGGGATAGAAATACCAGATTCTTTCACACATCTATTATGGCTAAGAGACATAAACTTTGCATTACTCAGCTTCGAAATTCTGCTGGAATTCTAACCTCAGATCATGAGGAAATGAAAGAAATTGCTGCATCTCACTTCCAAAAAGCCTTTACATCTCAGGACCATTTTATAGAAGATTCCTCTTTGAATTTCATTCCTTCCTTGGTTACTCAGGAAGATAATGATATGCTTTGTGCAATTCCTTCTGAAGTTGAAATCAAGGATGCAGCCTTCAATCTTTCTTCATATAGTGCCCCTGGGCCCGATGGGTTCACAGGTGCCTTTTATCAAAAGGCATGGCCAATCATTGCTAGTTTGGTTATTAGTGCTGTTCAAGAGGCATTTAGTTCCCAGCATGCTTTCCCACGAAGTGTGACTTCTACTCTAATTGCTCTTATTCCTAAAAAGTTCAAGAGTAGATCAGCATTTTCTTTCTTACGTATAAGAACTACAAATGTTGAATTTAAGCTCTTAATCATCCAAGGTTTCTCATGAAATTCTCTCATTGCTACCATAAGAGCAACCTTGATGACATCCCAGAAATGATGGTAGAACCCCATTGAAAGCATGGTATTCAAAACCGCCCGATACGTACCGAAACTGGCCCCTGCGGTCTAGTTATGCCTGTTTTATATTGGTACCGGCTAATACCATTTAAAAAATTAAAAAAAAACTGGGGCCAAACCGGGTGGTTCCAGCCAGTTCACCCATTGGGACCATCCGATAACTCATTGGCATCCCTCTCACGGGCTGCACTGTGTGACAGCTCGTGAGTGAGAGATCCTCCCGATGGCCACCTGCTCCCTCCTTTGCCGCCGCCAGCCCCACCACCAGCCGGCTGCCAAAATGCTGTTGAGGATAAATGTACAAATCCTTTTACTAACTCCATTTTGATGCTTAGGTCCTACTGAAGATAAATGTTTATTTTATTGTCGTCTATATACTTGTGAGACATTGGCAACTACAATAGTTGACACAGAGAAAACTGACATATACACATGTTATATAGTTAGAAGATCAACAAATGCACATTTGTTTCTAAAGAGTCTAAAAAATATACAAAGAGAAACCTGAAATATTTGGAATACAGACCATGATGAAAATGAGACACATTATTGGCAAACACCGATCATCTCCTTAAAGCACAAAAACAATAATTGTTCCTTGTCAAATGCATTCTGAACATGAATGAGAAAAATATTCCAAGAAGCTGCATGGCCATATTACTTCAGATCCTGATGTTCACCAATAAAACCACCTATGAAGGCACCCTCTACTTATCATAATTTAATTTTTTGTCTGATTTGAATTTCCTTAATTTTTATGAAGGCTCGGGAGGGGAACCGACCCTCTACTTCTGGATCGGTCGTGCCACGCTGAGAGAGGGAGAGGGCCGGAGAGGGTCGCTGAGAGAGGGAGAGGGCCTGAGAGGGAGAGTGGGAGAGGGTCGGTGAAATGGGTCTGGTTGCCGGTGAGAGGGAGAGGGTGCGCCGATGAGAGAGGGATGATGAGAGAGGGAGAGGGCCGGAGAGGGAGAATAGGGCTGGAGAGGGAGAGTGGGAGAGGGAGAGTGCCGGTGAGAGGGAGAGGGCCAGAGAGGAAGACACCGGAGAGAGATCGACGATGAGAGAGGGAGAGGGAAACAGTGAGAGAGGGAGAGGGCCTGAGAGGGAGAGTGGGAGAGGGTCGGTGAAATGGGTGTGGTTGCCTATGAGAGGGAGAGGGCGCGCCGGTGAGAGAGGGATGGTGAGAGAGGGAGAGGGCCGGAGAGGGAGAGTGGGAGAGGGAGAGCGCCGGTGAGAGGGAGATGGCCGGTGAGAGAGGGAGAGGGCTAGAGAGGAAGACGCCGGAGAGAGATCGACGATGAGAGAGGGAGAGTGGGAGAGGGAAACAGTGAGAGAGGGAGAGGGCCGCCAGAGGGATACCTGGGCGCCGGAGGGAGAGCTGCCGTCGTCGTCGGTCACCGATCGCCTAGGGAGAAAGCCGGAGGGAGACAGCCAGAGGCGGGAGGGTCGGTGATGGTCTCTCGATGGCAAAGGCACGATGAGAGGGTCGTGCGTGTGTGGAGGGAAATAAAAATTTTTCCCACGGATTGCTCCATCCGTCTGAAATTTCAAACGGTAATTCAGACCATGTATAATACCATGTGAAATTTAAACTAAATGTTATCCGTCTGAAATACATACGGATATTCCAACGGAAAATTTTCCGTGTGAAATTTCTGTCTCTATTAGCGCATTTTCTGGTAGTGATAGTTGAAGAATTGTAATAGCGACTTTGGCTGGGATGGCTGAGCCGGAGGACGAGACAATTAACAAATTGTGATAGCGGCTTTAGCCAAGATGGCTAAACCGAAAGAGGAGATAGCTGAAGAATTGTAATAGCGACTTTGGCCAGGATGGCTGAGCCGGAGAACGAGACAATTAATAAATTGTGATAGCGGCTTTAGCCAAGATGGCTAAACCGAAAGAGGAGATAGCTGAAGAATTGTAATAGCGGCCTTGGCCGGGATGGCTGAGCCGAAGGACGAGACAATTAACAAATTGTGATAGTAGCTTTAGTCGGATGATGGAATGGCTGAAAAATGTATAATGGCGACTTCTGCTGTCATGGCTGAGTCGGGGAATAAAACAGCTGGAAGTTGTGAGATATATGGTAGTGGGCTTCAGCCGAGGTGGACGAGCTGAAAAATGAGATACTTGAAATATATGATAGGGTGTTGTGCTTGCAAACAAGGATAGCTGGCTTTGACTAGATGTCAAAGGCCAGAAGATAGGATAGCGGATCCTGGTAGGATGTCAGACTTGAAAGCAATCTGGAATTGATGTTGCCTCAATGGACTGTCGAAGACAACCCATGCATCTGACCCAGACGGGAGGTCTACGTCAAAGATAGAATCTAGATGCCAACCTGACAATATGTCAGAGCTGGCAAACCTTGCTCGGACGGTAAGTCCGGGACAAGGGCAGAATATAGACGTCGACCCAACGGGATGTCAGAATCAAGAAACCTTTCTCGAACGGCGTGTCTGGGACGAGGGTAGAATACAGGCGTCGACCCAACGAGATGTCAGAATCAACAAACCTTGCTCGTACGGCGTGTCTGAAACAAGGGCAGGATACAGACGTCGACCCGATGAGATGTCAGAATTAGCGAACCTTGCTTAGATGGGAAGTCCGAAACAAGGGTAGAATATATAAATGGGCATTGACTCGACAGAACGCCGAAATCAAGCAACTCAGCAAAGACATGAGGTCTTGACTAAGTGTAAAACCTCGCCGGCTGACGAGGGCCAAGAATGGTACCCTCCGAGAGTACTCTTGGTACAGACCAGCCCATAGTGCGGGTTGGGTTGTCCGGTGGGACTATTGATGGAATTGACTATTTTGTTATAGCGTCGGTGGGGCTAGGGATTAACATCTGAGAGCTCGGCCAGGATGGGGTGCCCTGAGCCAGAGGGAAAAGGTTTATGGGCCTAGTTTGGTGGCAATACTTAAGAGCTCGACGCAGACGGAGTGCCTTGCATCGAGGAAAAACCTTATGGACTCAGCTCGGTGGGACTTGATGGGTGGAGTCCAAGAGCTCGGTGAGGGCGGAGTGCCTCAGGGCAAGGGAAAAAGAGTTTTATGAGTTTTATGAGCCCAACGGGACTAGGGAGATGAGAGCTCGGCGTGGGCGGAGTGCCATAGGCCAAGAAAAGGGTTTTGTGGGCCCGGTCCAATGGAACTGATAGGCAACGTCTATAGCTCAGCAAGGGTGGAGTGCCACAGACCAAGGGACAGGTTTTATGAGCCCAGTCCAATGGAACTAAGGCGATGAGGGCTCGGCAACGGCGGAGTGCCACAAGCCAAGGGAAAAGTTTTATGGGCCCGGTCCAATGGAACTGATGGGTAACGTCTAGAGCTTGGTGAGGGTGGAGTGCCACAGACCAAGGGATAGGTTTTATGAGCCCAGTGGGGCAAGTTTGGTATCTCTTAGCGTGTTTGTGTAGCTGTTGCGGTGGAATGCCGAAGGATGGCAAGGATGTATTGGCTATGAATGTGGGTTCCACACCAGGGGCAGAGGGTCAATCCTGGTGGAACTAATGGGAAGCATTTCGCAGGATAAGGAGGAATCCCATTCTGACATTGAATGAAATGCAGCAAATGAGTCCTCTAGGCGAGGAGCTCGAAATCTTTAGCAGTCAAGCTTGTTGAATAGTTAGCATCTGCAGCGGGTTGTCCAATTCACGGTGGGATGTTGGTGTGCCCTTAATAATCTTGTTCTCTCTTCTTTTAGCTTTGGATGCCCCCATGCTGGGGTGGGTAGTCGGAGAGTTCATTCTCCCTTTTAATGCCCCCCAAGCTGGGGTGGATAGCTGAAGATGAGTTGTTCAAAGCATGTCTTTTCATTGGGTAGCTTATTCACTTCACGAGCAGTTGTGTTGGCAGATAGTAGCAAGGAAATTCGGCCATTAGACTCCACCCTCTTCTCTTTTGTTGGCAGCCCCCAAGCGGGGAATAGAGTCTTGCTGTGCCCAACGGCACCTCAGAGTTTGATTGCAGCTGAGCATATTTTCATTCTTGCCCCCCCCCCTTGCTCGGAGAGAGTTGAGCTTCTCTTACTGTGTGCTGGAGCGTGCAAAGCAGCGGCTGCGTCGTGTCGGTCTTTTCATTTGGGAAGAGACTCTTCCCTACATCTTCATCATTTTCCATTTGACCCCGACATGGGTTGGCTCCATTCTTGAGCTGATGGCTTGAATAAAGAGGGCAGCACATCGAGTGGTAAAGCAACATCTTTTCTTTTATCCTTGGGTTTATTTCTATTTTGGTCTTCAGCAGTTGTCCCGGAGACGGTGCAACAATTATATTTTTTTCAGCTTCTTACCACATCGGAGGAGCTCGCAGTGCCCTTCAGAGGATATGTTGTTCTAGCTGATATTGAGAGGTCGTGCTGGCCGACATCTTAAAGATGGGCAATTGGTGAGGGCAAGGTGGGTCCACCCTATATTCACCAATCTGCAATTCACCACTTCGGATCAGATCCTCCATGATGTCTTTAAATGCATAACAATCCTCGACGAGATGCCCCCTCTTCCGGTGGTAGGGGCAAAACCGAGGGTCATCTTTTCTTTCGATGGCATTTGGTCTTTTAAGCTCAGGGAGGGTGACCTTGTTGTACTTAAGGGCCCACTTGAATAGAATTTACGTCTTGTCCTACGGAAAGGAGTATGGTCTTTTCATTCTTGCTCTCAGCGAGGGCGGTTTCTGCTCAGCAGTCTTGGTAGCAGAAGGGCCAGCTGCCTCTTTTGATTTCTTCAGTTGACGCTCAAAGGCTTCAAAGTCAGCAATGTTTATTTCTTCTTGTGCTGGTTGCTCTTTAACTGGCTTATTCTTTTGAATTGGGGTAGCAAAAGCCGATAGTATTTGGTCAGAAAGGCTTCAATTTCAATTGCCACATCTTCTAATTGGTCGAAGGATTCGACTTTGAGGCCAATTACCCTTTTGCAGGATATCTTTCCTCAGATTGCGCTTGCATAGCTGGACAGCATCCTTGTAGCTTGGCGGATGTTTGCATCTCGCACTGAGATTCTTCCAGCGTTGAATGTAGCCCGAAGTAGACTCATCATCTTTTTGTTGGATCATATATAACTCTGCTTCGGTGACTTCTTCCTCATCAGATTTTATCTCAGTTGCTTGTTCTATTACTGGCTTGTTTATTATGGCTGTCGCCGCTAGATTCCAGAGCAAGCCAGCTGATTGTAGAGGCGGCATTGCATGAGGTGTGGAAGCTGCCCCCTGACGTGCCTGGAGAGCTTAGGGGTACGCGGGGGCCGCGTGGTATAGCTGTCGCGGGAGGGTGTTCCCGTCGTGGCCTTGTGTTGACTGGGGCATAGCTGGTTGTAGCGAGACTTCAAATGATTTAGCGCCACCTTGTAGGGCTTTGGATGAGGGTCCTTCCTGCACGAGTGTGACTGGGAGTAAGCCCATCTCAGTCAATCTTTTTCTTAGTGTCTCTACTTCTTGTATTTTCTGATAGAGCTCCATCATCAGAGTGGAGTTAGCTTGGTAGGAGCTGGGAGTACTGTTTCCCGTGCTGATTCCAGGTGGGACTAGCAGCATTTTATTATCGGCACGGGACATGTATGGTCCTGTATGAGTGGATGTTCTTGCCCCCATGCCCTCATGTTGAGGAGGGGTATAATAGCATGCTTCCTCAGCATGTGGTGGAGGATGCCCCCACCCTTCCTGGGGTTGATGGCAAGAAATAAATGTTGTAGCTTGACCTGCCCTTACCGGTGTGTAGCATATTTCTTCATCTTCATCTTTAATAGCTCGGCT
The DNA here is from genome assembly GCA_022559845.1 of Amorphophallus konjac. Classification (NCBI taxonomy): domain Eukaryota; kingdom Viridiplantae; phylum Streptophyta; class Magnoliopsida; order Alismatales; family Araceae; genus Amorphophallus; species Amorphophallus konjac. Next base: position 529,131,166 of record CM040121.1, read on the forward strand.
CGCACTGGGCAAAGCCGATAGGGTATTGCAGGAGAGGACAACGCCATTCTTTTTCTTCTTTAGCTTATTCCTCTCTTTTCCCTCCGCGGCTAACGCCTGATGTGCTATGCAAGCTTCCGCCACCTCTTTAGATGATTGTTGGTATAGAGATACCATATTAACTGCTCTTTCCATAGCGGGCAGTTCATGCGGGCGAGGAGGGTCAACCTTATAGTCGTCCAGTTGTAGCTCCCCTCTCCTGATTAGCTTTTTAATAGCGTCTTTAAAGACATAACAATCTTCAATAGGGTGCCCGACCATCTGATGATATGGGTAGTAGCGAGGATGATCATTCTTTCTAGCATCTTCCGGTCTCTTCGGCTCTAGTAGAGTAACCTTGTTGTTTGTGACAGCCCATTCGAAGAAGATCTGAATCTTCTCCTTGGGGAAAGAGTAGAACTTTTTCATCTTGGCCCGCAAGGAAGGGACTTCTTGCGGCTCAACTGGCTTAGTAGGAGGCGGGTTGGTAATTCCTTCCTCCTTTTCTTTTTGTTGAGCGAACACTTTGAAATCAATTGTGTGAACTTCCTTGGGTGATGACCATTTGTCAATAGATGTGCCCTTTTGGCTTGTAGCAGTTGGAGTAGAGGGAGAGCTGGAGATGAAGGCTTCAATCTCCGTGACCACATTATTTAGCCGGTCGAAAGACCATATTTCAATTCTGATCATCCTGCCGAGGATTTCCCGGCTCAGATTCTGCTTGCATATTTGCACCGCATCTTCTGGATGTGGCGGTCGCTTGCATCTCATACTGAGATTCTACCATCTTTTGATGTACTCTAGGGCTGACTCATCATGTCTTTGCCTGGAGGCATACAGCTCGCTCAGTGTGACCTCTCTTTCAGGATCATGGAACCGCTCCCGGAACTTTCGTTGCATAGCTGCCCAATCACTTATAGAGTCGGCCGGCAGATTGGAATACCATTCAAAAGCCAGGCCTGTCAGTGAGGACCCGAAGAACTTTAGCATGTAGGCTTCATCTGTTGCCAGATCGCCCATTACTATCATATAGTAAGCAATATGCTCTTTAGGAGAGCCCTGCCCGCCAAACTTTTCAAATTCGGGCGGTTTGTTGATGCTAGGCGGGAGCCTCTTTGCGGCATACTGTGGCGGATATGGCACCTTGTAAACATCAAAAGTGCTGATATCACCATCTGTCCTCTCGGCCAGCTTCATTTCAATTAGTTGTTCCACCATCGATTTATTTACCACGGTTGGGTCCACCGGCACCGGGTGGCAATGTGCAGGATGCTTTATAGAGGGAGTGAGTAGAGCTTCGACATGAGGTGCCGACGGCTCCATTGGTGGCAACTGCTGCACTGGTGGAAGAGCTAGTTGCACCAAGGGTGGCTGTAGGGAATGTGGCTGAAGAGCGGCCTTGCCATAACTTGTTGCTCGAGAAGTAGTTTGTGGTGTAGCATTGACCGGGTTAGGAACTTACTGGGATGATTCAGCATGCACGTCCTGTTGCCATGGAAAAGGGGCTTGTTCATTTCCTTCATTCAGTTGCCTTTTCAAGGCTTCGATATCTTGCTGGTAATTTTGCATCATCATTAAGATAATTTGGTCTTGCGCTGCCATAGCAGAGGTACCCTTGAATGCTTCGCCCGAAACATCTTCAAACGAGGCTGGCAGAGTAATCTCTTCTTCTTCAGAAGTCACCATGTCGACAGTCGAAGTAGTGATAGCTTACTTCTCTTTGGCTGCTTCAAGCATTTCTCTTGCAGCTTTGCGTCTTCTTGTTACTAGCCCGGGCCTTTCAGCTAACTTGGCCAACTCTTCTAGTTCTTGCGGTAGGGCCCCATATCTGCTAGATACCCCCGCCATGTTGCAAGTGAGTATTTGTATCCTTCTTCCTTGCCCCCAGACTGTCTTCTTGACTTGACTGGGGAATGTTGATCTTCTAATCATTAACATCCTTTCATTCTCTTCATGCCGTGGAGGAGCTTCAGAGTATTCGGCTCGCAAGCCATCTTCATATTCATTGACGTTCATGAAGGACGCCATTCTTCTTCTTTCTTTGCCTTCTTTTTTTTCTTTCGGCGCTGATGGCGCAGAGTAGCCTTTGCCGACTTAGGGAAGAACTTTCCAAGCCATAGAAGTAATTCCGGACCACCTTGACCATTCCTTCTTGATTGTGCCCTAGAGAGAGGGAAGAAATTAACAGTTGGTCTTGCATCGACGGCATGTAGGAGTGTCGCGATAGTCTAGTAGCTCCATTCAATCTTGTCGAACGTCGGAGAACATTGGTCTGCCTGGCACAGACCGTATGAGTGGGCGGAGAGGCTACTGGCATGACCTCTTCTTCCTTTGGTGTAGCTTTATTGCCCCCACACCTAGGGTCCTTAACAGTTGACGTTGAATCTTGCGGGGTCGAAGCTGGGCCCCGGGTCCTCTTGAGAACCCAAACTTGCTTGAATTTTGGTAGCTTGGGAGCTAGCTTCCCCCGGACATCCATTTCTAACTCGGCCTTCTGACTTGCTAATACCTGGAAGGCGTTGTGTGTAAATATTACCGAGACGAGGCGGTCCGGCAAAACTTTAGCACTACGGCCGTTCAGATATACTCGAACGCTGCCAACCGTAACAGACTTCCCAGAAGCCAAGAGTCTGCCTCGGGGAACAGCAGCAACTCCTCTTCTTCTTTGGTTCTTCTTCTTCTTCCCCCCGGACGCCTTGTCACTGGTGGGGATGGCATGGTAGTCCTTGTGGTGGACAAAGCATGAGATAGTATGGCGAGACGGAGTGGTTCCCCGCGGACAGTTCGCCTTCGCAGGGGCTATGGCCTTGGCCGCAACAGTCTTGTCAGCTTCCTCTTCCTCGATCCTCAGAAGGTCGATGAAGGCGACTCCGAGAAAATTAGGGAACCCCACCACGGGTGGCAGAGTCCCGAAAGCAGTGGGCACCGCCAGGTACCCGTGCTCCGCGTGGGTAGCGACCACTTGGGGGCCAAAAGCAAGTGCCGCAAGTCCGCAAGCCATTGAGATCTCTGTAAATCAGAATGAGCAAACGATCAGTATTTTGGGGAAGGCCTCCAGGCCTTCTACTTTGGCGAAGAGATGAAGGGAGACTCGGTCCCACCAGGCGTGCCAGACTTGTGGAATGAATTTTATTATTATTTATTTAATTTAATTATTTATTTTATTTGGTTATTTATTTGTTGATTTATTAGTTAGTTTGTTAGGCGTGCCAGTCACCGGAGTGACAATTTATTATGTGCTCGATCTGACTTGGTCAGTCGATTGTGAAGTCTGAGTCGGGACCGAAAGTCCGTCATACCATAAAGGCTATGACGTTAATTACACCCTTCCAAAGAAGGACAATCCTTGATTAATCGCCAAAGTAGAAGGGTCCCAGGGGCAAAACCAATATGATAGGTATGCTCATTCATTCGCAGGATAGGAGATGCATGTGATTATGCAAAATAAGATATGATATTAACATACAGAATAAATCCGGCAGCATATCCCCTTATTTTGGTCTATGCCAAGTGGGAATATAGGACATCCATCCACGGAGTGCCTAGATGGATGCCAAAAGAAAGATGGGCGTAGCCCGAGATCCAAGAGGATCTAGATGCGACGGGACAATGTCCATTATCATGGTATTTATTGATATCCCCTTAAGAAACCATTGGAGGACATGCGGTGGCAGAACTCCAAGAGTCAGCAGGGTTAGAAGAAAACATCACGATCAAACGATATAATGTGGGGGTAAAACCCCATTAATTTATCTCCCTTAGACTTGGATGAAGAACCATGATTCCCCATGATATGATAAAGGTTGGCATGAAGGCTAATGAGGTTGGGACATTGGGTTTAGACTGAATTTAGGGCTCATTAAGGTTGCTGGGAAGTTGAGTGTTTAAATGGTAGTCGACGCTGAGATGAACCGGCACGGATGGGAACTGGCGCGAAGGCAAACCGGCGCGGCATGGGAAAATGAGGCGGTCGGCGCGTTAGGTGGCCGGCCGGTCCTCGGCGCGCCCATCACTCGTGCCGAGAGAGGGCTACGCCGGGAGGCCATCTAGCACCAACAGGAAAGATTTCTTTAGGGATTTTTGAGGGCTTTGTGAGGTTATGGATTTTGGTGGGTTCTATTGAGGGGATATCTTGTGTTTAATCAGGGCTTCATGGGCTCTGGCGACAATGTTTAGGCAAGCTTAAAGGGGAGGATAAATTCATCCACATAAGGTCTAGGGGGTCTCCTGTGACAATCAACGAGAAATCTCATAATGATTATGTTCCCCTTCTACAGCGGGCAAAGGGCCATTAAATAGTCTACCTCAGGTCTCTGCCACATAGCCGGGGGTTAATTCATCAGCTTAACGAAATCGTCACACGATATGACAAAGCAAGGATTGTGAAGGAATTTCGGCAGCATCTCCCCTTATTTTGGACTGTGCTAAAGGGGGAGTATAGGACATCCATCCATGGAGTGCCGAGATGGAAGCCAAAAGAAAGATGGGCATAGCCCGAGATCCAAGAGGATCAAAATTCAGCGGGACAATATTCACCATCATGGCGTCTCATTAATATTCCCCTAAAGGGACCAACGGAGAACATGCAGTGGCAGAACTCCGTGACTCGATGGGGTAATCAAAAATCCAAGAGGATAAAATGAATGTAGGGGTAAAACCCCGTTGATATAGCTCCTCCACTTCCCATGGAATTGAGTATGAAAGCTCAACAATATTAATTCAAAGGAATAGAACGCATGCATTTATTCTTATGTTCATATGTGTATATATACACATTCCTGTATGCATGACCAACGTGGGCATCAAAGGCTAATGATGATTAAGAGTCATCTAAGTATAAGCAAATGCATGCATTCACTATGCATATTTAAACATGCTGAACCAAGAGGGGTTTTCACGCAATGGGCTCTATGCAACCTGGGAGATTGTATTATTCATGCATAATGTATTCACATATTCTCATACGCATATACATGGTGGCAGGAGGTATTTTGGAGACAACGTGAACAGATATGCATGTGACTAATAAATGGGCTCGTGCTATTTGCGTAAAGGCACATAGTGAGTGGGGCCATGCATTTATGAATCTCATGTACTCGGATGCCTTTGACATGTGAGGTGAGATGAGCAGGCCATGACGTGCCCGACAGCTAATCACGCATGCATATTTCGCATGGGGTTGAAAACGGCAAATGGACAAATGCATTCAGCGGCCAGCTCGGGACTTGTACGCTCGACGCGAAAATAGAAGGGGGTCTCGGCGCGGAAATGGGGAAATATGGCCTCGGCGCGGCAGCTTCTCGGCGTGGGTAGTAATCGGCGGGTGATCTGTGCCGAGAGCTGTTGGCGCCGAGGATGACTGAAAAGGGGTTTTGTGAGCTTAGGATTTCATGGAAGCTGCCGGGTTTGGGCTCCTCCGAGCGGACAGAAAACCATCAGGAGAACACAAACACCAGAACATGGCCAGGCAAAAATTACTTTTCCTCATGATTTGGGGGACAGGAAAGCCACGAGATGGGCTGTCTCGAGCTCCCGTCTTATATCAGAGGTAAATAACTTCGACTACTCACGGTAGAACTCAGGGAGTAAGTGCCAAGACTCAGTATCCCCGGGGCGTAACAATGCCTTCGCGAGTGTCATTGACAGATGGGGTGATACCCCCACTGTCTCGGCGAAGTTGTAGCAGCCATAAGGTCGTCACCCATGGTTAAACTGAAGAAACGTAAACCGGAGCTACAGAAATTCGAGATAGAGTGATGGGAGCACACGGGCGAATATCAAGGGGATTTGGTTACAGCAACACATATATAACAAAAAAAAGGAGTTCTTATCATGAAGAGACGCATCAATATATCTTTCATTCATATAAAATCAGGCATCGCCAGGGTACAGACAGAAGCCTTAAGAGGCCGTAACATTACAGGACTCGCAAGCAGAAACGAGCTTGTAAAACTGAGAAGAGAGGGAACCAGGGGAAGGGAACTGTAGCCCCGAATGGGGCATCGGACGGCGGCGGTAGCACCCCTACCTCTACTCTTCGTTCTCTTCAGGGCTCTCTTCTCTTTTCAAGCTCTCGCACCACTTCTTTTCTTCTGTCTATCTCTTCTTCTCTTTTTTTTAATCTGCCGCCCTTCGTTCTCGAGCTGAAGGTTTATATATAGAGGGTGTTAAACCCCATTCCCATCGGCGTGCATCCTTAGTCCTTTGATCATGGGTCTCGGCGCGCCCTAGGTTGTGGAGCTATCGGCGCGTCCTGCTTAGATTTGGGCTTTAGCCCCTCTCAGCCCACGAACCACTTCGACTCTCTTTGTATGCACATGGGCTTTTCCCTGAAAAGTAAGAAATACAAAATGTTTTAGTAGAGAAAAATATTAACGATAATAATATTGTTATTATTATTAGTTTATGTTATTGTTATTTTACCATTTTATTATTATTTTATTATTATCATTATATCTTTTCTCCTCATTTTTTATCTTTTCATTATTATATATATATATGTATTATTTTTTTATGTGTCAACAGCCTCTTCCTCCTTTTTCTTTTTTTTTCCTTCTGTTGCATCTCAACTCTCTTCTCTTGTAGGTCTCTAGCAAGTTTCACTTCTCTAGGCACATGTGTACAACCAGTAACCTCACAGTATCCCACACTTCCCCCTCCTACCAATGCTTCTTTAATTGGGAGACACCTCCTCCCTATGTTCTTCTTCGCAGTAGTTGCAATGCCAACAGCTTCGTTCGCCCTCCAACATAACTCCATACTGCCATCCTATGTCATTCAATCATTCTTTGGGGGGCATTTATTACACAATATTTAACATCATATTAAGGGATATTTAAGAAGAGTATAACAGTATCATGCAATATATTACATGCTGTGTAACCTAAATTTGTAAATTAAGAAATTTTATGCCTAAAAATAAAAAGTAAGTAATCGATATCAAAATACTGTGTGTAGAACCAACACACTCACTCACCTTGTAATCAGCTAACTAAAGGTCCATAACACACTGAAAACTTGAAAATTGTAATCAAGAATCAACAAACAAGTGAGAACGGACAAATTTAGTCGACCAACAAACAAATTTTCAGTGTATCTAAATGGTGCATAATTTCTAGAACATTACCATCAAACAAATTTTACAAGTCTAACCCTACACCAATACACCATTGTTCCGCAGATCTGGGAGCGAAGAAAATAGATCCAACGGCGAGAAAAACAAATTGATCGTCCCTTTGAGTAGATGCAATAGGCTTCAGTCGACCGATCCTGAAGTCCCGTTGGATCTACGTAGGCAAAGGGTTACATCTACATTCGCTCCGCTAGATCCAACAGCATAGGGGCAGATTAATGCCTCTCTACGTAATCCGACGACACTCTGCTGTCGACCGACTGGATCTGTGGTGCCCCCTTCTCGGGGCATTCAATGTCCAGTCCGAGGAGCGTCGCTTTTCACTTCTATGTGTTGTGAGCTCAGATTGCCTGCAAGACGCTCAAGACCATTCCATCTATATCCAAGACAAAACCCACCATACCAAAGTCAATTAAAATTAAAAACATAATTACATCATTGATCATCACTGTTTATTCCTCTGATTACAAAAGGACATGTACATCTCTCATATAAAGAGAACTAGACTAAGAATATACTTATACACACAATGAGAATTAAGAACCTTAAAGTCTTCTTCACAGTGACTGCAGAAAGTCCCCCAAGATCTCTTTCCGACCTCCTACTCAACGGGTTACTATCACACCTCCTAGTTTCCTGAAAAATGTTTGTAATACCCCGATTTCTTTTAGAAATTAATTAGAAATTTATTTGAAATTAATTAGAAATTAATTAGAATAATCCCTTAATAAATAGAATAAGTTAGATTTCGACTATTTTATAAAAATCCATAAAAATTATATTCTTGTAGAGAATAACACGTTTAACAAACTTATCTTCTGTGACCAACCCAAATAAAATATGTAAGTAGGCCGAATTGGTGGTTTAAGCCCAAATTAAACACTTAGTTAACCATATCTTGAAACGTCAAATTCGAGCCCAATACTCCATCTATTGAGCCCAAATCGATGGCAAATGAAAGGCCAAGATGAGAGGATCATTTACCCTCTCTTAATATCTCGAAAACCTAACCCTAGGAGATGCATTCGGCGGAGTTTGGATCGAGTCAACTTTTGCGGCGGCGTTCACATCGACCCGACTTGCGTGGACGAATACTCCGCGCATAGAAGCCTCTAGAAGGTGTGTGACCTATTAAAATGAAGCACTCTAACCCTAGAATCGTTTAGAACCAGCGGCGGCTGCAGAGAAGTTGGACCGAGGGAGATCTCGAGCGATTAGTGGCTGCGTGTACCGGCGTCCTTGGTTTTCTTTCTCCTTCCTTCTTCATCCGGTTCAGGTAGGTGATAGCAAGTCAAACCCTACAAATAATATATGGTTAGAAGCAGCATTGTGTTAGCTTTCCATTGATATGGAAAGCACTAAATTCTAACAAGTATCCTGCGAGAATTTTAGGTTTTAGTAGAAGCATGTCACATCTAAGGTTAGAATTGTTTCTTTTCGATTAAGTTATGATTTCAGGCTGTAAACATAAAATTGATTCATGCATCTTATATAGTTTTTCATGCTCTTTCTTTTGGTAGTAAAAGCCCTAAATTTCATGCTTTATATCGTGCGAATTTCATGTTTTAATTTAACCCTAGAAACCTCACTGGAGTCGAGCAAGGCGAGAGGGGTAGCGACCTGTTTGGACATGTGCGGCCACACGATAGACCGCACATCCCAGACATGCGGCCCTCTGTTGACCATTTATATGTTTTTATATCTGTTCATGTCCCTGGAACATGCAGCCTATCCCTAACCGCATGTCTTTCCTGCGGCCAGTTCCAGACCGCACATCCCTCCATGCGGCACACTACCGACCGTCCATTTCCAGCAGGTCTTCGGATCTGAGGGGACGTGTGCGGCCAGTCTTTGACCATTCATTGGGATGTAAGGTCCAGAACCGACCGCACATATGTAACAGAGCAGATTAAATTATCATTATAGCATGTTATGTTAGTAGATTAATGGTTAATTGCATGTTAGCAACACACCTAATAAACTGTAATTCATGACAGTAAATAATTCTTGCTGATCTATTTAAATTGAGCTTGATCTTGATTCATCTTTCTAATGAATGTCAAATTTTAATTATGAATCCTTTATAATTGAATGGCTATTAGGTTTATACTTGTTATAACCTTAATCTTGAACCATTGTATCCCCTAGTTTTGATTTAGACTCAATCGAACCGCTGTTACTTGAGTTAATCCGAATTGAATTAACAGAGACTTGCGCGGCTATTGATAGACCACATATACCAATGAACGGGCCAGTGGAGACCGTTCATTCCTGGCAGATGCCAATTTATCTTGGCCGATTATCCTTGATCTATCTTCGGCCAAATCCTGTTTTGATCAGTCCAGTAGACCCTAGGCCGACTAGTAGACAGTGGGCTGGACTCTGGTTCAGTTCCACCCTGCCTATGGTAGCCCGGGAGCCCACTTGGACTAAAATCTAACTCATGGTTAGGCCCTATGTTCTGCGGCCAGTAATGGACCGTACTTCTCTCGGGCGGCCCTGAGTGGACCGTTCAACTCATGAGCGACTCTGTCAGGACCACACATCCTTTCCTCGATTCTGCAACCTTCTGGCCTTGTGCGGCCCTATCCTAACGTTCATATAGAAGGATGGCCCGTCAGTAGCCGTTCAACCTTGACCTCCCGAGGGCTAAACCCAGCCCAGTTCCTGTTAGTGCGGCCCAGTGTCGACCGCACAAGCCTTGAGCGGCCCAGTATTGACCGCATGTCTTCCAGAGACTAGTTTTCCCCGTGTTTTATGGTTTTGAATCCAAGAACATGATAGTTCTTGATAATTTGAACTCCTGGATAGAAATTCTGGACAGTATCTCTTCAACTTAGCCTTGGGATGTTTCGAGGTAAGTTTATACTTGATTATAATTGGCCATTTAACTTGATTAAAGTCTAGATAACTTGGGATCTTGGATCCAATTAATCAATGCCAACGCACCATAGGGGCCCGGTCTGGTCCTGGGGAGAGCGCCCGAAAAGTACTTGTGCCCATGGGAGTTTGTAATGACAAGGTGAGGCATTGCACCGAGTGCATGACTAGCATGATGTCTATGACAATGATCTCTTATATCTTACTTGAATCGTGTTTGACTTGGTTACAATCTTGCTTGTTGGCCAATTTCCTGCAATTTCCTGTTATATATATTGTTCTAAAATGCAATTCTTGTAATTATCATCTTGTCATATTGTTATTCCATTCCATTCTTTAGCACTTTCTGTTATTACGTTGTTTCATTCGATCGTTATTTCTTTTCTTTCCGTTTTATATTAACATGTAATTAATTTGTTTATCACTTACACTTGCATGTGCTTACCTACTGAGCGTTCGCTCATATAGTTGTTTCCCCCTTTTCCAGACAGCTCAGGTGAAGATTCACAGATGGATGGGAATGGGCGAGAGTGATAGCTTGGAGTGTATCAGCTAGTAGGTATGTTGAGTTTGTTTAGTTGTTTACATCTAGCTATGTCTTAGAACTGGTGTTAGTTATTGTACCGGAGTCGAGTAGAGATTATGTTTGATTATGTTTGAGTCATTTGTAAGACGTTTGATGATTATTATAATAGAATTGGAGTTATTTCTGTTCATGGTATTATGTTAGTTCTTAGCTTAGCATGTTATCTTTACTAGCGTTTTCTACTGCCGGTCCCGATATTCCGCGTCGAGACATGACAGTTTGGTGGTATCAGAGCCTAGGCTTTCTAATATCCCTAGGTTCTCTAAGTTCTAGGATCCTAAGTTATACTGTAGGACCTATAACCTTGTTATAAGTCTAAGGACCCAACCTGGTGAGATTTGGGTAGAAGACTGGGGTTGAGTTAATAATCTCATTGCACGATTATCCATTCTTGATTGAACCTAATATAACCTATTCCATGTGTAGGCTTTTACAATGGTAGGAGAACGCGCAGAATGGAGGAACTTGCAGCGCACGGTTCAAGGACTTACTCAAGCTTTGCAACAAGTGGCTGAAGGAGGAGCTGCAAATCATGGCACTGGCAACCTTTATCGGAACTTTCGTGGGATGAATCCCCCGCGATTTGGTGGCTCGACTGACCCTGATGAAGCCGAGCACTGGCTTGAAGAGATAGGGAGGATTTTTGAAGTGATGCAATGCAGCGATCAGGAACGTGTCCTCTTGTCGACCTTTCAACTTGAACGTGATGTGAGGACATGGTGGGACGTAGTGAAGGCTACCCTTGGTGATAGACAAGTCACATGGGAGGAGTTCGAGGAATTCTTCAATGGTAAATATTTCTCTGATCGAGTACAAGAGAAGAAGGTGGCTGAGTTTGCTACTTTGAAGTAACGAAATCTATCTATAGCTGAATATGAGGCTCAATTCTCTTGGCTATCTCGTTATGCTACTCATTTGATATCTACCAAGAAGATGAAGGCTAAGCGCTTTCTTAATGGGCTGAAGCTGCAGTATATCAACCAGTTGGCACCGATGGAAATTCTAACTTATTCCGAGATGGTGAGAAAGGCTCAAGTGTTGGAAGATACTTTAGAAATGACGGAGAGAATCTGTGGAAAGAGTGTTAAGATTGAACAACACCATACTGGTTCTGGGAGTATCAAGCCTGGTCATGGCAGGAAGAGGCCCATTAGCGGGTCTGGTTCGTGGAAGGGCAAGATGTCGAAGATTGAAGACAAGAAATATGGCCCTATTGTTCCATTCAAGGGCGTATGCAAGTATTGTGACCGCCCAGGTCACAAGATGGAGGAGTGCTGGCGTAAGCTGGGTGCCTGTTTACGTTGTGGTAGTAGGGACCACCGTATTTTCGAGTGCCCTCTTTTATCTGAGCAAGCTACCCCGGTGGAACCGCATGGAATCAAGAAGCAGCAAGGCAAGCTCCAGGCTCTACAAGAAGACGAGGCAGGACCCGCCGAGGAAGGTGGACTTGTCGAAGGTACTCTTATTATACATGATAAATCAGCTTTTGTTCTTTTTGATACTGGTGCCACACATTCTTTTATTTCTCGGAGATTCGCGAAGTCTTTAGCTGTGAAGCCAGTTTTGATGAATTCTCCGTTAGAGATTTCAACTCCTATTGGTTCCGGTTCAGAAATTAAGTATTTCTATCCTTCTAGTAAGGTCTTGATCAATGAACAAAACCTTCCAGCTGATTTAGTTTGCATGGACATGAAGGATTATGATGTAATCCTAGGAGCAGATTGGTTGGTTAAGTATGAGGTCAATGTTCAGTGCAGATCTAGTTCTGCGTCTTTCACTGGACACCCTGGACTTTCTTTTATAGGAATTAGACACCATAAGTCTGTTCTGCTTATTTTGGCTCTTCGAGCTGATAAGCTGATGAGAAGAGGATGTAAGGCTTTTCTAGCCTTTGTTTTTGTGACCCCTGAGCAGAAGACTAAGATTGAGGACTTTTCTATCATCCGAGATTTTCCAGATGTCTTTCCTGAGGAACTACCAGGACTTCCTCATGAGAGGGAAGTTATCTTTTCTGTTGATCTAATTCCTGGTGCGACCCCTATTTCCAAAGCTCTTTATCGTATGTCTCCTGCGGAGCTAAGGGAACTAAAGCAGCAGTTGATGGAATTGCTTGAGAAAGGGTTCATTCGACCAAGTACTTTCCCGTGGGGATCCCCTGTATTATTCGTCCGGAAGAAGGATGGTTCGATGAGGTTGTGCATCGATTATCAGCAATTGAACAAGTTGACTATCAAGAACAAATATTCATTGCCAAGGATTGATGAGTTATTTGATCAGATAGCAAGAGCTCAGTATTTTTCTAAGACCAACCTTCGATCTGGATATCATCAGTTACGAATTAATGAGGAGGATATCTATAAAACAGCCTTCCGCAGCAGGTATCGGCATTTCGATTTTGTAGTAATGCCTTTTGGGCTAACGAATGCACCTGCAGCTTTCATGCAGTTGATGAATGATGTGTTTCGACCCTATCTTGATCAATGGGTCGTGGTGTTCATTGATGACATCCTGATTTATTCTAAGAGTAAGGAGGAGCATGCTGAACATTTGAGGATGGCATTGTAACTATTGAGAGATCATCAGTTATATGCCAAGTTTAGTAAGTGTGATTTCTGGCTACGAGAGGTGTCCTTTCTAGGGCATATCATCACAAAAGAAGGTATTTCAGTTGATCCTTCGAAGGTAGAGGCGGTAAAGAATTGGGCTAAGCCTCCTAATGTGACTGAAGTGAGAAGTTTCCTAGGCCTAGCAGGTTACTACCGAAGGTTTATTCAAGATTTCTCCAAGATTGTGGTACCTCTGACAATATTAACCCGCAAGGAGATCAAATTTGATTGGTCAGAAGATTGCGAGCGAAGCTTTCAAACCTTGAAGGAATGTTTGACTACTGCACCTATTTTGACTTTACCTTCTGGTGAAGGAGGTTTTGTTGTATACACTGATGCTTCAGGTATTGGTTTAGGGTGTGTACTCATGCAGCACGGGAAAGTGATAGCCTATTCTTCTAGGTAGTTGAGGAAGCATGAAGAGAATTATTATGTTCATGATTTGGAGCTAGCAGTAGTGGTGTTCGCTTTGAAGATATGGAGGCACTACTTGTATGGAGAAGCATTCACGGTGTTTTCAGATCATAAGAGTTTGAAATACTTGTTTTCTCAGAAGGAACTCAATATGAGGCAGCGAAGATGGCTGGAGTATTTAAAGGATTTTGATTTCTTCATTGAGTATCATCCTGGAAAAGGTAATGTTGTGGCAGATGCCTTAAGCCGCAAGCATATAGCCAAGTTGTCAAGCCTCATGTTTCAAGAATAGAAATTTTTGGAGCAGTTAGCTAGTTTGGATCTTAATGTTGACAAGGATCGGGTTATGATTTATCAGATTCAACTTAAGCCCGAATTATTGATGGAAATCAAATCTCTACAAGATGATGACCCGGAGTTGGTAGAGATCAAGGGAAGCTTGGGTAACAGACCTGACTTCATGATGGCTGATGATGGAAGATTGTTATTTCAAGGGAGAACTTATGTACCTGATGTAGCTGAGATAAAGAGTAAGATCCTCGAGGAAGCTCATAGATCCAGATACACCGTTCATCCTGGAGGTACTAAAATGTTCAAGGATTTGAAAAGATCTTTTTGGCGGCCGAATATGAAAAGGGAAGTGGCGGACTTCGTAAGTAGATGCTTAGTTTGTTAGCAAGTTAAGGCGGAGCATTTCAGACCAGCAGGGAAATTGAAACCCCTTGATATACCCCAACGGAAGTGGGAGAGCATTGGCATGGATTTCATTATGGGTCTACCTAGGACTCGTAGTGGATTTGATGCAATATGGGTGATTGTCGACAAAATCGGCTCATTTATTATCCATTAAGTCTAAATGGATAGTTGATGTTTTGGCTACTTTGTATATGAAGGAAGTGGTAAGACTATATGGTATACCAGTCAGTATTGTGTCTGATAGAGACCCCAGGTTCACTTCTCATTTTTGGAAAGGATTGCAAGAGTCTTTGGGAACTCGTCTGAATTTCAGTACTGCTTTCCATCCACAAACAGACGGACAGACTGAAAGGACCAACCAGATAGTGAAAGATATGCTTAGAGCCTGCATGATTGACTTTGGAGGTAGTTGGAGTGATCATTTGACATTGGTTGAATTCGCCTACAACAATAGTTACCAGTCCAGCATTCAGATGGCTCCATTTGAAGCCTTGTATGGTAGAAGCTGTCAATCCCCGTTATGTTGGGATGAGGTAGGTGAGAAGCAATGGCTTGGACCAGATCTCATTTCTGAATCGTCCAAGAACATCCGTATTATCAGAGATCGGTTGCAAGTAGCACAATCAAGACAGAAGAGTTATGCCGACACCAGGAGGAGAGCATTGGAATTTCAGGTTGGTGAGCATGTGTTTTTAAAGGTTTCTCCTATGAGAGGAATTCGAATATTTGGTATTCAGGGTAAACTGAGTCCAAGATACATTGGTCCATTCGAGATTCTGGAAAGAGTGGGGGAGGTTGCTTACCGTTTGGCACTACCACCTCAGTTATCTGGAGTACACAATATTTTTCACGTGTCTATGTTACGGAAATATGTGTATGATCTCACTCACATTATTCAGCATATGGACTTCGAATTGAAGAAGATCTGACTTATGAAGAAAGATCGATCAAGATTTTGGATCGAAAGCAACATCAACTCAGGAATTGTTCCATACCAATGGTTAACGTACAGTGGAGTCGGCGTGGAACTGAAGAAGCTACGTGGGAGTCAGAAAATACTATGCGGAGACAGTACCCCGACTTATTCTAGGTGAGCTGTCTCACTCCCTCTTTTTATTAAGTGCATTGAATTTGGAGGACCAAATTCCTTAAGTGGGGGAGGGTGTAATACCCCGATTTCTTTTAGAAATTAATTAGAATAATCCCTTAATAAATAGAATAAGTTAGATTTCGACTATTTTATAAAACTCCATAAAAATTATATTCTTGTAGAGGATAACAAGTTTAACAAACTTGTCTTCTATGGCCAACCCAAATAAAATCTGTAAGTATGCCGAATTAGTGGTTTAAGCCAAAATTGAACACTTAGTTAACCATACCTTGAAACGTCAAATTCGAGCCCAATACTCTATCTATTGAGCCTAAATCGATGGCAAATGAAAGGCCAAGATGAGAGGATCATTTACCCTCTCTTAATCTCTCGAAACCCTAACCCTAGGAGATGCATTCGGTGGAGTTTGGATCGAGTCAACTTTTGCGGCGGCGTTCACATCGACCCGACTTGCGTGGACGAATACTCCGCGCATAGAAGCCTCTAGAAGGTGTGTGACCTATTAAAATGAAGCTCTCTAACCCTAGAATCGTTTAGAACCAGCGGCGGCTGCAGAGGAGTTGGACCGAGGGAGATCTCGAGCGATTAGTGGCTACGTGTACCGGCGTCCTTGGTTTTCTTTCTCCTTCCTTCTTCATCCGATTCAGGTAGGTGATAACAAGTCAAACCCTACAAATAATATATGGTTAGAAGCAACATCGTGTTAGCTTTCCATTGATGTAGAAAGCCTTAAATTCTAACAAGTATCCTACGAAAATTTTAGGTTTTAGTAGAAGCATGTCACATCTAGGGTTAGAATCGTTCCTTTTCGATTAAGTTATGATTTTAGGCTGTAAACATAAAATTCATTCATGCATCTTATATAGTTTTTCGTGCTCTTTCTTTTGGTAGTAAAAGCCCCAAATTTCATGCTTTATATCGTGCGAATTTCATGTTTTAATTTAACCCTAGAAACCTCGCCGGAGTCGGGCAAGGCGACAGAGGTAGCGACCTGTTTGGACATGTGCGGCCACATGATAGACCGCACATCCCAGACAGGCGGCCCTCTGTTGACCGTTTATATGTTTTTATATATGTTCGTGTCCCTGGAACGTGCAGCCTATCCCTAACCGCATGTCTTTCCTGCGGCCAGTTCCAGACCGCACATCCCTCCATGCGGCACACTACCGACCGTCCATATCCAGCAGGTCTTCGAATCTGAGGGGACGTGTGCGGCCAGTCTTTGACCGTTCATTGTGATGTAAGGTCCAGAACCGACCGCACATATGTAACAGAGCAGATTAAATTGTCATTACAGCATGTTATGTTAGTAGATTAATGGTTAATTGCATGTTAGCAACACACATAATAAACTATAATTCATGACAGTAAATAATTCTTGCTGATCTATTTAAATTGAGCTTGATCTTGATTCATCTTTCCAATGAATGTCAAATTTTAATTGTGAATCCTTTATAATTGAATGGCTATTAGGTTTATACTTGTTATAACCTTAATCTTGAACCATTGTATCCCCTAGTTTTGATTTAGACTCAATCGAACCGCTGTTACTTGAGTTAATCCGAATTGAATTAACAGAGACTTGCGCGGCTATTGATAGACCACATATACCAATGAACGGGCCAGTGGAGACCGTTCATTCCTGGCAGATGCCAATTTATCTTGGCCGATTATCCTTGATCTATCTTCGGCCAAATCCTGTTTTAATCAGTCCAGTAGACCCTAGGCCGACTAGTAGACAGTGGGCTGGACTCTGGTTCAGTTCCACCTTGCCTATGGTAGCCCGGGAGCCCACTTGGGCTAAAATCTAACTCATGGTTAGGCCCTGTGTTCTGCGGCCAGTAATGGACCGTACTTCTCTCAGGCAGCCCTGAGTGGACCGTTCAACTCATGAGCTGCTCTGTCAGGACCACACATCCTTTCCTCGATTCTGTAACCTTCTGGCCTTGTGCGGCCCTATCCTAACGTTCATATAGAAGGGCGGCCCATCAGCAACCGTTCAACCTTGACCTCCCGAGGGCTAAACCCAGCCCAGTTCTTGTTAGTGCGGCCCAGTGTCGACCGCACAAGCCTTGAGCGGCCCAATATTTACCACATGTCTTCCAGAGACTAGTTTTCCCCGTGTTTTATGGTTTTGAATCCAAGAACATGATGGTTCTTGATAACTTGAACTCCTGGACAGAAATTCTGGACAGTATCTCTTCAACTTAGCCTTGGGATGTTCCGAGGTAAGTGTATACTTGATTATAATTGGCCATTTAGCTTGATTAAAGTCTAGATAACTTGGGATCTTGGATCCAATTAATCAATGCCAACGCACCATAGGGGCCCGGTCTGGTCCTGGGGAGAGCGCCCGAAAAGTACTTGTGCCCATGGGAGTTTGTAATGACAAGGTGAGGCATTGCACCGAGTGCATGACTAGCGTGATGTCTATGACAATGATCTCTTATATCTTACTTGAATCGTGTTTGACTTGGTTACAATCTTGCTTGTTGGCCAATTTCCTGCAATTTCCTGTTATATATATTGTTCTAAAATATAATTCTTGTAATTATCATCTTGTCATATTGTTATTCCATTCCATTCTTTAGCACTTTCTGTTATTACGTTGTTTCATTCGATCGTTATTTCTTTTCTTTCCGTTTCATATTAACATGTAATTAATTTGGTAATCACTTACACTTGCCTGTTGTTACCTACTGAGCGTTCGCTCATATAGTTGTTTCCCCCTTTTCTAGGCAGCTCAGGTGAAGATTCACAGATGGATGGGAATGGGCGAGAGTGATAGCTTGGAGTGTATCAGCTAGTAGATATGTTGAGTTTGTTTAGTTGTTTACATCTAGCTATGTCTTAGAACTGGTGTTAGTTATTGTACCAGAGTCGAGTAGAGATTATGTTTGATTATGTTTGAGTCGTTTGTAAGATGTTTGATGATTATTATAATAGAATTGGAGTTATTTCGTATTATGTTAGTTCTTATCTTAGCATGTTATCTTTACTAGCGTTTTCTACTGTCGGTCTCGATATTCCGCGTCGGGGCGTGACAATGTTAGACTCCAAGTGTGAGTCCTAAGACTCAATACGGACGGAAATCGATAACATGCATATCATATATTAAGTTTTGTAAATCAGATGATAACACAGAGACTATCACCATTTAAGATAGTATTACACATATGATCGTAATTATAAAGGAATAATTGACTGAGCATGACAAATAAGATCTTGTTCAAATGACCTCAACAAATCAACCATACATAAGTAAATCTTTTATAATATAACATGATTTAGTATGCCAACTTAATTGCACATAGCAAACATATGTCATAACCATAACATTAGGGATAGTTGTAGCACCCAGACGAAAAGCACTATCTGGCACACACACACAATAGTCTGTCGTCCTTGAACTGCAGGTCTAATCCTATAGCAAATGCTTGCTAATCGAGGCACCCAGGGTTCAATTCCCATGGATTGCTCATCGAGGCACCCAAGGGTCTAATTCCAGTGGCAATTATTGCCAATCAAGGCCCGCTAGGTCTAATTCTCGTAACATGTCATTTCTAATCGGGACACACATCCTTCTCTCTTAAGATAGCACTGTCCATGTGCTTCATTCGTGCACATTCTTTAATATATGACTGAACTTCCAATTGTCAAAACACTGTCAAAACAATATACGTAAAGATTAACATGAGCTCAGTTTATCATGTGCTTACCAATACTGTGAGATCCTTAATCATTGTAAGTTTCTCTTTTCCAGCCTTATAGGTCATATCATAACCACACCTAGCCATTCTTCTTACATTGGGCACGATTATCTTACTCCTAACACCATATAATAGCTCTATCTACTTTGACTTTACTCATGCATAACCTATTCTGTTGTGCCCCTGGTTTTGATGATGACAACCATGAGATGTGAATGTTGAATTCAACTCAAAATGTTGAATTAAATCTTGATTCAGTAACACTTCCACTTGATTTCTTTTTGTTGCAAGAAAGGAACAGGGTTGACGCTAGGAGTTCAAGGCGTCCACGCATCAGTTGAAGAGGTAAAATCATAAGTCACTGATATAATATAACTGTGTCAACTCCACGCTATTGCAGCGTCAACTCATCAGCTTAAGAAGCAGAGGTATTCACAGATCTACTTCACTGCGCCAACGCCACAGTAGAGCAGCGTCGACGCAGCAGTTAAAAAAAGGCAGAGCTATGGGTCACTGGAATACCCCAGTGCGTCAACGCTACAGCATGATAGCGTCGACGCAGCAGTTCACTCTTAGGTGAAGTTGGCTCTGGGTCAGTTCAGTGGGTCGACGCAGTGACCCCACGCGTCAACGCATCCAGTATTACATTCAAAGCAATGTGAGGGATTTCAAGGCTGCGTCAACCCCGTGAACTTAATGGGTTGACGCCATCTGAACCACTCACGAGATTAGTTGGGTGGACCCCAATCGTAAGTGACGTCAAAGGCCACATCAGCCAAAAACGCTTGCGATCTGGTTTTCTCTCGCGATTCCAGAAGGCTCTATGCAGAGCAATCATTGGGCTAACCAGAAAATCTGGATGGGGCCCACTAGACGTATATAATACATGAATCTGGAAGTGAGCGCGGGAACTTTATTATCGAAGAAGGTTTTGGAGATTTCGTTGTTGCTGCGGACAAGGCAGAGCAAGAGAAGCTCACGAGAGGAACTGGGAGTTCATCTTCTTCTTGATGGCGATCTGCTGAAGACCTGAGGAGATCTAGGAGCAGCGATCCATCGCAAGCTCATCTACATTTCAGAAGAAGAAGAATAGCTGATCGTTGAAGCTGTTTCTCCCAGATTTCTGAATTCAAGCCTGAGATCTGGCTGCCCCACATATCTAAGATTATTCTTTCATTACTGAGTGATTTCGTTTATTGATTGTCTTTTCAATTTGAACTCTGTTATATTGTTTCTCCCTCGTACTGGTTTGAGTAGAGGGAGGGGTTTGATCCAGCAGACTGTGCTTGGATCAAGGGAAGTTGGGCGTGTTTGATGGGAATCGACGCCGAGCCTGTACCTTTTCTTTTGCAATTATGTCCTTTTAGTTTGTGTTTATATCCTTGGGAAAGTATATGCGCAATTGTACTGCTTTATAAGCCAATATGTCATTCCCACGGATTGTGTGGGTTTCTATGTAATTTGTCAGTAGGACCATCAAGGGGGCCCTCAGCCCTCTCCCATTGGTCCATGTCACCTTGTGGGGCTGGTCAACTATCCTAAGTGGACATCTAGAAGGTTGGACTAGTCATATGCCACATGGGTAGACAAGGGGGTAAGAATTTCCATGGTAGGCTACCTACCATGTCAAACTTGTCCCCCCTTGCCATTCTTGGTCAATAGGCCACCCCCCCTTGTATATTATATTTATTTTTTTGTGTTTGTGGCATGCAATCCAGGCCATCCATCTCACCCCCCTAGATCTAAGGGTGGAGGTTAGATTTGGTTGGAAGCATATAAAACCATGTATTTTCATGTGAAAATTAGTGAAAAATCAGAAATTTTGTTGGAAAGCTTGAAGCTTGGTGCACCCCCTTCCTCTCTCCCCCTGGTTTCCTCTCCTCAAACCTCCAGTTCTAGAGTGTATCAATCTTCTATCTCCCCCTCTCAACCTCTGATTTTCATCTGTGCCGCCGCTGCCGCCGTTCGTGCCGCCTTCGAGCCGCCGCGAATCTGTCTTCGATTTTCTGTCCTGCTGGACAAAGGTGTCTTCACGAAAATCCTGCTACCAGAAACGGCCTCTTCGTGGTTTGTAATTTTTATGGTGTGTTCCTATATTCCATCCCATCATCCACAAAAATATTCAGGTCGAAAATCCTTCGTTTGATATTTTTTCAATTTCGGTCTTCAATCACTCCCAGATCTGTCCTGTCTCTGTCTATAGTGACAGTAGCTCCGAGTTTCTCATCTCCGACCTTCTTTTTGATTTTTTTTTGGGCTCCCAATTTTACTGGGCATTCTGTCCATCATCCCCTACATCCACCATTTTTTTTGATTTTTCATCCACCATCTATCTATTTTTCAAAATTCGTGTTCTATCTCTGCTACAGTGTTTTCAGCTAATTCCCAGAGCCGACCATCTTCCAGTTCAAAAATCAGAGCAAATCACAGCCACCTCCAAATCCTTCATAAAAAATAGTTCCGATTTCGTAGCTTGATTTTATACAACTTTGCTGAAGACCACCACTTCAGATTCGGACGTTCACATAGTGGTGAAAGGCAGTTCTCAGACAAGTTCAGTGCAGATCTGAGAATCCGGTCGATGTACAACAGCAACTCAAAAATTCATTAAGGCCAAGATCCGTGCAGATCCAGGCCAGATCTCTAGGCCTATATTGAAGGATTTGAAGTTAGATTTCCAACGGCGCCAGTTTCATGTCGATCCGACGTCGGGGCTGATCCCAGCGTCCGTTCTTGCAGGAGCGCGCGCCGGAAAACAGAACCGGCAGATCCGTGGCCGGTTGTTCCGACCGGTGCCGAACGGAGCCACCCGGCCTCCGGTCGACGTTCCAGCGTGCCGCCAGCCTAGGGAACGCTTCCCCAAGCGTCTCCACTACAGTGGTGCCACCGGGTCCCACACGGCCCCTCCGGACAGCACGTGGGCCCCCACCATCACTAGCTCGGTGTTGCCGAATCAACGCAAGAAGCCGCCCGTCAACCCGAATTCGGTCCTCCCGGGCCCCATTGTGTAGCCCTTTACCTCCTGCGTGGAGTGGGCAGCGAGTTGTATGGTTTTAATACTGTGTATTATTGTTCCGGGAGTACGAGTTTCGGCTGGGCCCGTCTTCCCCACGCCGAGCGCGTGGAGGTATCGTTCTCGCTCCCTACACTCGGCATTTGCTTATTTTCATATATACTTGTTTATGCCACTGCTAGAGAGCATGTGTAGGGACAATTAGCTCCCTTTATATTTATATCACCGCTACTGCGAGAGAGAGCGTTACCGTCCCGTGACCCGATCCGGGCACAAGTGAGAGCCGACCACCCTAGCTCACTGTCGATTTCTCAACCGCGCACGTCCGACGCTTCCCTCGTTAAGGGACGATCGTGAGCTTGTCGTGTCCGTGTCTCGTCCCTCATCAATCTCGTCTCAGAGCGAGTTTGAGTCTAGGGTGTCCAAAAAAAAAGGTGTCATTTACGTCTAGCCATTAGTCATTGTCTAAGTCATGTTTAGGGTCATCATTGTTTTAAAATAAAAAAAGTGTCTTTTGGGTCGCATTTGCATACCATTAGTCGGTATATAAAAAGGTGTTGTCCGAACGTTAGGCTACGCCTATCGGGAAGGCCGCACACTTGCGCGAGTGCTCTTCGGATCGATTAACTCCGCCCCGTACCGAGTCTTGGTGTCTTGTCCTTAGTATGCATGCGTCCCAACCTTTGCATTAGTCGGTCTAGTGTCTTGTCTCCGTGTGTATGCATGTCCATGTCCGCTACCCATGGTCGTTCCCCAAGACCATACATCCGAGTGGTCAACCTTTGTGGCCAAAGTTAATGTCCTCATAGACCGAGCCCTTGGTTTTACCCCTCTCACTATGAAAGTCGCTCTACCCAATGGTTCCACAACGGAACTCCATTTCACCGATAGGGAGTCGGATAATTGGGTTTCTCTTGACATCGTGGAGTCTCTCTCCAAGACAGGCGAGATTGTCCGCGATGGTGATTTTGCTTGTGTTGAGTTCTATAAGAGGATCGGCTCTGTTCTCTACACCGATGGCGCATGGTACAGGATCGGCACACTTGCTGGTTCATGCATCATTTTAGGGCAAACGTGGTTAGGAGAACGAAGAGTCAATCTTGACTGGGGCAAGAGGACTTGCACCTTATACCCACCTTACCTACCCGGTAAGATCACCCTCGTATGTCCAGCCACTCAACCCCAGCGGCCCACTCCACATTCGGAACCATTATGCTTGGAGCCGTCTCACCCCGAGCCACCCGTGTTTCTTACGGGAACGCTATACATCACCGAGCCACTTTTTAGTTGGCTCAATGATGGCTTGGTCCCACCTCCCTTTCCATCCATGGACCCCATCCTCCCTTTAGTGCCGGTCAACTCCTTCCATACTACATTTCGATCTAGTCACCATGTTGACACATTGGACGATCTTGTCATGGGATTAGATTCACAATGGAACTTGACGCATCTTTTGGCCCGAGACTTTGACTAACCCGCTAGTCTTAGCTTCACCCATCCGGCCTTAGGATCCATTATCTCTGTGTGCACCGTGGGGTGTGTCACCACGGAGATTCTTCTACTCCTCCCGATGTCGACCGAGTCGACTTCGTTCCTTTTTGGCCAAGGGAGGAATCCAATTTTTTACACATGTCCGTCGTCCCACCGATCATAATGTATGGCGGTGACTATGAATTCCAAACTTGGGACCATGTCATGTTGGAACCCACTTCATGGGGTCACACCTTCTTCGACCCTTTTGACCCCTTCACTAGTGAACCTCCCGAGTTTTCATACTCACTACCCTTCTTCCGCGGAGTTCACTATCCCATCTTTTCCACTCGGGCCAAGCAAACTCCACATAGTCATAGGTCCGAACCATCATTCGGGGGTAAGGAAGACTTTGGTTTCTCCGATCCCTCTAAACCACCCGCACCTCCCGGACTTCCCGCGTCCAAGCCCAACGTCCATGATTGGTGCATCGTAGTATGTCTAGGAGTTCCCCATGACGTCAACCTCCGGTTACGTCAAATGCATGCATGGCACACATTCGGGTGTCCTGGTCCGCCGTCACCCATGTACGGGTCGGACTAACATTAGGTATGTCTAGGGTCATAGATGAGTCGGTGTGCTTTTTCTTTGTGTGGTATGTCTGTCTGCATGTGTCTTGTGCAAGCTCGTTGTCATTCTCTTATGAGTAAGAGGCGATTGGACTCACTCGATGAGTATGGGATCGGTTCTACATCTATACCCGGATCAGTCACCTACAGGGACTCAGCGGTGATTCCTAGTGAGTCTTCGAGCTGCTTCCTTCCCTTTTGAGAGTGCCACACCCGGAGTGTCTACCTTTAGCCCATAGCAGTTTGCGCATATCGAGTATATATGGAATGAGCAAGTGACGGTAACTTGGAGTGGAGCATACCCGCGCTACTTGGCACGGTGACGGATCCGCCGGAGTACTCGAGCATCCATACCCCTACTCGACGGGGTCGAGCTCCTCCCACCCGGGGAGAGTTGATGGGAATCGACGCCGAGCCTGTACTTTTTCTTTTGCAATTATGTCCTTTTAGTTTGTGTTTATATCCTTTGAAAGTATATGCGCAATTGTACGGCTTTATAAGCCAATGCGTCATTCCCACGGATTGTGTGGGTTTCTACGTAATTTGTCAGTAGGACCATCAAGGGGGCCCTCAGTCCTCTCCCATTGGTCCATGTCACCTTGTGAGGCTGGTCAACTATCCTAGGTGGACATCTAGAAGGTTGGACTAGTCATATGCCACATGGGTAGACAAGGGGGTAAGAATTTCCATGGTAGGCTACCTACCATGTCAAACTTGTCCCCCCTTGCCATTCTTGGTCAATAGGCCGCCCCCCCCCCCTGTATATTATATTTATTTTTTTGTGTTTGTGGCATGCAATCCAAGCCATCCATCTCACCTCCCTAGATCTAAGGGTGGAGGTTAGATTTGGTTGGAAGCATATAAAACCATGTATTTTCATGTGAAAATTAGTGAAAAATTAGAAATTTTGTTGGAAAGCTTGAAGCTTGGTGCGCCCCCTTCCTCTCTCCCCCTGGTTTCCTCTCCTCAAACCTCCAGTTCTAGAGTGTATCAATCTTATATCTCCCCCTCTCAACCTCTGATCTTCATATGTGCCGCCGCCGCCGCCGTTCGTGCCGCCTTTGAGCCGCCGCGAATCCGTCTTCGATTTTCTGTCCTGCTAGATAGTGGTGTCTTCACGAAAATCCTGCTACCAGAAACGGCCTCTTCGTAGTTTGTAATTTTTATGGTGTGTTTCTATCTTCCATCCAATCATCCACAAAAAAATTCAGGTCGAAAATCCTTCGTTTGATATTTTTGCAATTTGTGTCTTCAATCACTCCCAGATCTGTCCTGTCTCTGTCTACAGTGACATCAGCTCTGAGTTTCTCATCTCCGACCTTCTTTTGATTTTTTTTTGGGCTCCCAATTTTACTGGTCGTTCTGTCCATCATCCCCTACATCCATCATTTTTCTTGATTTTTGATCCGCCCTCTATCCATTTTTTAAAATTCGTGTTCTATCTCTACTACAGTGTTTTCAGCTAATTCCCAGATCCGACCCAAAAATCAGAGAAAATCACAGCCATCTCCAAATCCTTCATAAAAAATAGCTCCGGTTTTTTAGCTTGATTTCCTACAACATTGCTGAAGACCACCACTTCAGATTCGGACGTTCACATAGTGGTCAAAGGCAGTTCTCAGACAAGTTCCCTGTAGATCTGAGAATCCGATCATTGTACAACAACAACTCAAAAATTCATTAAGGCCAAGATCCGTGCAGATCCAGGCCAGATCTCCAGACCTATATTGAAGGATTTGAAGTTAAATTTCCAACGGCGCCAGTTTCATGTCAATCATACGTCGGGGCTGATCGCAGCGTCCGTTCTCGCCGGAGCGCGTGCCGAAAATAGAACCGACAGATCAGTGGCCGGTTGTTCCGACCGGTGCCGAACGGAGCCACCCGGCCTCCGGTCGACGTTCCAGCGTGCCGCCAGCCCAGGGAACGCTTCCCCAAGTGTCTCTACTATAGCGGTGCCACCGGGTCCCACACGGCCCCTCCGGACAGCACGTGGGCCCCCACCATCACTAGTTCGGGTGTTACCGAATCAACGCGAGAAGCCGCCCGTCAACCCGAATTCGGTCCTCCTGGGCCCCATTGTGTAGCCCTTTACCTCCCTGCGTGGAGTGGGCAGCGAGTTGTATTACTGTAATACTGTGTATTATTGTTCCGGGAGTACGAGTTTCGGCCGGGCCCGTCTTCCCCACGCCGAGCGCGTGGAGGTATCATTCTCGCTCCCTACACTCGGCATGTGCTTATTTTCATATATACTTGTTTATGCCACTGCTAGAGAGCATGTGTAGGGACAATTAGCTCGCTTTATATTTATATCACCGCTGCTGCGAGAGAGAGCGTTACCGTCCCGTGACCCGATCCGGGCACAAGTGAGAGCCGACCACCCTAGCTCACTGTCGGTTTCTCAACCGCGCATGTCCGACGCTTCCCTCGTTAAGGGACGATCACGAGCTTGTCGTGTCCGTGTCTCGTCCCGCATTAGTGTTGCATGCAAGCTGTTTGTCAGCGGTTTAGAGGATCTGTTCCTCTGGTTAAGCCAAGCTGTAATGCTCAGCGGTGTGTGAGGAAGTAGTTCCTCGGTGTAGCCAAGCTGTAAAGCTCAGCAGGGATCCTCACTGGTTTAGTGAGGGGTGGACGTAGGTCTCCACAGGGAGACCGAACCACCATAAAAATCTGTGTTCCTTTTTGTGGTTTGCTTTCTCACATAATTCACTTATCGTTAGATGTTTGATTAGGCACGATATTAATACTATCTGTTTACTGAACTTCTAATTAGCATTCTGCTTTCTATAGCTAGTGTGATCGTGCATTAATTTTTTAAAGGGTCAACCTATTCACCCCTCCCCTCTAGTTTGACCTTCCACCTAATCCAACACGTGGTATCAGAGCTCGGCTCTCTTGTCAAGGGTCTTACAACCCAGAGAGATTTAGTGGAATGGAAAATAAGGGGTTCATGCCTGAGGGGTATGCAGTGAATAGACCACCCTTCTTTGATGGCACTAACTATGCTTACTGGAAAAATCGGATGCAGGTATTTCTGAGAGCTCAGGACCATGAGATTTGGAGAGTCGTGAGCAAGGGACCATATCAGTTAGAAGGAGATGAAGAACTGTGGGTGAAGGAGTAGATTCGGAAGTCCAATGTCAATTGACAAGCTATGAACATCATGCAATGCTCATTGCATCCTATGGAGTTTTCACGAGTATCCTCATGTGCCAGTGTCAAGGAAATGCGGGACAGATTTCAAGTCATCTATGAAGGTACGTCAGAGGTAAGAGAGACAAAAGCCAATATGTTAATTTCTGAATATGAAGCTTTTAGAATGAAGCCAGAGGAAAATATATCTGAAATGTATGCTAGACTAACCCTATTAGTGAATGGTCTTAAAGGTCTGGGAAAGGCATACACTGATTACGAACTGGTCAGGAAAATTCTTAGATCCCTAACTCCAGTTTGGCACACCAAGGCCACTGTTGTTGAGGAATCTAGGAACCTTCCTACCACTACCCCTGATGAGCTTATCGGATCTTTGATGGCTTATGAGCTGAACCTCAAAAGGACAGATGAGGATGTGAAAAAGAAAAAGCCTCTTGCATTGAAGGCAGGACCAAGTAGCAAGGAGAGCTCAGATGACAGTCATTCATCTACCTCAGATAATGACTCTGGTGAGATAGCAATGCTCACCAGGAAATTCAGGAAGTTTCTAACGAAGGAAGGTAAATTTAGAAATAATAGAAGACCAGAGGTAAGAAAGAGTTCATAATTCAAATCAGAAAACTCTAAGAAATCTGACAAGGTTGTCTGTTACCAATGCAGGAAACAAGGTCATATAAAATCTGAATGTCCAGAGAATGTGAAGAAAGTCCAACCGAAATGGAAGAATAAGAAGCCCAAGGCCATGATAAGTACGTGGAGTGACGAGGAGAAAAATGAAGATGAAGAAGAAAGCACTTCTGAAGAAGAGAGTGATGTTATGCTGTGTTTCATGGCTAAGGGAGATGATAAGGATGAGGTAACTTCCTCTTCTGAAAACTTTTCTTGTAGTGATTGGGAAGAAGCATTTAATGAATTGCTAGATAAGTATGATCATGTAAAGAAAGAAAATAAATCACTCAAGAAAAAGAAAAATCTGACTAGCCAAGAAAATTCATTGAATGATAAAATCAAGTGCCTAGAAGCTGAAATTACCAGTTTAAGAAAATCTCTTGATGAAAGTAACCAATGTAGAGATCAATTAATAGAGATGAATAGAGAAAACGAATATTTACTGAAAATTCAGGATGACCTGAAACTCAGAATGCAAAAGTTGGAGAGTGATGTAAAAATTACTGAAGAAAAATATGAAGCAATTCAAGGAGTAAATCAGGAACTCCAAGAAAATTTGAAGAAACTGGAAGATGAGAATTCAAGCAAACAAACCTCTCTTGAGAAATTAACACAAGGTAAAAATAATCTTGAAGCTGTCATGGGAATAAGAAGCAATTTTGGAAAAGAAGGACTTGGTTATAATCCAACCAAGAAGAAGGATCTAGGAACTAGATTTATAACATTTGTTTCTGAACAAGGAACATCTGAGCAGAGCCAAATGGCTGAAAAGAAGTCTTGTGAGGAAAATCAGGAAGAAGGAAAACAGACAGATGAAATCAGAAAAGAAAAGGGCAAAGAGAAAATGTATGATACATTAAATGTGAACCATCATAAGAATGTGCCTAAGTTCAGAAGTGAACCCTCAGGTCAGCCTATAGACCCTAGTTCATCAACCCAGCATCAAGAATATAGAAATTCAGGAAGTCATAGGACTGATACACGACAGTCGCGTCAATGCACTGAGTATCCTGCGTCCACTCATCCCATTTCCCAGGGGTTCTACAGAAATAATGCTAGAACAAACCATTGGGCGCGTCAACGCAGTGTCCACACTGCGTCAACGCATATACCCTTCCCGGGTGGGTACTCTTTCAGAAATATGAGAATGAGTCGACGCAGCCACTACAGTGCGTCAACGCACCCTATGTACCAGAACCCATATGACAGAAAGGTTAGGTGGATGAGTCAACGCAATCATATGATAGGGTCTACTCAGCGAACATTCATTCCTTCAAGAATTCAATATTCCTCTAGAACCTCTCATCCTAGGTTCTCCAATACCTCTTGGAGTCACAATAACTATTGGAATGAAAACAAGAATAAAACTTCATACTTCTCTAACAACAGAAATGGTTCAAAAAGGTCATTCCAAAGGGTACCACAACCCAATCAGAAAAATTTCAAATATATGACTCCCACATCTCAAAAACCCTCAAAACAACAGATTTGGATTCCCAAAAGTATGTTGTCTTACTTGACACAATCATATGGTCTGATGGGACCCAAGTGTATTTGGGTTCCAAAATCCCTTGTTTGATGTGATTTGCAGGAGTGCCTTGCAGCTGTACACAATAGATGGTACCTTGACAGCGGCTGCTCAAGGCACATGACGGGTGATAAGGCAAAATTCTGTCTCCTAGTTGAGAAAGAAGGAGGACATGTCACGTTTGGGGGGAACAATAAAGGTAAAATAATTAGAAAAGGTAAAGTTGGCAAAACTCCCCTGAACTCTATTGATGATGTGTTACTTGTTGAAGGATTAGAATACAATCTTCTTACTATAAGCCAACTGTGTGATAAGGGGCACAAAGTTATGTTTGATTCTAATGCATGCACCATTATTGAAAAACAGTCTGATAGTGTCAAATTCTCTGGAAAAAGAATAAATAACATGTACATGGTAGATTTAGATGATCCTGCTCATAACAATCTTTGTCTAGCTGTGAATAAAAGTGAGCTGGCTTGGCTATGGCATCGTAGACTAGGACATGCTAGCTATAGTGTCATGCATAAGTTAGCCAAATTCAACATGGTGAATGGTCTGCCTGATGTATCATTTAAGCAAAATGACAAAATTTGTAATGCATGTACTCAAGGCAAGCATACTAGGAAGTCATTTAAATCCAGAATTGAAAACCAATCTTCTAGACCTCTTGAACTTGTTTACATGGATTTGTTTGGACCCACTAGAACAACAAGTTTGAGTGGCAATAAATATGGATTTGTTTTGGTAGATGACTTTTCTAGGTTTACTTGGGTGTTCTTTTTAACTCATAAGAATGATGCATTTGAAGAATTTCAGGCATTCTTCAGGAAAGTTCAATAGGATGGTAAGTATACTATTTCATCTATTATGTCAGATCATGGAGGAGAATTTGAAAATTCAGAATTCGATGGTTTTTGCAGGGCAATGGGAATAACTCACAAATTCTCATCTCCAAGAACTCCTGAACAGAATGGAGTGGTGGAAAGAAGAAACAGAACTCTTGTCGAGATGGCTAGAACTATATTGTTCAAAGGACAACTCCCAAGGAAGTTCTGGGCAGAGACAGTAAATACAGCTTGCTACATTGTAAACCGGGCAATGGTAAGACCTTTGTCCAAAAAGACTCCATATGAATGGTTGAAAGGTAAGAAGCCTTCTGTTATACATTTCAGAGTTTTTGGATCTATATGTTTTGTTCAAAATAATCACAAACGGGACTTAGATAAATTTGAACCTAAGAGTGAACCAGCCATATTTCTAGGATACTCAAATCACTCTAGGGCCTATAGAGTCCTAAATGTCAAAACTCAGTCTTTTGAAGAATCTCCACATATTGTATTCGACGAAATGAATATCAGGTCTGAAAATGAACAATCTTGTAGGGACAAAGATGATGGAGAGTTTCTTGAAGAAAAGGAAGA
The DNA here is from genome assembly GCA_022559845.1 of Amorphophallus konjac. Taxonomy (NCBI): domain Eukaryota; kingdom Viridiplantae; phylum Streptophyta; class Magnoliopsida; order Alismatales; family Araceae; genus Amorphophallus; species Amorphophallus konjac. The sequence continues at coordinate 529,162,199 of CM040121.1, forward strand.
ACAATACACTCAAGAGGAAGAGCCAAGGTCAAATGAGAATCTAGCAGAATCAAGTACTAGAGGTAATGCAGATGCTAATGAAGGTAACTCCTTGACCAATGTTAGAATGCTAAAAGACCACCCTCTATCAAGCATTATTGGTAATCTGCATGACCCTACCAAAACTAGATCTCATTTTAGAGCTATTGAAGAAATGGATAATTTGGCTCTTATATCTCAAATTGAACCAAAAAATGTAACTGAAGCCCTGAAAGATGATTGCTGGATAAATGTAATGCATGAGGAATTAAATCAATTCAAAAGAAATAAAGTGTGGCACCTTGTGCCAAGACCCAATGAACTTTCAGTAATTGGAACTAAGTGGGTCTTTAGAAATAAACAAAATGAAAATGGAATTGTGATAAGAAATAAAGCAAGACTGGTTGCACAAGGATATAACCAAGAATTTGGCATTGATTTCGAAGAATCCTTTGCACCAGTAGCTAGATTAGAAGCTATTAGATTATTACTTGCATATGCATGTTGTCATGGAATAAAACTCCATCAAATGGATGTAAAAAGTACATTTCTTAATGGTTTAATAAAAGAAGAGGTGTATGTTGAACAACCCCTTGGTTTTGAATCTATAGACTACCCTGACCATGTTTACAGATTAGACAAAGCTCTCTATGGGCTCAAACAGGCACCTCGAGCATGGTATGATAGACTCAGCTCATACCTCACTGAGAAATGATATTCAAGAGGTAAAGTGGACCAAACCCTATTCACCAAGGTAAGAAATAATGACATTATTCTGGTTCAAATCTACGTTGATGATATAGTCTTTGGATCCACTAAACCAAGCATGTGTGAGGAATTTACAAATTTGATGACCACATAATTTGAGATGAGTCTCATGGGTGAGCTTTAATTTTTTCTAGGTCTACAAATCACTCAAAGCAAGGATGGATGCTTCATCAACCAGGCAAAGTACATTTCTGAATTATTGAAGAAATATCAAATGGAGAATCTTAAGGCAATCAGCACTCCCATGAGCACCAATACTAGTTTGGATGCAGATCTGAAAGGTAAATCAGTAGATGCAAAGACCTATCGAGGTATGATCGGATCACTCCTCTATCTTACTGCATCTAGGTCAGACATCCAATTTTGTGTATGTATGTGTGCTCGGTTTCAGTCTGATCATAAAGAATCCCACTTGATTTCTGTCAAGCGTATCTTTTGATACCTTGCTGGAACTCGAGACTTAGGGATTTGGTATCCTGCATCTTGCACTTTTGATCTTGTATCATACTCAGATGCAGACTATGCTGGATGCAAACTTGACAGGAAAAGCACAAGTGGCTATTGCCAATTTTTGGGAGGGTGTTTGGTTTCTTGGGCATCCAAGAAACAACACTCAGTGGCACTATCCACTGCAGAGGCAGAATATGTCGCTGCAGGGAGTTGTGGCACTCAAGTGTTGTGAATCAAACATCAACTCCAAGATTATCAAACTGATCTTGGATGTGTCCCAATATTGTGTGATAACACAAGTGCCATTAACCTGGCAAAGAACCCCATCCAGCACTCTAGGACCAAACATATAGAAATAAGGCATCACTTCTTGCGAGATGAAGTTAATAAAGGAAGCTTTAAATTGATTTTTGTAGACTCAGAACATCAACTAGCTGACATCTTTACCAAGCCACTGAATAATGAAAGATTCTATTGTCTTAGGAGAGAGCTTGGATTGTGCAATCCTCATCTTGCTGCCTAAATTGATTGCTTGTTTTCTTCTTTAAAACTTGTCTGATTAACTTTACCTAGAAATAAATTGATTACATTTCTTGTTTGAATTACAAATGCCTGATTTCTAAATAAGTCACAGACTTAGGGGGAGTTTAATTTTGAGCATATGTGTTTAATAACTCATGACAAATAAAAAGCCATCATGTCAACAATTGCATCTTCATTCATATTTTTAGTCATGAATAAATGGAGGGAAATTTTGTCCTGTTAGATTCAGTTATCTGTGTATCTGAAGAGTGTTTTATGAGATTGAGTCAATGCACTGACAGAAACCTTTTGGAAATAGGCTGGAAACTGAACTGACTGGTTGAGTGAGTTAACGCAGTCACCTGGTTGAGTCAACGCACTGATATAAACCTGATGCAAATGAGTTCTGGAATTAATTGAATTACTTCAGAAGGGTTACCGAAGCTCTGAAGTTTGAATCTCACATATCCTTTTCTTGTTGAAATCTTCTAGTACCTCAGCGTGTCTAAGACTTGGTGTCGTCTTCTCAACCTCTCATCAACCTTGTTTCTTCTACATTCAGTTTTTCAACCTGTAGTGAAGAACCACTCAATCTTGAGTATGAGGGAAGTTTCTTGAGATCTAAAATGTGAATTGATGTCATAGATTCAGGGGGAGCTAAAATGATAATTCCCTTATAAGAGGTGGTGATCTTTATTGAATGTCTCTATGCTGTATTAATGGTTGGAGATCTCTAAATCTTTTGATCTTTGAATGCTAAAATTCATGAACACAAAAGTGATGTGCATATGGAATAGTTTTAGAACTATTTAATAAAACTGAGAACTCATCATTTCTTGAACTATGATGATCAAAAGTAAAGAGACCTTTGTGCAAATGAATTTAATATCTGTATTGACTTTAAACTCAGCATAGGGGTAATATGAGCTGAAGAAACATGCCCTATATATAAAAATATACATATAATAAATTGTAGAGCAATGGCAAACTTTCACTGAGAAACTGTCTCTATGCACCAAAGAAGTGCTAATGAGCGCATGTCATGATGTGGGCTATTACCTCTGTTTTAAAGGAAAAATAATTCATTGCAGAGCAATGGTAACTTTCCACTGAGAAACTACCTTCATGCACCACTGAAGTGCTAAAAGGCATGTCATGATGTGAGTTGCCAACTCTGTTTCAGTTGTGCAGAGTAGTTAGCTATGCTAAGTAACCGGGGACTCTGGTCTCTGATAAACATGTGCACCCGTGTCAAAAGGCTAGCTATACTTGACTGCAATTGATGAAAAATGAAAAATCCCAATGTTCATATGGGGTTGACCTGATGCTCAAAAATAAAATCCTTTAGAGTTCATCCTCAATTCGAGTTAAATTCACTACTATAAGGGTCTCTTGAAATTGAACATTCTAGGGATAAGTTTTGAGAAAGTTCCAAGTGTGAAAATTGTTCAATCCTTATTCCACAATCATGCTCTTCTTGTTCAAGGATTTATCTCAAAGTCTTAAGATTGTTTTTCTCCACATCATTAAATGAATTAGGGGCTCTCATAATTTCTCATCATATATCTCATAAGGGAACTTGAATTTTATCAATTAAAAATTCCTGAATGTAATTTCATCTCTTCATAATTTCAATGTCTTTAGAATGCCTAAATACTATGGGTCTTCACTATTTCCTGTCCACTTCACAATACATCATGACTCGCTTTGGTGGCGTCGACGCAGTGCCTCACTGCGTTAACGCTGTCATTCAATAACTCCCATTTCGTCCCAGTCCGGTTCATAACAGTAAACCGGTTCAATCCTTTGAATTGAACATGAGTCGTCACCTTCTTTAAAACCCCGCAGCATAAACGCTGCCGTCTACTCAGCTCATTCCAAGACCTAGTGGGTCTCTACCTCTCGATTTTTTTCTCAGCTCCTTCTCTCAATTTTTTTTGATTCTCGCTATGGCGCCTCCGGAACAAGTGAGGAAGGGGAAGAACAAAAAGGATCTAAAGAGAAGAGATCCCATCTTTGCTACGGGCAGGATTGAGCCTCGAACCAAATATCAAGAGGAGACGCCGTCTCAATCAGCTCCACCACAACGAAAAGGAAAAGAGAAAAGCTCACCGGCAAAGACAAGGGTAGCAAAGCAAAAGGGCAAAGACAAGGGCGTGGCAGATCCTTCAGAGGAGATACCATCTCCTTCAGTTCCAAGGAAACGGAAAGGCAAAGAGATAGAGTTATCTCTTCGTAAACGCCGTCTTCATCCAAGCCCGCCAACCAAAAAGAGAAAGCTCTCTATCGTAAGGACAGAGGAGCAGGTTACATCTTCAGGTGCTGCGAAGGGGAAGAAAGGTGTCGCCAGTTCACATGCAAGGTCTTCTGATCCCTCTCTCATCATCAATGTGGAAGAACCTCTAAAAGTCCTTATTCCACGGTATATTGTTGCTACCAACGTTGAGATGCTTGAGATTTTTCCGCAACTATTCCCTATTTTGGATTATCAGAGTTGGTGGTCTTTCGTTACAAATCATACGATTTATTACCCCACCCTAGTTAGGGAATTTTACCATAATTTGAAGTATGAACCTCAGATCCCCAAAATTTCTTCAACTGTCAGGAATGTTAGTTTTGAATTGACCAACAAACTGTTTGCCAGAGCTTGGAAAATACCAATGAATGGGGTTCAGTTACACAGTTTTTAGCTTGATGAACATGCAGCTTATGCTCTTCTGACTGACAAACCCAGTGATCCTACAGACGTTAGGGAGACTTTCTTATCTAGTCTTAAAGCAAATAGGTTCCCTCCATTAAATAGACTGCTTCACCATATTTGCACATCAATGATAACACCTCATAGTAGTGGTAGGGAACGAGTCACTGAGATGCAGAGATTTTTACTGTATTGCATGCTGAAAGAGATAAACATTTCACTGTCAGATGTAGTCATTCATACTATGGGATCTTGCTTAACACAATCTAGGACACTCCCATATGCTGCTCCATTGACTGCCATATTTCAAAAAGTTGGAGTAGATTTTGGTAATGAGAAGAAACTGACTATTCCTAAAGGGAACATATACTCCCTTTCCTACATTCAGAAATTCATGGGATTTAAAGTTATAAATGGACAGCATGTCGGGGTTCTGCCAAGTCAGAAACCAATGACTACCTCAGTGGAGACTGGTCATGAAGCAAGAACTGAAACACAAACTCAGCAAGAGGCCAGTCTAAACAGAATGGAAAGACCAGAGGCTATGGCAGATAGACCTGAAGCTAGTTCAGCCAGAATGGACTACCAAGACTTTAGCCATATCCAAGATGATTATCATGTCCAGAATGATACTCCTGTGTTTCCTGTTGCTTCCAGAGAGATTGTCACAATACAAGGTCCTCTTCCAGAACCCTCTCCACCAAGGGGACATGCATCTCCTTCTGAGGAGATTCCAGCTAATTTTCAGAATGAGTATTCTGGCATTAATCCTACACTCATTCAATTTTTGGAAATGAAATTCAAGAGCATTGACTCTTCCATAATGCACCTAAGTTCCACAATGGATATGAGGCTGTCACACCTTGAACATAAATTAGACAGCAGATGGGAAAAGTTTACACGTGATAAATTCAAGTCAAACAAGAAGCTTCATGAATTTATGGAATCTCTTCTTCAAGCTTGTCAGAAAGCTGGTTCAGTTATGCGCAACTTACAAAACTTGCATCAACAATGTTTGCATAGGATACAGAGTGTACAGACATACAACTATGATGTCAGGGAAAACCAATCCAAGTTGAACTTGAAATATTCCACCCTGATTGATAAGAACAATGAGTTCAGTGAAAAGGTTCAAACCCTATTTGAAAAGATTACATCTTTTGGTCAGGACACTGTTAAACTGTTTGAACGAACCACTCTAGTCGGTGATGAGGTTGTGGATGTGTTGCATATTCTAAAAGAAAACTTCCCACCCACCATTGAAGATCAGCGTGATGTGTACTGCCCTCCACCAACAGAAGCATCCTCCTCTGCACCTGAATGGGGATCTCAGCAGAAAGCTCAGGTGGACTATCTGTTTGATATACTACACAACTGGTTTGATGGTATTTCTACTAAGGTCAAAGAATACCACAAGTTTGTGGTGAACAGAGATCAGCTGCTTTCTGAAAGGATGGACACTATGGCAGCATCCATGGCTCAGCTTCAGCAACAGCTGGATATTGTGTCTGCATCTATACTTCAATCTTCCTCATCTACTCCCCTTCCTGATGATGTCAAAGGGGGAGAGACATGAACTCAAAGTGAAGTCTAGACTAGAACTGCATTGCATCTGCATCAAATGTGTTGACTGACTGAAGTTTCTTTCTTTTTGTCCTTCTCTATGATGTAAAACTTTGGACTTAAATGAATGACAAAAAATGGTGTTTGGTTCAGTCACTAAAGTGAATTCTTTGTCTGATCTGAACTTTCTTGTTTGATCTGAATGATACATTTTTATTTAGATGCAATGGCATTCACCTCATAGTTGCCATCATCAAAAAGGGGGAGATTTTTGTGCCCCTGGTTTTGATGATGACAACCATGAGATGTGAATGTTGAATTCAACTCAAAATGTTGAATTAAATCTTGATTTAGTAACACTTCCACTTGATTTCTTTTTGTTGCAAGAAAGGAACAGGGTCGACGCTAGGAGTTCAAGGCGTCCACGCATCATTTGAAGAGGCAAAATCATAAGTCACTGATATAATATCAATGCGTCAACTCTACGCTATTGCAGCGTCAACTCATCAGCTTAAGAAGCATAGGTATTCACAGATCTACTTCACTGCGTCAACGCCACAGTAGAGCAGCGTCGACACAGCAGTTAAAAAAAGGCAGAGCTATGGGTCACTGGAATACCCTAGTGCGTCAACGCTACAACATGATAGCGTCGACGCAGCAGTTCACTCTTAGGTGAAGTTGGCTCTGGGTCAGTTCAGTGGGTCGACGTAGTGACCCCACACGTCAACGCATCCAGTATTACATTCAAATCCATGTGAGGGATTTCAAGGCTGCGTCAACCCCGTGAACTCAATGGGTTGATGCCATCTGAACCACTTACGAGATTAGTTGGGTGGACCCCAATCGTAAGTGACGTCAAAGGCCACATCAGCCAAAAGCGCTTGCGATCTGGTTTTCTCTCGCGATTCCAGAAGGCTCTATGCAGAGCAATCATTGGGCTAACCAGAAAATCTGGATGGGGCCTACTAGACGTATATAATACATGAATCTGGAAGTGAGCGTGGGAACTTTATTATCAAAGAAGGTTTTGGAGATTTCGTTGTTGCTGCGGACAAGGAAGAGCAAGAGAAGCTCACGAGAGGAACTGGGAGTTCATCTTCTTCCTGATGGCGATCTGCTGAAGACCTGAGGAGATCTAGGAGCAGTGATCCATCGCAAGTTCATCTACATTTCAGAAGAAGAAGAATAGCTGATCGTTGAAGCTGTTTCTCCCAGATTTCTGAATTCAAGCCTAAGATCCGACTGCCCCACAGATATAAGATTATTCTTTCATTACTGAGTGATTTCGTTTATTAATTGTCTTTTCAATTTGAACTCTGTTATATTGTTTCTCCCTCGTACTGGTTTGAGTAGAGGGAGGGGTTTGATCCAGCAGACTGTGCTTGGATCAAGGGAAGTTGGGCGTGTTGCCTGCAAGCTGTTTGTCAACGGTTTAGAGGATCTGTTTCTCTGGTTAAGCTAAGCTGTAATGTTCAACGGTGTGTGAGAAAGTAGTTCCTCGGTGTAGCCAAGCTGTAAAGCTCAGCAGAGATCCTCACTGGTTTAGTGAGGGGTGGACGTAGGTCTCCACAGGGAGACCGAACCACCATAAAAATATGTGTTCCTTTTTGTGATTTGCTTTCTCACATAATTCACTTATCATTAGATGTTTGATTAGGCACGATATTAATACTGTCTGTTTCCTGAACTTCTAATTAGCATTCTGCTTTCTATAGCTAGTGTGATCGTGCATTAATTTTTTAAAGGGTCAACCTATTCACCCCTCCCCTCTAGTTTGACATTCCACCTAATCCAACATATTCAACAACCTAAAACTCACATTCTTACATTTCCTTCTCTCTATCATTCCTACAACTCTTCCTCTCTGTGCGTAGGGTAGACAAAAGGGTAGCAGGAGGGGTAACAAAGACTTAAATAGGTTGTCCTCAAGACTAGTTAGTAGAGAATTATTTAATTTGAAAGCCTTTTCGTTTACAACATCTTCATATTAATCTCCCAATAGCTCTTCACCGGTTAACAGGATGCCTTCCACATGTCCTAACTATTTTTAACACATGGCCGAATTGCTCTCCACCTGTTACAACTGCTAACACCTGACATATATACCTGTCTTACATTATTAACCCCTATCACTCATTTTCGTTCCTTACCATATAGCTTTGATCTCTGTCAAATATTTCTAGTCCCTGTCAGATAGCACTCGAGTTCATTTTCAAATTTTTAAGTTCTTTTATTTAATTTTCCACTATCTAAATCCATTATTTATTTCATCGTCTAATCCATCGCCTACCTCTGTATCGTCTATCTTTCTAATTTATCATTAATATACGTCTATCTCTTCAATAAATTATCTATATGTTCAATATATCATCTAATCCTTTAATATATATTATATCTATTTGATATATCATCTATCTATTCAATATATCGTCTACCAGGAAGACGACAAAAGTAATTTGTCTAATAGGCCACTTCGTCTAATGCTTCTGACTTAGACGATACTTCATCTACTTTCGTATCGTCTAACTCTCTGGTCCACGTCATCTTCTAATTGCTTCCGACATAGACAATGCTTCATCTACTTTCGCATCGTCCAACTCTCTAATTTCCGTCATCATCTAACTGCTTCTGACTTAGACGATACTTCGTCTACTTTCCTTCAACTTAGGTGAAATATCATCTATATCCTTTATATTTAGGCGGAACATCGTCTATCTCCTTTTTACTTAAGTGGAACATCATCCATATACTTAAGCATAACATTATCTATGTCCTTTCGTCTAAGTTTCCCCCGTCGTCTAAGTCATAAATTTGGCCGGAACAATAGGAACTCATTGAAGCGGACACAAAGATCAAGAAGGGTTGTACCAACCTCCTCATAGGTTAGATAGAGTTCAGCTTAAATCTCACAAACTCCTCCTAGCCTCAAAGAATGTCTATTAATTTTAAAAATATTATACTATTTGTGTAAACAAATTATTGTTAGAATTGAATTTGTAAAACAATCATTCTTAGAATGCATTAGCATCTATACCATTGTGTAAAATCAAATAATGTAAATATGCCATTGTAGTTAACTTATATCGATAGGAGAGTGAATAATCACAAAAAAATCTTATATTTCCGTTATCTAAGTGTTGAATGACCAATATACTCTCGGTCCCCTAGAGAGAGAGAGAGAGAGAGAGAGAGAGAGAGAGAGGTTTCACGACCGCACAGGGGCAAGGGGTGTACGGTAGGGAGAGGGGGTTCAATGGTGATGGAGGGTGGAGGGCTTATTGGGAAGGAGACTTGGCATCACGAGGGGACATGGGGTTGGCGAAGGTCATTGCCAGTAGGGAAGCGGGGGTTAGCGGGGATAGATGGTGGGGGGCTTCTGGGTGGGGGATTGGACATCGTGATGGTGGAGGGGGTGTCGGAGGGCATTGTCGGTCGCTGACTAGGCATCGCAAGGAGGCATGGGGTTTTGCAGCAGATGGCGTAGCTATTTGGGTACTTCTAGATTGCCAAAAGCATCCCTCTCCACTGAAAGCAGCTCAAAGGTTCGATCGATCAATTTTGATCCACTCATGTGTTGTAACGACCCGAGAATCTGATTACCGGGAAGGCCCGATAACCCGAGACTCGCACCGCCACCCACGAGTCCGAAGACTCGGAAGGGTTAAAAGGATGGTGTTGAAACTACATAGTTATCACAAGTAATTGCAGAAATTAAACAGTTATAATATTAAGCAGGAAATAAGATAACAATTTACATGGTCCACAAAATAAAATAACCACGACAACAGTCCACGACTAGTACAGTGACAAGAAAGAAAAGTACAGCTACACGGGGCATCCCCTAGCTCAGACCTCTGGCACTACCTCTGGGCACCCGCACCCGCACCACGCTGCGCTCCGGACGCGCTCCCCGAAGGTGGCGCCTCACCTGAAACACGGTGAAAACACGCAGGGAATGAGTCTCGGAACAAGACTCAGTAGGGATCACTCGAACCCTACCTCGTAAAGCGAGAAACCACTACTCTAGCGGTAGGAGAGTACCTCGGAAAGGAAAGCCCTGTACTCTACAAAGCAAGACTCTACGGCACGCAAACCGACACACGTGCTACGAAGAGAAGACCGAAGCTCAACGGTCACCGACAAACCCGAAGGTCGGGAACACACGACTGACAGTCTGACACTCCATACTCGACAGGAGTACCACCCACTAGAAGCACAGCCGGTAGCGTCCCCTGACGTCTTACACCGCACCGCAGGTGAACCGCCTGACGTGGTAGGTCCTACCCGAGGCGCAAACACCGAAAAGTAACTCACAACAAGTGACTAGCTGGGGTCACGCCCGTCGACGTGGGTCCAACCGCCCCCAACCACGTGTGCACACACAGACCACGCGTCCTAGGTCTGGCCCTCTGACCGGTTTTCCCCCGCAGCCGGACTCTGGCTACGACGAGGGGCCTACGGTAACCGGTCCACAAACCGTCTCGAAAGGTGGGTGCCCGTACACCACTCCCAGGTGAGACCAGCACCGCGTACTGGTGGGCTACGACTAGTGGAGGGTCGCTAAAGGAGTAGACTCTCAAGTCACGGAAAACAACGCCCAAGCCCGACAACGTGTGGGAATCACCCCACGCACTAGTCCCGTCACACGGAGACCACGGTCGGAGAAAAGTAAGGTTGCCACCCTCATGGGGCAACTCAGGAAGTGGCGGTCTACCCTCAGACCGTCACTGCCAAATGGCGGTCCACTCTAGGGCCGTCACTTAAAATGGCGGTCTAAGGCGGACCGTCACACGGCCAGGGGGGATAGGGGAAGCGACGCGCCTGCCCTAGTGCGTCGCTTGGAAGCGGCGCACCTAGGCCAGGGCGTCACACGGCGCCCCACACCCTCCAAAACTACAGGGAAAGTAACGCGCCTACCCCGGCGCGTCGCTTGCAAGCAACGCGTCGGGCTCAGTGCGTTACTCACATGTAACGCGCCTAGCCCAGCGCGTCACATGGCCCTTACACTCGGGGTGGGAAGGGGAAGTGACGCGCCTGCCCCAGCGCGTCACTAGTAAGTAACGCGCTGGGCCCAGTGCGTCGCTTGGCCCATCCACCTGGGGTAACAACAGGAAGTGACGCACCTGCCCCTGTGCGTTACACGCATGTAACGCACCTAGCCTGGTGCGTTACATGGCCTGACCCCCAACGGTCAAAAACCAACGGTCGAAACTAGCGGCGGCCCTGCCCTGGCGCGTCATTCTCCAAACGGCGGTCAGTCGTAGGGCCGTCGCTGCCCCCTGACCCCAAGAGCTAACACCGAGGAGAAGTAACGCTCCTGCCTAGGGGCGTCACATGCAAGTGGCGGTCACTGGAAGGACCGTCGCTTGCCTCCGAGCACGCTACGGCGGGAAAACCCCAAAAACGCCAACCACGCCCCCGTACCTCCACCGGAGAAGGGGAAAACAAGGGGGAAGACCCCTGGGGACCCCTAGCATGCACCTAAGCCACCAAAACACAAATTCGTGGGCTAAAACCATAGATCGGGCGGCTCACCCCAAAACATGGAAAAACCCCAAAAATGCCCAAACATGCCTCTCTCGGCCTCCCCGCGGACTACAAACCACGGAAAAGAACGGCGAAGAGCTAGGGAACGTCACCCTACCTCAATGGAGCGAATGCTCCTCCGGATCGTCCACGAATCGCGAAGAACGCTTGAAAACCCTCGTTCTTCCTTAAGCTTCCCACGCTCGCCGCACGCCCCCACGACCGCCTCGCCGCCGCCCACGTCACCGCGCCGTCGCCCCACCGCCGTCTGCAGCCGGAGGGGAGCTCGCCGTGGCCAACCGGGAGGAAGAGAGGGAGAGGGAGGGAGACACGGTGGAGGAGGAAGGAGGAAGAAGAAGAGAGGAAGAAGAAGATGGTGGGGGAGAGAGAAAAGAAAAAGGGTTTTATAGAAAAATCCGGAAAATACCCCCACGATCCTCGGAACGTACCGATCGCAACGGTACCACTCGTGCCCGTGTGAACAGCCCGGTTCACCCGCAGCGAGCGTCCGAAGAGAAAAGCCGAAACCCGCGCCGGAAATCGAAAATCACGCACGGAAAAGCCGCGGAACGCCTCCGGGCCTCCGAAACGACTCCGGATCGCGCCGATCCGAACACGAAAGATGTCCGAAACGAAATTTCGGACACAACAGAGTCGAACGCTCCGAAAACCAGATCCGGGACCCATGAAGAAGGATCCGAAAGGTCCGGGATATTACAGCCCTCCCCCCTTAAGGAATTTCGTTCTCGAAATTGAGAACAACCAAAGGGGAAAGAAGAGGAAGACTCACTCAAACAGATACGGGAACTGCTGACGCATCTCGTCCTCACGTTCCCAAGAAGCCTCACCACCAGAGTGTCGCTGCCACACGACCTTTACCAAGGGAATGACCTTGTTCCGCAGGCGCTGCTCTCGCCTATCCTCCACGCGGATCGGAAACTCTGGGAGAGAAAGATCTGGAGTCACCTCAGGCCAAACGGAAAACTCGAGCATATGAGAGTCATCGGGCATATACTTCCGCAACATCGAGATGTGGAACACGTCATGCACCGACGCCAACTCAGGAGGCAACTGCAACCGGTAAGCAACCTCACCGATGCGCTCCACAATCGCGAAAGGACCAATATAGCGGGGACTCAGCTTCCCACGCCGTCCAAAACGCATCACCCCCTTCATCGGAGAAACTCTCAAGAACACATGATCGCCCACGGCGAACTCGAGGGGCTGCCTCCTACGGTCGGCATAGCTCTTCTGCCGACTCTGGGCCGCCAACATGTTCTGACGAACCAGGTGCACAACATCCACACATTGCTGCACCAATTCCGGTCCCGTCAAAACACGCTCACCCACCTCAAACCAATCGAGTGGAGTCCGACAAGGACGCCCGTACAATGCCTCATAAGGAGCCATGCCGATGCTCGAATGATAGCTGTTGTTATAGGCAAACTCCACCAACGGTAGGTGATGAATCCAACTCCCCTGCCACTCCAGACAGCAGGATCTCAGCATGTCCTCCAAAGTCTGAATGGTCCTCTCAGACTGACCATCTGACTGAGGATGATATGCCGAGCTAAATGCCAACTCCGTGCCAAGAGCTCGCTGGAAACTCCTCCAGAATCCAGAAGTGAAGCGCGGATCCCGATCCGACACAATCGAAATGGGAATCCCATGCAACGGAACGATCCGCTCCACATAAAGACGAGCCAACTTAGGCACGCTCCAGCTGACCTTGACCGGTAGCAACCGAGTCACCTTCGTCAGCCGATCCACCAGCAACCAAATACTGTCCTGCCCACTCGGGGTTCTTGGCAACCCCACCACAAAATCCGTGGTCACATGGTCCCACTTCCAAGCAGGAACATCCAAAGGCTGGAGAGTACCGCCTGGTCGCTGATGCTCCGCCTTCACCTGCTGACAGATCAGGCACCTGGCCACAAATTCTACGACATCTCTCTTCATGCCAGGCCACCAGAACTGCCTCCGCAAGTTCCGATACATCTTCGTCGCACCCGGGTGTACAGTGTACCTGCTCCCATGAGCCTCGCGTAACACCGCACGACGAACCTGCTCCTCAGCTGGGACGTACAACCTGCCACGAAACCTCGCAGCACCGTCCTCGCCGAGCTCTACGTCAGCCATAGCCAAAATCCGGGGCAACTCAGGGTCCGCATGTTGAGCCTCTGTCACCTGACGACGGATAGCAGGAGTGACAGTCAGACTCGCAAGCACAGCCAACCCTGGCTCCTGGGGAATCTTGAGCCTGAAAGATACCTCGGGCACTTGTTCCCAGAGCCTCCACCTCCTCAACATCAAGGCACTGACCGCAACCTTCCGACTCAAGGCATCGGCGACGACATTCATCCTGCCCGGCTGATAAGACAGGGTGAAGTCATAGTCCTTCATGAACTCCATCCAAAGCCTTTGCCTGAGGTTCAGGTCCTTCTGCGAGAACACGTACCTCAAGCTCTGATGGTCAGTGAACACCTCGAACATCTCACCGTACAGATAATGCCTCCAGATCTTCAGCGCGAAGATCACAGCCGCCAACTCAAGGTCATGGGTAGGGTAGTTCTCCTCGTGAGGCTTTAGCTGCCGAGATGCATAAGCCACCACTCTACCATGCTGCATCAGAACAGCACCCAGTCCAACGCCGGAAGCATCCGTACACACCACGAAACCTCCCGATCCAGAAGGTAAAACCAACACCGGAGCCGAGGTGAGCAATCTCTTCAGCTCCCTGAAGCTCTGCTCACACTCCTCGGACCAAACGAAAGGTATATCCTTCCGCGTGAGCCTAGTCATCGGGGTCGCAATGCGGGAAAAATCCTGGATAAACCGACGATAATAACCCGCAAGCCCCAAGAAACTCCGGATCTCCGTCACCGACCTCGGCCTCGGCCATTGCATCACAGCCTCGACCTTGGCGGGATCCACGGAAATACCATCACCAGAAATCACGTGCCCCAGAAAGTGCACCTCGCTGAGCCAAAACTCGCACTTGCTGAGCTTCGCATACAACTGGTGATCTCGCAACGTCTGCAGTACCACACTCAAATGGTACGCGTGCTCCTCAGCAGACCGCGAATAAATAAGGATGTCATCCACGAAAATGACCACAAACTGGTCCAAATACGGATGAAACACCCTCTGCATCAAGTCCATAAAGGCAGCTGGGGCATTGGTGAGCCCAAACGGCATCACCAGAAACTCATAATGCCCATACCTCGAACTGAATGCAGTCTTCTCCACATCGGACTCGCGAATCCTCAGCTGATAGTAACCTGACCGCAAATCAATCCGCGAGAACACTCGCGCAGACTGAAGCTGGTCGAACAAGTCATCGATCCGCGGCAACGGATACTTGTTCTTAACGGTCACTTCATTCAGCTGCCGATAGTCAATGCACAGCCGCAGACTACCGTCCTTCTTCTTCACAAACAACACGGGCGCACCCCAAGGGGAAAAACTCGGACGAATGTACCCCTTGGCCAGCAGCTCCTGCAACTGCGCCCTCAACTCCCTCAGTTCAGCGGGGGCCATACGGTAGGGAGCCTTCGCCAAAGGTCCCGTACCAGGTACAACCTCGATCACAAAATCGATCTCCCGCTGGGGAGGTAATCCAGGCAACTCCTCAGGAAAAACATCGGGAAACTCGCACACCACCGCGATGTCCTCGACATCCGGCTCCATCCGGTCAGACACAACCACTGACGCGAGAAAACCCTGACAACCTGAATCAAGCAACCGACGGGCTCGAATAGCAGAGATAAGGAATCGAGAAGAGGTGGAACGGATACCTTGGAAATAGAAGGTCCTCTTGCTCGGATGCTGGAAGTAGACCCTCTTCATCCCACAATCCACCACCGCTCCATGAGTCTCGAGCCAATCCATGCCTAGAATCACATCGTAATCCCGAAGCTGCAACGCATACAATCTGCCTGGCATACTCCGGCCATCGATCCACACCGGAACCTGGTCGAAGCAATACGGAGTGACCATAAAGTCACCCGAAGGCAACTCCACTGCCAAATCACAGGACAACTGGGTCACCGGCTCCTCGACGCTCGACGCGAAATCCTCCGAAATAAACGAATGAGACGTGCCAGAATCAAACAAAACCCGAGCCGCACAACCCAAAATCTGAACGGTACCTTCCACGAGCTGCGACGCCACTGCCTCTGCCCTGGTCAAGTGCGTGATCTGGCCTCGAGCCCTCTGCCTGCCTCCCACGCTGGCTGACCTGGGTAGCGGCGGATATTGTCCCTGCTGCTGCTGCTGCCTCTGCTGCTGGGGAAACTGCTGCTGCGGCGGTCTCTATGGACAGTCACGCGCCATGTGCCCTGGCTGGTCACACCGAAAACAGATAATCGGCGCCGTGCACTGCCTGCCTGGGTGGGTCCCACCACACCGTGGACAAGGTCCTCGTGATCCACCCCCTGATCCCTGACGCTGAAAAGGAATCGGCCGCTGTACACTGCCCGATGAAGCTTGTCCCTGATCCTTGGGCTTCTTACGGAAACCCTTCTTCAAGAACTTCTTGACCTTCGAGCTAAAAGACGCAGATCCTGTCACTGAAGCTGCCGATGCCGGTACTCCTGAACCACCCGACGCATGCTGGAAGAAACCCTGCTGCTGGGTAGCCGACTGCTGGCTGCGACCTGACACGGACTGCCCCTGGCTGATCGGTCCTCGAGTCCTCTGCATATCCATCTCCAAGGAAATCGTAACACGAGACGCTGTCTCTAGATCAGTGGCCCCATTCGCGATCAAATGGTGCCTCAGCTCCAGCCTCAAGCCCTGTACAAACTGCGTGTTCCTCACCCTCTCATGCTCCATGACATGAGGTGCGTACCGACCCAGCTCGACAAATCGGGCCATGTACTGCAACACGGACATGTCACCCTGCACCAGCTCCAGAAACTCCCGCATCCGCTGCGTAGCAACGACGTCTGGACAGTACGTACGCTCGAAAGCACTGACAAAGTCACCCCACTCGACCTGCTTAAGTGGACGAAGCTGAAAGGACGTCTTCCACTCGGAAGACCACCACCTCCGAGCCGTATCCTGCAACTGGTTGTAGGCCAACACCACTCTGTCCTCGGCAGTACTTTTCGCAGAACTGAACACCCGCTCCATCTCATCGAGCCAATCACGAGCCGCATCAGGGTCTGCCTGGCCGCTAAAGTAAGGTGGATGGAACTGCATGAAGTCCCTCACTGCTCGGCCCGGCCCACCCCTGACTGACGAGCCCTCAGCAGCCTCTCCGCCAAACTGCTGAGACATGAGATGGTACATGCCACGGAAGAAATCCTCGGCCCCCGGAGCTCTCGCAGCATCCG
The DNA here is from genome assembly GCA_022559845.1 of Amorphophallus konjac. Taxonomy (NCBI): domain Eukaryota; kingdom Viridiplantae; phylum Streptophyta; class Magnoliopsida; order Alismatales; family Araceae; genus Amorphophallus; species Amorphophallus konjac. Next base: position 529,179,083 of record CM040121.1, read on the forward strand.
CGGCCTCGGTAGCTCCCGGAACTCTGCTATGCTCCTCCTGGTCCCTCTGGACCCCCTGCTGGATCTCCTGACCTCCAGCCGACTGCCCCTGCTGAGAGCGAGAACTCCTCCTCGGCGCCATCCTCGCTCCTGAAGCACAAGACAGAAAACACGGAAACGGCAATGTCAGAATAAAACACGCGGTGCCCAAGGCTAGCGTCACCTGTACATCATCGCCATGGACTAGTGGACCACTACAATTACCTATGATTCCCATGTAATTCCACAACCGCGCTCTGATACCAGCTGTAACGACCCGAGAATCCGATTACCGGGAAGGCCCGATAACCCGAGACTCGCACCGCCACCCACGAGTCCGAAGACTCGGAAGGGTTAAAAGGATGGTGTGGAAACTACATAGTTATCACAAGTAATTGCAGAAATTAAACAGTTATAATATTAAGCAGGAAATAAGATAACAATTTACATGGTCCACAAAATAAAATAACCACGACAACAGTCCACGACTAGTACAGTGACAAGAAAGAAAAGTACAGCTACACGGGGCATCCCCCGGCTCAGACCTCTGGCACTACCTCTGGGCACCCGCACCACGCTGCGCTCCGGACGCGCTCCCCGAAGGTGGCGCCTCACCTGAAACACGGTGAAAACACGCAGGGAATGAGTCTCGGAACAAGACTCAGTAGGGATCACTCGAACCCTACCTCGTAAAGCGAGAAACCACTACTCTAGCGGTAGGAGAGTACCTCGGAAAGGAAAGCCCTGTACTCTACAAAGCAAGACTCTACGGCACGCAAACCGACACACGTGCTACGAAGAGAAGACTGAAGCTCAACGGTCACCGACAAACCCGAAGGTCGGGAACACACGACTGACAGTCTGACACTCCGTACTCGACAGGAGTACCACCCACTAGAAGCACAGCCGGTAGCGTCCCCTGACGTCTTACACCGCACCGCAGGTGAACCGCCTGACGTGGTAGGTCCTACCCGAGGCGCAAACACCGAAAAGTAACTCACAACAAGTGACTAGCTGGGGTCACGCCCGTCGACGTGGGTCCAACCGCCCCCAACCACGTGTGCACACACAGACCACGCGTCCTAGGTCTGGCCCTCTGACCGGTTTTCCCCCGCAGCCGGACTCTGGCTACGACGAGGGGCCTACGGTAACCGGTCCACAAACCGTCTCGAAAGGTGGGTGCCCGTACACCACTCCCAGGTGAGACCAGCACCGCGTACTGGTGGGCTACGACTAGTGGAGGGTCGCTAAAGGAGTAGACTCTCAAGTCACGGAAAACAACGCCCAAGCCCGACAACGTGTGGGAATCACCCCACGCACTAGTCCCGTCACACGGAGACCACGGTCGGAGAAAAGTAAGGTTGCCACCCTCATGGGGCAACTCAGGAAGTGGCGGTCTACCCTCAGACCGTCACTGCCAAATGGCGGTCCACTCTAGGGCCGTCACTTAAAATGGCGGTCTAAGGCGGACCGTCACACGGCCAGGGGGGATAGGGGAAGCGACGCGCCTGCCCTAGTGCGTCGCTTGGAAGCGGCGCACCTAGGCCAGGGCGTCACACGGCGCCCCACACCCTCCAAAACCACAGGGAAAGTAACGCGCCTACCCCGGCGCGTCGCTTGCAAGCAACGCGTCGGGCTCAGTGCGTTACTCACATGTAACGCGCCTAGCCCAGCGCGTCACATGGCCCTTACACTCGGGGTGGGAAGGGGAAGTGACGCGCCTGCCCCAGCGCGTCACTAGTAAGTAACGCGCTGGGCCCAGTGCGTCGCTTGGCCCATCCACCTGGGGTAACAACAGGAAGTGACGCACCTGCCCCTGTGCGTTACACGCATGTAACGCGCCTAGCCTGGTGCGTTACATGGCCTGACCCCCGACGGTCAAAAACCAACGGTCGAAACTAGCGGCGGCCCTGCCCTGGCGCGTCATTCTCCAAACGGCGGTCAGTCGTAGGGCCGTCGCTGCCCCCTGACCCCAAGAGCTAACACCCAGGAGAAGTAACGCTCCTGCCTAGGGGCGTCACATGCAAGTGGCGATCACTGGAAGGACCGTCGCTTGCCTCCGAGCACGCTACGGCGGGAAAACCCCAAAAATGCCAACCACGCCCCCGTACCTCCACCGGAGAGGGGGAAAACAAGGGGGAAGACCTCTGGGGACCCCTAGCATGCACCTAAGCCACCAAAACACAAATTCGTGGGCTAAAACCATAGATCGGGCGGCTCACCCCAAAACATGAAAAACCCCAAAAATGCCCAAACATGCCTCTCTCGGCCTCCCCGCGGCCTACAAACCACGGAAAAGAACGGCGAAGAGCTAGGGAACGTCACCCTACCTCAATGGAGCGAATGCTCCGCCGGATCGTCCACAAATCGCGAAGAACGCTTGAAAACCCTCGTTCTTCCTTAAGCTTCCCACGCTCGCCGCACGCCCCCACGACCGCCTCGCCGCCGCCCACGTCACCGCGCCGTCGCCCCGCCGCCGTCTGCAGCCGGAGGGGAGCTCGCCGTGGCCAACCGGGAGGAAGAGAGGGAGAGGGAGGGAGACACGGTGGAGGAGGAAGGAGGAAGAAGAAGAGAGGAAGAAGAATATGGTGGGGGAGAGAGAAAAGAAAAAGGGTTTTATAGAAAAACTCAAAAAATTCCAAAAATTAGGAAATTACACCCCCACGATCATCGGAACGTACCGATCGCAACAGTACCACTCGTGCCCGTGTGAACAGCCCGGTTCACCCGCAGCGAGCGTCCGAAGAGAAAAGCCGAAACCCGCGCCGGAAATCGGAAATCACGCACGGAAAAGCCGCGGAACGCCTCCGGGCCTCCGAAACGACTCCGGATCGCGCCGATCCGAACACGAAAGATGTCCGAAACGAAATTTCGGACACAACAGAGCCGAACGCTCCGAAAAATAGATCCGGGACCCACGAAGAAGGATCCGAAAGGTCTGGGATATTACATGTGTACTCTCACTGGAAGCAGCCCTCTCCGCCTCCAAGAAGGTCCACATCAGGACAATAGATAACCCCAACTTCGTCCTTGGACTCATCAGGGACTCCGACTTCTCCCCCTCCCAGATCGCTACCATCGTCTCTAAGCTCCACCAGATGTGCGCATCCCCAAGAACCTCGACCCCAAGTTGGAGTGCCTTTGCAGTGCAGGCATCTCAGGCCCCCACCTTGCGAAGCTCCTCTTTGTGAATCCTTACATCCTCTTCTACAGCCTGGAGAGGAAGATCGTGCCCTCGTTCAAGCTGCTCCAGCGGCAAGTGGATGGGGAGGGGGGTCTGGAGGCTAGGAGATGGGGGAGGGCGGTCCGGGGGCCAGGGGAGGGGAGGGGGGTTCGACAGCTAGGGGAGGGGAGAGGGTGGTCCGGTGGCCAGGGGATGGAGAGGGGGTCTAGTGGGACAGGTGGATGGGGGGTCCGAGGGGGAGGGGGAGGTGGTTTTCACTGCTACAAAGGGGAGGGGAGTCCGGGGCCAGAGGAGGGGGAGAGAGTTTCCACTGCTACAAGGGGAGGGGGAGAGGGGTGATGGTGGCACAATGGATGGGGAGGGGGGTTTGACAGTGGTGTAAGGAGAGGGGGGCTCTCGCAACGGTAGGGGGAGGGGGGCCTGACAGGCAGAGCTGGTGTTTGCCGTTGCGGGGGAGGGGGTGGCTAGAGGGAGGAGAGGGGTATTATATGAACTGTTTATTTTATTTTTTTAAAAATTAAAGATATTTTATTCCTTTTCATAATTCTAGTTAAATTTAACTATGATTAAATAAACGATTGGTACGTTATGACGATGCCATATTTACACTATTTGATTCTACACAGTGATATATCTGCTAATATATTTTTAATTTTTTTTATAAATTTACTTCTAACAATAGTTTATTTGTAAAAATCTCAAATATTATATATATCTAATAAATTAATAATACATATATATTTAGGTCAAGAATGTATTCTTTTCGTTGAAACTCGTTCAGGTCAACCAAAGATGTTTTAATCTTTGACTTGGAATTTATATGCCATAATGCTCGGGACAAGTCGAGCAAAGTTGCCATTCAAATCAATTAGATATAATTGGATTGATCCTTCCACCGGGCTGAATCCTAATTAGAAGTCGTTTTACGATGGTTAAAATCGACGTTGACTCGAACTCTGGGTAATTCACCTACGGTTAAAGCTCTAATACTGTAAGAAAAAGAGGTAATTAATTATGACCCTATGATACTACTGAGATCTCATTTTCTCTCATCTCTCGTAATTTACTTTCTCTCTCTCTTCCGTCTTTATTTAGCGTCGGTATTTGACCATCCAGTTCTAATTTATGTGAAAATATCAAGTAACATTTTAGCGTCAACATCCGAAATGGTGAAATGTTATATATTGTAGATATAAAATTTAAAATATATTATTATTAATTTAGTATTTTTATTATAAATATTTATAAGATTTATATTTAACATTTTTGTAGACAATAGAATCAACCAGTATCAGACCATATGGTAGGGGACGTCAAATAAGGACAATAGAAAATAAAGGGTAAAGAGAGAGAGAGGTAAAATTATTTATGACGTTAGGGAGAAAAAAAGATGTAATCACTAATTAATTATTTTCAAAAAAGAGTAGTTATACTCTTTAACGTTTTCCAACCCTCCGGTCACGTCGAACCGGTCCAGGAAAGGACGACGCGATGTTCCCCACGGCCCATCAGCCGACATCAACGCGCAGCCCTCCGATCGCCGTAACTCGCATCACCACCACACATCGTCCGATCCCCAGCCCACCCCCATAAGATCCGCCGTCCTTTTCGTGAATCCCCCATCGCACGCCTCCGCCCCGCATCGGATCCCCCCAGCCCCGCGACGCCAATTCATAAAGATATGTTTTCGTGGGAATAGTTGTTGGGTTTACCAGCTCGATTGCGCTAAGATCTCAGGTGTAAATATGCCCACTGCCGCCCACCACGAACACCTGAAATAAACTATTGGAATTTGTAATTTCAACCCTTGAACCTGTCACATTTAGCGATTACCCTCTCAATTCTGATATTTAGTTATAAATATAATCTCCCATGATAAGACATTTATTTTATAAACAATCTTATATGGTTTTGCTCCCCCAATCAGTTCAAGGGGTTATTCATAATTTTTCGGGGTGAAGCCGTGAAGGTGAAACATAGGATTACTCGAGAGTTGAGTCAGTTGAGAAGACTTGGAGGGGGGAACTTCTAGATACGAAAGATGATAGGGGTTAGAAATAAAAATCTCTAATCTGTTTCGTTATTAATGTTGCTTCTGACTAATCTCGTTGGGAATATGGTAATGACCGTAATAATCGCAAGTACAATACAATATAATTCTGACCAGTTAAATTAATTTATTGCTATTTTCCTCCGTCAAAAATATATATATGCAGACAGAAAGATATAGGGAGAGCAAGCTGCAGTGCAGAAAGGAGGAGGAGGGCCTCTGCAAGCGCGAGAAGAGAGAGAGAGAGAGAGAGGAGGGGAGGGGGATGGAGAGGGAGATGGGGGAGGCGGAGGAGGAGATGGAGAACGGGGCGGCCGAGGAGGAGTCGCTGGGGTCGAGCTTGACGATGGAGAAGGTGGCCGCGGCCAAGCAGTTCATCGAGAACCACTACCGGAACCAGCGGAAGAACCTGCAGGAGCGCAAGGAAAGGTTAGTAACGCGTCCCGGATGGCCGCCGCGACATGGGTGTCCGTGCATGCTCTTTGGATCTCCGGGGATTCGTGCGCGGGCGCCCGATCTCAGCTGGCGGATCCCCGCCGGAGCTGGAATCCTCCCTCACTCGTACTGCTGTTGTGTTTGGGAATCCATTCTTGTGGGAATAGAACGGGAGGGGAAGAATCTGAGGGTGGATTCTTGTCTAATGCTGATGTAGCATGCGCTGCCTGCTGGTTTCCATGTGCATTCCCTTGTTGGCTTCTAAACGAGTAACTAGTAATGCGATAATGACATTGATAGTGTGATTTGAGCCAATTTTTTCTGTATTGCCGGTTGCCCATTGTGGAACGTTTCAATGGAAACTTCACCTTCGATGCCATTTTGAAGAACATGGTACAATCTCGTTTATTTTCATTGAAGTCTTGTTTATAGATCCCAATCGCATTTCATGCAAGGCCATGTTTTCTACCACCAATCTGTTAGGCTAGGAAAGCGCAGCTCTTTGAGTTCGGATCACGTATTGCCAATCTTAGTCACTCGCGGCATCATGTTTTTTGTTGGATCACAGTTTGAACTTCGATATGCCAGCATGTAGAAAGGATATAGATCGCATGTTTGTTTGGTAGGGCTCACTTTGTTCTAACGTGATATTTACAAGTAAAAAATGCAGCATTAGGTGGAATAGAACTGTTGCTCCTATTTTTTAAATATTATTGCCCCCTAGACATCTCGATGATTGAATTGTTGACCTAGACTTCGTCCCCGCACATGCTAAGATTCCATTAGATCCCTTTGGAGAATATCCGTGTTGCATTGTGCCTTTTTTACTTTTTTTCGCTCTTCTGATCTTTTATCCCTGCATTCATGCTTTTGTTTGGAAATGTCATTAATGCAGCACACTCTTTTTCCCAAAAGTGATATTAATATCTTTCATGTCCAGATCATAGTTCCCATTTGGTTTCTTCTATTTCCTTTAACAGTAGGAAAGCCATTGCATGCATGCAATTGTGTAAGCTCGGAAACTGTATAGCTGACCAGATCATAATACCATGTCAGTTTTGGGCATTTAATTTCTTAGCAGGAAAGTATTGCATGCATGCAGCTGTGTTTGGAATTCATGTAGCCAATCTCAATACCTATGGCATTAACTTTATTGTCGGGTCAAAATTAGAACTTTGATATGCCAACATGGAGAACGGATCTACACTGTCTGTTTGTTTTGCTAGGGACTCCCTTTGTCCTAATGTGGTATTTGCGAATAGTGAGTTCTTCAGGATGTGGGGAGCAAATTTGTTAAGAGGCTTTTCATTCCCAGACATTTAGATTGAGTTAGGGCTTTAAGCATGTACCTCTGTGGCCAGCGTTGCATTATTGAGGAGACAGACAGACTCCTGAAAATAGGTCGATGTCTGCTGTCATCATATTTGGGGGTGGGGTAGGGGAAGTGGTTGAGACTCTCTCTCTTCTTGAAGGACACTGTAACAATCTGTGGTGGTTCTGGCTTCCTTTTTTTGTTTGCATTTTTGGACACTTTCCATACTTGTAAACTCTTCATGCATCTTCTCAAGTTCGTTTCTATCCATTGATCACAAATTAGAGCTGCTTCTTCAGTTTTCCCCCCTTTTCTCAGATACAATTGCTTTGTTCTTTAAAACTTGTTAAAATAGATTCAATGGTCATTGTGATAGGGTTCCATATGGACTAACCATTTTTGGACTTTTCTTTTCTTTCAGACGCTGGGTCTTAGAACGAAGGTTAGCCTCTTCTGACGTGTCCGCAGAAGAACAGATCAATCTATTAAAGGATTTGGAGCGTAAGGAGACAGAGTTTATGCGGCTTAAAAGGCACAAAATCTGTGTCGATGATTTTGATCTTTTAACCATCATAGGAAGAGGTGCATTTGGGGAGGTTTGCATCTTTATTCCACCTTTCCCAAGTTTTTTTACACAATATGGTCCTCAATTGCTTTGACAGTTATGTAAATCCATGATAGGATATACCTGAGACATGTAGGACACATCACAGACATTTGCAAGTATAGTTGTGAAGATGTGTCTAATGTATGCAGTTCCTTAAAATTATTCCTTTTCCATAATTTGCCACTACTGTGGTCATTGACTTGAAAGTTTCCTTGTCCTTTCCATTTGTGAACCACAGGTCAGATTATGTCGGGAGAAATCCTCTGGCAATATATATGCAATGAAAAAGTTGAAGAAGTCTGAAATGCTTAGCAGGGGTCAGGTGATATACCATTTTCACCTTCTTTTCTGATGTAATGACTCTAAGAAGGCTTTGTAGTTGCTAAACTGATCTTTCTTAAGAAACTTTTCATACTATTTGTCAGCCTTCGTGTGTTTATTTCTTATGACTCCGGTCAATCTTGTGAGAGGATCTCTATAGGGCAAATTCACTTTTTGTTGTTTGAAGAAATGTTCAAATACAGTAGTACATGCACCGGTATGTTCTGTAGTTGCAAGGAAATTGACAAGAATGTGCCATCTTAGATGATGTGGAATCACAACTATATTGTTATATCTCTGGACCAAAATGGTATGTGATAATCTGTCTTTAATACTTTAAGATCAAAGACTCTTTTTCCCTTAAATTATCTACCATCCTAAATGTTGTGCAACAACAAGCATACTGGTATAACATTCAGGTAGATAATTCTCTAAACAAAGTGGCAAATGACATTCTCTGTAAAAATTTCAACGTCATTATAGAATCTCAAACACTCTTTTCCATCTGTAACTTGGGAGTTATGGGCAATCAACTTCTATTGGTGAAGAAAATCAGAAATCAGATCTAATGCTTGTGTGTGTGTGTGTATGTTTTGAATATCGAGAGCATAACACATAGGATCGAGCCCGCGCACCGCTGGTACCCTGAGCCATGGGCCCACCAAACCTCACTCTTGAGAAGTGGGCTCCCTCCGGTTTGCCGAATCATGTGGGTCACATACAGATCTTGAGTGGTACTCTCCCTGCATCTGTGTTCATGGTGAGAGTTGATACCAATACCTCATGGTTTCCTCTGAGACCCCTCATCCAACTCTCCCACACCTGGTGGACCAGATCAAATGCGAGTTAGATGCCATTGTTTCTAGCATCATAAGTAGAAACTCCTAAGTCTCTAGTAAATCTTTTCGTCTGCACTACCATATGTTCAATATCGTTATCATAAACTTCATCTATAGGTCCCATCTCATCTATACCCAATGAAAGATCGAAGGAAAGTTTCCCAAATATGCCGAAAATAATGTCAACCTTCTAGGTAGTGTTGACTTCCTAAAAGACAATTTGGACAGATCAGGCCTGCCAAAGGCCTTGTGAGATTAGTTGATAGGGTAGAGAAGAATGGGAAAGGTTGTTTTATTGGTTACCCAGTTTATTTTTATTTCACCAGTGAGCAACCATCAAAAGATTATGTAGACTCTAAAAAGCATATAGATGGAGAAGGAAGGAGTTTAGAAACTTGATATAAGGGAAATTAAACACTGCACATTTTTTGGGGGGAAATAATAAAATCCTTATTTCAAGTCTTCTTTTGGTTTCTCCTTTTCATAATGAAAACAATTTAGCTTCTAGTCTATGCTTTTTTATTTATATGCGGTTTTTAGGCGGGAGGGGATGGTACCACATTTGTATTAAGTTAAAAACTGAATGTGAGTACAGGTATATAGAGGGAACGCCTCTTAAATGTCCCTCTACAGAGGGATGCACCTAGATGGTGCCACCCAGGGTTCACTGGTTCTAGGTTCAGGCGGTAAGCGAGGGGTCGTCAGCCTAGGGAACCGAGTCGATCACATCAGAGAGGTTCCTATGGATGAACCCACCCCAGGTCATGGGTCAGCTGCCGGATTGCAGAGTCAGCCCAACTCAGAACCATCCTGATCTGGTACGCGTTGGCCCTACTCGGGCTGTCTCATCCAAGTCACACGTTTGAAGTCATCATGGCTCAGATTCGCCATGATCCAGTACGAGTCGCCCGACTTGGATCAATCCAGTCTGAGTCAGCGAACTATGGTGTCACCCACTATCCTCCAAAAAACCAAAAAGGGAACAAGTTACATCCACTTAACATAAGAGTTTTGCCCTTTCCTAAACTCTATTGTAGGGTGTTTGGTAGTGTTTTTTAACTTGTTTCTCTCTCAAAATTTATTTTGAGAGGGGAAACTCTATAAATGCTGTTTGGAAAGACCTTCCACAATGCTTAAGGAGAAGTTGAACCGTTCAATATTCTCTTTTGAAGGGAAAAAAAAAGTCTACAACTGTTTTAGTTTTGAAAAACGCTTGGACACAATGGGTAAGCATGAACATGATGCCTTTGTTTCTGGAACATGGCTTTTGATGAAGAGTCCAGATATGGTAGGGACATTTACTTGGGTGACTTGGGAATGAGGTTTTGTAAATTTTAAAACTTGCCAAACATGGTTAGCAATGGCTAGTGGTTTTGAAATGTAAAACAAAATAGTTCATGATGTTATATTTGGGAGGAAAATAGTTTTAAAAGAAACATTGTTGCCAATGGGGTATTACATACAAAAATGAAACGAGCTCCAGTGACTTGGATTCTGTACTGAAAACTCACATCTCTTTCGTTCTGGATGGCCGAAAGGATAGAATGAAGAATTAGCCACAAGAATTTCTGGTCGCCCTTGAGCCTCCACGAGCAGCTCTACTGAATGAGAAGCTCCCCCCATTGTTAATATGCGGAATTGGCTGTTGTAATCCTGTTAGGGATCTTTTACAGGCCATAGTCTAACGCATGTGCCTACGTGGGGTTGATACTTGGTCATGATGTCATCTCTTCCAGCTACTATACTACTGATACGAAGAATTCTACATGTTGTAGAGTGTGGAGAATGCCCCTCTACCCTTCTGCTATGCACACACACATGCAGGGAAGTGGCAGCGGACTGTATCACAGCTGCCCGATCTTGATCAGGTGGCTAGCTTTGAAACAAAAGAAAAAAAATGCAAAAGTGTATCCACTGTATGGGGAGGGAGTTGAAAAAAAATGCAAAAAGCAGTAGGGGCAAAAAAGCAAAAGAAAAAGCAAGAAAAAGGCACCAGACGCCATTCGATGGCGCAGGTGGGTGATCGTACAGTGTCAGTACGGATAGATGATTGGAAAAAGTGCAAAAACAGTAGGGGATAAACAGCCAAAAAAAAAAGGTAAGGAAAAGGCGTCAGGCACCATTGGATCGCTCAGGTCAAGGTGCTTGTGCTCACGTGGGTGCGCCTAGGTGCTTTGATATATATTTTTCAAGGTATAGTCCACTGCCAGTGTCCCAAAGGATGGCAGCGGACTGTATCACTTTTCTATATATATATATACACCATGGAGTTCCGAATTGGATTGGGTCCTAGGATCGGACCCAGCCGATCCTGATCCGGATCAGATTGGATCAGCCAATTTCATTTTTTAATTATTTTTTCAATTTTAAAAAAAATTCAATTGGGATCGGGTTAGGGGGCAGAATAAGGTCGGCCCCTCCCGATCCCGATCCGGATTGGCCGATTCTGCATTCCATGATGTACACATGTAGAGTATTCCCAGATATAGAGATTGTTAAATCTCAAACATAGACTTATGCAATCTCAATCAAGTAAGATCAACACAATCTTTACACTTTTTCCATTTTGGTGAATATGTGGTGTTATCGACTTCCCAAAAAAAAGGGTAAGGTCGATACAATTAGGTGATGAGACGGTAATTCCAGTATCCATTCCTACTCAATATCACGCGCCTTACATAATAAAATTTCCATTCATGATGCCACAGTTATGGATTCAATTTTATCATGACCTCACAAATGTATTGCTATTAATGATTCCAGCTCATTGCATTCCCATTTGACAACAATTTGTTGCATTCCTATCAGCATCATTTTTTTTATATTTTCTTCCCGATTTATCAGCAAAAGTTTATTAAGAGTTAGCTTGCTTCTTGACTGTTGATTTTGTTCTTGAAACTTTTACCTCTACTATGTTGGTTGTGTAACCACACAAATCTAATGAAGAACTCATCATTGCACCTTCATTCTGTCAAACTTTGGTATATTCTAGGATACATTTTCTTTAATTCCTTTCTCCAACTCATCAGTGCAGGTTCATTCAATCTCTCTTCCTTAAAACTGGGGGAGGTGGGCATGTAAAAATAGTGGAGTAGCGAAAAGGGTAATTCAGGACTGTTAGTTTTTCATTCACATAATTTACTCAAGGTGTCATACATTGCTGACTTGCCTGTTTTGGGTCAGATTTGGCTATTTTGACCTGAGCATGTTACAGTTTGCTGTTCTAGAGGATTAGGACACATTGGCCAATTCATCTCTGAAATGCGACAGATGAGAGTAGATTGGCCTGGTTCTCCCAACCATGATGGTAAAAACTGGTCGATCTAGACCAGAATCAGTTGAACTGGACTGGAACCCGCCAGATCTGGTTCAAGTGGGCAGTTTTGGCCAGAACCAGCCAGTTTTGGGCAAAACTGGCCTTGGAACTGGAATTGTCTAGGACCTGTCTAGTTCCTGAAACCAGTTTTTAATTTCTTGTCTGAACAGCTTGGGCCTGGCTCAATGTTAACAGGTTGATAGGCCTGATTAATGTTAGAATATAGTCAGGTACCCAAATCAAGCTTATTGATCCCTCTCTTTTTCCTCCTCCGCAAATGCTTTCTTATATTTTTCTCATCATTCTCTCAGCCAAATGGGCTGTCAGCCTGATTACCGATTTACAGCTATAAAATACCCTACTCACGACCATTCCTCTCGTTTTGTCCTTTCCCAAACCCTCTCTTTTGTCTGTTCTGTTTCTCATCTTTCTATCTGCCCCCTGCACCCTCAAGGAGCCCCCTCCCGAATGGCCTGATACTGTCCTCTCTTTTCCTGTATCTCTGTTCCCTCCGTTTCTTTCTCTTCTTCCTCTTCCTCTTTCCATTCACATACTCTACTTTTTGATGCCATCTTTTCAATTACCAAAAAAGGGAAGTCAGAGATGACATAGAGGAAAGAGGAAGAAAACAAAGGAAAGAGAGGAGAAACATGATGAATGGAGGTGGGGGACTCACCTCCTTTGGCTGCTGCCCCCTGCCAATGCTGCTGTCTCATGACACTGTCCATACTTGTTCCTCTTTTCCCACCACCCCTTCATGCCCTTTTTCATAAGCTGCTAGAAGAAGCTTAGTGGAAAGGATGTATAGTTGGTAATTTTTGAAAAAATGTTTGTAGTAAAATATTTGAAATTAATACTTTCCTTTTATAAACTAGAGTTATGATGCCCCAGTCATGTGTCTTAAAACCTTGTGTTAGATTTTATGTTTTAATCATCTTGTGAACCAAATGACAATTTTGTCACATATTATCTTCATGACATGCTATCATTTCCACTGTGCAATATTGTACTGTAGGTTGAACATGTCAAAGCCGAAAGGAACTTGCTTGCTGAAGTTGCCAGCCATTGCATTGTGAAACTTTACTATTCATTTCAAGATGCTGAATATCTCTACCTAATTATGGAATATCTACCTGGAGGGGATATGATGACTCTGCTCATGAGGGAGGACACCTTGACTGAAAATGTGGCTAGATTTTACATTGCTGAATGTGTGTTGGCCATAGAATCCATTCATAAGCATCATTACATCCACAGGTTTGTAGTAGTTGATTTTATAAAATGCTCTGCAAATTAATCCATTAAAACAGCCTGCCTTAAAACTTCTAGTCAAATCGAATGTATAACGTGGCTTATCCTTTTAAATCATGATATTCTCCTCAGAGATATTAAGCCCGACAACCTCCTTTTGGACAAAAATGGGCACATGAAGCTTTCAGACTTTGGACTGTGCAAACCACTTGACTGCAGAACATTATCCACTTTGAATGAAAATGAGCCAATGAGCGATGAAAATCTGAGGGAATCAATGGATATAGATGGATGTTTTTCGGACGCCGGTGATGGTAATCGTTGGAAGAATCCTCGTGAACAACTTCAACATTGGCAGATAAACAGAAGAAAATTGGTGTGCCCTATGTCTTATCTATCCATTTTTTTGTGCTTGACATTATTTCCTGATATTTACGGAGTCTAACAGCCATTTTTTGCGTAGTGAGGTGATATATTTTAAGCTTTCATAATGTATTCTTCACATCCTACAATTTAATGGAGACTAATATTAGGCACACTTGATTTTCAGGCATTCTCAACAGTGGGGACACCAGACTATATTGCCCCAGAAGTTTTGCTAAAGAAAGGCTATGGAATGGAGTGTGATTGGTTTGTCAATTGCACCATCAACTCTTTGAAATGGCTGAATTTTTATCTTATTTTGGCACATTGTGTTGCACATGGTACTTCAGCTTTGCAGAAATTACCAGAGAACCAACTAGTAACTATAGTTAGGCATATACAGTATAATTCGAATAGTGTCCTTAAACCTTGTTTCTATGGGCCGTATGCCTTTTATCAAGGAATATGCAATAAAACTGACGGGTCAATATAAGGAAAAGAGAGCAATTATCTAGGAAGAGTATTATAGTGAAGAAGAGAAAAATAATGAGGAAGAGTAAAACATGGTAATGAATTGACTTCTAGGGTGTATTTCTGGATGGTGCAGATGCTATTGTGCAGTCCACTCTGTCATCCCTTTTATTATCTTACTACCCTAATGTATGAGAGGTGGTTCAGCATTTTTCATGACAGTATTTCATCGCCCAACTAGCTGATCACTAGCTGCTTCTCAAGGACTCTGTGGCTTTGGTAACAATCATTAGATACATCTTCACAGAAGTGAAGATTATGCTCTGCTGGCAGGCTGATGAAGGTGGCTGTTTAATCAACATCCAAGTGAAGGCATGATCTGGTCTGAGAAGAGGGGATTGTATTAGTATCAGCAAACATGGGATCTTTAAGCTATGCAAAGCCTTGCTGTCCCTCAAAATGTGCAATCTTCATGTGGGTGTTTTCAGTCACATGCGTGTTTTCAGTCATGCAATTATTGATCATGTGGGTGTTTTTCAATCATGTGCAATTTTTATGTGGATGTTCTGATAACTTGCACGTGGCTTGGGGCCAGAATGAGATTGATATCATCTATGCCCTTCTTTTGTCTCCCATCATGTCTGTGCATTTTGCAGAAATCCATCAACATGACTATGGGACAATGGATCCTTTTTAGAGATCTGGAACGGGTGTGACCGTGTGTGTTCTAGAGCCTGGTAGGGTGGTCCGGAAAGTCAATTTGAAATGAATGCAGTTGCAGGACGTTTTATGACAGAGTTTGAGTGGCAAAAAATCTGACTCTTTTTGTATTTTAGAAGGAGATGAGATTTCTTAAGCAATTGGGAATTTCACACCATTTTTAAAAAAATGGATGGTTGATGTATAATATCCACTCAAGGTCATGTATTAATCTATATTCTTTCAAATATATATCGCTCTTTTGTTTGTGTGTTTCCTCTTTCAGGGATGTCGCTCTTGTCCACTTGGAAAAGTATGACACTATGACATACGAAAACCGTAATACACATGCACATAATGTAGAAATTTTTGTGATACATTCCATTTCATGTGACCTCTTGAAAAGATCTTTGTGCCTGTTCCGGTAGGATGCAGTTGATTAAGAACCATGTTACCACGGATAAAGTACAGCAATGAATTCAGATATCCTTGATGAATCACCTGCTATGTACCTTATTTCGCAAATTAAAAACAGTCCCAGTTTCTTTTGGAGAAAGGAAACTATGAATATGGTACCATGTTGTTTACACACGGAATTTTCGGATATCCCCACCTTGTCTGCCAGCTCCCTGATTTGTGCCTCCGTTAGCCTCTCCACCACCCCAACCAACTCCTTCACCTCCTCTCATCCCAATCTGCACCTTGCTGTTAGCCCTCCCCATCAGAATTCTCTCCTCCTGGCTCTCTAACCCCTCCCGGTGTCTCCGGGATGATCTCTTCTGCCGCAGTTGACTGGGCTTCCCTTTCAGCTTCCTGAGACAAATCCGCCTCCTGGGCCTCTCATTCTACACAACGGGGTATTCCAGGGATCCTGTCGGATCCCCTAAGGCCGCACACCGTAATTGCTCAGCCTTCTCCGGCCTGCTTGCTTCCACAGGCTCCTGCATCAGCCGTACGTTCGCCATCGGTCGGAGATCGTCTGGATGTCGCTGCGATTGGCTGGTTGTTGGCATCTCCAGACATCAGCCTCCGTCACCGAACGCTGTCCGGAGCTACGCAACGCCTTCTTCCTGCGTGACAGCTGTTGAAGCCGAAAACGTATGAGCCTGCATCCGAGATGACTGGAGGAGGCCGGCCAGAGTCTCCTTCATCAACCTTATGTTCACCACTGATTGAAGATTGTCTGGATGCCGCTGCGGCTGGCTGGTCGCTGGTACCTCCATACATTGGCCTCTGTCACCGAGTGCTGTATGGAGTTGTGCAATGCCTTCTTCCTGCGTGATTATCGGTGGAGCCGGCAGCATATGAGCCTGCATCGGAGACGATCAGAGGAGGTCGGCCTGAGAGGGTTTTGCTAAGGCGGCTGCCGACGACGGCCCTCCGCTAAGGCGGGAGTCCCCTACTTGACCCACCAGCACTGGCACTCTAGTCAGAGTCACGCAGGCAAGACGACGGCTAACGGGTGCGTGAGAATCGATCGACCCATACTTCTCGGATTCGGGTAAGTTATGGATCGAGAGATTCGGGTCCAGGTAGAAGCCAACAACCATTGCTAACCCACCTGAACCGCTCGTTGCTTCCGGCCCATCACCCCCATCGGCTAGCGTCGCCGCGTCGGGCCGACCGACCTGGATTGTTCGTCCATCCCATAAGAGACCCCAGATATCAGCCTGTAGACTTACAAATTTGGGTGTCTCCTTTGAGGTATTATCCCTTCTACGCTCGGGGGCGGATAGGGTTTTGTACTTTTTGTGTTGGTAAAAGGGCCCTCAAAAGAGAAGGCTTGGACCTTGCATAGTATATGCCCATCTTTGTAGTTTCCGATATGGGATCTTATGGTCTCTCTTTTTAAGCCTCCACACTAGCTCCCCCAGCAAAGGTGGGCTTGTGTTTATTGGGACGGGGGTTCCCACAGACGGCGCCATTTTGTAGACGTACAAATTTGGGTTGCCTCCTTTGAGGTATTGTCCCCACTATGCCGGGGGGTGAGTAGGATTTTGTCATTTTTGTGTTGGTAAAAAGGTTCTCAAAGGAGAAGGTTTGGGCCGTGCTTATAAGCATATGCCCATCTTTGTAGTTTCTGATATGGGATCTTATGGTCCTCCTTTTTAAGCCTCCACACGACCTATTATCCTGCCCAGCAAAAGGAGTGCTTCGATTCAAATTTGAATCAAGCGCTGGGTAATGGACATATGCCCCCTATTGGGGGGTCGTCTCCCACATCCGACTGAGAGGGCTATTGCCCTAGTCCATCTTGAGACGGCCGCTGTCGATTTGGGAATCTGATTGTACTGAGACGCGAACCACATATTGTTCCTCCCCGACGGCAAAGGAGAGTACCGAAGGCATTGCCG
Source organism: Amorphophallus konjac (assembly GCA_022559845.1). NCBI lineage: Eukaryota > Viridiplantae > Streptophyta > Magnoliopsida > Alismatales > Araceae > Amorphophallus > Amorphophallus konjac. Next base: position 529,196,303 of record CM040121.1, read on the forward strand.
CCAGACTAGAGGTCCACATAGTGGCTTCCACCGTGTTTAACGTTCTTGTTGGATCAAAAGCCAGGCTTCCAGTCTCTACCTTTCAAAACATTTGGCCAGGAAGGAGATCCCCTCGTCATCACAGAGGATGAGGGGGACCCCTGCAAATGCAATGCAGATCCCAGTCTCATACGGGGTAGGAAAAGCCCCCCTCCTTAAATCCTGTCTCTGAGCCCAGAGAATGACTCCGTCGGGCACCAGGGCACCCCCCCCGCTGTCGCCATTGTCTTCGCCACCCCTGCACATCAGGCAATGATGTGGCCTTTTCTGGATCCGGTGGACCTCTCATCGACTCTTCGTGTCTCACTGAGCATTCAACAGCCCCTTGACCACCTCTGAGTCCACGCCTCCCTCTAAGGGTGCCAACCACGAACACTGCTAGAGTCATTACCTCCGCCCCAGGAGGAGCTCCGAGGGGACTCGCACGACCTCCTGGCACTCCACATCCCCTTCGGGGCCGGCGGGGGAGGCCTCTGTCCTCAGACAACATCTGCATAAGACCCCTTGATCAGGGATTCCCTCCCACCCCCTGCGGTATCTGGACAGGCTTTCAGCAGATGGCCCATTCTCCAGCAGCCAAAGCACACAGGGCCCCTCCTTTCCACCCCTCCGCTTCTGCGAGCATCCCCAGCTGCTCCCCTGTTCAGCGGCGAGCTGGGGAAAGCTGGATGGAGGCCGCTGCGTCCCAACGGGATGCGGTTTGCCCTGGAAGCAGAGGCCGGGCTGAGCCTAGGCATCGTTTCCCTCAAGCGAAGCTTAGAGATCAACAACCAAACTGTCTTTACCACTAGGTTCTCACTTTTTAGTTTTATATATGGCAATATGCAAGAGGTGTAATACACTTTTTCCCCAAAGTACTTCAATACTTATAAATGTATGTGAACATGAAGGAATGGAACAAGGTTCCTCTTTCAGAATCTGTCCTAGCTTCAAATTGCAAGAGAGGAGGCCACCTTCCAAAAAAGAATAGTAGCTGGTATGTGTATGCAAACATGTGATTTCTTGTATGTGACTTTTTAGTTCGAATGAAGATCCTGTTTCAGGGAGATGATGACTTTCAGGAGTTTCAGAAGCCATGACTTTTGGGCACTTTTCCTCTGGGGTCATTTGACTCTTGTACTTAAAGCTGTTCAAGGTCTCCTTTTGGTGGTATGAGCTTGGTAGGGCTCTTTGAACAGAAACTGAACGTCCTCTGATTGTATCAAGGATAAATCAAACACCTCTGCTGCTTTGGAATGAATTAGCTGCATAGACAAATGACATGGTCCAAAATGATGATCACTTTTAGGTTAATCAGACGGCCTCTTATTTCCTCAGAATCATCTCATCCTCTGTTAGTCTTAAACAGGAGCCTATGCCCATGCTTTAAGGAACTAGATATGCTTTATGAATCAAAACATTATCCATTGATCTAGGGATGTTGACTCGACATAACTGATAACCTGACATTTTTTTCATCACTTAAATGGATGTGTTTTGAATTATGGTATAGGGTCTCATGTTAACTGCTCATCATCATCATCATCATCATCAGAGCCTTATCCCAATTAATTGGGGTCGGCTACATGAATCATGTTCCGCCAAAGATTTCTATCAAGTGCAATATTCATATTTAAACCCAAGAAACTAATGTCCTTCCTAATAACATCGCACCATCTCATTTTAGGTCTTCCTCGAGCTCTTCTACTAGCATCCACTAAGATTCGGTCACATCTTTTAACCGGTGCTGAGTTAGGGCGACGAAACACATGTCCAAACCACCCGAGTCTATTTTCTCTCATTTTACTATCAATTGGGGCTATCCCTAAGTCCTTGCGGATGCGCTCATTCTAATCTTGTCCTTCTTAATTTTGCCACACATCCATCTCAACATCCTCATCTCTGCTACACACATTTTGTGGGTATGTTCCTTTCGTACTGCCCAACACTCGGTATCATATAACAAAGCAGGTCTCACAGCCGTTCTATAAAACCTCCCTTTAAGTTTCACAGGCATACGACGATCACAAAGGTCTCATGTTAACTGCTAACTATCCTAAACCTATCTGCTCAGGGAAAAATGATTTCAGATATAGGACTTTGAAGATAATTAACGGGCAACAAACTGATAGAGGCATTTCTTAGCAGATATGGTAATAAATACCCAACTCTCTGCACCATATCTGATGTAGTGACCCAGTCACAAGCTGCGCAAGAGTAGAGGGCTATCTGTAGAAAAGGGCTGCCCGGGTGTGTGTGCCGGTGTTGAGCTGCCATGGTGTGGAGCTACCACTGTGTATGGAGCTGGGGCAGGAATGAACCAGATTAGTCTTATATAAGAAAGTGTGAAGTTACTGAGCTATATATGTACAGCTCAGATCCATAAGTTGATAGGCACCTTTTGAGGACAAAACCGTGTAGGGTGGGTCTGAAGTGGACAATACCTCACAAGAGTCAGATCTTTTTGTGACATCTGACCCATTGACACCCCTAGATTGAAGGTTGAGATCATTTTGAACAATATCTTTGACTTTGTGATGGCGTAATCGATCAATCCCAACATTTGTGGACACTACAATTATGGGATGAAAGAGTGCCTATTAAAAATTTGAAGGATTTTCAGAGAAATTAGAAACCATGGCTCATCAATTTTGCAATAGCAAGCAAACAGATGGAGCCTGGGAGAATCCCCCAAGGATTCTCTAGGCACTGAGGAATGCCTACGTGAATTGGGAAAGACATTGAAGTGTTTGGAACAAGGATCTTGATAAATTTACTTCCAACTCTGGTTCCTCTGCAAATATTTCCGTGTGATTTCTGAGTGTATGCTTGTGTTTTAGTTATTTGTCTATAGCAGACAACTATAGAATCACAGTACTAGCTTTCTGTTTCAGGAAGATTGTTTGGCAAATAGTATTAAAAAAATTTGGTACATATTTGATATCTTTTTGGAATGGCCCATTATTAGGGTGTCAATTGTTTTACATGGTGCTTTTTTTGGTTGTTCTCATGATGGTTTTATTCCTTTGAATTGTAAGATTGCATTTTATGTGAAACCAATATATTCTTGCTCATGTTTCAAGTAGTAGCTTAAGTAAATGATTTCAAGTAGCAGATATTGTTAGATTTGCTCTTCAATTGTGTATTCTTATTCTGGGGAGTCTTCGCAGGTGGTCTCTTGGTGCAATCATGTACGAAATGCTCGTTGGTTATCCTCCATTTTACTCGGATGACCCAATAACTACATGTAGAAAGGTTATCATACTGCATCTTAATTTAATATGCAATGCTCAATAACTTGTTTAAAGTTTCAGATTATCTTTTAAACTAGTCATTTTTGGTAGGCCATAGTTCATTTACAAACACCTGGGACATTGGGTAGAATGCTTTACTTGCAATGTCATGAGTATTGTTTGGCACATGCGTATTTCTCAAACTCTTGAGCAGAGAACATAAGCACATAATTTGCCTTTGAGCAATTGTACTAGGCCCTGACTATGTCTTCGCACATTGATTCTTTACATTATGCAAATTCATACTCTTTCTTCTAGCTTAAATTGTTGCATCTTTCTTTGTAAATGGAATGAACTTTAAGCTATATCCTGTGAGTATGGTTTATTATGTTGATATGTGACCTGCATTTGAGGTGCTGTAACCTAGAGGTTGGGAGGGGGGATCAAAACATAAAGGTTCTTTTTATACATGATCGTTTTTTCTTTCTTCTCACCGAAGATATGAAGGCAAAACAATGCGACACATGGCCAAGGTGAACAGACTATTGCTTACCTTGAGTGAACCCCAGCTGTGATTGGGATAGAATCTGATTTTATAGAAATCATTAAAATGTTTATATAAACATTAATATTATATTTTCTATTGAATGATATCTTTGGTCAGAAGTTTGGATGAAAAGCTTCCTTTTTGTGGAAGATTTTGGAGGGTTGTTTTGTCATAAGGCAGAATGGTGATCTGGAATTTTCTCCTTTGTTAGTGTCTAGCATTTCTCAAGCATCTAGTAACAGTATATGTCAAAAGGACAGGGATAGGTGTTCGGTTACATAAGCAACATGCTGCTAATTCTGCATGTCTGCCCTCCAGATATCTTCTTGCATTGAAAAGTTACATGATTATATATATGTTGAATTTCTGGACATTGATGGCCGGAGTCCCATTGAACGTTTCAACCATAATTAGATAGAAACTTTTCTTCTTAAAACTAAAAGTGAAGGCGATATATTACCATAACAGGGAGGTAGGAAGACAGTATTAGGCGGATACAAATCGTCATTCCCATCGATTCACCCTGAGAGAGTTCAATCCCACCACCATTGCTTCTTCAGACGCAATGACCTTTGACCAATTGTGCTAAGGGGGTTCCTTAGATTTAATGGCCACAAGAGCTTATTACTTCTTTAAGATTCTTGTGGATTCCATGTTGGATTCTGGTTCTTATGAGATGCTGCAGTCCATGGAGAACATAGTTTTTTGGATGTGTAGTTGTTGGAACTCACAGCTGATTCTGAGTCTGCCTAGAGTGGTGCAGTTTCAGGGAGCATGACTAATTTGTTGGATAGAACTGACTTCATAAAAATTATCAAAATTTAATGTAAACAGTAATACTTTATTCTCTATTGAATGAGACATTTCGGTGTGAAATTTGGATGAAAAACTTCCCTTTTGTGAAGTATTTTGTAGGGTTTCTCGTTATGAGGGGGGATGGTTATCTGGATTTTTCTCCTTAGTCTGTTTCCGGCAGTTCAAGCATCCCGGCGGCATGACATGTCAACAGACGGGGGATAGGGTTTTGTAATATGATGCAATATGTTTTTAGTTCCACATGCCTGCTTTTCAGAAATCTTCACGCATTGAAAATTATACAGTTGAATTTCTGAATATTGATGGCAAGACCTGCTGCCTATTGAATGTTTTAACCATAAATAGTTGTTGTTAAATTGTTGTATGTAGTGTAATTTGGGGTGTACTTTTGGCATTTAGGTGTGATCACTCGCATCGAATGAGGGGATGCCGTACTGACTCATATATATATTGGCATTGCCCTCATCCATAAGACAGTGTTATTCTTGTTTCTACTCGTAACATGGTGTCAGAGCTGCAAACCCAATGTAGTGGAATTCTCTTGGATGCTAAGTTCTCCTGTGATGTCACTGCTCTGCATCAATTCGAGCCCCTCTTTCGTCCCCTCTCTTCCCTTTGCATTGGTGATCAAAGGTTCTATCTCATCTATGGCTGCTATAGCTGTACTCTTGTCCCTTTAGTGTCAGTGATCAGGGAAGGCACAAACCATTTTCATCAGTACCATTTACCACTATTGTCTAGATCATCGTGAGCCACTGTCACTGAAGCCAGTGAGCAGCCCTCCATAAGCCATTGCCATTGCAATCTATCTTTCTTTGTGCCATGGGTGGAGCTGCCTTCCACTGTTGTTGACTCCCTCGCCATCTTTGCCACCACCAGCTGCACCATCACTGAAATTCACTGGTTGTTACCACGGCATCATTAGAATCCTGCACTGCTGCACAGATGTGGGTGGATGGACGCTAGAGTTTCCTCTCCACTGAAACAGGTTGGCTCATGCGAGGAAGGATAGCCCACGGACCTCATAGTCATACGGGATCTGAATTCAACCAGGTCTTTCTTAAGTGCTGGGTTTACATGGGCCCTTTTTATCGGGCTGTATTTGTTCATCTTAATGGTTCAAGTGTTTACTTGACTTGTTCAACCCTGTTCCCTGCAGTTCAGGCCCCTTTTAAAGGTTTTGCTTCACCGGTTTGACCTCATTCCCTATGTGATTCAAGCTCTAGTACTTCTCCGCTACTTTCTAGTCCCCTTGTACCTTTTGCAGATCTCTCGGTATTATCCTATTTGGGACGAAAGAAGGAAGAAAGGAAGACAAGAAGGGGAGGCATGAAAGATCTGAGGATAGGAGGTAAGAACAGTGGATGAGGAAGAGAAGGAAAAGGAGAAGAAGATTTTTCTTTGTTTTGTCTACATTTGTAACCGTCTGTTCCTAGGTCTTTTGCTCTATACCTGTTGGTACTTGTCCATTAGTAGAACTTTACATGCTTGGAATGGGAATTTCATGCAGTTTGTAAAAGCTTCAATTTGGCCCACTATGGGTTCTTAGTTTGGAATTCTGCCAATGGCATCTGATCAGAACCCAATATGCTTGCAATCGCATTAGAGTCCAAGTAGATGAATGAGCGCCAGTCAGCACAGGAATGCTTGAAGTGTCAGGAATCCCTACTTTTCCTGCATTTCCTTCTTTTCCCGTACTTCTCTGTCCTTGGAATTTTCCATTTGCATATTACCGCTGCAGAACTGTGGTACATATCTAGATCCAGCAAGTTTCTGGTCCAGATCAGGGATTTGATCAGGTCATCATGTCCCCATTTCCATTTTTTAAATTGGTCCAAATTCTTATGCCCAGTTTTAATAATCTTATTCGCTATGAAAAGTCTGTTCCTATGAACATGTGGCATCAAGCATACCCATTCTTTGGCAACACCATGCCTAGTGTACTCATGTCCTTGTAGAATGATGTTCTTGGATCTCAGTTATTCCAATTAAATTGTATTAGGGCATTGTAACTCCACAGACGTTTTCTTAGAATCATTTGGAGATTGGATTTTTATATTTTTATTTACATGTTGTTGTGGGAATATTTTTTTTGAAAAGTGGATGGTACCACAAATATATTAGAGGAAGAAAAGGATGTACATGTATAATATTTCAGCTCTCAAAAAACCCCAATACAAAAACCAACACACCCAGAGGTTGAACCCCATTAATCCCCAAAAGCAAGAAAAGTGAGGAGTTATGTACCTCCACATGACAAAAGTGTTTTGCCCAGAAAACCACTATCTCACAAATAAAAGAGAATAAACCATCCTCCGTTGTTGTGGGGATATTGGGTCCCTGATCTCAGAGATCTTCTGGTCTGTATTCTCTTATTGCATACTCGTACTCGAATATAGCCCTAGAGCTTCTTTTACATGGTGTTTTATGCAAAAAAGTAGTTTCTTTGAAAGTTTATATTTTACGGTGGATATGTTCTTTCTCTTAATGTATATGAAGACCTTTTTGTGTGGTGGATCATCGATGTGTGTATAAACAATATCTGTACTGTTGAGAAAGCTTACTTTATGTCACAGTGCCTGCCTGTATACAAGTGTGGAGCTTGTCTTTTCATTTCTTGCACTTCTTTCCCAGTAGTCCTAAATGGTGCATTATTTAAAATGTTTTTTAGATTGTGCACTGGAGAAATCACTTGAAATTTCCAGAGGAAGCAAGGTTGAGTCCTGAAGCAAGGGATCTAATCTGTAGATTACTGTGTGACGTTGAACACAGGCTAGGCATTCTAGGAGCAGATCAGATAAAAGTATGCTGCACATGTATCACCAATTTAATGTCAGATTGATCATTCTTGTCAGAAGTGTGATTTGCGTTCTTTCTTTTGTATCTTATTTTTTTTCAGGCTCACCCTTGGTTCAAGGGTATTGTATGGGACAAACTCTATGAATCGGAGGCAGCCTTTAAGCCTGAAGTCAATGGGGAGCTGGATACTCAGAATTTTATGAAATTTGATGAAGTATGGTGCTTGTTCTAAAACAGTTCCTTTTTACTTTTGTTTTTGGGGTTTCTGATTGACTATTCTCCTGCATCCTTTGTTACTGCATTCTTTATCGATTACTTGAGATAAAGACTTGAGATCATTCATTGACCACACTTTCATGACTCCCATATTCTATTACACTACAAGATTATATCTTTAAAATGTTAATTGGACATTTAAAAATGTAAAAAAGAATATGAACAAAGTGACTTACATCTCATGGAGTAAAATTTGTTTCTTTCTTCTTTCATAACATTAGACCATAACTTAAGGTGTGTGACATTTATCAATAACTAATGGTAGATGTATATGACTGATATTCCATCTACTACGCCGGCTGCTTCTCTCACCTTCTCTATAAGGATGCGGCTTCAAGGGTCTGGTGAATGTTTAATCCACGTACTAATTCTCATGAACTTATTTGCTACAAAATCCATCAAGAGAAAAGAGGCAGGCCAATCTTCTATCATTCAACCATGTGTAGATCAGATGTTATCCGTTCTGATTGTTAGGACAAGGGAGGGAGAGGCCGATGTGAAGAAGAGAGAGGAAGGAGGGCAGCGAACTGCCTAACTGGTGGGTCTGCCCTCCCTTTTATACTATTTCTCAATGAAGTAAATAACAAATTAAACATCTGCTCTCTAGTAGAGAGGCTGACCAAGAAAGAAGGAAAAATTACAGAAAAGATCAATAAAATAACATAAAATTACACTATTACAAAGGAAGTTCGCTCCCTTGTTCTTGCCTAGAGGAACCCTAAACATGGTGCAGCCTGCAGAGAAAGATTTTTGAGGTCCAAACAGAAACGAACCACAGCAGCCAATGCATTAGAAGGCCACAGTCAACAGAGGAACGGTGGCGGATGGCAGTGGCTGATGCAAAAGAGGACCGCAGCTTGCTCAGAAGAAGGTTCTAAGCGGTGCAATCACAGCATGGAGGGGGTCCGAGGTATCGGCTGCTCTGATACCATGTTAGGGAAAGAGAGGGAGAGGTCGATATGAAGAAGAGAGAGGAAGGAGGGCATCCTGCTGGTCCACCCTCCATTTTATACTATTTCCCAATGAAGTAAATAACAAATTGCACATCTGCCCTCTAGTAGAAGGGCAATCAAGAAAGAAGAAAAAAATACAGAAAAGATGAATAAAATAACAGAAATTACAAAACTGTCCCTGTTTTTCTACACTGATCAACCATTTAACCTATCTAGGAACGGTTCCCCAACTTCATATTGCTGTCCTCATGCCCTAAAACATGCATCAAATATCACTGGATAAATGAGTATCTCATTGGAGGTGGCTTCAACTTCATGCGGAATGTTTTCTCCTCTCTCTGGCTAATGCTAAATAATTCTGCAGATGTGTTTGGAACTCTCTCTCTAGCTTTTTTCTAGAGAGAGAAGCTCCGGGGTCCATGTTTTGAGTTCTGCCGGAGTGGGGCTCTGCCGGGGCTGTGCGTTTCATAGGGGGGCAGATGGCTGGTGCCCCCCTCCTGTTTCAACTGTGGCCGCCGTGGTCACATCCGACGACTCTATCCTCTGTTTGGGGGGCGGCTTGCTAGGGAGTTAGGAGATAGAAGGGGCCAACGTTCCTATCGGGATGTTCTTAGGCCTTGTCCGGCATTGGGTGCGGCTAGTAGAAGGTGGCTGGATGTTGGCCAGCTCACGGCAGAGGAGTTGAAGGTTAGGAACGCCTGGCTGCGGAGGTGTCTCTACGTCGCCATGCTGGAAGGTCACACAGAGGCTGAGGAGGTCCGGAGGAGGTTGGTGGAGGTGTCTGGAAGTGGGTGGGAGGTAGTTAGAGTTACTTCCTTCTCCTTCCTGGTGGTGGGTGATGTGGTTGAAGCAGTGGAGAGGATGGTTGAGTTGGGTTGCCTGGCTGTGGGTGAAGCTTTGACCTGACTGCAGCGTTGGTCGCTGGCGAGAGGCACTTTCCTCAACCCGTCGATTAGAAGATGCAGGGTGGTCTTCGAAGGCATCCCGGTGCACCTCTGCGACCATGGGGGACTCTCCTTCTTTGCCACGGGGTTCAGGGCGGTGGAGGCCGGTTCTTGTGAGTTTTTTCCCCATGAGTTCTCGGACGACCGTGGCTGCCGTCGTTCAGGTGGCCAGCCTGGCGGAGATTCCGGCGATCGTCTCTGTCTGCATGGAAGGGGTCCAAGTGGTTGTTAGGGTGTGGCTCTTAGCTATGTAGTCTGAGGCGTGAGGCGAGCGAGGCGACCAGGGGGGCGCCTCACGCCTCAAAGGCCTAGGCGATGGCCGAGGCGTTTGAGGCGAGAAATTAATAAAAAAATAAAACTAAAATTATATGTCACAATATCACAAAAATATATATTTTGAATGTCGATTACCCTGCAGTCCTGCACGCACGAATGAGTGTCCACTGCGGCACTGCCAATTGCCGATTCCCCTACACAATAACAACATATATAAGCCTATTATGCCCACTGCCACCCATGGCCACGAGATTGAGAGATGGGAGAGACAGAGTAAGAGAGATCAGAGAGACAGTGGAGAGAGTGAGAGTGAGAGATCAGAGAGACAGTGAGAGATCGTAGAGAGTGAGAGAGTGAGAGACAGTGGAGAGATTGAGAGTGAGAGATCAGAGAGACTGTGAGAGATCGGAGAGAGTGAGAGAGTGAGAGATCGGAGAGAGTGAGAGATCGGAGAGAGAATGAGAGAGAGAGAGAGATCGGAGAGAGTGAGAGAGTGAGAGCGAGAGATCGGACAGAGTGAGAGAGAGAGATCGGAGAGAGTGGAGAGAGTGAGAGATCGGAGAGGCAGTGGGAGATCGGAGAGAGTGGACATACCGAGAGTGAGAGTGGCCGGAGGAAGCCGGAGGAACCCGGACTGCCGCACGCCGCGGAGGAAGTTGGAGCCGCTGCCGCTCGCCGCTGCCGCTCGCCGGGCGCCGGAGGGAGGAGACTCGCAGTCGCCGCTGCCGCGGAGGTGGAAGCACCGAAGGCAAAAAAATAAACACACAGGCGAAACCCTCGGGGGCGGGGGGGAGTTAACCGACGGACGCGTATATCGGGTCGTTGAGACCCGATACGCGGATCCGGCAAGCGGGCGAGCGGGCGAGGCGCGCGGAGGCGGCAGACGCGCGCGAGGCGCGCGGAGGCGGCAGACGCGCGCGAGGCGCTCGCCTCGGCGAGCCGGGACGGTGCGAGGCGGGCGACGGGAGCCTCGCCCCGCCTCACCGCCTAGGCGGTCGCCTCCGCGCGTTTTTGACTACACAGGCTCTTAGAAGAGGAGAAGGTGGCGCCGACGGCGAAGGTGGCGGAGGCAGGGTTGCAGGGCAGGAGGCGGGACACGACCGGCCTGGTGCCGGTTTGGCGGCCGATTCAAATTTGAATCGGCTGCCCTGCGTAGAGGCCTCCGGTCGGGCGGTTGCTACCTGGGTTTGGAGTGGTTCGAGTGAGCGGACCCGCCACTTACTCGATTGTCCGCCGTGTATCGGGTCCCGGGTCCCAGGAAACCGGTATCGCTCATCTTCCCCGCCCGATTCCGCTGTGTTGCAGGGCCGCAGACGGGCTCCCTCGTGTCGGTGGCCAGCAGGCCATCCTCTGCTGGCTCCCCTCCGGTGGTGGTTGTGCCCCCCCCCCCCTAGGGGGTTGACTCTCTGATCGAGCCTGCACTGGGAGCGCAGGGGAGGACTTCCTCCGCCAGTGGCAGGAGAGGCAAGGATTGCACAGTTCTTTCCTCGGCGGACCAGGAATGCAGGGGAGACGACGTTCTCCACAGGCCCTCCTCTCCAACGATCCCGACACTGATCTCAGGGGAGAATATGGAGATTCTCGCAGCTCATCCTCTCCGCGTGGTCGGCGGCTCGGAGGAGGGTAGGGGGGCTCCAGCTCAGTCCCCTCCCCTCCCGGCGTGGCGCAGTGTGGTTCCAACTGTATCTGAAGATCTAAGGGACACCTTTGGTGATGGTTGACTACCTGGGCCGTCTTCAGGGGCACCGGAGATGGTGATGTCTGCCGGCGGTGGGCTGCGGGGAGATGGGTCAATGGACTTTGTCCTCAGGGAGGCTTCAGAGGAGTCCCAGGAGGGGGCTTTGGCGGAGGCGTCGGGTGCTATCGTCGGCCTGATGGGGTTTGGGGAGTCGGAGGAGGAAGGTATCCCGGGCAAGGAGGAAGGCAAAGTTTTGATGGGCGAAGTGGAGAGGTGGATTGAGGAACGCTTCAGGGAGCTAACTGGGAAGTTGGGTGTCTCCTATGAGGGGGTGGATAAGGGGATTAGGGGATCCCTTCTTCTGATCCAGAAGAGATGGCTTGTTGCATTGGCAAGAGAGGCCAAGATGGAGAAATCACTAGTGAGAGTTGAGGGAGGGGCGGAGGTGAGAGAGGTGGAGGGGGAAGAGAAAGAGGGAGGAGTGGGGTGCACTTTTCTTTTCCCATGAGGGTTATCTCGTGGAATGTTTGGGGTCTAGCGGGAGGGGAGAAGAGGAGAGTGATGAGGGAGATGCAAGGTAGACATCCTGTGCTTGCAAGAAACTAAGTGTGAGGGGGAGGGAGAGGATCTGACCAGAGAGATAGGTGGTGGGAGACTTTCTCAAGGGGTGGCTTCTCCGGCAGTGGGCAGGGCTGGCGGGATTATGGTGTTGTGGAATCCCTTTGAGGTGAAGGAGGTGGAAGGAGAGGCAAGTGGGCCGGTGGGCTATTTCTCTTCACTTCCGCTGTCTGAGGGATGGTTTCTCGTGTGACTTCTTTGGGGTCTACGGACCCCAATCTAGGGAAGGTAAATGCGGGCTCTGACATGAGTTGATTGAGTTCTATCTCTCTTCCGACTGCCCCTGGTGTGGGGGTGGAGATTTCAGTGTAGTGACATCAGTCTCGGAGAGGACTGGATCTCATTCCCAAACGGGAGAGACATAGGACTTTTGCGACTTCATCCAGTAGGTTACCCTCATAGGTATTGGATTAGTGAACGCGTAGTTCACCTGGTCCAACTTGAGGGCGACCCCTTCATACTCCAGACTGGACATATTTCTCGTGTCGGCGGATTAGAGTCCCGCTTTCCCTTTGTGCAGGGATCCTATTTGGCTAGGTCAACCTCAGATCATAAACCTATCTTATGGAGGACCAACAGAGGTCAAGAGAGGAGCCAGACTTTTAGATTTGAGAGGTGTTGGCTTAGAAAGGCAGACTTCTTAAACTTAGTGAGGAGGGAATGGAACAAGCACAGTCCACATGGCACCCTCATGGCCACTCTGGTTGGCAAACTGAAGCATCTATCTTGTGTGCTCAGTAGATGGGGCGCCGGCAGGAGTCTACCCGACAGGCAGGAAAAGGAGAGGATTCTTCATCAGCTTGAAGCCCTGGACTAGTTGGAGGAGGTGGGTTTGCTTGACGATATTGCTAGGAGGAACAGAGACTCGTTGCGTGTTCAGTATGATGAGATTCTCATTAGGGAAGAGATTTATTGGAAGCAGAGGTCGACGGACAAATGGCTTAAGGCAGGCAACAGGAACAGAGTACTTTCACAGGTTGGCGTTGGCTAGGAGGAGGATGAACCATATTGCTTCCCTTTAGGTTGGGGGGGATATCTATCCAGAGGGATGAGGACATCAGACGAGCGGCCATGGACTTCTACTCTGGGCTTTTCTCGGAGGAGCAGGCGAGCATGCTGGATTTCTCTCATGGCTTGCTCCCCCATCTCTCTGCTTCTGAGAAGGAGACTCTTGTTGGAAGAGGAGATCAGACATGCATTCTTCTCTTCTGTTGGGGACAAGGCCGCTGGGCCTGATGGCTTTCCCATAGTGTTCTTTCAACAGTGTTGGGATATTATCAAGTAAGACCTTGTTGGTGCTTGTTGAAGCAAAAAGAAAATGACACAAAAAATAAAAATAATGAATAAATGGCTATCTATAGAGGCTGCCCCCTTTTAAATCCCTTGTTATGGGGTTTGGACTGGGTCCAAACCCCCATGAGGGGTTTTGGACCGGATCCAACCCTCATGGAGGGGTTTTGGATCGGGTCCACCCCCGCATGGGAGGTTTGGTCCGGGTCCAACCCCTCCAATGGGGGGTTTGGACCGGATCAACCCCCCATGGGGGTTTTGGTCCGGGTCCAACCCCCTCCATGGAGGTTTGGACCGGATCAAGCTCTATGAAGGTTTTTTTGACCGGATTAAATAATTTTTTGGACCTGATCAAGTCTTAAATGGGTGCTATACCCTAGTTAGCAAGCAGTGTGAACAGTGGAATAGCAACACAACAGTAGTAGCAGTAAATCAAGATTAGGCAGCAGCAACAATCAGAATTAGCAGCATATCAACAATAACTGCAACAGCAGCAACAACACAGTAACTGCAACAGCAGCACATGAAACAACTGCAGCAGCAGCAAACAAGATTGGTAGCGGCAGCAGGCAGTGATTCCCTTACAGCAACAGAACTAACAAAGCAGCTGATTGGCAAGAACAGCAGCTAACAAGGTTAGCAGCAGCAGTAAACAAAATCAGCAGTAGCACAACAAGAATAGATGCAACAACAGCACAATAGCAGCAGCAGCATAGTACAGTAATCCCCTGGCCTCCTTTGAATGAGCTTGGACCGGATCCAACCCCATGGAGGGGTTTTGGACCGGGTCCACCCCCCCATGGGGGGTTTGGTTCTGTCCAACCACTCATGAGGGGTTTGGTCCGGATCATGGTATGCAGTCTCGCGAGATCTCGCCGAGATCTCTGTCTCGGTGCGTCCGCGAGGCACGAAACCGTCCCGAGTAGGCGCATCTCGGCGATTACCCTAAAAGCCTTAAACCCTCACCCCCCCGACCCCCGTCGAGTCCTCACGAGTCACGCCTTCATTTGACTTTTTCATGTTAATTTTTTGTGTCAATTGTCTTAGTTCATTTTGTCGAAATGGGCGATCAAGGTGGTAGCAGTCTTGGGAAAATAGTGAATTCTTGAAGAATTATTTAAATTTTATAAGGTATAATTTTAGATTTGTGTAACTTTTGATGCATATTGATATTAGTGCATGTGAATGGATTTCTTATTGTTATCGTTACTCTTTATTTGGTAAAATTGAGTTGTCAATTACAAAAACATGTTTGTGAAATTGAGTGGTTAGTATAAAAGAATTATGATTTTCTTAGAAATAGACTATATATATGAAAAAATGTTCCAAAATTCCCGAACCCGATCTCCCGAGATTTTTTCGAGATCTCTCCGAGATCTCTTCTCTCCAACCCCCCCGAGACGAAGCCGAGATCCGATATGGCAAACCATGGTCCGGATCCAACCCCCATGGGGGTTTTTTGGACCAGATCAACCCCCCCCCCCCATGAGGTTTTTTTGTCCGGGTCCAACCCTCATATGAGTAGTTTGGGCCGGATCCACCTCAAACTCCCCCATTTGGCTACTTTGGTCTGGGAGAAACCCCTCCTTTTTGGTGTTTGGTCCGGATCAAGCCTTGGGTTCCCCATTTTGGTCCGGATTGAGGGTGTAACCGCAGGCCACTCCTTCGGGGCTTGTTTGCACGCGGAATTTTCGAGGACATCCGATTTTGTCGGATGGATATGCCTATATTTTGGCATATTTGTGAATTCCGCGCTTTTTGGGATTTATCAGACGATTTAGGATTCGTGTACAGGACCTTTCCCCACCGACCGGAGTCGGTGTTAATTTACATCGATACAAGTCCCAACACCTTTGATTAATTGTCGAAGAACGCCTTTTGCCTCTATGCATTGTGACATAAATGATCTTGACGATCGCCCGTTACGGGTACACACTCTTACAAAGAAATTTGGAGCTTTTATTTCCTTGAACATTTGTGATTGGAATTATACTCGATCTTCAAGATCTTTACATATGGTCCCGATTGTGTAATCGGGTCTTCAGGATTACATCCGGTTGCAACCGGAGCCTTTGGATTTACTTTCATCTGCATTTAGATCTTTGAATTTGCTTTCGTCCTGATCGGGTCGTTGTATTTACTTCTGTCCCCTGATTGGACGATTGAACTTGAATTCCATCACGATCGAACTGTTGGATCGCCAAGATGATCACTGTCGGTCTGTTGGAATCGCTTCGTGGTCATAATCACTCATTTTTTATTGTGATCGGACCCTTAAGTTGGCTTGGTGCCCATAAAGGACATTCCCACTTGAGGCGGGATATATTTGTAATTTTTCCTCTATCAGGATATTTTTGCAGCTTTCTCAAACATTGGGTATTTCCACCCTTTTTTCGGAAATAGCCCCGTCACTTCCTGATTTCTTGGACATTCCCATTGCTTTTGACCTTTCGGAACATATTTAACATTTCTTGACTTCTTGGAGATCGCCCCGTCGTATGACTTCCTGGGCGTTCATGACTTCATTTCTTGACTTCTCGGGAATAGCCGTGTCATTTGACTTCTTAGGCATTCCTTGTCTTAATTTATGGACTTCTCAGGAATAATCTTGTCATTTGACTTTTTGGATATTGCTTGTCTTAATTTCTTGACTTCTCAGGAATAATCCCGTCATTCGTCTTCTTGGATATTCCTTGTCTTAATTTCTGGACTTCTCGGAAATAATCCCGCCATCCGA
The DNA here is from genome assembly GCA_022559845.1 of Amorphophallus konjac. Lineage (NCBI taxonomy): Eukaryota > Viridiplantae > Streptophyta > Magnoliopsida > Alismatales > Araceae > Amorphophallus > Amorphophallus konjac. The sequence continues at coordinate 529,212,488 of CM040121.1, forward strand.
CTTCTTGGGTATTCCTTGTCTTGAATTCTGGATTTCTCAGAAATAACCCGGTCATTCGACTTATTGGGTATTCTTGACTTCATTTCTGAACTTCTTGGAGCTCCATGAAAAGATATATGGATTTGGATGGTTGGCCATAAGCCGAACTCAGGAGAGCGCACACCGCTTCAGAGAAGGGCCGTGGTTCCGCTCCACCGAGTCGTGCAAACGGCGTAAACCAGAACAAGGGTATTTTGGTAATTTTGAGACCCCACAAATGGAGCTATTTCTGTAATTTTCCCACAACCATGGGTGTTTCTGTAAGTTTTCCTTCATTAGGGAGATTTCTGTGATTTTTCTGCTACCGGGGACATTTCATTAATTTTCCCGTTATCGGGGGCATTTCAGCAATTCTCCCGCCACCGGGGATGTTTCTGTAATTTTTTCGTCACCGGGGGTATTTCTGCAATTTTCCCGTCATCCGGGGTATTTCTGTAATTTTCCCGTCACCGGGGGTATTTCTGCAATTTTCTCGTCATTCGGGATTTTTCTGCAATTTTTCCGTCATCCGGGGGTATTTCTGCAAATTTCCCGACATCCGGGGTATTTCTGCAAATTTCCCGTCATCCGGGGTTTTTCTGCAATTTTCCCGACACCCGGGGTATTTCTGTAATTTTCTCGTCACCGGGGGATATTTCTGTAATTTTTTGCCCACCGGGAGTATTTCTGTAATTTTTTGCCCATCGGGAGTATCTTTGCAATTTTCCATCACCGGGGGTATCTTTGCAATTTTCCGACATCCGGGATATTTCTGCAATTTTTCCGCCACCAGGGACATTTCTGTAATTTTCCCATAACCGGGGATATTTTCGTAATTTCCTGCCCTCGGGGGCATTTCTGCAATTTTTTGCCCTCTGGGGTCATTTCTGTAATTTTTTTGCCCGTCGGAGGCATTTCTATAATTTTTTGCCCACCGGGGGCATTTCTGCAATTTTTTGTCCACTGGGGGCATTTCTATAATTTTCTGCCCACCGGGGGTATTTCTGTAATTTTCTGCCCACTGAGGGCATTTCTGCAATTTTCTGTCCACCGGGGGCATTTCTATAATTTTCCTGGACATCAGAAGGTACTTCCCATACATTCCTAAGGTTCTTCATGGACTTTGGCTATTTATGAAATTTGTATGGCTTCATCTTCATTTCATCAACTTTGATGATCAAAAGATCATATACGCACACTCTTTTGTGGGTTTTAGTTTAATAACAAAACATATTGAAATCTTCAAGCCAACAAGAGCTTTAGAAGATAACAAAATGTTTGTTACAACTTCAAGCAACTTTGAGCAGAGTTTAACAACTTCAAAAGCTCGGAGCTTCTTTCTTCTTCTTTTGCTTCAACCTTACACGAGAGTCTCTCCAAAAGTTCCTCTCCAGCCAAAAAGAATTCTCTCTCTGCTAGGAGAGGTCTTGGGGTTTTTATAGGAGGTGGAGGAGGCCAATGGGGAGATCCCCCGGACCTTGGAGAAGGTAACTCCCATGCCCTTTCACCTCCCAATGTCTCTTCCTCTTCTTTTCTTCCGTTTCTTCTTCTCCCTATTCTTCCTCCCCCGGAGGTGCAGCAGCAAGAAGGAAGATGAGGGGAGGTAACTCCCCCCAGTGGGAGTAGCAGGCAGGCCCGGGGGGGGGGGTGTCCCCCCGGTGTAGCGGACAGGGGGGAAGCCCCCCGATTGGAGCAGACCGGGGGGAGCTCCCCCGGTGCAGTAGAGAGGGGGGGGAGTCCCCCCAGTGGGCCTAGACCCGGGGGGAGCTCCCCCGGTGCAGCAGTAGGAGGGGGGGAGTCCCCCCCGGTTGGGAGCAGCAGCAGGAGGGGGGAACCCAAGGAAGGCAGTATCGGTTTCGGCCGAAACCAGTTGAAACCCTTTAAAAAATTAAAAAAAAATTATGATCCTGTCTGGTTTCGGTCGAAACCGTCCGGTTCGGTCGAAACCGTCCGGTTTCGGACCGAAACAGGTCGGTTTCGGACGAAACCCTTAATGGTTTCGTCCGAAACCATTAAAAAATATTTTTTAATAGTTTCGGACCTGCTACAGTATTTAGGTGCGGTTTCGGATCGGTATCGGCCGAAACCGATACGTTTCGGCCGATACTGCCTTCCATGGGGGAACCCCCCGGTGGAGCAGCAGAGGGGGGAGTCCCCCCCGTGGGCCCAGACCCGGGGGGAGCTGGTTGGGAGCAGCAGCAGGAGGGGGGAGTCCCCCCCCCCCCCCGGTTGGGAGCAGCAGAGGTGGTAGTCCCCCCCGTGGGCCCAGACCCGGGGGGAGCTCCCCCGGTGCAGCAGTAGGAGGGGGGGAACCCCCCGATGGAGCAGCAGGGGGGGAACCCCCCCCCCCCCCCCCCCCCCGACCCGGGGGGAGCTCCCCCGGTGCAGCAGCAGGAGGGGGTAAGTGGGGAAACTCCCCCGGTGGGAGTGCAATTCTCAATATTCAGGGGGTGTGGTCACCACCTTCTGGTGGCCACGGAGAGTTCCGATCACCTTCCAAGCCAATGTCAAGACTAAAAGGAGTCTTCTTTTTTGTTTGTTACCGGCCTTAAGATGGCGTCTTGCTACCCGTTGTTTTTTGGAGTAACGAGAATTATATTCCAATGCCGTAGGGATACCTGATGGCACTAAAAAATTTAATTTCGTATGGACTTTATCCCGTGAGCGTATAATTTCACGTCGCTCACGAGGTGTTCAGCAGAATGCCCACTTGTCATAAAGAGCTAAAAGCTCGACTTGGCGCGGGCTTTTGTTGAGTTGGTGAGCATCTGTATGACGGTGATGACCTAGTTTCTTAGTTTTCGAATTTTTATGTAATTGCCAGAAATCATGAACTTTTTTGGGTTCAACAGGGCTCTATAAATACCCCAGTGGGGGTCTCACTTGAGAGGGGGGAATGCAGAGAGAGAACAGAGATAGAGGCGTAGCGAGTGCGGAAGAGCAGTGCTTGTGTGCTTGTGCTTCTGAAGGCCCATTCTATTGGGTTTTGTGCTTGTGCGGTGCTGTGAGGGTATGATACAATGAGAAATCAGTCTGTTACCCCATGTGCATCACAAGTCCCTATGTGAACTATGTAATTCATGTATCTCTTCGGGGAAATGAGATTATACCCCCTCGGAATTCTAATCTCATAGGAAGGCTCTTCCGAGTCTTATAATTGTGTAAACATCTGGGGTTTGTCCGGGAAAGTTGTATAAGCCCCGATCGTCTATGAACAAGGGGTCATGTACAACCTAAAACTTGTCGAAAAATAGAGAGTAGAGACAGAGCGCAGCGAGGAGAGAGCGCAGAAGACTCTTGTGCTTGCACTTTTGAAGGCCCATCCTTCAGGAGGGTTTGTGTTGTGCACTTGTGCTTGTGCTCACAGTGAGGGTATGCTATAGAATTGTCCCTCCTTGGGTCCGCACACATGTTCGTGGTGTGATTAATGTAACCTCATTGTAAATGTCTTGGGGAAAATAATGTGATTCCCTGCCCAATTTAGGGAAAATTACAAATCAACCCCCCAATCGAGGGAAAATTGCAAACATACCTAAAAAGGGGGTTTGATATATGTGAAACTCAAATTCAACGGTCTATTCTGGTGGTGGAATGAAGGCCAAATGTAAATCAAATGACCCGATTATGTAATCGGGATTTCATGTATTTTGTAAAGATGAATATAAAGAATGAAATGTCTAGTTTTCTTCTGCAAATGTGTATCTCTAACGGGTGATCTCTTTGATCAAATTGGTTAGATAAAACCCCCAATATCACAACGGATATTATGGAGGTCGAGAGGTGTTTCTTTGACAGTTAATCAAGGGTATTCGGATTTTACGCCGGTGTAAATAAACATCGACTACGGTCGATGGGGAAATGTCCCGTACCCTAACCCAAATCATTTGATAAACCTAAATTCATGGAAATAATAGTGTACTTGATGCTTAAATAATCACGAATGTGCATTTTCTTCTTCAAAGGAGAAGCATTTATTTATTTATTTATTTCTGTGAGTTAAACTGTGCTGTTCAAGAGTTCCAGGAAGGCAGGGCGCACTTGCGTGGTATTAACAAAACTTTGTTGGTGTTGATTCCTAAGAAGATGGGCGCACAAGATCTAGCAGGCGCCAGACCGATTAGCTTGCTCAATAGCACTTATAAAATCATTTCCAAGGTGCTGGCTTCCAGGTTCAATAGGGTCATTGCCAGTCTGGTCAGTGTTTATTAGGGAGCTTTCATCAGGGGAAGGCACATACAAGAAAACTTTCTAGTAGCTCATGAGTGTTTGTCTGGCATGAAGTAGCAATAAAAGAGGGGAGTGATCCTTAAGCTGGATTTTGAGAAGTCGTATGATAGGGTTAACTGGTGTTGTCTCCTACAGGTGTTAGAGAAGATGGGTTTTCACTGGACTTAGCTTAGATGGATATGAGATTGCATTTCGTCCGCTTCCTTTGCTGTTCTCATTAATGGGTAGCTATCCTCGTACTTCTAGAGTGGGAGAGGGCATTGGCAGGGGGACCCATTATTTCCGCCATTGTTTTTGTTGGTAGCTCACATTCTGAGTAGATTGTGGGTGAGGGCGGAGGCGGCAGGGGTTATACGAGGTTTCCAGTCAAGGTGGGAGGGTAACTGTATCATCCACCTCCAGCATGCTGACGACACAATACTCTTCCTTCCTGATGAGGAGCAGCAAATGTTCGACGCCAGGTTGATGCTTCAAATGGTACAGGACATCAGTGGTATGAAGGTTAACTACTCCAAAAGTCTTATTGTCGGGCTCAACATGGAGGCTTCTGCCCTCAGGCGGCTTGTTGGTTTGTTTGGGTGTCAGGTTGGGGGATTTTCTCTCTCTTACCTAGGCCTCCCTTTGTCCCCAGGTGCTCTTCATTGCAGGGACTGGCAAGTGGTGGTGCAGAAATATAAATCCAGACTAGCAAGGTGAAAAGCGAGACTCCTCTCCTATGGAGGTCACCTTGTGTTGTGCAGATCTGTGCTGGACAGCCTGTCGACTTATTTTCTCTCCATCTTCAGATTCCCCAAGATTGTGGCGAAGAAGCTGATATCCATCCATGCCAGATTCTTTTGGCATGACAGTGGAAATAGAGAGAGGGTGGCATGATATTTCTTGGGGACGAGTGTGTAAGAACAAGGAATGTGGCGGGGTGGGTATCAAGAACATCAGAGATTTTAACTTGGCACTCCTCTGTAAGTGGTTGTGGAGGCTTGGGACTGGGATGAAGGTTTATGGCTGTAGCTTATTAGACAGACATACTACTCCACAACTAGAGGGTGGGACATGTTACCGTCCACGCTATACAAGGTCTCCCCGATTTGGAGAGGGATCCTACAGGCTGTGGACTTTATCAAAGTCAGTGTTCAAGTCAGATTGGGAGATGGGCAAGGGAGTCTCTTTTGACAGGACAAGTGGTGTGGCGACTTCACCCTTGCAGAGGTTTTCCCGGACCTGTTCGCTATTGCAGCGGCGCCTAGTGGGTCGGTGGCTCACTCCTTTGATGCCGAACTTGTCGGGGGCATTTGGGCTCCCACCTTCAGGGGAAACCTTCATTCTCAAAAAATGGACCAATTTCAGTTGCTTTTGTCCTTTCTTCTTGACTTTTGGCCAATGCGTGACACGGCAGACACTTGGGTGTGGAGATGGGCGGCGGAAGGGACCTTCTCAGTCAGGTTTGCTTACTCTCTTATTTCAGAGGGGGGTGTGCAGCACTCTTATGTTTCCCAGGTTTGGGCTCCCAAAAGCCCTCTAAAGGTGAAGGTGTTACTTTGGAGAATTTCTTATAGTCGGCTTCCCACTTGCGATAGGGTGACTCCCTTTCTGCAACACATCTCCCCCTTGTGATGTTTGTGTGGGGAGGAGGAGGACCTAGATCATTTATTCGCAGGATGTGCCTATGCGAGCAGTGTTTGGACGAGGTTACAACAAAGGCTACAACAGCCGGTTCGCCAGTTCGTGGGGGTGCAACAGCTCTTCACCAGGTGGCATAAGGACTGGAAGCTGAAGGGAGACTCTTTCATTTGGTGGCTGATCCTCCATGCCACACTGTGAGCCTTGTGGAGTGAAAGAAACAATAGGATATTCAAGAGGGAAGCGAGGCCTGAGGATAGATTAGTGTCTTTTGTTTGTGTGACAATGTCCACTCGGGCGAGAGAGAATTGTAAAGTGGAGAATGATAATTCCTTGCTTTTTTTGTTGTTGGGGAGTTAAAGGGGAACACCATTCTGGTAGGGAGGTCCTTTTTGTAAAGGGGTTTTTTTGAGGGCTCAAAGTTTATACTTGTACATTTCATTTCCTTTTAATATACTTGTGGTATCATCCACTTTTCAAAAAAAAAGCTAAATAATTCTGCCATCCATCTCTCTTTCTCACTGGAAAAGAAAACAATCAGAAGTAAATCCTGTTTCTTAATCAAAATCTTTGCAGAGAACTTTGGATTTTTTCAGGAGAGAAAGGGGTACAACGGCTGGATGGAAGCAGTCAAAGGATGTAAATGGATTGGCTTATAGATCTAAAATGGATGATAGTGGTTATACATCTGGCATGATATAGGGCATGCTCTATGTTTGGATTTGTTTACTTAAAAAGAGATGTGAAATAGAGATGGGACTTTGAATGTTGACATTCTACATATTCATGGCAATATATCATATCCAGTGAATTTTTTGTTACGGGTGTGTTACCTTTTATTTTCTTTTTTCTGGTTGAAAACAGATAGTACCATAAGTTCATTAAATGATAAAGGGTACCCACAAGTGTATTAACTGTATGCTCTCAAAAAATACCCGTGTATGGAAAGAAAAGGGCCAACACCAAGATGGTGTCAAACATCACCCCCTCCTTATAGCACAGGATAGAAGTAAGGTCATTTACATAAAATCTTAGCCCACTCTTGGACCCTACTAAGGTTCCATCTTCCATTCAACCCACAAGCTCTCTAGTCCACCCTGTCTGGGAGCCTACGTGCACAATGAAACTTGTCTAGAATCTGCAGTCAAACCGAGCATATGAACACCTAGTGAACAAGTGATAGGGACTCTGCTCCACAATGGAAACAAATTGTCTTGGTACCCTCCAGAAATTTTTGCAACTCATTTACAAATGGGTGGTTTACCATGTGAGATTCTCCGAATGAGGATCTTAGGAAGTGACACCTGATTGTCTAAAGAGAAAGGATCCCACCATCCACTGAATTTATGGGCTCATTTAACTGAAAACTTCCCATTGCCACCCATTCCATGTCCAAGCATCTGTCCTGCTGAAATCAATATATTGATCATGAAGGAGGAAAACAATTCTCTAAGATGGACAATTTCCTTCCTAGGTCTCTTTTGATTGATGGAGTGCATCCCCCCACACCCCCCACCCTTGAAGGCTTACTGTCATACGCCTGTGCTACCACTGCCATAGATTTACCTAGAAGGCCAAGGAAACCTTTTCTCTTGTGGAAAGTCTCCACACCTTCTGTCTTTTGGAAGGGAGCATCGCTGATCATTACCGCAGAGACCTTGATACCAATCCGTATCACACCCTTAGCTTGAAGGATATCACTCCACAAATGAGAATGTTTGCTCAATGTGCTAGGTAGTATCATGTCCCAATCCTTGGACCTCCCGTCTTTTGCTGCCATATCACTTCCATCCATAGACCTTTTCCTCAAAGCAAGCTTCTAAAACCACTTGCCAAAAAGTGCCAAGTTAAAATGCATCATATGTTTCATAATCCACCAGCCTCCCTGCCCTTGCCTCTTCTGCTCCAACTGATACGATGTCATTCCCTGCATTGGTCCATTCCCACACCAGAAAAGTCTGTCTTCATAGAGAGAACTTTCTACTTTCGCTGGTACCTTGAAGTGTAACAAAAGTATATATAGGAAGATCACGTAGCACCAACTTGCAAGACACCCCCTCCCCCCGTAGGAGACTTTTTCTTTCTGGCCTGCCAATTCGGATTCAAATGTCTGAATGAACCTCTGCCACTCACTGCAATGCAGAGCTCCACAGTCAGAGGTAAAAATGGGAAAGAGGAAACTTTTCTACATTACAACCCTTAGTTGCAGCTTCCCTACTTGTATTCTGTATTCAACCCTATCATCTAGCTTTTCTCAGGTTTTATTTTAGTCCTCTCACCTCGTTTGGGAACTCCAACATAAATCTGATGGCATATAGTTGTTTGTCCTTATGAATAACGAAGAGAATGGTATCATCTGCATAATGTAGGTGAGAAACCTAAAAACCACATGCATGAGTCTAGAACCTTTTACAAGAACCTTCTACCAATGTGAAACATAGGTGGATAGATCCTCAATCTCCAAGATTGCAAAGTTGGCCGAAGTGATAGGATATCTCATCTATCTGGTGATACCATAACACGATAGTGGCATGTGACAGATTTTGCAGAAAAAGGGGGAATCAGAAATCTTAAAAGAACATGGCAAAATACTGAGGCAAAATTCTCATGGAAAGAAAGAGGAAAGCATATAAAATAGGTCCCCTGGTCACCTTCCAAAAAATGCATAACTGGAGAAGACTTATTTTATAATTGAGTAGGGGATTTCGTGATGCAGCTGGAGTTGCATATAATCACTCTGGGTGCGGGATTGTCTCTATCATCTTGGTAGAGCATATCCTTCCTTTTCCCTGTAATCGATTTTCTCTCGATGAATTGTGGCCATTGATCACCTTCCAAAAAATATAAAATAAGCTCCTGGGGGCCTCCATTAGTTGCCAACATGGCTCCCATGGTGCCACTGTTAGCTCTTGACAATGCCCTCCTTGGGTGCTACCTTTAGTTGCTGACAGTGGAACCCCAGCACTAAGTTGCCACTGTTAAGAGCCCCTTTGGCTATGCTTCCCAAACACCAAAGAAATCCTTCTAGTCAAAAGCATTCTCTGCCAGCACTGGTTCTCCTATGCAAAGAAAGTGGAGATTGTCATGGCAGGTTTCTTCTCCACTCTATAGATGGGAACTAGAGCCTTCTTCTGGACAGTGGCAGAGGCAGATTTTTTTTTCTTCTTTTCTTTTGGGGGGGGTGGGGACATTAGAAAGAATCAAGTATACAAGAAGTTGTGCAAAAGCTATGATTTTAATTATGTTCTACATGATGACTGAGAAAAATTCTATACTTTACTGGGGAATTTTCAGAGCTTTGAGGTGGGGGCATGGCCCCTGCTAGACCCCTAGCTCTGCCACTGCTTCTGGAGTTCATGCATCATCCTCCAAGGGCCACCTGAATGCCTTTGTGGCCATATAGTCTGCATTCTAATCAAACTATGCTGGTTGACATGCCAGAGAAATCCAGCGGACACAAGATGAACTTCTGGATCCACATAAGCCATCATAGAATCCAATTGACCCAAAACATTGATCCGTGGATGTGAGAGGTAATTTCCCCAAAGCTGGTTAATCATCCGGATTCGGATTAGCAAGTGGCCTTAGCCTTAGTCCAAACAATTAAGAGGAGGCTCCACAATCCACAAAGCTGAAATTGGGTCACCACTGGGTCTAAGGTAGAAGGACAATTGGAGCATGAGGACCCATTTTGTATTCTGACTAGCCCTCCCTCCATGGGTCCAGTTTTCAACTTTGAACGAGTCATGAGATTTCGTTGTGTACTTCGAGCTTACCTCCTCTCCACTGTCATCTTCAACCTCCACATCCCACTGAAACTATAATGGCTCCACCACCATCTGTCACCCTACCAGCAGGGAGTAGGTCTAACTGGGAAAGACCTCCCCCTTTGATTAGATCTCCATCACCAAGAGCACTTGTCTGGATCTGCAAACAAGAACCTCTATCTCCACCAAAAGATGATTCCTCTGCTGATGGCAGCGAGCTAGCCTAGAGACCAGCAATTGGATGCCCACCTCGTCACAGAGTATAATTGGAACTTCAATAAAGATCACCATCAGCTGGATGATCCTAAGGTCTTGGTAACCACCCCTCCCCCCAACCCCCACCCCCCAAGCCCATGTGCTTGCTCAACAAAGAGAGGGGGGTGGGAACACCCGCAAGCACCACATTGCCAAATGCTACAGGTGACCTTCGATTGACACCATCGTCTCAGCTGTTAATAGATGACATGCAGAGGAAACTGCTTCTACAAATCTGAAAGACCTCCCAGCTTTTCTTCCCCTTCCCCTTTATTCAGAATCTGCTTCATGTGGACCATGTCTGCACCTCTTTCCATGAGGGAAAACCAAATGTCCTCTCCCAGAGTCCACACATCTTATTGGATGCCTGCGGAAACCTGGAAACATTCCCTCAGCAGACACCATTTGCAGAGAATCCCAGTGTGCCAGAACCCTAGAAATTTCTCTAGCCTTTCCAGCCAACGGAATGTCCTACCTGGCAGATGGCCAGTGCCCCCAAAGGTACCTGTGTCAGTGTTATCATTGTTGGTCAGATAGCATCTGCTCGGGCATGCTGCTCCATCCTGCTCGGGCTGTCAGCACTAGGGTGATTTGTTTGTTGTAGAGTGTTATACATTTCTACAGGGGATTGGAAAATGCATGGAGACGTGGAAAAGGATATGCAAAAAAATGTGTAATAGGGGATGTGAGATGATATAGAGGTAAAACAATAGTCATACTAGCATTCAAAAATTGACAGGTCTTTGCTGTCATATGTGGTCTTTTCACAGTAAAATTCTTTTAATTTTGAAGTAAAAAGGATTTTTCATCATAATTTGTACTGCTGGTTCAATGCTGGTTTGTTTTCATGTATCTAACCAACTGAGAAAGCTTTGAACTATGTTCAAATATTTGATAAATTTATTTTATGTGGAAAAATGTCTTTTGTTGCTATACAAAGGTAACTTTTGAAGTGTACATTGCTCATTGCTATGCTTTGGCTTATGCTACAGTTGAAACCTCCTACAGCTGCAAGGTCTGGATCTGGACCCTCATGGAAGGTATGCAATTACAGATACATCATTTTATGGGGGATCATGTTTATATACTTTTTTTAAGGTGATGGTGCCGTTTCATTACACAGGAATGATTTTTCTTTTGAAAGTGTTGCAAAGATGAATGCATATAGACAAGAATAAGAGCTATTGAGAAATCTCCAGAAAAAGTCCCTGGCCTTAATCAATTATCTTATGAAAGCAACTTTCTCTCAATTTTTAGCATTCTACCCAAGAAGTTGCATATTTCGGGGAATATAGATAATAGGGACAAAGTTTGAAATCTAGAACCGGTTTTAGCTGGTTTTGGTTTTGGTCCTCTGGAAACTGGCTAATTGTGGCTAGTGGCATTATGTCATCGTAAAAAATGCTAAGAAATGTAAACCGCAAGAAAATGGTAAAGGGAAGTAAATATATTGGGGAACAGATCAGTTCTGGACTTCTGGGTAGGTTTAACTGCTTTCAAGCATTCTCATGCCAGTTCAGTGTAGAGCCATTCAGGCAGGTTTATGTTCTAATGGTTCAAGCTGTTTTTCTTATTATTCTATCACTTTGACTGGTTCAGAATCTTCAGATCCATGACTGGCAATGAGACTGGCCATGGCTAGTCCAAGTGCAAAACTTGCTGTTTTTTAAAACCATGGGTATAGGGGAGGGCACCATGTTCTGTTGCTAAAATTAAGAGTAGGAAAGGAATCTACATCATCTTTTGTAACTTCATTTGTACCGTATGCCATTAGTTATGAAATGTGTTACTTATACTGGTATAGCTCACTACGGAAAAGGCCCTACTGAGTGCTGATTGACCCTAGATGATATGTAACTTCAAACAAACCAAAAAGATGTACATCCTACAATAAAGAGGAATGTTCCGCTACCTATTCATCTGGTGCAATATGCTGCCATTTCCCGAAAATGGTGGAAGCATCTTCTGAAATGTTCTTGAGAATTTTAAGTCCACCTGCCCGCCATTTTCACTATTCATTTATGTGTACTCTTATCAATTATTATTACATACTTAATAAGAAAGGATGGATAATCAGAAAGTTATATTTGGAAATAGATGGTTCCTTTTCTGTATTGCAAATAAAGAGGGTAGGGTTTGTATCCTTATCATTTGCATCCCTAAACTAGAGTTCGTCTGAGAAGCCATCTGTCGACTTTACTTTTTTTGTCTCTAGCTTCTGAGCTTCTTTGAAATTTTTGGCTTAAGCTGAGTCTTGGCTGAGCCCGAGGGCCCTTTTCCCTCACAGTGCTTCCCTATTTCAGTTGGCATTGGGATATGGTTAGCCATTGACAGCCCACGCATGGTTTTTTATGGATGAAATGAGATGAAACCATGAACCTCTGACCAGTAACCCAATCTCGAGCCTTCTTTGCCACAAGAGCATACATTGTCAAATGATTTGCTCTTGGTTTAATCCCTTGCTGTAACTAAGAAGCCAGATTCTTTCATGGTCTTCTTGTCATGCTTACCAACTGTGAACTCCACCTTCTCAACTCCCATCATTCGGAACATCTCCGTCTCCAGTTGCCAAATACAGAGGTGGATACATCATCTACCATTTTTGTTGACAGGCATTTCATCAAAAAAGCATGACTGTCGTGTCATCCACCAACCATTGTGTGACTCTCCCCACCTTTAATCTGTTGTAGTCATAGTTGTCAAGAGGACAAGGTGACCCAAGGCATTCACGAGGGGCGATATGGCATCCGCTTAGGCGTTGCCTAGGTGACACCTTGGCACCTATTTAAAAACCTAAAAAATATATATCTCCAATATACAAATTATGAATAAGATACATGAAAACATTATAGATTTTAATATTAAAAATTGAGAGAGATAAAGGGGGGAGAGAGGGGATAGAGAGAGAGGCACACACATAGAGAGAGTGGTGTTGGAGGAGTGTGTGGAGCCTGATCTACTTATGACCCCGCCTCCCATCGTGGAGGCCCCCAACCAAAAAAAAATTGAGGGGGTATTAGATGCTATGCCCAGGCTAGGCAGCCTAAGGCACACAGAGGCTAGGCAGCCTAAGGCACACAGGCAGGACGCCTTGCTCGCCTAGGCGGCCCCCTTGCTCGCCTTTCGGGGGGGGGGGGGACTGATGCCTTGGCCCCATAAGGGCACCTGGTCGCCTAGGCGACCACCTTGACAACTATGGTTGTGGCAAGCAACTTGGCCATGGAACGTTCTCCGTGAACTTTCATCCAAACAGAAGGTCCTCCAATCTTACCTTTTGCCTTGCTTAGCACTCTGTTCCAGAAAATGGTATGTTTGGCATCGTTCACATCTTGCTGTGACGTCAATGAAGGGCTTTGCCAGTGTTTTATATTCTGATTTTTTTTAAAGTGGGTAGTACCATAATTGTATTAAATCAAAAATAGAAAGGGATGTACAAGTATGGTCAAGCAGCTCCCAAAAAAATCCCTATTCAAAGAGATCACACCAAGAAGGTGCGGACCTCACAAGCCCCCCAACAAAACAAAAAGAGGTGAGATGAGGGAATTCACATTACAAAGCAACTCCGCCCATTCCCTCACTCTAGCACAAATAAAGGAAACAAGCGACTCCTCAGCTCTAGTCTCCCTAGTAAAAATCCTATTGTTCCGTTCACCCCACAAGGACCACAGAGTGGCATGAAGCACCAGCCACTACACAATCGCGTCTCCTCTGAGGGGCCAAGACCTACCCCAGGTGCTGATGAGTAGCTGCACTTCCATATGACGGGCAATTTGACAACCGGTCCTCAAAGCCAACAGATCCCACACTTCCCAAGAGTACGAGCAACCTACGAACGGGTGGTCCAAACTCTCCTCATCCTTTCCACACAAGTTTTATATTCTGAAATGGTCAATCAAACTCATTGAAGGTTGGACATCAAATGTTGGTGTAACCTGGTCTCCAACTCCAAGGCATGTTCCCCTTGTTTCTGTTTTCTTGTTGTCTATTTTGAATCGGTCAGGGATCTGTTCGGGTTTGCTTTCTCTCTGAATCTATCATCTTGGTGTATCCTTTTTGGGCCTTGGGTTGCCGGCCATTTTCTTTTGTTGTTTGTTTTGTTCTGTTATCTCTTCCGCCTGTGTGAAATTCTGTCTACATGTTGCAGGGGGAAGGAAGAGTAGAGGAAGAGGAAGAGAGGGAAAGAGAGGAAGGAGATGGTGCAGAATAGGGGTGGCGGCTGTGTGTTCTGGCCGTCCTCTTCCAGCATTCTTCATTAACCCAAAACCTAATCACAACTAAGACTAAAATACCCGTTACAAAGGGATAAGACAGGGGTATTAAGAGTAAAGAATAAACTGAAGTTTAAGTTAAATGGATCCACCTAACCGGGTCCAGTAATAAACCTACAACCCAAAGAGTAAAATAGACCCGGTTCAGGCCCAAATCGGCCTGAACCCAGTCTCTCTTACAGCCTGTATTATCTTTTTTCTTTAATGAAATGTGGCTCTGCCACCTGCCCAAAAAAAGGGACTTTGCTGGTGAACTCTTCAGGGAGTACCAATTTGAATCTACCATGGCAGTTGACTGAGTGCTGCTACTGAAAGTCGTCCCCCAAACATGCATCTCCATAGCTCTAAGCATCCCATTAACAGGGGACAAAGTTAAAAGGTGGTAGTAGGCTGAGTTATGTCAGGTCCATGTGGCATATAAGAAAGAAATGTTTGAGCCAAACCCATTCATCCTAGCTTCATCAGGAGAGCCAGAATGATACTCAGCCTTGGGTCAAACTAGATATTGTTGGCTTAGGTCAGTCAGGACAAAGTTTAAATACATGAATGTTTTAGGTTGGTTTTGGCCCTTCTGCTGGGTCTACTTCACCTATGAAATCGAACCAGCTTGTCCAGTTCAGTTGGTCAGATCAACTGGTTGGATCAATAATTGCAAGTGCAGGAGGTGCAATCAGATCATATTTACATTGGACAATAGTGGACGCTGAGATGTCATTTGGGGAACAGCATTGATGCCTAGACACCATCAACATCATCCGCTTGCTTCTCTTTGCATTCAATATTACTTGACATTTGACATAAAATTATTGCTACGTGTGGTGATACATTTGGAGGAATTGACGTCACACTAACTCCTGTGGCCGCATACACATGGTAAGATCAGAACAATTTGAATTTTCCAGTTAATTCTTGTCAATCATCAAGGGGAACTTCATTTCAGGCTTCTTATATTCCCTATATACAGCAAAATTATACCTATTTCCCCACGTCCTTGGTTGTCACCTTGTCAGTATATTATCATTTAGCCTTGCCTAGGTCCTTCTCCTGGTTTTAGTACAGGATATATATACATACACATACATATATATATATATATATATATTATGTATGTATATGAATACATATAGCCCACTTTTTGACTTTAACAAATTTATGGTACCATCTACTCTTGACAGGGAGGAGAAGGCTTCTCTAGAATGTGTCTCTTTTCCCACATGTCCTTGGTTGCCTGGGTGTTATCATTTAGCCTTGTCTAGGTGCTTTCTCCTGGTTTTATGGGGTCAACTGAAGGTTGTATTTTTTCAGGATTGTGTTTCCTTTAGTCTAAACCTTTATAGAAAAGATATCCTCTGCATTCACGCAGGGACCTTATTTAGTTACATAATGCTCTATGCCTGTGATGCATTATATTTAGTGACAAATGAATCCGTTTGATTTTTAACTTGGTCTTTTGTCACCGTTGTAGTCTTTTGCATCTCCATCGTGTATCTGCTCCTATGGTGTTAAATTTATCATTATTTGGCAAGGTTTCTTAACAACATTTTTGTGTCCTGCAGTCATTGCTGACTCCCAAGGATTTAAGTTTTGTTGGCTATACATACAAGAACTTTGATGCTGTCAAAGCATTGCATCAGTCTTTTGGTAAGAAAACTTTTCCCACAGTATTTAGAGATTTTCCAATTACTGCATGCTTTTCTTTGAGTATCATTATTACATAGTGGCCTAGGGTTCTTCAAATAATGGCTATTCTTCCATTCACTTTAAAATGCACAAATTTATTTTGGATTCATGTGAAATGCACAGCCACAGCAAACCTTGGGGTAGGGAAGGGGTGAATAGGAATTTCAAGAAACCTAAATGAATGGAACTAAAATTGCATGTAAAACAAAGAGAAGAGAGCAATACACTTACACACACACACAAACACATGCGCACGCAAAGCGGCACCAATTTTTATAGTAGTTTGGCTCTGCTCCCCAAGAGCCTCTTGAAAATTTCCATTCACTAGATGGAATGCCTAAGTTGCAACCTTTGGTTGATCCAGTGTCCCACTCACCAACCCTTGTGCTTAACTCCCCAAGGACAAAACAGAATGCCCAAGCTTCCCTCCTTCCACAAGGAAGAGGTTGCAAAAAGAATGAAGAAAATCATGTTGTTGAAGGAAAAGGGGGGGGAAAAAAAGCTGATGTTGCTCGATGAAGACAGCTCGTTGAAGAACTTGAAGAAGCTCTGTTATGTATACTTGAAAGTGAAGGCTTAGATGTTGGAGAGCTCGAGAGAGTGAGACTGTGAAATGATGAAGACTGCTCATTGAAGAACTTGAAGAAGCTCTGTTATGTATACTTGAAAGTGAAGGCTTAGAGGTTGGAGAGCTTGAGAGAGTGAGACTGTGAAACTGGCCTTTGGATGCTCAAGACTTCTCAAGTGACTGCCCAAAAGAATGTTCAAAATGTAGGAGAAGCCCACTTTACATAGCCCCAAGAACCGTGGTCTGGATAAGGCCCGATGGCATTATGCGGGTCAATGATTAAAATTCAAACGTGGTCAATAGCAAAAAGTAATGTAACTATCAACAGCAACTTTTAACTGTCAACAGGAGCTGTCAGTCTTTGGCATTGTGCTGTCAACAGCTTCTGATATCCTTCTGTCAGTGTCTAAGAACACTGGAACTATTGACCGGTGGCACTGGAACTGTTGACAGTTTTTATATATGGTTTTCTTTGCTCTAGGAAAACTGAGGAACTACTGACCTGACCTTCAACCAACTACTGACAGTCCTTTGCTGCTCTTCTGTTTAAGCTTCCTATTAAGTATCAATATGTGCAACCCTTGAGTCAACAGTTGTCTTTCCTTCTATGCAAGTCTTCTTCAGCCCTTGGTTTTCCATTAACTCTTGAACCTTTTCACATTTAATTCATTAGATGATACATGGGTTGGGTTTTGTCATCATAAAAAATTAGCCATGGAGTCAACAGGAAAAATGGTACAAATAGTCGGTGTAATTATGCCATTTTTTGGGATTATTTTTGTCTTTAAAGATGTGGGTTAAGTTTGACCATGTTTATGTTTTAGTTCACCTGAAAGGTTTCGAGGAACTTTTTCCCAATTTTGATTTTTACAGGGGTTTGGGCAAACAGCTAAACAGATTTAGAGTAATTTAGAACTAAAAATTCCTTAAGTGTACCCGTCCTCTATAACTTCCAGTCTCCATTTGTGTTTATTCTTATGATGTTTTCCTCCCAGGACCCATTTTGGAGTGTGAATGAGTCATATAGAACCTTTTTCGTGGAGTTTGGGATGCCATTTCCTGCTGTGTACACCATTTGTGCAGATGTTCAGATATATACAGAGATAATATTCAACATCTTACTAGAGAGAATAAGAGAGGAACCTTTTTTTTTTTTGGTAGTGATGATGGTGAGTGAAGTCATAATTGTATTATATTATTCAGTCTGTTAAAGAATATGATTCTTATATCAACCTGAACATTATTATTTTTAACATATATTTTTATTTTTTTTATTTTTATTGTATCTGTTTTACTAGGGAAGGCTATAATGTCAGCTGATGGATTGGCTAGGGTTAGGCTGGATGCATCTCAATCAGGTTGGAATCGGCCAAGCTAGTTGATTTTTGGTCATTCTATCTAGAGGCCAATCTCAACCCTTTGAACCTTGTTGTAAGCTGCTAATTCTTCCCCACATCATGCATTTGCAGAATTAACTAATGTGACTTTCAATAACTAGCGAACTGCCACCAAAGTAGGCATTAAAGAAGTAATTAAGAACATGACCAATGGAAGAGCCTTTCATGCACCCCCATCTAACACGCACACACTTGCACCTGCCAGGTGAGAGTGGAGATATTCATGTCCTGTTTGGCCATTCTGGATCCCAAAGCCCAATGGACCATGTCATAGGATGGCCAGGTTTGCACATGCAGTCATCCTGACTCTCTGGTTGCACAGTGACCCAGAACAGGGCAAAACGGTTTGCTGCAGCTTGGCCACCCACTAATGCATGTGCTGGGAGTCAATAGGGGAGCAAACAAAAGTTGTCGACTGACCCACACACCCTTGTCATTTGATAATATTTTCAGTGAGCACCCTGCAAGGCTGTAAGAACCTCTCTCTAACTGAAATTTTGAGTACATATATACATGGCATATAAAGGAAATGCATGTAGAAATGATAGACAAACGATTCAGTGTGTAATAGATAGCATGAGTTGCTGGATAAAGGCAATAGGTTTAACAACACATGCAAGTGCAGACTCATGAAATGGAAAGAAGAACATCCAAAATATCCGAAACTATCAGAAATTGATAATATTTCAGGTGGCATGTGCGGCCACCAGCATGAGCCGGAGTTGTAGGTAACTGATGCCCCATAGAGAATGAGACTACTCGACTAGGATTCCATGTATTTTTTTGAAAGTGGGTAATACCACTGTGTGTATTAAATGAAAAGAAAGTGTTCTAAGTATAACAAAAGCTCCGAAAAAGAGACCCTCTACAAAAGTCACACCAAGGTGGTTTGGGTCTATTTACCCTCCCAACAAAGCAAAAAGAGGTGAGTTAAGGGCGTTCATATTACAAAGCACCTCCGCCCATTCCCTCACTCTAGTGCAAACAAACAGCATGTATTATATCCTTGTAATATATCCTTGCAAACAAACAGCATGACATAGACAGATATGACATGCTATTTATTCCCACATGCTCCTGCCAAATGCTCAAATCGATAGACAGCACTAACTAAATGATCCCGACATACACCAGATAGAATTAGATATTAAAATCTCAAATAGGTTTGGACTTTGAAATCTTTAACCTTAATATTCTCTGGAAAAAAAACAGTGACAGAAAAGCAGATAATGCGATGGTTTGTGATGTATATGGAAGTGGAGAGGCATCGGTCCAAACATGCTCCTGAGACCACTGGCACACGGAACCTCATTTAAAGTGAACAGTGGCTCCTATTATGATGATGAGCTGAACACTATGCTAGATGCTTCAGTGCAATCATTCACTTTATGGAGAAGTGCTATTCATGATAACATCAATGAAGTAAGTCTCCTGTTTTCTGCATTCCCTTTCTGTCCTTATGTGGATATGGCCCTAGTTTGTTTGCTGAGATTGGGAAAACAGCAGAACAAAGAGAGGGGGTTTCTATGTCTTCAAGAAATTAAAAGAAAAAAAGCGAATGTTCATGATTATGATTCATGGAAGTGCATGATGAACTCAGTTCCCAATATGAGATCTTCACGTTAAAACAACCAAATGATGTCATGAAGGAGAGAGTGGTCCATGTGCAAAGGATTGAAGGTTGACTTTTCTCTTAAAATTATTTATTTTAGGCAACAATGATAAACTGACTTGACATATCTTGGTTCATATTGCAGTTCTCGTGCTTCCCCGGGTAATTAAACTTGTACTAATGACATATTGGGGATATTAGATGCTGCAGGCAGATTTTTCACCAATGACATTCTGCCGAGTTGTGACATTTCGTTGTGGATATAAGAACTGCATCTAGCTCCTGTGCAATCAAACCATAGTGTGGAACAATGACATGCAAATCAGACATGATAGACATTGAAAAGGGTTTGATCCACACCAGAAGAAATCAGAGATATTTGGTGTCTACTAATTTCTGGATGATGAAATCTCATGATTCTTTATTTAATTTCTCAGTGGCACCATTTTCTTCCTAGAATATCTAGAAAACTTGCAAAATTGGTTATCTAGGATAAATCCCATCCCAAAGTCACCCTAATTTCTGAGACTACTAATAATGAGGTTTCACTATGCTTTCCTGTTCTAACCCCCTTTAATCATATAGCTATTGCTATTTTATTTTTCTTAGGGTTTGAGTGGAAAGTTCTTTGGCCCACTACCCTGTTGGGGAATGCATGTTTGTGGTAATTGAGTTTGGAGAATCTGTGGAGGAAAGCTAAATTGATAAATGAGCGGGTGTAGCCCTTGTTACGTTACATAACTGTAGTGAAGTGAGCAATTAAGGGTAGTTTGTGTATTTTTCAAATTATTGGTTGTTGACAGCACTCCATTTTTTCTTTTTCTTTTCCCTGTGAGGGACATTTATGTAATTCTGTTCTTCTAGAATTAATATACATAAGAGAGGCAGGTCGACCTCTCTCTTTGGATTGGCCAGACCTTCTCTCTCTTCCATCGACCTTTCTCTCTCTCCCCCCTTTCATGGTATCACAGTGGAGCCTATTCCTGGTGCCGTTCTCTCTTGATCTCCTCTTTCTATAGACCGCGAGCCTCTTGGTGTCTCCCCCTTTTAGGGTTTCCCTGGGCTAGCACAAGGGAACAACCCCCCCTTCTCTCTTCTTTGGTGCGGTTTGCATCCACCTCGGCCTCTTCTAGGTCCCCCCCCCTACAGGGGGAGATTGTACCCGCCTTTAGGGGTTCTCAGGCGCACCTTCTCATCACGGATTTCTCTTCTTGGGATCATGGTCATTTCTCCTCCCTGTGCTGCGACTTTGGAGACCCTTGTCTTGGACCGCAGCCCCTCCTCTTCCTGCTGCACCCCTTCAAGGTTGTTGCAGTTACACTTCTCTTTGTGACCAGTGGTTATTTTCTCCCTTTCAGCCATGGCGGACAATCACTCTACAGCATCAAAGATGTCCCTTCCCATGGTTTGACCTATGTCACTGGCTTCTATTGGCCAGGCCATACTGTAGATCACTTTGGAGAAACTGACAAAGCAAAATTATCCTTCATGGGCTGTTGCTATTGAACTCTACATCGTCGATTGTGATAAATTGGTTTTTTTAACTGGTGATCAGAAGATGTCAGACCCTCTGGACCCTCTTTTTCTTGCCTGGAGGAGAGATAACAGTGTGGTGATGTCCTGCCTACTAAACTCTATCAACCTTGGAATTCTACACAAGTCTACTACTACAGACATGTGGAAAACGTTGGTTGGTCTCTATAGTCGCAATAAAAACAAGGTTCGCCTCTATTAGTTGAGCTACATTATTCATGAGTATCGCTTTTTGTCACAACCTATTTTTGCACCCTCGCTTCTCTCTGGAATGAGTTGGATGTCTATCTTACTGTTGAATGGGCATCTTTTGCAGATCAATAGACCTGTCTTTCTCTCCAAGAAGATGACAAGATTGTGAAATTCTTGAGTAGGCTGAATTCTGAGCATGATGTTTTAAGAGAGTAGGTCCCTAACATGGATCTTGCTCCTTCACTAGAAGAAACTTACTTTAAAGTTTTGAGTGAGGAGCGACACCGTCAGGTTATGGGCAGCAAGGCCAAAGTCTTCTTACTTCAGATGCAGGTGAATATTCTACACGTGCCACTATAGTTAACAAGCCTAAGTCTGGAAGTGGCAAATTGTGGGGTGAGAAGAAGTGTGAGCATTATAGCCTCTCCAACCATGATAGTGATTTTTGCTAGGAAAAGTTTTCAGATGAGAAACCCTATAAGTTCATAACTAAGAAGAAAAATAAGCCAAGGTGAATTTGGCTTTTACACAGCCCTCTCCGTCTTTCGAGGTAAGTGCTCCCACTACTTCTGGGCCTGTTGCACTTTCTTCCTCTAATATTCCTACACTTCAATAGATCCTTTTGCAACTTCAAACTACCACTCCATCTTCATCCTCCTGAAGTATAGATGGTGCCACTTTAAGTGCCTTAACCAGGTTCTCTGATCACGCCTGGGTCATTGATTCGGGTGCAACGGATCATATAACTGGTATTTCTATATCGTTTACTTGTTATTCATTGTTGTCTGGCCAGTATAAAGTTACCATTTTTGATGCCACTCGCACCACTGTGCTTGGCAAAGATTCCATCTACCTTTCGGATCAACTTACCTTGTCTTCCACCCTTTACGTTCCTTCCCTTTCTATTAATTTTTTTTCGGTAGCAGTCTTCCCAAACAATTGCATTGTTATGTAACCTTCTTTCCTAATCATTGTGTTTTTCAGGATCTGGAACAAAGCAAACGATTGGGATTGGCCATGAAGTAGATGGTCTCTATGTTTTCTAGCCACGTAAGAAGAGTGCACTTCAATCATTAGCGCCTCCCAACTTTGGACAAGAGACCATGGAAGTCAGGTCGGCCCAGATCAGTTAATCCGATCAGTTTTGGGTTGATCTGATCCGATCTTGACCCCTCATTTCCCAATCCAAGGGTCGGATGGGTCAGGATCGATCGATCTGGTGCGATCCCCACCCCTCAAATTTAAAAAAATGAATATAAAAATATCCTCTATTAATGAGTATCGGAGGAAGAAGAAGATGATGAATATCCTCTATTAATGAGTATCGAAGGAAGAAGAAGAAGAAGTTACTGTCACCATCGTTGTCGCCATCCCCGTCGCCCTCCTCCTCCTCCTCAACCCTGCAAGGGGCAAGGATGGCAGTTTCAAACCTGGTTTCGACCGGGTCCGAAATCGAAACAGTATCGGTTTTGGTTTCAGTTTTGACGCCCTCCTCCTCCTCAACCCTGCAAAGGGCAAGGATGGCAGTTTCAAACCTGGTTTCGATCGGTCCCGAAATCGAAACAGTATCGATTTTGGTTTCAGTTTTGACCCGAAGGATAAATAAATAATATTTTTAAGAGGGGAATTGGAGGGGAATTGGCATTCGGTTTTGCCCCGGTTTCGGGCATATAGTTTCGGATCGTCCAGGTTCGAAACCGATATGTTTTGGCTGAAATGTATCGGTTTCGGCCGAAACTGTCATCCATAGGAAAGCTCGGAAGGGTTATATGGAGTGTTGTGGTTATGCATTGAAATTCTAAACAATAGCAGGAAATAAATTACATGAATAATATATAACTGACAGAAATAAAATTAACATTTTATAACAATTAATATAACTACATAGTCTAGTCCACAAGTACAGTCAACTAGAAAAGAAACGTACTCTGCTACGGGGCACACCCCGGCACTGGCAAGCTGGCGTACTACTGGTCCTCCGACCGGAAGGCTCCACCTCCAAGAGAAGCGCTATACCTGAAAAAGCAGGGAGTGAGCCTCATCTCATTGGCTTAGTAGGGTCCCGTGGATCCCCACCATAACGAAAGCGGTAAACAGTAATAACCGTAGTAACAGCAATAATAGCAATAACAACAACAATAAAAAAATAACAACTGCGACCGGAACAACAAGAACGGTAAACGGAGGAACCACAAAGCCTCTACGCTACCCTAAGTCTCGCGGTCGTAAGAACCTATCATCGCTTGACGGAACCTCTAACAAGGTCACGCGGCCAAACCCCCAAGCTCCACCCTCAGGAGGATAACTAAACACTGGTAAGCCTCGGTCTCGAGACAGAACCAGTGAGAGAACCATGCCCCACACACACGGTGACACTAGCCCATCTTTCGTAAGGGCCACGACAACGCTGTCGGTAACTCAACCTTCACCGGCATAGGGTCCGCTACTCAAGTATTCACAACAAGGTCAGATGCGTCCACTGACATCTTATATTGCGCCAAGGTCTCATATGCGCACACACTACTCACAACCGGTCTTGGGAGGAGCAGAGGAGACACACACACACACCACACCCTGGGACTAGCTAGGATCTGTACCTCTGCGCCCGGCAGTATGGCCGTGTCCAGCTACCTAACACGGGGTACGCGCCACTGCGTCCGTCAGCAACGTACTCTTGTCCCAACCAAGGTACATACGCTCAGGCGGTCTCGCCTCTGAACAAGGAGCGTCGTACACACTAGGCGGTCTCGCCTAGTCCAACCACGATCAGCCATTGGGATCTTCCGCAGTCCCGCAGAATCCTGTTGAAACTCTATCATCCGCGGTCTCGCGGAAATCTCGAGAAAGGCGTACACGCCTACACAAACCACCGTAAAGTACGGTATAACACTACGGGTGCTAAGAAAACTACCCACGACCGGACGACAGAAACTAGTGGGTACCGGCCCACTAGACTCACACAAGATCTACTTACCGCGATCACGGAACTCACGCGGATGTGACCCTCCGCGGTCATGGGACTCACGCAGTATACAACCCGCCATGGACACGCAAGTCACGTGGAAACTAGGCTAAGTAAATACGGCCGAACCCGCCGTAGGAAATCTATAAACCTCGCATTACGCGAATCCATTCTCAGGCGACTACCGCCCTCACAAGGCTGAAATGGCCCAAATTTCATGGGTTTATGTGATACTAATTTTCATGTTCCGGGACAAAAACCAACTCACGGGACTCGAATGGGCTGGAAAGCCCTCATCCCGGTTGACCTAGGTCTCAAGTCGGTCGACCTGGGCTGTAGGTCGGTCGACCTACCCAACAAGGGTCGGTCGAAATGCCAAAAATGGGTCTATCGACCCTCCTGCTGAACGTGGTCAGGAAAGGCACCGCGACTAGCAGGGACGCGGTCGATCATCTCACCGCGTCAACCCTGAACGCGGTCGGTCTGACCACCGCGTTCAAACTTACCGACTTAGCCCCAAATACACTTAGACGCGGTCTCTGGGTACACCGCGGTCAATAACCTGAAGCTAGACGCGGTCGGAAGATTGGCCGCGTTCTCGCTTCCGATCCGGGTAAGGGCGAACTACCCTAAAACCCATCCCACTCGACACAAACGAGGGGCAAACCATACACAAATCCTGATTCATGTGTTCATACATTCATACACACTCATTTGGCCCCAAAAACCATGAAAAATCCATGCATTTTCCACATCTAAATCAAAAGCTATAAAGAACTCATGTCATACCCAAACCATTCCGACGATTAAGCCTCCTAGCATGCGATTAATCACATAAAACCATAGGGAATCGCAACCAAAGTGAGAGGATTTCATCCCCTACCTTTTGGCGAAGAAATCACGTGATTTGGATGCCGAACCGTCGAGAAATCACGCTTTTGCTCGAACTCGAACCCCGATCTCGCGTCCACGCCAAGCGGCGCCACCGCCTCTTGCTTCTCGTGTCCGTCCCCATCGCACGAAACCTGAGCCGTCCTTGATCTCGCCCACTGCCAAGCCCTGTCGGCCGCCGGAGAGGTGGAGGGTGAGAAGGAGAGAAACGGGAGGGAGTGAGAGGGTGAGAACGGGAAAGAGAGAAAGAGGGAGAGAAATGGTGGGGGAGGGGGTTTAAAATAGGTTTTTTTGTTAGTTTTTTTTGTTACTGTATTTTTTTCTTTTCATTTAGAAAATCTGCATTAACCTCTGAAAATCTCCGAAAAATACATTTTAATGCAGAAAAATTCCCGGAAAAAGTGAGGCCGCGCAACACACCAACACGAATCCGATAAGACTGACATTAATACCGTTTAGGGGTCCAAAACCCCAATATTAAATTCCGAAATTCAAACGGACACGATTCGCAACCCGCGAAAAATATGATCTGAAAATCCAGGGACATTACAGAAACCCTCACTGAAAGTCTCAAAGTTAAAGTAATGTTTGTATAAAAACCCCTATAAAAGTATTTAAACTCAAATGAACCTCAAAATAAAAAAAAGTGTAGGTGTGGATAGGATCGGGATCGGCTGATTCGGATCGGTTTGGGATTGGCTGATCTAATTGTGGCATTCTAGATTATGGCACCTTTCTTTTCGTTCTTTCAGAGTCATATTTCCTACTCTGTTTCCGTCAATAAATGTCTAGTCTTTATAGTGTCAAGTTTGCCAACTCAATTTCCTTATACTATGAATAAAAGCATCTCTTCTTTTGAAATTGTGTATTTTGATGTGTAGGGTCCTCCTCCAGTCTCATCCTTGGATAACTATCGATACTTTATTACCTATATTGATGATTACTCTCATTGTTCTTAGTTTTACCTGTTGAAATCTCAGGACGAAGTTCCCTGTGTTGTTCAAGTGTTTTGGAACATGGTACGAACTCAATTTGGTAAATTGGTAGAAGTCATTTGTTCCGATAATGCTCAAGAGTACTTTGTTCGCAACATTAATGTCTCTCTTGAAGATGAGGGCATCATCCATAAGTCCTCTTGTGCTTATTCTCTGCAGTAGAATGGTATTGTTGAGAGGAAAAATTATCATCTCCTTGAGACAACCCAGACACTTTTGTTTCCGTGTCACCTGCCCATATTCTTTTGGGCTGATACTGTCCTGGCTGCGAATTACCTCATTACTTGAATGCCATATAAGAACTTGCAGGACTGCTCACCTCTCTCTATTTTTTGTCCAGACAAACCCTTGTTCTCCCTGTTATTGCGGGTCTTCAATTATCTTTGCTTTATTCATTCGCTTGGATTAGATAATACCACGCTTGACTCGTGTGCTATTCGTGGTGTTTTTTCAGAGTTATTCTACTAAAAAGGGTTATCGTTGTTATGACCCTTCCACCTGCCGTACTGTTCGTAAAAACATCACTTTTTTAAGTCTGGGTGTTACTATTCTCCCTAGAGTCAGCCTTAGGGGGAGACACTTGGTGATGGTTCTTCCCCAAATATGGTAGTGGACACTGTTGCTCCTATTTTGCCTACATTGCTTTTTTCCATGCCCTCTACTTCTGCCGCGCAGGATGTTCAGTCTCAAGTTTAAGTTGATGGTGGTTTGCATAGTTCTGAAAAGCCTTTGATCACATACAGGAGGAAAAACTTCAAGAATAGAGTAGCTATCAATCAGCGAATCCCAGAGGTTGTTGCGGCCCCAAGCCCTGATCAGTCAATTCCTAACGGTGACTTGAATCTACCTATTGCTGTTCGCAAGGGAGTTCGTGATTATGTTTAAGTACCCCATCTCCAAATCTGTGAATTATTCTTGCATTTCTCGTCATTACCACACTTTCCTCTGCCTTGTCTTCAGCCTCCATTCCACTTTTTTTTCCCGGGAGGCTGCTAAACATCCTAATTGGCAGCAAGTAATGAAAGAGGAGTTAAGTGTGCTTGACAGGATTGGTATGTGGGAACTAGTTGATCTGCTTAAAGACAAGACTCCAATTGAATCCAAATGGGTCTACCCAATTAAATACAATATAGATGATATAATACAATCCTACAAAGCCAGATTGGTTGCAAACGTGATTCACTCAGAATTATGAAATTGATTAATTAGTTATCTTTGCACATGTGGCAAAACTAAAATCCATTATGGTGATTTTGTCCCTTGTTGCTCAACATTCTGGGGCTCTGTGTTAAATGGATGTGAAATTTTTTTTTTGGAATGGTGATGTACAAGAAGTCTACATGTTACCTCCTCCTAGTGTTAATATAAAAGAGAAGGTCTGCGAACACAAGAAGGCTCTGTATGGGCTGAAACAGTCATCTAGGGCCTGGTTTGATTGACTCCATTATCCCATGATTTGTTTTGGGTTTAAGTAGTCAAATGCTAATCACATGCTGCTTGTTAAGGGGAAGGTTGGTCATATTACAGTACTCCTTGTGTACGTCGACGATATGATCATTACTGGAGATGATGCAATTGAAATCCAAAGTTTAAAAGATGGGTTATCTGCTGACTTTGAAGTGAAAAACCTGGAAGATTTAAAATATTTTCTAGGCATAGATGTGGCCAGGTTGTAGGAAGGAATGTATATTTGTCAGAGAAAATTTGTTCTTGACATACTAGCGGAGACAGAGAAATTGGGGTGCAAGCTTATAGCTACTCCAATTGAACTCAATCATGGACTAACGGAACAAGAAGGTAAAAGACTCTCTCCCAAGGATAGTGGTTTGTATCAGTCGTTGGTTGACAAACTTCTGTACCTTTCTTTGACCTGGCCTGATTTAGCATATATTGTAGTTGTGGGAAGTCTGTATAAGCATGCTCCTCGGACATCTCATATGAAAGCTGCTGAATGCATTCTGAGATACTTAAAAGTCTTGTCCACGGAAGGTATTCTTTTCTAGAAGACAAACCACATGAAAATTGAAGGTTATGCTGATGCAATCTGGGCTTGGTTCCAAAGATGATAGAAGGTCGCCTACTAGTTATTGCACTTTGCTTGGCGGCAACCTAGTCACATGGAGGAGCAAGAAACAAACCATGTGTTGGGTCTAGTGCTAAAGTAGAATACAGAGCAATGGCACATGGTCTTATTGAGTTGCATTGGTTAAGGTTTCTCTTGAGTGATCTAGGAGTTCAAGTAGGGTTACCTATGAAGCTCCACTGTGACAATAAAGCAGCGATTAACATTGCAAACAATCCCATGCAACATGACTGGACCAAACACATCGAAATTGGCTGGCATTTTGTCCGAGAGAAGTTTGACTCTAGAGAGTTCTGTTTGCCCGTATGTAAAGTCTCAAGATCAGGCCGCAAGTCTCTTCACCACAGCTCTAGCTGAATGCACTTCGGCCTTAAGCAAGCTGAGCATGTGTGATATCTATCCTCCAACTTGAGGGGAAGTGTAGTGAAGTGAGCAGTTAAGGACATTTGGGTATTTTTTGAATTATTGGTTCTTTATGGAACAGCACTCCTAGCTTTTCTCTTTCTTTTCCCTATGAGGGACATTTATGTAATTCTGTTCTTCTAGAATTAATATATATAAGAGAGACTGGTCGACCTCTCTCTTTGGATCGGCCAAACCTTCTCTCTCTTCCATCTGCCTGTCTCTCTCTCCCCCCTTACAATAACCATATTATGAAGATGATAGTCCCTGTGTTCTCATTAATGGTTGAGAGATTTAGCTGTTCTCAGGATAGTAGCATTTGACAGTGAATGCATTAATAAAAGGGTAATAGTTTTTTGTTCTGTTGATCCATCTTGTCAAACCCATTAATGGATTTTCATTAAGGTTTGATAGCTGGCTTTTCATTAAGATTTGATAGCTGGCCTATCATTTTGCTAGCTCTGATCATTTCCTCTTATGCACGCTTGCCTAGGCACTCTCTGTGTTATACCACCATAATACCTTGTCACTTGTTTGTTTTTTCGTTGCCACCATTTTATGTTTGGTTCAGAAAACTCATGATCTTGTGTAAATAATAATCTGAAACTAGCTTGAATCAATGAACTGAGCTATTATGAAATCTTCAGTCATTCTGCCAAGATCTTTTGTTGCTTTAAAATTGATGGCGATGGCTATTGTCTGGATTGACCTTGTTCCAATCCCTGATAAATGGGAGAGAGACGTAATGACTGTAATGACTCGTGACTGTCTCTTTGATTTCACAGTTTGATCTTGGCTTTCCGCCTATTTCTCTTGTAGATTTGAAGAGGAGTACATCACCGAGGCGGCCGTCGATAGGTTCCATTTTTGGTAAGAGTGTATTTGGCCACTGTCATAAGCCTTAAGGATTCTTTCCTCAACTCCTAAACTAATCCTGGATTCATCTTTTAGGTGAATCAGTCGCGGACACCAGGAGGAAATCAGCGAGAGAGGGAAGCGACGTCAGTATGGTTCAATCAGCCGATGATGCTATGTCACCTTAGAAATTGTACCTCTACTGTAAAGCATTTGTGAGAGAGCACGAGCCCTGCGATGTGGGTGTGTAGGGAGGACCTGCTTGTTTTTAGCCAGGTTTGCCCTAGAATATGATCTCTAATCAGATGTCCTAGCAAGCATTTTGTAGAACCGGACAAACATAAATGTACAGTACATATATATATATATATATATGTGCAGTAGGTAACTAGCGTGTGTTTGAAGGTAGAGCTGGCTAAAGTTTGGAAGCTTTCTCTTGCCCTGGCTGCCCAGGTCGGCGTGGGAAAACATGTCTTCTCTTGTGGCAGTTTCTGGTCAGGTTTACCTCTTTGAATAAAAATAAGAACGAAGTACTGGTCGTGTGTAAGAACAATTAGATTTATAATTGGGAAGCATGATAATGTTTTTTATTGCGATGGCTGGCCAGCATTTGCAACAACCTGCATGGTTACTTCTCTAGCATTTGCTAACCACCCTTGGGCGTTTGCCTGCCAAATTGTTTCATTTTGGGTTTTGCTTTGTGTCCTGTAAAATGTCATCTTCCCCCGGCTTTGAGATCACAGCGTTCTAAAATTCTTCGATTTTAGTTATCAGTGAGTTCTGGTGGAAACGGAAACCGAGAAAAAGTGTTTGACAAGATTTTGAAGTCCAGAAATTTACAGCACTTGAACACAAGAAAAATACTGCATATTAGTGTTATCGCAACATTTTACGGCCCTATTAAATAATTCTATAGGTGTTCGGACTGAGGATTCTGAATCACCGGTCTCCCAACCCCACTGTATGTAATAGGGTTCTTCACTGACGCACGACGACTGTTAGCTCATAAACTAAATCTCCAATATTCGGCGAGGAATCATCCCGAGCTTCATAAAATCCAATCAGGAACCCGACATCTACTTCACAGTGCCCTCTATTACAACTACAATCGCATGTCCTCGTGAGCTTATTAAAATCCAACCAGAAACCTGACGTCTACTTCACAATGCCCTGTATTGCAACTATGGTCGCATGTCCTCGTATCTTCGTCGTCGGACAACTTCGGTTCAACCCGCTATCTTGGTCAATCGGTGTCATTCATCATATTTAAACTAACCTTTATTTCTCTCTCTCCCTTTGTCTAGGAGTTGTACGTAGCTCCAAGCTTGATAACTAAAACGTAGCTCGCTATCTGAGCCAATCTTATGAGACCTTTTACGGCCTAAAGTTACGGTAGCCATGAGCCAGCTGGTTTTTACCAATTGATTAACACTCAATGGATATAAAAAAAAACTAAACTATGCATTCATAGTATTAAGATTTTGAGTAGGACAAGTCGACATTTTCAAGGAGGTTGTGACCTTGGACAGTGACGGTCAAAGTTCTCCCCAAGTGAGGAGAGCTCCTAGATTCGATCCCTGTAGTCCCCAGCGGGGAGCTTAGGCCGCCTGAGTGCTAAGAGACACCCCAACACACATGGGTGCGTGTATAACATCTCCCAGAGGTATTGGAAGGCTCGTCTAGATGGCCCCGTAGGATAGGGTCCCCACCTCCCCGTCCTCCTCTCTCATCCCCTCCCCTCTATCTCTGTTCCCCCTTAGTCTAAAAAAAAAAAAAGTCGTGTGGGCTACATACTCCGCCGTTTTTAATACATATGATGTGTGAAATGATATGTTAAAACAGTTTACAGCCAGTAAAGAGGAAAGCTAGAACGTAAAATGTATGTCGTCACTCCACCACTCTTGAATCTTAAAAGTTTTCAGTTGCGGACCTAACAATTTCAACACGGCCAATCACAAAGTTTTTATTTATGTGCAGTGGGTGTGTCAAAATGTGAAGACGCAGGTTGGTCTTTGTCCGTGTTAAACACGAAGATCCACGTATTTGCATCCAAAAAATGGAGATCTAGGTATCTGTCGTTGCAATCTATCGAAGTTTGGAGAGGCTACCATTGCATAACTTTTGAGAAAGAGATGGGTAATGCCTATCTTCCAAAATTTTGAATTTTCACAATATTTCGAGTGCAGCCTTTTATCTTTCTTAATTCTTATGTCTCCCTTTAATGATCCAAAAAAATGCCCCTCCTATGTGAATATTATTAAGTGTTGTAGAAAGTAAATTACTAAAATTTTAAGGAAAACTATCCATATGCTCTTGAAAACTATATAAATAACTTCTATATCTTTTACTCTCATCTAATTTATCTGTATACTATTTAAAATATATGTGTATATCCATAAATATCATTACGTACCTTTACGAATAGTGTCCGAGTAAATCTAAAATCTAATGTTTAAGCGTCACTTTGATAAATCGGTAAGGGTAGAATAGCGTGAATTATGTTTTTTTTTTCTTATTCTAAGTAGTATAAGAAACTAGTTAGTAAATTAAAAGAGACAGACTTAACCATGGAATACCCTACTCGAATTTACCCTAACCAGTTATCAAAGAGACCCTAGGTGGTAGATTTCAGGGTGAAGGTAGATATACATGGACTATGTGTATTATTTCACTGTAGCATATTTGTAGAGAATCATTTGGTCATTTAATTAATTAGAAAACACTTATCAAGTGTCACTTATATGAATCCTCGAGGGATGTTAGTCCGGAGTTTTATGGCGGCAGTACAAAAAAAGGGGTGGCAAGATGCGTAGGGTAAGACTCGAACTATAAATAACTTCTATATCTTTTACTCTCATCTAATTTATCTGTATAATATTTAAAATATATGTGTATACCCATAAATCTCATTATGTACCTTTACGAATAATGCCCGAGTACATCTAAAATCTAATGTTTAAGGGTCACTTTGATAAATCAGTAAGGGTAGAATAGCGTGAATTATGTTATATTTTTTTTCTTATTCTAAGTAGTATAAGAAACTAGTTAGCAAATTAAAAGAGACAGACTTAATCATGGAATACCCTACTCGAATTTATCCTAACCGGTTATCAAAGAGACCCTAGGTGGTAGATTTCAGGGTGAAGGTAGATATACATGGACTATGTATTATATTTCACTGCAGCATATTTGTAGAGAATCATTTGGTCATTTAATTAATCAGAAAACACTTATCAAGTGTCACTTATATGAATCCTCGAGAGATGTGAGTCTGGAGTTTTATGGCGGTGGTACAAAAAAAGGGGTGACAAGATGCGTAGGGTAATACTCGAACTATAAATAACTTCTATATCTTTACTGTCATCTAATTTATCTGTATAATATTTAAAATATATGTGTATACCCATAAATCTCATTATGTACCTTTACAAATAATGCCCTGAGTACATCTAAAATCTAATGTTTAAGGGTCACTTTGATAAATCAGTAAGGCTAGAATAGCGTGACTTATGTTATATGTTTTTTTCTTATTCTAAATAGTTTAAGAAACTAGTTAGCAAATTAAAAGAGACAGACTTAGCCATGGAATACCCTACTCGAATTTACCCTAACCAGTTATCAAAGAGACCCTAGGTGGTAGATTTCAGGGTGAAGGTAGATATACATGGACTATGTATTATATTTCACTGTAGCATATTTGTAGAGAATCATTTGGTCATTTAATTAATCAGAAAACACTTATCAAGTGTCACTTATATGAATCCTCCAGGGATGTGAGTCCGGAGCTTTATGGCGGCGGTATAAAAAAAGGGGTTGCAAGATGCGTAGGGTAAGACTCGAACTATAAATAACTTATATGTCTTTTACTCTCATCTAATTTATCTGTATAATATTTAAAATATATGTGTATACCCATAAATCTCATTATGTACCTTTACGAATAATGCCCGAGTACATCTAAAATCTAATGTTTAAGGGTCACTTTGATAAATCAGTAAGAGTAGAATAGCGTGAATTATGTTATATTTTTTTTCTTATTCTAAGTAATATAAGAAACTAGTTAGCAAATTAAAAGAGACAGAGTTAACCATGGAATACCCTACTCGAATTTACCCTAACAAGTTATCAAAGAGACCCTAGGTGGTAGATTTCAGGGTGAAGGTAGATATACATGGACTATGTATTATATTTCAGTGCAGCATATTTGTAGAGAATCATTTGGTCATTTAATTAATCAGAAAACACTTATCAAGTGTCACTTATATGAATCCTCGAAGGATGTGAGTCCGGAGTTTTATGGCGGCGGTATAAAAAAAGAGGTTGCAAGATGCGTAGGGTAAGACTCGAACTATAAATAACTTCTATATCTTTTACTCTCATCTAATTTATCTGTATAATATTTAAAATATATGTGTATACTCATAAATCTCATTATGTACCTTTACGAATAATGCCCGAGTACATCTAAAATCTAATGTTTAAGGGTCACTTTGATAAATCAGTAAGAGTAGAATAGCGTGAATTATGTTATATTTTTTTTCTTATTCTAAGTAATATAAGAAACTAGTTAGCAAATTAAAAGAGACAGAGTTAACCATGGAATACCCTACTCGAATTTACCCTAACCAGTTATCAAAGAGACCCTAGGTGGTAGATTTCAGGGTGAAGGTAGATATACATGGACTATGTATTATATTTCACTGCAGCATATTTGTAGAGAATCATTTGGTCATTTAATTAATCAGAAAACACTTATCAAGTGTCACTTATATGAATCCTCGAGAGATGTGAGTCTGGAGTTTTATGGCGGCGGTACAAAAAAAGGGGTGGCAAGATGCGTAGGGTAAGACTCGAACTATAAATAACTTCTATATCTTGTACTCTCATCTAATTTATCTATATAATATTTAAAATATATGTGTATACCCATAAATATCATTATGTACCTTTACGAATAATGCCCGAGTACATCTAAAATCTAATGTTTAAGGGTCACTTTGATAAATCAGTAAGGGTAGAATAGCATGACTTATGTTATATTTTTTTTCTTATTCTAAATAGTGTAAGAAACTAGTTAGCAAATTAAAAGAGACAGACTTAACCATGGAATACCCTACTCGAATTTATCCTAACCAGTTATCAAAGAGACCTTAGGTGGTAGATTTCAGGGTGAAGGTAGATATACATGGACTGTGTATATTATTTCACTGCAGCATATTTGTAGAGAATCATTTGGTCATTTAATTAATCAGAAAACACTTATCAAGTGTCACTTATATGAATCCTCGAGGGATGTGAGTCCGGAGTTTTATGGCGGCAGTACAAAAAAGGGGTGGCAAGATGCGTAGGGTAAGACTCGAACTATAAATAACTTCTATATCTTTTACTCTCATCTAATTTATCTGTATAATATTTAAAATATATGTGTATACCCATAAATCTCATTATGTACCTTTACGAATAATGCCCGAGTACATCTAAAATCTAATGTTTAAGGGTCACTTTGATAAATCAGTAAGGGTAGAATAGCGTGAATTATGTTATATTTTTTTTCTTATTCTAAGTAGTATAAGAAACTAGTTAGCAAATTAAAAGAGACAGACTTAACCATGGAATACCCTACTCGAATTTATCCTAACCGGTTATCAAAGAGACCCTAGGTGGTAGATTTCAGGGTGAAGGTAGATATACATGGACTATGTATTATATTTCACTGCAGCATATTTGTAGAGAATCATTTGGTCATTTAATTAATCAGAAAACACTTATCAAGTGTCACTTATATGAATCCTCGAGGGATGTGAGTCTGGAGTTTTATGGTGGTGGTACAAAAAAAGGGGTGACAAGATGCGTAGGGTAATACTCGAACTATAAATAACTTCTATATCTTTACTGTCATCTAATTTATCTGTATAATATTTAAAATATATGTGTATACCCATAAATCTCATTATGTACCTTTACAAATAATGCCCGAGTACATCTAAAATCTAATGTTTAAGGGTCACTTTGATAAATCAGTAAGGCTAGAATAGCGTGACTTATGTTATATGTTTTTTTCTTATTCTAAATAGTTTAAGAAACTAGTTAGCAAATTAAAAGAGACAGACTTAACCATGGAATACCCTACTCGAATTTACCCTAACCAGTTATCAAAGAGACCCTAGGTGGTAGATTTCAAGGTGAAGGTAGATATACGTGGACTATGTATTATATTTCACTGCAGCATATTTGTAGAGAATCATTTGGTCATTTAATTAATCAGATAGCACATATCAAGTGTCACTTATAAGAATCTTCGAGGGATGTGAGTCTAAGTTTTATGGTGGCGGTACAAAAAAAAGTGTGGCAAGATGCGTAGGGTAAGACTCGAACTATAAATAACTTCTATATCTTTACTCTCATCTAATTTATTTGTATAATATTTAAAAAATACATGTATACCCATAAATCTCATTATGTACCTTTACGAATAATGCCCGAATACATCTAAAATCTAATGTTTAAGGGTCACTTTGATAAATCCGTAAGGATAGAATAGCGTGAATTATGTTATATATATTTTTTATTATTCTAAGTAGTATAAGAAACTAGTTAGCAAATTAAAAGAGACATATTTAACCATGGAATACCCTACTCGAATTTACCCTAACCAGTTATCAAAGAGACCCTAAGTGATAGATTTCAGGGTGAAGGTAGATATACATGGACTATGTATGATATTTCACTGCAGCATATTTGTAGAGAATCATTTGGTCATTTAATTAATCAGAAAATACTTATCAAGTGTCACTTATATGAATCTTCAAGGGATGTGAGTCCGGAGTTTTACGACGACGATATAAAAAAAAGGATGACAAGATGCGTAAGGTAAGACTCGAACTATAAATAACTCCTATATCTTTACTCTCATCTAATTTATATGTATAATATTTAAAATATATGTGTATACCCATAAATCTTATTATGTACCTTTACGAATAATGCCCGACTACATCTAAAATCTAATGTTTAAGGGTCACTTTGATAAATTAGTAAGGGTAGAATAGCGTGAATTGTGTTATATTTTTTTTCCTTATTCTAAGCAGTATAAGAAACTAGTTAGGAAATTAAAAGAGAAACTAGTTAGCAAATTAAAAGAGATAGACTTAACTATGAAATACCCTACTCGAATTTACCCTAATCAGTTATCAAAGAGACCCTAGGTGGTAGATTTCAAGGTGAAGGTAGATATACATGGACTGTGTATTATATTTCACTGTAGCATATTTGTAGAGAATCATTTGGTCATTTAATTAATCAGAAAACACTTATCAAGTGTCACTTATATGAATCCTCGAGAGATGTGAGTCTGGAGTTTTACGACGGCGGTACAAAAAAAGGGGTGGCAAGATGCGTAGGGTAAAACTCGAACTATAAATAACTTCTATATATTTACTCTCATCTAATTTATCTGTATAATATTTAAAATATATGTGTATACCCATAAATCTCATTACGTACCTTTATGAATAATGTCCGAATACATCTAAAATCTAATGTTTAAAGGTCACTTTGATAAATCAATAAGGGTAGAATAGCGTGAATTGTGTTTTATATTTTTTCCCTTATTCTAAGTAGTATAAGAAACTAGTTAGCAAATTAAAAGAGACAGATTTAACCATAGAATATCTTACTCGAATTTATCTTAACCGGTTATCAAAGAGACTCTAGGTGGTAGATTTCAGGGTGAAGGTAGATATAAATAGACTATGTATTATATTTCACTGCAGCATATTTGTAGAGGATAATTTGGTCATTTAATTAATCAGAAAACACTTATAAAGTGTCACGTGAAATGACGTGCTAAATTTCCTTTGCGACGAAAGTCCTCTTAACTTTTCAAACGGTGGGTCCAAATAAATGTCATTGAATATGACCAAAAAAGTGTGTTATAATAGTATTCCTTGATTGAGGAGATGAATCATCGTCAGCGTCGTCAAAACCCTTACTAATTCATGGGTAGAAAGAAATCAATCCACTAATATCCACAACGCCAATCCCATCTAGACAAAGGGAGAATAAAAAGACTAATATACTTGGCGAGTAACTCAACTTGAATGATACAATAAACTCGACTCATGTACGTATTAAGTAAATGAGACATGACCATAGACTCATTAGTCAGCACAGAGAGTAATATTTTTAAAAATATTATAACTTAGAGTGTAAATTTGATTATCTAAAAAATTAAAATAAAATAAATCAAAATTTAAAAGAATGACCTAAGACTATTTATTTAATCTAATTTTTTATTTCTTTCTATATGATTTAAAAATAACATAATTTACGTCTCAAATTAAGATGTTTTAGAGGTTATTTTACTTTTTTTAAAAAATAAAAAATTAAAATGAGCCTTGCTTTTGTTTTAACTCTTCTTTGACGAGACCATCAGAAAGAAACCGTCCGCAGGTGGTAACAGTATAGGGTTGAACGCGGTTGCCAACTCGCACAGGAAAGTCTCTGCTTCCTCAGCGCCGTACCGAGGACCGGCGAAGGCGACGATGGCTGACCCCTACCGGAAATACGCTGCAGAGAGAGGTAAACCCCTCCTCCCTCCCCACGGCCCCCTCGCCCCCACCTGGTTTGTTTTCTCAAACGCGGATCGATGTCTTTATCCAAGTTTTGCGCATAGCCTCGGCTACTTTCGCCAGCCAGTGGCTTTCGGTCTGCCGTGTTGCAATTATCCGTCATTCCTGAGAATAGTCCATTGAGTAGAAGGAGACTTGCCAGTCTTTCGACGAGTCGAGAAGACCCATTTCTCTCTCTCTCTCTCTGAGTGTCTGTGTGTGCGTACGCGTGTGTGTGTGTGTGTTTTTTTTTTTTTCTTTTGCTTTTATTGGGAAGGGTATCAGAGGCGCAGGGGGTGAGGAATCGTTTTTGCCAGCAACTGGGCTGTGCAAACTAGGATTGGGTGGTCAGTTGAGTGTGGAAAGGCGAAGTCTTTCTCGACATTTTGGTCATGACATATGAGTACGGCGGAATTGCAAACTTCTCTTACAGTGGGCAGTGGAGCACACTTTGTGATAATTGGTGACTTCGAGATTTGTAGTTTACTTAAAACAGTTTTTTCTACGTGAGTACTGCAGTTGTCTAACATTCGTTTAGGGCTTATGGATTGCTCGATGAGATTGCAATGTTAGAAGAGATTATAGGGTAGCTTGCTAGCATATGTTTTGGCCAACTGTGCCCCAGGAAGTATGTGTTTTCAAGGTCAGGATTGTCTGAATATTATCCCCAGTTGTGGATTTTTCTAGAAGAAAGGAGATATACTGGTAATTTAAAATTGTCTGGAACATCTAGAAAATGTACGACGAATTTATCTCTAGTAGAGAGTGGAAGGGGGGGGGAGAATACAATCATCTGGATTTTCTGGAAGGTGGACATTACCATACTCTATAATGAGAAAAAGGGTATGTCAAGGACAAAGGTATATCTGCGAAGCCCACCTTAATGGAGATATGAAGCAACAAGGAAAAATAACATCTCCTAAAAGGCATATTTCCTCTTGCATTGAAATTTCTTTCAGTTCCAATCAATTCTAGTAGATTATGGCTATGCTAGATCTATCCCTGCCAGCTGAAACATGCAACTCTCATCCTCAGCTATTTGGAGAATACATCTCAACTCCATCATTTTTCTTCTTTCTTCTGTGGTTCACCTTTTTTTCTGGAAAGTGGTTGGTACCACTGAATATATTAATAAGAAAATAGGGATTTACAATTATGGTATGTGAAATCTCAAAATATCCCCAAACTTCTTGTGCAAAACAGGTCACATCAAGGAGATGTGATTTCCCCTACCCCCCAACATAGTCAAAAGACGAGTTTCCTGTCTCTACATTACAAAGGAGTTTAGCCATTCTTTCACCCTTCCCCATCAAAATTCCCGATTTTCTACAGAGCAGTGGTCTCCTTTTTGAAAATTCTGCCATTTCTCTCTCCCATAAGGCCCACAGGGTGGCATGTAGAATGAACCACTAGATCTGCCTATCTTCCTTGCAGGGCCAATGTCTCTGCCACTCCCTCATGAGTTGCTGAACATTCTCTGTTGGAGCCATTGACACTGCACATTGTTGAAAATATGGTGCCAAACCTCTACAGAGAATGGGCATTTGGTGAAGAGATGCTCAATGCTCTCTTCCTCCCCCCCCCACCACATAGATAGCAAAGGGTGTGAATACCCTCCATGCAAATAGCTAATATGTCACAAGTTGGGAGTCTTTAGTGGGAGATCTTCTATATTAGTGCCTTGACTTTAAGAGGACTCCTCAGTGTCCATACTTACCTCTTACAGGATGCCATTGGTTTCCATCAGTAATTACACGATACGCCGATTTGACTGAGAAATGCCCATCTCTATCCCATCTCCATCTCCAGTCATCTGTCTCAGTTGCATTAGGCACAAACTGACTGCTGAAGCATATCTAGCAATTCCCCAAGCTGGGTAATCTCGTCCTTCCGCAGATGTCTTCTAAAAATTGGGCTCCAGATACCTTCCGATTGTTGCCTCTCAAACAACTGACTGACCACTGCTAGCAGCTCCACTGCAATTGCAAACAGTTGCGGGAACACCTCACCCAATGGATGGTACACTATCTCTTTCCAAAATTGACATTTTTGGCCATTCCCCAATCTCACTCTTAACTTCTGTCCTGACAATGTCAATGCTCTTCAAGATACCCTTCCATAGGTGAAAAATGTGGTGTTATGGTGGGCTATTCAAATCCAAGCTCTTGCTCTGCTATAATACTTTTGACAGATAACTGTACCCCATAGCCCCTCTTCCTCTTTGCCAAGTCTCCAAAGCCATTTACTTAATAGAGCAAGGTTGAAGTCCTTAATATCTTCAGTCCGAGACCAATTGATGTCATTGCATCTTGTGCCCCTTTCCACTTCTATGGCAAACGAATCTTCCCTGGATCGATTGGAGCTTCTTTACCATGGAGATAGGGATCCAAAAAGTTG
The DNA here is from genome assembly GCA_022559845.1 of Amorphophallus konjac. Taxonomy (NCBI): domain Eukaryota; kingdom Viridiplantae; phylum Streptophyta; class Magnoliopsida; order Alismatales; family Araceae; genus Amorphophallus; species Amorphophallus konjac. The sequence goes on from CM040121.1 coordinate 529,252,816, forward strand.
ACAAAAAGTAGATAGGGAGGCTGTCCAAAACAGACTTGGCATAGCACCAGTCGACTCTTGTATGAGAGCAATTTTCCTTTCCACCATGTTATCTAGAATAAAATCTTTGCACAATAGTCTGCCACTCCCTACACTGCAGACCGTTGGGAGTGAAGGGAAACCTCCAATATGTGATGGGGAACTGGCCAATGCGGCAACCTAGAATTGCAGCTGCTCTCCTAATAGTTCTCTGTTCCATATTGACCTCAATAATTTGGCTCTTGTCATTGTTCACCTTAAGACCACTGACCTCCTGCAGAAACTCCAACATCAGTTTGATGGTATACAATTGTTCCCCACCCTCTGTGACAAATAAGATAGTGTCATCAGCATGTGACAAGTGGTAAATGGATTGTCCCTGGGGGGCAACCAAGAATTCCCTGATGTGACCATGCTGCTCAGATCTCATCTACATCATGCTCAAAATATGCGAGAGCAAAGCAAAGAGGAGTGGAGACATCGAGTCACGTTACCTTAGTCCTTTACCACCATAGAAGTATGGAGAAGCCTCCCCATTAATGGGGATGGTGAATCTAGTTGATTGGAGGAAAGTCTGAATCTACCCTACCCATCTGTCATCAAACCCCATCTTACTAAGAACATCTAGCAAACACTGCCAACTAACCTGGTCGTAGGCCTTCTCAAAGTCAAGTTTGAGAACTAGCCGTCTCTTCATTTTTGTGTATCATAGCATGTAGACACTCATGAGCGACCAAGAAGTTGACTTGAATAATATGCCCCCTAATGAATGCTCCTTGTTAACAACTAACCACTCTATCAATGATACTCTCAAGCCTCATAGCCAGCATCTTAGTGATTATTTTATAGGCCCCACTGAGAAGACTAATGGGCCTACAATCCCTCAGGCTTTCAGCACCCTGCTGCTTAGGAATGAGAACCAACAAAGTCTTGTTAATGCTTCTAAGATGAGCTCTCCCTTCTTGTAACTCCCATATAGTTTGAAGAATATCAGATTTGATGATGTCCCAACAATGGTGGAAGATGAACATTGGGAATCCGTCTGGCCCAAGAGCTTTTTTCCCTGTGAGAGAGAAGGCAACTGACTTTACCTCTTCTTCAAATGGACGAGAGAGGGCTCTCCTCTCTTCTGCGGAAAGACGGGGAAGAAGATCCTTTGTAATGGCTGGTTTGACAAGCTCATCTTTCTTGAATAGTCGTGAGAAGAACTGCCAGGCATTCCTGGTAAACTGGACTCCTTTCTAATACATCTGATGTAGTTCAAATGCCTTCTTTCTCTATCTCTACTTCCAATAAATTTCTTCTTTCGAAAGGATGTCTTCAAACTTAGTATCAAGCTTGTTCTACTGAATCCTGTCAGGTTCATCTAGGAGGCCTACCTCCTTAAGGCCTCCAACCTCTTCAGTTGGGTCAGAATCCTGCCCTTTTTCGCCTTGCCATGGAGAGTCTTGGAGGCTCCCCACTTGGTCAGCTCCTTTGCTAGAGTCTTTAGTTTTCCTGTTAGCCTGGTCATAGCAGACACCTATTGTCTCTAGATTCTCAACACACTGGTGATGATGGGCAAAAAGTCTTCCTCTACAAGCCAATATCTCTCCAACCTGAAAGGGTTTTTCACACCCGCCTACAGCTGGTCTTGAGTAGAATGGGCTTGTGATCAGAAGTAGGTTTGGCCAAAACAAGTGCCTCTAGGTGCGGAAGTGGTCTTCCTAATCAACTGAAATAAGGAATCTGTCAACTCTAAACTGAGACGGCTCTACTCAATGTAGACCAAGTGAAGTGGGCATTATGTGTGGACATCTATCAAAGCTGCATGAGCGATAAAATCTTTGAAATCTTTCATCTTCCCCTAAGGATTAGAGCCTCTTGACCTTTCTTCAATCAACACAACGGCATTAAAGTCCCCTTCTACACACCACAGACTGTCAGAGATGACATGTTGCTGGAAAAGTTCATCCCACAATGTTTTCTTGTCCTCCCTGCTCTGTGGCCCATAAACACCAGGCAAGTCCCACAAAAAATCCATCTTTGATGTTGCGGAAGGAGAGAGATATAGCTTCCCTGCCAATATTCCTGAACTCCTCCACCTTCTCAACCCAAAGACATTCCACAGAATCATGATGACCCTTGCTCTCCCTTTAGCCGGAGAGGCCACTCCCCTTGTCAACCGCTAGTGACCAACAAGGGATCCTCTTGCTCAACCCAGGGGCGTCGAAACCTTTCTCTATCCGCCGCGGTAAATAGGAGGGCGTAATCGGGCAGGGAAGATGGATGGGAGTGGGACTTTGGGACCCATTACCCCCGGACCTTCGTATTCGGGTAAGTCACAAGGGGATGGGTTCGGTTCGGGCGTCAGTGAAGGGCCCGATAGCTCGTGGTTTCTGTGACACCTCACACCTGTTATTGGGTAAGTCACGAGCATAGTTGTCAAGGCGACAAGGCGACCAAGGCGAGCTTGGGGTCCTCGAGTGCCTAAGCGCTTAGGTGCCTGCCTAAGCGCCGCTTAGGCATCAAGTTCATAAAAAATATCATCATTAATATATACGTAATTTTTTATATATAAGTTAATCATGATTATTACAAATATGGGAAACAACACTAGTATGAACATAGAAATAAAAATTAATAGAAATGACATTGCAATAAAATATCAAAATTTATTTTGAGATAAAATTAACAATGAAGATTGGACTTTCAGAATAAATAAAATACTAACCTGATGTTTGCCAATTTCTTCCAAAAATATGCAAATCATACTCGAAACAACATACATATAATATAAAGCAGATACGGAAAAAAAAAGACATCTCCCATTATCATTTATCACATACAATCAATAATAAAGTAAACAAACACATAACTAGGGAAGTACCATAGATGACCACTGTAAAAAAAAAGACATAAAATTCAAATTAAAATTTAAAATACTTTATTAACAAATTAACCCCATTATTAATTGAAAAGGAGAAGACATGATAGAGAGAGGGACTGAGAGAGATAGTTGCGAACTGTGTGTGTGTGAGAGAGAGAGAGAGGAGGAAGGGTGGGGGAAAGAGAGAGAAGGGGGCGAGGGGAGAGAAGAGATAGCAGACAGAGAGAGGGGGCAGGAGAGAGAGAGAGGGTGGGTCTGATTGTGAGTGTTAGAGAGAAATAGAGAGAGAGTGTTAAGAGTGTGGAGCTCGAACTCGCCATCGTGCGCCCTCGCACGCGGATCGACCTGCGCGGTCAGGTCGCGGGGTTACTTATAACAGGGGAGAAGAGGGAGAGAGAGACGAAGATAGAAGGGGGTCGCCTAGGCGCCGCTTTGGGCGCCTAGGCCGCCCAAGCGGCGCCTTGGGCCGCCTTTTTCAAGCCCAACAAGGCGTGGGCTCGCCTAGGCTTCGAGAAATCGCCTTCTCGCCTAGGCGCCGCTTAAGCGGCGCCTAGGCGGGTGCCTTGACAACTATGGTCACGGGTGCTGCCATTCAAGTTGGGTCGGGTCAGACCGTTGGTCAATGGGCCTGGGCCCATATGTGCTTCATTTGGCCCAGTGGATGGAGGCAGGAAATTCAAATTCAAACCGCCTAGCCCGTACTTATCTTTCTTGGTGCTGACGACAGTCATTGCAGCTCCTTGCATCGCCGACCGTGGCTAGATCTTCATCGAAAATCTCCCTCTTGCGATATCCACCGTGACTATGGCTGGAATGTCATTGGGGCTCCCGATCTGAACCACTACCTCCAAGGCTAGCCTCTCCCTTCCAATAACAAGTTTCACATAGCCTACACCACCGCCCCGAACCAGCCAACAATGAGTGTAGCTCCCACCTCATCACACAGGATGAGGGGGATGCCCAGGAGAAGCTGGATCCTGCCCTCTCGAGGGTCTGAGAAGGTCCCCCTCAACAGCCCACTTTGACAGTTGGAGAACAACACTTTCGGTCATCAGGAAGCTGATTCTCTTCAGAGCACCCTACAACCATGAAGCCCTGCCTGGACACGTGGGTTACGTCCCAACCCCATCCCTCTTGCCTCTCTTCTCTAGCATGGATTTCACCTTTTCCGCTTCTGCTGCATCTTCTATCGGGCTCACCCATAGGCATCGGTATAGCCGTTGAAGCCTATTTTGGACCATATCGGAGACCGTCCGAACAAGCATGTCCTACTTTCACTGCTAGTGAGGCATGGGCTTGCCCCGAAGGGCCTCTGCAAAGAAGCGGCTCTGTGAGGTTCGTGCTTCCATCATCATAGCAGTCTAACCCTCCTCCGTCGACGATCTACAAAACCGCTACAAATGGCACTTCTCTTCGCATTGGAAGCACGTTGGACTATTGAACCTCGCAAATTTACAACAATTTCTGATATTTCAGAAGAATTTTCAGAAATTATTAAGTCTACTGTGTGATGGTTAAACAATATAAAAGCGTCACCATTACATAAATGCCCTCGGGATTCCGTCGGGCGGGGTTATTCACATAAACCCTACGTGTTTCATGCACAGAAATTTATCAATCAGCTTGTGGGGGGCATGAAGCCACGTACTTATGCAGTAAACTAGCAACAAAAAGGTTAATTCAGTCCTTTAGACCGTCCTAGGTGGTTGGGAGAGTGGTCCCTACATCACAAAAAGGATGGACAGCAAGGGTTCCTCAGAAGAAAAATAGCAAAAAACCTCCACGTGCTGCAACCCTGGCTCCCGATCATAAAAGATTGCTTGAAAGAGATGGGTGAAGACTTTTATAGCCCTTTGGAGGCCAAAAACCCAAGAACTTCCCCCCTCCTCCACCTCTTTCTCTCTCTCTCTCTCAGTTCTTTGTAGGGCCGGAGGGAACCTCCTCTGGTTCCCTTCGGGTGCTTTGCCAACCGGAGGAACATCCCTCCGGTCACGCACAACTGGAGGGGCATCCCTCCGGTTGCTGCACTGGAGGGCCCTCCTCTGGTTGGGCACCAATTGGAGGGCCTCCCCTGGCTGCCCAGCAACTAGAGGAGGGTCCCTCTGAGAGCATAAGCACTGGAGGGAGCCTCCCTCCGGTCGTGCGCGACCGGAGGATGTCCCTCCGGTCTCTCTCTCACACAAACCAAAAAAAAGAAGGAAACAAAGGGATTCTACCTTCTTCTCACCTTTCACCGGAGGCCCACCGACAAGATTGCAACTGGAGGGAGATCCTCTTCACCCTTCAAACTCTTATAAAAGGAGGCCTAGGTTAAAGGGGAAGTGGAGACAGACTTGAGTGGAGTTCACTAAAGCTTGGAGAAGAACTTCACTTGGAGCTTGGAAGCTTGAAGCCTTTGGTGAGTTTGGAGCGACCTAGTTCAAGACTTGAAGAATTGTCCAAGTTTGATAAGTATAAAAGCCCTCAAGCTAGGGTATGTTGATTTAACTACTCCCGGCATGAGGGAATTTCTTGTGTTTGTTATGAATGAAAGAAAAATTATGTAAGTGCTGGGATCTTTGATGTTGAATTATGGGAAGAACTTTGTAAAGTCTAAAATTGCATTTGTATCCCAAAGTCTTGTTAAATTGTGCAACTGTCTATAAAATTCAGGGAAAATCTCAAAATTCTGAAATTGAAGGGAAAATATTCAGGTTTGCAGAAATGTCCGTCAAGATTGGAGAAAAGTCTTTGCTTTGTTCAGAAATCTAAAAATTACAGTTTTACCTGGACCTTTGCAAAATTGTGTAAATACTCTGAAAATTACAGAAAATTTTGGAAAGCATGGAAATTGCACAAGAATGTTCTGATTACTTTGAAATTGTGATTTTACCCTTATCTAAGGGAAAATTATGAACAAACCCTAGTTTAGGGAACATTGCAAATAAACCCTACTTTGAGGGAAAATTGCGAACATATCCTAAGCATGAGAATTAAGTGCATGCTCTTGAATCCACTAAGGATATCAATTATTGCAAATATACCCTGTCTTAAGGTATGGATGTCTCTTTCAGATTAAACCCTCAATATCACAACGAATATTCTATAGGTTAAGGGTATCTTTGGTAGTTAATCAAAGGTGTTCGGACTTGTATCGATGTAAATTAACACCGATCATGACCGGTGGGGAAAGGTCCAACACACGAATCCTAAATCGTCTGCTAAACCAAACTTGCGGAAATAATTATGTGCATCCTAAGTAATTAACTAAAACATGTGCATATTTATCCAACAAATGGATATTGAACAAATTAAATTTTCCGCGTGTTAAACACGGACCCATCGGGGGAAAGCCCATGCACCGGCTAGGGTCCTCTAGCGTTTAGAAGCCTCCTCGTTGGCTCTGGCATTGAGTCGCCCCCAAGGGCAGCCGATTCACACCGGAGGTAACCTCCGGGCTCCCCCGCTGCATGGCACCATTTGCCCAGAGTTTCTCTTTCCTTCTACAATTCATTTATTACTTTGTAAATTCTTGGGGTGGTTCCTTTAGCACCTTCTCTACGTCATTCCTATTTAAAGCTGCATTCTTCTTTTCCACAAGCGTATATTATTGTTTTGATTTCATTCTTCAGAAGATCATCTTTGCTATTTTGCCTGATCTCATTTGCTCACTGTTAATTGTTGATCCATTTGCCTCGCTGTTAATTGTTGATGCATTTGCCTGATGAGTTTGGCTGCTTCTCATTCTTTCAATGGAGAATTGCCAGTTGGTGAAAGGTTTCCTTGGTTTCATCAATATTTATTAAGTAGATTTTAACATGGGAGAAGGTCATAGCCTTGGAAATACAGCTATATAATATTGCATTGGACAGGTCAATAAGCGTGGAATACATCTGCATAAATATGCGTTGGAAAAGTTGATAAGCACAAATGAAACTATATAACTGTGCGATGGAGAAGTTTTTTTTTGGAAGGTGACCACAAGCTACATCTCATTAAAGGGAAGAAACAAACAGAACAAGATGCACGTTACAAGAAAAAATGGACAAATAAGAAATGGATGTGTCTACCAAGCTGGTAGAGATGCCAACCTCCTTACACCCTACCTCAAAAAGAAAAGAGAAAGACCCAATTACATAAGCAATCTTTGCCATTCCCCATTTCTATGTAGTAAACAAGACTGAACAAACCTACTCCCATGCACACTAACATTCCAATCGAGAAGATAGTGAATGCAGTTCATGATGATTGTAGATGGACATCTGAAGTCATTGTGGAACACTATTATTCCTCTCCCTCCGAATTGACCACACCATGGCTGGAAGGCACATCATCCAAATTTCCTCTCCCTGCTGAACTGGGTTGTGTTTTGCTCCATTCTTTCAGAAATTCTCCCATGCCTTGTCTTGAAGTGTTCTAGCCAGACTATTTCTATGATACGACAGTTGAGAAACATGTGATCTATATCTTCCTTATCATACCCACTGTAGAGAAGTAAACAGTTAAGGATAGTTTGGGTATCTTTAATTTTCAGTCTTTCAGGGTTCATTCTGTAATTTTTTTCTATTCTTTATGGCTTCCCTCTCTGAGGGGTACTTTTGTCCTTGTGTATTTTATTGGAGGAATACAAAATATAGAAGAGATAGTTCGGCCTGGAAAGACAGACTGAACTCTTCTCTCTCTTTCTCGGTCCCTCTCTCTCTCTCTCTCTCGGCCCTGTTCTCTCTATTTATCCTCCGGAAGTCAGGATGGCAGTATCGGCCGAAACTGATACGTTTCGGCCGAAACGTATCGGTTTCGGCCCACAGCCATCCGAAATCGGGCCTGCTCACTGTAGTAGGTCCGAAACTTAAAAAAAAATGTTTTAATGGTTTCCGGCAAAATCGATACCGGTTTCGCCCGAAACTTATACGTTTCGGCTCGAAACCTACCCGTTTCGACCCGAAATCGGACCGTTTCGGCCCGAAACCGGACCGTTTCGGCCGAAACGGACGTGAATTCTCCCTCAGATTCTCAGATCTGAGGGAGAAGGGAGGCAGGGAGAGCTACTGCCAGGTTGCCCCCTACTGCAGGGTGAGGGAGAAGGAAGGTTTGCTGCCGTCACCGTCGCCATTTCTTCAAGTTTGCAGCGTGTAGCTGCGTTTTCTTGGCTCTCATTCCTAATAGATCTTGTAAGTTTTTTTTTTGGTTGGTTTGATAGTTTTTTTTGTTGTAGGTAAGGTTCTCTTAAATATATTAATTTTCAACCATGAAATATGTTAAGACTCCAAATTAAATCATAATTAGCTATTTAAATTTGAGATTTTTGTCTAATTAGGTTTAATTAGGGTCAATTGAAGCTTAATTAAGCTTCGTTGAAGAATTTAGGGTGGGTGCATGATGCTAATTACATTCTATGAAGGGGGATTAGGGTAAATTGATAATTAAGCCCTAATTAACTATTTAAATTTGGTGCTTTTGTCTAACTAGGTTTAGTTAGGGTCAATTGAAGCTCAATTAAGCTTCATTGAATAATTTAGGATGGGAGCATGTTGCTAATTACATTTAATGAAGGGTGATTAGGGTAAAATTGATAATTAAGCTCTAATTAGTTATTTAAATTTAAGACTTTTGTCTAATTAGGTTGCGTTAGGGTCAATTGAAGTTCAATTAAGCTTCATTGAATAATATAGGGTGGGAGCATGCTGTTAATTACATTTTATGAAGGGTGATTAGGGTAAAATTGATAATTAAGTCCTAATTAGCTATTTAAATTTGGGACTTTTGTCTAATTAGGTTTAGTTAGGGTCAATTGAAGTTCAATTAAGCTTCATTGAATAATTTAAGGTGGGAGCATGCTGCTAATTACATTTTATGAAGGGTGATCAAGGTAAAATTGATAATTAAGTCTTAATTAGTTATTTAAATTTGAGACTTTTGTCTAATTAGGTTTAGTTAGGGTCAATTGAAACTCAATTAAACTTCAATGAATAATTTAGGGTGAGAGCATGCTGTTAGTTACATTTTATGAAGGGTGATTAAGGTAAAATTGATAATTAAGTCTTAATTAGCTGTTTAAATTTAGGGCTTTTGTCTAATTATCTCAATTTAGCATAATTTGAAGCTCAATTATGTTGAATTACATTTTTTTCATTGTACTTACAACTATTTATTTTTGGCTGTCTTAATGCAGCATCATGCCTAGACGTAAACAAGGTCATGAGCAGCAAAGGCAGGAGGATCCGAGGTGGGCCCACCTCTCCTTAGTTGATCCTAGGAGAAAAAAAGTGAAATGCAAGTATTGTGGTAAGGAGATATATGGCGGAATTACTAGAGAAAAGTAACATTTACCAGGGATAAGAGGAGAGGTGAAACAATGTGACAGATGTCCCTGAGAGGTTCGAGAAGAAATACGCCAGTGCCTTCTGGGCAAAAAAGAGAGGATGCAACAAAGGGTTGAAGATGAGGTTGAAATTGCTGAGGAGATTTCGGGCAGAAGGGGAAGGAGGGATGATGATGATGAGGAAGGCACTGAGGAGGAAATTTCGGACAGAAGGGGAAGGAGGGATGATGATGATGAGGAAGGCACTGAGGAATCAGATCGAGAGCTGACTAAAGCAATAGAGCGTGAACAAGCCACTCGAAGGAAAGGAAAAGCACCGATAGGTTCATGGATCTACTCCAGTACAGTTGGTGTAGCACGAGCTGCACGACGTCCTGACATTGGTGTAGCCCCGCAGAGAGGAGGTCCCATGTACAACTATCTGCACAGAAGGCAAAGTGCTACACAACCTAAAATCAAGCAAGTATTGAGAGGGGTTAAAAAATCAGCAGAAGTTGCAGGGCATGCATTTAAAAGTATCTGCAAATGGTTTTTCCATGCAGGTGTCCCTGTACATGCAGCTGAAAGCGAATATTTTCAATCTATGTTAGATGCCATAGCAGATGCTGGCCCTGGCTTGAAGGCCCCGTCACGTCGAGATATATACGGGCGTGGCCTTGAGGGAGAGGTTGAGGAGCTCCATCAGTGGGTTGAAAATTTCAAGCATATATGGATGGAGAGATGATGCACCATCATGTGTGATGGCTGGACTGGTACCACGAAGAAGTCAACGATTAACTTTCTGGTCTATTATATCGAATGTACAATATTTGTTAAATCTGTAGATGCATCAAATTATGAAAAAAATGTCAATTATTTGTTTCATTTGATGGATAAGATGGTCGACCAAATTGGAGAGGACAATGTTGTTAAAGTAGTGACTGATAGTGAAGCCAGTTATAAGGCTGCAGGGAAGAAATTGATGCAGAAGCGTAGGCATTTATACTGGCTCCCATGTGCAGCACATTGTTTGGATCTGATACTTAAAGACATAGGGAAGGAAACTAATGTGAAGAAAACAATTGACATGGCAAAAAAAATCACCCAGTATATTTATGGCCATCCTAGGATATTGAACATGTTCATGGAGCATGCAAGTGGGGGGCGAGATATCATCCGTGCAGGCCAACCGGATTTGTTTTGAATTTCATTTCTTTGGAGTCTTTGCACAGGTATAAGAATGAGCTCAATTATTTCTACTTTATCCTTATAGATATCACTCGTATTTGATTCAAATTTCATTTCTTTGGAGTCTTTGCACATGTATAAGAATGAGCTTAAAGTTTTCATGTACCACAATGCCCTGCGGGAATATATAGACAAGTTTAATGTTGATGCTCAGATGGATTATTTGGATGTCTGCCACATCGTGGAAGACAACAAATTCTGGGGCAGGGTCTCACGGTACATGAAAGTAGTCACACCCCTCGTGAAGGTCCTAAGAATGGTGGATGGCGATGAGAAGAATGATATGAGATATCTGTACGAGGCCATGGACCGTGTCAAATTAGAGTTGTAAGATTCCCTTCCTAGAGAATATGCAAAGTGGCGAAAAATTATTGATCATAAATGGGACAACATATTACACCACGACTTGCATGCAGCTGGTGAGTGATTAATTGTATAGATACATTGTTCTTTCAGTTATTTTATATCTAACATTTAGTTAACTATACACAAATGCATGTTATTTCTAGGCCTGTCAACGGAGCGGATACGAAGCGAATATATGACTATCCGTATCCGCTCCGTTTTAAAATTCGAATTATCCGATTTTGATCCGCTCCGATTTGAATTCGGATACGAAGCAAATATATGACTATCCGTATCCGCTCCATTTTAAAATTTGAATTATCCGATTCAAATTCAAAAGTATATAAATATAATTATAAAATATTAAAAGTATATAAAATATAACTATAAAATGTCTAAATTTCTCTACAATATTATTTATTTTATAATATATTGTTTAAAAATATGTATTATATGATATATAATATTACGAACGGATATTTTTCGAAGCGAATATTATAATATCCATATCCGCTCCGATTCGAATTCAGATATTATCCGTATCCGAAAAAACGAATACGAATTCGAATATTATCCGTTAATACGGATTCGAATTCGAAGCGGATCCGGATAATATCCGAATCCGTTGACAGGCCTAGTTATTTCCTCAACCCTCGATTTATGTACAATGCCAATGCACATGTTGATGGCGAGGTGCTTCAAGGCACTTTAAAAATCATTGGTCGTTTATCGAAGAGACCAGAAAAGAGACTTCAGGCCAAAGTAGAGGTTGACTTTTATTGATTTTATCAATAAGACGTATAGAATTTACTTAAGTAGTTATGTTAATCTATTACTTTATCTTTGTAGATGAACTATTATAGAATGAGGACTGGGACATATTCTGACTCCCAATTACAATACGCTGTGGGAAGAGTGAGCCCAGATATACTTTGTGCTTTTTTAACCTCAATATGTATTAGTACATCATGGAGAATTGATCTTTATTTACAACTTACACTTATTTGTTTATAGTTGGTGGAACAGCTGACTGGTGGATAATGGTGAACAACCGAGATGTGGGCAGTAATGTATTGGCTTTCATTGCAATTAAGGTGCTCAGTCAAACAACATCAGCAAGCCAATGTGAAAGAAATTGGAGCACGTTCAGTCTTATACACTCAAAGGTTCGCAATCGGCTATAGGCTGAACGGTTAGAAAAATTAGTTTACTGCCACTATAATATGAGATTAAGAATAAGGAACATGAAGCTAAGACAACAGTTGAGGGACAAACGCATCGCAGAGGATGCAACTCCAGAAATTGATGTGGACACTTTATTTGATGATGACAATCCCTTGCAGTCTTGGGTGGAGATGCGAGAGCAGGTTGATGAGCCCGTTTTTAATGTTGATGATAGAACATGGGCAGAGGGCATACTAGATGAAGATGAGTCAAGAGATCCAGAATTCATAAGACCAACAAAGAGGGTCAGAGAGACTCATGCGCACTAGAGAAGGGACCCAACTTTGTTTGTTCATGACACTGAGCAACAGCCTGAGTTTGATCCAGCTAGACACTCAGAGTCAGATAGCAAGCCAGTCACTCCTAGAATGGTGAAGCCACCTCCATCCTTTAGAAGAAGTACATTAGTACATGAGCTAACTGAGAGGACTAGTGTTGCTGCTCGAGAGGACTCGACAATTGAGCAGCAGTTGAAGCAGATTTATGTGAGACACACGCCAAGGGGAAAATGACTCATCTCAAAGATGAATGAAATGATCACACCAAAAGAGAAAAAAACATCCTTAACGGCTAAAAGACGACTAGTTGATGATGATGATGATGATGATGATGATGATGATGATGATCCCAGTGTAGTTGCAGGTGCTACTATTGGCGGTGGCACATATGCACCTACTTTCTCCTTCCATGCTGACACAGGCAGAGGATATAGGCATACTGAAGGAGGATATGATTCACAGAGCCAATATGGGCATCCATCAGGTTATGAAGGTGGCCAACAGGAAGCAGGCATTTATGGGTGGGGTCATCAACCAGAATTTCAATTTCATCCAGTTCCTCTTCTCATCCTCAAGGTTGTTATGTTGATTCTAGATTCCAATCAAACCAACAACCTTACACTCCAAGGGGGATCCAAAGAGGGATGCAGGACTTGATTACCTCAATGTTTGGTTACAGTGAATATACAGAATACATGCAACCTTTTTATGGGTATCAACATCAGAAGCCAGACGATGAGGGAGAATGTTCTTCTAGTTATTATCCATATTAGTGCATCATCATTTAGGTAAGGATCATTTAATTTCTGTAACATTTATTATGTCTAATTAGGTTTATTGTACTGCTGGAACCTGCTTCATACTTAATATGTACTCAAGAATATCACTTTAACATGTCAAATGTCTACTTCATGTTTATTGCACTTAATCCTATTTCTTTACCGTCAAATACATGTCTAATGATCTTTTTTCTGATTTTTTATATTTTTTAGATTTCCCCCCAAAATTTTCTATATTTTTGGCTTTTTTTGACTGCTTTCAACCGGTTTCGGCCGAAATCGAAACTGAAACTGGTCCGTTTCGGTTTCGATCTCGGCCGAAACCAGTACTGCCAACCTTGTCCGGTAGGGGTGAGCACGGTTTGGTTTGGTTTGGTTTGAAGAGAATTTTTTTCAATTCAAACTGAACCGAATTAAGGGTTCAACCCGATCCAAACCAAACCAAACTATTTTGAAACCAAACCAAATCGAACCGAATTAATTTGGTTTGGTTCGGTTTAAACCATATTCATGTCCTCTTTTATAAATTAGATTGGATTCAAACAGGAGTAGAGAAAGATAGGGTAAAAGAATTTCTACCAAATAAAGTAAATATTAAATAAATAACATCAAAAGTTGAAACTTGTAAGAATAAGCTCCACAATATTTTCACATAAAAAATTAAGAATTGCAGTTACAGTAAAATGGAAGGTAATTTGAAACCTACTTCATATAGTCGGAAACCCCATTAAGATGGCAGAGATTGGACATTTGGAATTAGGGTTTATAGTTATATATATACTTATATTAACTTGACAAAAATATCCTTAAATTTGGGTTATTTGGTTCGATTCGGTTTCTCGAACTTCAAAATCAAACCACACAAATTTTTTTAATACGGTTCAGTTTGAACCCAAACCGTTTTTTTTAAATTTCAACTCAAACCAAACCAAATTAAATCTATCGGTTCGGTTTGGTTTTCGGGTTGAACCCAAATTATGATCAACCCTATTGTCCGGAAGACCTCTCCACCTTGATCGCGCTCCTCCACGGCTCTTCGTGAGTGGGCCGAACCTCACTTCTCCCTTCTCCTTTTCCTCCGCAACCGAAACCTAGGGTTCTCCTTGCTTCAGCGTTGTGGTGGTCTGGCTGCCAGTTGCTGGAACTACGGCCTGTCTGCCCTTGTCTTGAGGGCCAGCAGTTCGTCTTAAAACCCTAGACTGATGCAGCTGGGCTCTTCGGGTAGTTTGTCCGCCTTGCGACCTTTTTTTGGTGCGTCTGGAACTGCCCGCCTTGTCTCTACACTGTGTTACCTGGCCGGCCTCTCGCTAGGTCTGGAACAGTAGGATGTTAGTTCTGATCAGGCCGTGGCAACATCTCTCTTGTCCGTGGAAATCTAATTGTTCTTGGACTGTAAGAACTCATCTCCTCCGACAGCGGTTATCAGTGGTTACTTCTTTCACGCCTTTTTACATGGCAGATAATACCTCCATAGTGTCGTAGACCTCTTCTCCCCAAGTGCAACCGATGCCTCCAACTACCATGGGTCAAATCACTCTGCAAATCACTTTAGAAAAATTGACGAAAAATAGCTATCTGTGGTAGTTGCAGTGGAGCTATATATTGCTGGATGTAATAAGCTAGGGTTCTTAACTGGTGATCAGAAGATACCGACTCCTTTGGACCCATTTTATCCCACCTAGAGGTGCGATAACAGTATGATCATGTCATGGTTACTCAAGTATGTCAGTCCTGCAATCAGACCCACCATTCTTCATAAGTCGACTGCAGCGTGCGGGCCTCTATGATCGCAAGAAGAATAACGTTTACCTTTCTCAGCTGAATCATAACATCTATGAGTTGAAGCAGAATTCTCAGTCCGTCACGTAGCATTTTTATGCTCTTACTATGCTCTGGAATGTGTTGGATGTTTATCGTCCGACAAAGTGGACTTCGCTCATGGATCAATAGACATATATGTCGCTCTAGGAAGATGATCGGATTGTGAAATTCTTGAGCGGGTTAAATTTAGACTATGATGCTCTCAGGGGATAGATTCTCAACATGGACTCGGCGCCATCTCTCAATGAAACTTACTTCGAAGTCCTAAGCGAGGAGCAATGACGTCAAGTCATGGGCAACAAAAGGTCTCATTTTCTTGCTTCCGATGTTGGTGAATATTATGGGCTTGCTATCATTGTCAACAAGCCTAGGCTGGGAAATTTCAAATAGCGAGGTGGGAAGAAATCTAAGCACTGCTACACAAACCATGGCAGTGATAAGGAGAAGTTCCCTGATAAGAAGCCCTACAAGATTTGCACTCAGGAGGAGAAGCAAGCAAAGGGCAATGTGGCTGTTGCTCCGTCTCCTCTACCTCCAGAGACTAGACCATCTACTACTCTTCTTGGCTGTTGGAAAAATGTCTTTTCTACTAATTCATTATTTTGGTTATGACAAAATAAATAATCATTTATCCCAATGATTAAAAAGATTATAGGTTTAATCTAAATTCAGGTCTTCATAAATATTTGAGATAAAATGAAGAGAATATTGTCTAAATAAACAAAAGAAACAGGATTAGATGATCCATTGTCTAATTGAACGTAACATGGACGATATACCGTCTAGTGAACAAAACGATAAAGAATTGAGTTAGACGATCCTCCGTCTAAGTCTTTAAGATGGACGAAAACATTAGATGATCTATCGTCTAAGTTTTGAGGATAGATAGAAGGATGGGACGATCCATCGTCTAAGTCCTTAGGATAGGCGATCTATTGTTTAAGTCCTTGATAGATGATGCAATAGACGATACATCGTCCAACTCAAGATGAGTTAGTCGATACATCATCTAACTGGAAAAAGACAAAAAGGTAAGATTAAATGATCCACCGTCTAAATGGGTAAAGTTGCATTAGACGAAACTTCATCTAAAAGACTGGTTAGACAGAATGATAGACGATATTCTGTCTAAAAGGAAAAGGACAAAAAAGCTGAACAATAGACGATATATCGACTAAGCCAGAATAGATAGACGATGTTCAGTCTAACATGAAAATGACAAAAAGTTGAACGATAGACGATACATTGTTTAAGCCAGAATGGATAGACGATGTTCCGTCTAACAAGAAAAAGACAAAAGTTCAACGACTAGACGATACATCGTCTAAGTCAAAATGGATAGACGAGCTCTGTTCAGGGGATAATGTTTGAGGTGTAGCAGACTGTCCTTAATAGGCTGGGGATCTACAAGACACAATGACAAAATTGCACCAAAGGTAGTCTTCATAAATAAATTATGAGCTGCTAGCTTGACTGGTAGCCGATAAAATCATCAGGAGGATTGCACCCCAGTCTACCCCACAACAAATAGTAAGAGTCAAGGTTCTCTGCCGAAGACCTTCAAGAGAAGAGACCCCCTCAATGGCAGAACCTTTGACTGTTGTGGAAAAGGAAACCCCAGCTCCATCAGTCCAAGTCTCTCATGCCAAAATGCACAACATAGAAAGAGCAGCAAGACCAGAAGACCGAGGAAAAATGTTGTTGACAGAGTAGAGGCAGATAAAATTGATGTAGCCAGAAGGAGAAAAAGGAAAGGGGCTGTCAAGACTTTAAGAAAGTCCACAAAATCAAAGATTCCACCCGGAGTTAAAGCATTGTTGGCCATTGACACCGGGCGGAAGACATATGACATGTGGGAACGATACAATGATGTCTTGACGTGCCAAGGCCAATCTGGCATGCATCTACAAGCGTGTATGGATGAACTCATGAATGAAGACTTTAGAGCTGCAGTAAGGACATCCTTAGAGGAGTCTTCATCAGAGTCAGAGGAAGGTCCATATACTATGGGGGAGGGAAGTTCCTTGGCAAAACCTCCATCTTCCGGTATGTGTCAAATCCATTTTCTTAATTCCTCATCTTGTCTTTAATAACATTTAGGTAGTTGTACCATTCTCTTATCATATTTCAAAATCTCTTTCCATGATTCTACACCGCGCTCGTCTGGAGAAAATCAGTTCGATAATCAACATACAAGAGCTGACACCCTTCCCTACCATTTTTTGACATTCTCATGAGAGATGAGACAGGGAAAAAATTGTATTATAATTGGGTGAGACATTCTTTTCGGAGCCATAAGTTGAATAAACCAGTTATGTCTCTTGCCAATTTTATGGTAGAATTAATAAATTAGGGCCATACTCCTGAGACAACAATCATGCAGTATTGGGAGCAACTCATACGCTCACAGAGAAAAAATATATCGTAGACTCTCCTTGTGAGTATAGACATTACAAGGAATATAATGATCTAATGGCCAGACAATGGAAGAGGCAGATTACACTAGAACAGTTCAGGCGCATGTCAGGCCAGCAGATTGATAGAGGGAGGGTCTTGAAGAAATAAAAAACTTGTATGCCAGATTCTTGGAGCATAATCAAAAACACCTTCAGGCACACCTCCCCCCATCTCCTATGGCATTTTTGTTGAAAGAGAGGCAAGACAATAAGCCTCTGTTGAAGAAAAGGAGATGAAGGACATCAAAGAGCATGTGAGGGAGGATATCCCTGCTCCAGCCGTCTCACAGCCCACAGTATCAGGGGTTTCAGCCAGACCTCTAATCCATGCCTCAGCTCAAATTCCAATTGTAATTCCCACTCAGAGGCTCCATGACCAGACCTACAGGGAGAGTACTCTAGATAGATTTCGGCACGGGGTTCCAACTACATGGCAAGGGTCTGCATTGCACTGACCTTTTGGAAATTCTGAGTAGACAAGATTTCAGTAAATTCATGGACTCGTACAAGAATCAAGAGGAGGAGATCTGGGAAGCCCCACTACAAACTTACAGACGGTTGCAACATTACAAGAACCTCAAGCCCTATAATTGGTGGTGTGCCACATGTGCTCAATACAATCCACACATGGTGCACCATACCTAACTTGTTGGCCCTAGGTACACGTGAGGACAAGAAGGGGGGTTGAATTGTCCCCGTAGCGTAATGGTAATTTTAAAACTAGTGCAGCATGATAATGACAACTATCAACTTTGAACTATGATGAATTGAAATTTGAAGCCTATATGAAATAGTTCTCTCCAACTTTCCGATCTCACACGATTAATATAAAGGATCAAACAAGCAAGCACACAACCACACAGTGCGAGAGAGATTTTTAGGTGGTTCGGCAGGACATACAAGTCCTCCTACATCCACCCCTCACCGAACCGGTGAGGTTCCACTCGCTTCGAACTGAAGCACACGGAGATACACTCCAAACACACGGAGACCGAGTCTCCAACATGATCCAACGACGGGATCAAGACACACGAATGTTGCAACAACCGCAGCACCAACACTCACAACCGTACGCAGACGGTTCAACAAAGAAATATCAGAGTTCAGAAAAATGAAAAGATATTCAATACATGTCCATGCTCAAGATAAACTGAAAAACAATCATTAAGAAGGTTGCAGAAATGTCTCCTCAGTAGATGATGGCCTGCAGACAAATGTTTCTTGAAACTTTGAAGGTGGGGGGTCGATTTTAGAAGAGATGAAGCCGAACGAACTCCTCCTTGGAGATTCAGCCTCGTTGAAGCATGAACGCTTGAAGAACGGATGTAGACTTGAAGGATTCCAACCCAGATCGCCCCTACAAGAAGAAGAAACAAGATGAGCACTCCAAAAACCCTCTTCCTCTCCACCTGCGGTCAAGCGTTCTCTATCTCGTTCCTTAGAAATCTGAAATCACAGCAGATATATAGTGGCATAAAAAGATGTTCTAAAGACTACAAAGCCCATGCAAAACCCTTGCAAAACCCCTCAGAGATGTGTATGAGAACCCTAAGGGCAAGGGTGTCAAAAAGGAACACAATTGGATTGATTTTAATGGGTTTCGAATGAGTTTCGAAAACCCCGTTTCGGAGTCCCTAGAAGAAGTGTCGACACTCAGTGTCGACACCTAAATCCCTGAGTTCTGTCAAAACACAGAACCAGAACTCTGCCAGGCAAGAGTTGACTCTTGGAGTCGACCCTTGCTTGGAGCTGTTCTGGACAGACCCAGGCCCCAGTAGGAGTCGACTCCAAGAGTCGACTCTTGCCTTGCCCTAGCCATTTCTGCCCAAGGCAAACCAATGCAAGAAGAGGGTGTCGACTCTGAGAGTCGACCCCTGTACTGACATGATTTAAATAAGCCTTAAACCCATTTAAAAGCTCATTTTTCCTCAACCAAAAATCAAGAGCAAATAGCCATGCATTGAACCATTGTATGAGCATCATTAAACCAATTTCTACCAAGGTTTGTATGAAAGGTTAAACAAATTGTAAGCCCAAAAGCCCTATGTGAAAAATGCATGAAACACATTCAAAGCATTAAGAACTCATGAATAATATGCATGAAAACCCATTCGAGACTCTAAAACCCCATGAATGAAGTGCATGAAACACAAACATACCAAATTAGTATAGGCATCAAAATCACAAACATCAATCTTCTTGAAAATGATTCGTCTAATTAAACTAATCACACCTTTCAATCTATTGAGCAATATCAAACCAATTCACACAACATAAAACAATTCCACAAGTTCAGGCACATGAAAACCCATTCCAAAGTAGACCAAGTCGACTTCCCATGGAGGCAAGTCAACTTGCTTTAATCTCCCTAAAACAGAAAATGGAAAAAGCTAGCAGAAGTCGACTTAGCCCAGTCAGAAGTCGACTTGGCTTCTGCTTATCAGCTCAGGTCGACTTGGTCAGTATGCCAAGTCGACTTGAATCAAAGTATAAGCTCCTTAATCAACGAGCATTCTTCAATGGACATTTTCATTAACATATGCACACAAGATTTGTCAGAATTAAAACTCAACTACTAAAATCAACTAGGGGATCCAACAATCTCTCCCTTTTTGATGATGACAAAACGATATGTGCGTGAATTCTAAATGACAATCGATTGACAAAATGTGTGTAAAAACTGTGTGACCTGAATATGTGCAACTATGAAATAAGATTAATGAATATGCACAGATGCAATGTTACTGAAAACTATGAAATATGCACAGATGAAAACTATGAAGTATCAAGTGTGTATGACTGAAATGTATAACTGAAATGCACTATTCTCCCCCTTTTTGTCATCAACAAAAACCGACTGACAATGGGGTTATTTAAACCTGATATGGACATGTATGATCTAGAGATATGTATGAATCATGCAATCAAGCGAGCATCAAAACAAATCAAGCATGGTAATACTATAACTCTCCCTCAGTGGGGTAGAAGGATAACAAGTGAGCAGTCGATTCAAAATCGAAGTATGAGACATGAAGCATAATCAAAAAAATTAGTGCATGCATAAACTTGAGACATTGCATAAACCATGATAAGAATAAATTCAAGGTATACATTCATTACAATAATACCCAGGAGTGAAGAGTGAGTTAATGAGCTTCAAAATATATGGATATCCAGAATTTCTTAAGAACACTAGAGGGTTATTTCTTTTCTACATTTTCATTTTAGATCCTCGACTATTGGTAGCTTCGCACAACCCCATTTATGTTTCTTTTATTGGACTTCACCGTTCGGCGCGAGTCACCTCATATGTCTCAATGGGGATTCCTGACTACTAGGATTCATCACGTATTTTGATTTTTCTTGTGGATTTTTGCTTCACCGTTCGACGCGAGTTTCCTCATTTATTTTAGTGGGGATTCTCGGCTACTAGGTTCGACATTCCACTTATTGATTGTTTGTGGGGTAGGCAGCTTTTTCCTCACGATTACTCTTAACATCCATGTAGAGATTTAAGTTCTCTTTAAAGTGTTGAGAAGAATTTCTAAAATCTTTATCGATCAAAGTCATTTATTTCATTATGTGCGAAGTGTGTGGGTAATTGTTTTGAATGTAGAAAATGAATTTACGATAACATAGCTATGACTCCCCCTATATGTATGCACAATAGGAAACAAATCCTCCTCCTTTGTATATGTCATGATTCACAAATGATCAAAATCACTGTATTTTTATTTATCAAGGAGGTAAGGTCTTAGAAAGTACCAAGGAAAGGTTTTATAGAGTATATACATGTTGTAAAGCAAGGATGTGGAAATTTGTTCATGCAAGGTGATTTCTGATACAAGGCGGAGAACTTAGATTCGAAGATCACCTCACGCGTAGTGAAAGCTACCGGCTGGACATAATCCAACCTTCCACAAACACTATTTGAGATACCAGAAAATCATGCCATTAAAGCACGTAAGTATACAAAGTATACACAAGTATGCATGTAAGTAAAAAGATGATGAAGAATTATTCCTATTCACAAATATGCAAGGATATGTGCATTATGAAGCATGAGATTGAGTGTGTTTTCTATGTATGCAAAACTGAACTGTTATTTGCAAAAAGATGCAAGAGTGTGTGTATGCAAGCCTAATATGAACAGTTACTCATCTAACCTACAAATTCCTAATTCTCTTCTTATTTTTGTGAACTTGTCTGGACTTAAGGGTTTAGTAAAAATATCTGCAAGTTGGTTATCAGTATTTACATGTGTAAGCTCAAAATGACCCTTATTTACATGATCTCGCAAAAAGTGGTGTCGAATCTCTATATATTTTGTGCGAGAATGTAAGATTGGATTTTTGGATATGCTAATGGCAGAGGTGATGTCACAAAGAATGGGTGTGTTATTCAAGGAAATACCAAAATCAACTAACTGTTGTTGGATCCATAGCACTTGGGCTGCATAACCGCCTGCAGTCATGTATTCGGCTTCAGCAGTTGACAATGTCACTGTGTTTTGTTTCCTACAGGCCCATGAGACCATGCAACCTCCAAGAAATTGACAATATCCGCTCGTGCTTTTTCTATCCACTAAACACCCAGCATAATCAGAATCAGTGTAAGCTACCAATTCAAAATTGCAACTATGCGGAAATCAAAGACCAAGATTAGGTGTGCCTATCAAATATCGGAAAATCCATTTTGACTGCTAACATGTGTGATGTTCTTGGATCAGATTGAAATCTAGCACACATGCAAACACTAAACATGATATCTGGTCTACTAGCAGTCAAGTACAGTAAAGAACTAATCATTCCTTTAAAAAGTTTCTGATCGACAGACTTATCTTCTTCATTCTTCTTCAATTTAACCGATGTTGACATCGGTGTCAGTTGTGGCTTTGTATTGTCGAACTTAAATTTCTTGATGAGCTCCATTGTTTATTTCATTTGATTTAAGAATATTCCATCCCTCAATTGTTTCACCTGCAAACCCAAGAAAAATGTTAACTCTCCCATCAAACTGATCTCAAACTCCCCCTGCATCAACTTAACAAATTCATCATTTAATGAATCAGTTGTGGCTTCAAAAATAATATCATCAACATATACCTGCACAAGTAGCATATATTCATTGTAGCTTTTAATGAAAAGGGTTTGCTCGATGTTACCTCTTTTGAAGTCATTTTTTGAAAGAAATGTACTTAGCCTTTCGTACCACCAAGGTTGACAGTTTTGGTCGAAACTGATCCGTTTCGGCCGAAACGTATCGGTTTCGGCCATACCTGATACGAAAAGGCCCCCTTTCATTGTAGCAATCCGACACTTAGTAAGTGTATTGGTTTCGGGCGAAACCGCCGAAACGTATCGGTTTCGGCCATACCTGATACGAAAAGGCCCCCTTTCACTGTAGCAATCCGACACTTAATAAGTGTATCAATTTCGGGCGAAGTCGATATTGGTTTCGCCCGAAACCGTCCGGTTTCGGTCGAAACTCACGTGAACTCCCTCACGTGTTGTACTCCCCCCCCATTCGGGTTATTCTCAGCCGAAACGCTCCCCCCTCCCCTCCCTCGGTGCTGCTGTTGGCCTGCCACGCCCTGCTGCCTGCCACTGTTGCTGCTTGCTGGTGCTGCTGCTCGGTTGCTCCTGCTTGGCTGCCGCGCGCGCGCCCTCCTGCTGCGGACCGCCCTGCCGCCTGCTGTTGCTGCCTCAGCCAGCTGCCAGCCAGCCCCCAGCCACTCAGCCAGCCCCAGGCCAGCCCCGCCCAGCGGCTGCTACTGCTGCTAGTGTGGTGCTACTGCTGCAGCAGCCAGCCAGCCCCGCCCTGCCCCAGGCGGCTAGGCCAGCCGCGCCCTCCCTGTTGCTGCAGGCCAGAGTTGCTGCTGTTACTGCCACCGCCGGACGGACCGCCCTGCTGCCACCCTAATTAGCTGAATTAGGGCTAAGTTAGTTTTTTTGTAGCTTAATTTGTGCAACCCTAATTAGTTCAGATTTCAAAATTAACCCTAATTAGATACTTAAAATTAGATTTATTGTTAAACAAGTTTCATTGTCGAATTTGGGGTTGGATCATGCTGGGATTTTATTGTTATGAAGGGTCATTAAGGGTTAATTGGTAATTAAGCCTTAAATAGTTCATAAAATTTGGGAGTTTCGTCTAATTTGACGTTCTTAGCCACAATTGAATTTTAATTAAGTTTAATTGACGAATTTGGGGTGAGATCATGCTGGGATTTTATTTTTATGAAGGGTCATTAATGGTTAATTGGTAATTAAGTCTTAATTAGTTCATCAAAATTGGGGCTTTCGTATAATTCGGCTTTCTTAGCCATAATTGAAGATTAATTAAGTTTCATTGACGAAATTGGGGTGGGATCATGCTGGGATTTTGTTTTTGTGAAGGGTCAATAATGGTTAATTGGTAATTAAGCCCTAATTAGTTCATCAAAATTAGGGCTTTCGTCTAATTCGGTTTTCTTAGCCACAATTGAAGATTAATTAAGTTACATTGACGAAATTGGGGTGAGATCATGCTGGGATTTTATTTTTGTGAAGGGTCATTAATGGTTAATTGGTAATTAAGCCCTAATTAGTTCATCAAAATTGGGGCTTTCGTCTAATTCGGCTTTCTTAGCCACAATTGAAGATTAATTAAGTTTCATTGACGAAATTGGGGTGGGATCATGCTGGGAGTTTATTTTTGTGAAGGGTCATTAATGGTTCATTGGTAATTAAGCCCTAATTAGTTCATCAAAATTGGGGCTTTCGTCTAATTCGGCTTTCTTAGCCACAATTGAAGCTCAGTTAAGCTTCATTCAATAATTTGGAGGTCTATCATGTTGAATTGCCTTTTTTTCATTGTACTTACAAGAGATTGTCTTTGACGGTCATAATGCAGTATCATGCCTAGACGTCAACAAATACAGGAGCAGCAAGGGCAGGAGGATCCGGGGTGGACTCACCTATCCTTGGTTGATACTAAGAGAAGAAAGGTGAAATGCAATTGCTGTGGTAGGGAGATATATGGTGGAATTACTAGAGGAAAGCAACATTTGGCAGGGGTCAGAGGAGAGGTGAGGCAATGTGACCACTGTCCCCGAGAGGTGCGAGAAGAGATGCGCCAGTGCCTTCTGGGCAAAAAGGAGATGATGCAACAAAGGGCTGAGGATGAGGCTGAAATTACTGAGGAGATTTCTGGCAGAAGGGTTAGGAGGGATGATGATGAGGAAGGCACTGAGGATTCAGATCCAGAGCTGACTGAAGCAAGGGAGCGTGAACAAGCCACTCGAAGGAAAGGGAAGGCACCTATGGGTTCAAGGACCTACGAAAGTATAGCTGCACGACGTCCTGAGAGTGGTGCTGTCCCACAGACCCAGAGAGCAGGCCCCATGGACAGCTATCTCCACAGAAGGCCCCATGCTACACAACCTAAAATCAAGTTTGCATTGAGAGGGGTAAAAAAATCAGCAGAAGTTGCAGGGCATGCATTTAAAAGTATCTGCAAATGATTTTTTCATGCAGGTGTCCCTGCACATACAGCTGAAAGCGAATATTTTCAACCCATGCTAGATGCCATAGCAGATGCTGGCCCTGACTTGAAGGCCCCATCACGTCGAGACATATACGGGTGTGGCCTTGAGGGAGAGGTTGAGGAGCTCCATGACTGGGTTGAAAGCTTCAAGCATATATGGATGGAGAGAGGATGCACTATTATGTGTGATGGCTGGATTGGTACCACGAAGAAGTCCATGATTAATTTTTTGGTCTATTGCATCGAAGGCACAGTATTTGTAAAATTTGTAGATGCATCAAACTATGAAAAAAATGCCAAATATTTGTTTCATTTGATGAATAACATGGTAGACCAAATTGGAGAGGACAATGTTGTCCAAGTAGTGACTGATAATGAAGTTAGTTATAAGACTACAGGGAAGAAATTGATGCAGTAGCGCAGTCACTTATACTGGCTCCCATGTGCTACACATTGTCTAGATTTGATTCTGGAAGACATTGGGAAGGACAATCATGTGAATAAGACAGTTGAAAGGGCACAAAGGATTACCCAATATATTTATAGCCATCCTAGGGTATTGAACATGTTCAGGGAGCATGCAAGTGGGGGGCGAGATATCATCCGTGCAGGGCCAACCAGATTTGCTTTAAATTTCATTTCTTTGGAGTCTTTACACATGTATAAGATTGAACTCAATTCTTACTTCTTTATCCTTATAGTTATGATCCGTATTTGATTCAAATTTCATTTCTTTGCACAGGTATAAGAATGAGCTGAAAGCTTTCATGTACCACAATGCCCTGCGGGAATACATCGACAAGGGCAATGCTGATGCTCAGATGGAATATTTGGATGTCTGTCAGATCGTGGACGATAACAAATTCTGGGGCAGGGTCTCACGATACATGAAAATAGTCATCCCCCTCGTGAAGGTCCTAAGATTGGTGGATGGCGATGAGAAGAATGATATGTGATATCTGTATGAGGCCATGGACCGTGTCAAATTGGAGTTGCAGGAATCCCTTCCCAAAGAATATGCAAAGTGGTGAAAAATTATTGATCATAGATGGGACACCACATTACACCACGACTTGCATACAGTTGGTGAGTGATTATTTGTATTGATACATTATTGTTTAGGTTATTTTATATCTAATATTTAGTTAATTATACATAAATACAGGTAATTTCCTTAACCCTCGATTTATGTACGATGCCAATGCACATGTTGATGGCGAGATGCTCCAAGGGACTTTAAAAGTCATTGGTCGTTTATCGTGGACACCAGAAAAGAGGCTTCAGGCGGAAGTAGAGGTTGGTCTTTATGATTTCATGAATAAGAGGTATAGAATTTACTTAAGGAGAGTTATGTTAGTCTATTAATTTATTTTTGTAGATGAACTCCTATAGAATGAGAACTGGGATGTATTCTGACTCCCAATTACAATACGCAGTGGGAAGAGTGAGTCCAGGTATATTTTATCTTTGTGCTTTCTTTGCAAGTCTATCATGTTGAATTGATTTTTATTTACAACTAATATTTATTTGTTTATGGTTGGTAGAATAGTTGACTGGTGGGTAATGGTGAATAATAGAGATTTGGGTAGTTCGGCATTGGCTTTCATTGCAATCAGGGTGTTGAGTCAAACCACATCAGTAAGCCAATGTGAAAGAAATTGGAGCACGTTCAGCCTTATACACTCAAAGGTTCGCAATCGGCTAAAGGCTGAACGGTTAGACAAATTAGTTTACTGCCACTACAATATGAGGTTGAGAATAAAAAATATGAAGTTGAGACAATAGCTGCGAGACAAACGCGTCGCTGAAGGTGCCACTGCAGAAATTGATGTGGATGTCTTATTTGATGATGATAATCCATTGCAGTCTTGGGTGGAGACACGTGAGCTGGTTGGTGAGCCTGTTTTTGAAGATGATGATAGAAGATGTGCAGAGGGCATACTAGATGAAGATGAGCCAAGAGATCCCGAATTAAGAAGAAAAACAAAGAGGGCCAGAGATACTCATGCGCACCAGAGAAGGGACCCACCTGGGGTTGTTGATGACACTGAGGAGCAGCCTGATTTTCAGCCAGCTAGACACTCAGACTTAGATAGCAGGCCAGTCACTCCTAGAATGGGCAAGCCACCTGTGCAGTTAAGAAGAAGTACATCAGTGCATGGGCTAACTGAGAGGACAAGTGCTGCTGCTCGAGAGGACCCGGCAATTGAGCAATTGAAGCAGATTTATGTGAGACACACGCTAAGGGTAGGAGAATTCATGTCAAGGGTGGGTAAAGAAATCACGCCAAAACAAAAAAAAGCATCCCCAAAGGTCAAAAGGCGACTGGTTTCTGCTGGTGATGATGATGCTAGTGATGATCCCAGTGCAGCTGCAGGTGCTACAGGTGCTGCAGGTGCTACTACTGGCGGTGCTGGTGGTCCTTCCTCCTTCCACGCAGACACAGGCAGAGGATACAGTCAGGGTGAGTGAGGACATGATTCACAGAGTCAATATGGACATCCATCAGGTTATGGAGGTGGCCAACAGGAGGCAGCCATTTATGGGTAGGGTCATGAACCAACATTCCAGTTCCATCCATATCCGACCATTTCCTCTTCTCTTCCTCAAGATTCTTATGTTGATATTGGATTCCAATCAAGCTAACCAAATACTCCAAGAGGGATCCAAAGAGAGATGCCGGAGTTGGCTACCTCATTGTTTGGTTATAGTGAATATACACACAATATTCAACCGGGTTATGGGTATCAACATCAAGGCCCAGACGATGAGGGAGAAGGTTCTTCTAGTTATTATCCATATTAGTGCATCATCATTTACGTAAGGATCACGTTCATTATTGTACAGTTTGAACCTATTTCATGTTTAATATGTACTCAATATTTGTTTAATAACTTCAATGCTTGAACCCATTAGTCTTCTTGTGTAATGCACTTAATCTTATTTCATGTTTATTCCCCTGTACTTGAACCTAATTCATGTTTAGTATGTACTCAAGAATATTAGTTTAACATGTTCAATGTTTGAACTTCAATGTCTATTTCATGTTTATTGCACTTAATCTAAGTTCTTTACAATCAAATGCATGTCTAATGAATTTTATGATTTTTATGTGATTATTCATATTTTTTTGAATTATTTCTTATTTTTTAGACTTATTTTGATTTTTTTTGAAGCTTTTCAATGGGTTTCGGCCGGTTTCAGCCGAAACCGAAACCGAGTCGTATCGGTTTCGGACTCGGCCGAAACCGAGTCCGAAACTGATACTGACATCCTTGCATACCACGCACGGGGGGCTTGTTTCAGACCATATAAGGTTTTGTCAAGTTTGTACACATGGTCCAGATGCTTTTCATCTTCAAATCCCGGTGGCTGCTCAACATAGACGTCTTCCTTCACAACACCATTCAGAAACGCACTTTTAACGTCCATTTGAAAAAGTTTTATATTTCTAGAACATGCAAAGGCAAGTAATATTCTAACTACTTCTAGTCTAGCCACGGGTGCAAATGATTCATCAAAATCAATTCCTAACTCTTGGCTATAGCCTTTGGCTATCAACCGGGCTTTATTCCTAATCACCACCTCTTGATCACTAAGTTTGTTCCGAAAAACCCACTTAGTACCAATTACCAGGTGATTCTTAGGTCTAGGCACAAGAAACCACACCTCATTCTTTTAGAATTGATGTAATTCCTCCTGCATAGCCAAGATCCAGAAATTATCATTTAATGCCTCATCTACAGATTTGGGCTCAATATGAGAAAGTAAAGTTAGATTATCAAATCGTTCAACTTCCCTTATCGAAGCTCTTGTCTTTACTCGTTCATCCACGTTCCCAATGACATTTTCAAGAGGATGATATTTGAATACAATCCATTGTCTGGGGAGGTCTTGACTTTGAATTTCTTGCTCATTTTCTTCTTGGGCTGGAGTTTCATCATTCTTTTGACTCGACTCCGCTTGATCCACATCTTGTTTTTCCTTGTTATTCTTTTCTTCTCCATCTTCATGCCCTACATCCAGAAAATGATTATCTTTATCAGACAACCTTGAAGTATATTCATTAATGATTACATGAGGGCTTTCTTCTACCACAAGAGTGTACATGTTATATACGCGATATGCTCTAGATGATGATGAATATCCTAGAAAAATATCTCTGTCACTCTTTGCGGCAAACTTTTCCAAGTTTTCTTTAGAATTATTCAAAATGTAACATAGAGAACCAAAAGGTCTAAGATATGCAATGTTTGGCTTCTTACCTTTATATAGCTCATATGGAGTTTTCTTGAGTATTGCTCTTACCATGGCTCGATTAATGATGTGGCAGGCCGTGTTAACCGCCTCGGCCCAAAAGTACCTTGGTAAGTCATTTTCAGCAAGCATCGTTCTCCCCATCTCCACGAGCGTCCTATTCTTTTGTTCCACGACTCCGTTTTGTTGTGGGGTTCGAGGTGCTGAAAATTGTGTGTAAACCCATGTTTCCTGTAAAATTCATCAAAGTCATGGTTATCAAACTCTCTTCCATGATCACTTCGAATTGCCTTAATATGATACCCCTTATCATTTTGAATATTTTTGCAAAGATCTTCGAACTCCTGCAAAGCATCATTCTTATGGGTTAAAAATAACACCCAAGTAAATTTCGAGTAATCATCAACAATGACAAACCCATAAAGTTTCCCTCCAAGACTGTGTGTCCTAGTGGGACCAACTAAATCTAAGTGAAGGAGTTCTAGGGGCCTAGCTGTGGAAACAATGTTTTTAGACTTAAAAGATATCATGGTCTGCTTCCCCATAGCACAAGCATTACAAATTTTATTTACATCAAAATTCAATTTTGGTAAACCTCTAACCAACTCTTTTCTGTACAATTTTGAAAGAACGCTAAAACTAGCGTGTCCTAGTCGTCGATGCCATAGCCATGCATCATCCGACTTATTTGCAATTAAACAAAAATTCTCATTTGGTAAGCTATCAAAATCAACTGTGTAAGTGTTGTTATCTCTAAGCCCAATGAACTTTATTTCATTTGTGTGATTATGTACAATTGTGCAATTTGAAGTTTCAAAAATAACTTTGTGACCTTTGTCACACAATTGACTAACACTAAGTAAACTGTGATTCAACCCATCTACAAGCAGAACATCATCAATGGACTGGTTAGAGTTCTTACCTATCCGACCAATTCCTACAATTTTGCCTTTGTCGTTCCCGCCAAAGGTGACCAGTCCTCCATCCTTTTCTTTCAGGTCTGAAAAGAGATCCTTATTGCCTGTCATGTGTCTGGAGCATCCACTGTCCAGGTACCACTTGTTTCACTTGGCTCTTAGATAGACCTGCACAAACAGAAGCAACCCTCAAGCTTATTTAGGTACCCAAGCAAGCTTAGGTCCCGAAATGTTAGTTCTATTTTGAACAAAAAAATTTCTATTTTTCTTCTCATACCATTCATCATCAGCCCTCATCAAGTCACAAACATACGTAGAATAGCCGAACATACCACAATAAAAGCAAGTGACATTTGGTTTTCTAAAACGACTCCTATGCATATATGATCTATCAACATATGAATTCATGCATGAGTCAACAAGAGAGTGATACCATGAATCATAAGATCTTTGAAATTTTGTTTTCATAAATGTGTTTTTCTTTGTGGGTGTGTATCCCACATCACTCTCTTCATTCCTATCACTTCCTTCGCCAGATTCAATCATTTTCTGTTTTCCTTTTAATTCCTTTTCTATAACACTTTTCAATTTCTTCAATTCATCATGCATGATATTGAAGTTGGTTTCAATTTCTTTCTTGGATTTCTCGCATTCACACAATTTTGATTTAAGCTCATCCAACTCCCTTACCAATTTTTCATTCTCAAGTTTTGAATTCTCCAGATTTTCATAAGCACTTTGTTTCTCTACCTTCAAACACCCTAGCTCATCCTCATACAAGGTTAGCTTGGATTGAAAGTCTTCTTTTTCATCTTTAAACTTTTCAATTCTAATTCAAAAAAGTTACATCTACCACATGGATTTTTAGAATTTATAAAATCATGGAATTCCTTTTTCAAATTCTTATTATCATCTTTAAACTTGTATTTTTGATACAAGCTAGCGTAAGCTAACTGCCATTGTTCAACAGTGAGGTTCTCAGACTCATAACATACCTCATCGTTCTCCTCATTGGCCATCAAACATAAATTCTGGACCAACTCGTCCAGCTCATCTTTCTCACTTTCAGTTTTGGAGTCGTCCATATCCTCGTCGCTCCAAGTTGCTTTCAACACCTTCGGCTGCTTTACTTTCATTTTCTTTAGTTTCTTCTGGAGCTCGGGATATTCACGCCTTATGTGACCAATCTTTTTACATTCATAACAAGTAATCTCTTCTTTTTTGCTCGTCTCTCCTTTGTTGGCATTCCTCTTCAAGAACTTCCTTGGAAAATTGCCTTCCTTTCTTGCTCTTCTGAAGTATTTTCTAGCTCTCCTTGTGATGAGAGCCATCAATTCTTCCTCTTCACTGTCAATGGTTGATCTTGCATCACTTTCTTCCGACGATGGTAGATATGCCTTCAGCGCAATCGTCTTCTTCTTCTTGTTCTCCTCCTTAGTCCTCTTAATGTTGATCTCGTATGTCATTAGAGACCCAATTAACTCATCCACGGTGAGAGTGATGAGATTTTTGGAGTCTTCAATGACAGTCGCCTTTGTGTGCCACTGAGGTGAGAGGGAACGCAACACTTTTCTTACCAACTCTTGGTTGGTGTAATCCTTACCCAACGCTTTCAGCCCATTTGTAATTTTGCTCAGCTTAGCGAACATCTCAGTGATCGTCTCTTCCGACTTCATGGCGAACAATTCATAGTCTCGAATCAACAAGTTTGCTTTTGTCTCTTTCACTTCTGAGGTCCCTTCGTACATGAGCCTCAACTTATCCCACGTCTCCTGCGCAGAAGAACACATCGAAACACGTGAGTATTCATTCGGATGAATTGCACATTGAATAATATTCATGGCTTTATAATTAGCACAAGATTTTTTGATATACTCATCATTCTATTTTTCTTCATCAGCAAGTAGTTCATAAGGACCTTTGCTAACTACCCTCCACACTTCAAATTCCTGTGCCCTTAGGAACACAGTCATCCTATTTTTCCGGTATGGGTAATTTGACCCATCAAAGAAGGGTGGTCGGTATATCGAATGTCCCTCGGGGGGCATTCCTTTGTTGGCCATATCAGTGGATCTTTTCTCCACAATCGTGAGATTGTCTTAAAAATCAGAGACCCTCTCTGATACCAAATCGTTGCCCCTAGGTACACGCGAGGACAAGGGGGGTTGAATTGTCCCCGCAGCGCAATGGTAACTTTAAAACTAGTGCAGTAGGATAATAACAACTATCAACTTTGAACTATGATGAATTGAAATTTGAAGCCTATATGAAATAGTTCTCTCCAACTTTCCGATCTCATACGATTAATATAAAGGATCAAACAAGTAAGCACACAACCACACAGTGCGAAAGAGATTTTTAGGTGGTTCGGCAAGACACACAAGTCCTCCTACATCCACCCCTCACCGAACTGGTGAGGTTCCACTCGCTTCGAACTGAAGCACACAGAGATACACTCCAAACACACGGAGACCGAGTCTCCAACACGATCCAACGACGGGATCAAGACACACACGAACGCTGCAACAACCGCAGCACCAACACTCACAACCGTACGCAGACGATTCAACAAAGAAATATTAGAGTTCAGAAAAATGAAAAGATATTCAGATGATGTCTATGCTCAAGATAAACTGAAAAACAATCATTAAGATAGACTAAAGAAGGTTGCAGAAATGTCTCCTTAGTAGATGATGGCCCGCAGACGAATGTTTCTTGAAGCTTTGAAGGTGGGGGGTCGATTTTAGAAGAGATGAAGCTGAACGAACTCCTCCTTGGAGATTCAGCCTCGTTGAAGCATGAACGCTTGAAGAACGGATGTAGACTTGAAGGATTTCAACCCAAATTGCCCCTACAAGAAGAAGAAACAAGATGAGCACTCCAGAAACCCTCTTCCTCTCCACCTGCGGCCAAGCCTTCACTATCTCGTTCCTTAGAGATCTGAAATCGCAGCAGATATATAGTGGCATAAAAAGATGTTCTAAAGACTACAAAGCTCATGCAAAACCCCACAGAGATGTGTATGTGAACCCTAAGGGCAAGGGTGTCAAAAAGGAACACAATCGGATTGATTTTAATGGGTTTCGAATGAGTTTCGAAAATCCCGTACCGGAGTCCCTAGAAGAAGTGTCGACACCTAAATCCCTGAGTTCTGTCAAAACACAGAACCAGAACTCTTACCAGGCAAGAGTTGACTCTTGGAGTCGACTCTTGCTTGGAGCTGTTCTGGACAGACCCAGGGCCCCGTAGGAGTCGACTCCATGAATCGACTCTTGCCCTGGCCATTTCTGCCCAAGGCAAATCAATGCAAGAAGAGGGTGTCGACTCTGAGAGTCGACCCCTGTACTGACATGATTTAAATAAGCCTTAAACCCATTTAAAAGCTCAATTTTCCTCAACCAAAAATCAATAGCAAATAGCCATGCATTGAACCATTGTATGAGCATCATTCAACCAATTTCTACCAAGGTTTGCATGAAAGGTTAAACAAATTGCAAGCCCAAAAGCCCCATATGGAAAATGCATGAAACACATTCAAAGCATTAATAACTCATGAATAATATGCATGAAAACCCATTCAATTGTGAAGGGCCAATCGTGGTTCAGGTAAGGATTTCAGTTTGAGCGTTGAGCATTGGGATTTTTTAATGGCCAGTGTTTCAATTTCAGGCAGAGTAAGACATGTGCTGTGTGGTAGTTATTTATGTCATTTTTGGTAGTTACATTGTCTAGTTTGTTTCGTCAGATTAACAATGTTGTTATGTCATTTTTGGTGTCATTTTGTGAGATTATTAAATGTTCTAAAGAGTTTATTTCTGTCTTCAGATTTTTGGATTGTGAAAATGAGGGTAAGGGAGCCATCGTTAAAGTTGACCTATAAGTTTGGTGGTTATTGGAAAACATTAAAGTATGGGAGGAGAGCATACGCATTACAGTAGTGGCATATCCTGATTACTACAGTAGATGCACACTAATTGAGGATATGGGGCATATATCTAAGTGGGCAAGTTCACATTGTCTAGAATTTCATTATGAATTACCTAATAGCAGACCTGTTCGGTATGAGGAAGTAATTTCAGATACTCAATTGTATGAGGTGATGAAAGCCCATTTGCCCGTAGGGAAGATGATAATATATGTTAGCACATCGGACAGTCGGCCATTAGACTTGCAGTCAACCAATAATCCACAGAAAGGTGTGGCCAGCCAGTCTGCTCAGGTCCATTCCCAGACAGTTGTTGATCTTGATGGGATGGATGTTCAGGATGAGGTTGTTCAACATATTGAGGTTGTTCAGGATGCTGCGAATGTTCAGGTGGAGGTTGGTCAACATGATGAGGTTGTTCATGATGCTGAGGTTCTTCATCAGGATGAGGTTATTCATGATGCTGCGGTTGTTCAAGATGAGGTTGTGCATGATGCTGAGGTTGTTAGTCTTCATGCCCCTGCCCCTACCCAGGATAGACAAGTGGAAGCCTTGACTGACGTTGATGAGAATTATCAGATTTTAAAGAACATGATGCAATCTGAATCTGAGGATAGTGACTCAGAATTTGTTGCATATGAAGATGAGTACAGTGATTCTGAGGAGAGAGTGGCTGATTCTGATGAGGTACACACTGAAGACAGTTATCATTCAAGGCCATCTCCCTCAGACGAGTCAGATATTGATGGAGGGGTTTCAGATGATGATGGAGATTTGTTGGAGGTTGATGAAGAGACCCCAGATATATCAGTTGGTTCTCTATTTGCAAATAGTCGGGAGTACAGGATTGCTCTACGTCAGCTTGCTATAAAAAATCAATTCGAATTCAAGCAGGTGAAAAATGATAGCATGAGAATTACTGTTGTGTGTGCAGATGTTAATTACAAATGGAGAGTGCATGCCTCAAGACTGCAAGATGGAGTTACTTTTGCAGTCAAAACAATGCAGGAAAAGCACTCATGTTCAGCCACATCAAGGTGTGATAACAGGATGGCATCAAAAGATTGGATTTCAACAAGGGTAAAGGAAGCAGTGAAGGACAATCCTGACATACCCCCTAGAAAGTTACAAGTTGATTTATTAAAGTCGTACAATATGTCAATCCCTTATCACCGCATTTGACGTGCACGAGAGTCGACCAAGGAGAAGGTTTTTGGGAAAGTTGAGGAAACGTACAAGTATTTGCCACAGCTATTGAAATGAGTTAAAACAGAGCGACCCATCCTCAGTTCTAGAGTACAAGATTGGCCTGGATGGTTATTTTTAGAGGGTGTTCATTGCCTTAGGGGTAAGTATCAGTGGTTTCAAAGATGGCTGCCGTCCAGTGCTGGGCATAGATGGATGTCACTTGAAAGGGTATTACACTGGGATGTTGGTGGCAGTAGTTGCTCTTGATGGGAATCATTGTTTGTTCCCAGTTGCATATGGTGTTGTTGAGGGGGAGAGTATAGACTCATGGACATGGTTTGTGCACATATTGAAGAAGGCTATTGGACATCCTACAGGGATTACATTCATTTCTGATATGGAAAAGGGTATTGAGGTGGCTGTCCCAGATATCTTTCCATGTGCCGAGCATAGGTAATTAAGTTTCTCAATTACAAACAATCCCTACAATATTTAACTACAGTGACTGTAGGGATTTTTTTCAATGACAATGTCTGAATGTTGATTACATTATGAAAATAATGTCTGAATTCAGTGACTATAGGTTTTAATGACATTGATTGTAGGTTTTATATTAATGATGAGATTGTAATTTGAAATTGCCTGTAGGTTTTGTTTACGGCACCTTTACAGAAATTTTAAGAAGAAATGGCCGGGCCCAGCTTTCAAGAATGCTGCATAGGTTGCAGCAAAATCTTACACAATTCAAGGATATAAAGTAACTCTATTTGACATGAAGAAACTAGATGTACATGCTGCTTCCTATTTAGATACTCTGCGTTGTGCATGGTCAAGATGTCAATTTAATGACAAGGGTAAGCTAAACTACATCACCAACAACCTTGCAGAGTCCTTTAATTCATTTGTTGGTGGTACGAAAGGCCTGCCACTTGTAGACATATTAGATGGAATTAGGTAGAAAATCATGATGAAAATGGACCACAGGAGGAGACATACACGCAGGATCAAAGAAAAGTTTATGCCACGGGCTGTTGGCTCTTTAAATGCAATTGTTGGAAGTTGAAAAAATATGCAGTCAGATATTCCACTGATTTTATGGCAGAGGTGGAAAGTCCGTATGAGAGGTGTATTGTTAAATTAGACGAGATGTATTGTTCTTGCCGAAAATGGCAAGTCAGTGGGCTGCCTTCCCAACATGTTGCTGCTGCTGTTGATGCGCGTAGGGGCCTCTAAATCAATTAATTTGTTGATAGATGTTATTCAATTGAGGCATATAAAGCCACGTATGCAAAATCCATACAACCATTGCCAGGTAAGAGCATGTGGCAGACTGTGGAATGTGTTGAGGTGCTTCCTCCTCACTGCCAAAGACCCCGAGGTCACCCTCGGAAGAAGAGGATTAGAGATGCTGATAAAAATGAAAAGGCAATAAGGAGATGCCATAAATGCACAAGATGTGGTCAATGGGGCCACCATAAAACTACTTGCAAAGAACCCCTCCTAGGACCATAATCTGCAGTTACAGATATTGGAGTAGGTTCCACAACTGTAGCCCGGAAGTAAGTTTGTATTACAATTAAGGTTTGTATTTGGTCTATTTGATTTGCTCTGTGCATAATATTGAAAGTTATGTTATAGGCAAGGCCCAAGAAGACCACCCAGGTTCGTAAATGTTAGTGGTAGGGCTAGCTAGGCTCAAACCAGTGGAGGTGGTGAAGGGGCACAAGTGGCAACTTCGGTTGGGCCAGGTCAGACCCGCGGGAGGGGTAGGAGAGGTACCACCCAGGGGAGAAGTACCAGTAGGGCCAGCAGCACTGAAGGAAGCACCCGGGAGAGAGGTAACATAGCACACATTAATGCTCAAACATGAAAATTTAGTGTCATGAACTAGACTGATTTTATTACAAGTATAACTCATGTAGGTCACACAATTCCAATGGAGGCAAGGGGCTCCACAAGCACTAGCGGTGGAGACATTCGTGTGCACACGGTGATAAATATGGACAGTCAAGCATCCATTAACTTTGACACACAGTCCTCCATGTTCAACTTCCAACAACCTCCGCCAAATTGTGAGTTTAAAATCTGAATTTGAAATTGTAGGTAAAGAATGACGTAACTGACTGGGTGCTGGGAAAGATTATGTTATTTCTAATAGTTAAACACCTCTTTGTCACATGTACAGGACTGTGCTGGTGTGAAGAATGTTGTTGCTGACTGGGTGGGGAATGTTGCTGACTTGGGTGGGGAATGCTGTTGAAGATGTTGCCCACGATGTTTTATTTATGTTTTATGTGCTGTTGCCCACAATTGTTCTTCATGTACAACTGGAGAATGGTTAAACTGTAAACTCATGAACATGGATTTTGTTGGTGATTTGAATGAGACCTAGAGCATAAGTATCAAGAATTGTTCTTCAAATGTGCTTTCATATATCTTGGTTGAAAGGTCAGCACTGGTTCAGTCACTGCATGTATGTGTTGTTGCCCACATACACAACTATAATTTCCTGGTTCAGTCACTACATGTGGCCTGGATTTATTTGATGCCAAATGCAAAAGAGTGAATGTAGGGAACAGGGGGATGTAGTCATAAGGATGTGACGCCCCCAACCCACCCAAAAACAAAGAAAAAAGGAAAGAGAAGGAAAAAACACACCTACCCCCCCCCCCCCCCCCACCCCACACACACACACACACACACACACACCAGACCATGTTAAACCTTCCAGGTCTGGAACATTGAATATGGCAAATTGAAGAATCCAAAAAATATTTTATGTTTTAACCTATGTAATGTTTAATAGTTGGGGATTATCCCTCATAGTCCCACCATTTTGTTAGCACTCCCTAAAATCGTTTCCATTTCACAAACGAACTCATGCTGTGTGTTCTCAAATTCGGGGGTTTACATGAACTCAACCAAACCACGGTCGTCTAACTTTATTTTAGAAAAAAGACCAATCTACCATCATCCTATATGCTCCCCACCTCAACACCCCCCTACCATGCCCCTCATGCACCCGCAGTAGACATGAAGCTGCCAGAGGGACAATCGGACTTGGATCTTATGGCAGATTTGTAAGGAATGTGTTAAAGGACTTGTAAGTGAACATGAGACATTTCTAGAATGAGACGGAATAAGAAAGGCTCTCCCTGGGTTGAAGAAAATTGGCCAACCCTGACAAGGACTTATACATGTACATGAGATGTGCAGTGAACCCATTCTAGCAAGAAGGCCACAGATCCGAGCCTGATACATCATCAGGCTTCCAAAAGTGGCACATATTAAGTTATACAAGATCATAACTACTTTAGGAAGCATAATACTAGCAATGTGTTCTACAGACGGAGAAATAACAAGAAAGTAGTGCTGAGGTTTTGCATCTGACACGATCCTCCTCTCTCATCAGACACATGGAGAATGATGAAAACAGTGAATATGTCAACATACAGAGAATCATGAAAACAACCCCAATGCATCTATCCAGCAGAAAAGGCTTACCTTGAAGGCACATAGGACAACACTTGATATAGGGCCTGGAGCACCTAGAGCAAAGGGGTCGACACCCTCTTGCCATCAGGCTGACGTCACATGCATGAGGTGGACATAATGGCCATTCAAACTGAAAAGGGGTCGACACCCTCGTAGAAAGGTGTCGACACCTGTTCACTCCTGCTCCAGACAGAACTGTGTGATTAAAGGGGACGTCCCCCCTTGGACCCAGGGGTCGACCCCTTCCGTTATTTGGCACAAAAGTCTTAGTTTCACACATTGTTTCCTTGTTCGTTGTACACACCACAATATCACGCACTAATCCTTCACCTACACTATGAGGGGCATATAAGACAAACGATGATAAGTGGCATTATATTCCACAAACGATGATTACATGTCCAATATAGGACTCACATTACATACATCTCTCTTAAACCATATTTACTTGAATAGGCAAATGACAAGGAGTACAAATATGACAAAATACAACAGTAATTTTAAGTTTCTCAATTGCAACTCCATCCTCTCTAATTTCTTTGTCATGCATGCTTCCATCGCCTTCAGTTGATATTTGACATCCACAACACTGTAAGTAGTATCATCGACCCACTCAAAGAAACCACAATCCCCGTCAGTATTCGCATACGGACAATGATAGAAGCGCTTGCCTTTCGACCTCTCACGATTTGAGACGTAAATCCGACAATTGCCCCTTATACAATTGCATTCCATCGTCGGTAGACGAGATAAGACGACAGCACCTCGAGACAACTGCATTCCACTAGCATTTGATGATTGTATGTAAAATGAACAAATTATCAATCACCTATCGTGCATGAATATTCTAGCCATCGAAAAATCATACCATTTCAGACATGGGGAGAATAATAGGGGCCAATGATCTCGTGCTGGGCGTGATGGCAAGGGAGATGGCTAACTTTGGGTGCGGCCAACAAGGGAGATGCCAGTGTTCTACGCTGGTCGTTCTACGTGACGATTTGTGAGGGAGCACAATGGGTGGGTGCACTTCGTCGTGATCGTCGGAGGAGAGGAGCCACACCCAACTTCTTGTCTGAGCTACGGATGCGACGAGGGAGGAGAGGAGCCGCGCGCAACTCGGACGGGTCTTCCGAGGGAGAAGGCGGCTGGCAGAGGGTCGGTGCGTGGGGCGTCTGCGGGTGGGTGCACTGCGTCGCGATCGTCGGAGGAGAGAAGAAGCCGCACCCAACTTCTCGTCTGAGCTACGGATGCGACGAGGGAGAGAGGAGCCGCGCGTGGGGGCGACTTTTCGTCTGAGCTACAGATGCGACGAGGGAGAGAGGAGCCGCGCGCAACTCCGTGAGAAGGTGGCCGGCAGAGGGCCGGTGCTGGGGTGTCTGCGGGTGGGGGCGGTGGGGTGTAAGCGTTGAAGAATTAGGGATTTAACAGGGGAGAGGGTGAAGATGGGGGTAGTTTAGGAATTATAGACTTTTTTAAACGTGATGCTGTAATATTCCATCGAATATCCCTTTTTTTTAACGTCGCTGAACTAGATGGACTATTTAACAAGAGTTATATGATTTTAAGGGTTTTTTAAATAATAGTGAGTTTTGAGGGACTAAAAAGTAATTCGTCATATTTATAGGGACTAATATGTAAAAATCCCTTATATTTATCAGAGGAAGTTCGTTCTTGGTTTGCTGGCTGTTGGACCCCAAAAAGGTTCACAATCAATTTCTGATTATTATAGGAATTTCAGAAATTAAGAAACTCAAAATGATGCTCAATCTTTTGATTGGCATGGTATGAAGTCATATACACCCGCCCCCCATGGAAGAACAAGTCTTCGAAAATTATAGTCCTTTTTTAAAGGCATTTGGTCAAACTCCGCATGAGAAGCACAAGCCCATGGGGCCTTTTTTTTTTGAAAACCCACGATAGGTCGAGCCATTGGCTCTATTGTTGACGAGTGGCCATTTCAACAAACACCACACGGGTTCCATAAAATCATACACCCGTGGGGTCAAATCTTTTACAAGAAAAGTGAAGTATATGTTTTAAGGGACCCGTTTGGGTGCTCCCGTGGTAAATTAAATTAGACTCACACAATGTGAAGTCAATCCGACAGCAGGACGGCGTCCGAGGAATTGTTAGACAAACGAAACAACCTCCACGTGGGTCTAGCTGCACAAAAGGGCCAGAAGAAGACAAAAGGTTAGTCAAGCTAGCCCCTTTTTATAGGGTTGACAAAAGAAGAGGGGGGTCTAACTCTCCCTTTATCTCTCTCCCGGAGTGGAGGAGCCCACCGGGGGGACCTCCCCCCGCCTCCGCTGCCACCGGGGGAGTCCCCCCGGGCCTCCTGCGCACCGGGGGGTTCCCCCCCCCCCCCCGCCGTTAGCCACCGGGGGAGGCCCCCTCGGCCTCTTGCGCACCGGGGGGGTTCCCCTCCGCCTGCCGCGCCACCGGGGGAGGCCTCTCGGGCCCCTGCGCCACCTGGGGGTCCCCCCCCCCCCCCCGCCGTCCGCCACCGGGGGAGGCCCCCCCGGCCACCTGCGCACCGGGGGGACCTCCCCCCGTCTCCGCTGCCACCGGGGGAGTCCCCCTGGGCCTCCTGCGCACTGGGGGGGTTTCCCCCCTACCGTTCGCCACCGGGGGAGGCCCCCCGGTCACCTGCGCCACCAGGGGGACCTCCCCCCGCCTCCGCTGCCACCGGGGGAGTCCCCCGGGCCTCCCTGCACCAGGGAAGCCCCCCCGGGCCCATCTTCGCATGTCGAGCTTCCTTGCTCCTGCGACACAACCGGGGGAGAAAGAAGAGAAGATGAAAAGGTAGTAGGAGATGAAAAGCCATGGGAGTTACCTTCGTGAAGCTCCGGGGGATCTCCTCCAAGGCTTCCCAGGCCCCCTATAAAAATTGAGCTCCTCCTTTTGACAGAAGGAGGGAGACCTTTTGACAGGAGAGAAACCTTTTGACAGAAGAGAGGAGAACTTTTGACAAGAGAGGAGAGAATCTTGAAAGAGAGAAGACCCTGGGAGAAGGAGAGAAAGGAGAAACTTTTGGCAAGGAAAGAAGAAGGAAAGAAAGAAAAGAAGGTGAAGAAAATGGCGCCCTTCTCCCTATAGGGAACCTTTTGAAGTTTTGTAAATGAACTCTCATAGCAGGGTCATATGTGTAAAGGGATATATCATGCCCCATGAGGGGAGGCTATGTTGATCAAGAAAAATGAGAAATACATGGGTCAATGAATTCTATAAAATCATGAAATTATGAAATTCTGGAATTTTGCTTTGGCACATTTTTGAACAGTTGAAATACTTTCCACCGTCCATAAAATTACATAAATACCGCTCGTTGTCCGGAAATTGCAAAGGAATACATCCCCTATGCAGAAAATTCTATAAATAACACCAATGGCGTATGAAAATTACAGAAGTGGCCCTAGGGGCAGAAAATTGCAAATATACCCCCGGAAAGGGAAAAAATGCAAATATACCATCGAAAAGGGAAAAACTAAAAAATGCATCCCCTAAAAAGGGAAGATTGCAAACGCACCAAAGCGTTGCGAATGTCACCCGCCTCCAAAGCATGAAGACTCCTCAGGGGTAGACCCGTAACGTTAGGGCCAATATTGCAGTCAAAATCCTTGGCATTTAATCAAAGGTGTTCGGACTTGTTCGATGTAAAATAACATCGACTCCGGTCGGTGGGGAAAGGTCCTGTACACGAACCTTAAATCGTCTGATAAATCCCAAAAGCGCGGAATCAATAAAGCATACCAAAAATAATGCAATGTTACGTATGTATTTTCCGCGTGCAAACACTGGCCGAAACAAGAAAATTGGGTTGTAAACTAGCGGTACTCCAATTGAACTTAATCATAGTTTGACATGACAAGATGATGAAAGACTCTTCAGGAGAAAGTGGTTTGTATTAGCGATTGGTTGACAAGTTTTTATATCTTTCCTTGACCAGGCCTGACCTCTCATATGCTGTAGGTATGGTGAATCAGTACATGCATGCTCTGAGGGCCACTCATATGAAGGTTGTAGAGCGTATTCTGAGGTACTTGAAATCTTGTCCAGGGAAAGATATTCTTTTCAAAAAGACCAACCATATGTGAAGTGAAGGATATACTAATGTAGACTAGGCTAGCTCTAAGGACGACAGGAGGTTAACAATTGGGTAATGCACTTGACTTGTGGGCAACCCAGTCATTTGGAGGAGCAAAAAGCAGACTGTATGTGTCAAATTTAG
This sequence comes from Amorphophallus konjac, assembly GCA_022559845.1. NCBI lineage: Eukaryota > Viridiplantae > Streptophyta > Magnoliopsida > Alismatales > Araceae > Amorphophallus > Amorphophallus konjac. The sequence continues at coordinate 529,295,677 of CM040121.1, forward strand.
TGCTGAAGTAGAACACAGAGCAATGGCACATGGTCTCACTGAGTAGCTTCGCTAAAGCTTCTTCTAAGTGATCTAGGAATTCAATCTGAGCTACCCATGAAGTTTTATTGTGACAACAAAGTAGCAATCAATATTGCTAACAACCCAATACAACATGACCGGACCAAGCATATTGAAATCGATCGGCATTTTTTAAGAGAGAGATTGGATTCTGGAGAGTTAAGCACACCTTATGTGAAATCTACAGAAGATCTCTTCACCAAGGCATTAACTGAACTTCAGTTTACTTCAGCCTTAAGCAAGTTGAGCATGTGTGACATCTATGCTCAACTTGAGGGGGGTGTAGAGAAGTAAACAGTCAAGGGTAGTTTGGTATATTTCTAATTTTCAGTCTTTTAGGGTTCACTCTGTAATCTTTTTTCCTTTTCTTTATGGCCTCCCTCTTTCTGAGGGGTGTTTTTGTGCTTGTGTATTTTATCGGAGGAATACAAAATATAGAAGAGATAGTTCGGCCTGAAAAGGCACCTCTCTCTCTCTCTCTCTCTCTCTCTCTCGACCTCTCTCTCTCTCTCTCTCTCTCGGCCCTGCTCTCTCTGTTTAGCATCCACAAAAGACGCAGATCTGTTTGGTGTCTGGTTTGAACTTCACCACTTTATCAGCTGTTGAAACTCTTCTCCATGCTATCTTCCAGAGGAATGAATATTCTGATCATGGGAGGGAGTTTGCTGTTCCATACCTTTTTGTGCCATAGGACCACCTTCCTTCCTTCCACAGAACCCGTATAGCTGATTGGACTGAGAACTGTCCTGTCCTTTTTTATCTCCACCTTCCTGTATCTGTCTTCTCTTGGATCAAATGTTATCTAACCATGCAAAAACTGTAAAATTCTTGCATTTCAACCTCATTCAGATTTCTGTGGAAGTTTCAGATTCCATTGGTGGGTTATCCCTGCATCTGCCCAAACTGTAGATATCTTGAACCCTGTTGCAGTTGTAATACTGTAGAGGTTGGAAAATGTTTCCTGAGGAGACCTATTGTTCATCCATGGATCTTCCCAAAACCTTGTTCTGTGCCCCTTCCCCACCAGTCTCGTTGTTGAGCATCTATAAAAGTGTTTATTGCACAGTATGTCTCCATATTGCAGATAAATGGTTGCTATGGCCAACCTCTAAACAAACCAGCCTACATCCTTGTGTGGGTATTTTTTGTCTGATAATTAAGTTCCACAGAATCATATTACCCGAAGTTAATTTTAGCAAGAAGCAACTTGTACTAAAATAATCTGCCTGATCCTATTTATTTCCGCACCATTTTTTTCCTATCAACATCCATGTTCATAGTGAAACCTATAAAAGTTGTGTTCTTTTTTACCACGTCAAAACATCTCATTTAGGTCTTCTTGGATCCCTTTTGCCATCTTCTACTTGACATGGATTCTGGTCCGCTACATGAATCCTGTCTCACCACTTTTTTTTTCCTATCAACTTCCATATTCATAGTGAAACCTACAAAAGTTGTGTTCTTTTTTACCATGTGTAGGCCGCCTTCTTGTAGCCCCTTTTGCCATTTTCACTTGAACTTCATGAAGGTTTTTTTTTTTAAGAAAACATAGATGCAATATCTTCTCATGGCAGGAGGAACAAGCGGCCTTTTTTTAAGAAAACTTAGATGCGGTAATTTTTCATGGCAGAAGGAGCAAGGGGCTATATGAATTGAGGTTCTTTAGCACATTGTGTTATTGAAATCACGCCTAGGAGAACGCCTAGGCGCTGAGGCAGGGCGAGGCGGTGGCAACGTGCCTCGCCGCTGCCGTTGTCGCCGAGGCGTTCGCCTCACGCCGCCTCACCCTCCTTGCCCTGCCTCGCGACGTTTTTTTTTTCTCCCACCATTCCCGCGACTCGCATATCGGGTCACTAGACCCATTTCAAACGGATCCGGCTTTTAAGCTAACCCTCGAGCCCTCCCACTCCGTCGAGCCAATGCTCGTTCGCCCCCTCCCTCCCTCAAACCCTAACCTCCTGCGGCTTCGGCGGGCGAGCGAGCGAGCGGCGACGGCAGCCGCCGGGCGAGCGAGTGAGTGGCGACTGTAGCCTCCGGTGAGCAGTGAGCGGCGACGACAGGCGAGTGGCAACGGCATACCTTTAGTAGCCCTTTCTCTCTGTCTCCCTCTCTCGTCATCTCCCTCTCCCTCTCCCTCTCTGACTCTCGCCGTCTCCCTCTCTCTCCGTCTCCGTCTCTTACTCTCTCTCTAACACATGCACACACAGAGAGGGGCTCGGCCCCTCCCACTCTGTCACAGTCTCTCTCCCTCTGTCACTCTCTCTCTCCCCCCCTCTCTATCTTCGTCACAGTGAGAGGAGGGGCCGAGCCCCTCTCTGTCTCCCTCTTCCTCACTCGGTCTCCCTCTCCCTATTTCTCTCTCGCCGTCTCCCTCTCCTCTTCCACACTCTGACTCCTCTTCTATGAGTGGTTGACTGATGATTGATGAGAAGACTTGAGAGTTGAGAGAGATTTTATGACTATGATTGTAGACTATGACTATTTGAAACACTTTTTTGTTATGGAATTACGTAATTGACTTGTTTGGTTGTTTAATTACTTGTTTTAGTTTTGTTATAATATTGCACTTGTTATCCTTGTTTAGTATATTTGTGTGTATGACAATATTAGTGTTAATTCTTGTTTAGGAATGAATGAATTTAGGAAATTTGTTGACTTTATATATGAATTTAAAAATTTAGAAAATTTATTGACATATAGTTTAATTTCTGAATTATATATATTTATTTAATAAAATCTCGCCTCAAACGCCTCGGCAGTCACCTAGACGTTTGAGGCGTTATGCGACCCCCTGGTCGCCTCACGCCTCGGACTACATAGTTAGCACATCTGCTTGTCGGCCTATATGGCAATAAATGAACTCCCTGACACCTGTTAGCAGTGACTGTGGAGTTAACGTGAATGAAAATTTCTTAGAGTTATCCTTTCTTAGTTTGTTAGTTGAACTCTTTTGCATGCGGCTTTTCTCTGGGGTATAAATTCTTACCTGATATTCAGTTCTCCTTGTCTGTTGACTACATATCTTCCGTTAAAAAAATTCTTATTTGATTGCTTTTTTCTTTTCTGTTTTATGACTACAGTTCGTTGTGTATATTTCCTTATGAGAATACTTGCAGTTGTAGAAATTTTATACATAAGAAGCTGTTTTCCTTCTTTATATTGAACTGTGATTAACAAATTTGCATTGTTGATATTCTTTAAATATGGGCAGATCCACGAACTGCATTTCCTGGCTATCTTTCTGAGAGCTCTGCCTTGGCATCTCATGGCCTTTTTGGCACTGGTGACGTGCATTTATCTGCATCAGATTACTTACGAAAGGATGTAAGGTTCCATAAATTGATTTCAAATTTTGTTCACTATTGAAATGTCTTGACACGAGTTTTTGTCCCTATTTTAGATAATACCATCGCACCCCGGAATTTATGATTTAGGGACTACACCGATATCAGGTGGGTTGCCTCCTGGGGCTAGTGTAACAAGGTTTGCTCCCTTGGAAGATCCAGCTTTGGTAAGTCATGAGGCAGCATTAGGTACCAATCCGGGAATTACTGAGAGGGAGCATTCCACATCCTTAAGAAAGTCGGAAGGCCCACACGAAGAGGAGTCCAGCATGCTATTTGTTGATGGCCTCCCGACCGATTGCACCAGAAGGGAAGTGGCTCGTATCCTTGTTTTACTTTTCTCTGTCATTTGTATTTTTGTGGATATTTAATTTGTGTTCCATTAAGACTGCCCCTTGACTATTTATCTGAAGATCTATTCCGACCTTTTATCGGCTTCAAAGAAATTAGAGTCATCCACAAGGAATCAAGACGAGTATGTACATGTTAACCTCAATCTTCCCCCTTCTTTTTCTACTCTTTTGTGACTTGATTTATATGTCAGATTATGAGAAATAATCACTTTTTACAGATTTCCCAGGTTAGATTTGAAATGCCCATTTTGCTTGTTTCCAGGATTGCCTTTAATGAAACATAATACATTCATTGACGTGTAAGTTATATTTTTGGGGAGTCTGCTATGCATTCATATTTCATTAAAGAAACTTTGGCCTCCAGTTTGTGGAACACTGACCGTACTCTGTCAAAGTTGTATAATTGATCGCATGCTTGTCCCCTCTAGATATACCAATAATAAATATAAATTTTGTCATATATGCCTTAAATACTTTGCTTGATTTATTTATTTTTTCTCAGTCCATGAGACTATTTTTTGCGTGATATATGTCTTACTTGCACTCTGGGTAAATTTAAGTAAACAAATGAACATCTTATGTGTATATTTCTTATTTTTTGATTGAGATAAAAAAAAAACAAAACAGATCTGTGAACTTAGTGTATGTTTTGAGGAAGTTTTTTGAATGTCATCCATTTTGGCCTTTAAAAATTAGATTACATCACCTTTTCAAGTGCAACTTTCTGATTGAATCTTCATGGTGATGAGGCATGTTGAAACCCCTAATGCAAGGTTCTATCATTTTCGTTCTTTTCTTCTAATTTTGGCCATTTTCTGTCAGTTCATATGGACATAGCGGATAATCTTATCACACTTTCTGGAATTTTTACCTTGTAGACTGGAGACAAGGCCCGTGTACTGGGCTTTGTGGAATTTAATGATGCAAAATGTGCCAAGATTGCTCTTGAGGCCCTTCAAGGTTTGCACTCCATGGTCCTTGCCTTCAATTTTTTGCAGTTCCCGTTACTTTGTCAATGTTTTACCAAATCATGCGCAAAAAGTAGTCCTTTGGCTTGCAACCACCTAAGTGGCTGCAATATTGCTCATTTCTTGTTAAACATCAATAGCCAGGATAGTTGATGAAGTTATGCCACCGAGAAAAGGGAAGGGATTCCTAACTTCCCCCCTTCATCTGTTTATTTCACATACCAGACAAATCATTTGGGTGATTCATCTGGTTCTTTCATACACCAGATAAATCATTTTGGTGTGCATCTGTATGTGGCATTTGTCCAGGATACATGTGTGTGCATGAACCTGCATTCATGCGTGCTTGCAGTTTTGGGAACACCTAATCTGTGTGTGTGTGTCTGTGTGAGAGTGTGAGAGAGAGAGAGAGAGAGAGAGAGTTCATTGAAAAGCCAATGAGATTTTGATACGCGTTTTTTCATAATTTTATCCCCTTAACAATGCAGATGACAGTCAGTTTGGTGTCATTTGTGAGTGCATCATGTGACTCTGCTTGTGCAGGCTACAGGTTTGATGACAGCAAGTCAGATGTGCCGGCGTTGAAGATCCAGTTTGCACACTTCCCTTTGCGTCCATCTGTTCGTTAAGCAAGACAGGGGAGTACACGCTGCTGCATCATTTCTGTTCATTACAATCAAAGAGTACGTAGCTCGGAAAGAGTCGGTCCACCTCACCTGCACCATGCTCTACCCACCCTACTGGACATGAATGAATGAATGAACGAACGAACGAACGAACTAACCCCCCTTCTTATTAGCCATCCAATATGAATTGGAATTCTATGAACAACTTTCCCTTTCATCACTTGGTTTTCATTGGCAATATTATGCTAACCATCAGAGCAGCTATGATTTGGTATGTGATGTGAAATCTCTTAAGGCTTGATTGTCCTTTTTTTCCTCTCCCGAAGGTTGGCTTTGTTCAATGATCCAATTTTATAGGTCTGGCATGAAGGAAATGAGTTTGAAATATACAAGAAATCTCATAGAAGACAGAAATCCTCATAAATAATTTAACAGCAAGCGTAGAGACAACATCTTTCTTTGTTTTTTGTTTTTTGTTTTTGGACTGATCAGATGGTTGAGTTGAGCAGCTGAAGTTTGGTGTTCTCAAGTTTGGGGATGTTGAATTTAAGTTCATCTTTTCACCATCCGACTTGAAATGGTAAAAATATTTGATAGAAAAGGTGGTAAAAAGTGTGGCACTATAATATTTCTCTAATAATAATAGCATGTAAAGTCAGATGGTAGGGGAAAAAAGGTGACAAAAAAGATGGTAAAAATATGGTACTCAAACATTTCTCTAAGAATTATCTCACAATCATGTCAATTTGTGCCACCGATGACAAGGGGTTGGTGATCCATCCACCACCCTCCACCCTCCACATGAGAGTGACCAGGCACCATTGGAAGGGATGGAGAAGGGTAAACCCCTCCCCCCTGCATGTTCACGTCGACGACATCAGGTATTGGCTGGTATGGCCAAAAGATCTCACCCCTGTGCATGTTGGTGAAATTTAATTTGAAAGCTATTTGTTTAGGTCCTCCTAATCACAATTCTTTATTATGTAATTATGTGAAATAATTTTGTAAAGAAAGATCTTCTTTATAGAAACTATTTTTTAACCAAAAAAAAATCAGACTTGCTCATATAGATAAGAATCATAAGGTTATAACCAGACCTTGATGAATATGGTTACTCATGACTTCAATCGTCTACCTCATCCTTTTCCATAGGGACTTTTGCATATTCATCTAAACAATTACATGTTTTTGTAAAATCAGCTATGTGATGAGTTTATGACTTTATGTATGTAAGTAATTGGCGATATGCATATTATATGTGCATATAACCCCTAATTTGCTGGAACCGCTGGATATCTGTGTGTGTGTACAATAATTACGTGGATATATATATATATATATATATACTCATTGTACATAACAGCTTTTCACAAATATGCCATGCTTTATGTCCTTTTATCAGGGTTTGTCGGCCCGGCTGACCCGGTCTCGGCTTGGGTCGCTCCCATCTCGGTACGACCCGATCCGTTCCGTTCTAAAACACCACTTTATATATATATATATATAAATATATATAAATAATATAATAATATAATAAAATAGAAAAACACACATTATATATAAAATATAATATAATATAATATTAAAATAATAGGCCGACCCGGTGACGACCCACAGCCCGGCCGACCCGGTCTCGACCTGGGTCGGGTCAGGTCGTGCGAGTCGGTGCGAGACGCACCGGGTCGGCAAACTCTGTCTTTTATACAATAGGGTTAATCGTAAAAATAACCCTCTTTACGTGCATAATTACAGAATTACTGTTCTTATTTTAATATGGTTTTTAATAACTTTATTATAATACTCGTGAAAATGCACTTGTGATATCATTACCTATTAGCATTCCGTTAAAAATAATTTTTCTTAACCCTGTTTAGTCTTCTATTAAATTTGAAAAGGGACCGAAATATCCCTAATCTCTCCTAAACCTCTCTCTCTCTCTCTCTCTCTCTCTCTCTATCTATCTATATATATATATAGAGCACAATGCACCAGTCAAAACAACTTTTTATATAGGGATAGTTTCTAATCTAAAATTTTAATTTTTATAAATAGAAATATAATATTCTTTGCATGTTGAATGGAGGTTAACCACAAATATATATTTGCAAGTATATATTACAACGTAACGAGGTTATTAAGAATAATATTAAAATAAAATAGATAAGTTTGTGACTATGCAAAAAGGGTATTTTTGTCATTAATCCTGCATAATAATACATACCGACACTCATAAAACTCACATACGACGTGTAGTCCGACACGCTGAAGGTAACAGTCTGCATGCTCGCTCAAAACACCTGAAAGTGCCATCATATATAACCCGTAAAAGACATCTATGCATTGCCAATACATATTCTTGTTCTACCTAACAATCCAAACGTAACGAGGAGCCTCTCCTCCACTCGCTGTGTCCTTTCCTTCTTGCGGTGAGCTCCAAGTAGGGCTATGGCTACTGCTGCTGGCCTTGTTGAACGTTTCTTTCTCCTGGCAGTCCTTGCTTTGGGAGCCCTGCCGTCCTCAACTGCAGCCGAGAAACTGCAGGATGATGCAGCGATCTGTGGTTATTCCTGCAGGCTTTCCAGCACCAGCGATGAGGCCGGCTTATGCAGTCTGATCAGGTGTGAATCCCAACTGAACTTGATGCTTCCCTAAAGAAGAAGAAGAAGAAGAAGAGAAAAGAGAAAATATCCTTTTTTTTCATCAGGTTTAGCACTACAGAGATTATAACCTGGGCTTTCCTTCTTCATATTGCTTTGGAATATTATTTGAAGCAAAACTTGCAGGTTGCATCCTCACACGACGGAGGGGGTTTAAAAAATAAATAAAAAAGGATATATTCTAGATACATATATATATGTAGTGGGTGTTGCAGCTAGTTGAATCTTTAGAAACAGAATTCACTTATTTTGCCATCTGTCTCTAATCTTCTTCTTGTCCTCCTCCTCTCCTCCTCCTTCTTCTTATCTGTGTGTGTGCGTGTGTGTGGCAGCGAGCAGGAGTTTCCTGCCAGCGATAGCGCACCTCACCAGCCTCCTGGCGGAGACACCATCAAACCCGACGACGCCAACATCGACTCCGATGACGATGACGACGAAGATGAGTTTCACGTCGCCTTCACCGGGGGTGACGACTGCTTGGGCTGCTGCGTCCACGGCGACGGAGCCCGCCGCTGCGGCCGCGTCAAACTGGAGCCCGTCGACGTGACCTGCAACGTCTCAGGGGTGCTGGGCGGCGCCTGCACTGCCCGAACAACAGGACACCCCTGCTGCCAAGCCCTCGGCGCCGGCGGACGTGCCGACCAGGAGGGCAGCTTCGCGAGCCACGACTACGACTACGACGACTCGGACTCCGACTGGGACCCCGACTCGGACCTGGAGGAAGGAGAGGAGGAGTGCTTCCCGGGTGTCGAAGCCAAGTACTGCCAGCCGGGCGTGGAGGAAGACTACTTCCTCGGCTGGCCGAGGGGGATCTAATTACATGGAAAATGACCTATCCTCTACGTACGTTCGATCTGTTGGGCTTGGAGAAGGGAGATCATATCCAGGTTTGGTGTTTTATAACTGTGCAAATTAAGGGCACTTGGTACCTGCTAGAATTTTTTTTTTTTTTGGCTGTCATTACTCCTAACAAGGAATCTCATGCACAACTATTAATTAATTAGTTGAGACTTCATGATTTTAACTCCATGGAGGTGATAAAATATGATCATGCAGTGATGGGTTTGAAGTTGGGTGAGCTTATTAGACATGGAAACTATGTGTAGTGATCTCCTCAGAATTACGTGGGATTTTATCCAGTTTTCTATTTTTTTATAAATATAATTCTGTAATTTTCTGTATTCGTATTCATAGCCTTAATTTTCAAAAACACCCTTGAGTGTATCCAATGTGTGCAAATGCCCGTAGTTCTGTAGTTTGGGTTTTCAAGGCTAGCTGTCGACTCTGAATAGATATTTCTAAATGATGTTATAAGAAAAATGCCGGTAAATGATGTGAAAAGAAAATCAGCTAAGACTCAAATAGTCCAAGGTGGTTGACATTTCAACACTTCAATTGTACTCATGTTTTTTTTTTAACTAAAAGAAAGTTATAGTGAGAATGTAACCGCTAATATATATTTAGATGTGTTCACGAGTATTTTTGACAATTTTTGAAAGTCAAGAATATAGATGCAATTATGGTGGACAATAAAATTATATGTGCAAATTTAATATTTGAGTATGTGAGTTAGAAATGATGTGCTTTGTCTTCTTCTTTTGAAATGAAACTAGTGAATTGAATTATATTAGAAAAAAATAAGAAAAAATATTAGTAGTATAAAAAATATTGACTCCAAAATAATTTATTAGTATAGGTGAGGATGAAATCAGAAACTCTTGTTCTTGTTTTTATTTCAATTTTTAAAATTAAAATAAGAATAGAAGTTGGAAATTTGGTTTTTACTTCTATTTATGAAAATACTATTTTTAATCAATGTTGGTGTCTCACTATCTTTTTGTCACCTGATTTGTTTCACTCTCATTTAACTATCCATCTCATGATCGAACAATTGTGATTCCAAGCTCAAGTGCATCGAACTTAAGTTTCTTCTTTTTTATCATCAAATGATAAAAAGAAGAGTAACTACAATGTAGTATTTCTTCTTTTTTTTAATCTCCTCTTGTTTGCTCTCCTATATATGATCGATCAACTTATTTACTCATAGCCAAGGTTCTTGTACATCATAGTTCGGAAGGACATGCACGGTCATGGAGAAAAATGGAAAATCATATTGCGACCAAATGGGCCATTAGATAGGTGCCCATGCCAGTAAAGGCAATTCATGGGGGTGCAACCAAAGTCCCATCGGGACTTGGGCAACCCGCGGCCGGCCCAATCTCACTTAAGGTGGGCTTGCCACACATGGGGGGTTTCCTCCCTTTACTCTCCAAGTCCCACTAAGACTTACACCATCGCCGACCACCCTCCTTGCTTTGCTCTCCCAATCTTGCTGGGACTCTGCACCTTGGGCCCCAAGGCGCCTCCTCTCCAACTCTAAGTTGGACTCCAAGCTCCACACCCCTATATATATGAGAGTAAGGGGAGAGAGGAGGCATGCATGCATAGAGGGAATCTAGTGCCCTAGAGAGAGCCATGGCCCAGCAAGCTAGACTCGCTTGAGGAGAGCACGACACCCTTGCTCGATGCCATGCTCCCAACTCATCGCCGACACCCCTTGTTCTCCGGCCTCCCTTGCTTGCCTCTGCCGCTGCTCCTAGCCACTGCCCTTCTTACCCCACATTACTCCTTGCCTTCTCCCTCTACCGTGTGAGTGCGTGTATAAGAGAAAGCATAGGTCACCCTATTCTACTCTGTTCGCTGTGAGAAGAGGAAGAGAGGTAGCGCCATTGCCCAACTATGTTCTTCCTCTCTTCTCTACTCCTCCTATCTCCTTCTCTCTATGTACTCCACTTCTAAATAAGACAAGGATAGAGCCACCTTGCTATGAGCTGTGCCTCGCCTACGAGGAGCTACTGCACTCATAGCCCGTGGAAGAGTTGTCTTCCCATTGCCATCTCGGCTACATCTTCTAGGGGACATCACCATCGTCCCTAGGTCATGGAGTGTGGAACATTAAGGATAGGCTCTAGAAGTCCACTTCTTCACCTCCACGTCGACACTACGTGGATCCATCGGTTCTGCTACTAAAGGTGTGCGTCACACTTTGATCATGTTAGTAATGCTATTACTCGGGGGTTATCAACATATATAATCTCCCAAATGAGATTGCTTGCTCTTCCTCCTTCGAGATGAAGACTGAGAAAATAGCTTCCATTAGAAAATGTATGATATCAAGCAATCATCGTGGAATGTGGCATTAGACGATTGGAAGACCAGATTAAATAAGGATTTTTAGCATATAAATCAGTGTTAAACATCTAATTGAAAAAATATCATGCTTAGAAATACAATAGCAAATGTATCTTTGCTTTTGTCAAAATAGTGTAAAAATGTCATCGCCGTGACCTCCCATTATTAGCCATGAATTTAACCCATGTAATTTTTAACTCAACCTGGAAAAAGATAATAATACCTATGGGTTAAAAAAACTCCCAACATTGTCCCCCTCTCATCGATTCGCCAGAGGGGTTCGCGAAGGAGGGGGCATATAGGAAGGGATCAGTCAACGGACTCCCACCTAGGGAGTGGAAGAGAGAGAGAGAGAGAGAGAGAGAGAGAGAGAGAGAGAGAGAGAGAGAGGTGGTGGCCCAGAGAGAGGGAGGGGGTTGTAGGGGGGCAGTGAGGGGGCGAGCTTGAAACGGGGAGGGGGGGTCTGGCGGCCCTATATCTCTCTCTCACTGTCACTGACGGTTTGTAGGGAGCGACGACCAATGTTTTAAAACCTGACCCAGACCTTGACCCGGTTAAGTTAGTGGGTCACGGGTCAATGGTTTAACCGTTTGGGTTGACCCGTGACCCGTAATACTAGATCATAAATATTAATATTATTTATCGCCATAGAATTTTAATATAACTTAAGTTAGAAATATGAAAAATAAAATTTAACATATATTGTAAAATAAAAATAAATGCATTAAATAACCACTAAGATAGTCTAAAAAGGAATAAAAAATATATTAAATAAACACTACATATGACAATTTATCAACTACAATTAGCATCTCATGAGACATAAGTTTCATGACGTGTGAAGTAAAATTTATTCTTCATCTAAATATTCATCATTCATTGGGCCTTCATCTTCTTCCTTATCTTCATCTCCCTTTATGAGTATTCTCGGATCTTTATGTCTTTTGTTATGCAAACCGTACGTACTCACATATAAGGAATAAGCTAGAATTAGAAAGGTTAGAAGTTGGAATGTTAGGTCTTTTCAACTTCTAAAAGTTGTGTTAATCTTTCGTTAATACCATTAAATGATAAAGTCAAAATGTTAAATTAAAATTAAAACTTAAACTAATGATAAAAATTAAAAAATAAAAAATATATCTTAGACCTAGCTGGGTCGCACTGGTTTTATCGAGTTAGACCAACTTAGTCGGGTTGGTCTGGGTTAACTGGGTTTGACCGAATTTAGGTCTTGGGCGGTCTAGACATTATTTTAACTCAGTTTTGAGACCAGTGGCGGGTTGACCAGTCGGACCGATCGGGCTAAGCTGGGTTTTAAAACATTGGCGACCCCAAAAAGAGGAGGGGGTTTTGTTGGGGGATCCGACTGGAGGGAAGGGGACAGGCTTGAAGGGGGGTCCGGCGGACCTCTGTCACCCTCTCTCTCTTTCTCTCTCATCTCTCTTCACTCTCTCTCTCACTGTCGCCGATAGTTTGTAGGAAGCAACGATGGCCTAGGGAGATGGGGGGGAGCTTGAAGGGGCAGGTTTGGGGGGGTTTGTAGAGGGGTCCAGTCAGAGGAAGGGCGCGCTTGAAGGGTGGTCTGGTGGCCCTCTGTCACCCTCTCTCTTTCTCTCTCATCTCTTCTCACTCTCTATCGATCTTTCACTATCATCGGTGGTTAGCAAGGAGTGGTGACGGCCCGGAGAGAGGGGGGCAAGCTAGAAGGGGCGAGTCCAGCGGGAGGGAAGGGGCGAGCATGAAGGGGGGATCCGACGGCCCTCTGTCACCCTCTCTCTCTGTCTGTCTCTCTCTCTCTATCACCAGTGGTTTGCAGGGAGTGATGGTTGCCCGAAGAGGGGGGCAATCGGGTGGCCCTCTGTCACCCTCTCTCTCTCTCTCTCTCTCTCTCTCTCTCTCTCTCTCTCTCTCACTATCATCAGCGGTTTGCAAGGAGCGGGGCGACTTGGAGAGGGGGGAAAGACGACCCTCTGTCACCCTCTCCCTCTTTCTCTCTCATATCTCCCCACATACTCTCTCTCTCACTATCATTGGCAATTTGTAGGGCCGGAGTGATGGCGGCTTGGAGAGAGGGGGGGGAGCTTGAAGGGGCAGGTTGGTAGGAGGGAGGGAGGGTTTGTGGGGGGTCCGAAGAGAGGGAGGGGAGCGAGCTTGAAGGTGGAGTTGTCGGCATCGGAGAGGGAAGTCCCCTCCGACGCCTTCCTACCTCTCTCTCTCTCTCTCTCTCTCTCTCTCTCTCTCTCTCTCTCTCTCTCTCTCTCTCTCTCTCTCTCTCTCTCTCTCTCTCTCTCTCTCTCTCTCTCGTACAGATGAGAAATTTAGGATTTGAGAGGGGTATTTTGGTTATTTAACAAAAAATAATAAGAATGTTCCGATCTTTTTAAAATACTTGTATTTATGTTGAAGGAAGTTAACCACGATGATATTTTTATACTATTTTGACAAAAGTAAGGATATCTTTGTTAGTGTATTTCTAAGCACGACATTTTTACCATTAGACGTTTGACTGCAATTTATATGAAAAAACCCATTAAATAATTAACATCCACCGTCATCTTATTTAATCAAGAGCTGATTAACTTTCTACGAAGACCACCCTGATCAACATTTGAGACATCAGCAATGGCATTTTCTCTGAGTTAGAGCCTAGCAACTCTTTTACATCAATCACCTAACCTGTTTCCTCCATTAGAAGACCCAAGATCAGCGCACGTAGGAGTTGAACTATATACCTCGCATAGCACTCGATCATGTACGTGTAATTTACTTGAATTAGTTATTCTAGTTTAGTTTGGAGCAAGTCATCTGTGCCATCAAACTTGATTAAGATCACTCTGATAATTCACCCTATTCTAAACTTACTCGATTACCAAAGAGGCCTCTTATATATATATATCTTCTGTATATATAGAAATGTGATGTCCTCGCACTTTGTGAGGTAGCAAGTCTAGTTCAGCTTGTTGACGACGTCCGGTGAGTAGCTGATGGAAGGTTCAGTGAGAACTGGCATGCTAACAATTTGATGTTGATCAGTGAACCCAGCACCCATGGGACAACGATGTATCCATTTATTCAACCCAGCACTCAAGCAGTGGAGTGAAAGACAAAACCTCTCTTGGTCACATGGTGTGGACGCTAGAACAGCCTGATGAGCGAGGAGTCCTATGATTGAGACAGATGAACCACGCGGATCTCTGAGAACTAACCCAGTTGGAAGGGGGACACATGGAGATACATACGTACTTGGGCATCACTTAATTATGAATATATCTAAATTGATTTTAATTAAAAGCAAAATACTTTCATTAATATTAATTTGACTACTTGAGTCCTGCATAAAATTAGAGTTACAAGTGGCATCACTTCAATACTAATAATATGCCAACTCTCATTGGATTAGCTAAATGAGGGTGATCGTGGACAGAATCAAGCACGATGAGAAAGGCGGCCATTGACCCAGTAGGAGACTAACAGCAACTGCCGACCACTTATTAAATGATTAGGGATGCTAGATTTTAATAACCTAAGATTGCTATAACATGACGTTTTTCATCAATTTTTTTATGCTACTCTTCTTGTGCTGCCCAGCATCCCCTTCTGCCACGGACATGCTTTCACAATGAGGGGGACGTAGACTGAACGTTTGGCATGGTGTCAGTACAGATGGACACATCTGGGTATTTGAAAGAAAAATGAGAGAGGGAGAGAGCATAGTGCACTGAAGATCCGGTTCTGCAAGAGACTGGTTTCTCTCCCGTTTCTACTCCCCCCTTGTTTACCGGTAATTGGTAAGCCAGGCTCCCCAGCTGCTTCCTTGCAGTGGAGGTCTCTTCCTGCCTTCCTTTGCTAGGCATACTTGGTGGCGAGGGGGACGGCTCCCACAAGGGAGAGGAGAGTAGAAGATTGCAGAGGGAACAACAGATGGGTTGTTAAGTTATTACTTGCAAGGATGAATTGTGTGTATGAGGGAGAGTGAGAGAGAGAGAGGCTGTTTGTTCCCTCTGTATTTTATTAGAGGCTGAGATGGGTTCCTTCAGATCTGGGCAACCAGGATGTGAAAGGCCTCCCAGGGGTTCCCTGTCATTCTTCTCCTAGCCTTTCCTGGTTTCTTCTCCCTCCTCCCCCTTCCCTTTTCCAGTGTTTCATGCTTAGAGATAAGGGTTTGATGCACTTTTTCCCTGCTTTTGCATACTCCTCTCCCATAAAGCTTTCCTTGACCTCCCAAATGGTTGGTGGAAATGTGTGCATATCTTTAGGTCAGGCCTTTCCCCTTCTCTTCCTTGATGCGCTCGTCCTTTCTGGAGACTCTGGGGGTGCCCAGTTGTTGCGAGGGTAACTAGTAGCAGAGTTCTAAATCAATCCCTGCTGGCTTCAAAATCCAATCTTTGAGCTTCCGAAAGAAGAATTTCTTTCAGGCTTCTGCTCTGAAATCAACTTCTGAGCCTTCCACATCTGGTGCCTTGTCCATGCTCCTGGTGTCAGAAACATGCCTACGAAAGCCCGTGAGTTCCTGCCGGAGGTTGTGCTGGTTGGAACAAGTGGAGAAAGGCAACACCTTTGAACAATGACGGCTTATGTGATCTCCAAGGAGCCGGACGACAGTGGTTACTGCCATGGGTACGGCTGCTGCTACTGCTACTTAAGGTTCTACTGGTGCTGCTGCAACGAAAAGCAGGAAAGGTGGGGACTTGATGGAGGAGATGTCCGCAGCTGTTGCTGTGCCATTTGGGATGGGCAACTCCGTTTGTGACAGTTCTATGGACGTCCCTCGACTGAAATTGATGACAGAGAGTGTGAGCTTGCTTACGGACCCAACGGCTGATCTGCCTGAGGAAGGTTGTAGCTGCAGCAGCAGTCATGGGGGTGAAGAAGATGAGACTGTGACGATGGAGGAGGCTGGGGATGACCTGGTTCTGGATGCCCGAGTGGCACCCAGCAGCGATGAGGACGAGACGCTACTAATGGAACCAGAGCAGTCGCTTGAGAGATCTGGTTCCCTCTCTATTGTCAGCAACTGCAGCAGCATCTGCAGCGCAGCGGAGGATTTCCCGTTGTTGGATTCGGCCTCAGAAACGGGAACACCTGACTCTGTGAATGCTGTAAAGAGTTTGCTGAGCAGCAATACGCAAGCTATTTCGGAATCTGCTCCGGGAGAACTAAATATTAATGTGTCAATCGTTGCCAGTGGTGACTCCAGCTTGGAAGTGCTGCCCATTTTTGAGCAGGTGGTAGAAGAAATCCAGGCTGGAGGAGAAAGAACCCACAGTCTACCTGCATTTGATCAAGTGCCTCTCTGGGGCCATGTTTCCATATGTGGAAGGCGACCAGAGATGGAAGATGCCATGGCAGTGGTGCCTGAGTTCTTACAAATCCCTCTCTGGATGCTAACTGGTGTCAGTTTGGTGGACAGTGGATTGAGCCCAAGTTTAACTCATTTGATTGGTCATTTCTTTGGTGTTTATGATGG
Organism: Amorphophallus konjac; assembly: GCA_022559845.1. NCBI lineage: Eukaryota > Viridiplantae > Streptophyta > Magnoliopsida > Alismatales > Araceae > Amorphophallus > Amorphophallus konjac. The sequence goes on from CM040121.1 coordinate 529,312,344, forward strand.
CCATGGTGGCGTCCAGGTAGTACTCTTGTCACCACCAATTTTCAGATTGTTAATGTCATTTCCTGTAACTTGTCTCATGTTGATGCCTCCCTGTCCATTCAGGTGGCTAATTATTGTAGGGAGCGCATCCATATGGCATTAGTTGAGGAGATAAATTTTTTTAAAGAGTCTCCAAAATACAGCAGTGATGATGGTTGCCAAAACCAATGGGTGACTGCCTTCACCAATTGCTTTCTGAAAGTTGATGCTGAGATCCAAGGAGTACAGGGCAATGCTGACCCCTGTCCAGAGGATAGCAGGCATTGTTTCGCGGAACCTATTGCACCTGAAACTGTTGGATCTACTGCTGTAGTAGCTGTTCTTTGCTCCTCTCACATTATAGTAGGAAACTGTGGGGACTCAAGGGCAGTGCTTTGTCGTGGCAAGCAACCATTGCCTTTGTCAGTAGATCATAAAGTAAGGCACATATTTACATACTTGCGTTTTCTGTTTTAATTCAATCATGTTTATCCTCTTTTTGAAGACCAGTTTACATCTCTCTATATGCTTCAGCCCAATAGAGAGGATGAATATGCAAGGATTGAAGCAGCTGGAGGAAAGGTCATACAGTGGAATGGATTTCGTGTCTTTGGTGTTCTTGCAATGTCACGATCAATAGGTAGGTGCTTCCCTATATTGGTGGTAACTTAAGAAGAAATATTTGGCATGATTGTTGCAGATGATTTGCGAACATTTTCGCATGAATAAACACGTTTTGTTGAGTAGCAGTAGATTATCATATCCGACCAAAACACAATGTTCAGATCTCCTAACTTAAACTATCATGCCATTAATGCTTGCCTTGTTACAGTTAAAGTAGGGGGTTTCATGAACCAAGAATCGCATTTGGTATATAGTTGTCAATATTCATTGGGTTGTGTGAAAACTTCTACTGCTATCAATATAAAGAGGAGAGAGAACTTTTATGAAGCTTGGTCATATTCAAGCAAGACTATCACATTTGTTGAATCATTGAAATTGTATGATTTCTAGCAAGAAAGAAGCAAGAAATGCAAATAAAGATGTTGCCACAATTGTCCACCTCAATGTGTAGTTGACTCACCCAGTATTCAGTTAGGTGCATTGCATTTCTGGGTGACATCACATCTGATGTGGAACAAGCGTGATTCCTAATGTTGTTGAGCTTTAGCAAAGTTTTTTACATAGATTTATTCGCCTTTATATGTGTGTCATGATTTAGGTAGAGCAAAATAAGAACGTGTTGGCTCATGCCTAGTTGTATAATTCTTGCATGAAACTTCATGCCAGATAATACCTTTGGTTCATGCCCTTTCTTTCCATTCAGTTATCAACTTCTGATTGAAGGGAAAATTAGGGAGGAAATATATAATATAAAGTAATTTCAAATTATTAAACTAGGCTAAACTTATCTGCAAACCCTTTTTATCCTTTTGTTTCCTACTTTATATGAAGACTAAGCAAATGGAGTTTCCCTTCTTTCCTTTTTCTTCTTTTTTCTTCTTTTTTCTTCTTTTGGAAGGTAACCAAACGTTCTTTCCTTTTTCTTTTCTTTTTCCATTGTTGAGGGAGGCGTGTGTGTATGTACGTTGGGAGGGGGGGTTAACAAATGCAACTCAGTGCCACCATCTACGTCAATAGTAAATGTGCAAGTAATTGTGCTGCTTGATGTGAAAGACAATGTTGACTGGAAGTGCAACTGGTGACTTGGCAGTATAAATTCAGTAAATTACATCATATCACACACAAACACACAACATGCGTCCTACTCCAGGGTTGGGATGGAACCAATCTTCCTTAAGTCTGGACTGGGCCCAGCTTATTAGCACATCTGTTATTCACAGGTTGCACCGTGGCAGTCCTCTAAAACTATTGACTAATACTTGCTTTTATATTTCATTCTTCAAAATGTCCTTATATAATTTATTTTTGCCTTCCCTACTCTTCATGTAGTATTCTTTGAGAGAGCTGCAGTTATTACCAGATATTCATTGCTGAGGGATCATTTTCTTGGGCATCTCACAAAAATTTCCATTTCTAGGTGGTTACTTTGGGTATATTATACATTGTTTTCCTTTTTTGCTTGAAGATTTCACTCTTTGAAGGAATTTTTACATGAATGCTCCATTATAAATGCATTTGCATAGAATCCCTTCTTGACATATGAATATCACATCTTGTATATAATGGGATAAGGCTCTGATGATGATGATTCATTACAGCTTACCCCTTGTCGGTTGCTTAAGCCTAACTTATCTAGGCTAAACGCTAATCTGAATTAGGAAATGATGCCCTTTGCCCCTGTTAAGACACCTAACATAGAATGCACATGGGAATGGAAACAGGTAAAATGGCCATTATGTATATTCTTGCATATTCTTCTTCTTATGTAACCTAATCAAGAAGACATGACGATTCTATGTATTTTTGCATAGGGTATATACGATATTCACATTTTAAGAAGGTCCTTTATGTACACTTTCAAAAAGAAGGTCCTTTATATAAGTGCACTGTTAACAGGGCTGTTCATGTAAGCATCCCTTCTGTGTCAATTCTCTGGTTGTGCTTTCAGAAGAGTGTATGCAAATTGAAAGATGCAGCCATGCAGGTTAGTTGAAATTGGCAGATCATGTAAAGATGTAACCTGTAGCTCTTCGCTGTATTTTCTTTTCGTTGAACTCAGAGGAGTCACTCAGAACTCTCAAGTCGTGAGATTTGCCAACTTTAGGGATCATGACAATTGCAGTTTCAAAGGAAATGACAGATCCTTTTACGAGGATCATTACAATTATACTAGTATACAACCATAGACTGAGAAATAAGTTGCAGTTCCTTTGGAAGCTCAAATTCCTGAGTTTGAAAGAGTATGAGTGATGCATGTGACATGTCGTCTTGGAATTCTCATTGTTCCACTTCTCTGAAGTTGGTGAATAACATTCCTGTATTGTGTGCCACAATTTTTAACAAGAGAGCTTGATCTCTCAGTTTTGGGGATCATACCACTCTATTGGCATTAAGTGCATTGTAGTTATGTAACTTGAATATTGTATTGTACTGCACAGTTTGCTTATTCGGCAGTACCATGGATTTAAATGAGTCTGGGAGAACAGATGGTTTTTGTTAGGGCAGATTTCTATCTGTGGTTGGGGCTGCTGATTACCTGGCGAAATGTCATATCCTTCTGCCAAACTTGCCTTTTTTCTCATTCTTCTTTCACTCTTTCTGAACTGTGAGGGAAGTTCGGTCAGTTGCTCCCTGGTTTCACGAATATGAACCAAAAAATATGGCGTACTTCTCTAGCCACCATGTGGTCATATTGGATTTTTAGTGGACACCGCCTGTCAAGCGTGCCTAGCCGCGACTTGGAATCACAGCTTGTTGGGCCGGATTTCAGTTGGTACGACCAACCATTTCAAAATCTCTACCATACCCTGGTGATGTATCCAACTCATTTCCTATCTCTGTTTGGCTATTAAATCCCTGAATATGAGGTTTCATGTCCATAGTGGACCAATCCATTAACATTATCATAAAGCACTAATGTTAAGATAATGGCACCAAGCCATCTTTTGTGACAAGTAGTTCTGTTCATTGGCTAATTGGTTACATCCTTGTATTGACCGTGTTGGGTTAGTACCATTTTGGATTATATCAAAATCGATCCATTCAATTTGGTGCCTTCTTTCTGGATTAAGAAATTCTCTGGCTCAATTTGTTTATATTTTATATATATCACTTGTTTATGCCTTCTATATTTTCAGAGAGGGAATTGTTGTATGATCTATTTGAGGTCACCACACATATACAATAAAGATAATAAAATGTGTTGTCGTTTAGTCCCATATTGGAAATCTATGGGAATCTTTCCTCTATACATGTGGAGATTCAGTTAACTAAATGCCTAGGTTTTGGGTTATGAGTTTGGGCCTCTAACGTGCTATAATTTGGCCCTACCCATGATGCACCCCAAACCAGTTGGTTCAGCACGAGGGAGGGTGTTGTGATTTAGTCCCAATTTAGAAATCCATGGGAATCTTTTCTCTATACATGTGGGGAATTCTCTCAACTCAATGTCTAGGTTTTGAGTTAGAGTTCGGGTCTTTAATTTGCTATAAGAGTATCGTTTATCCATTGAATCCATATGTGGACACTTGACCCCATCCGTGATGCACCCCAAACCGGGTGGTTTGGAAATCCATGGGAATCTTTCCTCTATACATATGGGAGATTCTCTCAACTCAATACCTAGGTTTTGAGTAACGACTTTGGGCCTCTAACGAGATGGATATTCACTAAAGCATTGATAGTCACGTCAGGATATAGTGACAATCATAATGGCATAACTTCTAACAAATCTCCGAGTAAAAGCATATAGTTGACTATAAGTGGATTCTTTTTCCTGCACAAGGAAGAAGGCAAATGAAGCTTCATTCAACCTCTGCTGATAACTATACATTGTGTTTTCAGGTGATAGATATCTAAAACCATGGATTATTCCAGAGCCAGAAGTCACTTGTATTCCTCGAATGAAAGAAGATGAGTGCCTCATCCTTGCCAGTGATGGCTTATGGGATGTGATGTCGAATGAAGAGGTCTGTGAGGTGGCACGAAAGAGGATCCTCCTGTGGTACAAAAAGAATGGTGTTACAGCCTCTCTCGAGGGAGGTGAAGGAGCAGATCCTGCAGCTCAGGCTGCTGCGGACTATCTTTCAAGACTTGCTCTCCAGAAGGGAAGCAAGGATAATATCACTGTCATAGTGATCAACTTGAAGGTACGCAGGAAGTTGAAGACCAAAACGTAAGTTAAGCCATCGTTGGTTTAATCAATTGAATAGAGAAAAGCCATGTAGCTTCTTAAATATCCCATATTTTTCAGCCACTAGAATATAGGTTAGCCCATATATTTTTTTATCATTTGGGCTTTCATGCTTGGAAGAAATCATTTTGTGAATGTACCATATAAACTCTGCCAATGCTCAAGGGGGGTGTATAACTTCATGCCATGCCACATCCCATATTGATGCAAGCTCTTTATCTCTCTTACCCCCTCTCAAAGAGTTGTCTTATTTTTACCCTTGGTCATCCACTGTCTGTAAGATTGACCTCATGTAGGCATAAGCTGTGGGGAATGTTGTTTATCTTTTCCCCTGGAACTGGGTATCTCTTGCCTCCTTGTATTCTCCCAGGCCTCCGAGTTTAAGGCTCCGTGAGGGTATATCTTCAATACGTTGTGGCTTTTTGTCTTCTCCTTATAATCTATTGTAGTCCCCTTGAGGAAGGAACCTGGATTTTTTAACTGATGGAAGTTTTTTTGTTGTCAATGTTGTCTAACCATGATCCTTGATGCTGATTGTGTCAATCTATCCAAGTGTTAGATTTGAGATTTCCACCTTAAACAAATGACCGGATCATCGCCCAATTAGTTATAATTGCATTCGCTTTGGTTTTCTAAACTTCTTTTTGTGTTATTAGACACAAATCATGTACAAATATATAGTACTCGGACTAGGGCTGCCAATGGGTCTGAGACAGAAACGAAAATGACACTTTCTGCTTCCATTTCCTATAAGAATTATCGGAGACGGAAACATAACTGGAAATGGGTGTTTCCTCTTCCAAATCAGAAAATGGAAATGGAAGTTTTCCCTTCCATCCCTTTGCTGCTTTATCTAAATTTTAAATATCCAAATTATGTAAGTCTACGTAATCTATATAATATGTAAAATTGTAAACTCATGGAAGTGTCATTACAACCATCAAAGATAAACTTCAAACTTAGAAAAGATATTGTGAGACGCGACCTCTTGTACACCAAGTTCGAGCCTCCCAGCATTATCCGGAGATTTCTCCGAGTTCACCACCTGCTGCAGCTTGCTAGTCAGTTCTCGGTGGAATCGCGTTGGATAGCAGAATAGAGCCAAAGAACAGAGTGGAAGAACAAGAAGAACAAAAGAGGAGAGAGAGTAAGAGGATCGTGATGTAAGAATTGCAGAAGAGAGCCGGGGGGAGGAACAGAGCAGAATAATGTGAAGAAGTATGAGAGAATTGGAACAGCAAAACCATGGCCATTCCGTTGGCTTCTCACTACTATTTGTAGTCCTCTGCAGCTATTACGAAAGTTGTGCCTTAACTAACTTTTATTACTTATCGCTAACTGTAAAACACAAGGTCGGTTCTTGACCGTTGAAATAGTAACTGGGTTGTTGGCATTTGTGTAAGAGTAATGCTTAGGGCACCTAGTGTACTAATTACACTCACCACTCACCGATGTAATTAATGATATTTTTATAATGTTTTTTTGAATATTTTTTGAGTGATTCTCATCTCAAACTTATTTAGTTGACGTGAGAGTCAAATAAAAATAAATTTACCTCTACGTGAGTAGTGAAAAATAATATTTTTCATCTATTTATGTGACCCGATTTTTATTTTTAGTTGATCCCCGCTTCACATCACCCGACAGAGTGACGCAGAGTCAAACAAAGTTCGGATGGGAGTCATTCTAAAAAAAATTAAAAAAATTAATTACACTCATCGGTATAATTAGTGGACTAGGTGCATTAAATATTAGTCTTGAAATGGCTGGACAATCGTTTTCTCAGCCCAGCTGCTGATCATATTGGTTATCTATTGCAAAAAAAAAAGTCAAAAAATAATCAAACCACACCTTGAATAAAATAAAGGATAAAAAGTACACAATCCAAATGTAAAGGGATCTGAAATAGAATCTCGTCCCATGGTCTAAGCTCAAAGCACTTATTGATGATATTTGCTTTTATACATAAATTAAATATGTATTTGTTATCCAAAATAAAAAGGGATTTGTGGATGCAAAAACTATTGTTTCTGATTCCGAATCCAATGGTTATTGGGTATCCGCTTTCTACGATCAAAATGCTATCGGTTCGGTTGGACTTTATCAGATATCCAGATTCATCATCTAATTTGGAAATGAATCGAAATAACGGATACAGGGTATCAGCTGCCGTTGGCAGCCCTGGTTCGGACCAAGCAAAGCAAGGGTTCGGTTTAGGATCTAACTAAGATACGCAAAATTTTACGAGCATACAGATTAAACACTTTTTAGTGTTCGTGCCCGATTTTACCCTCGGACCCCCACCCTCCCACCCCCAATAAATCAGTAAACTAATCACATCTAACCCAACATCATATTTTTTTTTTTCTAATTCTTTGGACTCTCGTATCATAACATGATCTACACAAATATATATCTCGGATAAAGTTTGATGACCCGATTATATCGACCATATCAATTTTCTATCGGTACGATATGGTACGACATTGTATCGCTTTATATCGTAATATGTCAAGAATAAAAAGTTATTTAATAAATATATATTATAATAAAATATTATATGTGACTTAATGATTAGTAAGTGTGTTAGACGTGCGTGGCCGTAAATGATTTGAATCTCACCAAGTGTTATGTATTTTTTGATTTATTTTTAAAAAATAAAAAAATAGTAAAAAAATAGTGTTACTAACGTGTTTTTCAAACTCAAATTCTACCATTCTAAATAGAACGTTTTAAACCAAATTATTTATGAAATCACATTTGATATAAAATAATATTTAAAATATTTAAAAATAAATAAATTATGTATTGAATTGATACGATGTGATATGGACGATTCATCCCCTATCAAATTAATTTGTAAAATCTTGATCTCGGGTGAACTTGAGATCTATACATTAAATAAAAAAATCACTACGTACCGTAGTTATGCAAATACACTCAAATGTGCCGTGAGTATTACTCTTAGATTATGCTGGAGAGTTCCTAGTGCTATCAAGAAGGTCCAAAAAAATGTTATTTGCAATAGATCACAAGATGAAGAGATCAAATGGCAAATATCTATCATTCTTTCACATATATTTTTAGATATCACTTCTTTATATTTAGGGATTGATCTTCCTATCCTCACATATTTATTCTTATCTCACAAGTCCTTTTTTTCGAGGGGCTTCTCCAAAATTTTGAGGAGTTGTTCCGGTTTTTCTTGAGTTACACCAAATAACATATGGTCGTGAAAGATTATAAATAAATATCAAGATTGAAAGATTTATTAAAAAATATCAATTTTCTCTCTCTAGTCGATTCTACTTCGAGGATATCGGTCTCTCCCCAGCAGGCTCTCGCGATGTAGGGCTTAGGGTTGTCTCCGATGGGTCGTCGGGGCTCTCTGAGTCTAACCTATTTTCATTGCGGGAGAAGGGCATGGTTTGTCGGCTCGGTCATATCGGCCGTATCGGTATTTCATCGGTACGGTATGGTATAGTACGATATCGCCGTACAAGTACGTGCTAAGAAGTATTATTTTATAAATATTTAAAAGAAAAATAATATGATAGAAAATCATTTGTAGCATAGTTGTTTGAATATTTGTGGTTTGAAGTAGGATTTGACAAACCAGTACGATACGTCCTGTACCGCACATATCGAACCATACCAGTCGGTGAACAGTACAATCGGTGCGTGGTACGCAACCGATACACTACTTATCTTTTTTTAATATTTTTAATATTATTTTATATTAAATATTATTTTATATGTAAGTTAGTTCACAACATTTCTTTAGAATGTTGAAACCCGTGTTTGAAACTCGTGAGGACCTATTTTCATTTATTTTTCATTATTTTTTAAGAAAAAAAAGTAAAAAAACCCATGGCACACTTACTAACCACTTAATCACGTACAACTTTTTATCATATTTTAGTGTAACATATATTTATTAGAATTTTTTATTCGTGATATGCAGTGGTGCAATGTGGTACGATTATTGCACCGACAAAATATCAATATGGTCGGTACAACTGGGCCAGCAAACCTCGATTTGAAGGTAAGAACCACTATTCGAATCACCCTTCTTGCATGGATTTTTACTTCAATTTATGAAGAAGAATGAAAAAAAAGAACCTTTGAGCGTTGCGGGTTTGGAATTCAAAACCACACATTTTTTAACACCCCACCGAACCAAGTGACCTATGAAGAGTTACTTGTTATAAAATAAAATAAATAATATTTATGAAAATTAAATAATATGTGAAGAGGTGAAATCTCGCGCTGTGTCCTGAGCGGGCTGTGGATCACCAGAAGATGAACTGCAAGGCAGGAAAACGTATCAGAGGGCCCAGGGGGTTCCCCTGGGGAAAAACCCTCCGATGGTTAAGTCAGTAGAGCTGTGGTGGAAGCAATAATGGGGAGGAGAAAAACTAGTGCGCGAGATTCCTCTCCACCAGAGGGGTGAAGCGGATTGTGCTCAGGAGTTTGGGTGTATGAGTGCCTTAATGGCCCTTACCTTCCACCGGAGGGTATCCCTGGTTTAAATAGTACGCCGCCTTCAGGAGTCCTGCAAGCTGAGGGGTTTTCCGGCGGGAGTTACGTCCTCAACGTGGGCTTTCATGGCCTTATCGTGGGAACGTTATCGCCTCGAAGTCCGGCGGCTTCTTGATTCCCCTGTCCGTTGGGGACTCTAAACGGCAGCACGAACGGATAATATCCGGTCTGGCCGAGCTTCTGAAACGCCAGCCCTGTCCGGGCGATGAGCATAGCTCGGCGAAAGAGGGGTCGGATAGGTCGGCGAATGCCTGTCTCTCCCGGGCAGGGAAACGGCTTGGGCCGGACCCTCCTTGTGACCTGACCATTACTCGGGCCCTCCGAGCCTAGGGGCCGCCGGGGAGAGTTGGTTCCTCGAGTGTTTGTTCATTGGGCTTTTCTTTCTTAAGTGGGCCCTGTGGGCTGTCACTCAGGTGAGCTTGCCTCGTTGGACCCTGTTGGGTCTTGTTGGGCTGCTCTTTGAGTGGGCTGCAGAAATCCCCCTCTCCACTTGTCCCCCTCCTACTCCCGAGCCATGGAGGCTCGGTCGAGTAGTTTTTGAGGCTTTGGACCGGCGTGGCTCAGGTGGGTGGAATTCTGTTGGCGTTATGGAGCCACGTGTAGTGGTCGCCTGGGCCCGTAATGATGATCCTGACGGATTTGAAACGAAGGGGCCCCCCTTTTCTCGGAGCACGGAACGACGCGCCGCCTTCCTCCAGGGTTTTATAGGCGTTGGGCGCTGTTCGTCGTTCTAGGCTTCTCAGAGTTTTAGGCTTTCCTTAGTTTCTTTGCTTCTGGGGCTCCTTGATGCGCCGTGAGAGCACAGTGGAGACGCAAAGTCTTGCGGCGGCGTTTGAGGAGTTGGCGAGGGTAACCGCGGAGGCGGTCCGGTAACTTCCTTTCCCCCCGGAGTCTTCGAGCTCGCACGAGGGATCATCTTCCAGCTCGATGGCGGATCGGCCGTTGGAAATCGAGCAGGTGAGGCGGGAGCCCGTCCCCAATTGCAGTGAGTTGGGGGAAGCCGAGGTGAGGAAGCTGGAGCATTATTTTCGCTTGCCTCTCAGGTACAGCTTTGCTGCCGCCGCCCCGTATGAGACGAGTCTGGACAGCCGTACGGGGCACATTTGCACTTTTCTTCTGGCTTGGAAGAGTGGGTTCCGCCTTCCCTTCGAGCCTTTTGTACTTAAGCTTCTCGAGTTTTTCCGGTTGGCGCCTATTCAGTTGGTGGCCAACTCGTATCTCCTTCTTTCCGCCTTTCGGATTCTCTGTCGTCAGCACGACATTTTTCCTTCCTTGGACCTCTTTCACTATTTTTTCGAGTTGAAAGCGCACCCGTCGGCGGGGAAGGGCTTCTACTTTATCCAGGCGAGGAGGAACAGGAGTTGCATCTCACTCGCAGCGAAGGACTCCTCGCACAAGGGGTGGAAGACCCAATTCTTCTGGGTGAAGGCGGAGGCGATGGACGAGTCTTGGAGATGTCTGGTCTCGCCCAATTTTCATCCGAATCTTCCCCCTCGCCAGGAGGAGTTCCCTCCCCACGTGGAGCGGCAGGCCGCTCATCTGCTGGATAACCGCCAGTCGACCAAGGAGCTGGTGACGCCGGAGAACATCGAACGGTGTTTTCTTACGCGGTTGACGTCGACAGGTACCGCTCTCGAGGTTCTTCTCCTGGGGTGGTAGTTACTTTCTTTCTCCTGACCGGGTCTTCTTCCTTTGTTGCAGACGTAAGGTGGGAACCTCTGGAGGAAGCTGCTGAGGTCATTGATCTGGGAGATGACTCGGCGGCCGACGAACCAGATGCTTCTGCGGGTCGCGCCCAAGCCCGAGATAAGGGCAAGGGGGTGGCCCCCGAGGGATCTTCACGTCCAACTGGTACGAAGCGCAAGGATTCCACGGCGGGAAAGTTGCGGGAGGCCGCGAAGGCCAGGAAACGGGCCAAGAAGGCAGGTCTTCCTACTACCGCCGGGGGTGACTCCGGCTCGGCGGCGCTCCCCTTTCGGGGGCAAGATGGGGCCGACCCCTTGGGGCCAGCTCCCCCACCTGCCAGGCGAGAGGGGGCCGAGGAGACCGGGGGCCCTTCAGAGGGCGGCGACGGGTCGGCTCTCCCCCCCACGGGGGTAGAGGGGGCCGATGTTGAAGTAGTTGATGCTGAGACCGGGGGATCGGTAGAAGTCGGTGATGTCTCGGTCGGCGAGGTGCGGGCCGAGACAGGCAGGGCTTGGGGTTCGCCCGCGAGGGCGTTGCAGCCCCAAGTGCTTGAAGTTCCCGGTGCGGTCGATCCCGCGGCGCCGGTCGAGGTTGGGGGTTCGCCCGGGGAGGCGTCGCAACCCCAACCGACCGTGGTGCGCGAGGCGGTCAGCTCCGTCGCTCGAGCAGAGCCTTCTGGCGGGGCGTCCTTTCGTTCCTTCACGCTTTGAATGCCAGGCCGCTTCGTGAATCCCGCTAGGGCGGGGATCGAGGAGTTGGAGGTGACCATTCAGGGGGATCCCTTGGCGTGTTTTAAAGGGGGGAGTCATTTAAGGCGTGCGGCCTCCCTTGGCCTATAAGAGAGACCGAAGGGTGCTCCTTCCTCCTTAACGCTAAGGATTCTCGCCGACGATCTGTCCCTACTCCTTCTTCTTCACTCTGCGTTACGCCGCTGCAATCTAAGCATGGAGGGTCCCGCGGAGGGTGACGCTGCCGACGACGGGGAGCGGCGGGCTCCCGCTGTCCTGGAATGTTGAACGGATCCCACGGTCGCCGCGCGTGCATGAGACGGGTCCGACGGTCGCCGCGTGGATCTGGGGAGGGCTTCGGCGTGTGGGAGCACGCCGTTTGCCTCTTCTTAGCTCCGGCGAGGCTTCCGGGTGGACGCCGAGGCGGAGGGCGGATGGGGGGATTAGGGGTGCCTGCCGCCACTCCCCTCTGTGTGAGGGGAGGAGGCGACTCAAGTTCCCTCCTAACCTCTCCCAGCAGCCTCTTTTTCCCTCTTCTGTTCTTCATTTCTTTCACTCTTCGGGGGCTGCTTGCTCTCTCCTTCCTTCCAAGGAGTTGGCAGATTGGAAGAGGGGAGGCCTTCACGGCGCTCCTTTTTCCTGGTTGTTGCCAACTTGGGAGGTAGCCTTCCTCAACGTTTAAAGGTGGCCTTCCTTCTGCAGTCCCTCTGTCACCTTTGTCACGGGCCACCCGAGCCAACTGGCTCGACTACCTCTTGTCCGAGCCAGTTTCCACACGAGGCAGAGTCAGTGGCTGGATGCGAGGAGATCAAGACCGAGTCAGCCGAGCGATGGCTTCTTGAAGCGGTGTTAGACGGATTTTTACTTTTTGCTATGTGATGTACTGGCATTTGCCTATCTGATGTACCAACAATTGTTTGAATGAATGGAGAGGGAATTTTATTCCATTCAATCTTGCTATACAACTTTAGAAATAGAATCTGCGTAGTGTGGTCGCATTCCATGTCCGGGGAATGGGTTCCCCTTCCATTGTAGCTAGCCTGTACGCATCTTTCCCGAGCGTCTCGATCACTCGGTAGGGGCCTTCCCAGTTGGGGGATAGCTTGCCCGCCGCCTCCAGTGGTCGAGAGGCTTCGGCCTTCCTGAGGACGAAGTCCCCCGGTTGGAAACGTCTGTCTCGGACCTTGGCGTTGTAGTATCGAGTGAGGCGGCGCTGGTACTCCGTTGCTCGGACGTTCGCGATCTCTCGGAGTTCGTCTGCCAGGTCGAGGTTTTCGAGCAACTTTTGCCCGTTTGCCTCGGGTGAGAAGTTGATCACTCGGAGAGATGGATTGGCGATCTCTAATGGAACGACGGCTTCGGTGCCATATACCAACTGAAAAGGGCTTTCACCAGTTGCCGTCCTGGGGGTCGTTCGGTGCGACCATAGTACGCTAGGCGATTCCTCGAGGCAGCTACCCTTAGCCTTGCCGAGTCTGGTTTTTATGCCTTTTAAGATAGTCTTGTTGGCATTTTCAACCAGCCCGTTGGCCTGAGGGTGGACGACCGAAGTGAAGTGGTTGCGGATATTTAGGTCGGCGCATCTGTCTCGGAAATACCGAGAGTCGAATTGCCGACCGTTATCGCTTACTATCACTCGGGGGATGCCAAAGCGACAAATGATCGATTTCCAAACAAAGCCCCAAACGACTGTCTCGGTGATCCTTGCCGTAGCCTCGGCCTCGATCCACTTGGTGAAGTAGTCGATGGCGACGATGATGAACTTCTTCTGGGATTGGGCCGTCGGGAATGGCCCAAGGATATCGATTCCCCACCGAGCGAAAGGGTAAGGCTCGGCTAGGGTGACAAGTTCTGTAGCCGGTTGATGGACCAAATGGTCGAACCGCTGGCAACGGTCGCACTGCCGTGCGTGAGCCGTGCAGTCGCGCTGCAGGGTGGGCCACCAGTACCCCTGCCGTAGCAGGATCCTGGCTAGCGGCCGACCTCCTGCATGCCCTCCGCACAGGCCTTGGTGAATCTCTTGGATGGCTCGGCTTGCTTCGTCGGGACCGAGGCACTTCAGGAGGGGACCGGAGAATGATCTTCGGTAGAGAGTGTTGTCGAGGACGACGAAGCGCCGAGCTTGATACTTCATTCGGCGGGCTTCCCGAGGGTCGGAGGGCTCTTCGGAGTCCTGTAGCCAGGACAGGTAGGGGGAGCGCCAGTCACTTGGAGTGGCCGAGTCAACAGCGAGGAGCTCCGTGTCGATGCTCGGGCGCTCTAGCTCTTCTAGGAGGACCGATCGTGTACCTTTCGGGTCTAGGGAGGAGGCCAATCGAGAGAGGGCGTCCGCCCGAGAGTTTTGCTCCCGAGCTATCCGGACTACCCCAAATTCCTTGAACTGTTGGGCCAGGCTCCGGACCAACTGAAGGTATTTGATCATGGGTGCCTCCCGAGCTTCATACTCACCGTTGACCTGACCTGCGACCAGCTGAGAGTCGGTGTGGATCCTGACTCGCTCGACCTCCAACCGTCGGGCCATGCGTGCTCCCGAGATAAGGGCCTCGTACTCGGAAGCATTGTTGGATGCCTGAAAGTTGAATTTCAAGGCGTACTGTAGCTCTATCCCTTCGGGGGACCTCAGGAGGATCCCCGCACCGCTGCCTGCCGAATTGGACGATCCATCGACGAACAGTTCCCAGGTTGGCCCGGTCGTGGTCGGAGGCCTGTCTTCGGCCGGGATGGTGCTTTCGGCAATGAAGTCGGCGAGCGCTTGGCCTTTGATTGCTGATCGTGGCCGGTACGAGATGTCGTAGGCCCCGAGCATAATGGCCCATTTGACGAGTCGTCCTGAGGCCTCGGGGTGGGCCAGAATCTTCTTCAACGGCTCGCCGGTTAGCACGGTGATGGGGTGCCCCTGGAAGTAGGGTCGGAGGCGCCTTGCGGAGGTAACCAACGCTAGCACGAGTTTCTCGATTGCGGGGTACCTCCGTTCGGCCTCATTGAGCACCTTCTGGTGTAGTAGACCGGTCTTTCGATTCCCGAGTCATTTCTGACTAGGACCGAGCTGACCGTGGATGGCGTCGCCGAGAGGTAGAGCAGCAAGACTTCGCCTGGGACGGGCTTGGAGAGCACCGGTGGCGAAGCCAGGAACTTCTTAAGCTCGGCGAATGCTGTCTGGCATTCCTCATCCCATGCGAACGTAGCAGATGCTAGCTTGGGTCCCCTCATCAGTTTGAAGAAGGGTAAGTATCGTTCGGCCGCACGGGACAGGAAACGGCTGAGAGCGGCGACACGCCCTGTCAGACGCTGGACGTCTTTAACGCACGTGGGCGGGCGCATGTCCAGGATGGCCTGGACTTTGTCGGGGTTGGCTTTGATCCCGCGCTGAGTGACCAGGAAACCCAGGAACTTCCCAGATTTTACTCCAAAGGCGCACTTGGCGGGGTTGAGCTTCATGTTGTACTTCAGGAGGGTGTCGAAGGTTTCGGCAAGGTCGGTGAAGTGGTCTTGGGCCTTGGGGGTCTTGACGAGCATGTCATCGATGTAAGCCTCGACGTTCCGACCTAGCTGTCCCTCGAACATGTGATTTACCAGTCGCTGATATGTGGCTCCAGCGTTCTTCAACCCGAAGGGCATCCGGGTGTAGCAATACACGCCGCAGTCGGTGATGAAGGCGGTCTTCTCGACGTCTTCTGGATTCATTCTGATCTGGTGATAACCCGAATAGGCATCTAGGA
Organism: Amorphophallus konjac; assembly: GCA_022559845.1. Taxonomy (NCBI): domain Eukaryota; kingdom Viridiplantae; phylum Streptophyta; class Magnoliopsida; order Alismatales; family Araceae; genus Amorphophallus; species Amorphophallus konjac. The sequence continues at coordinate 529,327,853 of CM040121.1, forward strand.
AGCTGAGTATCTCGTTGCCCGAGGTTGAATCAACCAATTGGTCGATGCTCGGTAGCAGATAGCAGTCCTTGGGGGTAGCCTTATTCAGATCGGTGAAGTCCACGCACATTCGCCATTTGCCTGTGGTTTTTGGCACCAGGACGACGTTGGCTAGCCACGTTGGGTACCGGACTGGTCTGAAGAGGCCAGTCTCTTGTCCCTTGGTGACCTGCGCCTTGATGATCGCCTACTTCTCGGGCGCATGCTTCCTTCTCCGTTGCTGTACGGGCCTCACGGTGGGGTCGAGGTTGAGCTTGTGCATCACGGTCTTCTCTGGTATGCCAGGGAGTTGATCATCGGACCAAGCAAAGACCTGAATGTACTCAGAAAGAAATTTCTTGTATTGCTGCTGTTCCTTAGGTGGTAGGTCGGCTCCGATCCTTACTCCGAGGGCCGGGTCATCGTTTAGGAATACCGTTAGCAATTCGCCACCGGGCTCGGTGGTTACGGTCTTTCCTTCGACTCCCTTGGGGCCCTTATCCTTCCCGTCCGGCCTTGAGGCTTCCACCGAGATGTTGTAGCACCTTCTAGCCGTGGCCTGGTTACCTCGGACTTCCCCCAACCCATTTTTGGTGGGAAACTTCATTTTCTGGTGATAGGTAGATGGTACGGCCTTTATTCGGCTGAGGATTTTCGGCCGAAAATGGCGTTGTACGCTATCATACCCTTGATCACTATGAAGTCCGCCATGACCGTAACGGTTTTGGGTGGGGTGCCGATGGTGACCGGCAGGCTTAGGGCTCCCTCGGGGTAGGTGGCCAGGCCGTTAAACCCGTAAAGGGGTGTTCGGATCGGGCGGAGCTTGGATGGGTCTTCCCCCATCTTGAGGAAACAGTCATAAGATAATACATCGGGGGCGCTCCCATTGTCAACCAGAATTCTATCTACGTCACAATGGTTTATTGTGGCCGAGATAACGAGGGTATCATCATGCGGGGTGTTCAGCCCTTCCAGGTCTTGGTCGGAGAAGACTATGACCTGGGGCTCCCTTGGCGGGCCCCTGGAGGGCTCTAAGGCCTGGCTGGCCCGTTCGGCATGACGCTTCCTTCCTCGGCTGGTGTCGCCGCCCGATGCCGTTCCTCCGGAGATGACGTTGATGTGGACCCCTCGGGGGGCGTTGTCGATCTCCTCGGCGGCGTCTCGGTCTTCTTTGCGCCCGGCTGCAAACCGGGCCAGGTGCCCCTGACGGATGAGACGCTCGATCTCGTCTTGGAGCTGGTGACAGTCGCCGGTGTGGTGCCCGTGGTCGCCGTGGAACAGGCAATGCCTGTCGCGCTTGCGGTTCTTCGATCTCATTGGTTCGGGCTGGCGGAGGAGTCTCGAGTCTTTGATGTCTTCATAGATCTCGTAGACTGGCGCGGTCAACGGGGTGTATCCCTCATACTTCCGTTTGCGCTCTCCTTCCCGATCGCGCTTCTTGCCCGAGCCAGGATTTGGCTCGGAGGCCCGCTTCTTGTCCCCCTCCCGACCCGAGCCGGTTGTGTCTCAGCAAGCGCTGAGTACTTCTTCGCACTCGGCGTGACGCAGTGCCAGAGTCACTAGCTCGGCTAGGGTCGAGGGAGGGTGGAGGACCAGTTCGCGGCGGAGATTCTCGTCCCGGGTGCCCCCGGTCAGAGCGGTCGTGACCGAGGCCACATCTAGGCGGGGAATTCTGAGGGCTTCCGATTTAAATCGGTGGACATAAGCCCAGAGCCTTTCCCCTTGCGCCTGTTTGAGGGCCAGGAGCCCCGCTATTGACTTTGGGGGGGCGCTCCCGGCGAAGCTCTCCTTGAAGACTCGCCCGAATTGTCTGAAGTCCCGGATGGACCCAGGGGCGAGGGCCCGGAACCATGCCTGAGCGCCTTGGACCAGGGTGGCCGCAAAGGCTCGGCATTTGATAGGATCCGGCGTTCCATGCAGAGTTACCAGGGCGTCGAAGCTGTCGTAGTGGTCGGCTGGGTCGCCCTGGCCATCATAGAGCTTGAAGGTCGGAATGGAGGTTCTGGGAGACACCTCTGCCTTCAAGATGTATTCGGAGAAAGGAGATTTCTCCTCGTCCTCCGGGAAAGAGGTTTTCTGCAGGGCGCGGAGGGCGCGCTCTTGCTCTGCAAAACGTCTTTCGAAATCCCTCAGTCGGAGGGATAGTTCCAGCTGCGGTCGTGCCGTGGGACTGGGGGGAGCGTCGTGGCGATCCTCAGGAACGTCAGCGCCCGGGCGCGAAGGCCTCGCCCCCCTGTTTCCCTTTTCTGGGCGTGGAGGAAGCCTCTTGCTCCGGGGGCGGAGCTTGCGAGGGTCCTCCAACGTTGTTGCGGATGAGCTGCTGACCGCGGAGGGTGAAGCGGCCCCCGGCGGTATGCTGGGACGCACTTCGACGGGGGGGGCTCCCGGACGGGGCGCGGGACCTAGCATCCCTTGCCGCCTGGGCCCTCATGAGCTCCACGAGGACGTCAAGCTTCTTATTGAGGGCCTGGAAGACCTCGTCGCCACCGTTGGGGGGTACCCCTGTCGCCGTTGGAGGGGGCGGCGGCCCGTTGGTGGGGACGCTGGCGTTGGAGGGAGGGTTCTGTGAGGCCCTAGAGGGGCCATCTCCTGCCGCCACCATGGCCTTACCCCTCTCGCCGACGGACCTCCTCCCTGAGCTTCTTCTCACCATCTTGGCTCTTCGTGCGTTTCCCACAGACGGCACCAGATGAAGAGGCGAAATCTCGCGCTGTGTCCTGAGCGGGCTGTGGATCACCAGAAGATGAACGGCAAGACATGGAAACGTATCAGAGGGCCCAGGGGGTTCCCCTGGGGAAAAATCCTCCGATGGTTAAGTCAGTAGAGCTGTGGTGGAAGCAATAATGGAGAGGAGAAAAACTAGTGCGCGAGATTCCTCTCCACCAGAGGGGTGAAGCGGATTGTGCTCAGGAGTTTGGGTGTATGAGTGCCTTAATGGCCCTTACCTTCCACCGGAGGGTATCCCTGGTTTAAATAGTACGCCACCTTCAGGAGTCCTGCAAGCTGAGGGGTTTCCGGCGGGAGTTACGTCCTCAACGTGGGCTTTCATAGCCTTATCGTGGGAACGTTATCGCCTCGAAGTCCGGCGGCTTCTTGATTCCCCTGTCCGTTGGGGACTCTAAACGGCAGCACGAACGGATAATATCTGGTCTGGCCGAGCTTCTGAAACGCCAGCCCTGTCCGGGCGATGAGCATAGCTCGGCGAAAGAGGGGTCGGATAGGTCGGCGAATGCCTGTCTCTCCCGGGCGGGGAAACGGCTTGGGCCGGACCCTCCTTGTGACCTGATCATTACTCGGGCCCTCCGAGCCTAGGGGCCGTCGGGGAGAGTTGGTTCCTCGAGTGTTTGTTCATTGGGCTTTTCTTTCCTAAGTGGGCCCTGTGGGCTGTCACTCAGGTGAGCTTGTCTCGTTGGACCCTGTTGGGTCTTGTTGGGCTGCTCTTTGAGTGGACTGCAGAAATCCCCCTCTCCAATATGAATAGCATAGTACCACGCACCGGCCATACATGTCATTGATTGGTACGGTCTGGTACATGCGGTATAGACCGTACCGTACCGATTTGCCAAATCTTGGAGAAGGGGGTCACATGAGTCGTGCTTGTTGGGGGTTGGGGAGTCGTGTGGTGGTGGAGAAGCTGGTGGGGGGGGTGAGAAGGGTTTCTTTCACATATGTTGTGTTGGGTGCGAAGCCGATTTCGAGTACTGGGTGGTCTGCAAACATGCATCTTTCAGCTCGTTTCCAGTGAGGTTTGGCCTGCTTTCACTACGGCCTTAGGGGTCATGTCCAGAGAAGCTGCAGGATGACGGTGTCTAGGGGAAGCACAGGGGCATCGGACTACCAAGGTGCTCGAGGTGGGTTCTGTGTGAAGGGCACTTGGGCTAAGAAGGGTGGAGTGTAGGAGGTTTGGCATGGTTGGGGATGCTTGGACGTTGGCTCCCCTCTACCATCTTTCATCCAGGAGAGGCTCCGGTGGCTCTCTCACTGTGCCCAAGTAACGGTGGCGAAGGAAGGAGCTGATGCTCAGGCGGTGAAGTCACTCCTAACTATAAGGGACAGGGGAGAGGAAGGATGGATAGTTACAAAGGTTACCAGGAAGGAATTCCTAGTAGTCGAGGGTAGCAAGGAGATTGTTGAGGAGATGGTGAAGGCCGGAAGCGTCATGGCAGCGATGGTTCTCCGGTTGGCCAGATGGGAGCTTTCCCGAGGGACGTTCCCGGATCCCATGCTATCTAGGGTCCGGCTCCTCCTGCTCAGGGTACCACTCATCATCTGTGATGAAGTGGGAGCCGATTTTATCGTCAGCCACTTCGGGGCAGTCGTGGAAGGTCCAGCCAGAATTGTCGTCGGTGGAGAGAGGCTACCATTGGAGGTTGAGGCTTGGATTGGCAACCTGATGGAGATCCTAGTGGTGGTGACAATTGACGTCGCCGGCTGCTGGTTCCCAGTGGGGATCATTCTCTGGCAACCGAGACAGTGCGTGGAGGAAGGGGACATCGTCGTTGGGGAAGATGGGAGGGCGACGAGTGGGAATTCAATTTCGAATTGCCTACCCATCGCACCCGAGTCGTGTGAGATGGGCCGGTTAACTTCTCCATCTGGGCTGGAAGCACCTGTTAGGCCTTTCGGACTGGAAGGGGTGGGCGGAGGCGACTTCAACAGGCTGGTGGACCGCATTGTTTAGATGGGCTAGGCGGTCCAGCAGACTGGGCCTACGGGTCGGTTGGAGGTGGGTGGATGCTTGGCCAACCCACTACCCGAACACCATGACTTACCCATCGATTTCGGGCCTTGTGGGGTTATCGGGTCTCGCAGACCTTTTACTACTATTCTTCCATGCCCAGCTGAGGGCTTGACTGGCCCCCCGGAGGCCTTTGGCGTTCATCTCCCTCCGTTGAGGTGGGTGGGGACGTGTCTGCCTGGTCCTGTGCAAAAGGGTGGGCAAAATGGAGTGGGGATGGCCCAAGGGGTTACCTCACTATTCCATTCCAATTGCAGGGCCGATTCAGGCTTGCCCATGTCGCCAATGGCCCCTCTTCCCCACCTACTCATGCTTGTGGATAGGGAGAAGTGGGTCGTGGTCTCTTCCTCTCAGGTGAAGGCATCCGATGGGTGCCAGGTGCCTCGCAGCGTGGGAGGGGAGAGGGGGGATCCCTCTTAGCCCTTCTCCCCCAAGACCCTACCGGTCTCCAGGGTGGGGGGACAGGGAGGGCCCTTGTAGGGGAGCCGAGGACCCCATCAACATCACCTCGTGTGGTACAAGGTGTAAGAAATATTTGAGTCATAGGAGGAAGGCGCGGGCGAGACGGACACAGAGAGAAGAAGACTAGACGAGGTTATTGTCGACATCGGACAATCGAGCTCTATGATTGTCCCTACCTTGGGGCCTTTCTCACATTCAGGGAGCCAGGACGCCGGCCTTTCTAGTGGTGAGGGTGAATGTGAGGGGAGGTGGCATTGAGACCCTGCCCTCGCTCTCTTTCCTATTCAAAGAGCAATTCGAGCAACCGCCTTAACTAGAAGAAGGGGTTTTGCGGTGCCTTCCATCATTGCAACCACCCGCCGATGAGACCAGTCGTCAAGAGGGGACCCATCTCGAGAAGGGGGACCTCGTGGCAAATGAGGAAGCGGCTTTTGCACGATTAGCAAGTGTTGGCCACTAGGAGATGCTAGCTCCCCCCCCTCTTCCGTGGAAGGGGAGACGGTTGCCGCACCTCGAGAAGGCTTGGGCCTTCAGGAGACCCTAGCCCTGCCACCCCCGCCTAGTGAGTTGGAAGACTTGCAAACGGCGTTGGAGCAAGTCAAGGAAACCTATCAAGAGAAGAATCTAACAAAGATGGACAATGGGAGTCTCGACAAAGAGGAGGTCAGAGATTTATCAGTTAAGGTAGAGAACTTTATGGAGACTCAAGCGAGTGAGGTAGCCAGGTTAATCTGTGTTTCTGATGCGGGTGTGGATAAAGACTTGAAATGTACCTTATGCTTGATCAAACGGAGATAGCTAGTAGACATTGCTAGAAAAGCGAAGGCTGAAGTCGCCAGCAGTAAAGATGAGGAGGAGTAGGTTGAGAAGTAATTAGAGGAAGGGTCATGGTAGATGGCATGCATTGCCAAGTGTTTTGTTATTTATAAGTGGTCCGGTGGGTGAGAGGGGATGTTAGGTGCAGAGCCTTTTCAATTATTTGGATTTGGATAGGACTTATCCTGAGCAGACAAGTGCTTCTTATTTTTTTGCTCACGAGATAGAGATATGGTGTCTTTTTATATTTGAGAGTCTTGTGGGAGCACTCACCCAACTTTTACATGTACGGTTGTTTTCTCTTTTATATACCAGTGGGACTACCCACAGATTGAAAGAGCTATTAAGGGTGCATTTGAGAATATGCGTGAGAAGATGTGAATTTTGACGTGGAAGATTATGAAACATGTAGACTCCACTCCAATGATTAGAATTCACTTTCTCTTTTCAAAATCTCATCAAAAGGAGCTTTTAAATTTGAGATAAAAGACACATTATTGTTCCTATCTCTCTCTAATCTTAAGAATCAACTTTTGAAATAAGAGACCAACTTTTTGAGCATTAATGTGTTTGTCTCCCATAAAGAACCTTCCAATGATTAAAAACTACTTTCATAATCTACTCCATTGGAGTGTCAGACGCGCTCTAAATATGAACATAAGATTTAACATCTAAAATCCCTTTTTCCCATCACCGGTGGCAAGTATTCTTTTCTTTATAATTTTTTTCTGATAAGCTTTTCGGATGTCCTTTTGAATCCCATCTGCCCTTCGGTGGAAACTCAGGTCAAACCCTTTCGTATCATATTTTTCAGTTTATGATCAAACGCCCCAACCTTTTTGTCACGTGCACAATCGACCATTTTTTTCAAATATAAGAAAATTATATTTACGTCTATTCATCTTCGTCGTCTTCTCCATCGTCACCAAACTTTATTCAGTAATCGGAGGTATGTTTGAATTCGATGAAAACATGACGACCTCACAGGTAGACATGGTTTGGCACCAAACCCAGTCAACGAATTTAATAATCACATCATCTTAAGGAGAGCTTTTATGTAAATAAAATTTTATCCGACTTGTTTTGAGAGAGAGAGAGAGAGAGAGAGAGAGAGAGAGATTTTACATATATATCCCTATAATATGAATATGTCATATTTGACATACCCATGACTTTCGTAAATTATCAAAAGCATCCCTAAATACTTTCAAATTGTTGCAATGATACATTTTTATATTCTTATAGTCTGAACTACAAAGGAATATTCTTAAAAGATGTTACCAAAATTGTTAATAAGTCTAAAAATTAAGCAAATCCTTAAAACATATGACGTCATCATACCTCTATAAAAACCTAACCTGAGAATGAGCTCATCATTTCAGCATCTAAACTGGTTTTAAGTCGTAGTGAGGGTATAATCACAACTCTTTGGATGTATTTCAGGGATTATTTTTTACAATTTAAGAAAATCAAAGTATATACATGGAGGAGGAAAATGTGAAAAGAAAACAAAACATACAATGGTTATATGCTAAAGACTACAGACAAATGAATTCAGCCAACACCTCTGCCCCTCAGAATTGAACACTGAAGAATTCTTTAACCACACTATCACCAAGAGCTGCTCATGATGGACATGCACAACGAAGAGGTCGCCAGAAAGAAGCTAAGAGTACAACTACGCTAAAGGAAGATGGCACATAATGTAATAAACAAGGCAACAGAGAAGATGAAGGCCTGCAACCAAGTAAACAAAAGATTTGTGTGTGAGCATCTGTAAGAGAAGGCATCACTACAACTAAATGAACATTGTGTCGAGATAGTTCCGTATGCTACAGATTAACATCGGTTTCCTATTTCCTGATAATACCACATTGCTTTTCTTTCCTTGTATCAGTAAGGAACTAACATCTCAAATCAAGGCCTCCTCAAAACTTACAGCAAAACTGTGTAGCATCAAGAAAAATCTAATGATTTTCAATTTTCAGGGGATAATTTCGAGGGTACCATTCACACTTTTGTTTGATTACAATGCATCAAATAAATAGGACAACACCTACTGCATAAAAATATAAGTTCAAAAGCCAACATTCTTCAAGGATGTAAATCCCTTCGCAGAGTATCAGATTTGCTCAATACACTGGTTGAATCACAAGAATTGCAATGGTACCACAGTTCTTAAATATTGATGTAAGGCTACATTATCCGATATGAAGACAGATAAACACACACACACACACACACACACACACACACACAGAGGTATAGCTAGAGAGAGAGAGAGAGAGAGAGACTAACAGCAGTCGCAGAAGCCGCAAGACCAGACCTTTCCCTTGGATCCTTTTGATAATAGTTGCAAACGAATAGAATTGCAGCATAGTACCACATCAATGGAAATGCAAATCCTAACAGGAAGCTGCAAAAGTAAAAACAAATAAACACTGTCTTCAAAGGGTGGGAACAAAGAAGATGGGAGGGTCATACTCACGAGAACCATCCTATACCACAGCCAAAGCATGGAAGAGGCTTATCAAACATAGCCAACCGTGGATCTTCTTCATCTTTTATCAGAGTATACTTTCCCAGTCTCTTATCATCAGTTGCTTGGCCTGCATTCACCATGAGAACAATGCGTCAAGTGTGTTCATTAAAAGAGAAAAACAAAGTACGACACGCTCAAGTGCCCTTAGTTACAAAATGTGGCAACTGTAGTAGATATTTCCTAGAGTTTATTTACAACAGTTCGTTTTGTGTCTTCGTTTCCCTCTCAGCAGTGTGAGTAGATGATAATTGACTAAGAGGATGGGTAAACAAAAAACTTGGTATTATTAGCAAGACAAGGTTCATATTGGTACTAGTGAGTCAAGAGGGGAAAAAAATTAAAGAAAATAACAAGTACCTTTTTCCATCATTGGAATACTATGAATCTGCTACTAGAAATACTCCACCCTTCGGGCAGTCACCTCAGATCTGCTGAAGATAACGAATGTTTCATGAGAGAGACAGAGAGAGATTAAAGCTTCCCGAACTCAAATGCTGCAAATAAATGACCCAACCTTCTTCAAGGGTTCAAGAATAAAACAAAACAAGGCCGTTGGACAGGCTATAATCTTTAGAACAGTTGGCAAAGGATGAACAGATAGTCAGATAGTAAGTTAGTGACCGAGACCCCAAACTACAATTCTGAGTATAGAGATCCACTCAGCTTGATGAAGCTATTGAAACAGAGACTCTGATACAAAAGAGGCTTTCCTATCGATAAGAGTTTCCACTAATAAGAGAAGATGTGATCATGCTTCCACTTACAAGGAAGAGTTCCTTACCGAGAAAAGCAAGCAAACAATTATGTGTAAAAGGAGGTTTCATTTGAATGTGTCTCATTCTCAATGCTGTTGCATTAAACAATCTACCAGAACATGCATGCATAAATAAAAAAGTGATGGAAGTCCTTGGATGATTTCTCATGTAAATTGGGACCTCTTCAAAAGAATGGATACACCAGAGATTAGTAGACAAAGTAATTTGGCAAGATGCCAGCGGAATTTTTAGAAAGGTTCCCTTAAATGGTGTGCTTAAACAGAAATACAATGATCTCATGTAAAGGGCGAAAACATGCACGGACTGTGAAAATTATATAGCATTTTTTCCAAAAAATATTCCAGATTGTACCACCAATTTTTTTTTTCAAAAAAATAGAGACAGTACAGCAATTGTACCACCAATTTTATTTTTAAAAAAACAGACATGGGACAACCGGATAGGTGGAAGAACTAAGATCAATCTGTTTGAGGTTGCTTCCATAATTCATCAATGCAAAATGAAATAAGTATACAAGTGCACAGCCACTCATTTGGACCATACTAGCCGAATACCTCAGGAGGAAACCCAGTAGGAACTGCATAATTGAGCTTTGAGTCAGAAAACAGAAAAAGATATAAATAGCTTCAAAGATCTTATACTTCCACCCAGAATAGCTGGTCCCAAAGCTGTGGATCCCTGAAAGTACTTGACATTGAAAGGGATGCCAAACGCGCCCTTATGAGGTTCAGTGGAAGGAATATCAGTGCACACAGGTCAGAAAATGCCGTCAAAACCCAATAGTAAAGAAAGTGCTAATCTTTCTAACTTGAAAAAAATTAAATACTGGAGCAACTATAAAAGTAATACAATATAAAACATAAAAGGGGTAAACTAGATTTACTATTATTATAAAACCCAAATGAAGAACAATGACTGTGTGAAGCCATTGTTTCTACATATGTCCCTTTTGGAAGCAACCTGAGATACACTGGCTCCATATTGTAAGGCCCAAATCTTGACGTAAATGTATTGGTAATAAACAGTTCAGAAGGGTATTGTTCACGAGTTCCATGCCAAAAGAACTAGGTCGATCACTATTTAAGTTGACAAGTTTTTTATGGGGGAGAAAAGGCAACCAAGATTCTGCTGTAGATTCTTAGTGTTGAACATCATGTTTATACTTTTTTCCCTTTCAAGTAGGTAGAATATGTACTTGACTTCACACTGCATTCCTAATATATGTAGTTACCGAAAGAAACTTTGTGATTGAAGTTTAATTAGCAATTAAGTGCACTGCATCAACAGGAAAGCATGAAAAAGTTGAGTTCCTCCAGAAGGAATTTAGCGAAGCCTCTAAGTATATATGCCACGCTAACACTTTGTTCGCAGTTTCAACAGCTTCCCAGAGACAGATTGAAGTAGCACAAGTTCATAGCCAACACTCCCCTTAACCTATCTCTCTGTCTTTCCGGACGTCAGACCTGGTGAGGAACAGTAGAAGTCCGACTTACCTGGTCACCAACATGCATATACTCTTATTTCCAACTCATAGGATCTCTCAGGATAGAGCTCCAAATCCTTTGTATATCTAGTATATACATGTTTGATCCAGACCCTTCAATTTCACCTTTCCTATCCAATGTTCTTCCTTTTATTGACAGAAACCTCCTGTCAAGACCATCACGGAATTGCATCCACCCCCTTAAGTGGACATGCTCAATACACAATGGACAAGAAAAAAGGAAAAGAAAAAAAATCATTGACCAGCTTCACTTGAGACATTTTAAACGCACGAGGCAGTCTTCTGAGAAGGAAGCTCTGTCGTCTGATCAATTGAGTGGAAAGATGTCCCGCATGATTCAACTAAGCATGAATCAGCATCATGCCCTGGCCTCATAACCAAGCTCTAGAGAAGATTGTAAGTGCGACAGCCGTTTTTATCTCTTCTTTGTTTTTTTCCTGAGCAATCATATCTAAAGAAGGTTCACTTCTGGAGAGAATGCAGGATATGATAAAGTTGAGAGCTTTATGACAACAGTGCCAGAAGATACGCTCTGGAGGAGACTCAGCTCCACGGGGAAGATCCCCAGGCACAACTCCCCGTCGAAGACACCCGACCAATACATAGAACCCACAAATTTAGACCCAGTTAAAAGGAATGGGTAAAAGAAAAAAAAGAAAACTTATAGAGATAGAAGAACACTTGCTGCAACCGACAGTCGACAGAAGCAACCCAGCAGGACGAGGAATGGGCTCCAATTCCCAAGCCCCCGCCCAAAACAAAACGTCCACGGTGCTCGATCTTCTGTGCCGAGAGTAGCAAACAGAAATCCAATTCATTGCCACCCAAAGGGGGAAAGCGTGCACACAGTATAAACCAAGGCCAAGAAAGAAAGAAAAAAAGGTTTTTTTTCAAAAAAAAAACTCAATGCAAAGCGGTAGATGGCGATTTGCAGAGACAGAGAAGCCCGAGGAAGAGGACGCACCATCTAGGAGGGCCAGCAGAACAGCTGGGGACGCCGCTGAGGAGGATGCGTTTGCCGGGGGAGGGAGGAGCCCGTTGGTTGGGCAGGGAGCGTTTCCTCTGTGGGCGGAAGAGGAGGACGGTGGGGCGGAGACAGGGGGCAGAGGCGGTCCTGTCGTGAGTGTTTGCTTGTGGCCATAAGCCTTGTCATCAGTGTACTGGAGGAAGAAGGCCTGTCCTCCTCTTCCGGCCGTCTCTTTTCCTGAACAACAACGGGCAATTTTTGATTTTTGTTTGTTTGGTAAGCATTTTTTTAACGGGGATCCGAGATTCCGAGATCGAACACGGGCCCTTCCGCCCCCCCCCCCCCCGCCCCACACACACAAAGTTGTCCTGCACCGTTGTTCACTGCACCTGATCAAATGCTATGCATGCAAAGGGTTACCATTATCCCGTGTCGAATCATTTAACATCAAAAATGCCTACTCAAACCTGTCCTTTGATTTGTCTATGTAGATAAAAACAAGAATCGCAATTTATTCAGAGTCGTGTTATTGTGCTAGTAGTCATTCTAGTCGGGATATTCCAATAACAAATCGGTGCGAGTAGGGACGGGAGGAAGCGCTGCGCGCCGAGCCCGTCTCCTCCGGTCGCGGGAGCTCCCGCGGAATGTCGGGGTGGGGGGGAGCTCCCTCCGGGAACTCCCCCCCTCTCTCCCCTTCTCCTTCAGGAGGCTCTTTACCAGGTTCGTTTCTCCGGGCACGTCCTGGTGTTTTGTCAAGGGAGTTTCCTTCCCCCTTGGAACTGTCAGGGGAGATCGGAGCTGCTCCGATCCCCCCTGGAACCCCACTTCCCTTCCCTATCCCCTCCCTTCCCCCCAGCGCCGATCTCTTGCCCTACCCCTGCCCTTCTCCCTCCTTCGTCCTCCCGGCCCCTCCCCCCTGTCCCCCGTTCTCCCCCTCCCTTCCTCAGTCGACCTCCGCCCCCCTCCACCTTTTCCCCGCCCCTGCTCCCGGGCCTTTCCCTCTCCTTCGGCGTCTCTCCCCCCCCTCCTTCCGCCCCCATCGGCCCTCCGTCCCTCCACCCTCTCCGTCGTCCCTTCGCCCCACTTCCATATTACCGCCCCCGCGTGTTTCGTCGGCGATCCCCTTCCAACCCACTCCCCGACCCCCCTCTTCCCCGCCGGTCTCTACCCCATCCAACCCCCCCTCCTCTCCGTTGGTTTTCTGCCCCCTCCCCCATCTCTTTCCCCCAACCCTCAGACCCTCCGCCCCTCCCTCGCCTCCCCCCTTGCTGTGTCCCCCCCCCCTCCTCGGTAGGGCTTCCCCCGCACGTCCCCCCCTCCACCCTCCCATACCTCCTCCGCCTGCCGTCCCCTCCTCCCTCACCATCGCCCTCCCCCACCCCCGCCTCCTTTCTGCCGACACCCATTTCAGTCCTCCCGTCCCCTAACCCCTCCGGGTTACCATCTCCCCTCTCTTTCTGTCACCCTCTGTCCTCTACCCCCGTCCTCCGGTCCCCTCCCCTGCCAAACTGGTTGTTTCTCCCGGGCATTGTCGGAGTTTGGGTCTAGTCTTCACGTTGCAGGTTATGGATTCCTTCCATCGGTCCCGAAGAAGCTCGGAGATATCGCGCATTCTCCCCGTATCCTACTGGATATCGGCCTCCCGAGTATTCTCTTCTCACCGCATTGTTCAAGAGCGGTTTGGCAGCCTTGCGCGTCCCGAGGAAGTTCTCCGTCACCTTCGGCACCGGCGGGCTCTTCTTCAGCTTTCCTGGAGCTCTCAACCTCGACGGTCACCACTGGTCTATAATGTTCCTCGTTACCTACGCTGTTTGTACGTCGCCCTAGTGGCATTTTGGGTCAAGCTTGGCTTGTCTGTTCGCTCTGGGTTATCTGCCTATCCTTGTACTGTGAACGTTTGGTTCGAATGAATATATCGGCTGGTATGTTTTCAAAAAAAGTAGTCATTCTAGTCTTTAATCATGCCATTGGGAAATTGAAAATTGAATAATAAAAAAAGAATGTAATAAATTGAGCAGAAAAAATTTGACACTGTAGCAGTTCTTCTTTTTTTCTTCTACGTGAAGCAACTCTCACACTTTTTAATCCCATCGGTCTAGATAGAATAGAGGGCACCGGGGAACAATGATAAAAGCAATAGGTGTGCAACCCTTGCTGGACTAATGAGATAGGAATGTCATCCCTTACTCTTCGATCACCATCTTTGTTATCCGTGAGTATTCATCTCTTCGTCAACTAAAAATGTGTTTTTACCTAATAAAAGACTTGTTGCTTTAATGCTGAGGAGGGTAAAATTTGTCAGGTCTAGTGTAACCCAATAACGTCAGGCCCAAGATAGCTCGGCCCAGTCAGGTCAGATGAAGGCTACTCGACAGTCTACAGTCTAAGCCGGGTAGCTCGGTTGAGACTCACGGATGATTCATTGGTCTACGAGCAAGAATGATGCGAGCATCTTAGACGTCGGAGAACTCACCAGGGGTCGAACGTTGCCTCTGCCATTGTAGATCCTTCCCCGGCAGGGACGAGGTCATGCCTACAACACTGAGATTCTCGCCACGAGCCCCTCTTCCCGAATATGCAGGTGTACAATGGACAACTCTCTCCACGATCAATGGAGCATTACTCCACGACCTATGCCCTTTCCCCATTGAGAAACGGGTCCTCACCGTAAGAACAACCTACATAAATAGGCCCCCGATCAGGCGCACAAGAAAAAAAAAAGACAGACAGAAACAGAGACACGCAGAGAGAGACGAAGCCTATGCCCACCACTCCGAGTACTCTCTAGACACTCCAAACACTCTCGAGACTCTACGAGCACTCCGGGAGCCCTTATTCCTATGCATAGACTTGTCCACTATGTTTTGAAACTCTCTCTCCCATCTCTCCTCCTTATAGTCTTCTCCAAAGTGTGTTGGTGACTTAATTAAGTATCGGAGGATTGTCCCCTGAGATAACGCCCAGAGTTCCTTCTGACGCCATCTCTCTAGTGTTTACATGCTTCCACGGGTGGTTGGCCGATCTTTCCCCAACAAATAAATCTCAAAAGTGTGGTAAGAGGTCTAGGAACCACTTTCCTATCTTTACATACACGATCAATAGAATGTCGAAGATCTAATTATCGATAGGTCCAGGTGAAAATTTGTCATGTAAGACTTGCAGCCTTATCAACTGGATAGGATCAATTGAAGCGATTAGACTGAAAGACCATAGGGGTAACTTAAAGAGACTTTTACTTATTTATTTTGGTTGAGAATATTGAATGATTTTATAGTCAGAGTATTTAGGCTGCGTTTGGTTGGGCTTGTTAGCAAGGGAGTTTAGAGAAAATCTATTTACAGTGCAATTATGACAGGTGTCAGAAATTTTTGAAAGAGATAAATGTCATTTGTCTTCTCGCCTTATGCCACCTCTCCTCCCATTGTTAATACCGGGTTTAAGTATGGATTAGCATTTAATGGGGGCATTAAAATATCAGTGTAACGGTGAAATGGCAAGTGAATAAGTTTAAACGGTGAGTTTACATAGAAATCCACCCCGAAGTAGCACGGGAGAAGATTTGTGGATTTTTCTAATACTCTCCTATTGTGTCTATCTCTCTCATTCCATGAAAATTCACCCGGGCTTAATAGCCTAGGAGGGATGTGTCATTTGATTAGGCTTAAATTTTACCGGGGATTCCAATCATTGGAATCCCCACAAGATATGTTCACAAACATAGTCTTAGGCAAAGACTTGTTGCATGTAAAAAGTGATTCAACTCAGTGATCCATTGAACATTACTCTTAGAATGACCTAGATATTATTCGATTGAGTGTATTGCTCGATAGATTACATATATATATTTTTAAATAAATTGTAATTTTAACTATAATATTATTTTCTAAATTATGCCATCGTGATAAAATATGAGATTTATCAGTGAAATTAAAGAGCAGAGATCTGACATTCTATTTTATCTTAAATAAAGATGAAGATTATTAGTGTTGTTCTTATCTTGAACTTTATATTTATTTTCTTTCCATAGCATCTGATAACGAATACGAAGGTGACAGACCTCGGGCGCACTGTGCCAGGGGTGGAGTATATCATCTCAGATGGTGAGGCGAAGCCACTGGAGAGGCGGTGACCCGATCCCGCCTCTCTTCGCCTTCACATTTTTAAATCGATCGACGCCTAGCGAGTAGCGACTCCCACCAGGATGTGGCTGCCTTTTGACGAAAATACCCCCCTATCCACATGGTGTGAAGTTAGAACGTCACTTGCAGGCCAGGTGGCACCAGGGCGTCCGTTACCGCATGATCGTTAACTCGGTTGTCTCCAGCTCATAAAATCTCATTAACGTCTTAACCTACCTCTCACTCTCTCTCTCTCCCCCGATCTCTATATCTCTTTCTCTATTTCTAATGGTCATATGATTTGACTTAAAACATAGTGAGGTTTGGTAAAATATGATACTTCACGTGTCATTAAATATGGTGTTGTACAATATTTTATAGATATAGTGCCACTCAATTTACATATATTTTGCCGTCTTATTTTTAAATATTTAATTTTATAAGTTTAAATTTGATATTTTTAAATTTGGGAGCATCAAATTTAAGTTAGTCACCTCAATTATTCGACATTGTGACCCAATAGCAGTCTCAAAAGAATGATAAATAGAATAACACCGTAGCATTGCTCTGTATGGACATCTGAACAAATAACCTTAAGTGATATGGGTAATTAAATTCAATTTATAAATCTTATTCCAAAGTGTGAATGTATTTTATTGAGTTTTGAGTGAGTTTTATTTGGGAGTTAAATTCTTGGGTTAGTGATTTAATTGAGAGTTTACTGTGAAATCAATTCATGGACTTGAGTGAACATGAGTTTGTTTTAAAAAAAGATGTTTTGATAAAGATTGAATTGAGTTCTAACCTCTCTAAGATGTGAATTTAATATCTTAAAACTCTTCTTTAATCTTATTTTTAATAAGAATTTTAATTCTAAATCAAATAAGATTCTCACCTAAACATATACGGTTGACTAACAACATTTTAATTTTCTTATTAAAGTAATTAAATTACACGTCTCACTGACTCCACCTGAAAGAATCAAAGTCTCTCTCTCTCACTCTTGGCCGGCAAAGCTGCACGATAATGACATGTATCAGCCCGTTAATAACGTTTGATTAGGAGTTGTACCGTCCTTCCGGTCACGTTGGTCGGCAAAGCTCGAGACAATTAAACAGATAGATCAGCACCAGCGGCAGAGCATGTGTTTTCTAATGGCACCTGAGGTGAGGTCCAGACCAAGTGGACATTGGTGCTGGCTATGTTCTCTGCAGTCTCATATGTGAATATCTAATCCACACTCGGTAAGAAGAGAAGCATCGAGGGGTTTATACGTCGAAAATCATGTGATTAGTCGATTGATTAGTTCTTGTTAAGGATGCTTTTAATACTTAAACACTTAATGAAGGTTACCACCTCACAAGATCAAGTAACCCTAATCCCTTCAACGTCATAGAAGACATGGTACACAATCGTTTTCGGATCTCATCTCCGGCGATACGTAATAATAGTCAAACTGGGTCCCAAGGAAACTCAATTCCGTAACACATTGACTCAATTTATATTTATAAAAGAGTAATACTTGTTGCATGATCTATGATCTATCATTGCACTATGCATCTAACCTTTTATTGATTCAATTAGACCGATAAGACCGGTGGAGAGGAGAGCGAGACATGCAGAATTATAGTAAAATTGACATGTGTCTAAACTTTGTAATTTTGTGACTGATTTAAATGTTGAAATAAGCAATACAACCATGGTTTCAAAGCTACTAAACCTTAGCCTCTTAGACATCCTCAGAAACTATCAACACTTGATAGAAGAGAATTTAAACAAACAGTGGAAACAATAGATGAAATGTGCCAAGTTTTATAAAAATAAAAAGTCATAGCAAACCATTCAACTATTATTCTTAGCATGCTGATATCTACAAAGCACTCCAATCAAAATAGAGAGTAACTAAAGTAGTCTCCTATTATATTATTCGTTTATATAACAATGATTCTTAGAATGTAAGTATGTGTCTCTTAACTGAGTAGTGTGAATAAAAGTTATATATTTTTACATGTAGCCCCTATAATTATGCCCAATTCTAGATTTATCCCTGTGATCTTCATATTTCTTAATAACTACTCACAATCTTCTAGGATTCTGAAATAAGGAGCTCCAGTTAGCAAATATTTAGAAAATGTATGATTCCTAAGAATTTTCCTTCACTCTTAAGAATTACAAAATTACACTAGAGTAACTCAAAATTTTACTCTTTCTTTTTCTCTACATGTTTCTCTAAGGTTAATACAATTTATTAAGTTTGATTTACATTAACCAAAGTTAAGTCTAAGATACGGGGGACAAGACGAAATGAGGTTAGAACATGTCTTGACATAGTCACCCATATATAATTATTTTAGAATTTTAAAAGATTATGAGAAGTTACTTAAAAATTTCCTCCGCCGGAAGCTCCTCCCCCCTACTAGTCCTCTGGCGTCACGGCTGCTCCCATCTCCCTCGACCCGGTGGCCATTCTGGGTGCTGGTGGACCTTTGGAACTTGCTCGCCACGATGTCCCTCCGTATGTGGTCTGGGAGTCTCAGGGTGTACCGCTCGCAGTCTAACCCTGTCAGCACCACCACCACGAAGTGCCCCATGGAGTGGGACCTTGAGAACCTCTAGGGCGGCTTTGCCAATGACCTAGATCACAGCCAACGGAGCTGGCTCTTGCTCTCCACCCTCCGCATGCGCTCCCCGACCTTGGGCTCCTCGACCACAATAGTGACGTGATTTGGTCACTCGCCGTCGGCCCCTCTTGGCGAGCATACATTCCCCTCTCGACACCCATCTCCTCCTCTTGCAATCACTCATCACCCCTCTCGACCATCCGCAGCCCTCCTGGCCCTTCGCAGCCCCCCACCCTCCTGGCCCCCCTCTCACCCCTCTCACGTAGGCCCCCCTCTCCCCCACCCCTCCGATGAGCTCCCCGCCCCTCCCAGCCCCCCTCTCATATCGCCTCTCTCTCCACCACCGGTGCCCCTCTCACCCCTCTCCTTCCACCGCCTCCCTCCCAGCCCTCTCCAGTGAGCTCCCAACCCCCCACCCTCCTGGCCCCCCTCTCCCCCACCCCTCCGATGAGCTCCCCGCCCATCCCGGCCCCCCTCTCCCATCCCCTCTCTCTCCACCGCCTCCCTCCCAGCCCCTCTCCAATGAGCTCCCAGCCCCCACCCTTCGGCCCCCCTCTCACCCCTCTCACACAGGCCCCCCAAACCTCTCGGCCCCCCTCTCCCCCACCCCTCCAGTGAGCTCCCAGCCCTCACCCTCCGGCCCCCCTCTCACCTCTCTCATGCAAGCCCCCCAACCTCCCGACCCCCCTCTCCCCCACCCCTCCAGTGAGCTCCCAGCCCCTCCCGACCCCCCTCTCTCATTGCCTCTCTCCCCACCATCGGCACCTTCTCTCTCCACTACCTCCCTCCCAACCCCTTCTCTCTCCACTACCTCCCTCCCAGCCCCTCTTCGGTGAGTTCTCAACCCCCGCCCCCCATCCCCCCTCTCACGTAGGGCCCCCAACCCCCTCTCATGCAGGCCCCCTCCCTCCTGGCCGCCCCCCCTCTCCCCCACCCCTCCAGTGTGCTCCCAACCCTTCCCACTGGGAGCCTCCTCTGTCACGGATGTCCCTCTCTATCTCTCTCTCTCTCACACACAAAACTGCCTCAACCCCCTCCCTCCTCTCTCTCCGACACCCCCTTCCCCATCGTTCCCCGCGTCTTCAGGGAGAGAGGAAGAGTAGGAGGGAGGTGGGCATGGCAGTGGCCCTATGCTACCATCGGCATCCGTATGGAGGAGAGAGAGAGAGAGAGAGAGAGAGAGAGAGAGAGAGAGAGAGAGAGAGAGAGAGAGAGAGAGACTAACCTGAGAGTAAATTAGTAATTATCTCTCTTAACTCACCCATTTCTTAAGTTAAAGGAACGATAGTTAATGCGGATATAACCATAACAATATGAGATATATCAGTGATATTTTTGATAACATAATAAAAGTAGGTGGATAAATACAAATATGATATTTTACAAAGGTTTAGATGTAAAATTTTCTTATTATTATTAGGCTAAGGTTCATCGTTCAATGAAACACAGTTAAGTGATGATCTTGGACCGTATCAGGTTTTATCTCTTTTTAAATAAACGTGGTCAATGCTGAAATTATACACCCACTGCTTTCTCAATTCTCACCAACATTTTAGGGCTTTTACCTCACTCAAATCTATGCTTATTTCTTAAACATTTATCGTGATGTCATGTTGGATGGGAGAATCATTCATTTTCATGATAGGCTACACGTAGGGATGATGGATGAATGATCTTAACCACTAAATCAAGTTGGATTTAACGCTAGGCATGTTTGGGTAAAGGATGCTAAACTCTTAACTTGGCTGATCTCCACTTTGCTTACGAGCAACAGCTCGATTAGTAACATATCTGTTATCTTTCATTTACGAGTAACTCAAATTACAATCTTTCATTGACGCAGCGGCGACGTGGAAATGGATTGACAGTAACTCCTGACGGCATGGATGGGAACAGATAGGTTGTCACCTCGCGCAGCTCGGCCTCACGCCCGACGGTCTCACACCGGGCGACACACTCACACTCACAAAGAGGATGAGAGAAGGGGAGCACAAGAAGGGGCAAAATGCACCAACAGGATGTCCTTTCATATAAACTTTCATATCTCGTAACACACCCTTAGCCTCCTATTTATAGGAGGAGGCTATAACAATTATACCCATAAACTTTACAAATAGCATATATGTCCTTAGCCTAATAAACCAAACTCATCTACCTAACTTTTGACTTGGGGGGTTTTAAGCAAATAAAATACACAAAACACACATGTTTATTGACTATGACTTAGCCTAATAAGACGAAAGTAAAAATACATGTACTAATACATGTATTTTACACACAATACACAAATACGTATAATACAAATACACACAAATAAATATTATGCTCAGGACGCCGAGTCTTTAAACGAGTCGCCGAGCCATAAGCTCGGTGCAGTGGCGGTGTGGCGTCGGCTCCGAGCATTGGGCCCAGTAGTGGGTACAATACAAATACACACAAATAAATATTATGCTCAGACGTCGAGTCTTCAAACGAGTCACCGAGCCATAAGCTCGGTGCAGTGGCGGTGTGGCGTCGGCTCCGAGCATTGGGCCAAGTACGTAGTGGGCCCGGTGTCCACACCAACCCTCCCGGGGTGGCTGGAACTCGACTCCGTCGAGTAAGGGGAGACACTGCTGTGGTATTGCTCCAGCAGATCTGGATCGAGGTGCTGGAGATCTTCCCGGCTGATCCAGGAATCATCAGAAGGTGGACGGTCCCACCAGCGGATAAGGTAGCGCTGGTACACCCTGCTCCGTGTAGTGGTCACCTGCTCATCCAGTATCCTCTCAATGTGCTCGCGCGGTACTCTCGAGGCTGTGGGACGCAGAGGGGTGGGCTCACTCTCAATGGGAGGAGAATGCTCGAAAGGGTCACTAGGAATCGCTGTGGGTTCCTTGTAGGCCACTAGGTCTGCCACATTAAAAGTCGAGCTAATCCCATATTCGGGAGGTAAGTCCACAACATAAGTATTGGAGCCAATCTTCTGCAGAATTAGGAAGGGTCCATCACTACGGGCTTGCAACTTTTTAACGGCTCCCGAGAGGAGTCGTTTGGGTCGAACACGTACCATAACCATGTCACCTTCTTGGAATTCATGGTGACGCCTATGCGAATCAGTCAAGCGTTTGTAAGTTTCATTACTGATGTTTATTTGCTTGCTAATTGACTCATGCAGACTTGTGACATGCTGTGCAAATTCTTCAGCTGACTTGGATGTTCTAGACTCGAGGGGAAGGGGAATGAGATCCACAGGTTTCCTGGGTTTGTAGCCATGCACGATCTCAAATGGACTCAGACCTATGGACCTATTGATGGAGCTGTTGTATGCAAATTTGGCTCTGGGCAAAAGAAGATCCCAAGTGCCAGAATGTTCCCCTACAAGACATCTCAACAGATTTCTTAAACTCCTATTGACGACCTCGGTTTGCCCATCAGTTTGGGGGTGATAGGCAGTGGAAAATTTCAGTTTGGTGCCAACTAGGTGCCAAATTGTCTTCCAAAAATAGCTAGTGAACTGGACATCTCGGTCAGACACGATGGTTTGGGGGAGACCATGCAGACGCACGACTTCATCAAAGAAAAAATGGGCTACTCTAGATGCATTAGATGTTTTGGAATATGCAATGAAGTGGGCCATCTTAGAGAACCTATCAACGACAACAAAGATGGAATCATGCTTGTGAGCAGTGCGAGGTAAATCAAGGATAAAATCCATACTCACATCAACCCATGGTCGATCAGGAACGGGGAGAGGAGTGTAGAGACTAGTGTTCTGTTTGACCTGTTTGGCCATCGTGCATGTCCTACACTGGGTTACAATCTTGGCCACATCTCTCTTCAGGCCAGGCCAATAGAAGTGCTCCTCCACAGAATGGATGGTCTTGTTGCGGCCAAAGTGACCAGCAAGACCTCCAGCATGCATTTCCCAAATCAGGAAGTCCCGAACAGAAGTCCTCGAGACACAGAGTTGCTGCCCTCGAAATAAAAAACTATTCTGGAGTAGATAGTCAGAAAAGGATATCGAGGGTCCAGCAGACAGAGCAGAGTAGGCAGGGCCAAAATCAGGACACTCTCCATAGAGTTCCTTCATGCGGTCAAATCCCGTGACCTCTACCCGAACAGTGGAAAGAAGGGAGACCCTTCGACTCAAGGCGTCGGCCACCTTATTTTCATTGCCAGCCTTATGTTTTAGGACAAATGTGAAAGACTGGAGGAATTCTTCCCACCGATCATGCCTAGGGTTTAAGCCCTTCTGAGAGCTAAGGAATTTCAGAGCCTCGTGGTCCGAATATAAGATAAACTCTTGAGGTAAGAGATAGTGTCTCCAGTGTTTGAGGGCTTGGACCACGGCATAAAACTCCTTATCATAGGTGGAGTAACGAAACTTTGCATCAGAAAGTTTCTCACTGAAATAAGCCACGGGGTGACTTTCCTCGCTGAGCACTCCTCCTATTCCTACGCTAGATGCATCACAGGATATCTCGAAGACTTTGGAAAAATGTGACAGGCGGAGGATAGGGGCTTTAGTCATGAGCTCCTTTATGGCACGAAAAGCCTGGGAGGCGGTTTTGGTCCACACAAAATTCCCCTTACAGATACAATCCGTAATGGGTGCCATAATGGTGCTAAATCCCTGAATGAAGCGTCTGTAGAAAGTGGCTTGCCCATAAAAACTTCGAACGTCATGGACATTCTGGGGCTCTGGCCAGTCTACAATGGCTCGGACCTTAGATTGGTCCACAGACACTCCATGACTTGAAACCACAAATCCGAGAAAAGTGACCCGGTCTGTCATGAATTCAAATTTAGTAAGGTTGACAAACATGGTTTCTCTCCTCAGAGTCTCGTAAACTTCCCTCAAATGGTGGATGTGATCCTGAGGGTTGTGGCTATAGATGAGAATGTCGTCAAAGTAGACGATAACAAAGCGACTAAAGAGAGGACGAATGGCTTCTGTCATAAGCCTCATGAAAGTGCTGGGGGCGTTGGATAGCCCAAACGGCATGACAAGCCACTCATACAGACCTTCTTTTGTTTTGAATGCTGTCTTCCACTCATCCCCTGGTCGAATCCGGACCTGGTGGTAGCCACTTTTCAAGTCAATTTTGAAAAGATGGTGGCTCCACTCATCATGTCAAGCATGTCATCAAGACGGGGAATGGGAAATCTGTACTTGATAGTGATTTTGTTAATGACGCGGCTGTCAACACACATCTACCAGGTACCATCTTTCTTTGGTGTGAGCAAGGCAGGAACAGCACATGGGCTCTTGCTCACCATGAGGAAGCCCTTTTGAACAAGGTCCTCAACAATTCGTTGGAGCTCAGCATGCTCTCTGGGGTTTAATCTGTAGTGGGGAAGGTTGGGTAGGGTGGACCCAGGGACAAGATCAATGGCGTGTTGAACATCACGCATGGGAGGGAGTGTTGAAGGTAAGTCTTCCAGGAAGATGTCTTGGAAGTTCTGCAAGATGGCCTGGACTTCAGGTGGGACGGAGACTTGGGACTCCTCAGGAGTAATGGTGATGACAAGCCCAAACAGGGGCACCCTCGGCAACCTCTCTAGTCATCTCACGAACACCTATGAAGTTAAGGCGCCTAATCGGGTCATGGTCAACCTTAGGGGCCTCAGGGATGGATATCACAGGTGTGGGAGAGGAGGGAACGAGAAGTTTCCCTTTGGTGGGGGTTGGGGCATTCTCCTGAATTTTGGGGGATGCAGCGGGTGTGGAGGTAGGACTCTTTCCCGTGGCCACCTTTGGGGGTGTCGGGCACAACTGAATCCTCTTTCCATTGTGGGAGAATGAACACTGATTAGACCGACCAAATGTAGTAAGATTTACATCGTAGATCTATGGCCGTCCTAGGATGATGCTCCCGACCTTCATAGGCACTACATCGCATAGGATTTGTCCTTGGTAGGACTGGAACTGGATGGGAATGACACATGTAGTGGTGACTGGGATAGACGTGTCGTCAACCCAAGCCACGTTGTACGGCCTCGGATGAGGATGGGTAGGTAGACCTAGACGGGAGACAAAGTCTGAAGAGACTGTATTGATACAGCTCCCGTTGTCAAAAATCACCTTACAGGGTTGGGATTTTACCATAATGTATGTTTGGAAGATGGAGGTTCGACGCCAGTCGTCCTCCTGGGGGTGGGTTAGGATGCAGCGAACTACACCCAGCCTTCCCTAGTTCGAACTCTCGGTAATATCTCCCATTTGCATGTACTCAACATGCGTGTTATCAAACTCTGCATCTAATTCCTCAAACTGGGCAATGAGATCAGGGTCAGGTTCATATCTCTCAAGGGGTTCTTCTTCCTGAGGTGGAAGCTCCACATGTTGGGGGTTGGTGATGACCAAGGCTCGGGTGGGGCAATTGGTGGCAATATGCCCTAGGTTATGACACCTAAAGTAGCGGACTCCTGAGATAGGGGCTGGTTGGGAGGTGCTAGGGACCACTCCCTTTCCCTTGTCATCTCTTCTCTCAGCTGGTGGAGTATACTCCAGTCTAGGCACAGCAGCGGGTGCAGGTAAAGGGTTCCTTGGGAAAGGAGTCATAGGGGCAACGGCCCGGAGTGGGGTAGCAGTAGGGACGTAGGAAGTGGAGGGGCCGGGTCTCTCAGAATAGCGGACCATGGGATTTCGGGACTCGGGTTGGCGGTAGGTGGGGACCAAAGGTGGGGCTACCCTTTGAAACTGCTCGACATCCCGAGCAACCTGATAGGCATGCTCGAGAGTGTTAACTTCCTGAAGGAACAGCTCCCCCTGTATACTCTTGTGTAGGCTAGTCCTAAACCATGAGAGGGTGACGGATGCATCCTCCATGACTCGACTCCGAAGGAAGAAGTCATCAAATTTGGTGATGTACTCGTCCACGGACTTTCCATCTTGGGTGAGTTTCTGCCATTGGTCTAAAAGACGCTGATGGTAGGAAGGTGGCAGATACTTCTCCATCAATTTCTCCTTCATTTCTTCCCACGTGCTAATAGGCTCCTCTCGTCTCTTTGCTAGGAGATTCTCAACATTACACCAGTAGGTTTTGGCTTGACCTAGGAGTTTCATTTTGGCAAACCTCACCCTTGTAGCAGGGGTCATGCGGCGATGCCAATCAAAATATTGGTTCATCCCGATCTCCCAATCAAGATATGTAGCGGGGTTGAGGGACCCATCAAAACTTGGAGCGTCAATCTTGACTTTCCGTGGGATGATATCCTTATCATCGTGGTCTCTCTCTCGAGGCGTACGGGCCTCTTGCTCTCTACCTTGGGGAGCCTGATTCGGGCGGACTTGCTCTCTTTCCTCCCTAGGATTGGCTACGGGATTACCGTGGCCATTCACTCTTCCTTCCTCTCCCTTCAGTCGATCCTCTAAGGCTCGGATCCTCTTATCGAGTTCCGTCCGTAGTTGACCTATGGATTTTTCAAAGTGGGCCACGAGATTGTGCTCGAGCTGGACTAGCATAGCAGTCACGCTCTCTTGATCCATGAGTAGCGTTGAGGGGCGCTCTAGGCGGCCAGATGAATTCCTAGACCAACGTGGCATGCACGACCTCGGACCTAAATGATGCAATCCTGGGATCGATAATTAGCAAGCTATAGACCCGAATTTGTTGGCTAAATAGGCAAATGGCCAAGTTTGAAGGGACTGGTCAGGGAGAGTTGCTCGCCCGTAGGCGAAGTAGTTGTGGAACTACCTCCTGACAATTAGGGTGCCCTAATGCGACAGTTTAGGACCTAAGGATGGGTACATACAAGCTCTCACTTTCCGTCCACAGCGATGCACTCAGAAGACTGGTTGCATGGATCGGGCTCTCTCTCACTTCGCGCAGCAATTAAAAAGATACTAAATGAGTAAGTGAGGCAAGCACGTACCTAGCTATACTGAAAAGTCTAACTTCGACCGGAGACGAAGGCGAGCGGGGACGTGCGTGCTCGCACGGCGTCGACGAAGCTTCACGGTTACAATGAATTTACTCCACGCAGGGAAGATTTAATTATTACAGACCACTTAAAATTTCCTGCGCAGGGGAACAAATCAATCTAAAATTTTCTCCGCGCAGGGAGACTCTCGCGTATGCATGTTCCGTAATCTACGGATCTTCTGTCGACTTATCGGGTGACCCTGGCACCGATCAGGCCGTTGTTGTTGACTTGTAATGCCACAATTCCCGATTAATATAGATATAGATATATAACTATTAAAGTATATATATATATATCCCTTGATATTATATATATATATATATATATAATATTTATATATATATTTCAACAAATGTTATCCTCCTTTTTTTCAACACCTCTTTTTTTTTCAACTTTTTTTTTTCAAATCTTTTTTTTTCAAACTCTACCTATTCCTTTTTTTGACTTTTTCAAACTTTTTTTCCAAACTTTTTTTGTTCTTTCAAACTATTCAGCTAGAGCTTCACGCGATTTGATGCTGGGTCAACAAACTCGGCAGTCAACCTTGGCAGCGCGACCAGACATGCAGCGATTTCTCGGGGTTGGTGCAGGGGTGTCCGGGGTGCCGAAGGGCACGGGCGTGCTGGTCACGGCGGTGGAGCCGGAGGTGGGGTAGATGGCGATGAGGGAGGTGATCGCGGCGTGGGGCGACCGGAGCTTGCTGGCAGGGCACGGTGGGCGCGGCAGTCGCACGCTGGGTGCAAGCGAGCGGGCGAGCCTCACAGGCGGGCTGAGCGCGGCCGCTACTGGTGGTGGGCGCGCTGAGTGGTGCACAGGAAGCACGAGGCCGGACGCGCAGGGGCGCGGGGCCGGACGGCTGGGCGCGCAGGGGCGCGGGGTCGGACAGCCTGGGCGCGCAGGGGCGCTGGGCCGGACGCGCAGGAGCGTCCGACGGGCGCGGGCTCGGGCGCACGGAGGCGGGCTCGAGCGGGCCCGGGAGACCCCGGGCAGGCTGACGGGCGGGCGCGTGGGCGCGGTGCGGGCGTCGGGTGAGTGCGGGCCCGTGCGCGGGCCGACGCGCCTGCACTCGCGGGTGACGCAGCCGGGTGCTGCGCGCGGTGGTCGTGCGCGTTCGCGCGAGGTGGCGGTTGCGGCGGCTGTAGCTGGCCGTTGCGGCCATGCGGGATTTAAATGCGGGCACGGGCGATGATGCCCGGCCCGCGAAAGCGTGATTTCTCTCTCTCTCTCTTTTTTCTTCAACTTCTTTCTGCTGTGCGAGAGAGAGAGAACAGAGAGGGAGAGAAACGGGGAGAGAGGGAGCGCGATAGAGAGAGAAAGAGAGAGAGAGACGCGGGAGAGAGGGAATCCGCGAGAGAGAGAGAGAGGGAAGGAGATTATGGGAGAGAGAGAAAAGAGATTACGGGAGAGAGAGAAAGAGAAACAGAGAGAGAACTGAGAGAGAAAGGGAGAGAGAGAGAGTAACGTAGGGGGTTCTTTGCCAAAAAAAAGGTTTTTTTTCTCTTTTTTTTCTTCAGTTTCTTCAATCGGGATATTTTGCTTCTCTCCTCCTTTTTTTTGTTTCTCTCTCTCTTCTTTTTTTTACTCTAGCAACTTAGAGAGAGAAAGGGAGAGATGTCAGGGACGTCGGGGTCGTCGGAGACGCCGTTGTTAGTCTCTGATACCAAAGATGACGCGGCGACGACGTGGAAAGGGATCGACAGGAACTCCTGACGGCACGGACGGGAACATATAGGTTGCTACCTCGCGCAGCTCGACCTCACGCCGGACGGTCTCACACCGGGCGACACACTCACACTCACAAAGAGGATGAGGGAAGGGAAGCACAAGAAGGGGCAAAATGCACCAACATGATGTTCTTTCATATAAACTTTCATATCTCGTAACACACCCTTAGCCTCCTATTTATAGGAGGAGACTATAACTATTACACCCATAAACTTTACAAATAGCATATATGTCCTTAGCCTAATAAACTAAACTCACCTACCTAACTTTTGACTTGGGGGGTTTTAACCAAATAAAATACACAAAACACACATATTTATTGACTATGACTTAGCCTAATAAGACGAAAGTAAAAATACATGTACTAATACATGTATTTTACACACAATACATAAATACGTACAATACAAATACACACAAATAAATATTATGCTCAGGACGTCGAGTCTTCAAACGAGTCTCCGAGCCATAAGCTCGGTGCAGTGGCGGTATGGCGTCGGCTCCGAGCATTGGGCCCAGTAGTGGGTACAATACAAATACACACAAATAAATATTATGCTCAGGACGCCGAGTCTTCAAACGAGTCGCCGAGCCATAAGCTCGGTGCACTGGCGGTGTGGCGTCGGCTCCGAGCATTGGGCCCAGTAGTGGGTACAATACAAATACACACAAATAAATATTATGCTCAGGACGCCGAGTCTTCAAACGAGTCGCCGAGCCATAAGCTCGGTGCACTGGCGGTGTGGCGTCGGCTCCGAGCATTGGGCCCAGTAGTGGGTACAATACAAATACACACAAATAAATATTATGCTCAGGACGTCGAGTCTTCAAACGAGTCGCCGAGCCATAAGCTTGGTGTAGTGACGGTGTGGCGTCGACTCTGAGCATTGGGCCCAGTAGTGGGCCCGGTGTCCCCACCATTCCTCTCATTGGCCCCCCAAAAGTTAAAATGACTGTTTTATGTCAAAAAAGGATGTCCCATGTCAGACTCGTACGGTCCCATGTCAGATCTATCTAGCCTGCTTTTTCGCTCGACTAAAAAATATAGGCGCGAAATATTTTGTTACAGGAATAAAACGTTTTGTTACAAGAATGAAACATTTTGTTTGACTACAGAAATGAACGAATGAAATATTACGTAAAAATGAAACATTTATTATAGGAATGAAATATTTGCTATAAGAATAAAACACTAAGAAATGAAACATTTTGTTATAAAAATAAAATATAAAAAAATGTTTCAATTCTATACTAAATGTTTCATTCATATAGTAAAATATTTCAGTCCTACAAAATATTTCACTCATGTGCTTTCTCGCCGAGTGAAAAAATGGGCCAGACGTACACGGGGCCGTACGGGTCTAACGAGGGGTGTCCTTTTTGGGGCGAAAATAATCATTTCAACTTTTTCTGAGCCAACGAGAGGGGAGGTTACAATTTGAGTTGATTTTGTGCACCGGATTCGGTGCACAAAGCATTACTCTTCATTTATATATAAACTACTCAAAGGAACTCGCTGCGCCCGTAATAAAAATTAAAAAAATAAAACTATGCTATATTATAAAAATATACATGACTAAACTTTGTCAATATATTAGTCATATTATTTTTTAAAGTTTAAAAATAAAATTAATTTGTAGAAGTAAAATTATTTAAAAACGTTTGAAAAAAAGTGAGTTTGATTTTTAAAGTAGACAAATATAAAAGAATCAAATTCTTAAGTTAGAAAGATTCAAAAATTTGAAAAATATAACTATAAAATATTAGACATAACTTATCTATTTAAAATATTTTTTAATAATCTGACATTTAATGGCACCAAATAATGTATAGTTCATGATGATAAAATTTACATTCTCATCATTACCCTTGGAATACATAAAAATATTTCCATCAATGTCTTTAGAAATAAATAAAATTTAGTTCTTATTAATATTTAAGGTCAGTGACATTTAGAAGATAAAATGAATTAAGAATCATTCAACTAAGGTTCTATGAATCAAACTTATGGAATCTAAAATGCACAACTAAGAAATATGACTATATTTAATGCGAATACATAATGAGATGTAAATGGCTTAACAAATTGAAAGAGAAAAATGACTTGAAAAATTATGTAACATAGTATTAGATTGCTAACAGTTCTCGTGATTGACGTGTAGTTTCTCTTCACAAGTCATACTCTATGTCTCACGAAGGTGATGAAACGTCTAGAGATAAAGGTGAGGAGATATTTTTGAGTTCGTATTTTCTATTCCAAACAGTTATTCATTGTCGTAAGTTTGTAACCTCCCGATGAGATATGGGCTAGACTCTTAGATAGATAATAGGGTGTTTGGGAATAATTTTTTTTAAAAAGTTATTTCTATCTAAAAAATTG
Organism: Amorphophallus konjac; assembly: GCA_022559845.1. Taxonomy (NCBI): domain Eukaryota; kingdom Viridiplantae; phylum Streptophyta; class Magnoliopsida; order Alismatales; family Araceae; genus Amorphophallus; species Amorphophallus konjac. Next base: position 529,358,431 of record CM040121.1, read on the forward strand.
TGTCAACATAATTTTTAATTTAAAATTTAAAATTGATGAAAGCTGACACTTCCTGTTTAGCAACAATGTCATAATTTTTAAAATTTATGTAGACCTGTTTGGCAGACAACTCTCCATAATTTAAAAATTATTAAAGTAACATTTCAATAGAGACTGTTATCATTCATAAATAATAAAAAAACTATAACATGAGATTTCGAACATGATGTTTAAAAAATATATAATCATCAACATCAGTGTCTCTTATTCACATAATCCTCTCACATTTCCAATGCTATTCTATTCCGAAGTTGTTTACCAAGATGACGTTGTATATTTTGTATTGTTAAACTCTGTTGTTCTTCAAATCTGATTCTTTCTTGACGTCTTCGTCTTACTTCTCTATCAATATCTGCACCATGTTCTCGTTCAATTTGTATCCAGGTTTCATCAAATTTATAGAATGCTAATATCACATTCATCACATCTCATAATAATAACGCATACAATCAATCAACTCTTACAAAATGAGAACCTGCTGTATTCAAAGACAATAATCTACAATAAACAAAACATGTGATAATGCAAAAAAAATTAGGAAAATAATTAATTGTCCTATACTTCCTACACAAATCCGATTAATTATCCCCAAGATGTAACTTCAACCATTCTAAACGAGTTGCATTATCAAATTTCAAGAATACAAGATAAGCATTGTCTCTCCTAATCAAATCAGTTGCTCTAGCTTTCTCGGAAATAGTGAGATTCATTGTCATGATTAATTTCACACATTGCTGAATCATTTCATGGGAGGAAGGTATTGATGACTTTTTGAACTCTTGAGTTGCCTCCATCATTGCTGCAGGTAAAGATGTTTGGTCTTTCGACCTCCTTCTTTTTGACTTTTCATTTGAAACAACAGATTCTTTACCCAGACTACGTTTCTCAATACTCCGCACAAACTTAAAATCAGGACTTGATGCTAAACTATCTTCATCTTTTGTCAAATCAACATGTGTTTCATGAGGAGGTGTCATGTATGGATTGACAGCTTCAGATGTTTCTGTACGTGGAAGTGTATTTTGCTGCCTACTTCCATCTACTTTAGTACCTATAAATTTTTTAAAAATAAATAAATATATATAATAAAACTTAAATATTTACATTTAATAAATAAAAGGGAGAGAAATAATACCATCAAATATTTCATACCACTCATTATATAGTGGTATAGTGACTCGTCGCCATACCCTTGCTTCATGATGTTTCTGAAATATACCAAAATAATTTTTATATCTCTCTCAACTTATACATCAAATAAAATATTTTATCGTAGAATTAATTTCTTACCTGAATATAAGCATCCCAGACTTCATCAATAGCAACAAATGTATTCAATACCGGGTTGAAACCAAAGCCACTTGCATTGAGTATATTCTTTATTACAACATAATCATTCTTCATCACCTGGACTCGAGCTTTCAATTGTTTTGTAGTAGCATTCAGTCCAAACTTATTGTTAAATTTTGATCGCATTGCTTCCCATGCTTCGGGCTTCCAACTAGTTGATGCCCTTTTTCCAACTCGATGATATTCTACTAATATTTTAGTTAAAAAAGCTGAACGAGTGTCATCCCACCTCAACCTTTCATTAGGAGCATTTGCCGAGGAAACTTGTGTTTAAGACATCATATCTATCATGTGTTAAAATAATAATTCAACATCTATCATTTGTGAATTTATATGACTCATAATAACGAGATAACAATCTAGTTCATTTGTAAATTTATATGACTCATTTGTTTTCTTATATTATAAAACATTATACAAGAAACTCAATTCAAATAATAAAATAATGCATATAGCAAAGTTGTTCTCATATATGGATATGAAAATAATTAGGATAACAAGGACAGACCACATTTATACAGAGGGATCAGGGGGAGGGATGTAGTGTATGATGGCTTGCATGCACATGGCATGCACCCATTTGATGATCGAGGCAAAAGGACCAAGTTCAAGGTCAACTTCATCTGTCGGCATTTATTTTTTTGGAATTTCTTGGGGGTTAGCAAAACTTAGGTGGTGTTCCCTTGGATGCCATGTCAGCAATTGACCATAGAATTTCTTTGAAGTTCTTCAGTATTGCTGATTGGGGATTGGACAAATGTTTCTATACTTTACATTATTCCATCTAGGTTGATTTTAGAAAAGATTACCTTTTTCCCTTTTCGTAAATGATGAAGAGCCATGGCTCTAACTATACAATTTCCCCGGTCAATGATTATGGTGCCTCTCAATATTAGGTAACTGCATGTATTATTTTTCATTAAACTAGACAAAAATAACTCAGAGAATTTATAAACTATCTTCCATTTAGTGTGTTTTCCAGTCGATTTATTGTAGATAGAACTTGATGCACAGTCATATAGTATTCTTGCTAAAGGTTATGTTCGTGCGGGGGAACCTGATAAAGCTGAGGCTCTTCTAATAACAATGGAGGAATACGATATGCGCCCAAATGTCGTAATCTTTACCACTATCATCAGTGGGTGGCATAGTTTGAAAGGTCTTAAGGCAGTTGTGAGACGCTTTCTGAAAGCCTCACAAGGCGTAAGTCTTAAGGCACAATGAGGCGTAAGCCTCAATAGACTAATAAAATAATCTTAAAATTATAAAAGAGCTAAAAGCAATATTGATTTTCTTATGTTAATGCTATATCAGCTCAATGATAGATTCATGATATTTCAAAAGTACTCAATTATGAACTAATTGTCTAACATAGTTGATTCGGGACCCTTCCCCTATTGGGGGAGGTCTCGAGGTTAAACCCAGTTATCCCCTCCTCGTTAAAAAAAAGTGCCTAGTGATAAAAAGGTAGTGAATTATGTTTTTAAAGGTAATAAAAGAAGCATAAGTCTCGGGTCTATCTTACAACACCCCATTACATCACATTTTCAAGTGATGCACAAGTTTCAAGTAAGTGTCTTGAGACAATGAAGGCGTTGAGACGTATCACTTCAATCAAAATAAGACGTAAGTCTCAAGTAGAAGGCATGAGGCGCAAGCCTTAAGGCATTTTATAATGCCTCACCTTGAGGCTTAAGCCTTAGTGCCTTGAGACGCTGCCTTTTTAAAATATGGTGGGTGGTGCAGTGCAACCAACATGGAAAATGCTACGAGGATTTGCAGGAAAATGGGTGAATCTGGAGTTAACCCCAACATAAGGACCTTTGAATGGGGGCGGTGTGGTGCAGGCCACGGGGGAGGGAAAGGGGAAAGGGACAGGACACGGGGGAGGGCTAGTATCGGGAGGACGATGCCGTTGTGTGCTGCCGCTACGTGATCCCGGGAGGAGGACGATGCCGTTGTCGCTGAGTGATACCGGGATGCCGCTGCGTGATACCGGGATGCCGCTGCCGCTGTGTGATACCAGGAGGACGATGCCGCTGCGTGATGCCGGGAGGAGGACGATGCCTTTGCGTGACGACCGACAGTGGTGACGAAGACACCGCAGGTGAGAGAGGAGGTGACGAGGTGAGAAGGGATGGGAGGAAGTCGCGCGACGTCGAGCGTCCTTAACAAAAAAATTGGTATGGAGTTGTTTTTTTTAAAGAGATTTCAATAGAGTAAGATTCTCTCCTAAAAATGAAGAAGTAACTACCAAACGTGGTTAGTGAGATCTATGTTTCTATTTTTAAATTTGAGAGAGAAAAAATAGAGAAAAAACATAACCAAACACCCCATAAAGGGTTTCACTTGTGAGAGTTTTAGACGTAAAGAGTCTAATTCCTTATTGTATTATTATAAATTCCGTAGGAAAGAGAAAAAATGTGAGTCATAGAAATTTAAACCGGAAGAGACACATAATTGAACTGGAGAAAAAAGTCGAACAATTCTAACTGAACCGGAAGAAAAAATTTGGACAATTCTAACTGAAACGGAGGACACATAACTAAACTGGAGGAAAAAATTAGACAATTCTAACTGAACCGGGGGAAAAAATTGGACAATTCTAATTGAACCGGAGGAAAAAATCAGATAATTATAACTGAACTGGAGGACACATACCTGAATCGAAGGAAAAAAATAAGACAATTCTAATTGAACCGGAGGAAAAAAATCGGATAATTCTAACTTAACTGGAGGAAAAAAATCAGATAATTCTTACTGAACCAGAAGTAAATTGGAGGGAAAAAATCAGACAGTTCTAAGTAAATCGGAAGAAAAAAAATTGAATAATTCTAACTAAGTCGAATGACACGTAACTGAACCGGAGGAAAATAATCAGACAATTCTTTTATAGCATATAAGATAGAGATATGTCGTATAAATATTTTTAGTTATCATATTAGCCTTGAGAGTAAGCCTCGCAGTGCCTTAATTTTTTTATTTTTTTGAATTTTTTTGAAGTGGTCTCTAAATTATCCTAATTTGAAGTAGTTTATTATCTAAAAAGAAATACAAAAATAGATCAAATAAATAGTGTTAGATTTATTGTTTTAAAAATCATCCTATTTTATTTTTAATTTTTTAGATAATTAGATGGTAACATGATTTGCACTCTAAATTAAAATATTATGTGACATTTTTTAAAAAATAAAAGTACTGTACATCTAGAGTGTGTAGCACACCCTGACTGTGCAGTAAGTCAAACTCTAGCTTGATGGTGCTTTGGGCCTAGGATCGTCCAAGTGTTGGGGCGGTTTGAAGTCCCATTAAGTCATGCCCTGATTTTAAAGAGAAATTTACGAGTCCGATTTTTAATTTATGGCCTGGCCTTACCGCCTGACCTAACATTCATGGGCCGGACTTGGACTTCGTAAGGTATGCCTTCCTAGCTCTAGATTCCTTATGGCGCGTTTGAAATTTCAATGGGATGAATTATGAAAATAGCTTCCAATCATTGGAAGGCTCTTTGTGGGAGACAAATACATTAATGCTCAAAAAGTTGATCTCCCATTTCAAAAGTGGATTCCTAAGGTTAGAGAGAGATAGAAACAATAAGGTGGCTTTTCTCTCAAATTTAAAAGCTCCTTTTGGTAAGATTTTGAAAAGAAGAAGTAGATTTTAATCATTGAAGTGGAGTCCACATGTTTCATAATCTCTCACATCAAAATTCACCTCTTCTCACACCTTCTCAAACGCGTCCTTAGATGTAAATCCTAACATTATAGCATGTGTAAAGTTCATACTTCAAAAATGAATTATATTTGTGTACGACATGTTAATTTTATTAGGAAAGAATATAATCTCTCGTCAACGAAAACTTAGGCGTGTATGTTATTCTTGGTGGGAGTATGGGCATGGATATGTTAAAATGTACATGACAACAAGTGAAATGTCTTATTTCTTATAAACTAGGTCAGGCTTAACTCGCCTTTCTTCGAGTCAAGTTTAAACCAGGTCTTTTCGGATTCGAGCTAAAACCAATCCTAACATTTTCAAACAAGAAGATCTGACCTAAACTTTTAAGATAAGACCTATTAATTCAAGCCCAAATGTTTAAAAATAAAATGTTTATTAGATTCCATAAGGGTCACTTTATTTTCGGGGTAGGATAGCGTGAATACGCTACCCGATGAGAGAGAGCACGTGGGCCCCACGTGTATCTCTCACACACATTCTCCTTACTCGGGGACAGGTAGCACATTCGACCATCTGGGGTCGAACTCGCTATCCAACCCCGGTTTCAAAGTGCCCCTAAAACAGTTTGGGTTTGCTCAGTTCAAGCTTTAACTGGATGAGTTTGAACTCTAACTTGTACTTAGTCAATTAGGCCCTCTTTGATGTAGAAATAGATCTGCTTAGGATGACTTAACCTGACTCGGATGAGTTATTCTGATTTGAATCATTTTTATTTAATCGAGGTCAGATGGAGATTAAGATGAAATTTGTGATTCTATGAGGAGAGAGAGAACAAGTCACTCGGAGTTAGTTAAGGGGTGAGGACGAGTACATCACCTCGAGACGTCATCCTGAGTGACGTATTCGCCTCCACCCCATTCCGATATTAAATTGGCCCTTAGTGAATCCAAAGAAAGCCAACTATGATGACGCGGACGGCGTCGGGAGATGGATCGACGGCAACTCATGACGGCACAGAAGGGAACAAATAACTTGCTACCTCGCGCAGCTCGGTCTCACGTCACACGGTCTCACACCGGGCCACACTCAAACTCACAAAATGAGAAAGAGGGAAGGGAAATGCAAGAGGGGAGGGCTCTCACACACAAAACAATCTTTCATTCAATCTTATCATATCATACGTAACACCCTTAGCCCCATATTTATAGGGAAGGCCATAACAACAATACCCTCAAAGTTTCACTAATTGTGTTTATACTCTAGCCTAATAAAATAAAACCCACCCACCTAACTTTTGACTTGTGGGTTTTAATCAAATAAAATACACAAAATACACACGTCTTTTGACTAACTGATGCGCGGAAAACGCACGTCGTTAATACGCCCCGTTATCAAATTACAATATCCGGCCCACAAATTAAATAAATAGAATAGTTAAGTGATGAGACCGAGTCGAATCCACAGGGAGAAGTAGATTAGAAAGTTGAAAACCTTGAGTTTTTAAGATTTAAAAATCAAGAGAATTGAATTTAAACCGCCTTAGAAAGATTGGGATGTAATTTAGAAGGGTGGAATTGATAGAAGAACAAATAGACAATTATAATAAAACTAAGGTGAACTAGGAAGAGAAATAACTTTTAAACCAGACACAATTAGAAGAAGTGGAAGAAATGAAAGTTGTAGAGAATAAAAAGATGAAGAAGTTTGATGAAGAACACAGAATCAGAGAACAAGAGGAAGACAGTGAAAAACGTGAAAAATTAAGATCTATTGGTTCGAATGAACAGTAAAATGGCTGAAATCAGAACAGTGATAACTTAATTATAACTCTCAAAATAAGAAGATTTAGAAGACGTGGTAGAAGAATAAAAGTTAGATCTACAGGTTAGGAACAACTTTCATGAAGAACTCAGAGTACATATATGATTGAAAAGACTTCAAAATGAAGAAATGGCAGGAGGTATCAACTCGGATGAATAGTAACCACGTAGAACAACACTTAAGAAAACTGGAAATAACTTTCAACCTAAAAGGAATTAGAAGAAATGATAGAAAGAGAAGTTGAAGAACACTTAAAGATGAACAACTTTCATGAAGATACAAAAATGAAATGGAGATCACACAATCTTATAAATTGATTATGAAGAGCCAAAAATGGCTAAGAGTACAATGAAAGTATTCAATACAAACTAACAACAAACTTCAAAACTTAAATACAAAGCTCTCAAAATCTTCTCCTACCAAAGCCACAAAGCAAGAACTTCAAGAACACTTACAAATCTTAGCAATCCATAGCTTCCTACTCCTTGCTATCCTCTCTTAACCTCCCTTTCATTACAATTGAACCCCTTTATATTGGGTAACACAACAACCCTTTAGCTAATATGAACACGTCTTGTTTCTTTTGTTGACAATTCCTACTCTTGTTGACTTGGAATTGTGTGATAGCATGTGTTGCACACTTTTCTAATTTTTTTGATTTTGTCTAATTTTTCTGGCCTTTTTCTCCTTCTTTTTCTCTTCTTTCTCTCTCTTTCTCTCTCCTGGCCGGCCGCGTGCGCCCGTGCGCCGGCTGCCTGCCTCTTTCCTCCTTTGCGCCGCGTGTGCCAGTGGCGCCGCCGCGGTGCGCCGCCCTCGCCTTCCTCGCGGCTGCGCCGCGATGCACCTGCGGGGCCCGCCTCTGACTGCGGGGAGCGCTGAGCCGCCTCCCCCTTCCGCCTCGTCGACCGCGCCCGCGTGGGCGCGGTGTGCCCACCGTGTTGACCGCGCCCATGGGCGCGCCGTCTCCTACAAACACACGCACACACATCACTTGCACACATACACACCCGTTAGTTAGATATATATATATATATATATATATATCTTATAAAATCACTAAAAATAGTAAATAAATCTATTTTTTCTATTTTTTTCTAATTTATTTTTCTTTTCTTTTTGAACAAGTCCTTAGATTTTTGGCCCATTTTCAAAAATATATATATATATTTTTATTTTCTTTATTTTCTTATTTTTTTCCGTTTTGAATGCTTGCATAAATAAGCAAATATCTTTATTAACATTATTTAATTTTCAACAATTAAATATTTTACTCTAAATTAACAATAAGTGTGATATGTGTATATTTATTATTATTTAAGCTCATAAAAATATATATAATCATGAATTAATAGGTAAAAATACATACTTATCACACCCCCTAACTTACTCATTGCTAGTCCCTTAACAATGCAAATAATAAAAATTTGTTTGGACCAACAAGAGTTTAAAATATCCATGCCTCATTTCTAGATCATCTTTCATAGAGTCAACTAAAGATTAGGAATCTGGAATCATTATCACATATTAGCCTTACGTAGGAAATTCAGGTACATGATCAAGAATTCTAATCAAAATTCAGTAGCACTTGTGCATGTGTAATACTAAATTCACAGTAGAGACAATTGCGTCCTCCAGTTGCTATTCCGAATAAATGCCTTTCAATTCTGCACTTCTTAATTAGAGCGTTCAGCATAATAGCTTTGTTTGTCTGCCTTATTGCTATGTCCATTTTGGGATCTCTTTTCCTTTTTTTCTTTTTTTTTCTTTCTACTTTTTTTTCTATACACACATGATGATGCACTACCCTTCACTGGTTTACGCGAACCTCAACACGTCTTAGTGAAGTAGGCCCGGTTACACAGATCAAAGTTCCCTTTTTCTTTTGACGCGAACCTCAACACATCTTAAGTGAAGTAAGCCCGGTTACTCAGAATCGGAGCATTTTTCATGGTATTTTTTCAAATTTTTTTCAATAGATAACATGGCAGAAAGCTTATAAAAGATATCTTCCTCAAAAAGCGCAGAATATCAGGCAATATACCTAAAATAGCAGAAGGCTTGTCCTACTTGTTTCATTAGCGTGCAAAGTGATTTTTATTTTTCTAAAGTGCACATGAACTTTAAAAAGATTCTTATATCGATTTTCCATTGCTAGATTAAATAATCTTTCATCATCCTTATCCAGTCATTTCTATTCCAGAATTACTTTCAATGGAAGCATGAATCATGAAACTCAAAATGGGTTGAAAAAAATGAGGTTGTATATGAATGCATGTGCAACAAATGAGGTTGTATATGAATGCATGTGCAACATGATTTCCGTCCCCCCAACTTAAATGACATTGTCCTCAATGACATGAAAAATGGAATAATAGAACAATGTAGACATTATATGTTTGGAAAAGAATGGGACAACCTGATGTGTACTTCGACGGCCTTGGTGTTTGAGAGGCGGTACTTGGCTTTGAAAATCGGAGCAACAGAGTAAGCAATCAGCTTTCTCCCCCCAACTTATCCTTTATTCAAATCTATAAAATAAACACAAAACCACAATAAAAACTTGAGTTGCCTCCCAAGAAGCTATTTATTCTCACACAGAAATCACAAAAATTTTGGGTTGCCTCCCAAGAAGCGCTTAGTTTAACGTCTTCAGCCAGACATATTACAGTTCACTAACCAACGGGTGGCATTCAGAATGAGCCACCAAATGATCTTATCCTCCGATAAATTCCAGCCCGTGTACCATTGGAGGAAAAGATTATACCTCGATGCATGTGGGTTAGAAGCATGCCAAGGTGGGTCTAAGAATTTGGATGGACCCCCCTCGGTCAGAAAATGGTGGAGGAATTATCATAGCTTCAATTACAAAATATTCCTATGTATGTTTAAGGTCCTTATAAGTATTAAACACATCAATGCGGACCTTAATTTTTCTCAACTTTTCTCCTTCATCCTCACTTTTAAGATGTACTTGCGTATTGTTTAGGTGAGAGAGGATAAGGGTGTTATGGATTTTTGGGCAATCTACCACATGGCCAGTGTCAAGGAGATAAGGAGGATTAGGAATGAAATCAGTGCGCTCCTCAACACAAGAATTCACAGAAGGCTCATATGGATCTAACCAGTTGGTGAGTTGTAGAATATTTGGAATGATTATGGATTCACCAAGGTTAGGGATGGGGAAAAGATCCACATCCTTCTCTAAATCATGAGATGCCCAATCAGAGTGACTTTTCAGTGGAGTACCTGGTTCCTCAATTATCTAAGAAGATGGATTTATGTATACACTTAATTCACCCTCCACACTCATATTTTCATCATCATGTACTTGGAAAGAAGATTCATCAAATTTAGGAATGACAAGTAATGGAATTTGGTCATTGACTGGCAAATCATCATCCTCTTCTTCTCCCCCCAACGACTCAAGATTATCATAATCCTCTTCACAAATAGAATGGGGTTTAGGCTTCTCAGGCTGCTCTTCCTTTACATCCTCCTCATAAGACTCTTCCATGATCCCCTCAAAATCAACAGTGATATGAGTGATAGATTGGGGAATCATAGGTTGAACATATGGATTTTCATCGTTATCACGTCCATCAAATCCAGGAAGTTGGTCCTCAAGACTTATAGTGGAGTTGCTAGGCATTGGATCGACTTCCATTTGTATGATGTTTTTAGCAACCCGACTCACATGAGCCTCAAAGTTTTGTAGTTGTTCTTGGAAGGCTTGTTGTTGAGTCTGGAAGAGCCGTGTCAATTGATCAAACATCTCCTCCTTATGCAAATCTGTGTATGGAGGAGATAGATAAGTGGGCTGAGAGTCAGATTGTGATGGATAGTAGTTTGAAGGGTACTCAGTCCGAGAATGAGATGGTGGAGAGTGTATGGGTTGCCCTCCATAATAGGGTTGATCATAAGAATCATTTGGGTATGGGGCCCAATTTTGAAAATCTTGTTCTTGAGGACTTTGGCCTTGATCCTGATAAGACTCCCAAGAAGAATCATGTTGATCTCTCCAGCTAGAATTAAAGTTGTTTGGACATGGGTCAAAATAAGGTGTGGAGAGGTCTTGAGACATGTGGGTTTGTCTTGCTTGGTCCATCTAAGAGATCGTTGGTTGATTTTCCCAGCTAGAGGTATAAGTATCTAAAGGTGATTCATAATCGGGCTGAAAAAACTGTTGATCATATTGGGCTTGCTCTGGGAGGAAAGGTAGATCATGGCCCCCAAACTGAGTGGTTGGAACATGGTCCTGGGTAAACGATGGAAACTGGGCCATCATAGGTGACGTGATCTCATTTTGGGCCGACCACGAATATGGATAGTCATAAGAGGTCGGGTTGTTTTGGGTGAGGAATGAGTGTGGATTTGGGCAACCACCTACATAATGGGCCGGGTTATCCCACATGTGATCATTATTATAGTGACTAGGTGGTATGAAGTGGTTTTGATCCATGGCTAGAAATTGATCAAATTTATGAGCCAATTGGTCAAACTTGTCCAACTTATGTGCCCAATCCATAGATTAAAATTTATGCCCTCACCATTTTTTTGTAGATTTTATTTTTTTTTGATTTTTTTTATACAAACAAATTATCAAACAAAGTCCAACTTAGATTCACCATCAAACTTATCCACCGGCCAGGTAACAGGTGTGGAAGTGGGAGGCTCCTCTTGCTTTCATAAGGTCCTAATTAAAGAACCACTTTTCCGCTTACAGCGTTTGCCGTTGACCTCTAGCCTTAGACACCAGTTTCAAAGATGATAGTGATCCCAAATTATGCCTTTTTTATATTTTTGGTTGTCTATATATATATATATATATATATATATATTAGTTAGTGAACTGAGCTAGTCCACCATTTTTTTATTTCTTCTTTTTTTTATTTTTTTAAGAACATTTTTAAGCATGAAAACTAATTACATATTGAAAGTAAAAACAAAGAAACTAAATCTATAGAAAGAGGGTAAGAGTACTAACCTTAATCGCATTCCCTCATTCTTTATTAGACAAATGAAAAATAACAAGATTAAAGGATAAAGAAGACTTACCTCGAGGAGACATAACATTTGTTTGTGGCTTTTTCAACATTTTTATTTTTTTTATTTTTGATGATTTTTCTACAAGGATCAGAATGAGCAGCAATATATATATAAAATAAAGCACAAAGTTATCAACTTCCAATTCATACCCTCCCCGGCAACGGCGCCAAAATTTGATGCGCGAAAAACGCACGTCGTTAATACGTCCCGCTATCAAATTATAATATCGGCCCACAAATTAAATAAATAGAATAGTTAAGTGATGAGACCGAGTCGAATCCACAGGGAGAAGTAGATTAGAAAGTTGAAAACCTTGAGTTTTAAGATTTAAAAATCAAGAGAATTGAATTTAAACCCCCTTAGAAAGATTGGGATGCAATTTAGAAGGGTGGAATTGATAGAAGAACAAATAGACAATTATAATGAAACTAAGGTGAACTAGGAAGAGAAATAACTTTTTAAACCAGACACAATTAGAAGAAGTGGAAGAAATGAAAGTTGTAGAGAATAAAAAGATGAAGAAGTTTGATGAAGAACACATAATCAGAGAACAAGAGGAAGACAGTGAAAAACATGAAAAATTAAGATCTATTGGTTCGGATGAACAGTAAAATGGCTGAAATCAGAACAGTGATAAATTAATTATAACTCTCAAAATAAGAAGACTTAGAAGAAGTGGTAGAAGAATAAAAAGTTAGATCTACAAGTTAGGAACAACTTTCATGAAGAACTCAGAGTACAAATATGATTGAAAAGATTTCAAAATGAAGAAATGGCAGGAGGTATCAACTCGGATGAATAGTAACCACGTAGAACAACACTTAAGAAAACTGGAAATAACTTTCAACCTAGAAGGAATTGGAAGAAATGATAGAAAGAGAAGTTGAAGAACACTTAAAGATGAACAACTTTCATGAAGACAAGAAAATGAAATAGAGATCACACAATCTTGTAAATTGATTATGAAGAGCCAAAAATGACTAAGAGTACAATGAAAGTATTCAATACAAACTAACAACAAACTTCAAAACTTAAATACAAAGCTCTCAAAATCTTCTCCTACCAAAGCCACAAAGCAAGAACTTCAAGAACACTTACAAATCTTAGCAATCCATAGCTTCCTACTCCTTGCTATCCTCTCTTAACCCCCCTTTCATTACAATTGAACTCCTTTATATAGGGTAACACAACAACCCTTTAGCTAATATGAACACTTCTTGCTTCTTTTGTTGACAATTGTTGCTCTTGTTGACTTGGAATTGTGTGCTAGCATGTGTTGCACACTTTTCTAATTTTTTTGATTTTTCTGGCTTTTTTCTCCTTCTTTTTCTCTTCTTTCTCTCTCTTTCTCTCTCCTGGCCGGCCGCGTGCGCCCGTGCGCCGGCCGCCTGCCTCTTTCCTCCTTTGCGCCGCGTTCGCCAGTGGCGCCGCCGCGGTGCACCGCCCTCGCCTTCCCCGCAGTTGCGCCGCGGTGCGCCTGCGGGGCCCGCCTCTGACTGCAGGGAGCACTGAGCCGCCTCCCCCTTCCGCCACGTCGACCGCGCCCACGTGGGCGCGGTGTGCCCACCGTGTTGTCTCCTGCAAACACACGCACACACATCACTTGCACACACACACCCGTTAGTTAGATATATAAATAAATAAATAAATAAATAAATATATATATATATATATATATATATATATCTTATGTATATATCTTATAAAATCACTAAAAATAGTAAATAAATCTATTTTTTCTATTTTTTTCTAATTTGTTTTTCTTTTCTTTTTGAACAAGTCTTTAGACTTTTGGCCCATTTCTAAAAAAATATATATATTTTTATTTTCTTTATTTTCTTATTTTTTCCGTTTTGAATGCTTGCATAAATAAGTAAATATCTTTATTAACATTATTTAATTTCAAAAATTAAATATTTTACTCTAAATTAACAATAAGTGTGATATGTGTATATTTATTATTATTTAAACTCATAAAAATGTGTATAATCATGAATTAATAGGTAAAAATACATACTTATCACTAGCCTAATAAGACAGTACACACAAATACAAACAAATACGTGTATCACTCAATACACACAAATACGATGAGTCTTCAGGAAGTCGGATCTCCGAGCCATAAGCTCGGTGCAGCGTTGGCTCCGAACATTGGGCCCGGTAGTAGGCCCGGTGTCCCCACCAACCCTCCCGGGGCGGTTGGAACTCGACTCCGTCGAGTAAGGGGGAACACTGCTGTGGTAGTGCTCCAGCAGATCTGGATCGAGGCGTTGGAGATCTTCCCGGCTGATCCAGGAATCATCTGATGGTGGACGGTCTCGCCAGCGGACAAGATAGCACTGGTACACCCTGCTCCGTGTAGTGGTCACCTACTCATCTACTATCCTCTCAATGTGCTCGCGCGGTGCTCTCAAAGCTGTGTGACGCACATGGGTGGGCTCACTCTCAATGGGAGGAGAAGACTTGAAAGGGTCACTAGGAATCGATGTGGGTTCCTTGTAGGCCACTAGGTCTGCCACATTAAAAGTCGAACTAATCCCATATTCGAGAGGTAAGTTCACAACATACACATTGGAGCCAATCTTCCGCAGGATAGGGAAGGGACCATCACTACGGGCTTGTAACTTTTTAACGGCTCCCGAGGGGAGTCGTTCGGGCCGGACCCGTACCATAACCAAGTCACCTTCTTGAAATTCATGGTGACGCCCATGTGAATCAGCCAATTTTTTATAAGTCTCATTACTGAGGTTGATTTGCTTGCTAATTGACTCATGCATACTCTTGACATGCTATGCAAACTCCTCAGCTGACTTGGACATCCTAGACTCGAGGGGAAGGGGAATGAGATCTACAGATTTCCTAGGTTTGTATCCATGCACGATCTCAAATGGACTCATACCTATGGACCGATTGACCGAACTGTTGTATGTAAATTCGGCTCTAGGCAAGAGAAGATCCCAGGTGCCCGAATGATCCCCTACAAGACACCTCAAGAGATTCCCTAGACTCCTATTAATTGACGACCTCTGTTTGCCCATCGGTTTGTGGGTGATAGGCAGTGGAGAATTTGAGTTTGGTGCCAACTAGGTGCCAAAGTGTCTTCCAGAAGTAACTAGTGAACCGGACATCTTGGTCAGACACGATGGTTTGGGGGAGACCATGCAGACGCACGACTTCATCAAAGAATAAGTGGGCTACTCTAGATGTATCAGATGTTTTGGAACATGCAATGAAGTGGGCCATCTTAGAGAACCTATCAATGATAACAAAGATGGAATCATGCTTGTGAGCAGTGCGAGGTAAACCAAGGATAAAATCCATACTCACATTAACCCAAGGTCGATCAGGAACGGGGAGAGGAGTGTAGAGACCAGTGTTCTGTTTGACCTGTTTGGCCATTGTGCATGTCCTACACTGGACTATAATCTTGGCCACATCTTTCTTCGGGCCAGGCCAATAGAAATGCTCCTCCATAAAATGGATGGTCTTGTTACGGCTAAAGTGACCAGCAAGACCTCCAGCATGAATTTCCCAAATTAGGAAGTCCCGAACAGAAGTCCTCGGGACACAGAGTTGCTGCCCTCGAAATAGAAAACCATCCTGGAGTAGATAGTTAGAAAAGACTGTCGAGGGTCCAGCGGACAGAGCAGAGTAGGCAGGGCCAAAATCAGGACACTCTCTATAGAGTTCCTTCATGCGGTCAAATCCGGTGACCTCTACCCGAATAGTGCAAAGAAGGGAGACCCTTCGACTTAAGGCGTCGGCCACCTTATTTTTCTTTCCAGCCTTATGTTTTAGGATAAACGTGAAAGACTGGAGGAATTCTACCCACCGACCATGTCTCGGGTTCAAGCCCTTCTGTGAGCTAAGGAATTTCAAAGTCTTATGGTCCGAGTATAAGACAAACTCTTGTGGTAAGAGATAGTTGTAGACACGCTAAAATTGACATTATTTTGAGTATATGTCATATTGCCGTGCAATGCCCCATTTGACCCTCAAATTAGCTTGTTTGAGTGATTTTTCTCACTTTTCTTGAATTTCTCCTATTTTTCCCTCATTTCCTCCTTTTCCCTATTTTTCTAGATTTTCTGGGCATTTATCTGAATATTTTGAAATTCACGACCTGGGTAAGGGCGTGTTTTTAAAACACGACCTGATCTAGGGCGTTTCTTGGAGAAAGGACGCCCACGCCTGAGGGCGTCAATTCTTCATGTTTGACCGGCTTCCCTGTTTTACATACTTGAAATTAACGCCCTTCCCAGGGGCGTGTCTTTTAAAGGTGGCTTTGCCTGAGGCGTGTTTTACATTTTTTTAAATATGGGGAGTTTTTATTTCTAAAATTGGTTTTGAAAGAAACGCCCTTGTGCAGGGCGTGTTTTTAAGAAACGCCCTCTGGGCAGGTCGTCAATTCAACAATTGACGCCCTGGTCCAGGTCGTGTTTCACTTTTGTGCTCCGAACGAACGCAGCCTTTCCCAGAGAGACTCCTACTTCGTTTGGGCTCTTGCCCAGCTTAATCCTCCCCTATTTGGGCTCTTGCCCGTTCTTATCTCTTCCTCCTTTGGACTCTTCCCTCCTTATCTCTTTTTCTATCTTATTAATAGAGCTTCTGAGCTCTGTTGATCGGTTGGACTCCGGAGGCTTCTTTCCCCATTATTTTTCTTTGTTATTTTTCTGTCCCTTCCTCCGTTCTTCTTCCTTCTGTTTTGTTTGTTTGTCTGTTTTTCTTTTTCTTTTTTCTTTCTTCTCACGTAGGTGCTGTTGCTGTGGCTGAAGGAGGAACTTCCCATGTTAACTTCATCATCCTTTTGAAGTCTTCTCCCCATCGAGCATTTAAAGCCAAGCAACAGGCTTTTCTATTTTTCCTTTTGATTCTTCTGCTATTTTTATCATCATTAGTTCATATACATGCATGTCCATGTTCATGTTTATATATTTTTAACTCAACCACATTGAGTATCTCCCCTTAGTGCAACTCTTGCACTCTTTCCCCTTATTCATATTTTACATCTTCATTCATCATATTTCTCCATACCCTTTTTGCATAGGGGTTTAAGGGCAACCACCCTTAAGGTGTGTTCTTGCACAATTTTCATGCTCATATCTTTTAAGAATTTGATGCTACACTCCCCATATTTTTAATCCATATTCTTTTGGTGTTTGTGTCTTTTTTTGCAAGGGAAATCAAAAAGAAGAACTCTCTTCGTCGACCGGCCGATCTAGAAGAGAAAGGAGCACTCACAATCCCCGCGTTTAAAGGTATTTTTCGCGATCCCTCCATGATTTTCATTATTATCTTTTGAGGCCTCGTGTCTCTGGCGATCACAAATTCCCCTTAGCACCTCGTGCTATTTCATGCTTATTTATTCATATTCTTAATTTTTCCTTAAGTGGATTTCTAATTAGGATCCTACAAATTGGCGATCACGGTGGGACCCCTATTGTTCTCTTTTTTGATTACCCCTTTCCCCTTTGGCACCCTCGCGTGCCCTTTCCCTTTGGTACCCACGGTACCCTTTCCTTTGTGCCCCTCGGGCACCCTCCATTGTGCTTTGCAATTCCCCACTAGTGTTTGGCTAGTTTGATTAGATTCTTTTTTTAGAGATTCCACTTATCCTTTTAAAAATAAAAAATTGATGAGCATGTTATTGTTTATATTGATTGCCTTGGGGTTGTGAGTGTTCCTGTTAATATTTCTGGCCGTGGGGTGTTTCTGGGAATTAACGCCTCTGTCGGAGGCGCTTTTTAATTTCACGCCCTTACCAAAGGGCGTTTTCTTCTTGTTTAGCGCCTTCTGGCAGGGCGTTTTCCAGCGCGTCCTGGTGTCCCTCGTGCTTTGTGAATTAACGCCCTACCAGAGGGCGCCTTTTTATTGCATAGCGCCTCACCCAGGGGCGTGTCTTGATTTGGCTGTGCATCCCCTGAGAGTTGACGCCCTCAGCCGGAGACGTCCATTTGATTTATAGCGCCCCCTGCCATGGCGTCTTTTTACTGGGTTATTTATTATATTGTGCTGCTTTGCCCTGCTGGTTTCTGAATTCACGCCCCTCTGGAGGGCGTTTTTTTTTTATCTCGACTGTTAACGCCCTACCACAGGTCGCCTTTATATTGTTTAGCGCCTCACCCCTGGGCGTTTCTTGAGTTTTAGCGCCTTGAATCATGGCGCGTTTTATGCTGCCCGTGGGCCCTCCACAGTGTTTCACGCCCTGCCCCAGGGCGTCTCTTTGTTGGTAGCGACCTTCCCCCGGTCGTCTTCTTCCTGTGTTTTTCAGAGCCGTGCTCCAGTGATTATCATATTGATTGCTCCAGTTTATCATTGTGATTTGCTTATATCTCCTGGTATTGCATTCATTCATCTATTTGCTTGGTTTGGGAGACCTCCTCTCTCCTCACTAGGATTCCATACACCCTCTT
Source organism: Amorphophallus konjac (assembly GCA_022559845.1). Classification (NCBI taxonomy): domain Eukaryota; kingdom Viridiplantae; phylum Streptophyta; class Magnoliopsida; order Alismatales; family Araceae; genus Amorphophallus; species Amorphophallus konjac. Next base: position 529,376,778 of record CM040121.1, read on the forward strand.
GGAATCGGGACGACCCTCCATTGAGCATTCCGTCTCTTTGGACCGGAAATCCCTTTTCCAAGCCTCCATAAGTCCCCGCACCCGTGGATTCCCTCACGGACGTCGGGCAGGTTGTACCCTTTGAAGTCCCGAATTAGTTGGCCTAAACGTGGTGAGAGAGTGTTCCTAGTTGGCATTGGAGTTAAATCATATTGAAACTAGGATCCCACCTTGTGTGAATCACATCAATCTTGTTAAAATTCATTAATTCACCAAGGTTCAAACATAAAAATCAAGGTAACCATTTCAACTTGGGTGTGTTTCTTTGCCAATTGTTTGCACATTAAATTGCTTGCATGGCTTACTTTGATAGACAAAACAACATGTTCAATTCAATTAATGTTCATGAGGGTGATCAACCTGGCACATCTTATTCCCCTCAAATTCAACATGTTCATCATTCTCACCATACTTTCAAGGGACCACGTCCTCATTCTTATGGTCATGCCCGACCCATGGGTAATGTCCATCCTCATGGTCCCCCTACTCAATTTCAAGCCACTACTCTTACGGGACCGCCTCGTCCCAATGATGAGAAGGTCTCCCAAATTTTGCATGCATTAGATCATCTCACCCCTCAACAGATCCAAGCCCTTAAGGCCGCTGTTGAGGGTGCATCTCCTTCATCTCCCCCTTCCAATCCTAATCGGGTGGCCCATCACCCACCTCCCTCTTCTATTCACGACCCTCCACGGGTGGCCCATCACCCACTTCCCTCTTCCACTCATGTTCCTAATCGGGTAGCCCATTACCCATCTCCTTCTATTCACACTCCTCCTCGGGTGGTCCGACACCCGCCTCCTTCTATTCCTCCTCCATCACGGCCCCGAGGCCCATTTACTCCTTGCAATCCGTCCCGTCCGGGTTCTTTTACGGGTCATCCCGTCAACTCCCCTCCACGGCCTTTTTATGCGGCCCCTCCTCCTTCAAGGCCCTGCCAGCCCTCGGTTGTTCAAGTCACACCCCTCCAACAATCTCTGCTTGATAAGATTACTTTGATGGAGGAACAATTAAGAAGGGTCACGGCTCCTCCTACTCCAGTCAATCCTCTCCATGCCGCTCTGGACGAGATTACAAAGATGGAGAGAGAATGGAAAGACAGGAGGGATGATTATGGCGTCGGCATTTCAAGTGAACAAGAGCCGGCGTTTGAAGAATCCAAGGCAGTATATGATGAAGCTCCGTAGGCACCCCTTCCGAGTTTCCTTAACTTTCTGCTTTCCCCATTTTCATTCGATGAACCCCCTGCTCAGGAGGAAACCACTCCTAATTCAACCCCTATTTATGAGACTAGTTGGTGTTACGACGATGGGTCGATATTCCAATCGCCCGCGCCGGCGCCTATTGAGTCTCTTCCCATTCCCACTCCCACTCCTAACACCGCTCGCCCCGTCCGGCATTTCCTACGCACCAAACCTTCACCCATTAACCCTCCACTAATTAAATCTCCACCTATTAAGCCATCAACCTCCACACCATCGGCCTCCACCGAGTCTACCATTGAACTGTCCCCAATTCAACCTCCCGTTATCCCATTACCACCATCCCTAAAACCCACTTTACCTACCCCACCATTTAACCATTCACCCTTACCTATGGTTAATCCTGAGCAGGATCCACCATTTTTTGCACTCGAGCTAACCCCGACCGCTTGCAAGCAAAGGGAGAAACTCGATGTGTTTGAACCTCCACCTCCACTTACGCCAACACTTTCCATTATACCTCCACCACTCACAAAGCCTTCCGCCTCCGTTTCACCTCCTTCTACTACTCGGAATGTGGGTGCTTCTGCAAGTATATGTGCCGAAGATGATCAAGAGCCGGGCAAGACAGATTTGGCCATGGCCGTGATGTTCAAGACCCAAGAATTTATTTACCGGATGCCAATCCGGATCATTGTGCCAAGCATGATTGAAGAGGCCAAGTCGCCACCACGCCAAGCATTGATGCTGCGTAAGGGCCGGGCAGGGCACCCTTTGTTCCAATTTCCAAATCTTGAACTCCTCGGCAACATGATGCTTCCAAGCCTAACTTTCCAACTCCCTCCCGCTATTACTTTTCACCTTCCAAGGGAGTTGTTATTTACCATTGAAGCTTCATCATGGGCTTATGCTTTGTCCATTAAGCCAGTTGGCTATACTCTTTCACTGCCGTGGAGGGACAGTTATTTTGGCACTAAGGGGCCTTCCACTCCTTTATCCACCCCATCCATATTCTTGTCGATCGCGTTTTCTTCATGGGCCACTTCCAGGGAAAAGAGGAGGACCTCGCCCTCTCACCCTTCGTATTCTTCTTATTTTTCATCTTCCTTCATGCATTCATTCTATTCACTGCATTCGCTGCATTCATCGCATCCATCATATTGCATGCAATTGCACTTCTTCTTTCTTGGGTTTCCGAACCCGTATCTTCCCCGCCTTCCGGCACCGTCGGATCCTCCGCATTTCCCATCTTATTCATATTCATCTTCATTACTCGGGCATCGCGCCCCTTTCCAACCTTTTCATCTCCCAGATTTCTCTCCCTTCTTCCCAGGGCATCGCGTCCCTCGGCATTTTCTTCCTCCGGAACCTCCGGACTTTCCCCTCGGGCGCGACACCCCTTTCCACCTTTTTCATTTTTCTCCTCCGGAACCTCCGGACTTTCCCTTTGGGCACGACGCCCCTCTCCACCTTTTTTATTTGCTTCCTCCAGAACCTCCGGACTTTCCCTTTGGGCACGACGCCCCTTTCCACCTTTTTTATTTGCTTCCTCCGGAACCTCCGGACTTTTCCCTCGGGCACGACGCCCCTTTCCACCTTCTCCTTCCTGATTTCATTCCTCCGGAACCTCCGGATTTTTCTCTCCTCCCTGGGCATCGCGTCCCTCGGCATTTGCTTCCTCCGGAACCTCCGGACCCTCCATCTTTCTTCCGATTCATCTTTCTAATCTTCCTGAACATCACATCCTTCATTTTTTTCTTCCTTTTCCATCATCTTTTTCCCTATTTCGTCTCAGGGCATCGCGTCCCTTCTTTTGTCATCCCTCCGGAGCCTTCGGATGATTTCTCCTCTCACGATTCTCCTCCGCCTCCGGACCCTCCGGATCCGCCTCTTTCTATCTACCAATTTCTTCTTCTAATTCCTCCTGATTCTGGGTCCGACCCAACTTCTTCCACATCCACTGCCTTGGGCATCTGCCCATTCTCCCATTGCTTTCGAGGCTTTAGTCCTCATTCCTCCTTCTAATTCTCCTCTCCTTCTGTAGATTGTTCCATGTGATCAGGGTCTCCGCGCCTTAGTGAGGGAGTTCTAGCCCTCGCCCCTTTTCCTTTTTTTTCCTTATTCGTCTGAGTCTGGTCTTGGCACCACTCCTTCTTGTTAAGCCACTTTCAATCCTTTGCTTCCAATCCTTTACCTGCCTAAGAGGACTATCCCACGATGATCAACCTCTCGCGGCAGCTGCTTTAACAAAGGTTGCAAGGTAATATATTGACGTAAGTATGCATTTATATGATATCATTACCTCATTACTTCACGCATGATTTTTAAAATGAAGTGCTTCCTAACAAGATTAAGAGTGGTGTTTTAGATCTTTATCTTAGGCTTTTGTTAAATTAAATCATTGTTAAAAAGAGTCTTTAGGCTTACTTATGCAGCACCTTGGTTAATAAGAACCCCGCGCTGGGAATTCAACATTCTCTCCCTGCTTGTTAAGATCAACCCTCAGCTGGGCACCTCACACACTGCACGGCGTCCTTAGCCGGCTCCTTTGGTTAAACACCGTTGCTACTTTGGCCATGCCATGAGTATATCTGAAAGTCTTTTCTCTTCTTTACTCGGCCACGTGCAGGGGCAAGAGGTTGACGGATGAGATGACCAACCTTGGTAATCCCCAATACGAGAGGAGTCTCAAATAGGGGCAGTCTTGACCCAAACTAAATATGAATTTCATGATATACATCTCGTCAAAAGGGCTATTATGAAAATCAAGTCAGAATTTCGATAAAAGCAAGATTGTGAATTATGGCATGACAAGAGTGGCAAAGTCCCCGCAGGGAAAACCCTGGTCGTATACATGTCAAGGGTCTAAAAATCAAAGGCACAAAGCCCTGGCGCAACAGACTACCTCTTTGAGGGTAACACCTTGGAAGGAATTCAAGTCCCGACATCTCCCATCCTGCATAAAGCTTATCCCCAATTGTTCTTCTCTTCTCCCTCTAAGATCGAATGTTTCTCAGGTATGGCCTTGGTAGGAGCACCGTTGATCAAAGGCGGTTGGTTATAGGATGCCACTTTCAATGCACGCCCAGCTTTGGGCAGTTTTAGCGAAAGGGGAAGGAACGAGGACCCCTAGCCAGTGGTTTAAGATACCCTTTGATGCTGCTTTAGCAATGTCTAACCAAAATCAAACAAAAAATCGAATATTTTATGTCTAAAATCTATAAAAATTTGAATATCTTTCCCAAAATTCACAAAAATTGAATATTTTCAAAATCCATAAAAATTTGAAATATTTTTCCAAAATTCATAAAAATTTGAATATCTTTTTCAAAACTCATAAAAATTTGCATATTTCAAAAAAAACTCCATAAAAATTGCATTGTATTTTCTGATGGTGTTTTGCAGGAACAGCTTTGCAAGGACCAAGAGCACGGGATGAGTCCTATCTCCACTCATTGCTATCAATCTATTGATTCTCCCGATATTCTCATGACATGCCACCCTGGGCATTTTTGGTTATCACCTCCTTATATCATTTTGGTTATATCTCCTGATCATCATTCTGATTATTCATCTCCAGATCTTTCAATCAACTCCTACTAATTTCTCTTGATCAATTCTGCCGATGGGCATTATCAGATCTTGATCATTCAACTCCAAATCTTGATTAGCCAAGTTGGCATCCTCATGACAAAATAACAAACAATGATGGTTTTCAATATCATGATTCTACTCATAATGGTTACTATGTTGTGACATGCTATTGATGCTTTGATTCATGCTATGCTTGCTACGCTTAAATGCCTTATTCATTACTTGTTATCTTTTATATTTTGGCTGATGAATTTTTTAGCGCAGGATAAGAAGCTCTTGGTCCCACCGACTGGGCATCATAATCCAAGCCCCACGGTGCTTGCAGCTCAGTTCTTAGTTCCCATGCTCATTGGACCACCATCTCCTGTATGCATTTTACTATATGTTACATATGCTACTAGATTATATCAAGGACCTTGTGGCTTTGGTAAATCTGGAATTTGAGTTCCCCTTCATCAAAAACGATGACGATTCCAGAGGCATCTTAGTCATACGGATAGGCCGTAGAGCCGTCCGAGACTGGGGACGATGGTTCCTTTTTATGAGTTGGTGCGTGGATAAACGGGCTTCGGCTTAGTATCAGCTCGTGAAATCGGTTTCTTGACCCAGTCTTGGCAGCTTAACAATATTATCCTTGATTATCTTATATTTTCATTTGATTTAATTTTTCCTTTTAAACCTAGCATGCATTCATGTAGGAATTTGAAACAATTATTGAAAAATCATTCTGATGAGCTGACTTTGAGGGTTGAAGTTGATCTTAATCTTTCCAGATATGAGATATTCCATGCCGGATTGAATCTTCAGTTCGTTTTGTTGCTGTTTTGGGTGATTTTCTCGAAAGCTCCTTGTTTGGATTTTTATCATCTTATTTCAATCCTTTCCTTTGATCCACCTTGGCTGCAGCACGTCCACTGACTGGTAACTGCTCCCCAATGGTGAAACTTACAGGTTTGTGACCTGGGGTAGTTCCACCGCGCTGGAAGTTGATCATTTATTTTATCTCCTTCGTGCACCGCGTGCACAACTCCCCTTTTATCCAAACATTGTTGATTTCATTGAATTTCCCGAGATTTGCTTCATCTCGTGCTTTTGATTTGATTCTCATCAAGTGATGTTGATTGTGTGTCTCATCACACCTTGGCATCTACTTTTCAGTTTGCTACGCTCCCTTGCAAAGCAGACGCCAAGGCGGGGCAGCTGTAGACACGCTAAAATTGACATTATTTTGAGTATATGTCATATTACCGTGCAATGCCCCATTTGACCCTCAAATTAGCTTGTTTGAGTGGTTTTTCCCACTTTTCTTGAATTTCTCCTATTTTTCCCTCATTTCCTCCTTTTTCCTATTTTTCTGGATTTTCTGGGCATTTATCTGAATATTTTGAAATTCACGACCTAGGTAAGGGCGTGTTTTTAAAACACGACCTGATCTAGGGCGTTTCTTGGAGAAAGGACGCCCACGCCTGAGGGCGTCAATTCTTCATGTTTGACCGGCTTCCCCGTTTTACATACTTGAAATTAACGCCCTTGGGAGGGGTGTGTTTTTTAAAGGTGGCTTTGCCTGAGGCGTGTTTTACATTTTTTAAATATGGGGAGTTTTTATTTCTAAAATTGGTTTTGAAAGAAACGCCCTTGTGCAGGGCGTGTTTTTAAGAAACGCCCTCTGGGCAGGTCGTCAATTCAACAATTGACGCCCTGGTCCATGTCGTGTTTCACTTTTATGCTCCGAACGAACGCAGCCTTTCCCAGAGAGACTCCTGCTTCGTTTGGGCTCTTGCCCAGCTTAATCCTCCCCTATTTGGGCTCTTGCCCGTTCTTATCTCTTCCTCCTTTGGACTCTTCCCTCCTTATCTCTTTTTCTATCTTATTAATAGAGCTTCTGAGCTCTGTTGATCGGTTGGACTCCGGAGGCTTCTTTTCCCATTATTTTTCTTTGTTGTTTTTTTGTCCCTTCCTCCGTTCTTCCTTCTGTTTTGTTTGTTTGTCTGTTTTTCTTTTTCTTTTTTCTTTCTTCTCACGCAGGTGCTGTTGCTGTGGCTGAAGGAGGAACTTCCCATGTTAACTTCATCATCCTTTTGAAGTCTTCTCCCCATCGAGCATTTAAAGCCAAGCAATAGGCTTTTCTATTTTTCCTTTTGATTCTTCTGCTATTTTTATCATCATTAGTTCATATACATGCATGTCCATGTTCATGTTTATATATTTTTAACTCAATCACATTGAGTATCTCCCCTTAGTGCAACTCTTGCACTCTTTCCCCTTATTCATATTTTGCATCTTCATTCATCATATTTCTCCATACCCTTTTTGCATAGGGGTTTAAGGGCAACCACCCTTAAGGTGTGTTCTTGCACAATTTTCATGCTCATATCTTTTAAGAATTTGATGCTACACTCCCCATATTTTTAATCCATATTCTTTTGGTGTTTGTGTCTTTTTTTGCAAGGGTAATCAAAAAGAAGAACTCTCTTCGTCGGCCGGCCGATCTAGAAGAGAAAGGAGCACTCACAATCCCCGCGTTTAAAGGTATTTTTCGCGATCCCTCCATGATTTTCATTATTATCTTTTGAGGCCTCGTGTCTCTGGCGATCACAAATTCCCCTTAGCACCTCGTGCTATTTCATGCTTATTTATTCATATTCTTAATTTTTCCTTAAGTGGATTTCTAATTAGGATCCTACAATAGTGTCTCCAGTGTTTGAGGGCTTGGACCACGGCATAAAACTTCTTATCATAGGTGGAGTAACAAAGCTTTGCATCAGAAAGCTTCTCACTGAAATAAGTCACGGGGTGGCTTTCCTGGCTGAGCACTCCTCCTATTCCTACGCCAGATGCGTCACAGGATATCTCGAAGACTTTGAAAAAGTCTGGCAGGCGGAGGACAGGGGCTTTGGTCATGAGCTCCTTTATGGCACGAAAAGCCTGGGAGGCGGCTTTGGTCCTGTGGACACACTTATTTTTCACTTATTATGTTGTTCGTTTATTTAAGCGCGTGGGCGTGCCAGTCACAGAGTGACAATTTGTTCGGGTTCCGAAGAGCCCATGGTGTGCTCGATCTGACTCAGTCAGGCAATTGTGTGGTTCGGGTCGGGACCAAGACCCGCTGTGCCATAAAGGTCACAGCGTCATTTACATCCCCCATACGAGATAATACCCTTGATTAATTGCCAGAAGTAAGGGCTCCACGACCGAAAGAAATACTAATCAAAGCAGGAAGAAAAAGGTAGCCGGGCTACGCGGTGAGCCCGAGGTGAGGGCATGAATACTCGGATTATGTCGATCACCGATGGACCATTCCATGTTTGGACAAAAGTTCATACGGAAAACAAGATGATAACGGGGGACGAATCCGTGCGAATGTCTGTCGAGGGATGACAATTTTAATACAGGGAGGAAAGTCAGATCCCAGTGAGGGAGGGGACCCTGATGAGATATTGGCCCGAGATAAGACCGAGCAGTCACCATTACGAGAGAGGACTCCCAAGGGTGAAGGTCGGCTTACGAGAGCATCATCAATATTCCCAGATTCGAAATCCAAAAAGGGGAGACGAAGACCATGTCGTTATGTTCGTGGGTTGCCTTGAGTGACATGTATCATTACCGCTCATTTATTAGCATCACTTCCTTTCGTTAGCTTCTCTTTGCTTATTATTTGGTTGGAATTACCCCCCCTTTTGTTTTATCACTATTATTATTGTTTATTGTTCATTTTATTATACTCTTTTTTTTGTACATATATACATATTCATTGGAGAAATGATGGAGTGTACCGCTGAAGGCTGAATTAGGAGTGTGCCGCTAAAGGATTAGGGAGCGTGCCGCTAGAGAGCTGAGAGCGCACCGCTGAAGGCAAAGGGGAGAATTGAGGCGTGCCGCTGGAGGCAGGTGGGAGCGTATCGCTGGGGGGTAAGTGGCACAAAAGGGGCAGCGCCCGTGCAACATTCAGGCCATGAAGGAGACGAGGTCAGTACGATGCTAGGCATAGTCAGTGCAGCCTGGGGGGGCCGAGTCAGTGCAATGCATGCTCATGCAGGGGGACGAAGCCAGTGCGATGCTAGGCATAGTCAGTGCGGCCTGGGGGCTGAGTCAGTGCAATGCATGTTCATGCAAGGGGACGAAGCCAGTGCAATGCTAGGCATAGTCAGTGCGGCCTGGGGGCTGAGTCAGTGCAATGCATGCTCATGCAAGGGGACGAAGCCAGTGCAATGCTAGGCATAGTCAGTGCAGCCTGGGGGCTGTATCGGTGCAACGCATGTTGTATCTGTGCAATGCATATTCATGCAAGGGGCGAGGTCGTGCCGCTGGAAGGTGATTTGGACTGTGCCGCTGAGAGTTGGAGGTAGGCGTACCGCTGAAGGGTGTATCGCTGAAGGATGAAGGAGCGTACTACTGGAGGGAGGTGGGAGCGTACCGCTGGGCAGAATGGAGAGTAAAACCAAGCAAAGTATGCTGTTCAAAGAGCGGGCCAGGGTTCAAGAGAGAGTCCCTTGTTCAGTTCATGATGAAGGATCTTAGATGGTTAAGCTTTTAGTTTCCTGTCATGAGATTGAGTCCCAAGTTATATTTAGCGATGCAGTTCTTGAAGTCTTGTTCAGTTCAATTCCTTGAATTTTGTGCATTCTTTTTAGTTGATAAGAGTGTCTCATTGCCGTTTAGTCCATCTATTTGCTGCTTCTTTTCATCCTTTAAATTTATTGTCATTCCTGACGAAAATTCGACAGCATCTCCCCTTGACCCGGGAGGTAAGGGAATAACAAGGAACACGCCCACAGGGAGTGACATGAACCAACAACTGAGGTGGGTACCTGGGCAGCCACATTTGGGGAAACTTCAGAAAACTCGGAGAAAACGCCGAACGAGGAACCAGTAGACTGAGGCAAGCTATGAGTACACCGGAGAAATGATGGCCAAGGGGTGCCAGGCTGACAATCCAAGGGTATGCCGCTGGGCAGACCAATAGAGGAGGTGTGCCGCTGAGGCAGCCAAGGGTGTACCGCTGGCAGCTGAAGGGAGTGTGCCGCCGAGCAAAGGAGGGGGGAGTGTGCCGCCAGGTAGACGAATGAAAAAAAAGGGGGGGTACCGCTGAGCAAACCCAGGGAGAGTGTGCTGCTGGGCAAACTCAAGGAGGGCCGTGCCGCTGAGCGGACCCAGGGAGGACCGTGCCACTGAGCAGACCCAAGAAGGTGTGCCGCTGGAGGGCAAGAGGGATGCTCCAGGCATTGAGGGGATCCAGAGTGTCGAGAGGAGAGGAGAATCCCACAGACATGCATGGTGAAAATCAGGGGTCGTCACACTAAGGAAAGCCACTAGAGGGGGGGGGGAAGAGGCCAGCCCTGCCCCACCAAGCCAAGAGCTGAACCTTTCAATCAAGTAGACCCATGCCACGGGAGGTGAGATCAAGTAAGAAGTTGGAGGGTTGGATGTAATATCCCGGACCTTTCGGATCCTTCTTCGTGGGTCCCGGATCTGGTTTCTAGGAGCGTCCAGCTCCGTTGTGTCTGAAATTTCGTTTCGGACATCTTTCGTGTTCAGATCGGCGTGATCCAGGGTCGTTTCGGAGGCCCGGAGGCGTTCCGCGGCTTTTCCGCGCGTATTTTTCGATTTCCGGTGTGGGTTTCGGTAATTCCTTTGGAAGCTCGCTGCGGGTGAACCGGGTCGTTCACCTGGGCACGAGTGGTACCGTTGCGATCGGTGCGTTCCGAGGATCGCGGGGGTATAATTTTCTATTTTTTGATATTTTCTGAATTTTCCAGATTTTCTATAAACCCCCCCCATTTTCTCTCTCCCCCCACCTTCTCTTTCTTCTTCTTCTTCCTCCTCTTTTCTCCCCACCGTGACCACCGCCCTCTCTCTCTCTCTCTCTCTCCCATTCGGACGCGGTGAGCCCTTCTCCGGCTGCATACGGCGGTAGGGCGACGGCGCGGACGCGTGGGCGGCGGCGAGGCGAGCTCGTGGGCGTGCGGCAAGTGTGGGAAGCGTGAAGAGGCGGGGTTTCCAAAGGCGTTCTTCGTGCTTTGTGGACGATCCGGGGGAGCATTCGCTCCATTGAGGTAGGGTGACGTTCCTTAGCCTCTTGCCGTTCATTTCCGTGGTTTATAGGCCGAGGGGAGGCCGAGGGGGGCTTGATTGAGCATGTTTGGGGTTTTTCCATGATTTGGGGAGAGTCGCCCGATCTATGGATTTGATGCATGAATTCGCATTTTGATGGCCTAGAATCATGCTAGAGGTCCCCAGGGGTCTTCCTCTTTGATTTCCCCCTCTCCGGTGGAGGCACGGGGGCGTGGTCGAAGTTTTTGGGAGGTTCTGCCGTTTTCACCGTCGGGTGAGTGTGACGGTCCTTCCAGGGACCGTCACATGTTGTAACGCGCCTGGGAGGGGCCGTTACATGCCCTTTGGTTAGCCTTCGGGGGTCAGGGACTGTGACAGTCCCACGATTGACCGCCGTTTGTGTGTGACGCGCCTGGGCTGGGCCGTCACAGGGGCTTTCCGACCGTTGGTTTCTGACCGTTGGGGGTCTGCGTGAGTAACGCGCCTCGGCGAGCGCGTTACATCTGTGTAACGCGCTGGGGTGAGCGCGTTACTTCCTGGGTTATGTCAGGTGTGAGGGGTGCGTAACGCACTGGGCCAAGCGCGTTACATTCGTATAACACGCTGGGGCAAGCGCGTTACATCCAGCTTCCACGTTGGGAACGCGAGGCGAGTGTAATGCGCCAGACCAGGCGCGTTACATTTGTGTAACGCACTGGGCCAGGCGCGTTACATTTGTGTAACGCACTAGACCAGGCGCGTTACTCCCCACACTCCTCAGGTCGTGTGACGGTCTGCGCTAGACCGCCGGGTGCGTGTAACGGTCTCGCCCAGACCGTTACAGCCTTGTGACGGTCCCGGGGTGGACCGTCAGGCGTTTGGCTGGCCCAAGAGGGTTGCAGCCTTGTTTTCTTGTCTGACTTGGGTCACCGTGCGACGGGACCGGTGCGGGGGCGCGGCTCCCGTACGTTGTCGAACACGGACGTTGTTTTTCGTTGACTCGAGAGTCTACTCCTTTGTGACCCTCCACTAGTCGTAGCCTGCTTACACGCGTGTGTTCCCACCTGGGAGTAGGTGGAGAGGCTTACCCTGAGGACGGTTTTAGACTGGTTACCGTCGGGCCCCTCGTCAAATCAGAGTCCAGTGCCGGGGGAAAACCAGTCAGAGGGCTAGACCTAGGACGCGTGGTCTGTGTGTGCACACGTGGTTGGGGACAGTGGACGCACGTCTGTGAGCGACGTCACGCGGTTCCGGGAAGAGGACGCGGAGCGCGCGCGGGCTCCTTCTTTTTTTTGTTTTTGTTGTTTGTTTGCTGCAACACAGAAATAAGAGAAGGGGGAGAAGGGGCCACCACGGGAGATTGCTCCGGCGGGGCGAGCAGGACAAGTGTGATATAGCAAAATATGGGGGTTAAACGGCCATAGCGGGAAGTGACTCGCCGCGGCCTCGGGGGGACGGGAATGGTGCAAAAATTAAATAACAAGAATTGAAACGGCCATTGGGGAAGTGACTCGCCGCGGCCTCGAGAATATGAGCAGATAATAAGATGACAGAATATGAAGAGAATACAAAGAGCGGGAATTTAAACGGCCATTGGGGAAGTGACTCGCCGCGGCCTCGATGATAAGAGCAGAATATAACAGAATATAAAGAGAATATAAAAATGGAAATTTAAACGGCCAGTGGGGATGTGACTCGCCGCGGCCTCGATGATATAAGCAGAATATAGCAAAACATAAAGAGATTATAGGAATAGAAATTTAAACGGCCATTGGGGAAGTGACTCGCCGCGGCCTCGATGATATAAGCAGAATTTAACAAAATATAAAGAGAATATAGGAAACATAAATTTAAACGGCCATTGGGGAAGTGACTCGCCGCGGCCTCGATGACAAGATGTGATCACCAGGGGCCAAAAGACCCCAAAATAAGAAAGTGATCGCGCCTACCTCGAGAGCGGGAGATGACGGGTTGCTTCTTCCTCTTCCTTCGGCCGGCCGACGGAGAGGGCTTTCCTCGGCTACCCTTGCAAAACAACGACAAACAAATGACAAGTGGATTAGAAAGATGGAGGTGTAGTATTCAAATCCTTGCGATAAAAATAACGAAATGATGGCAAGACACACACCTGGTTGGTGTTATCTTTTAAACCCCTCTCGGACTCGAGTGGGAGAAAAATGAGATGATGGATGCAAGAAGTATAAGAGAAGAGGCGCCCTTGTGAAGGGGGATAGAGGATGCAGTATGATGAATGTAAAGAACTATGAAGAAGAAGGGGAAGAAAAGGCTTATTGGATGAGCCGAGGGTGAAATCCGGCGGAGCTCCGGCAGCGTGGGGACGACGTGGAAGCGCGGTGGATGAAGACGACCTTCCTCTCGCGAGCGTGAGCACCCGAGAAGCCGGCAGAACCTCCACCTACAAAAGAACCCACGGGTTAGAAAATGACTCCGTAGCCTCTGGGCTCCGGCAGCCTATCGGATCACTTAGAAGCTCCCCAGAACTGAGGGGGTGGGGCTCTATTTATAGAGCTCCGGAGGGTGGAGGCGTCCAGGACCCTGGACACCTCCATCAGGTTAGAATACTTTTGTGGAGGCGTCCAGGGTCCCGGACGCTTCAAGCAGGTCCACCGAAAGCCGACGACGGCCGCACGCGGTTTGGCACAACGCGTGGTTTTGTGAGCGGGGCCTCGTGATTCAGAAATGGGCGCGTCCAGCTGACCGGACGTCTCTATATTTTGATTTTTTCACACACGACAAACCGTCGTTCGGTGGCCGGCGCCCGTGAGGGAGTTGATGGAGGCGTCCAGGGGCCTGGACGCCTCCAAAATTATATTATTTTATTATTTTTCTTTTGTCTTTTATACCAGGCTTGGCATTATATATTTTTTATATGTTTTTATGGAGGCGTCCAGGGGCCTGGACGCCTCCATTAATATATATATATTTTTATTATTTTTTTGTGTTTTTATGCCAACTGGCATCTTACAAATATTTTTTATTATTATTGTTTATGGAGGCGTCCAGGAGACTGGACGCCTCCATCAATATATATATTTTTTATTTTGTTTAGGGCCCTGAGAAAATAATAAAAGAAATTAAGAAGATAGGGGCGTCCAGGGGCCTGGACGCCCCCATTAAAATCGACTCGGGTCCTCGGATCAGGCGTCGGCGGCCGCCCGGTAGACCCCCTTCTTGATTCCGGAACCTCCTGATGCGTCCGACTGGTGTTGATGCCGTCCGAATGCCGTGACGAGACGATTCCGGATGCCGAAAAAGGCAGAAGAAGACCCGAGAAAAGGAAGCACTCGAGTGATTCAGAATGCGTAAGCCGTTGCGGGGCGTTGTATAGTAATATGAGACTTTCTCAGGAGGCGTCAAGAATGGCGTGTCTACAGCTGCTCTGCCTTGGCGTCTGCTTTGCAAGGGAGCGACATGTAGTGGAATGGTATCGAAGTGGAGTGGAGTGAAGTGGGAGCGGACTGATAAGTTGATGCCAAGGTGTGATGAGACACGCTTTTGACGTTACTGTTTGGAATCTTTCCTGGAGTTTCAATGAGGCGACCTTGAAGAAGGTCTTTCAAATATTGACGATTGCTTGGACGGAGATCAAATAAGGGAGGGTGAGATGTGCGCTCAGGCACGAAAAAGGAGACCAACTTCTCGGTGTGGAAGTACCTGGGTCATAAACCGGAGGTTTCACCTTTGGGGAGCGGTTACCAGCCAATGTGGAAGTGCTGCGGCCAAGGTGGGTCAAAAAAAAGGGTAAAGGAATATCTGAGGGTCTGTCCAAACAAGGGTCTCCTTTGGAAGAGCAGCGTAGGGCTGTCTCAAGGAAACTCAGTATTTCATTCGGAGTGGAATATCTCATATTTGTGGGAATTGGAGCACAACGGCTTTCACAATCGAATCACTTGAATGATCTTCCGTAATAAATCAAAGTCCTATATGAATGCATGCTGGGTTAAAGAAAAATTTAAAACAAACTAAAATAGAAAATAGCCAAGGATAATATTGTCAACTTGTGAAGAACGGGTCAGGATACCGACCCGGTGAGCTGATACTGGGCTGGGGCCCGTTTATCCGCGTACCAACTCACTGAATGGAACCGTCGTCCCCATTCTATCACAAATTGACGGCCTATCCGTACAACCCAAATTCTTCCGGGATCGTCACCGTTTTTGTTGAAGGGGAACTCAGATCCCGGATTCGTTCGGGCCGCACGGTCCTCGGCATGTTCTAGTAGCGTACGTATCATATACTATGATGCATGACAAGGTGGGACCAACCATTGAAAGGTGGGACAGGAGACTGGACAAAGACGTCCGTTAGTAAAACCTGCACAGACCAGCATGGATTAATAACATCAGAAAGTAGCAGAATTACAGCAGAATCGCACCACAATACAAAGGAGATCCAGACAAAATCCTGATAGCGACCGCTGATGTGACATGTTTTGTCCTGTAGCACCCTTCCCTTCCTATAAGAACTCCCCTTAGGCTAGTTCATTCAAATGCACCAAGGTGGGTTTTGGAAGCTTAGGAGAGGAAGGAGAGGAGAATCTAGAGTTTTCAGGATGGAAGGAGAGTCTTCCCGCGTTATGAAGAGGAGCAGGCCTAGCAGCGAGATCAGGCGACTCTCCGACCTCGAGGGTCATCTGAGTGGGACGATCTTGTCGCATATGGTAAGCTGATTCATTTCAAATTTTCCATGTGAACCTTCTTCTTACTTCCTTCATTTCTTATTTCTTTCCTCTTCCAGCCATATCCACTCTTCCCAGGCCCGAGGAAGTTTTCCAAACTGCCATGGCTTTCAAAGCTAACTTCCAATATCTCCATTGGCATGAGGGCCATACTCTCGAAGTGGCATTTGCAGGGGCTCCTTATTCATGCCAAACATTACGAGAAGATTCGTATGGACTGGGCGGCTATGGGCGCACTAGTGGAGATCTGGCATCCCCAGACCCACACTTTTATCTTCCCGACCTTCGAGGTTACCATCCTCCTCGAGGAGGTGGAACTTCTGCTCGGATTGAAGAAATTCAAGAGTGACGGGAAGGTGAAGGCTATGCGGATGCTGACACGGGGGACTTCTGAAAGCGTCCTTGGAAGCTTCATGCCGCCCGATGCAGCCAGAAAGGTCCGTACTCAAAAGGGGATCGATCTCCAAAAGCTTGCGGAGTGGGTTATGGACGCCCTGAGAGGGTCACCAGACGATGACTATTTGGAGGGAATCATGAAGGGGTTCACTATCTGTCTGGCGGGTGCTCTCTTGTTTCCTTATACCGACAACATAGTGGAGGAAGACCAACTGAGTGCTATCTGCGGGATCTGGCGTGGAAAGAGGGTGGGACCCGCTGTCCTCGCCTACCTGTATAGTGGCCTTACTGCCTCGAGCATGGGTAAGCCTCCTTTTGGTTGCGCACTTGTCCTGAGCTGCTGGCTTGATTTGCACTTCAAATTCGACCATCGCGAGGGAATGCCAACTGCTTCGAAGCTCTTCCAACAAAGCCCGCTTCACCACATAGCCGACGTGTTAGGCTTTGGTGGTACTGTAGTGAACCGCGTTCCGTGGCTGAAGAAACGTGAAGACTGGCGGTCTCACTTTCGCACCGTGACACAAGGCTTCTTTACTTGCGCACCGGCATGTTTACTTTCGCTTGATCTCCTCATGAGGCCTTCCCCCAAAATTGATCTTCAACTGATCGGCGCGACCGAGTTTGTTCTTTACAACGCGCATCGGTGCTGCCTCCAGATTGGCATCCCACGCCATTCGTTCCCGCCACCGAGTGGCATCGTTCCTTTGAAGAAGAGGGAGTTGGGCACTGAAGCGGACGCGAAGAAGCGAAGGCCATTAAAGCTCCCTGGAAGACAAGTGTTGCGGGAAAGGCGTTAGCGCACGTGGTGGAAGAATGCGAGCCGTGGAGGGCTTATGTAACCGAACTGGGGAAGTTAAGGCCTAAGGTGCCTAAACCCCTGATGTAGTTCACTCTGCTTTTCTGATGGAATAAAATTTGGCATTTGGATGTTTTGGACCCCCGTCCCCTTAATTATTATCTTTTTTATGGTTTTTCTTTTCCTTTGTGTTTTTTTTATTTTGTTTGGATTATATACATATATAATTTTTTTGAAAATTTTTTATTATGGGGGCGTCCAGGGGCCTGGACGCCCCTAATTTTATTTTTATTATTTTATTATTTTTTTGACAATTTATTTTGGGGGGCGTCCAGGGTCTTGGACGCCCCTATTTTGATTTTTTGATTTTTTTATTTATTTTATTCATGGGGGCGTCCAGGCACCTGGACGCCCCTATTTTTTTGAATTTTGAAAAAAAAAATAAAAAGTGTGGGGGCGTCCAGGCGCCTGGACGCCCCAATAGAAGGTCAATCTATATATAGGGGGGGCTCCCCCCCTACTCACTTATACTGTTCATTCCGACCGTCCAGCCACTCCAAACGACCCATTCTTAGTCCCAATGGAGCGAGGAGGATCGAGCCAGGGTCCAGGGAAGCGAAAACGACTGGCTCGTCGTGCGAGGAGGTTGAGGGATGATGCCGAGGAGGCTGCAGCAGAGGAGATTGCGGCGGAGGAGGGGATGGAGGTGCCTCTCCTGGCCGCGGAGGCCGCTGCGGATGCTGGTGACGCGGGAGAGGACGATCACGACCCGGTAAGTACTTCGGAATTCTCACCCTGTGGTTCAATAGGCTAAAACGGGCGTGCGAGAGGCTGTGAGAGAAGGCCAGGTAGTGAGAGAAGGAGGCGTCCAGGGGCCTGGACGCCTCCACTTTTTTTCTTTTTACTTTTGTTTATTTATTTATTTACGTAAATAATAAAATAAAATAAAAATAAGGAGGCGTCCTAGGCCCTGGACGTCTCCATAAAAAAAAATATATTATTAATAAATTTTGTTTTTGGTTTTTTTCTAAAAAAGAAAAAGGTAAATTGGATGGAGGCGTCCAGGGCGTTGGACGCCTCCAAAAGAAAATATAAATATTTAAAAAAGTAAAAATAAAAATAAAATAAAAAGAATAAGTAGTATATATACAGTGTTATTGTTTATTATTGTTCATGATGCTGATGTGTTCTTTGTTGGTTTTGTGGTTTGCAGGGCGTGATGAAGGGCCGGATCAGCTGGTCCTTGGTGGTGGCAGCATACCGTGGGCTGCCGGATTTCAGAGGGCGCGTGTAGACGCCATGGGCTTTGGAGCTTTCCTTAGGATCGAGCCCTTCCGGCTCGACCTTCCTCTTATCCAGGCATTGAGGGAGCGGTGGCACGCACCGAGCCGGGCGTTTCTGATGCCCTGGGGGCACATGGTGCCGACGCTGGAGGACGTGGCTCGGATCACCGGGCTACGAGTTGACGGAGAGGCAGTCAGCGGGGTCACCTACCCCGACTACCGAGAGAGTGCCCTGGACCTGCTGTGGTTAGAGACGAGCGTGACTGATAGAGACAGCAGGGTAGTCGGCCGGGTGGAGATCATGGAGGCGCTCGGATTCGTCGACCCGCGCCAGCGGGTTAGCGAGACTGGAGCGGAGTTCTTGGCTCGACTGGAGGGGGATGCTCGTGCAGCTTTCACCCAGGATCCGAGCGAGAGGGAGCTGGTGGATCTAGACCTTCGGAGGTTCCTTTTCTTCTTCCTGGGCCGCCTTCTGCTGGGGACGAAAGGGGATGGCATCCACTGCCGTTTCCTCGGGATCTTGGCGGATCTGGACAGAGTGGGAGACTATGCGTGGGGGGCGGCTCTGCTTGCCCATTTGATTGCTGATCTCTCCCAGACTTCGGAGAAGGAGACGACAGTCAGTGGCTTCGCACCTTTCCTCCAGGTAAACATTTTATTTTGCATTACTACAGTTAAATATGCAATTATTGTACTAATGATGTATGATGGATGCAGGTGTGGAGCTATTACTATTTCCCGATGGGGAGGGCTAGGCATGGGAACAGGAGGGCCGTGCCTCTGGCGCGGCAGTGGAGGCCGGTCGTGGTTGCAGCACCCCACGGCTACCAGCTGGCGTCACTTCGTCGGGAGCTGAGCGAGTATCCCGAGGCCATGGTATGATGCGTATGATTTTTTTGTGTTTATGCGTGAGACTGAATGGTAACTAACATGATGTATGTATGGTGACGCAGGTGGTGTGGAGACCCTACCTGGGCATGGGCGACGCTGGCCAGCCCTGGGTTGTAGCGGGTCTTCCTCGTTTCAGGCGGGACGTGTGGGTCCATTGCCTGAACGAGATTGAGCCGCTGCGGCTTAGACTGGTCATGAGGACGTTGGGGCTGGCCCAGGAGTGGGTTGACGTAGATGCGCCGGCCCGCATTGGGCGGAAGACCAAGGGGAAGGCGAAGATTGTGGACTGGCGTACGCGCTTCCCAGCACAGTACCAGGACTGGCAGCAGGGCGGGGTCCCAGTGGTGTCCCATGTACAGGACAGCACAGATTACATGAGACGATACCGAGCTACGTACGGGGACCGCCTCTCCTTGGGTGGTATGGCAGGGGTAAGTGAAATGAAACTGCTCCACCTTTCTATATGTATATGCATGTGGTACTGGCTTATGTGCAATGCAGGATGCTCGTGACAACATGATCGCCGACCTGCGGGCCCAGCTGGCGGACGCCAGGCGGCAGTTGGTGGCCATCCGACAGGAGTTGGAGATCCTGGTGAGTCTATGCAATGCATTTTTTTTGTGACCTGGATTTTTGATGCTTAGCCTTTGACTGACGTTTGCCCCGTGTTTCAGCGGGCCCACCAGGCAGCGGCAGCCGGGATGGCTGGTGGAGCGGGTTCCAGTTCGCGGGGCCCTTCTCCGGAGGTTTCTGCCCTCCAGGAGCAGCTGGCGCACGCGGTGGCTCGGGCTGAGGAGGCCGAGCGTGACCGCGAGGCTCGAGTGAGTGTTTGCTTGGCCCCGACCCTTTTCTAGCTGCTTTCCTTCTATCACTGTTCTCTTACGGTGCATGCGTGCTTTGACAGGTGGCCGAGATTCGGGAGGCCCTGGCGCGTGCTGTCCGTGCTGAGCAGGAGCGTGATGCCTGGGTGGCAGAGCGTGACGCCCGGATTGCGGAGCTAGAGGAGGAGCGTCGACGGGAGGCTGAGGAGCTTCCTCGTGACGTGCTGGATCTGCGGATCGCCCTCGAGCTGTCGAGGAGGGAGGCGGTGAGAGAGAGAGAGGAGAGGGAGAGGGATAGGGAGACCATGGAGAGAGAGAGGGAGTGGGATAGGGAGACCCTAGAGAGAGAGAGGGAGAGGGATAGGGAGACCATGGAGAAAGAGAGGGAGTTCAGGATGGCAGAGCGATATCGGGATTGGGACGAGAGGAGAGCTCTGGTGGCCCAGGTGTCGGAGCTCCGGCTGAGTCTTGGCACGGCGGAGGGGAGACTCCGGGAGAGTGAGGAGCGGTATCGGAGGGCGAAGGAGCGCGGGGAGCGACTTCGTCAGTCCGGTTCCTTTTCTGTGGGCAGCTTTCTAGTTTCTTCGGCCGAGCAGCGTCGCCGTACCTTGGAGGCTGGCATGGTGCCGCCTGGGGAGGCGAGCACGGCTTCTCAGGGTTCACAGAGGTCGCGGAGGCCCCCTAGGGATCCCCGTCAGAGGAGGGAGGAAGGAGATGACCAGGAGGGTGACGGTGAGAGTTAGAGAGTTGCTTGTACGTCACCCTTCTCACTGTATGATGTACTTTCGGCTATTATATGAAATGGAAATGGCTTTTTTGTGTTGTGTGTACCTTTCTCTCTCCCACACTTTCTTCTTTGCACTGAGTTGTCCTTTGAGGCATGCTTCGCGAGACCTTGCCCTGAACAGCGGGGAACTACGCCTTGCACGGGGGGATTTTGTTCCCTTCTCCCCCTTTTGGGCGCGTCCAGGCGCGAGGACGCGTCTTAATCCTTGATTTCAAATTTAAAGCGACGGGTGGTCCTTCTTCTCCCGTGCCTTACCCGCAAACGAGCCCGCCTTCTGCCGAAACTCGCTTGCCCCCCTTTCCGTCTTCCTCTTCTTTTGATCGATGGAGTTCGGTGGGCCCGACCATGGTGAAGGTGGAGAGGGACGAGGAACTCCTCGCCCAAGGAGGGACGCGCCCGAGCACGGAACGGCGTCCATGGAGGAGGAAGGGCCACTTCGGGCCCCCGAGGGACCCGAGGGGCCCGATGGCGTGGGAGGAGGCGAACACGGTCCGGTAGGTCCTCCGATCTCTTCCTATTTTAATTCATTTTGGGTTTTGAAGCGAGCCGCGCGAGGAGGAAAGGGTTCGGCGAGTGTTGCACTCAAATGATGGACGCGTCCTAGACAGGGGACGCGTTCCTTTTGACTGATGCGGGGCCCCTTTCTTGGTGCAGGACATGGCAAGGACCCTGGGTCTGGCCGATGAGTGGGCGAGTGCGGACGAGCCGAGCCGCGTCAGGAGGGAGAGCCGCGGCAAGGCGAGGCTCGAGGACTGGCCCGTACGTCTCCCTGGACAGCAAGGGGGTGTACTGGTGCAGGACAGTGCGGACTTCCTACGGCGGCAGAGAGAGAGTTACGCGGGGCTTCCCCAAGCTGGGGACACGCGTGGCATCGGCGGCTCGCGCGCCCAACTGTCAGAGACTAGGCGGCAACTGGCCGTCGCTCAACATGAGTTGTCGCTCCTGGTAAGTTACGTGCCGCACTTTTAACTTCATATTTTGGAGTTTCACTGACGGCCGTTGTTTATTTCGTTCCAACGTGCCCAGCAGACAGCGACGGTGGGAGTGGCTGGCGGATCTTCCAGCTCCTCGGCCCCTTTTCTTGAGATTGCCTCCCTCCGGGAGCAACTTGCCGGTGCGGTGGCCCGCGCGACCCGGGCGGAAGAGGAGCGTGACGCCTGGGTGGCGACTGTAGCGGAGCTGCGGCATCGTGGTGAGGAGAGACCTTCTCCAGACATCCTGGAGTTAAGGGTTCTTCTGCAGATGATGAGGAGAGAGGCAGAGAGAGAGAAAGCCGAGAGAAGGTCCGAGCGGCAGCGGGATCTGACCGAGAGGAGGGCCTTAGAGGCCTAAGTGAGGGAGCTCCAGCTGGGCCTTCAGACCGTCGTGTAGAGGCTAGGAGGGATGGAGACGCGCTACGAGAGAGCGCGAGAGTTCGGGGAGCGACTCCGCCAGTCCGGTCGCTTCGCCGCTAGTGGCTTCTTTGCCACGCCAGGGGGGGAGCAGCGAGTCACTGCTGCGGAGCAGGCGCCCAGAGGCGAGGCAGGTGCTGCTGCACGAGGATCCCAGAGGCTTCTGAGGGACCCGCACCTCAGGGGAGAGGAGGAGAGTGCCCAGAGAGATGAGTGATGGTGAGGATTGGCGAGCTAGTGGACCCGCCACCTCTCTATGATTGTAGTGTTTGTGACAGCTTATGTAGAATTATGAATGGAGTGATTTGATTTTCTGCTGTTTATTTGTTCTTTTGTGCGTTCCTTCTTCCCTACGCTTCTCCTCCTTTGCACTGTTCCCATGTGATGGGTCTGCCGAGACTCCGCTCCAAGCGGAGAATCGCGTCTTGTTGTGACCATTTTTCACGGGAATCTGCCGTCGAAGTCAATACTGACGGCCCTAGTTCCTTTTCCCGGATGTTGTGCCAAATTTTGCGAGCGTCCTCCAAAACATGATAGGGTATCCCTAGACAACATAGGGGCTATTCGTCCTATTCTTCGTCCAGTCAATCACCCTGTGCGAGCGGTGAAACGACACATGGGACCGCTTGGCAGGTGCCTCATTGCGAGGGCTATCATTGACAGGTGATGGAGGCAATCTTGGCCCGCACTCCTTCCATTTCTATAAATTCTTGTCCCTTTTATCTTCCCAGGTATATCGAGGACTAACTCGAGGAGCACAAGTTCTTACGAGAGAGGAGGAGTTCAAAATTCTGAGAGTTGGATGGAGGGCGAATCTTCCCATTCTTCGAAGAGAAGCAGGTCCAGTGGTAGTAGTTCCAGGAGGCTTTCAGACCTTGAAGGGCACTTCAGCGAAAGGGCCCAATCTCAACTCGTAAGCCAAGTTTTCTTGCCCTTTTCTCATTCTTTCTTCCTTTCTTCCGACCAATCCTCACCCCCATTCCTTGTATGCGTAGGTTGTGATGAAATCACAAATCTTATGGGAGTTGGTAGTAGCAGCGTACAGGGGCCTCCCAGATTTTCAGAAGGCGAGGCTAGACGTGATGGGATTTGGTACCTTCCTTCGGATCGAGCCGATCCAGCTTGACCTAGTCCTGATCCAAACCTTGTGTGAGAGATGGGACCCAGTGAGCCGGGCATTCCTGATGCCCTGGGGGCACATGGTGCCCAGCTTGGAAGATGTGATCCGAATTACGAGTCTCAAGGTGGATGGCGAGGAAGTGACCGGAGTCACTTACGCGGACTACCGAGAAGGTGCCCAGAAGTTACTGGGTTTGGACCTAGATGGTCGGAAAAATAGGTCGGTAGCTAGGGCGTCCCTCATGGATGCATTAGGGATCACCGACACTCGTCGGCGGGATGACGAATCCTCAGAAGAGTTCATGGAAAGGATGGAAATAGGATGCCGTGCCGTGTATTGCACAGATTTCGGCAACTGGGAAAGATGTAACATAGATTTGAGGAGATTTCTCCTCTTCCTTTTGGGGAGATTGGTACTGAGCTCGAAAGGGGACGGTATCCAATGTCGCTTCCTGGAGCTGCTGTCAGACCTTGAAAGAGTAGGGTACTACGCCTGGGGAGCTGCCATGCTGGCGCACTTGTTTGCAGGCCTATTCCAAGAAACGGATCGTGAGATGACTGTGAGTGGTTTCACACCATTCATCCAGGTATCTTTGGTTTTGCTTGTTTTATATTTTTTTTTTGTTATTTTCGCAAGGTGCTGATGACCTGCGCCGAGCAACTATGGAGCTATTATTACCTCCCCATGGGGAGAGCTCGACATTGGCGACCCGTGATGGTGCCACTAGCCAGGCGGTGGGAACCCATCATGAGTGCGGCACCCCTAACCTACCAACTGGTGGTGTTAAGGCGGGAGCTACAGGAGTTCCCTGCAGCGATGGTAAACTGGAGACCCTACTCAGACATGGTCGATGCCAACCAGCCGTGGGTTCTAGCAAGTCGTGCCCGGTTCGGACGGGAACTATGGATGCACTGCCTGAATGAAATCGAGCCGCTTCGGCTACGATTAGTTATGAGGACTTTAGGACTGGCTCAAGAATGGGTGGATTCAGCTGCGCCACCTCGTGTCGGGAGAAAGACGCGAGGACCGGTGACCTGCATTGACTGGCGCGTGCGATTCCCTGAACAGTACGAAGACTGGCAACGGGGTGGCACGATTGTAGAATCGCAGGCGCGGGACAGCGAGGACTACTTGCGTCTATATAGGACAAAGTACGCAGAACGGTTCCAACCCCGGGGACTTGTAGAGGTAGGTTTCCCCTTTTTCTCTTCTCTTCTTTCTCCTTTTCTTGGTTTTTCTGGTGAAAATGCTGACTTGTAAGGTTGCAGGATGTCCGGGATGCCATGATAGCGAATTTACGAACTCGCTTGGCAGAGATGGAACAACAGTTGGGTGATGCCCGCGGAGCTACGAGCACCTTGGTAGGTGTATAATACATTCCTAATTAAATTCCCAGATTCCAGATGTTGGCTGCTAATTCACATGGTCGTAGCATGCCCAGATTGGCGCGGCCTCCCCAGCGATGGGAGTAGGTGGTGCCTCTTCCAGCTTGTGGATTCCCACCTCAGAACTTGACTCGCTTCATGAGCAACTTGCTCACGCCACGCAGCGTGCTGCGGAGGCAGAAGGGATGCTCCGTATACAGGTAAAAGTTTCAGCGTTGAGTTCTCTTTGTTTACGCCTTATCGCGTATCTGAGATGATACACTCGGCAGGAAAAGGAGACGGAAGAAGCGCTTGCCCAAGCTGCGCAGAAGGAGGCTAGGATAGCAGAACTGGAGAGGGAACTGCGGCGTCATCCTGATGACGACTCATCCAGGGATGCTATGGAACTGAGGATCACTCTCCAGTTGGAGAGGGAAGACCGTGAGAGAGAACGGGCAGAGAGGGAAAGAGACGCAGAGAGAGAAAGAGCCAACAGTTTGGCTGAAAGGGAGGAGCGAAGGGCCATGGAGGCCCAACTATTCGAACTCCGAATCGGCCTTGGTCTTGCTGAACAGTGGCTGAGAGATGGTGAGGAGCGCTACCGAAAAGCACGAGAGCGTGGCTTTCGTGTTGGCAGCTTCTCTGCTGCTTCCGTGGATCAACGCCGGGATGTGGGAATAGGAAGAGGAGTACAGAGCGGCAGGAGTACCGCTTTTCGTAGTTGGGTAGCACCTTTGAGAGTGTTTTGCCCGGAGAGTAGTGGGACGAGTAATGCAGAGAGAGAGGGCGGAACTTGATAAATTTTTTTTTTGGTTTTTGGAATAAAACGCAAGGTTTGGTTTGTTTGTTTTTCACCTTTGCTTCAGTTACCTGAATCCCTGCACATATCACTGAAACAAACAAATCAGAATTTCTGTTCTGACTTGGCCCCTTGCTCAATAAGCAAATGGTCACTGTGACTGTCCTTGATAATTGGTCAAGGGGCCAAGCCTTTATTTAACGAAGGCAAGGGAAAGATGCGGTGATGATAAATGTGACAGACAAGCACACGAATGCAAGCGATATTAAAAATGAGATGATGCACGTAAATGCAATCATGCAAAATTGATTTGTTTTCTTTTTTATATTTGATATATTTTGTGTTTTATCATAAAAAGATTTTTTTTGTTTGCAAATATGTACATTTCTCTTTTTCATTTTTTTTGTTGCTTTTATCATTTCAATTTTTTGTTGCTAACGCCCGGCAAGCACCCAAATGGCACCTAACCTTCGTGAGAACAGGGGTTTCTTACTAACCTCCCAGGTATCCTAAGTGCACATCTAGGTTGATATGGGCCTCTAGACCCCTCGAATGATGATCCCGCCGGCTAAGACTTACCCTGATGACAATACCGTCATGCCATGCTTAGGCTCCCAGTTACTTCCGACCACAGGGATTCACCCAAAAGGTGTTCGAGTTAAATGATTTGCCCGACCCGGGTCTGTTTCCTCACAACTCTAGATGGTATATGATGGAACACCCTGGAACCCTAACGACCAACCGCGCGACGATGACCCGGAATCAGACGCTGTCGCACCCATAGGTGACGCGCTTGCATTGGCCTAAGCACGAGGTTAAACAAGAAGACATCAAGGTGGTAAACAGGGGTCTTGACCAGCCAGAAACACAGAGACTCCTTCGCAGCGATAGCTTTTGCTTTTTAAAGTAGGCAACCAAATGTGTATATTAAAATAAGGTCGCAGACCCTAGGCAGTTTTCACCCTTCAGAAACTCCATCGAACCTTCATCTTTAGAGGGAGAAGGAAGAGCGTAGGGGATAAACCTCCTGAGAGGACCGGCAAAGCCGTTAACCCGGTGAGCGAATAAGGGCCCATTAACTCTTTCCTTTCG
Organism: Amorphophallus konjac; assembly: GCA_022559845.1. Taxonomy (NCBI): domain Eukaryota; kingdom Viridiplantae; phylum Streptophyta; class Magnoliopsida; order Alismatales; family Araceae; genus Amorphophallus; species Amorphophallus konjac. The sequence continues at coordinate 529,403,082 of CM040121.1, forward strand.
GACAACTTCGGACCAAATCTCGAGCATTTACATTCCACGGCCCCTTTTGTGGATTCAGACTTTTGCTTTGAGGGGTTTCGTTTATCGCACCAGGCACGGTCACGACCAGGCTTTTCTCTTGATTTTGATTTTATATTTCTTTTTGTGAGGGAGATATAGTCGTTTGACGTTTGTGGGCTCCCTCTTCGTATGCCTGCGGGGACACTGCCCTCTTCTCGTGCTCTGATCGATGCTCGAGGAAATGGGTCCTACTCTTGCCTTTGGGGTTTGAGTTTTGGTTTCTCATGCTCAGCGTTTTAAGGGCGCCGACTGTCTCATTTGGTCGAAGAGAAAAGAATAAAGATTACAGCTTCCGGAGATCTTCCGGGTGGAGCCCCACCGTAGGTGATGCTACCGACTTTTTTGAATAAAATACATAAGTGAGCACATGTTAGCTTCCTTCGAGCGAGCATAGGCCGACGTGGCCGGACAGGGATCTCCACGGTTCTGGCAAACCAAGACCCGGTGCCTACCAAGCCTCAATGGGCCCTATCCTAACATGAAGGTTAAATGCAGGGACTTAACTACATGGTGGCTGCCAGGCATCGGCATTTTGAATTTTCCATATTTTTAGTGGTTTTCAATATTTCTTTGTTTTTGATGTTTTTTATCTTTTCATCATTTTTTTTGTTTTGTGCTAAGGGTAGTATTTCTTAAGATAAAGCCCATTCCAAGGGTGGGATAACTCGGTCCCTTCGGCGTTGACTAGCTTGTAGGCGTTGCCAGGGTACACGGCTTGAATTACAAATGGTCCTTCCCAATTGGGTTGGAGCTTAGAACGCGGCCCTCCAGGTTTGACAAAAATTCTTTTTACGACCATCTCACCGACTTTGAATTTTCTCTCAACGACTTTCTTTTGGTAAAAGCGAGCGAGTCTATTTTGATACACACGCGCGTGTTCGGCAGCGGCCAGTCGCTTCTCATCCAAGAGTTCCAACTGGGCGAGGAGTGAATTACGACGATCGTCGAGGGGAAATTCCTCGTCCAATTGTACCCTGAGAGAAGGGATCAGAGTCTCGTACGGGACTACCGCTTCCATACCATAAGTAAGGGCAAATGGAGTCTGCCCGGTGGGGGTACGGATTGAAGTGCGATAGGCCCATAGAGCTTCGATAAGCTTTTCTGGCCAGTCTGAAAACTTACTAGACTCGCAGGTTTTTTTGATGATTTTGAGCAATGTTTTATTGGTGGCCTCCGCTTGGCCGTTACCTTGTGGGTAGTAAGGCGATGAATGATGCAATGTAATCGCGTACCTTTTGCAGAGGTCTTGTAGGTCCTGAGAAATGAACTGTGGCCCATTGTCGGTGACGATTGTGCTTGGGATGCCGAATCTGGCGAGGATGTTTTTCATGATGAACTTGCAGACTGTTGACGCCTTGATTTCCGCGTAAGCTTCGGCTTCGGCCCATTTGGTGAAGTATTCCGTCACAGTAAGGATGAACGATTTCTGCTTGGTGAGGGAATTGGGATCACCTAGGGGACCAATGATGTCGAATGCCCACATGGAGAAAGGCCATGGGGAGGATATTGGATGAAGTGAGGAAGATGGTGAATGGATTTTATCGGCGTGAAGTTGACACTTGACACACCTACGGACATAGATGGCACAATCTTCTTCCATGGTGGGCCAATAAAAGCCTTGCCGAATGATCTTCTTGGCGAGCATCTGACTATTCACATGGCCACCGCACACACCCGAGTGCGTCTCTTCTACACATTTCCAAACCTCATCGTCACCAAGACATCTTAACAGAATACCAGTAAGGCTCCTTCTATAGAGTAGACCTCCAACCAAAGTATATTTCTGAGCCACCCTTCTTATGGCTTTCTTGTCCTCTGTGGTGGCCCCTTCAGGATAAGACTGATCTTGACAGTATTTGACAATTTCATAGAACCATGGTTTCTCTTCATCAGCCAGTTCTTCTTCGGCCTCTGCCAACATGATTTCCCTCTTCTCAAGGATATCTTCCTGCAGGATCTTCCTTGCTATCCTGTCTTTGATATTTACGTAGGAAGCATCATCGATTGCAGGGGCGTGAAGTTTATAGATGGAAATGGACTTAAACCATCTTCCTAGAGGGAACCTTATGGATGATGCCAACGAGGCGAGGGCATCGGCGAGAATGTTCTGATGACGAGGGACATGAACAAAGATCAGTTTGGCGAACAGTTTGGCAAAGGCAGCAGTGAGTTCTTGGTATGGCTTGAGTTTGGGATCGCGAGTGCGATACTTAGTGAGCACCTGGCGAAGGATGAGTTGACTATCACCTACGACTCGCAACTCAGTGATACGAAAAGAATGGGCGAGTTCTAGGCTAGCTAGAAGAGCTTCATATTCAGCTATATTATTGGTGACTGAAAATTTGAGCTGATATGCCAACGGGAATGTGAGACCTTCAGGCGACAGGAGGGCGACGCCGATTCCTCTCCCTTGAGAATTCAGAGCTCCATCAAAATATAGTGTCCACATTGGCTCATCTGATTGGTTAATGGACATTAGTTCCTCATCTGGAAACTCTGATTGGACGGGATCGAACTTGGGAAGAGGATGGTGAGCGAGGTGCTCGGCTATGGCATAGCCTTTAATCGCCTTTTGCTGGATGTAGGTGATGTCGAACTGAGAGAGAAAACTTTGCCAGCGTGCTAGCCTATCCGTAAGGACGGATTTCTCCAGAAGGAATTTGATAGGATTCATTCGAGCAATCAAGTGGACCTCGTGAGTCAAGAAGTAGTGCTTCAATTTCTGCACCACCCAAACGAGGGCAGCACAGGTTTTCTCCATGACGGTGTACTTCTGCTCACAGGGATTGAGAAGTTTAGACAAGTAATAGGTTGCCCGTTCCTTGCCTTCTTCATCAGCTTGTGCGAGGACGGCTCCCACGGAGTCATCCAAGACTGAGACGTAAAGGATCAGAGGTTTTTCTGGTTTGGGTGGAATGCGAACGGGTGGACTAGCCAGATATTCCTTCAACCCTTCAAAAGCTTTCTGACATTTAGAATTCCAGTGGAATTCTACTCCTGGCTTGGTCAGCTCGTAGAGAGGTCTACACCTTTGTGAATGTTGAGACACAAACCGACGAATAAACTGCAACCTCCCGATTAAACCTCGGATTTCCCTCAAATTCTTGGGAGGCGGCATATCCCTGATGGCCTTAGCTTTGTCGGGATCTATCTCGATCCCTCTTTTACTCACAATGAACCCCAGCAATTTACCCGACGACACACCAAACACACACTTTTTCGGGTTCATTTTCAATTAGAACTCTCTTGACCTTTGCAAGACCTTAGCCAAAACTCCTGGATGTTCCATCCTGGTCCTTGATTTCACCAATAAGTCATCCACATACACTTCCAGATATATGTGCATCATGTCATGAAATATGGCCATCATCGCTCTTTGGTAAGTAGCTCCAGCATTCTTTAACCCAAACGGCATGACCACGTAACAATATGTTCCCCAAGGGGTAGTGAATGACGTCTTCTCCTGATCCTCTTCTGCCAAACGAATTTGATTGTATCCTGAAAATCCATCCATGAAAGAGAGGGTTTCGTAGCCTGCCGTGTTATCAATCAGCACATCAATGTGAGGTAAGGGAAAATCATCCTTTGGACACGCGCGGTTAAGGTCCCGGAAGTCGATGCAAATCCTGACTTTCCCATCTTTTTTCAAGACCGGGACAATGTTTGCCACCCATTGAGGATAAAGAACGACTCTAATGAACCAGGCTTTGTGGAGCTTATCGACCTCTTCTTTCATTTTTAAAGCCATCTGAGGGTGGAAACGCCTTAACCTTTGTTTTACCGAGATGGACCCTGGTTTTAGGGTTAAACGGTGTTCGACCAAGGTTGAATCCAGACCCGGCATATCCTCGTAGCTCCATGCAAACGTGTCCTTATATTCCTTGAGAACCTCAATTAATGCCTCTTCTTCAGAGGGTGGTAGGTTGTCACTTATGAGGATGATCCTAGGGTCTTTCTCAGTTCCCAAGTTGACTTCTTTGGTGGATTCTTCTACGGCGGTTGACGGCTCGTCGAATCTCCTCATTCCACTAGCGTATGCGCCCGCCGCATCCTCATATTCTTCACCCTCATCTTCAGTGGGGCATTCTTCATCCGTGATCTCGTAGACTCCATACCCTTCATCAAATGCACAGTCGCCCTCGCATTCTATTTCGGGTAGCTGGATGGGATTTTCTAACAACTGGGGGATGACAAGAAGGGCCTGACACCTGACGGCCAAATCCAGAAGGAATCGACGAGGGATCTGCCTACCCTTGGATTTCTTCCTAGGTATTACCCTTGGCCTATCATTCCTAGATTGACTGACAATATTTACAGAAGAAGAGGAAGACGAAGAGGATGGTGTAGAATGTACAGGAGAAGACCCCTCAGAGGAGGGGTAGAAAAGGTCGCTCATCGGACCTTGGACGGGTGGTCCACAAGGCGGTACGCACCCGTGGGAGATGTAGGAGGTTTCCTCAACGAAGATGTGTTGTTGGGGAGTTTGAAAATTGACGTTTTTTTTTTCGTTTTCATTTTTAATGACAAAGCAGTGAAAAGAGGTTGGAGGAGAGAGAAAAGGGGTTATGGCTAGAGGATTGTGAGGCTCATAGAGCAGATCATGGTTGAAGACCTGGCGCGGGTTGAAAAGCCCGCGCAGGTATGTAAGCAAAGAAGGGGACCTGGGAAGATCATCAGACAATTGTCTGGCCCAGGAAGAAGATATCAGCAAAGGCTGAGACGAGTGGATGGAGAGGATGGCGGCTAATGAGCCGTCGACGGCAATGTTGAGGACGGATGAAGATCCGTCGATGACAGAGTCCTTCTGGCGAGGACGAGGATAGTTTGGAACCTTGGCAAGAGTGGTAATATTCTATGGTATTTCGGAGATCAATGGTGGTCCTTCAAGCTGCGGAGACGAGAACATCCTTTCCAGTGCAACGGAAATGTCCCGTATGTCGAACCATTTGTCCCACTCGCATTCCGGATCTTTGATCTTGCCTCTTTTGGTGATCCTCGGACATTTTTCAGCCAAATATACAGCATGTGATCCCCCATGTGCTTCTCGTGGGTGATCTCTCATCTGAACAACGGGTCCTCTGTTGAAGTGGTTTGATTGAGTCCACGTGAGGGGCTTCCAATCTGCCTTGAACGGTCCTTTGAAGCCTAGGCCAAACCTGCGGTTCGGCCTAATTTCCTTTGGCGGTTTGAGCATACCCTGTAACTGTGTGCCCAGACCCTTTCCTTGTTGATAGTCGATGTTCCTCATAATCTCCCAACCTTTGGAGTGAGAAGGGAGACATGATGTTGCGGTTGCCCTGACCGGCTCCTTTGGTGCTAGTGGAATGTGAGATGGATCACGCACGTCCAGCAGTGATAATATGGGCCGATGAGATGGCCAAACGGAGGGCAGAGAGGTGTTGATAGCATCCACTGTGTGAAGGACCGGTGTACTGACCACTTTAATAATTCTCCTATTGTAAGAAAACTTCATGCACTGATGGTTGGTGGAAGGCACAGCGTCCATGGCTTCGATGTAAGGGCGACCCAGTATAGCCTTGAATGTGGGGTCCATGTCGAGGACATGGAATTCCGTAGGAATTGACATGGGGCCTAGTTCTGCCTTCAGAATAATCATCCCCTGTGGCGGCCTTTTGCTATTGTCATAAGCCGTGACCGTGATCGAGGAAGGTCTTATTTGTTCCTCGTTGACCCCACACAACTGAAGAGTGCTCATGGAGATCACATTTATGGATGCACCCGTGTCCACAAGACACGGGTTTATGGATACCCCATTAATTTTTATTGAAATGCACAATGCATATTTCCGAGCTTCCTTGGGAGCGAGCTCGTAGTTGTGGAATATGATGGCCGGTTGTGTGTCTGTTGGGGTCAGGACTGTCGAAATCTTCTCCACGGGGAGGTCTTCATTAACCATGACTCTTTGAAGGTATTCCATTAAGGCTGTCTGGTGGGATGTGGATCTTTGAAGAAGCTCCAGGATGGAGATCCGGGCAGGTGTCTTATCCAGGTGTTTCAATAGATCATACTGTGTTCCAGGGATAGCTCTTTCTGGTTGTTCTGCATCATCCTTCTCTGGCTGAGATTGCTCGGGATTCTGACTGTTGTGGGGGAAAATCCTGTGGAAAATCCTTCCACTCCGGAGCACCATTGCCTGCGGCTTTTGTACCTCTGTGGGGGTAGCGGTGGATCTTAATAGGGGTTTGAGGGGTAGTAGTGGAGAAATGGTTGATGAAGCAGGGGTGATGACGGGAGCAGGGATTCTGATGAGGGGTTTGTTAGGTGGAGGCATGGCGGAGGTAGAGGGGATATTGCGCGGATTATGAAGGATAAGGGGTTTAGAAGGTGGCGGCGGAGGCAAAGTGGAAGTGGGTAAGGTTTGAAACGGGTGATGGTTTTGAGGTGGATGGTGGTTGATGAGTGGTTTTGAAGGCATTAGTGGTGATGTGGTGGAGAAAGACGGGGTTATGTATGGTTGACGGATGACAAGGGGTTTAGAAGGCGTAGGGGTAAATGTGGTAGAGGTGGGTGGTAAAGTGGGGGAGTGAGAGAAGATGAGAGGGTGTGAAGGCGTAGTGGAGAGTGTCGGTTGATAGGAGGTCGGGGTGCGGATGAGAGGGCGTAATGGTAGTGGAAATGGTGATGGTGATACTGACGCGGGTTGATGAGAGAGAGGTGCTACCCGGGCAAGGTGAGGGGGTGCATGACGATAGGGTTGGAGGTAGAAAGAATGGAGGTACTTTCCTGGTGCCACACCTGCTCTCTCCCGACTTCCGGGAAGGAGGAGATGGGGTTAACCTGATGATTGGGCTGTTGGTGCTCCGGTAATGGATTCTAGATTATTCCTATGTCGGGCTGTTGTTGTGGGGCCTGCTGAGGCTGCTGTTGTTGTTGTGGTTGCTGTTGCTGTTGCTGTTGTAACTGCTGCTGTGGCCTCTGAGGAGGTCTCCTAGCCTTGAGAGCCGCGACGTACCGTCTCATCTCATCCCAATCTATTTGATGTTCATCATTCATATCATGGATGTAATCTTTGAAATGGAAGCAGTAATCCACTGTGTGTCCCGGCTGCCTGTGGTAGACGCAGTATTTGGAGGTATCAACATTGGGGGGCCAGGCGGGCCTTTCTCTAGGTAGGGCGAGTTGGTTTGATGCCATGAGGGCATTAAAAATGTCTGCTAAGGTTTCTGGCAATGGTGGATAGTAGGCTCTCTTGGGACCGAGCGGCCTCCTTTGTTGCTGTTGGGGACCATAGCTCCCCGGGGGTGGAACTTGGTTGTACTGAAGCGGTGGTTGTTGTTGCTGAGGTTGTGGTTGTTGTTGCTGGGGTTGACGTAATGGAGGCATATTATCCTAGGGTGGATTATTTTGGGGTGGAGGACGAAGAGGGAAAGGACCTGGTTGAAGGGGAAGTCGGGGCATTTGTGGAGGCCTTGGGTTGACTGCGTAATTGGCATTGTTGACCGCACCCACTTGCTCATTTGTCACAACCCCTTCTGTGGCTCCGCCCGAGACACCAGCGCCTGTCTTTCTGACCACTTTGGGCTTCGGCGACTCAAACATGTTCATGATGGGGGAGTCTTTTAGCTGGGTTTGGATGTATCGGGCCCTTTCATAGAGCTCCTCCATTGTAGTAAGTTTATTCATGGCCAGGACGTGTCTAAACTGTGGGGTTGCATTAGACACAATCATCTTCACTTGTTCGGGCTCAGAGAGGGTATCCCTTATTCTTTCCGCCAGAGACCTCCATCTATCAGCATAGCGGACAAAATCCTCGTCGGGCTTCATCTTTTCGGCCACTAGGTCGGTAATGGAGAGTGAGGGACCGACCCTATCCCTATATTTCTGCAAGAACCTTCTCTGCACTATTTCAAAATTCTCGGCCTCGCGGGGCTCCAGAGAATAGAACCACTCAAGCGCGGGACCATCCAATGATCTCCGAAAGAGGTATGCCAGGGACCTCTGATCGTTTTGCCAGTAGGAGGACTCATACATGAAGTCCTTGAGGTGAATGAAGGGGTTGCCGGTACCATTGTACCTGCGGTACGTGGGCATTTCGGAGGGGGGAAGATGAATGACGGGAAGGATTGGCAAAGCAACCTCCGGGGTGGCTTTCACGTCCACCATCCTTCTCAGATTTTGAAACTTCTCGTCCATGCGGTTGAACCTATTGAGGAGCGATTGGGCGAGCTCCTCTGGGGGTGAAGGTGGCACTTGCCACTGGGGGAGAAACTGTCTCCCGGAGACTTGAGGGGGAAACCCCGAATGAGAGGGAGCTGTCGGACCACCGACAGTTGGCCCTGGCTGAAGCGGTGTGTGGGGAACAACGGGAGTTTGAGATTGTGACGGGAACTGGAATGAGGGTGGTTGTTGGCTCGCTTGACCTTGAAGCGAGGGAGACTGGATGGCTTGCGCCAATGAAGGAGATGGAATGGCCTGCACGGACTCTTGGAGAGGTGCGATGGCCGGAGTTGATTCCTGGGGCGTGGGGGAAACAGATTTCCCTTTTAGAATGGCCTGGAAGGCCCGGAGCTGTTCAGAGGTAAGCTCCGTGTTGGCGAGGACGCCCAGTAAGGAAGTGATATCCTGTGGCGGGGACGTGTCCCCGGCAATAACTTGCACCTCATGTGAGGGGTCATGAGAAGGACCCGAGTCCATAGCATAGACTCGCGGGTCAGCTGTCAAACCACGACTAGGGTGGTTTTCCTCAGAAGACTCGTGAGACATGCTCACAGTTTTCCCAGAACGTAAAAACATACACTAGCAAGTAGGTAGCAGAGATTATCAAACAAGTGGATGCCTTTACGCCCTTTTTTTTATGTTTTGATTTTGATGATTTTTTTGTATTTTTAGCGAGATCCGAAGTTCACACAAAATGGGGACCCTAGTTTATTTTTTATTTCACCGCCGTGTCAGCTAGGGTCTCTCGTCTCACCACGAATGAAATGACTAACTCCGGGGAACTTCAATGGTACAACCAGCCCAGTGAACGAAGAGGAGATTATTCGATGTCGGGGACTTACGGAGGTCCCAGTGTAGGAGATTCTAGTCCGTTGAGAGGAATTCCCAAACGGGGAGTCCTTCCTTCACCGGGAAAGGGTGATCCTCAAAAAATAAAAAAAGGATAGAAAAGAGGAATGGATGTATGCAATGGAATGCTGACAGATATATAGAGTAAGAAAACAACAGAAATAACAGACATATAATAAACAAACAACCAATCAACTGATAGTGCTGCCGTGAGCACAACGGGGGCGCGCGCGGGCGCCAAGATGGAGAGGCACGGGTGGTGCCGAACTTGCAAGGGTAGCCGAAAGGAAGCAGTAGAGGTCCCACCGTGATCGCCAATCTGTGAGCGACGTCACGCGGTTCCGGGAAGAGCGGGGAAGAGGACGCGGAGCGCGCGCGGGCTCCTTCTTTTTTTTTGTTTTTGTTGTTTGTTTGCTGCAACACAGAAATAAGAGAAGGGGGAGAAGGGGCCACCACGGGAGATTGCTCCGGCGGGGCGAGCAGGACAAGTGTGATATAGCAAAATATGGGGGTTAAACGGCCATAGCGGGAAGTGACTCGCCGCGGCCTCGGGGGGACGGGAATGGTGCAAAAATTAAATAACAAGAATTGAAACGGTCATTGGGGAAGTGACTCGCCGCGGCCTCGAGAATATGAGCAGATAATAAGATGACAGAATATGAAGAGAATACAAAGAGCGGGAATTTAAACGGCCATTGGGGAAGTGACTCGCCGCGGCCTCGATGATAAGAGCAGAATATAATAGAATATAAAGAGAATATAAGAACGGAAATTTAAACGGCCAGTGGGGATGTGACTCGTCGCGGCCTCGATGATATAAGCAGAATATAGCAAAACATAAAGAGATTATAGGAATAGAAATTTAAACGGTCATTGGGGAAGTGACTCGCCGCAGCCTCGATGATATAAGCAGAATTTAACAAAATATAAAGAGAATATAGGAAACAGAAATTTAAACGGCCATTGGGGAAGTGACTCGCCGCGGCCTCGATGACAAGATGTGATCGCCAGGGGCCAAAAGACCCCAAAATAAGAAAGTGATCGCGCCTACCTCGAGAGCGGGAGATGACGGGTTGCTTCTTCGTCTTCCTTCGGCCGGCCGACGGAGAGGGCTTTCCTCGGCTACCCTTGCAAAACAACGACAAACAAATGACAAGTGGATTAGAAAGATGGAGGTGTAGTATTCAAATCCTTGCGATAAAAATAACGAAATGATGGCAAGACACACACCTGGTTGGTGTTATCTTTTAAACCCCTCTCGGACTCGAGTGGGAGAAAAAATGAGATGATGGATGCAAGAAGTATAAGAGAAGAGGCGCCCTTGTGAAGGGGGATAGAGGATGCAGTATGATGAATGTAAAGAACTATGAAGAAGAAGGGGAAGAAAAGGCTTATTGGATGAGCCGAGGGTGAAATCCGGCGGAGCTCCGGCAGCGTGGGGACGACGTGGAAGCGAGGTGGATGAAGACGACCTTCCTCTCGCGAGCGTGAGCACCCGAGAAGCCGGCAGAACCTCCACCTACAAAAGAACCCACGGGTTAGAAAATGACTCCGTAGCCTCTGGGCTCCGGCAGCCTATCGGATCACTTAGAAGCTCCCCCAGAACTGAGGGGGTGGGGCTCTATTTATAGAGCTCCGGAGGGTGGAGGCGTCCAGGACCCTGGACACCTCCATCAGGGCCGAAATAATATTTTATTCTATTTTTATATATATTTTTTTAGAATACTTTTGTGGAGGCGTCCAGGGCCCCGGACGCTTCAAGCAGGTCCACCGAAAGCCGACGACGGCCGCACGCGGTTTGGCACAACGCGTGATTTTGTGAGCGGGGCCTCGTGATTCAGAAATGGGCGCGTCCAGCTGACCGGACGTCTCTAGATTTTAGATTTTTTCACACACGACAAACCGTCGTTCGGTGGCCGGCGCCCGTGAGGGAGTTGATGGAGGCGTCCAGGGGCCTGGACGCCTCCAAAATTATATTATTTTATTATTTTTCTTTTGTCTTTTATACCAGGCTTGGCATTATATATTTTTTATATGTTTTTATGGAGGCGTCCAGGGGCCTGGACGCCTCCATTAATATATATATATTTTTATTATTTTTTTGTGTTTTTATGCCAACTGGCATCTTACAAATATTTTTTATTATTATTGTTTATGGAGGCGTCCAGGAGACTGGACGCCTCCATCAATATATATATTTTTTATTTTGTTTAGGGCCCTGAGAAAATAATAAAAGAAATTAAGAAGATAGGGGCGTCCAGGGGCCTGGACGCCCCCATTAAAATCGACTCGGGTCCTCGGATCAGGCGTCGGCGGCCGCCCGGTAGACCCCCTTCTTGATTCCGGAACTCCTGATGCGTCCGACTGGTGTTGATGCCGTCCGAATACCGTGACGAGACGATTCCGGATGCGGAAAAAGGCAGAAGAAGACCCGAGAAAAGGAAGCACTCGAGTGATTCAGAATGCGTAAGCCGTTGCGGGGCGTTGTATAGTAAGATGAGACTTTCTCAGGAGGCGTCAAGAATGGCGTGTCTACAACGTCGACGGGCGTGACCTCAGCTAGTCACTTGTTTGTAGTTACTTGTTCGGTGTTCGCGCCTTTGGTAGGAGCTACCACGTCAGGCGGATCACCTGCGGCGCGGTGTAAGACGTCAGGGGACGCTACCGGTTGTGCTTCTAGTGGGAGCTACTCCTGTCGAGTACGGAGTGACAGACTGTCAGTCGTGTGTTTCTGACCTTCGGATTTTGTCAGTTCGACCGTTGAGCTTCGGTCTTCTCTCCGTGGCACGTGTGTCGGTTTGCGCGCCACAGAACCGTGTTAGTAGAGATAGGGCTTTCCTTTCCGAGATACTCTTCTACCGCTAGCGTAGTGGTTTCTCACTTTTCGAGGTAGGGCTCGAGTGATCCCTACTGAGTCTTGTTCCGAGACTCATTCCCTGCGTGTTTTCACCGTGTTTCAGGTGAGACGCCGCCCCGGGGGAGCGCGTCTGGGGTGCAGCGTGGAGCGGGTGCCCAGAGGTAGTGCCAGAGGTCAGAGCCGGGGTATGCCCCGTGTAACTGTACTTTTCTTTCTTGTCTCTGTACTAGTCGTGGACTACTGTTGTTGTTTCCTTTCTCTTTTGTGGACCATGTAAAATGTTAATTTATTTCCTGCTTAATATTGTAACTGTTTAATTTCTGCAATTACTTGTGATGCTTGCGTAGTTTCCACACCATCCTTCTAACCCTTCCGAGTCTTCGGGCTCGTGGGTGGCGGTACGAGTCTCGGGTTATCGGGCCTTCCCGGTAATCGGATTCTCGGGTCGTTATAGCTGGTATGAGAGCGCGGTTGTGGAATTAAATGAGAATCATAGGTAATTGTAATGGTCCACTAGTCCACAACGATGATGTACAGTTGACACTGGCATCGGGCATCGTGTGTTTTTCTTGACCATGCCGTTTTCGTGTTTTCTGTCTTTTGCGTCAGGAGCGAGTATGGCGCCGAGGCGGAGCTCTCGCTCTCAGCAGAGACAGTCGGCTGGAGGTCAGGATATCCAGCAGGGGGTCCAGAGGGACCAAGAGGAGCATAGTAGAGCACCACCGGGGGCTACCGAGGCCGCGGATACCGCGAGGGTTCCAGGGGCCGAGGATTTCTTCCGTGGCATGTACCAGCTTATGTCGCAGCAGTTCGGCGGAGAGGCTGGTGAGGGCTCGTCGGTTAGGGGTGGGCCAGGCCGAGCAGTGAGGGACCTCATGCAGTTCCATCCACCTTACTTCAGCGGCCAGGCAGACCCTGATGCGGCTCGTGATTGGCTTGATGAGATGGAGCGGGTGTTCAGCTCTGCGAAGAGTGCTGCCGAGGACAGAGTGGTGTTGGCCTACAACCAGTTGCAGGGTACGGCTCGGAAGTGGTGGTCTTTCGAGTGAAAGACGTCTTTTCAGCTTCGTCCACTTGAGCACGTCGAGTGGGATGACTTTGTTAGTGCTTTCGAGCGTACGTACTGTCCAGATTTTGTTGCTACGCAGCGGATGCGGGAGTTTCTGGAGCTGGTGCAGGGCGACATGTCCGTGTTGCAGTACAGGGCCCGATTTGTCGAGCTGGGTCGGTATGCACCTCACGTCATGGAGCATGAGAGGGTGAAGACCGCGCAGTTTGTTCAGGGTTTGAGGCTAGAGCTGAGACACCATCTGATCGTGAACGGGGCCACTGATCTAGAGACAGCATCTCGTGTTGCGGCTTCTTTGGAGATGGATGTGCAGAGGACTCGAGGATCGATCAGCCAGGGGCAGTCCTTGTCAGGTCGCAGCCAGCAGTCGGCTACCCAGCAGCAGGGTTCTTTCCAGCATGCGTCGGGTGGTTCAGGAGTACCGGCATCGGCAGCTTCGGTGACAGGATCTGCATCTTTTGGCACGAAGGTCAAGAAGTTCTTCTCGAAGAATTTCCGAAAGAAGAAGTCCAAGGACCAGGGGCAGGCTTCATCGGGCAGTGTACCGCAGCCGATTCCTTTACAGCGTCAGGGATCAGTGGGTGGATCACGGGTGTCGTGTCCACGGTGCGGTGGGACCCACCCAGGCAGGCAGTGCACGGCGCCGATCATCTATTTTCGGTGTGACCAGCCAGGGCATATGGCGCGTGACTGTCCTCAGAGGCAGCAGCAGCAGTAGTTTCCTCAGCAGCAGCAGGTTCCCCAGCAGCAGAGGCAACAGCAACAGCAGGGACAGTATCCATCGCTACCCAGGTCAGCTAGTGTGGGAGGCAGGCAGAGAGCTCGTGGCCAGATCACGCACATGACCAGGGCAGAGGCAGTGGCGTCGCAGCTCGTGGAAGGTACAGTTCAGATTTTAGGTTGTGCGACTCAGGTTTTGTTTGATTCTGGCGCGTCTCATTCGTTTATTTCGGAGGATTTCGCGCTGAGCGTCGAGGAGCCGGTGACCCAGTTGTCCTGTGATTTGGCACTGGAGTTGCCTTCGGGTGATTTCATGATCACTCCATTTTGCTTCGACCAGGTTCCGGTTTGGATCGATGGGCGGAGTATGCCAGGCAGGTTGTATGCGTTGCAGCTTCGGGATTACCATGTGATTCTAGGCATGGATTGGCTCGAGACTCATGGAGCGGTGGTGGATTGTGGAATGAAGAGGGTCTACTTCCAGCACTCGAGTAGGCGGACCTTCTATTTCCAAGGTATCCGTTCCACCTCTTCTCGATTCCTTATCTCTGCTATTCGAGCCCGTCGATTGCTTGATTCTGGTTGTCAGGGTTTTCTCGCGTCCGTGGTTGTGTCTGAACGGATGGAGCCGAATGTCGAGGACATTCCGGTGGTGTGCGAGTTTCCTGACATTTTTTCGGAGGAGTTACCTGGATTGCCTCCCCAGCGGGAGATCGATTTTGTGATCGAGGTTGCGCCTGGTACGGGACCTTTGGCGAAGGCTCCCTACCGTATGGCTCCCGCCGAGTTGAGGGAGTTGAGGGCGCTGTTGCAGGAGCTGTTGGCGAAGGGGTACATTCGTCCTAACTTTTCCCCTTGGGGTGCGCCCGTGTTGATTGTGAAGAAGAAGGACGGTAGTCTGCGCTTGTGCATTGACTATCGGCAGCTGAACGAAGTGACCATTAAGAACAAGTATCCGTTGCCGTGGATTGATGATTTGTTCGACCAGCTTCAGTCTGCACGAGTGTTCTCGCGGATTGATTTGCGGTCCGGTTACTATCAGCTGAGAATTCGTGAGTCCGATGTAGAGAAGTCTGCATTCAGTACGAGGTACGGGCATTATGAGTTTCTAGTGATGCCGTTTGGGCTCACCAATGCCCCTGCAGCCTTCATGGACTTGATACAGAGGGTGTTTCATCCGTATTTGGACCAGTTCATAGTCATCTTCGTGGATGACATCCTTATTTATTCGCAGTCTGCCGAGGAGCACGCGTACCATTTGGGTGTGGTACTGCAGACGTTGCGAGATCACCAGTTGTATGCGAAGCTCAGCAAGTGCGAGTTTTGGCTCGGCGAGGTGCACTTTCTGGGGCACGTGATTTCTGGTGATGGCATTTCCGTGGACCCCGCCAAGGTCGAGGCAGTGATGCAGTGGCCAAGGCCGAGGTCTGTGACGGAGATCCGGAGTTTCTTGGGTCTTGCGGGTTATTATCGCCGGTTTATCCAGGATTTTTCTCGCATTGCGACCCCGATGACTAGACTCACGCGGAAGGATGTGCCTTTCGTCTGGTCTGAGGAGTGTGAGCAGAGCTTTAGGGAACTGAATAGATTACTCACCTCGGCTCCGGTGTTGGTTTTGCCTTCTGGATCGAGAGGTTTCGTGGTGTGTACAGATGCTTCCGGTGTTGGGTTGGGTGCTGTGTTGATGCAGCATGGTAGAGTGGTGGCTTATGCATCGCGGCAGTTAAAGCCCCACGAGGAGAACTACCCTACCCATGACCTTGAGTTGGCGGTGGTGATCTTCGAGCGGAAGATCTGGAGGCATTATCTGTACGGTGAGAAGTTCGAGGTGTTCACTGACCATCAGAGCTTGAGGTATGTGTTCTCACAGAGAGATCTGAACCTCAAACAAACGCGTTGGATGAAATTCATGAAGGATTATGACTTCACCCTGTCTTATCAGCCGGGCAGGATGAACGTCGTTGCTGATGCCCTGAGTAGGAAGGTTGCGGTCAGTGCCTTGATGTTGAGGAAGTGGAGGCTCTGGGAACAAGTGCCCGAAGTATCTTTCAGGCTCAAGGTTCCCCAAGAGCCAGGGTTGGCAGTGCTTGCGAGTCTGACGGTCACTCCTGCTATCCGTCATCAGGTGATAGAGGCTCAACATGCGGACCCGGAGTTGCCCCGGATTCTGGCGATGGCTGATGTGGAGCTCGGAGAGGACGGTGCTGCGAGATTTCACGGCAGGCTATATGTCCCAGCGGAGGAGCAGGTCCGTCGTGCGGTGTTGCGCGAGGCTCATGGGAGCAGGTACACCGTGCACCCGGGTGCGACGAAGATGTATCGGAACTTGCGGAGGCAGTTCTGGTGGCCTGGCATAAAGAGAGATGTCGCCGAGTTTGTGGCCAAGTGCCTGATCTGTCAGCAGGTGAAGGCGGAGCATCAGCGACCAGGAGGTACTCTCCAGCCCTTGGATGTTCCTACTTGGAAGTGAAATCATGTGACCACGGATTTTGTGGTGGGGTTGCCGAGGACCCCGAGTGGGCAGGATAGTATTTGGTTACTGGTTGATCGGCTGACGAAGGTGACTCGGTTGCTACCGGTCAAAGTCAGCTGGAGCGTGTCCAAGTTGGCTCGTCTTTATGTGGAGCGGATCGTGCCATTGCATGGGGTTCCCATTTCGATCGTGTCGGATCGAGATCCGCGCTTCACTTCTAGATTCTGGAGGAGTTTCCAGCGAGCTCTTGGCACGGAGTTGGCATTTAGCTCGACGTATCATCCTCAGTCCGATGGTCAGTCTGAGAGGACCATTCAGACTTTGGAGGACATGCTGAGATCCTGCTGCCTGGAGTGGCAGGGGAGTTGGATTCATCACCTACCATTGGTGGAGTTTGCCTATAATAATAGCTTTCATTCGAGCATCGGCATAGCTCCTTATGAGGCATTGTACGGGCGTCCTTGTAGGACTCCACTCGATTGGTTTGAGGTGGGTGAGCATGTTTTGACTGGACCGGAGTTGGTGCAGTAATGTGTGGATGTTGTGCACCTGGTTCGTCAGAACATGTTGGCGGCCCAGAGTCGGCAGAAGAGCTATGCTGACCGTAGGAGGCAGCCCCTCTAGTTCGCCGTGGGCGATCATATGTTCTTAGAGTTTCTCCGATGAAGGGGGTGATGCGTTTTGGACGGCGTGGGAAGCTGAGTCCCCGCTACGTTGGTCCTTTTGTGATCTTGGAGCGCATCGGTGATGTTGCTTACCGGTTGCAGTTACCCCTTGAGTTGGCGTCGGTGCATGACGTGTTCCACGTCTCGATGTTGCGGAAGTATATGCCCGATGACTCTCATGTGCTTGAGATTTCTGTTTGGCCTGAGGTGACTCCAGATCTCCCTCTCCCAGAGTTTCCGATCCGCGTGGAGGATAGGCGAGAGCAGCGCCTGCGGAACAAGGTCATTCCCTTGGTAAAGGTCGTGTGGCAGCGACACTCTGGTGGTGAGGCTTCTGGGGAACGTGAGGACGAGATGCGTCAGCAGTTCCCTTACCTGTTTGAGTGAGTCTTCCTCTTCTTTCCCCTTGGGTTGTTCTCAATTTCGAAGACGAAATTCCTTAAGGGGGGAGGGCTGTAATATCCCGGACCTTTCGGATCCTTCTTCGTGGGTCCCGGATCTGGTTTCTAGGAGCATCCGGCTCCGTTGTGTCCAAAATTTCATTTCGGACATCTTTCGTGTTCGGATCGGCGCGATCCGGGGTCGTTTTGGAGGCCCGGAGGCGTTCCGCGGCTTTTCTTCGCGTATTTTCCGATTTCCGGTGTGGGTTTCGGTAATTCCTTCGGAAGCTCGCTGCGGGTGAACCGGGTCGTTCACTTGGGCACGAGTGGTACCTTTGCGATCGGTGCGTTTCGAGGATCGCGGGGGTATAATTTTCTATTTTTCGGGATTTTCTGGATTTTCTATAAACCCCCCCCATTTTCTCTCTCCCCCCCACCTTCTCTTTCTTCTTATTCTTCCTCCTCTTTTCTCCCCACCGTGACCACCGCCCTCTCTCTCTCTCTCTCTCTCTCTCTCTCTCTCTCTCTCTCTCCCATTCGGACGCGGTGAGCCCTTCTTCGGCTGCAGACGGCGGCAGGGCGACGGCGCGGACCCGTGGGCGGCGGCGAGGCGAGCTCGTGGGCGTGCGGCAAGTGTGGGAAGCGTGAAGAGGCGGGGTTTCCAAAGGCGTTCTTCATGGTTTGTGGACGATCCGGCGGAGCATTCGCTCCATTGAGGTAGGGTGACGTTCCTTAGCCTCTTGCCGTTCATTTCCATGGTTTATAGGCCGAGGGGAGGCCGAGAGGGGCTTGATTGAGCATGTTTGGGGTTTTTCCATGATTTGGGGAGAGTCGCCCGATCTATGGATTTGATGCATGAATTCACGTTTTAATGGCCTAGAATCATGCTAGAGGTCCCCAGGGGTCTTCCCCTTTGATTTCCCCCTCTCCGGTGGAGGCACGGGGGCGTGGTCGAAGTTTTTGGGCGGTTCTGCCGTTTTCACCGTCGGGTGAGTGTGACGGTCCTTCCAGGGACCGTCACATGTTGTAACGCGCCTGGGAGGGGCCGTTACATGCCCTTTGGTTAGCCTTCGGGGGTCAGGGACTGTGACGGTCCCACGATTGACCGCCGTTTGTGTGTGACGCGCCTAGGCTGGGCCGTCACAGGGGCTTTCCTACCGTTGGTTTCTGACCGTTGGGGGTCTACGTGAGTAACGCACCTCGGCGAGCGCGTTACATCCGTGTAATGCGCTGGGGCGAGCGCGTTACTTCCTGGGTTATGCCAGGTGTGAGGGGTGCGTAACGCGCTGGGGCAAGCGCGTTACATTCGTGTAACGCGCTGGGGCAAGCGCGTTACATCCAGCTTCCACATTGGGAACGCGAGGCGAGTGTAACGCGCCAGACTAGGCGCGTTACATTTGTGTAACGCACTGGGCCAGGCGCGTTACATTTGTGTAACGCACTGGACCAGGCGCGTTACTCCCCACGCTCCTCAGGCCGTGTGACGGTCTGCGCTAGACCGCCGGGTGCGTGTAACGATCTCGCCCAGACCGTTACAGCCTTGTGACGGTCCCGGGGTGGACCGTCAGGCGTTTGGCTGGCCCAAGAGGGTTGCAGCCTTGTTTTCT
The DNA here is from genome assembly GCA_022559845.1 of Amorphophallus konjac. Taxonomy (NCBI): domain Eukaryota; kingdom Viridiplantae; phylum Streptophyta; class Magnoliopsida; order Alismatales; family Araceae; genus Amorphophallus; species Amorphophallus konjac. Next base: position 529,421,940 of record CM040121.1, read on the forward strand.
TGTCCGACTTGGGTCACCGTGCGACGGGACCGGTGCGGGGGCGCGACTCCCGTATGTTGTCGAACACGGACGTTATTTTTCGTTGACTCGAGAGTCTACTCCTTTGTGACCCTCCACTAGTCGTAGCCTGCTTACACGCGTGTGTTCCCACCTGGGAGTAGGTGGAGAGGCTTACCCTGAGGACGGTTTTAGACTGGTTACCGTCGGGCCCCTCGTCAAATCAGAGTCCAGTGCCGGGGGAAAACAAGTCAGAGGGCCAGACCTAGGACGCGTGGTCTGTGTGTGCACACGTGGTTGGGGACAGTGGACGCACATCGACGGGCGTGACCCCAGCTAGTCACTTGTTTGTAGTTACTTGTTCGGTGTTCGCGCCTTTGGTAGGAGCTACCACGTCAGGCGGATCACCTGCGGCGCGGTGTAAGACGTCAGGGGACGCTACCGGCTGTGCTTCTAGTGGGAGCTACTCCTGTCGAGTACGGAGTGACAGACTGTCAGTCGTGTGTTTCCGACCTTCGGGTTTTGTCGGTTCGACCGTTGAGCTTCGGTCTTCTCTCCGTGGCACGTGTGTCAGTTTGCGCGCCACAGAACCGTGTTTGTAGAGTACAGGACTTTCCTTTCCGAGGTACTCTTCTACCGCTAGCGTAGTGGTTTCTCGCTTTTCGAGGTAGGGCTCGAGTGATCCCTACTGAGTCTTGTTCCGAGACTCATTCCCTGCGTGTTTTCACCGTGTTTCAGGTGAGACACAGCCCCGGGGGAGGGCGTCTGGGGTGCAGCGTGGAGCGGGTGCCCAGAGGTAGTGCCAGAGGTCAGAGCCGGGGTATGCCCCGTGTAGCTATACTTTTCTTTCTTGTCTCTGTACTAGTCATGGACTACTGTTGTTGTTTCCTTTCTCTATTGTGGACCATGTAAAATGCTAATTTATTTCCTGCTTAATATTGTAACTGTTTAATTTCTGCAATTACTTGTGATGCTTGCGTAGTTTTCACACCATCCTTCTAACCCTTCCGAGTCTTCGGGCTCGTGGGTGGCGGTACGAGTCTCGGGTTATCGGGCCTTCCCGGTAATCGGATTCTCGGGTCGTTACAGTTGGAGGCGGACGCCAAACTCACAGACCAACAGTAAGAAGAAATCAACAAAATGCAACAAAAGAAGGCAAAGCCAAATGATATTTCATTCATGACAGACTCAAGATGACAAAGATCATGGCCTGAAGGCCAACTACAATATACTGCAGAACAACAACAAAAAAACTGTGACAGGAGAAGAGGAAAAGCTGAGAAATGAAAAAGAGGAGCAAAAGAAAATAGTGCCGGGGGAGAGTTGGAACGAGGGAGGGTGCCTCCCTTCACCCCGTTCCTTCTCTCCCCCCATACAGGTGGCTCACTCCCTCTCAATCTCTCCACACTTCTCTACCTTCTTCTCCTTCTCTTCTTCTTCTCTTCTTCTTCTTCTCCTCTGGTGCTGTCTTCCAACGGGTGTCTTCGCATGCAGCCTCCTCTTTTCCTTTCTCTGTGGAAGCCTTTTATACGTGGGCTGTTGACGAGGCCAACCTCATGATGGCACTGCCATCCGAGGTTGACTTCGGTATCTTTCTCGTCAGGTGAAGATCTCCCTCCTCCAGCCAGAGGGCGACACCCAGGCAGGTCGGTAGCTGGCGTCAAAATCACCACGCTGTGCGCCAATAGATCTGCCTATTGACCGTTGTATCTTCTGCCGGTGCGTGCCGTTCAGGGGGATTCAACGATGTGCCGCTGAGGGCTGAGGGGCCGTGCCGCTGAGGGCTTGGAGGCTGTGCCGCTGAGAGGGCATTGGGGCTGTTTAGAGCGTGCCACTGGAGGCTTCCAAGGGGTGTGCCGCTGGAAGGCACCAAGAAGGCGTGCCGCTGGGAGCACTCCCATAGAGCGTGCCACTGGGGAAGCTGGCAGCGTGCCGCTGGGGCACTTCAGGGGGTGTGCCGCTGGGGCACCTCAGGGCGTGCCGCTGGGGCACTTCAGGGTGTGCCGCTGAGGTCGTTTGGAGCGTGCCGTTGAAAGGGGCACCAGCTCTTGATTCAGGAACTTAAGTTATGCATTCTTGGGGATGTTTCTTCACCGTTAGGGACCCGAGGGGGGGGGGTCCATAGTAGTGTATCAATTCAGGAGGGCATCCTGTGTTTTCTCGGTCTCTTGATGCACCCGTATAAATATGGGGATTTACCGGACGGTGGTATTCCTCTGGGGCCCTGGGTGGCCAGTCTCCCGGAGTCTTCTCCCTTTGACTTTGGCGTTAATGCGGGGCTCAGTGGGACATATGAACGTACAATTTTATACATCTACAGGTCCACTCAAAATTCCCCTTACAGATACAATCCGTAATGGATGCCATAATGGTGCTAAAACCCTGAATGAAGCGTCTGTAGAAAGTGGCTAGCCCATGGAAACTTCGAACGTCATGGACATTCTGGGGCTTTGGCCAGTCTACTAAGGCTTGGACCTTGGATTGGTCCACAGACACTCCTTGACTCGATACCACAAATCCAAGGAAAGTGACCCGATCTGTCATGAATTCACATTTCTTGAGATTGGCAAACATGGTTTCTCTCCTCAAAGTCTCGCAGACTTCCCTCAAATGATGGATGTGGTCCTGAGGGTTGTGGCTATAGATGAGAATGTCGTCAAAGTAGATGACAATAAAGTGACCAATGAGGGGTCGAAGGATCTCCGTCATAAGCCGCATGAATGTGCTGGGGGCATTGGATAGCCCAAACGGCATGACGAGTCACTCATACAGACCTTCTTTTATTTTGAAGGCTGTCTTCCACTCATCCCCTGGTCGAATCCGGACCTGGTGGTAGCCACTTTTCAAGTCAATCTTGGAAAAGATGGTGGCTCCACTCATCATGTCAAGCATATCATCAAGACGGAGAATGGGAAACCTATACTTGACAGTGATCTTATTGATGGCGCGGCTGTCAACACACATCCGCCAGGTGCCATCCTTCGTGGGTGTGAGCAAGGCATGGACATCACATGGGCCCTTGCTCACCCTGAGGAAACCTTTGTGGATAAGATCATCGACAATTCTTTGGAGCTCAGCATGCTCCTTAGGGTTCAATCGGTAATGTGGAAGGTTGGGTAGGGTGGACCCAGGGACAAGATCAATGACGTGTTGTACATCATGCATGGGAGGGAGTTGTGAGAGTAAGTCCTCAGGGAAGATGTCCTGGAAGTCCTATAGGATTACCTGGACTTCATGTGGGACTGAGACTCGGGACTCCTCGGGGGTGATGGTGACAACAACAGCCCATACAGGGGCACCTTCGGCAACCTCCCTATTCAGCTCACGAACACCTATGAAGTTAAGGCGCCTAACCGGGTCATAACCAACCTTAGGGGCCTTAGGAACGGGTGTGATAGGTGCAGGAGGAGAGGGAATGAGAAGTTTCCTTTCAGTGGAGACTCTCTTGAACCTTGAGGGTTCCAGTGGGGGTGGAGGGGGAACTCTTTCCCGAGGTCACCTTTGGGGGTGCCGGGTATAGCTGTATCTTCTTCCCATTATGTGAGAAGGAACACTGATTGGACCAACCAAATGTAGTAAGGTCTACATCATAGATCCACGGTCGTCCTAGAATGATGCTACCGACCTTCATTGACACTACATCGCATAAGATTTATCCTTGGTAGAATTGGAATTGGATGGGAATTACACATGTAGTGATGACTAGGATAGACGTGTCGTCAACCCAAGTCACGTTGTATGGCCTCGGATGAGGATGTGTAGGTAGACCTAGACGAGAGACAAAGTCTGAAGAGACTGCATTGATACAGCTCCCGTTGTCAAAAATCACCTTGTAGGGTTGGGACTTCACCATAATGTATATTTGGAAGATGGAGGTTCGACGCCAGTCGTCCTCCTGAGGGTGTGTTAGGATGCAGCGAACTACACCCAGTCTTCCATGGTTTGAACTCTCGGTAATATCCCCCACTTGCATGTACTCGACATGCGTTCCGTCATACCCCGCATCCATCTCCTCAAACTGGGCGATGAGGTCAGGATCAACCTCATACCTCTCAATGGCTTCTCCTTCTGAGGTGAAAACTCCATAGGCTGGGGGTCGGTGATGACTAAGGCTCGGGTGGGACAGTTGGAGACAATATGCCCTAGGTTATGGCACCTAAAGCAATGAACTTTCGAGACAGGGACTGGTTGGGAGGTGCTAGGGATGACTCCATTTCCCTTGTCATCTCTCCTATCAGTCGGCGGAGTGTACTCCAGCCTGGGCACAGCAGCGGGTGCAGGTAAGGGGTTCCGTGGGAAAGGAGCCGTAGGGGCAACGGCCCGGAGTGGGGTAGCAGTAGGGACATAAGAAGTGGAGGGGCCAAGCCTCTCATAGTAGCGGACCATGGGGTTTCGGGACTCGGGTTGGCGGTAGGTGGGGACCCGAGGTGGGACCATCTTTTGAAATCGCTCGACGTCCCGAGCAACCTGATAGGCATGCTCGAGAGTGTTAACTTCCCGTAGTAATAGCTCCCGATGTATGCTCTCGTGTAGGCCAGCCCTAAATCGTGAGAGGGTGACAGAGGCATCTTCCATGACTCAACTCCGAAGGAAGAAGTCATCAAATTTGGCGATGTACTCGTCCACGTACTTTCCATCTTGGGTGAATTTCTGCCATTGATTTAAAAGACGCTGATGGTAGGACTTCTCTCTCAGTTTCTCCTTCATTTCCTCCCACGTGCTTATGTGTTCCTCTCGTCTTCTTGCTAGGAGATTATCAACGTTACACCAGTAGGTTTTGGCTTGACCTAGGAGTTTCATTTTGGCAAACCTCACCCTTGTAGCAGGAGTCATACGGCGATGCCAATCAAAATATTGGTCCATCCCGGTCTCCCAATCAAGGTATGTAGCGGGGTTGAGGGACCCATCAAAACTCGGAGCGTCAATCTTGACGTTCCATAGGATGATATCCTCATCGTCGTGGTCTCTCTCTCGAGACGCACGGGCCTCTTGCTCTCTACCTTGGGGAGCCTGATTTTGGCCGGCTTGCTCTCTCTCCTCCCTAGGATTGGCTATGGGATTACCGTGGTCATTCACTCGTCCTTCCTCTCCCTTCAGTCGTTCCTCTAAGGCTCGGATCATCTCATCTAGCTCTGCTCGTAGTTGGCCTATGGATTCTTCAAAATGGGTCATAAGATTATGCTCGAGCTGAGCCAACATAGCACTCACGCTCTTCTGATCCATATAGGGTTGTAGAGTTGAAGGGCGCTCTAGACGGCCGGATGAATTCCTAGACCAACGTGGCATGCACGACCTCGGACCTAAATGATGAAGTCCTGGGACCGATAATTAGCAAGTTATAGACCCGAATGTTGTTGGCTAATAGGCAAAGGGTCAACTTGAAGGGACCGGTCAGGAAGAGTTGCTCGCCCGTAGGCGAAGTAGTTGTGGAACTACCTCTTAACAATTAGGGTGCCTTAATGCGATAGTCTAGGGCCTAAGGATGGGTGCAAGCAAGCTCTCGCTTTCCGTCCACAGCGATGCACTCAGGAGACTGGATGCATGGATCGGGCTCTCCCTCACTTCGTCGCGCGGTAAATGATAAGGATACTAAATAAGCAGGTGATTTGGAGCACGTACCTAGCTGACTGAGAAGTCAAGTTCTGACCGGAGACGAAGGCGAGCGGGGACGTGCGTGCCCGCACGGCGTCGACGAAGCTTCTCGGTTACAATGAATTCACTCCACGCAGGGAGGATTTAAAAATCGCTTAATTTATAATTTTCCCGCGCAGGGGAACAAATTAATCCAATTTTCTCCGCGCAGGGAGACTCAGTGGCACGTACGTTCCGTAAATTGCGGAACGTCTATCGACGACCCAGTATCTCGGGCGTTGTTCGAGCCTCCGTTGCGGACTTCGGGTGCCACTTTAAATTTGTTACAATGATATATATATATATATATATATATATATATATATATATATATAACACTATCTTTTTTTTTGATTTTCAAACTCTCTTTTTTTCAAACTTTAATCTCCTTTTTTTCCTTTTATTTTTTTAAACCCCTTTTTTTCAAACTTTACCTACTCTTTCTGACTTTTTCGAACCTTTTTCTTTTCAAAACCCCTTTTTTCCATCTTTAAATTTCACCCACTCTTGCGGTGGATTCCACGGCTGAAAGTGTGGCGTCCAACGTGGTTGGCAGGCCTCCACACCAGGGGCTTCCTCCTTCAACGCAGGATGGCAGGCGGTTCAGGGTCCATGTGCCGGCTCTTCACACGGCACAGAAGCAGGCTTCACAGCATGCAAGTGGCCAAGGCAGAAGGGACACTCACATGGGCTCCACGCGTCGGAGGCTTCAACGGGCTGGGTCTTCATGCGGCAGTTGGCTTTGGCCAGTCAACATGGCAACAGAGCCATGGCCTTCACACCATGCAGAAGACAGAGGAGAGAGTGTCTGGCGCAGTCGCGGTTTGACGCGGACGGGAGGTGGCCAGCATGCTGCGTAGGGAGGTGAGAGGGTGCGCCGATGGTTGCGGACTGGTCGGCGGCGGGCTTCGCGGTGAAGGCGAGGAGGCTGGGGTTGGCGTTGCCGCGGTGCAAGGGGAGGCGGTGAGGGGGTTTCGCAGGCGCTATGGCAGTGAGGGGACGGGTTCGCAGGCGTTGGGTTGTGGAGGTTGGCGTCCGGCGGTGAGAAGGTGAGCAGCGCAGTGGGGAGAGGAGCTCTTGGGCGTCCGGCGTGTAGAAGGCCGACGTGGAGGTTAGCCGGAGGTGGTGAAGCAGGTGGAGGAGGTAGCCGGCTGGGGGCGTGCAAGGGCTGCCGTGGGAGGCGGACTGGCACGCCAGCGGGGCGCGCGGGGGCGAGCGGTGCTCGTAGGGGGTGGGGGCGAGCAGTGCTGGCGATGGCAGCAGCGGCGGTTGGGGGCCGAGCGCCCTGACGCGTTGGACGGCCGGTGGTCGCGGGAGCTCCCGTGGGCGGCTGGAGGCGGAGAGGGAGGTCCCGCGGCGGTGCAAGAAGGCCCTCGCGGTGGTGGGCTCACGGTGGAGGAGTGGCCGGAGGGAGGCAGACGCGCCGGTCGGCGGCCACGGGCGCGGGAGCTCAGACGCCGGCACGCACGGACGGGGGCGCAGGCGTGGAACGCTCGGGGGCGGACCGCGGTGGCGTGCGGCGGTGTCTGCGGCGCGGAGGTGCTCGCGGCCCTGTTCGCAGGCGAGAGAGAGAGAGAGAGAGAGAGAGAGAGAGAGAGAGAGATTAACACGGGGGGGTTTGATGAATTTTTTTTTCTTTTTTTCACTTCTAACAACTGAGAGAAAGAGGGAGAGACGCCGGGGTCGTCGGAGACACCGTTGTTGGGCTCTGATACCAAGTCTGATGTAGACGGCGTCGGGAGACGGATCGACGGCAACTCCTGACAGCACGGAAGGGAACGGATAACTTGCTATCTCACGCAGCTCGACCTCACGCCGGACGGTCTCACACCGGGCGACACTCAAACTCACAAAATTAGAAAGAGGGAAGGGAAATACAAGAGGGGAGGGCTCTCACACACAAAATAATCTTTCATTCAATCTTATCATATCATACGTAACACCCTTAGCCCCCTATTTATAGGGAAGGCCATAACAACAACACTCTCAAAATTTCACTAATTATGTTTATACCATAATCTAATAAAATAAAATCCACCCACCTAACTTTTGACTTGTGAGTTTTAATCAAATAAAATACATAAAATACACACATATCTTTTGACTAGCATAATAAGACGAGTACACATAAATACGTACAAATACGTGTATCACTCAATACACACAAATACACCGAGTCTTCAGGAAGTCGGATCTACGAGCCATAAGCTCGGTGCAGTCGGGGCGGGGAAACATCGGCTCCGAACATTAGACCCGGTTGTGAGTCCGATGTCTCCACCATATGATTTAACTTAGACTCGAGCTCGAACTCAAGTTGAGCACGAGCCTACCTAATTTGACCAAACTTTAATTTAGGTTCATTTAGTGCAATGTCTATTTGAGTTTCACATATTTCAGCCTGATTATTTCAAAAAGAGGATGGCAAATTGGGAAAACTATTTACATATCTTTCTATTATTTGCTTTTAACTTTTAGAACCCTTTCAATTAAAGATAGATATCGTAGGATATAAAAACTGTTTATAAAGATTTCAGGAGCATATCAACTCTTTTCAGAAAGACAACATAAAATTCCTGCAAACAAACCCGTCGAGGTTGGGCGCTGGACTTTCGGATTCCGTTTCGGGCCTAACCAAGCGGATCTTCTTCCAAACCCGCCATCCTTATGTTTCTACAATATCGCATCCGAATCTGAACCAACCAGATTCCGCACCTTGCAAGCCGACCCTCGAGTAGGGAAACCCTAACGCCTACATCGCGCAGCCCCTCGTTTTAAAAGGATCGGCCACCGCGTCTCGTCTCCCCGAGCCCTAGCATTGCTTATTACCCCTGCATCTCGCACCCAGATCTCTTCTCGATCGGGAAAAACCAGCAGAGAGGTATCTGATCTCTTTCCTCGACTCGTTTCCATCGTGATTTTGAAGAAGTGTTCGTGGGCAAATTCTTGTGTCTGATGCTTTTTCTTTTTCCCTTCTTTCTGCCTTCGTTTCTTCATGAATTATTATCTTACTCCGCCTAGTTTTAGTTGCTTGACCATGTTTTGTTCGAAGGATTCCTCTTTTTTAGTACAGAGAAATCGAAAGTTCTCCTTCCAGATCTGAATGGGACTGGGACATGGACATTGTAGATAGCGCTTAGCTCACTCTGTGCTAGGCTGTTCTGATCTATGAAGATGACTACGTGTAATACTTCATGTGTTCTTCCTGTTGGTGTTCGAATCAGAAAATTGCTCTCGTTTCGTTTGGTTTTCATTTCGTGTGTGTGTGGAAAAGGCATGCGGCCCAGTGGATGTTGTTTAGGTACCGATTGTAGGGTTTTGATTATGATCCTGCTTTCAGATCTATGGAAGATCTGTGGCATTTTGCCACAGTTTGACCAATTTGTGCAGTTACACTTACTGGTTTACTTCTAGTCCAGTGCCCATGATTGAATTGGTTTGGTCAAGTACGGATTTTGTCAAGTCAAATGTGCCGCCTTATTTAATACTGCATTTGAAATGCACTCTGCGAAGACGCATCCATGTAAAGTCTTGTAGAACAGTAGAAGAAGCATTCGAAATGATGGAAAACACTCCAGAGCTTCCTAACAGTCCTTTCTGTGCTTGCATGCCACTGCAGCAATGGCCGTCACTTTCCACGATGTTAACTCACAAGCTGGCCTGAAGAAGCTAGATGAGTATCTCCTTACTCGCAGTTATATTTCAGGGTAAAATTTTCTTTTTTTTTTCGCTGTTCCTATAACTTTGTCCATGCATTGTTTATCTGGTCTACTAATAATGTGAGCCCCATTTAGATACCAAGCGTCCAAGGATGATCTTGTTGTTCATGCTGCCCTTTCCTCACCTCCATCTTCGGAATATGTTAATGCATCTCGTTGGTATAAGCATATTGATGCCCTTCTGCGGCTGAGGTACATGGTCAGGCTTTCTCCACTTTTTAGTTAAGCTCTCACTCCTGCTAAATATGTGACTTGTGTGCTCGTGTACAGTGGTGTGACTGCAGCGGGCAAGGGTGTCTCAATTGAGGGATCTGCTCCTTGTGAGGCACCTGTATCTCCGCCTGTTGCTGATGCCAAGGTGAAGTATGACTACTCACTATTTTCCTGGAGTATTGTTATTCTCACTTCCTTAAAGTCTACCATTAAGATACTCCTCATATCACCACCCTCTATTGTGTGTTCCATGGTCGCCATGAAATGGAGCTTACTGTAATAAGAAGATGCATTTATTTGTCATGTTAGAAATGTCTTAAATTACTAACTAACATTTTTCATTTACTAACATATACTTTTTATGTTTGTGCTTCAAATGAGTGTAACTCCTGCTCTTAATCCTTTTTTCTTTTTAATACAATTAGTGGCACCATCCACTTTCAAAATAAGTAAGTCCCTGCTCTTACATTGCAAGAGATGCATTTTTATTGAAGTGGGTGGTACCACAATTGTATTAAAAGTAGAGGAGGGATGTACAGATGTTGTCAACGTGTTTCCAAAAAATCCCGATACAGCCAAAAAGAAAAGCAGTCCGCACCAAGATGGTGTGGGCCACTCTTAACTCCCCAACAAAACAAAAAGAGTAGAGTTTTGAGAATTCACATTACAAAGGAGGTCCGCCCACTCTCTTACTCTCACAAATAATGGAGACCAAACTATCCATGGTTTTAGCTTCCCCTCCAAAAATTCTGTTGTTCCTTTCTCCTCATATTGTCCACAGTGGCATGAAGCAAGAGATGCATTATGACATTTAAAGGGAGAAAATAAAAATTGGTCAGTACATTATTGTTATATGAAATGGAGGGAATTTCCTTGGATTACAGTGTAACAAATATATGCATTTATTTGACATGTTAGAGATTTCTTAGATAGGTAAATTACCAACTAGTAATTTTCATTTACTAACATATACTTCTTATGTCTATGCTGCAAAATGAGTTTTTAACTCCAGCTCTTAGGTAGCAAGAGATGCATTGGTGCAGTTAAAGGGAGAAAATTAAAATTGGTCACTAAACTATTTATACATGAAATGGAGGGGATTTCTTGGATGATGACTCCACTGAAACATTCCTTTGGAATTTTTGAAAGTAACATTCCTTTGGAATTAGGCCCAATAAAGTAAGAAAGTTTCAAACCTTTGGCCAAATCAAACTTAGATTCTATGGTAAATCATACCACTTTTTGTGCTTCTGTAGTTGAATTAGATTTATGCAAACACTTGGTTGCCTTTTTACTTAGTCACTTACTGGAACCTCTTTTGACTAGACTAAGCTGAGTCTGACCTCTTTTGGGTAAACTATGTGATAATAATCATAATGATCTCGAGTTTCTCTTTTCTGGGTGGTTTATGTGGCATGTAACCAACCAAGATCGTTTTGTGGTCTGAAGTAGTATTGTTAATGTGTTCCAGTATATGATCTGAGATGTATGATCCATGGGACACAAGGTCCAAGCTACTTGTACAATCTCTGATGCAGACTTTGCTCCATATAATATTGCTTTAAAAATCATCCACAAATATGTGATCGAATATAAATACCTCTCTTGTAATGGGTAAATCTGATGTCCACTTAACAACACCACAGAGTTCCATGAATTGTCTGATAAGCATACATTACCCATTCGTAAGTGTTCAATATAGTGAAAAGCATTGGGAAAAACCTTTTTGTGGTATGCACGAGGTTGGCATTTTTTTGTGCTGACAAAAACTTCCAACTTTCAGGCCCCAGCTGCTGAGGATGATGATGATGATGATGTTGATCTTTTTGGTGAAGAGACAGAAGAGGAAAAGAAGGCAGCTGAAGAACGAGCTGCAGCTGCGAAAGCATCTGCAAAAAAGAAAGAATGTAAGTGCTAATGCAAATTATATTCTAACACAGATTACTTGTTAGTAAGGCTAGTGTGAGGAACTGGACATCAGGTATGATTGACAAATACCTTTTTTGAGATTGTGAAGCCTGTCTTTGGTGTTCTCTCGCAGTAGTCTGATGCCTCCAATAAACTACATGCACATTGTACATTAATTATGAAAATGTTGTTTAAATCAGAGAGGAAGCTTTTTCTTTATGTAATGGATGAGATATATCCTAGGATTGGAGTTTTTATAATCCTAGTATATAATTTGCCATTTCTTATATCAGCTGGAAAGTCTTCTGTCCTCCTGGATGTGAAACCTTGGGATGATGAGACGGACATGAAAAAGCTTGAAGAAACAGTGAGGGGCATTCAGATGGAGGGCTTACACTGGGGTGCCTGTAAGTTGTTTCTTTTGTGACTGTTTTTGTGCTCTGACAACGAAAATTGTCTAGCAATAATAAATGTTGATAGAGGGATACTTTAGGAGCTTCTTGTTATTTGGGTTAAGAATCTGTGTATTTCATGCAGCAAAACTTGCTCCAGTTGGTTATGGCATCAAGAAGCTGCAAATTATGCTGACCATCGTTGATGACTTGGTCTCTGTTGACAACCTTATTGAGGAACACCTCACTGTTGAACCAGCGAGTGAATACATTCAGAGCTGTGACATTGTTGCATTTAACAAAATCTGTGAGTATTCTTGAGTCACCACTGTACTTCGTTTTTCAATAATGTTTTGGAAAATAACTAAATATTACGAAGTCTGGATTGGTTTTCATTTGTCATTGTATTTTTCTTCTTCTGTTAACAGTGTTTCTCTATGACAATTTAGCATCAGAACATGGACGTGGCCCCCTCCCCACCTGAAAAAAAAAATAAAAGGAATTTTTCTCAACTTAATTGACTAAAAATTTGAACTGCTTCAGGTATTCGGTACTTGCATAATTTGTGCGGACTGTGGACGTATTCACCCTGGTCTTTTGCTTGGATGATGAATTATGTTTTGAAAGTTTCCAATTTTCATCTTGTTTTTTTTTTCATGTAAGGCCTACTAATTTATAGCAGGTTCTTGGAGAGGGACAAATGTTGTGTATATTTGTAATTTGAGGGAACTGGTCAAAGCACACTTAGTGTGGTTTGTGGACTGCACCTTTTGTATAGAGGATTTCTATGAGCATGCTAACATTATGCATGTACACCCAATTTATTTTTGATTTTTAATAGCCCTGTGGTACTATCCACTTCAAAAGTTTGTTCTTTGGGTTTATTGAAACAAAATGTTTCTTCATGCTTTCGGGATTGAACTTAGATGAGAGTGACACTCTTTATACTCATAGGATGTGGACATTTAAGACCTATAAGAACACCATTCACCACATGGTCTTATTTAGGGCTGTAAATGGATACCCGATTTCTGATTTTTTGATTCATTTCCAATTTTGATAATATATATGAAATTCCGATAAGCAGCATCTGATAGCTTATAAGAAACGGAAAGTGGAACTCCGATAGGTATAGGAGTTGGAAGTGGAAGTAGTTGTTTCGGCATCTGATTATCCATTTTTTTTCTGATAAGTAAAATATAATTATATATGTGTGCGTGTGTATCTATGTGTTACATATGTATGTATGTATGTAGACATATGCGTTATATATTATATACAGGTTATATATAATATATTGGATGAGATCTATCCCACATCCGGTGGTTATAAGATAGGTCAGCTATTCTAAATTCAAACTTCATGATTCTTTATTGTGGATAAGTAGACCCAAAGAATCTATATAATTTGTGGCTTTGTGAGCTTTTTATTTATTTTTTTTAAAGAATGTTCATTAGATGTGATATGGAATTGCATATTAGTATAGGGATGATGGAAGTGAAAACTTCCATTTGCGTTTCCAATTTAGAAGCGGAATGGATGCAGAAGGAATGGATGCAGAAGCAGAAACACCCATTTCTCTCTGATAATTCTTATAGGAAATGGAACCACAAGGTGTCATTTCCATTTCTGTCTTGGACCCACTTTCAGCCCTAGTCTTATTATTCTATCATTCTGGGAATAGTTTGGTATTGATAGATGAAACATAATTCTCCGCCATTTGACATGTGCCATGATTATGAAATCTAGAAGCTATCCCATCAAAGATCAAATTCTAGAAGAAATTCAGTAACCTTGGTATCCTGTTGAAAAAGAAGGATTTGGGGGGGGGGTAATTCTCCTCTAGAAGTTACATGCAAGGTTGGCTGACTCGCACCGGTATAAAAAAAGGGATTGGGGGGGGGTGTAATTCTCCTTCTCTAGAAGTTACATGCAAGGTTGGCTGACTCGCACTGTATCGGTGCATGTCAGCCGACTCATACCATATCCGGGGCAAACCAGGTTGGCCCGGATCAGCCTATACGGTAGGAGCCAGCCCAAGCCATCAAAGATTTTACTGGGTGATTTTGCCCAAGTTGGTCCTACTGGGATGGAACCGAGTCGGTCTGTCCCGGCGAGTTGGCTAACCTTGGTTACATGTTAAAAAAGATAGAATGCTAGAGGTTATTAAAAACTCTTGCACCTGTAACAACTATAAAAAGAGAAGAACTGAAGTTTCAGATCTGAGAGGATTCTGGTGACGACGAGGGGTGTTTGTCTTGATCTTTTTTCGTAAGGTACAATAAGAATCAAAACAAGCAAAGCTGGAAGTAACGTTTTGTTGATTTCTAGAAGAGAGAAGCTCAACGATCAACCATCTGCCCTGCCATTCATTACCAGGGACCTTTTGCAGAAATTGCGGTCTGTTTGTTGATGAACATCATCGAATGCGGCCATGCTTTGTTTATTTCATGCTTAGCTTTTGTTGGTTTTTTTTAATGACTACATGGTTGTATCAAATTATTTTGTCTGGCCCTGTTCTAATACTCAGCTTATGCATTTGCAGAATCATGTATTTGTGGAAGGGAAGACATTATGCGACAAAGATCAGATGGTCCTTCATCAGTGCCGCTACTGGCTTTTTCTTTATTATGGGATCTATAAATTTTGTATGACTTTTGTTTTTGGAGTTGTGATAATTTTCTCAATCCTTTTCCTGTCGGCGGGTTGTCTACGACCTATTTTAGTGTAGACGTTGCACTTCATCCAGTCATGAGGAAACTTTCATCTTGAATGGGGCTTGTGCTGCCATGGATTGGGAATGAGTTTATTTCGGTTTTGAGATAGTAGATGCCCCGCTTTGTGTGTTTTGGCGCACCCCCCTTCCCCGGGGAAATGGACGCTTCCTGTTTTCATTACATGGTCTTTTTTATTTTTAATCGTTTATGGCGCACCTATTTCAACCCTTGTGCAGGCACCAATCAACTGTGTATCACAGAATCCAAAGCCCTATGATCTGCCTATGATTGTTAGAGATGTATCTAATGAAAATTTTCAAAAAGTGACCATTCCGAAGCTATAAAGTTGTGATCCATGCAAAGCAGCATTGACGGCAGACGGATGGCTGATAAGTAACAATGTATTCCCGTGCACCCTTGAAGATAAATCAAGCTAATGAAATTGGGAAATGTGTTGAAGGAATGCTGATGGCGTCTGATTCGTGCTTGAGGTGATGTGATGTATTTATTGCCTGCATTAGCTACGCGTCTTTGTTTCAGGTTTGCATGTTGCGCCGCAGCTTGTCCCAATCTGGCCGGGAAGCTCGTTGCCACGGTAGTGGGTTGCCGAGGAGATGTGAAGGGCAATTTCCAGCCGTTAAGAAAAGACAAATACTTGCTTCGCATCAATGCGGACCTCTCTCTCATTGGTTCAGGTGGGATTGATGAGATGGGGGCAGTGATGTGGTGTGGTCCCTTGTGTGAATCAGAACCAATGAGGTGGGTGTAATGATACGGTGTGGGGTCACATCAGTGCCCCAAAATTATAATTTTACCACTAGATATTAGATTATATATATATATATATATATATATATATATATAATGCCTTTGATTTTCAGGTGTTATCATAAATATCTCTAACATCTTACAAAATATATATATAATTATATCTTTCCATCAAAATGACGTTGAAATCAACCAAATAGGTCAAAGATTTTGTAAATTTTGGTGAAGGTAAAAATATATATGTAAAATTTTGATTAATTTAACGTCAATCTTTTTGATAAACTCAGTTGGAGTTGACAACCTTTTAATGAGAAGAGTATGAGTGCAACCTTTTTGAAGATGTCGAGTATTTATAATAATATGTGAAACTTAAGAGTATATGTATAAATATGGCAGCTCATTGGTGCTTACATGCAAAAAAGACCCTATTAAATCTCCACGATTAAAAGAACCTTAACCCCTCTCGTGTTAACCCACCTCTCGGGATAGAATAGAGTTAACTCCTTTTTTAACCCATTACCCACCAAAGAGAAATACCTCTTTATCTGAGAAAGACTGCCCCACAGATGATAACCCGGGTTAACCTAGCTTGTCCTTCTACCAAAGAGGTGCATAGGTTTCGTGCAAGCCTAGCCTTGACTCTCTCCGGATGGAGAGTGATACTTATAAGTGTTAAAAAATCTATAACATACCTAAGGTGTGAGGCTTATCTTGTTAGCGGAAGTGGAATTTGTTGGGGAATATAGAGACCGGAGTACCCAGACGAGGAGGACAAACAGCAGAGGAGGAAGAAGAGAAAATACCAATCACACAAGAACACACACAGGGATTTTTTACGTGGTTCGGAGGTAAGATGCGTTCCTACATCCACGGCCGCAACAGGATTCCACTAGATAATCACAGACTTGTTACAATACAAAGAGAGAGCCCATCCTTTTATACTAGGAGATTAGGGCGTCATTAGTCAGGGTATTAAAGATAATAATATCCCGGTTAAATAGAAACCCTCTTCCGGGATATATTAGTCGCGCATTCTCGTCTATCCCCCCGGATGCTCTCTTGGGATTGAGTATGCCCTCCAGCTACTGCAGATGCTCCCCCACCATCAGACAGATCAAAGCATTGCCAAGGCAAGGTCGACGCATCCCAAGTGATATCGACTTGCCTTGAACCCGCAATGCATGCTTCCCTCACGCCAGTGATGCTCTCCTGGAACAATGAATGCCCTCCAGAGACAGCATGTGCTTCCCTGCTAGACCCGGACAACATATGCTCCCCTGGAGTAACGAATGTTTCCCTTGGCACTGAAAGATGCTCCCCTGGAACAGCGAATGCTCCCCTGGAGATGCGATATGCTCGCCATGCTCCCCTAGAGATGGCATAAGCTCGCCATGCTTCCCTGATGCTGTGAATGCTCCCCTGGAGCAGTGGATGCGCTCCTGAGGCAGAGTGTGATCCCGTGCAGAGGCGCACGAACAAAAGAGTTCTGACTCCACACTCTAACAATCTCCCACTTGGAGTCTGAACTCCAAAGAAAGTAAACCTCTCAATATATTAACAGTAGAAATAAACTGCTACGGCATCCCTCCATCAATCATTCATGGAGGCCAACTGAGGACTTGCACAGCCTCAGTTTCTCTGTGGTAACCACCTTGGTTAACATGTCTGCTGGATTCTCTGCACCAAGTATTTTCTCCAGCAGCAAAACATCATCTTCAAGCAAACCACGAATGAAGTGATACTTCAGTTGTATGTGCTTAGTCCTTGCATGAAAGACTGGGTTCTTGGCAAGGTGAATTGCACTTTGACTGTCACAAAACAACACACTATTGTTTTGTTCATTGCCCAACTCCTTCAGAAAATTTTTCAGCCATACCATCTCTTTGCTAGCTTCAGAGATAGCTACATACTCTGCTTCTGTTGTTGAGAGAGCAACAACCTTCTGAAGTTTTGAAACCCAACTCACTGCAGTGCCACCCAAGGTGTAAACATATCCAGTGGTACTTCTTCTGGTGTCCAGATCACCACCAAGATCTGAATCAACAAAACCTTATAAGATAACATCACTTTTCCTGAAACAAAGTGACTTACCTGAGATGCCTTTTAGGTATCTCAGAATCCATTTCACTGCCTCCCAGTGTTGCTTGCCCGGATCTGCCATATGTCTGCACACAACTCCCACTGCATATGCTATATCCGGCCTGGTACAAATCATGGCATACATCAGACTTCCTACAGCTGATGCATAAGGAATTTTCTTCATGGACTCACGCTCTTCAGCAGACTTTGGTGACTGTTCTTTAGACAGCTTGAAGTGACTTGCCAAAGGAGTGCTAACTGGTTTTGCATCCTGCATGTTGAATCTGCCCAACACCTTCTGGATGTAACCTTCTTGAGATAGCTTCACAGTGCCAGCTGTTCTATCTCTCACAATTCTCATCCCAAGAATTTGCTTTGCTGCTCCTAAGTCCTTCATAGCAAATTCCTTTGATAATTGTATTTTCAGATTGTTAATCTCTGTCATACTTGATCATGCAATAAGCATATCATCCACGTACAACAACAATATGATATAACAATTATCAAACTTCTTAAGATAACAACAATGATCCATATTGTATCTAATGAAACCATTGTTACATATGAATCCATCAAACTTCTTGTACCATTGTTTGGGGCTTGTTTCAGACCATACAAACTTTTCTTAAGCTTGCACACAAGGTTTTCTTTATTTGGGACTGAAAACCCTTCTGGTTGCAACATGTAGATGTCTTCCTCCAAGTCACCATGGAGAAAGGCTGTCTCCACATCTAGTTGCTCTAAATGTAAGTTCTCAGCAGCAACAATGCTCAACACCAATCTAATAGTGGTTAGTTTCACAACTGGAGAAAAGATCTCAGTGTAGTCTATACCTTCCTTCTACTGGAAGCCCTTCACTACCAACCTTACTTTGTACCTCTTACTGCCATCAGGTTTATCTTTGACTCTGTAAACCCACTTGTTGTGCAATGCCTTCTTGTTCTTAGGGAGTTTAGTTAGCTCCCAAGTCTGGTTCCTTTGCAATGAGTTCATCTCATCTTCCATGGCTAACTCCCACTTAACAGAATCTGTAACCTGCATTGCTTCATCATAACACTCAGGTTCACCTTCGTCAGTCAACAGTAGGTAATGTAAAGATGGAGAATACCTTTGTGTAGGCCTAGGTATTCTTGCAGATCTTCTCAGTTGTACCGCTGTACTAGGTTGTGCTTCTATTTCAGATACATCCTGTATCTTATCATTCACATCATCTTGTGAAATTTCTTCTAGCTCAACCTGTCCACCATTCTCATTTTGTTTCCCTGCACTGTCAGATTCTACAACAGCCCTATCTTTGTACAAGACATTTTCATTGAATATAACATTTTTCATTCTGAGAATTTTTCGATTTTCATCATCCCAAAATCGATATCCAAACTCATCAGAACCATATCCAATGAAAAAGTACTTTATAGACTTAGCATCTAACTTATCCCTTTCATTAGAATCTACATGCACATATGAAACACAGTCAAAGACTCTCAAGTGTGAAAGATTTACCTCTTTCCCTGTCCAGGCCTCCTCTGGAATTTCACCATCCAACAGGACAGATGGTCCTCGGTTTATCAAGAAAGCTGATGTGTTAATTGCATCTGCCCAAAATATTTTAGGCAGTCCAGCATGTATCCTCATGCTTCTAGCCCGTTCATTCAAGGTTCTATTCATGCGCTCGGCAACTCCATTCTGCTGTGGTGTTCTTGGAACAGTTCTTTCCATCCTAATACCACTAGCTGCACAAAAGTCCTTGAATTCCTTGTTGTCATACTCTCCACCATTGTCTGATCTCAGACACTTCACCTTCAAACCTGTCTCATTCTCTACAAGGGTCTTCCAATTTTTGAAAGTAACAAATACATCAGATTTTCTTTTCAAAAAATAAACCCATACCTTGCGAGTAGAGTCATCAATGAAAGTGACATAGTAGAGTGAGCCTCCAAGAGATGGTACTGGTGAAGGACCCCATACATCCGTATGTACAAGCTCTAGCTTCTGTGTCTTCAAAGTTCTAACTGTCTTTGAGAATGTAACCTTCTTTTACTTCCCAAAAATACAGTCTTCACAAAGACTAACTTCCACAGATTTCAAGCCAGACAATTTACCTTTTGACAACAGTACCTTCATCCCTTTCTCACTCATGTGACCAAGCCTGCAGTGCCATATGTTGGAGTCAACTCCTGAATTTTCCACTGCCACTATATCTTTGTTGTTGCTAGTCATGTAGAGAGTACACATCTTGTTGCCTCGTGCTATAATCATAGCACCTTTGGTGATCTTCCAAGATCCACCCACAAAGGTTGTGACATAACCTTCATCATCAAGCTGTCCAACAGATATCAAGTTCTTCTTCAAGCCAGGTACATGCCTTACATTCTTTAACTTCCACAAAGTGCCATTTGTGGTCCTTACATTGACATCACCCTTCTCCACAATATCTAAAGGCTCATCATCAGCAAGATAAATCTTCCCAAAGTTTCCAGCAATATAGTTTTACATACTTTCTTTATGTGAGGTAGAGTGAAATGACGCACCTGAGTCAAGAATCCATCACTCTAAAGGAGTGTCAACACAAAGAACTAAAACATCTTGAACTTGCTCTGCTGCAGCTGCATTGGCGGACTCTTCATTGTGATTTTTCTTCTTTGGAGCCTTGCAATCTTTCTTTAAGTGCCCCTTTTTACCACAATTCCAGCACCCATCACCACTAAACTTTGATTGACCTTTCTTCTTGGACCTGGATCTGCTCCTATTTTGACCCCGCTGTTTTGTTCTTCCCCTGCTCTCTGTATTCAAGGCAGAACCTGAGACTTCACCTGATTCTCTTTTACGAATATCTTCGCTTAGAATCAAGTCTCGAACCTCATTGAGCTTCAATTTATTTGAACTGGAAGAGCTACTTACAGCCGTCACAGTTACACCCCAACTTTCAGGTAAGGAGGATAAAATAATCAAGGCTCTAACCTCATCATCAAAGTTTATTTCTACAGAACTCAACTGAGTTGTAATCACATTGAATTCATTGATGTGGTCTGTAACAGAAGCACCTTCGGCCATCTTCAGATTAAATAAACGACGCATCAAATATACCTTGTTTGAAGCTGAGGGCTTTTCATACATATTTGATAGCGCCTTCATCAATCCTGCCGTGGTCTTCTCGTTCACGATGTTGAAGGCGACGTTTCTGGCCAACGTCAAGCGAATAACTCCGAGTGCTTGTCTGTCTAGTAGATCCCAATCTTCTTTCTTCATCCCTGCCGGCATCGTTTCAAGAAGCGGCTAATGCAGCTTCTTCTGATACAAGTAGTCTTCGATCTGTATCTTCCAGAAACCGAAGTCATTGCCATCGAACTTGTCGATCCTCACCTTTCCTTCATCCGCCGCCATTACTCCCACTACTCCCTCGAACCAGAACAAGGCTCTGATACCAGTTGTTGGGGAATATAGAGACCGGAGTACCCAGACGAGGAGGACAAACAGCAGAGGAGGAAGAAGAGAAAATACCAATCACACAAGAACACACACAGAGATTTTTTACGTGGTTCGGAGGCAAGATGCCTTCCTACATCCACGGCCGCAACAGGATTTCACTAGATAATCACAGACTTGTTACAATATAAAGAGAGAGCCCATCCTTTTATACTAGGAGATTAGGACGTCATTAGTCAGGGTATTAAAGACAATAATACCCCGGTTAAACAGAAACCCTCTTCCGGGATATATCAATCGCGCATTCTCGTCTATCCCCCCGGATGCTCTCCTGAGACTGAGTATGCCCTCCAGCGACTGCAGATGCTCCCCCACCATCAGACAGATCAAAGCATTGCCAAGGCAAGGTCGACGCTTCCCAAGTGATATCGACTTACCTTGAACCCGCAATGCATGCTTCCCTGACGCCAGTGATGCTCTCCTGGAACAATGAATGCCCTCCAGAGATAGCATGTGCTTCCCTGCTAGACCCGGACAGCATATGCTCCCCTGGAGTAACGAATGCTTCCCTTGGCACTGAAAGATGCTCCCCTGGAATAGCGAATGCTCCCCTGGAGATGCGATATGCTCGCCATGCTCCCCTGAGCTGAGGATGCTCCCCTGGAGCAGTGGATGCTCCCCTGGGGCAGCGATTGCTCCCCTAGAGCAGCGAATGCTCCCCTGGAGATAGCATAAGCTCGCCATGCTTCCCTGATACTGTGAATGCTCCCCTGGAGCAGTGGATGCGCTCCTGAGGCAGAGTGTGATCCCGTGCAGAGGCGCACGAACAAAAGAGTTCTGACTCCACACTCTAACAGAATTCACACGTGCACATGCAAAGACAACAAAGAAGACTACCGGATTCTCTATAAGAAGTTCCATGCTCCAAGACTCAAGGGACAATGACAATGTCTCTCCGTAGACATAGCTGAGACGAGAAGCACAAAGACGACGTGCTCAACCTAAGGGGCATGGCCAACTATGCAGGGCGCGGCCATGATCTCAAGAAGAGAGGGAAGAGAGGAAAGAGAGAGAGGGGTCGATGCTGTAGGTTTTCCTAGAAAACCTTCACCTCATGGAGACTCTCACCCGTCCCCCCTTTGCATGGCCTTTTATAAGCATGGATGGGGAGGAAGAAGGGTCTCCTACTTGGAAAGGGAGCCCGCCTCCTTTCCTCTCTTGGTTCTCCTCCCCACCAACCTTGCCGGGCTTGCTCCCCAAGGGAGTCAACGCGCCCCCCTCTCCCACGTGGGTTTGCCCTAATGGGCACCCTCCTTAATCAGCATAGCTCATAAACCAATAGTAATTATTATAATATAGTAAGATAGTAAGAAATAATACAAAACATGTGATAATTTTGCAAACAAACTTTTAAAGAGAGTGTGCTCATAAAAATTTCAAATTAAAACAAAAATTTGAAAGTGCTGATTTTAGGACTAAAACTTTATTTTTACATGTTTTAAAACCAAAATTTAAGTTTGATATTTACAACATTTTATGTGAAATAAAACAGTTCTAAGTTGCTTTTGGAGTGAGTTGGTTTAGAGAATGGCATGCTCAGGAGAGAGCTCACACGACTTGAAAGGTGAAGCCTCTCTCAACTTTTGAGATGGCCTCATTTCCTTGTTATCATGTCAATCCTTGAATAACTGTTAACTGAGTTTGAGCTATTAAATTGGCAATCTACACTCCCACAAAACACCTCTTATTACTTGAAACTATGACAGATCATGGTCAGCTGGAAACGCTCCCCAAAGCCATATATTCCACCCAACCGAGTCCAAATCTTCTCAGTGTAAGACAGAGCTGGGGCCTAGTAGTCTCTAATAGGAGGTTATCACATGTTCCACTGATTTTTTTCTGTTGGCCCAAGACATGATAAACCAAGAGGGGGGTGGGGGTGTATTGGATTTACTTAAGACAATATCCGATTAATTATTTTGTGGAGAACACGTGAACTAACAGATCTAGTTAATTAGAAGTGATCTAATTGCCTTATACCAAGGTTAACACTATAAAAAATATTTTACCCTTAAGATGATGGTGTCACAAGAAGCGAAAAAGTATAAGAAGAGGGAAATAAGAAACAATCACACTGAGATCACACATTTTTATAGTGGTTTAGTTTCACCGTGTAAAATCTACATCCACTCTCTCACTTTAGGTGAGACTTTTCACACAAATGATAAATCACACACACACACACACACACACACACACACACACACACACACACACACACACACACACACACACACACACGGGTGAATGAACACCCTACCATGGTGCCGTGAGCACCACCACACACATACACAAAAGAACAACACTAATATTATTGTTTCCCCTTCTCTTCGTACAATGAAGCACTTTAAAATTAAAATAGAGAATATCTAATTAAAAATGAGTTATGGTCGTGTGAGAAACTCTCCCTTAGTGGATGCAACGTCTAGCATTTGGAGAGTAAGCCTAGAAGGATGTCGACACACCCTGAAGTCTTTCTTCAGTAATAGATCGTCGTTAGATTCTTAAGAGTAAAAGGAGAAGAGCACTTTGCGATCACCCACATGATTCACAGTCGACATCACTTTGAGTTCGTCCTCTCTTAAGGTTAGAGCTCTCATCATGCTCTATTTATAGCCTAAGACATAAGAAGGCAACTGATCACAAGGCATTAGTTAAAAAGTAGAATTCAAACCTCGGAGCTAGGAAGGATTTAGAAGGTTTCCTGAATTGTAAGTGGTCCATTGCTATCTCAAAGCGGTCGATCGCCCCGATGTTCTAAGACACTAGCACTAGAAGTTTCGGTCGACTACTGTCAACTGTCTCATTTTCTGAGAATAGTCTTGTCCACTGGAATTTTTGGTCCACTATTTTGAGCAAGGCTATCCCCTATCCCGAGACATCCCAATTTCCCACCTTTGGCCAATTTAAAAGTGAGTTCCGTTTGGCTCTTCTGTTTTTTATTTTTAAACCCGTGTTGTTCACGTAGAGTGCTTCATAAGCAACATAATTCTACAAGATTTGTTTTGATATCATCAAAATAAAGAAGGTAAATTTCACAACATTTTGTCTTTTACTTTTAGCCATCTCAATCAATTTCAAATATAAGATGATGTATAAGTGCAATGTTAAAATAACATTATATCTATCTATTTAATATTGTATCACGTGCATAGTTTAAAAGGTCTTAAGACAATTGTGACATGCTTTCTGTTATTCTCATAAGACGTAAGACTTGAGACATAATGTGATATGAGCCTTAATAGTATAAGAAAACAATCTTAAAACCATCGTAGAGCTAAAAATAGTATTAGTTTTCATGCATTAATATTATCTCAACTGAACGATAAATTCATCCTATCTCATTAGTGTTGAATCGTGTACTTTAAGAACAATAAAAAAGCATATGTTTGAGTCCATCTTATAACATCTTATTATATCACATTCTCAATTGATGTATAAGTCTCAAATAAATTCTTTGAGACGATAAATGCATTGAGATATATCACCTCAATCAACAAAAAATGTAAATCTCAAATGAAAAATCCAAGACACATGTCTTGTCTCAAGTCATTTTTCTGGAAACTTAAATCATGACGCCTTGAGTTACCGTCTTTTTAAATCATGATCATGTGATAGACAGTTGGAGTTCAATTCTCTCTTCTAATGAGGAGGTGACTCATCCCACCTTCTTCGTGCAACTGACAGTGAGCTAAACAGCACAATGTTGGTGCTTCTATGTGATAAATTTCAGTGTCCAATCTCGTTGAGTGAGAGAAGCGGTTGGGGTCGGTGGGGAACCCGTAGGAAGCAAGGGGGAACAGAGCATATATATTCTTCTAGTTAAGTTATTTGGAACCACTTTTTTTTAGAAATATAATTTTACCTAAAAATTTACGACATGTAAATTTTTTATTTAATTTTTAAAATTGATAAAAATTAATATTTGACAAAAATATCATAGTCCTTAAATTTTATGCAGACATGTTTGTCAGGTTAAAAAGTGCAGGCAATCCAACAACGGGAGTTGCTGGGACGAGAAGTGACCAGGTATTCTGATACTTCCTTATCTCGAGGTTGTAAGACTTGAGGAGGCCATCCCTGCCGAGGACGGCGACCCATGTGCCGTTGGCATCTTTCGAGTCCGGCACGATGAACTGCCATAGGAGAGATCTATCCCATTCATAGGTGTTTCACGAGCAGCCGACCAGGACAGCGGAGGACATGTCGCCGGAGAACTTGGTTTTTCTTGATGATGCGCTTCTCTACCTTCATGGTCTAGTACGGTTGCGGCGGCCTGAAGTCAGCCTGGAGCACCATGTCGCCACCTTCGATGTGGAGGTGGTAGGTCAGGTACGTTGTGGTTATTAGGTTTGCTCGTCAGCCTCATCCAGCTGTGGAAACTCTGTCCAGAGAGGAGGGTGTCGGTGGGATGGTCGAAGCTCTGCCACGAAGGCGCCGCCGCCCAGGTCACCTGAGTCTAGCAGGACCATGGTGGCGGCGCCCCGGCCAAAGGTGCCCGTGGACCAGACGGTGGCGCGGCAGACTCAAGACACCATCCGCACCAAAGACAAACGCGTTGCCGTCAGAGATGGGGGAACCTGGCCGGTTGGCGGCCCGGACGATGCGCGGGAGGAGCCCTGGTGGATGATGGCAAGGAGGAAGACAATGGGATCGGAGGGAGAGAGGGGGATGTAAAGCCCAAGGCGAAGGCAGAGATGTTGGAAAGGAGCTAGGAAGATGCCATTGTTGTCTATCCAGGTCATCGGTATTAGAAATGTCTGATTATAAAAAAAAACAGTGGATGTAACGTTACTCAATAACTTAACAAATTATACCAGATCGGATATTGCATATGCAGTCAACAGGCTTAGTAGATACACAATAAACCCTGACGAGAGTCATTGGAAAGCGTTAGAAAGAGTACTTAGATATTTAAAAGGGACTATAACCTATGGATTACATTACACTGGTTATCCTTCTGTCTTAGAAGGATATAGTGATGCAAATTAGATTAGTGATTCTTTAAATGTAAAATCTACATCAAGATTTATTTTTCTCCTGGGAGGAGGTGCAGTATCTTGGAAATCAACTAAACAAACAGTGTTAGCTAGGAGCACTATGGAATCTGAAATGATTGCACTAGACACCACCTGCACGGAGGCAGAATGGTTGAGAGACCTTCTAACTGATATTCCCTTAATAACTAATCCACTTCCTCCCATATCTATACTATGTGATTGTAAATCTGCCATTGATAAGTGCATGCAAGCTAATGTAGATGTAAAGATGAACAGACACTTAAAAGTGAGACATAAATCAATAAGAGATAAAATGAAGCAACAATTGATTGCTTTAAACTTTGTGAAATCAGAAAGAAACTTGGCAGATGTCTTTACAAAAGGCTTATCTAGAATCGTGATTCTAGAGGCGTCGAGGGGGATGTGATTGAGCCTATAAAAGAAAAAAAAAGTTACTACGGCAGTAACCCAACCTCACGGAGGTTCAATGGGTAGAAACAAGTTTGATAGGTAACTTGGAAGAGCACTAATAAATTATGTTCTCATCCCTATGGCGCTAGTGCTCATTTAAAATCAAGAGGTAAGGGTGAGTGCTATACTCTTAATGAATCCGAGACCTAAGTGGCAGGATGGTTACCTTGCTTCCACCCTTTGTAAGATTCACCGACATATGTGGAGTCGTGAGGCTGCGACTGTGAAAATGTGGGCTATTTTCTAAAACACATATGAGATACCTGCGCAAGGCCATTAATAGCGCAACCCGTATAGAATCTCGATTTAGCTATACTATGTGTGAATTTGGGAAAGTCTGAACCATGGGACCTGGTTCAAGGCATAGTCCACCAAGCGTTCCCACAGGTAATCTCAAATATCACTAAGTGAAAATTCAAACCGAAAGGTATTTTCACCCAATACATAGTATAAAGGACTCAGCAACATTTTATTTATTTATTTTTATTTTTTTTAATCATGTGGGGGATTATTAGAAATGTCTGATTAAAAAAAAAACAGTGTGTATAACGTTCACTTTTGT
The DNA here is from genome assembly GCA_022559845.1 of Amorphophallus konjac. NCBI lineage: Eukaryota > Viridiplantae > Streptophyta > Magnoliopsida > Alismatales > Araceae > Amorphophallus > Amorphophallus konjac. The sequence goes on from CM040121.1 coordinate 529,448,877, forward strand.
GAACGTTACAAACATTATTGAGTAACGTTCACAAAAGTGAACGTTACAACAACAATGATTCCATTATGGAAGCATTGCATGTGACACACAATATAATGTTAAAATGGGCCATCAATAATGGAATGTAGAGAATCTCTCTTGAGGCCTATAAATAGACTCATTGGCCAACCCAAATAACATAGAACTACAAGAGCAACAACTTGAAAGCTCTCCCACATTTCTTACCCTTTTGTTTCCTCCACATTTATTATTTTCTTTATGCTGAGTTCTTGAAAGTCGGGTTGAGATTCGTCAATGCTCTATTCGAGGACGTGCCGACGAGAGAGAGGGTGTCGCCTACCCGAGGTCGTCGTATCTCTAGGAGATCGTTGTCACGAGGACCGCACGTCGGCCGGTAATAAGTTCTCTTAGTTCAACGACACCGCGCTTCGACCAAAAGGCTACGCGTTCTTAAACCTCTTAATTTATGTTTTAGATCTAATTAATGTATTGTTAGTCTTTGTTATTTTCAGCAATTTATTCCTAACAATCTAAGAGAACTTATGTTATTATATTGCTGAAATCTGCGGATACAGATTATAAAGTCTAACTTTATAAAATTTCACACAGCATATACGTTACATAATATATTGTTTAATTTACAATAATATAATAATAACGTAGGTTACATTGATGTCTCTTAATTTACGTTACTTTACAATAGTAACATACTTTACGTACTTAACATTGATGTCTCTATAAAATTTTGAACATTATTTACAATAATTATATTTGATTTCAGAAATCAGAAATTATGATATTATATTTCTGAAATATAATTACTCCCATTATTATATTTCTGAAATTATATTTCTGATTTTTAAACATAACAGATTATAAAAAAAATAAAGTATTTCTGGTTTTTCTAAAAACAATTTCTGTTTATAGATTTTAATAAAAAATAGATATATTTCTGTTTACAGAAAAAAAAATAAAATATTTCTGATTTTTCTGAAAATTCATGTTCCTATTACTTCTATTTTCAGAAAATCAGATAATAGTTTAAATTATTTATGCTTAATAAATAATTCCTATTTTCAGATAATTAGATTCTGAAAATTATTTCTGTGTAAAAATATACTTATTTCTATTTTCAGAAAATAAATATCTGAAAATAAATATTTTTGATTAGTTTGCATGAATTAATTAATCTTAATTAATGAAAATAATTTCTACTTGCTGGAAAAATATATCTCCATTATTTCCTGCTTTTATTTGCGCTTCTGTTAGTTACTATGTGATAGTTTAAATTTAAATTGATTATTTGTTGACTTTATATATTTAAGTGTTTTGACAAAATCTCAACATATCACCTCAACAGATTTTGTCGACCCTCAAATATTTTCTCAATGGCTAGTTTAACTACAAAAGAAACACTAAGTGCTAAACCAGATAAATTTGATGAATTTTTTTTTTAAAAGGTGGCAAAATCAAATGAAATTCTGGCTGACCACACTTGGGTTGATATCAGCCATTAGTGATAGCACAACTGAAATTCGGGGCTCGGGTTCCTCTCAATCACAAAATACCCGTCGAATTCAAACTCGGTCAACCCGAACCCAAACTGAACCCGAATCCTCCTCCTCCTCAGTCACACAGGAAGAGATTGACTATCACTGTCTCCACCGAATTCTAGGAGCTCTTTCAGATAATCTGTATGATCTATATTATAACTCAAAAAGTGCTAACGAACTTTGGGACACCTTAGAAGCCAAATATGGTCTAGATGATGCCGGTATTAAGCGGTTCAAAGCATCCGACTTTAACAAATTTAAATTTGTGGATAATAAACCTATGAATGAACAAATCCATGAGTATGAAAATCTAGTTTACGAATTAAAAGCCAATGGATCACAACTTGATGAATCCTTCCAAATAGCATGTTTATTAGACAAGTTACCTACCTCTTGGTCCGATTTCACTAGGACCCTTAGTCATACTCAAGGTGTTCTAACCTTAACCCAATTATTCGCGTCAATAAGAATAGAAGAGCAACACAAGTTAAGGGAAACTACTACTCAAGATAATAAGCCTAAAGCCAACATGGTGGAAAATAAAACACAAGAACATCACAAAAGGTCATTTCCTTTTAAACGTAAAAACTTAAAAAAAAATTATCGACCATTTAACAAAAATAATAACAGACCACATGATTTGAACAAACTAAAGAAAAGGCCAAATGAGAATGTTGGGGAGCGTTGCTGTTATGTATGCGGTCGGACCAACCATCTCGCCTACCAATGCTACTTTCGAAAGAAATTTACTCGAAAGGCGAAGGGAAATGGTCCTCCTCCGGCCGGTCCTCAAGTCAACATGGTGACTGATGGTACTGGTGCATCAGAGCTGGCATTTAGGTCAGTTCTCTCAAACCCCGAAGGAAACTCGACCAATTTGCCCATTGACTGGTGGATTGATACCGGAGCTAATATTCACGTTTGTGCTGTTCGCTCCTGGTTTTCCACTTATCAGGACTCAAATACAGGAGCTGTGATGATGGGGAATAATGTGGAGGCGCAAGTGCTAGGGATAGGAAGAGTCAATCTGGAGTTGACTTCAAGAAAGACTTTGACCCTTCACGGTGTTCACCACGTTCCTGACATCAGGCGCAACCTCATTAGTGGATCCCTTCTAGTACAACAAGGGTATAAACTTGTATTTGAGTCAAATAAAGTTGTAATAACCAAAGGCGTATCCTTTGTTGGAAAAGGATTTATGTGTGATGGTCTTTTAAAATTAAATGTGTGTACCTCTTCCTTTAGTGAACAATCTACGGTGTTAAATGTTGAATCATCTTCCATTTGGCATTCAAGATTGGGTCATGTAAACTATAACTCAATTAAAAGATTAATGCGATTAAACTTAATTCCCAAAATGAGTATATAACACTATGAAAAATGTGAAATTTGTGTAGAAGCTAAAATGCCCAAACAACTATTTAAAACTGTGGATAGAGATAGCGATATTCTAGAATTAATACATAGTGACGTATGTGACTCTGGGCGGGTATCTAGGGGAGGTAACAAATACTTTATAACCTTCATTGATGATCTGTCAAAATATTGCTATCTTTATCTAATTAAAACAAAAGATGAAGTTTTAACAAAATTTTAAATTTATATGGCTGAAGTTGAAAACCAACAAGAAAATAAAATTAAAATACTTAGGTCTGATAGAGGAGAAGAATATACTTCTCTTGCACTCGCAGAATTTTATCAAGAACATGGAATCATACATGAAGTAACTGCCCCCTATTCACCTCAATCTAATGGTGTAGCCGAGAGAAAAAATAGAACATTAATGGACATGGTTAACTCAATGTTAATAAGCTCAGGCGCACCCGAGAACTTGTGGGGGGAGGCACTCTTAACGGCATGTTATGTCTTAAACAGAATACCATTCAAACAAAATGATACTACACCCTATGAAATTTGGAAGAAGAGAAGACCTAATTTAAATTATCTCAAAGTGTGGGGGTGTTTAGCCAAAGTAAAAATACCAGAAAATAAAAGAAAGAAAATTGGACCTAAAACTATAGATACTATCTTTATAGGTTATACAATAAATAACAATGCAGATAAGTTTACTAGCAATACTAATCGGTTCTTAGTAATTAAATCCGAAATTAATGATATATCAAACAACACAACAATTGAGGCAAGAGATGCAGTATATTATGAAAATATATTTCCTTTTAAAACTAGGATTGAAACTAACATAAAAAATAATCGAGTTGATCCTAACATTACTAGACTTAGAGAAGAAGAAACTCCTATAGAACCAAGAAGAAGTAAAAGAGCAAGAACGGAAAAAGTCTTTGATGATTTTTATGATCTTCTAGTTGAAGATTCTCCATCCACTTATGCTGAAGCTATGAAATCTATAGATTTACCTTTTTGGAAGGAAGCCATAGATAATGAAATGAACTCTATAATTCAAAACAACACATGGGTCTTAACTGATTTACCTCCTGGATGTAAAACAATTGGATGCAAATGGGTGTTTAGAAAGAAACTTAAACCAGATGGAATCATAGATAAGTTTAAGGCCCGATTAGTAGTCAAAGGGTTTACCCAAAAGGAAAATATAGATTACTTTGATGTATATTCTCCTGTGGCTAGGATCACTACTATTAGGATCCTAATAGCCTTAGCCTCGGTACATAAATTAGTCATTCACCAAATGGACGTAAAAACTGCGTTCTTAAATGGTGAATTAGAAGAAGAAATCTATATGGATCAACCTGAGGGCTTTATAGTCTCAGGACAAGAAAAGAAAGTTTGTAAATTAATCAGGTCCTTATATGACTTAAAATAAGCACCCAAACAATGGCATCTAAAATTTGATGAGACTATAATATCCTATGGATTTAAAATCAACCAAACTGATACCAAGGTTTGCCGTCCCGCCCCGACCCGCACCGACTCGCACGACCCGACCCGACCCAGGCGGGCGTCGGGTCGCACGGGCCGGGGGTCGTGGACGGGACGCACTGGACCGCATAGTCCCGTGCGTCCCGCCGCGTACCGGAGCGGGTCGAGGCGGGCCCGGTGTGGTTCGTGCAGGACGGCGCGTACGTGCCGGGTCGCCCATTTAGTGGGCCGGGGTGCGGGCGGGTCTGGCATCCGCAGCGGCTTGAAGGCGGTGGCCGGCGGGTGTGGGCGGTGCAGAGCGGCGGCGGCCGGCACCGGGCGGCGGCGACGACCGGCGATCAGAGGTAGGTGCCCTAATTTTTTGTTTTAGGGTGAGGAGGGGGGGGGGGGAGGGTGAGGGGGGGGGGGGGGGGCGTCTGCACTGGCACCGTCGCCGGTGGGGGGGCGGGGAGGGAGGGGGGGCGTGGGCACCGTGAGAGGGGGAAGGGGGGCCGTCTGCCACCGCGGGGGTGGGGGACGATGAGGGGGGGGGGGGGGGGGCTCTGCACTGGCACCGCCGTCGGATCTGGCCGCGGGGAGGGAGGTAGGGGAGGGTGAGAGGGGGAGGGGGGCGTCTGCGGGCGTCGCACTGGCACCGTGAGAGCACCGCCGTCGGTGGGGGGGCGGGGAGGGTGAGGAGGGGGGGCGTCTGCACCGTGAGAGGGGGAGGGTGAGAGGGGGAGGGGGGCGTCTGCACCGCCGCCGCCACCTCCGGTGGGGGGCGGGGAGGGTGAGGGGGGGAGGGTTGTTTAATTTTTTTGGTTTTTTAATCTAAAAAACATAGGAAAATATTTTATTATATTATTTAATATTATTATTAATGTATTATTTAATTCATGTTATATAAATAATATAATTTTTGTTTAATTGATGTTGTATAAATATCATTTTGATGATGTAATAATAAATTTATTTTTGTAGAATTAATATAAATAATATTTAATTCATGTTGTAGAAATAAATTTATTTTTTTGATGTGTTATTCAATTCATGCATGTTGTAGAAATACTGATATTAATATCATTATTAGTTGTAGATGTAAAATATTTTTAAATGCATAATGTATATTAGTTAATTTAATTGCATAATATAATTTAATTTAATGTAAATATAAATTTAGTGTTGAATATTTTATAAAAAATTATAAAAATAATTTATATGTATAATGTAAATTATTTAGAGATGTTTATAATTTATATGTGTCATGTAATTTAATTAGAGATGTAATTTTAAATATCTAATTAGTGATAAATAATTTTAAAGTTAATGTATATGTATTATTTATAAATATTAACCTTATATGTATGTTATAGAAATAATGATATTATTTTGAACTAAATTATATTAAGATGTATTAAATATTGAATTTAGTCTTGCATGGTACGTAAATAATGAAATTATGTTCACTGTTAGTTGTACATGGGAAATAATATATTTTCATAATTTGAATTTCTTAATTTTAGGAGATAGCACTCTATGGCTCCTAAGGAACGAACAAATGATATTGGGTGGTCACACGGAGTTTTGTTGGATGGCAACCGTAGGTGTTGGCGTTGTAACTATTGTAAAATAGAACACCGGAGAGGAGGGGTGTCTCGGTTGAAGAAGCATTTGGCAGGAAGAGCCGGGGCAGGATACTCTGAGGTTGCTGGGCGTACCCATGTGCCTAGAGATGTGAAACTTGCAATGGCTAGGCACCTGCGGGAGAAGAGAGCTGAGATGCAAGAAAAGGAAAAAAAGAAGAAAAGGGATCAAGCGGCAGTGAGCGGAATAGCAAGCGGCAGCAACGAGGAGGAATGTGTATGGACACCCAGTGATGAAGACGAACAAGCACGTACTGAGCAGGCTAATGTGTATGTCACTGTGAACGATCCATACGAAGCCGAGTTTCGTGAGGCAGTACGTCAGAGCAGGGAAGAGTCAAGACATCCCGAGGAGACTAGAGTCCGTAGTCGCGAGGCGGCGACGACCGGAGCATCAGGGAGTGGTGGTTCATCTACGACTCGACAACCACGAGGCATAAGGAGTTTATTGACTGGTGACTCGGGGACACAAAGAAAAAGGACACAATCGATCAACATTGAAGATGTGGAGCCCGGTGCACTATCTCGACAGCATGGCAAGCAAACGAGGATGAACGATGCATATGGCCAGAAGGGACCTAAATGGAAACTTGGTCAGGCTGTTGCAAAATGGTGGCACCACGCGGGTCTGCCTTTCAATGCAGCTAATAGCCCTTACTACAAGCCAATGTTTCAGGAAGCACAGGTCCTTGGGCTACACGTGCAGCCACCTACAGCGAGAGAATTGGCTGGCATATATCTTGATGAACACGTTACTGAGATCAAGAGTTACATTGACTCATTCAAGCAGAAATGGACAAAGTACGGAGTCACACTGATGTGTGATGGATGGTCAGGTACCACAAAATCTAGCCTGATCAACTTCCTTGTTTATTGTGACAGACAGGTATTCTTTCATAAATTAGTGGATGCGTCTGGTCAAATTCACAGTCACACATATATTTTGTCATTGATGGAGCAAGTGGTGACTGAGATTGGGGAGGAGTACATTGTGCAAGTGGTGACTGATAATGGGTCGAACTATAAGAAGGCTGGGGAGGAACTAATGAAGAAAAAATGACACATTTTCTGGACCCCTTGTGCAGCACATTGTGTAGATCTGATGTTGAAGGATATTGGACAGCTTCGTATGGTAAAATCTGTGGTCGAGGTGGCACAAAAAATCACGAAATATATCTACAACCACACACTTGTATTGGCATGGATGAGGGAGCATTGTGACGGCGAACTGTTGAGGCCTGGCATCACACGATTTGCCACCAACTACATCGCATTGCAGAGCCTACTGAAGCACAAGGATGGGTTGAAGCAAATGTTTAGAGGTGAGACCTGGCTGAGTTCCTCTTTTGCTGCTTCACGTGAAGGGGCGGAGGTCGAGGGGATTGTCAACATCTCGAATTTTTGGGATAGAGTAAAGGTATTAGTGTCATTGATAGAGCCACTGTATGAGGTACTGCGATGTGTGGATGGGAATAGAGTACCAGCCATGGGGTTGGTGTACAGCAAAATAGAAGCTGCCAAGCGGAAGATCCTTACAACGTCCAAAAAATATGGACCCACCATTCTAGAGATTGTGGAGGACAGATGGGACAGACAAATGAGTCGCGATCTTCACATGGCAGGTAAACACTTACATTCTCATCCAATCAATGAGCTGTGATTTTCAGTTGATACTAATATGTAATTCATTGTCTTACGATTGCAGCGTACTATCTACATCCGGCCTTCCAATATGCTCGGGGCATTGCTTATGACGATACGTTGATAGAATCGGTCAACATTGTGGTAGACCGATTGTCTTTTACCCCAACAGATGCTGCTGATGCGTTGAATGAGGTATACTTGGATATTTTAACATTGACAATATTAAATGAAATATACACTTCATATTTTTTGATAATGCAGATGAAAACATTTAGAGAGGCAATTGGTTCATTTGCGACACCTAATGCCATGGCTAGTCGTGACAGACTCGACCCAGGTAATGTGTCTTCACAATGTACCTTCTATATCTTGAGAAGTAATTTTTACATCTAATTATTATATTGTACGTGATATGTCTTAAACACAGTTGAGTGGTGGCTAAATTACGGCACAAGTGCACCCGTATTAAGAAAGATCGCAATGAGAGTTCTATCGCAAACATCCTCGTCGAGTGGGTGTGAGCGGAATTGGTCGACGTTCTCCTTCTTGCATACTAAGCTGAGGAATAGGCTGACACACCGCAGGCTAGACAAAATGGTGTATGTTCATTACAACATGAGGCTAAAGGTCCGGCATGTGCAAATGGATACAAGGAGAGGAGAGGGAGATTACGACCCAACGGATGCTGTGTACTTGCGAGACGATGATGACCCTATGGTAGCATGGGTTGCAAGAGCCACAACCGAGCGTGGTGAGGCAGAATTGGACGAGGGGGCTGAAGAACCTGGCGAGACACCACGGCCTAATACTTTTCTCGCATCAGCTGTACAAGAGGCAGTGGGGGAGGGAGATGACACCCATGTGCATTTGGGTGGTGACGAGTCAGCAACGGGACGTGATGATGAAGTTAATTTAGATGAAGACCTCGTCATTGGGGGTGGAGACACATCGTATGCGTACGATGATACAGCATGGGAGCGATTGATGCAACCTTCATCAATTGAGCGTCAAGAGCCACCTCAGGTGAATTAAAACATGAAAATCGAATCGCAAATTTCATTAGATAGCGTAGTCATATATTGATGTATGATGATGACCCTATGGTTGCAGGTCGGTCCGACAAATGACAACATTGCGGGAGAACAGTGGTCCCGAGTTGCTGCACCGCGGCATTCAATATCTGCGGAACCAAGAAGGTTATCCACTTCAAGAGAGGCTAGGGGGAGTTCCTCATTTAGAGAGGTGAAATTATATTGTCATTTCTACATTTTTTAATATGTAATTCATTGGTTATTGAATATATTCTTCTTTCAATTGTGTAGTCTTCGGTAACATCGAAACAACCATCTCAGTCTGCTGCGCCACGACGCTCAACATCTAAGGCACTCAATCAGTCGTCTCAGGTATACGTACAGACTTACATAATAGAAAGTAAGTTAAAAAATTATCTAAGCAGGCTTCTGCTTCTCAGGCATCTAGAGGGACACAACATACAGCAGGTAAGCCGCCCCCTGCTCCACAGAAGAAAAAATCATCATGGACCACATTATTCACCAGCAAGAAGGACAAGGGACCACCATTAAATCTGATAGATATTACAGACATGGAGACATTAGATCCCAATGCAGATGACGACACTCCCGAGCCCTCTGTTGAGCCCCGCATCAGTGGGAGTCATGACTCTGATGATGATAGTACACCGACAGGGTTTTCATCCCATGGAGGTGGCGGTGGTGAAGGTGGTCAACGGAGTCATGGTGAGGATACTAGTGCTGGTGGCAGAGAGTACAACAATGGTCATAGTAGAGGTCGTGGGGGCCGTCAACATGCCGCATGGACAGAGGAGCAGCACTTCACACATGCCACGTAAGATGAGGACCACAGTGCTCCACGGCAGGGACGGGCAGCTGATCATTGGGATCCCTACTATGGAAGTTCGGTTGCAGACAGTACCAGCTATCAAGGCATGTTGTCTGATTTTGAGAGCATGAGCACATATGACTCCCAGGGATCTGGAAGCTCGTATGGACGGTCATGGCCGCAACAGCCGATGTATCATGGCGACTCAGATAACAATAGTTCATTTTTCCATCGTATCAATATCCTTATGCCGCAGCTGCGCCAGTAGAGGTCGTGTACGCACAAGGTTCGCAACAGTATGAATACTACGTACGCATGTACTAGGAGAACTATTCAGGTTCAATGCGCTATGAAAACTATCTGTCCTATCTGCGTACCACGTTTAATGTCAAATTGTTTGGAGATGGGCACTGGCCCAGTTTGGGTGCATACTCTTAATTAGTATGTATCATTTGGTTATATTTATAACTAACTAATAATTAATTATAGATTTCTTCATATATAGAGTTCTGTACTTATCATTGAAATCACTAATGTAAACTTTTACATCATTTGCAGGTCATCATGGACGGACGGCGTCACCCTGTGTGGGAGCATGGATACTCTGTTGAGGGTGATGGACATGTGCACTGTAGATACTGCGAACATCGCGTCACCGGCAAACACAGGTTTGCGGAGCACCTTGCGGGAGTGGGACGCGATGTTCGTGCATGCGACCGAGTTCCGGGAGATGTCCGACATTCCTTTCGGACACAGTTACATGATAGATACGGTTCTCGTAGCACACCCAGGACATCTTCTTCTACGTCCCGGGTACATCCACCACGAGCACAGGGCGGGGCAGGATCTTCCTCCACGTCCAGAGTTCGAGCAGCACCAGCACCAGTCGCACATGATAGAATTGAAGCTATAGATGTAGTGAGGACTTTTTTTTACAGATTTTCATGTACCCTCCACCGCAGCACACGACCCATCATTTGTGCAGATGATTACATATTTTCAGTCCCACCCACATGTACCTCCACCCACTAGGATAGAGTTAGATTATACGGGTGATCAGTCTCATGTATCTGATGATGAGTTTTAGGATTCAGGCTTCACTGATGACGAGGATTAGTGAGTTTTAGGATTCGGGCTTCACTGGTGATGAGGATTAGTGAGTTTTGGGATTCGGGCTACACAGATGAGGAGGATGAGTGAGTTTTGGGATTCGGGCTTCACAGATGACGAGGATTAGTGAATTTTTGTATTTTATACTTCATGAATGAATGTCATTATTATGTCACTGTTTACTTTTACATATTTAGTAATTGAAATAAATTTTTATGTATTATATATTATATGATGTTTAGTTAAGCGGTGTAATATGTAATTTTTATATAATTAATTATGTATAATTTAGTATGGATCTATTATCATAAAAAAGCTCTACATTATAATATTTTTAAATATATATAACATTTAATCTTTCAAAATAAATTTATTAAAAATTTTAAAAAAAATTAAAAAAACACGCGTCGAGAGCCCAATGGGGCGGACCGGGTCGCTGTGCGACCCGCCCGACCCGACCCGTCCCGCACCGAGACCAGGTCGGTCGGGTCGGACGGGTCGGCAAACCCTGACTGATACATGCGTATATCATAAACAATTTGGGAGTTACATTGCTATATTATGTTTATATGTGGATGACATTTTAATCTTTGGGTCTAATATGAATGTAGTAAAAGAAGTCAGAGAATTTCTTTCAAAAAGTTTTGACTTGAAAGATTCAGGTGAAGCAAATTTAATTCTTAACACGAAAATCATAAAAGATTCATCCGTGATAACTTTATCACAATCTCACTACATAGAAAAAATTCTTAAAAAGTTCTACTACTTAGATTGCCAACCTGTATCTACTCCCTATGACCCTAGTATCCACTTAAAGAAAAATTTAGGACATCCAACACTACAAAGTGAATATGCACAAATTATAGGGTCACTTGGATTCTTAACAAATTACATCAGACCGGATATTGCATATGCAGTCAACAGGCTTAGTAGATACACAATAAATGCTGACGAGAGTCATTGGAAAGCGTTAGAAAGAGTACTTGGATATTTAAAAGGGACTATAACCTATGGATTACATTACACTGGTTATCCTTCTGTCTTAGAAGGATATAGTGATGCAAATTAGATTAGTGATTCTTTAGATGTAAAATCTACATCATGATTTATTTTTCTCCTGGGAGGAGGTGCAGTATCTTGGAAATCAACTAAACAAACAGTGTTAGCTAGGAGCACTATGGAATCTGAAATGATTGCACTAGACACCACCTGCACGGAGGCAGAATGGTTGAGAGACCTTCTAGCTGATATTCCCTTAATAACTAATCCACTTCCTCCCATATCTATACTATGTGATTGTAAATCTGCCATTGATAAGTGCATGCAAGCTAATGTAGATGTAAAGATGAACAGACACTTAAAAGTGAGACATAAATCAATAAGAGATAAAATGAAGCAACAATTGATTGCTTTAAACTTTGTGAAATCAGAAAGAAACTTGGCAGATGTCTTTACAAAAGGCTTATCTAGAATCGTGATTCTAGAGGCGTCGAGGGGGATGTGATTGAGCCCATAAAAGAAAAAAAAGTTACTACGGCAGTAACCCAACCTCACGGAGGTTCAATGGGTAGAAACAAGCTTGATAGGTAACTTGGAAGAGCACTAATAAATTATGTTCTCATCCCTATGGCGTTAGTGCTCATTTAAAATCAAGAGGTAAGGGTGAGTGCTATACTCTTAATGAATCCGAGACCTAAGTGGCAGGATGGTTACCTTGCTTCCACCCTTTGTAGGATTCACCGACATATGTGGAGTCGTGAGGCTGCGCCTGTGAAAATGTGGGCTATTTTCTAAAACACATATGAGATACCTGCGCAAGGCCATTAATAGCGCAACCCGCATAGAATCTCGATTTAGCTATACTATGTGTGAATTTGGGAAAGTCTGAACCATGGGACCTGATTCAAGGCATAGTCCACCAAGCGTTCCCACAGGTAATCTCAAATATCACTAAGTGAAAATTCAAACCGAAAGGTATTTTCACTCAATACATAGTATAAAGGACTCAGCAACATTTTATTTATTTATTTTTATTTTTTTTAATCATGTGGGGGATTATTAGAAATGTCTGATTATAAAAAAAAATAGTGTGTATAACGTTCACTTTTGTGAACGTTACAAACATTATTGAGTAATGTTCACAAAAGTGAACGTTACAACAACAATGATTCCATTATGGAAGCATTGCATGTGACACACAATATAATGTTAAAATGGGCCATCAATAATGGAATGTTGAGGGTCTCTCTTGAGGCCTATAAATAGACCCATTGGCCAACCCAAATAACATAGAACTACAAGAACAACAACTTGAAAGCTCTCCCACATTTCTTCCCCTTTTGTTTCCTCCACACTTGTTATTTTCTTTATGCTGAGTTCTTAAAAGTTGGGTTGAGATTCGTCAATGCTCTCTTCGAGGACGTGTCGACGAGAGAGAGGATGTCGCCTACCCGGGGTCGTCGTATCTCTAGGAGACCGTTGTCACGAGGACCGCACGTCGGTCGGTAATAAGTTCTCTTAGTTCAGCGACACCGCGCTTCGACCAAAAGACTACGCGTTCTTAAACCTCTTAATTTATGTTTTATATCTAATTAATGTATTGTTAGTCTTTGTTATTTTCAACAATTTATTCCTAACAATCGGGAGCCTCAGAATCCCGGCAGGATACGTCGGATATGCGTGCTACAGTGGCAGGCCTGGTGGGAGGAGGAGGAGTACGATGACGAGGAAGGCGGTGACGGCGACCAACGGAGGAGCCAGTGGGTGACTCCCGACAGGAGAAGAGAAGCAGACATGCCCCGTGAGGGAGTTGAGAGGTAGCGAAGGTGGGGGATGAGACCGAGGTCTCAGGGGGGTGGGGAGGAGGAGGAGGCCATGGGTGCATGGGCTACGCGTGGAAGACGGGGAGGACGTGCGGGCTCCATGCGTGGGTCTTTCAACAAAAATATCTAGATATTTGTTTTTTATTTAGAGAAATTTTGTGAAGGGTTAAATTTCTCCTTGAAAATTAGAGAATGTGACTTCAAAAGATATTTAGTGTCTATTTTTTTCTTAAGATATAATTTGAGAGAGCAAAAAAGAACGGTAATCAAAACACACACACACACACGCACGAAAAAGAAAAAGAATAAAAAAGAAGAAGAAGACAAGTCTTTTCATAATTCCAGCCATGGATGGGATATATATACTAAGCTGCCACGTAACGTAAGCTAAAACAGAAGCTTTCTTCTTCTTCTTCTTAAAGCTTCTTCCCTTTCTTCCTGAGTCCTCGGCTGCTTTGCTTCACGGTGAAGTCGGCACTCTCTTATTCCCCTTATCCCGGGGAGACCTTGTGGACGCCGCAACCTCCCGTGGCCCCACGCCGCCTCCTCTTCCTCCCGTTCTCTCACCTGCAGCAGTACCACTCGCCAACTTGGGCCAGAAGACGACGCCGGCCACCAACCTCCATGACCCGGCGCCAGCCTTGTTACGGGGACCGGCTGATCCGCCGCCGCCTTCCTCGTCGCCGATCCTCTCCCGGTCGAACTGCGGCGGCGACGCCGTGGGGTCTCGGAAGCCCCGGCTGCCGTCGTCGAAGGGGTGGCAGCGGCGGGGCTGGGAGGCGGCGACCAGGTACGCCGCGACGAACACCGACATCTCCGCGATGGCGGGCTGGACGGCCTCCAGCCACTGGGAGAGCCTCGCCGAGACGTGGGCATAGGCAGCGTGGACGCCCCATGCGGCGAGGATCACCAGCGACGCCGCCACGCCGGCGAGCCCCGACACCTTCAGGGGGAGGCCGGCGGAGGCGGGGAGGGGCCAGGGGCACCGTTCCCCGGCGGCCACAGAGACGCCACCCAGAACAAAGACAGTTAGGACGAGGAGCGCGGGCAGCGCCATGCAGCCGGATGCCCCGGCCTCTGCATGGGCGCGCGGCGCGTCGCTGCTGCAGCCAGTGACGGCTCCGTCGCGCGTCTCCGTCATTTCCAGCCGTCAAACAAACAAGAAGAGATCGCCGGGGGGAGTTTCGCTACTGCCTTAGCTTGACACCGGAGCGAAAGAAAGGCCAACCTCGACGGAGTACCGATCGACCGCCGGCGATCGAGCTCCTTCCAGCTGGTTGTTTGTTATGCACTCGGTCGTGGCCGGAGGAGAAGATCGATTCCTATGGTTTCAATTCCTGCACTGCAAATGATATGCATCTATGTATATATATATTGTTAGACAAGAAGAAGAGAGACAAAAGACCACACATCTACTTACCCTCTACATTGCTCTATATATACCAGTGCACATGGTCAAGAGAAAGAAAGAAATAGCTATATGAGGAGGGAGCCTCCGAAATAGAGTAAGAACAATACAGAGGAGCTCCAAAGTAGAGAAACCTCAGACATAGTCAGCCTTCTATTAACATATATAACTAGAGCTTTGTTAATTACCTGGAAAGCTGCAGTAAGAAGCGGTTCTTCTCCCCCAGCTTAAGGAGGGCTGGCCGTGTTCCTCCTCTTCGACTACTTGGTACGTAGTTGTATATACGGGAGGAGGGGCCTTCAATTAATTAGCATATATAGGTTAATCTGGTTGGATACAACTTAATTATGATGAAAATGCGGATAGGGTTAGCATACATTTATTTATTGAAAATATGTTCATCATAATTAAAAAAACGACTTTTTCTTGTTGACTCATGTTCGGTTATTTTTTATCCATATATGATAAATATATTTAATTTTGTTTTCCACAAAGTTTATTTATGGGGGAAGTCTTCAGTTTAAACCAACTCTGAATATATAGGTTTATGATTAATTCACGTGAGTTTATATATGCTAAGCCCATTTTCAATTGTTTAATCTGAATTAGGTTATGGGTGCACGAAAGATATAGATGTTAGTAAGTACATAGATTGTAATACCCCGATAATTTTTATTGAGCCCAATGTATTTATTGAGTTTTTATTAACTTAAAATTGAATTTTTAATGAATTAATGTTTGAATTTCGGATTTATAATATTTAATTCCTTAGAAAATAGAATAGTGATAATTCGACTACCTTATAAAAATCTGGAAAAATGCTAATCGGGTCAAGGACCATGTAGTTAGCAACTTTGTCTTCTGTGTTCGACCCAGCAAAAATTCGTAATTAGGGCTAATTAGTGGATTAAGCCTAAAAGTGCACACTTAGTTAACCTTTACCTAACCCATCTTAAAACATCAAATTAGAGCTTAATACTCAACCAAATGAGCTCAAATCGGTGGCAAATGAAAGGCCACGATCTAAGGATCAATAGCCCTCTATCAATCGAACCCAAACCTAACCCTAACACATGGTGGCGGCCGAGTTTTGGCTTGGTCAACCTTGGCGGCGCCGTTTTCCAACACCACCTTGCGTGGTAAATTTCTCCCAGCGCCGAAGTCTCCAGAAGCTCTATGAGCTATCAAAATGAATCTCTACAAGTCTATTTTCTTTTGGTAGCTGTGGTGTTCGCACTGGATTCGGATCTAGAAAGATCTTGGTCGTTTAGTGGAGGTGGGTCGGCAGCCGTTGTCCTCCTTCCTCTCCTCTTTGTTCCATCGATTGAGGTAGGTTTCCTTAACCAAAACCTACACATGAATACATCAAATTATTCCTCTCGACGAGATCTTTCCAATGATATAACAAGCCCTAAATTTCATTAGGTATCCGAGGAGATATCGAGATTTTTCTAAGGTGCTGTCCAGTTCGTTCTTCATTCTAGGGCTTTAAGTTCTCTCTTCGATTGAGGTAGGATCTAACAGCCAAACTCTAATTAATATACATGGATGTAATCATCATCTTGTTAGCTTTCATTTGGCGTAAAAAGCCCTAATTTTCATTGAGCATGTTTAGAGAATTTTGGATCGAAGTAAGAGCATGTCTAGGCTTGATTTATGCAGTGTTCTTATGAGTTAAAGCATGATTTCGGGCTGATTTTGAGTTTCATATCTTGATCCCCATATAGCATATCATACATGGATGAAATCAGCATCGGAGTAGCTTTCTTTTGATATAAGAAGCCCCAAATTTCGTTGTATATATTGAGAGAACCATACGATTTAGTAGAAGCATGTCAAGAACTAGGTTTTCATGTGTTCATCATAGATATGTTGTGATTCATTTGATTTCTGTTGAAATTCGTGTTTCAAAACTCTTGTTTTATGACCCTAGTATGTATATTAAGAACCCTAGAGCATGTGGTTAAGATCCCAACCCATTTAGACCCCAAATGGATGAGTTCATGCATTTTCCGGAGGCTACGGCCGTTTCTGGGCTTGCAGGGGTCGACCCATGCCCCAGCAGTAAGGGCCTGCCCGAGGGTCGACCCTTGGGGTCGACCCATCCGGCCCAGCGCGAGGGTCGACCCAATGGGTCGACCCATGCTGCAGGTTTTGTGGGGGTCGACCCCAGGGGTCGACCCATTTAACTGGCAGACCCTATTTTTGCAGGGGTCGACCCCAGGGGTCGACCCATACACCAGTGAACCAGTTTTTGTCATTTTTCGACCCGAGGATCGATCCGGATCATTAGAGGATCAACCCATTCAACTTAGCCCAATTGAAAACTACATTTTTGAGGAACCAATGACCTATTCATGTACCCCTTTGATTTCAATTTACATTGGTCCCTACATGCAAACCTAGTGTAAAAACATGCCGTTTATCATCTCCATTTCAACGCATACAATGGTTAAATAGAAACCCACATAGTTAGTGGTTAATTGTGTAACTAAATTTCTGTTAATGCATGCTATTTCACTCCTGTGTGAGCTTGTTCTTTACCTTATCATCTTGAATCAGTTTTTTGGCAAATTGTCTTAATGCAAATGATAATAGATAATCTTTGGTATATTAACTTGGTAATTAGGATTAAATTGATTGTTAAGTTGCTGGATAGTCATTATTACCCCAGTAAAATGGATTGCTTACACACCTGAGCGGTATACTGTCAGCCGTTCTTTCGTGACCTCGTGGACTGAGTTTTGGTCCAATTCTCGTATTACGGCCCAAAGTGACCGTATAACCAAGTTTTTATTTTAGTGAATCCAAGGACAAGTTAGTCCTTAAATCTCATACTTGTGGCAGTAATTCTTTCTGATTAATTGGCCATTTAACTTGACTGAATGTCTAGATAACGTGGGATCTTGGATCCAATAAATCAATGCCAACGTATCATAGGGGCCCGATCTGGTCCTGGGGAGAGCGCCCGAAAGTTAGTGAGCCCATGAGATGTTAATGACTTGGTGAGGCATTGCACCGAGTACTTGACTTGTGTAATGTCTATGACATAAAATCTCTTGTTACTTGTTACTTGATCGTGCTTGAATGATGTTTAAAATACTTGCTTGTTGGCCAATTCTCTATTACTATCTCCTGTTGTAAATTCTTGTACTTGTTATCTTGTTATCTCTTGTCATCATTATATTCTTGACCTTGCAAGATCTTTGTATTTCGCTGTTTATTTGTATCATCTTTTATTTCTTTTTATTTAGCATAGCATATGAAAAATATAATTAACTTGTTAATCACGTAAACTTGTATGTTATTTCCTACTGAGCGTCAGCTCATAGTTGTTGTTTCCCCCCTTTCCAGGCTATTCAGGTGATGATGCGCATACCGATGGGGAAGGGCAGGAGTGATATCTTTTGAGTGTACCTATTAGTAGATGCCGTGTTGGCATGGTTGTTTACCTCTAGTTATTTCCTTAGAGTTGTGTTAGTACTTAATTACTTTTGGAGTCAGTTATTATATTAGAATTCAGATTTGGAAGTCATGTTTGATCGTGTGTTAGCAGTGTGGTTATTGTAATAAATTGGAATCATCTTGATCAATAGATTTGTTCTTTTCTTAGCACCTGTGTAATTGTTTAGTTTAGAACATTTAGTGTTATTTCTAGATAGTTTCTAACTGTACGTCCCGATATTCCTCGTCGGGACGTGACAGTTTAGTTGGTATCAGAGCCCTAGGTTTCACATTCCTAGGTTTTCCTAAGTTCTAGGTTTTCTAAGTTTTAGGGTTCTAAGTGATAGCATAGGACCCCTAACCTTGTTAAAGTCTAAGAACCTGACCTGGTGAGATTTGGGTAGAAACTTGGGTAAGTTCGTATCTTAATCGTGTTATTATCTATCTTATTGAACCTTAGTAATCTATTCCTCGTGTAGGCCATTGCAATGGCAGCAGACCGTGCGGAATGGAGGAACTTGCAACGTACGGTTCAAGGCCTTACGCAGGCTTTACAGCAAGTGGCTCAAGCAGGAGCGGCACACCATGGCACTGGTGACTTATATCGGAACTTCCGAGGAATGAATCCGCCGAGATTTAGAGGCTCGACTGACCCCGATGAAGCCGAGCACTGGCTAGATGAGATGGGAAGGATATTCGAAGTGATGCAATGCAGCAATCAAGAGCGTGTCCTTTTATCTACATTCCAACTGGAACGTGATGCACGTACTTGGTGGGATTCTATCAAGGTGACTCTTGGTGATCAGCAAGTTACATGGGAAGAGTTCGAGGAATTCTTTAACAGCAAGTATATTTCTGACCGGGTACAAGAGAAGAAGGCGGCGGAGTTCGCGGCCCTGAAACAGCGAGGTCTATCCGTGGCGGAGTATGAGGCTCAATTTTCACGGATTTCTCGTTATGCTACACACCTTATTTCCACCGAGAAGATGAAGGCGAAGCGCTTTCTGAATGGGCTGAAGCTGCACTATATCAATCAATTGGCATCGATGGAAATCTTCACATATTCTGAAATGGTGAGAAAAGCTCAAGTTCTAGAAGATACTCTTGAGATGACGAGAGAATCAGTGGAAAAGGCACCAAGAAGGAACTACCTACGGGTTCCGGGAATATCAAACCCGGGTATAGCAAGAAGAGGCCTATTAGTGGGTCTAGTTCGTGGACTGGATCTGGATCGTGGAAGGGCAAGATGCCGAGGCATGAAGATAAGAAGCCTGGCCCTATTGTTCCATTCAAGGGCATATGCAAATTTTGTGATCGTCCTGGTCACAAGATGGAGGAGTGCTGGCGCAAGCTGGGCGCCTGTCTGCGATGTGGAGTAAAGAGCACCATATCTCTAATTGTCCTCTTATATCGGAGCAAGCTACACCGGCAAAACCTCAAGACATCAAGAAACCGCAAGGCAAGTTTCACGATTTGCATGCAGATGAAGTAGGAACCGCCGAGGACGGTGGACTCGTCGAAGGTACTCTTATTATACTCGACAAGCCAGCATTTATTCTTTTTAATACTGGTGCCACACATTCCTTTATTTCTCGGAGATTTGCTAAGTCTTTAGCTATGGAACTTATTTTGTTGAATTCTCCATTAGAAATATCAACCCCTATTGGATCTAGATCGGCAATACAGTACTTCTATCCTTCTAGTACGGTTATGATTGGTGAACAGAATTTACCAGCTGATTTAGTTTGCATGGACATGAAGGATTATGATATAATCCTAGGAGCAGATTGGTTGGCTAGATATGAGGCTAATGTTTACTGCAATTCTAGCTCCGTGTCTTTTACTAGGCACCCGAGACTTTCTTTTGTGGGAGTTAAGCACCATAACTCCGTATCACTTATCTCGGCTCTTCGAACTGATAAGCTGATGAGACGAGGATGCGAGGCTTTTCTGGCCTTTGTCTGTGCAACCCCTGAGCAGCAGATTGAGATTAAGGACATTTCTGTTGTCCGAGATTTTCCTGATGTCTTTCCAGAGGAACTACCCGGACTTCCGCCTGAGCGGGAAGTTATCTTTTCTATTGATCTCATTCCTGGCACATCTCATATTTCCAAGGCTCCTTATCGTATGTCTCCTGCGGAACTGAGGGAATTAAAGCAACAGTTGATGGAATTGCTCGAGAAGGGTTTCATTCGCCCTAGTACTTCTCCTTGGGGAGCCCCTATATTATTCGTCAGGAAGAAAGATGGTTCGATGAGGTTGTGCATCGATTATCGGCAATTGAACCAGCAGACTGTCAAGAACAAATATCCATTGCCGAGGATTGACGAACTATTTGACCAGATAGCGGGAGCTCAGTATTTTTCTAAGATCGATCTTCGATCTGGATATCACCAGTTGCGGATTAAGGAAGAGGATATCTATAAAATAGCTTTCCGCAGTAGGTATGGTCATTTTGAATTTGTCGTTATACCTTTTGGTCTAACGAATGCACCGGGAGCTTTCATGCAGTTGATGAACAATGTATTTCGGCCCTATCTTGATCGATGGGTGGTGGTATTCATTAATGACATCTTGATTTATTCCAAGAATGAAGAGGAGCATGCTGAGCATCTGAGGATGGCATTGCAACTGTTGAGAGATCATCAGCTATATGCCAAATTCAGTAAGTGTGAATTTTGGCTGCAAGAAGTGTCCTTTCTCGGACATATCATCACCAAGGAAGGTATTTATGTTGATCCTTCGAAGGTTGAGGCAGTGAAGAATTGGGAGCAGCCTACTAGTGTGACTGAAATCAGAAGCTTCTTAGGCCTGGCAGGCTATTATCGCAGTTTCATTCAAGATTTCTCCAAGATTGCGGTACCTCTTACAAGATTAACCCGCAAGGAGAACAAGTTTGATTGGTCAGATGATTGTCAGCGAAGCTTTCAGACTTTGAAAGATTGTTTAACTACTGCACCTGTATTGGCTTTACCTTCTGGTGAAGGAGATTTTATGGTATATACTGATGCTTCAGGTATTGGTTTAGGATATGTACTCATGCAGCATGGGAAGGTGATTGCCTATTCTTCTAGGCAGTTGAGGAAGCATGAAGAGAATTATCCTGTTCATGATTTGGAACTAGCAGCAGTCGTGTTTGCTTTGAAGATATGGAGGCACTACTTGTATAGAGAAACATTCACAGTGTTTTCAGATCATAAGAGTCTGAAATATTTATTTTCTCAGAAGGAACTCAATATGAGGCAGAGAAGATGGTTGGAGTACTTGAAAGACTTCGACTTCTCGATCGAGTATCATCCTGGCAAAGGCAATGTTGTGGCAGATGCATTAAGCAGGAAGCCTGTGGCTAGATTGTCCAGTCTCATGTTACAAGAGTGGAAGCTATTAGAACAATTAGCTAGCCTGGATCTAAATGTTGATAATGATCGGGTTATGATTGCACAGATTCAACTTAAGCCCGAATTGTTGATGGAAATCAAATCTCTGCAAGATAATGATCCCGAGTTAGTAGAGATCAAGGGAAGCTTGAGCAGCAGACCTGACTTCATGATGGCTGACGATGGAAGATTGTTATTCCAGGGTAGAACTTGTGTACTTGATGAAACTGGAATAAAGAACAAGATTTTGGAGGAAGCACATAGATCCTGATATACCATTCATCCTGGAGGCACTAAAATGTTTAAGAATTTGAAGAGATCTTTTTAGTGGCCGAACATGAAAAGGGAAGTTGCAGACTTCGTGAGTAGATGCTTGGTTTGTCAGCAAGTTAAGGCCGAATATTTCAGACCGACAGGAAAGTTGAAACCACTTGACATACCCCAATGGAAGTGGGAAATCATTGGCATGGATTTCATTATGGGTCTACCTAGGACTCGTGGTGGATTTGATGCAATATGGGTGATTGTTGATCGATTGACAAAGTCAGCTCATTTCTTACCCATTAAGTCCAAGTGGACAGTTGATGTATTGGCTGCTTTGTATTTGAAGGAAGTGGTAAGACTCCATGGCATACCAGTCAGCATTGTGTCTGATAGAGACCCCAGATTTACTTCACATTTCTGGAAGGGACTGCAAGAATCTTTGGGTATTTGTCTGAATTTCAGTACTACTTTTCATCTGCAGACAGATGGATAGACTGAAAGAACCAATCAGATAGTGGAAGATATGCTTAGAGCATGCATGATTGATTTCGGAGGCAGTTGGAGTGACCATTTGACTTTGATTGAATTCGCCTACAACAACAGTTATCAATCCAGTATCCAGATGGCTCCTTTTGAAGTATTGTATGGAAGAAGTTGTCGTTCCCCGTTATGTTGGGATGAGATAGGTGAGAAGTAATGTCTTGGACCGGATCTTATTTCAGAATCGTCGTAGAACATCCGTATTATCCGAGACCGGTTACAAGTAGCCCAATCAAGACAGAAGAGTTATGCCGACACAAGGAGAAGAGCATTATAATTTCAAGTTGGCGAGTATGTATTTCTGAAGGTTTCTCCTTCGAGAGGGATTCGAAGATTTGGCATTCATGGCAAGCTTAGTCCGAGGTATATTGGTCCATTCGAGATCCTAAACAGAGTGGGAGAAGTTGCTTATAGACTGGCTTTACCGCCTCAGTTGTCTGGCGTACACAATATTTTCCATGTGTCTATGTTACGAAAATATGTGTATGACCCCACTCATATCATTCAGCATGTGGATTTTGAACTGAAGGAAGATTTGACGTATGAAGAAAGACCTATCAAGATTCTGGACCGGAAACAGCAGCAACTCCGGAATCGTTCTATACCAATGGTCAAGATTCAGTGGAGTCGGCGTGGGACCGAAGAAGCTACTTGGGAGTCCGAAGATACTATGCGGAAGCGGTATCCCGACTTATTCTAGGTGAGCGATCTCTTTCCCTACTCTCAGTTATAGTGCAGTGAATTTGGAGGACCAAATTCCTTAAGTTGGGGAGGGTGTAATACCCTGATAATTTTTATTGAGCCCAATGTATTTATTAAGCTTTTATTAACTTAAAATTGAATTTTTAATGAATTAATATTTGAATTTCAGATTTATAATATTTAATTCCTTAGAAAATAGAATAGTGATAATTCGACTATCTTATAAAAATCTGGAAAAATACTAATCGGGTCAAGGACCATGTAGTTAGCAACTTTGTCTTCTATGTTCGACCCAGCAAAAATTCGTAATTAGGGATAATTAGTGGATTAAGCCTAAAAGTGCACACTTAGTTAACCTTTACCTAACCCCATCTTAAAACACCAAATTAGAGCTTAATACTCAACCAAATGAGCTCAAATCAGTGGCAAATGAAAGGCCACGATCTAAGGATCAATAGTCCTCTATCAATCGAACCCAAACCTAACCCTAGCACATGGTGGCGGCCGAGTTTTGGCTTGGTCAACCTTGGCGGCGCCGTTTTCCAACACCACCTTGCGTGGTCGATTTCTCCTAGCGCCGAAGTCTCCAGAAGCTCTATAAGCTATCAAAATGAAGCTCTACAAGTCTATTTTCTTTTGGTAGCTGTGGTGTTTGCACTGGATTCAGATCTAGAAAGATCTTGGTCGTTTAGTGGAGGTGGGTCGGCAGCCATCATCCTCCTTCCTCTCCTCTTTGTTCCATCGATTAAGGTAGGATTCCTTAACCAAAACCTACACATGAATACATCAAATTGTTCCTCTCGACGAGATCTTTCCAATGATATAACAAGCCCTAAATTTCATTAGGTATCCGAGGAGATATCAAGATTTTTCTAAGGTGCTGTCCAGTTCGTTCTTCATTCTAGGGCTTTAAGTTCTCTCTTCGATTGAGGTAGGATCTAACAACCAAACTCTAATTAATATACATGGATGTAATCATTATCTTGTTAGCTTTCATTTGACGTAAAAAGCCCTAATTTTCATTGAGCATGTTTAGAGAATTTTGGATCGAAGTAAGAGCATGTCTAGGCTTGATTTATTCAGTGTTCTTATGAGTCAAAGCATGATTTCGGGCTGATTTTGAGTTGAATATCTTGATCCCCATATAGCATATCATACATGGATGAAATCAGAATTGAAGTAGCTTTCTTTTGATATAAGAAGTCCCAAATTTTGTTGTATATATTGAGAGAACCATACGATTTAGTAGAAGCATGTCAAGAACTAGGTTTCATGTGTTCATCATAGATAGGTTGTGATTCATTTGATTTCTGTTGAAATTCGTGTTTCAAAACTCTTATTTTATGACCCTAGTATGTATATTAAGAATCCTAGAGCATGTGGTTAAGATCCCAACCCATTTAGACCCCAAATGGATGAGTTCATGTGTTTTCCGGAGGCTACGACCGTTTCTGGGCTTGCAGGGGTCGACCCATGGGGTCGACCCATGCCCCAGCAGCAAGGGCCTGCCCGAGGGTCGACCCTTGGGGTCGACCCATCCGGCCCAGCGAGAGGGTCGACCCAATGGGTCGACCCATGCTGCAGGTTTTGTGGGGGTCGACCCCAGGGGTCGACCCATTCAACTGGCAGACCCTGTTTTTGCAGGGGTCGACCCCAGGGGTCGACCCATACACCAGTGAACCAATTTTTGTCATTTTTCGACCCGAGGATCGATCCGGATCATTAGGGGATCGACCCATTCAACTTAGCCCAATTGAAAACTACATTTTTGAGGAACCAATGACCTATTCATGTACCCCTTTGATTTCAATTTACATTGGTCCCTACATGCAAACCTAGTGTAAAAACATGCCGTTTATCATCTCCATTTCAACGCATACAATGGTTAAATAGAAACCCACATAATTAGTGGTTAATTGTGTAACTAAATTTCTATTAATGCATGATATTTCACTCCTGTGCGAGCTTGTTCTTTACCTTATCATCTTGAATCAGCTTTTTGGCAAATTGTCTTAATGCAAATGATAATAGATAATCTTTGGTATATTAACTTGGTAATTAGGATTAAATTGATTGTTAAGTTGCTGGATAGTCATTATTACCCCAGTAAAATGGATTGCTTACACACATGAGCGGCACACTATCAGCCGTTCTTTCTTGACCTCGTGGACTGAGTTTTGGTCCAATTCTTGTATTGCGGCCCAAAGTGACCGTATAACCGAGTTTTTGTTTTAGTGAATCCAAGGACAAGTTAGTCCTTAAATCTCATACTTGTGGCAGTAATTCCTCTGATTAATTGGCCATTTAACTTGACTGAATGTCTAGATAACGTGGGATCTTGGATCCAATAAATCAATGCCAACGCATCATAGGGGCCCGGTCTGGTCCTGGGGAGAGCGCCCGAAAGTTAGTGAGCCCATTGGATGTTAATGACATGGTGAGGCATTGCACCGAGTACTTGACTTGTGTAACGTCTATGACATAAAATCTCGTGTTACTTGTTACTTGATCGTGCTTGAATGATGTTTAAAATACTTGCTTGTTGGCCAATTCTCTATTACTATCTCCTGTTGTAAATTCTTGTACTTGTTATCTTGTTATCTCTTGTCATCATTATATTATTGACCTTGCAAGATCTTTGTATTTCATTGTTTATTTGTATCGTCTTTTATTTCTTTTATTTAGCATGGCATATGAAAAATGTAATTAACTTGTTAATCACGTAAACTTGCATGTTATTTCCTACTGAGCGTCAGCTCATAGTTGTTGTTTCCCCCCTTTCTAGACTATTCAGGTGATGATGCGCATACCGATGGGGAAGGGCAGGAGTGATATCTTTTGAGTGTACCTATTAGTAGATACCGTGTTGGCATGGTTGTTTACCTCTACTTATTTCCTTAGAGTTGTGTTAGTACTTAATTACTTTTGGAGTCAATTATTGTATTAGAATTCAGATTTGGAAGTCATGTTTGATCGTGTGTTAGCAGTGTGGTTATTGTAATAAATTGGAATCATCTTGATCAATAGATTTGTTGTTTTCTTAGCACCTGTGTAATTGTTTAGTTTAGAACATTTAGTTTTATTTCTAGTTAGTTTCTAACTGTACGTCCCGATATTTCGCGTCGGGACGTGACATAGATATTTAATATCTTATTAAATATTAATAAGATGTTTAATTTGTCAAATTCTTCTAATAATTTACAAAATATTAAATTATCTATAATTTTAATTGGAAAAAAAATTGACGACTATTAATTTAAAACTAAATATATGACACGTACAAGTGGCCGCTAATTTTTTTGGGGATTTTTACGTATAAACCCATGTAAAGTTCGATTTTGTCAAATATACCTTTCATCGGAACATATTATCGTGAATATCCTTGAAATATAGGTAATGTCACGATTATGCCCTCGCCGTAAGTCCATTGTGTTTAACCTGACTTAAGTGTGAGTTAAAGAATAAGATTTTTGTATATATACCCCTATAAAGTTTGATTTTGTAAAATATACTCTAGATCTAATGACCGTAGATGATATATTTCACGGAATATTCTCCTATGTCGACGGCAGTAAACTAAAGGGGTGTAATCGTAACATTTTTATCTAAACGAATGATATTCATGATAATATGCTTAGATGAGGGGTATATTTAACAAAATAAAATTTTATGAGAGTATATATATATAATTTTTTTTAAAAAAAAAGTTGCCTACCTTGTACGTACCTACCTAGATTTCACAAAAATTCCCTTGATCTTAGATGAAAATCTATTCATTCAATGATAGACGATTACTTTTTAAGCTGAAGTTTTTTATTCCATCCTAGAAATCTCTAGACTTGTAACATTTGACGACGAGCCAAAGGAAGTCCATATCCAGCAGGCAAAATGTTCTTTACAAATTAACACGTAATTAAATTGCTTGCTTGTTTCAACAAAATATTAATTTTAGTTCAAAGAAAATGGTGAGAGAGAATTCGCCTTGGTGCGAGGTCTGGCGACGTCCCCAATGAGTTTTAAGATTGTGAACACTTCTTTATTTATTTATTAAAATGATCGAATTAATATTATCCTCTTTAATTAACTCGTTAACTTTGTAACTTTTATCTTAGAGTTAAGTACTCGGGGTTTGACAAATTGGTACGGTACGTCTTATATCGCACGTATCGGACTGTACCAGTCGATGACCGATACGACCGGTACGTGGTACGCAACTAATATACTACTTATTCTTTTTTTAATATTATATATATTATTTTATATCAAATGTAATTTTATAGATAAGTTAGTCCATAGTGTTCCTTTGAAACGTTAAAACGCGTGTTTATATAATTTTTTGTTTATGACACACATCGATATAGTGTGATATGATGTCGTATTATACCGTACCGATAAAACATCGGTATAGTCGATACGACCGGACAAACAAACCTTGCATATATATCATGTAATAAGAATGCATCTTAGAAAACCGTAAACATTCGTTCAACTACTCACATGAAACTACTTTTAAACTTACCATTTGAAATAATCTAATTTTCAGATATACGTGTCCACATTAGAATCATTGAGATTTCCTTCAATCCACAGGTGGACTTCAGACCCTACCTGTGTTTAAGGAGACACTCGTAACTAGCACCCAGACGGTATAACATTCTAAAGTATGTGTCCCATGTTCCTTCCGAACTTTGAGTTGACAGTTCTACCGTGCGGGTATAAACTTGCCCGCATCCTTGTGATGGGGGGGGGGGAGGGGCGGAGACGGGCACACTGCCAGGATCACAAACAAAAATGTGGGGGTCTCATCATCTCCCCCACGTTGGGGGAGGTCTTGAGTTTAATCCCGGGTTCCCCCGTCCCCGTTAAAAGAAAAAAAATACATACATAAAATTCCAGCTACATGCTCAGTCTGATTGCCATAAGATAAAAGATATGCTTGGCATTTGAAACCTATGTTACATAAATATGTTAGAAAATATGTTACTGTATCCTTTTTTTCCTATACAGTATAAGCGGCTACGGCACTTGTGACACCCTCCGGGCCAATCAGCACAGCGCCACTGTATATAGTCCATAGGTCGAAATGTGGTATCTTAAACCGTGCATTACACCTCTGAACTTTGTTTGACAAAGGAGGAGGAAGCCACCCAGAAGGAACACCTGCGAGCAGAGCAACCGTGTTAGAAGGAGTCCTGGGAGAAATCTTAGGGGACAACCCTCCGATACTAGTTTAAATCAGACGAATGCTCGGATAAAGAGAAGAGTGCTCGAAAGTAAAGACCAAGTGCTCGGATAGAGTGGAAAAGTGTGTGGAGAGAGATTGAGAGTGCTCGGAAGGCTTGGCGGAGCAAGGGAGATGTTGAGAGCTCAAGTGTGAGGATTCTTGGTATGGAGATAGGTCGTGAGGATGGGGAGACAAGAAAGGTGGAGGTTTAGTAGAGGCGCATGAGAATCATGAGAAGCGTACCTCCATGGCCGTCTGGCCAGGGTCTTTATAGAGCCTTCCTCGAGTTCATCTCATTCTCTTCGTCTCCTGACTTAGTAGAGTTGTGGTTGTCCTAATCGTGGGGTCATGGTTTATTCGTCCGCTCGCCTTCCAGAAGGTGAGGGGACGTGGGTGTTAACTTGACGCACATCACTTTCTGGGATAATTCATGTCATTATTACAGTAATGGCCACCTGATCATGCGATACGTGGTTCAGGGGGCTAGAACATGCGCGGGACATGGGCTTGGACCTTGGGCCAGTCCTTAGCGAGTCTTGGTGGACAGCGTCCTACATTGTGGGCCGATCCTCATTGGGCCTTGCAGGGCCCTGGCAAGTTTATCCCTCCTCACGAGCCCCCCACTCCCCAGCAGTGAGAGTAGTCGATACTGGAAAGAAAATATTTTGCTTATCTGAAGAGATTTGGACTTCCGCGCATGGTGTGTCTTTGTAGAGAAGGTTTTTGACTCTGCTCTCCTTTATAGGCCACGTAGCGTCGGCATAGGGCTTTCATTACCCCGGACGCCATTTTGCCTAGGAGTCCAAGACGTGTGCCACCTTTTGGGCATGGCATTGTGAGCGATGTCACGCGGAATGAGGCGGCGAGCGAAGCGCGCGGGCTCGTTTTGCTGCGACACAGAAAAGAGAGAGAGAGAAGCAGAGGAACCACCCGGAGATTGCTCCGGCGGTGTGTGCAAAATAGATACATCGAAACAAGATATGAGGATTAAACGCCCATTGCGGAAAATGACTCTCCGCAACCCCGGGAGATGGGAATGGTGCAGAATTTAAATGACAGTAATTTAAACGACCATAGCGGGAAGTGACTCGCCGCGGCCTCGAAAATATGAGGAGATATGAGAGTAGCACATGATATAAATGACGGAAATTTAAACGTCCATTGCGGGAAGTGACTCGCCGCGGCCTCGAGAATATAGAAGATATGAGGATAACACATGATATAAATGATAGAAATTTAAACGGCCATTGCGGGAAGTGACTCGCCGCGCCCTCGAGAATATAGAAGATATGAGGATAACACATGATATAAATGATAAAAATTTAAACGGCCATTGCGAGAAGTGACTCGTCGTGGCCTCGAGAATATAGAAGATATAAGGATAACACATGATATAAATAACAAAAATTTAAACGGTCATTGCGGGAAGTGACTCGCCGCGGCCTCGAGAATATAGATGTGATCGCCAGGGGTCGGAGACCCCAAAATAAGAAGAATGATCGCACTTACCTCAAAAGCAGGAAATGACGGGTTGCTTCTTCCTCTCCCTTCGGCCGACCGATGGAGAGGACTTTCCTTGGTTACCCTTGCAAAAGAGAAAACAGACAGATAACAAGTGAATCAGAAAAATGACAGTGTAGTATTAGTCCCTTGTGATAGAAAATGATGAAATCATGGCGAGACACACACCTGGTTGGTATTATTTTTAAACCCCTCTCGGACACGAGTAGGAGGAAAATGCTATGATGAATGGAAGATCATGCAAACGTG
Source organism: Amorphophallus konjac (assembly GCA_022559845.1). Classification (NCBI taxonomy): domain Eukaryota; kingdom Viridiplantae; phylum Streptophyta; class Magnoliopsida; order Alismatales; family Araceae; genus Amorphophallus; species Amorphophallus konjac. Next base: position 529,479,073 of record CM040121.1, read on the forward strand.
CATAAACAGATCTCTCTTATGAAGCGAGATGACATATGACGGGATGATGTATGTAACGGAAACGACAAAATAGAGTGGGAGAGAATGGCTTATTGAAGATGCCGATGGCGAGATCCGGCGGAGCTTCAGCAGCGTAGGGATGACGTGGAAGCATGATGGACGAAGTTAGCCTTCCTCTCGCGAGCGCGGGCACCCGGGAATCTGGCAGAACCTCCTCCTGAAAAAGTCCACGGGTTAGGAAAGGGATCCAGCAGAGTCTCTCTTTCCTCTGTCGGATCTGAAGCTCTCTCCCTTCGAGGGAGGGGGTCCTCTATTTATAGAGGGAAATTGATTGAGGCGTCTAGGAACTTGGATGCCTCAATATTATTTTTATTTATTTTTTATAAATCTAATTTATTGAGGCATCTAACCTCTTGGACGCCTCAATCTTGAGGCGTTCGGGACCCCGGACGCGCCCATCTTCGCCCACCGAACCGCGGTCTAAAGCCGTCGATAGTGGAGAAAGCGCGTAGTTTCGGCGCGTAACCGTGACTCTCGAAGGGCGCGTCTGGTCAATAAGACGTCTTTATGATTGGATTTATTCGAAAATGTCAAACTCGAACGGCGCCGCGTGCGCGCTGCTCGAGGCTATGAAGAAGGCGTCTAGGTTTCTTGACACGTCAAAGTGAGACGTCTAGAGTCCTTGACACGTTTAAAATTTTTCACAAAAAAAATTTAAAAAATGTAAAAAAAATTAAAAAATAGGAAATCACCAAAGTAATTTAAAATGTGAAGGCAACGTTGGGGTATCATGGTGTAATATGAGATTTATTCACAGTAATGTCAAAAACGGCGTGTCTACAGCTACCCCGCCTTGGCGTCTGCTTTGCAAGGGAGTGACACGTAGTGGAATGGAGTGGGAGTGGATTGAAAAGTAGATGTCAAGGTGTGATGAGACACGCTCTCAACATTATGGTTTGGAATATTTTCAGAGTTTTCAATGAGGCAACTTTGAAGAAGATCTTCCGAATTCAACAATTACTTGGACGGAAATCAAACAAGGAAGGGGAAAATGTGCGCTCAGGCACAAGTAGAAAAATGGACCAACTTCTCTGTGTGGAAGTACCTGGGTCGTAAACTTGTACATTTCACCTTTGGGGAGCTGTTACCAGCCAATGTGGAAGTACTGCGACCAAGGTGGGTCAAAAGGAATATTTGAAGATCAGTCCAAACAAGAGTCTCTTTTGGAAGAGCAGCCCAGGGCTGTCTTAAGGAAACTCAGTATTTCATTTGGAATGGAATATCTCATATTATAAGACTTAAGCACGGCGGCCTTCACAATCGAATTACTTTGAATGATTTTCCGCAATGGAATCAAAGTCCTACATGAATGCATGCTGGGTTTAAAGGAAAACTTAAAACAAACTAAAATAGAAAATATCCAAGGATAATATTGTCACGTTGTTAAGAATGGATCAGGATACTGATCCGATGAGCTGATACTGAGTCGGGGCCCATTTATCCACGCATCGACCCACCGAACGGAACCATCGTCCCTACGCTTTCACAACTTGACGGCCTATCTGTACAACTCAAATTCCTCTGAAATCATCACTATTTTTGTTGAAGGGGAATTCAAATTCCAGAGTCATTCAGGTCGCAAGGTCCTTGACGTGCTCTAGTAGCGTAACTATCATATGATATAATGCATGACATGGTAGAACCGGTCACCGAATGATAACGGTACAAGATGGGACAGTGGTGTCCGTTAGTGAAACCTGCACTGATCAACATCATTAAAAGTAGCAGAGTTGCACCACAGCGCAAGGGAGGTCAAGACAAAATACTTTTTGCTAAAGTCAACAACGACGACTCATCATTGATGTGACGCGTTTTGACTTTTACACCCTTCCCTTCCTATAAGTACCCCCCCTTGCCTAGTTAAGTCAAATGCACCAAGGAGAGCCTTGAAACTTAAGAGGAGGAGGAGAAGGATCTTGATTCTTCCAGGATGGAAGGCGAGTCTTCCCGCCCTATGAAGAGGAGCAGGCCTATCAGCGAATTCAGGTGGCTCTCCGACCTCGAAGGACACTTGAGTGAGATGATCCAGTCGCGTATGGTGAGTTGATTCATTTCAAATTTCCTATATTACCTTTCTTTCACCTCCTTCCTCCCTTATTTTTCTTCTTCTTTTCCAGTCGTACCCTCTCTTCCCAAGCCCGAGGAAGTTCTCCAAACTGCCGTGACTTTCGAAGCTAACTTCCAACATCTCCATCGACATGAGGGCCATAATTTCGAGGTGGCATCTTCAGGGGCTCCTGGTTCACGCCAAGCATTACGAAAAGATTCACATGGACTGGGCGGCTATGGGTGCGCTGGTGGAGATCTGGCATCTTCAGACTCACACTTTTATTTTCCCCACTTTTGAGGCGACCATCCTTCTTGAGGAGGTGGAACTCCTGCTTGGGTTGAAAAGATTCAAAAGGGATGGCAAGATAAAGATCATGCCGATGCTAAAAAGGGTGACTTCCGAGGACGTCCTCGGAAGCTTCATGCCGTCTGGTGCCGTTAGAAACGTCCAGACTTAGAAGGGAATTAACCTGCAAAAGCTCACGGAATGGGTCATGGATGCCCTGAGAGGATTGCCAGATGACGATCATTTGGAAGAAATCATGAAGGGATTCACAATCTATTTGGCGGGTGCTCTCTTATTCCCTTATACCGACAACATAGTGGAGGAAGATCAGCTGAGCGCTATTTGCGACATTTAGAATGACAAAAGGGTTGGACCTACCGTTCTTGCTTACCTTTACAGTGACCTTACTACTTCCAGGATGGGTAAGCCTCCTTTTGGTTGCGCACTTCTTCTGAATTACTGGGTTGATTTACATTTCAAATTTGATCACCGTGAGGGGATGCCAACTGCCTCGAAAATCTTTCAACAAAGCCCCCTTTACCACATAGCCGATGTGTTAGGCTTTGGTGGTAATATAGTGAACCACGTTCCGTGGCTGAGGAAACGTGAAGACTGGAGGCCTCACTTCAGAACTATGACGCAAAGCTTCTTCACTTGTGCACCGGCATGCCTACTCTCGCGCGAACTCCTCACGAGGTCTTCCCCCGAAGCTGAACTCCAACTCATCGGCGCGACTAAGTTTGTTCTTCACAACGCGCATTGGTGCTGCATTCAAATCGGTCTTCCCCGCCACTTGTTCCCACCGTTATCTGGCATTACTCTTTTGAGGAAGAGAGAGTTGGGCGCGGAAGAAGATGCAAAGGAAGTGAAGGCCATCAAAGTGTCGTGGAAGACGAGCATCTCGGGAAAGGCATTAGTGCATGTAGAGAAAGAATGCGAGCTGTGGAGGGCTTATGTAACAGAACTGGGGAAGTTAAGGCCTAAAGCGCCTAAGCCCCTAATGTAGCTCACTCCGTTGTTTTAATGAAATAAATGAGAAGTTATTGTGTGTAAAAGTTTTCTTTGAATTTTTAGCCCTCATTTTCTTTTATTATTATTTTATTATTCTTTCTTTCTTTTTTTTCCTTTGTTTTGGGACGCGTCTAATAAGCTGGACGCGTAAATATTTTTATTATTATTTATGTTTTTAGTTTTTGTCCCCCCTTTTATTATTTTTATTTTTATTTTTTTTTTCTGATACGTCTAGGCGACTGGACGCGCCAAATATTTAATATATATATATATATATATATATATATATATATATATATATATTAATTTACGCGTCTAGATGTCAGGACGCGTCACATGTTTTTAATTTTTTTTGGTTTTTTTTGTGGACGCGTCCAAGCGCTTGGACGGGTCACAAAATATTTTTTTATTGACGCGTCCAGGCGCCTGGACGCGTCATTATTTCAATTTTTTACTTAAAAGACCGCCCACGCGGCCTTTTCTCTCAAACGAACCCCCCCTCCCCTCAGACTTCTCATCTCTCCCCATTTGACCCTAAGCAACTTATTCTCGGCCCCAATGGAGCACGGGTGCCCAAGCCAAGGTGGAGAGAAGCGGAAACGAGTTGCTCGCCGTCCGAGGAGGTCCCGGGATCCCGCGGAGGAGGCCGCCGTGGAGGAGGAGCCGCTTCCCTTGGCCGTGGAAGGCCCCGAGGGGCCCGGTGGAGCGGGAGAGGAAGAGCATGACTCGGTAGGCCGCCTAGAACTCTCTCTTGTTGCATTATTTTTTGTGATTTTCTGCGAGAAATGGGGCGAGAGACGGGGTTTTGGTGGTGGTGGTTATGAAACGATTGAGGCGTCCAATGCAGTGGATGCCTCAATATTTTTTCTTTTTTCTTTTTTATAAATATATATATATATTGTGTTGTTCATTATCTGTGGCTCGTTTTCTTACAGATGTAATTTCTTTTATTTTTGTGGTGTGCAGGGTGTGATGAGGAGCCGGATCAGCTGGTTCCTAGTAGTGGCGGCGTACCGAGGGTTGCCAGACTTCCAGAGGGCCCGAGTGGACGCCATGGGGTTCGGGGCGTTCTTGCGGATCGAGCCCTTTCGGCTCGACTTGCCCCTCGTCCAGGCGTTGAGAGAGCGATGACACGCACCGAGTCGAGCGTTCCTGATGCCCTGGGGGCATATGGTGCCGACGCTAGAGGACGTAGTCCAGATCATCGGACTACGGGTGGACGGGGAAGCCGTCAATGGGGTCACCTACCCCGACTACAGAGAGAGTGCCCTGGAGCTGTTAGGGCTGGAGACGAGTGCGACTGACAGAGACAACAGGACAGTCGGCTGGGTAGACATCATGGAGGCGCTCGGATTCGTGGACTCGCATCAGCACGTCAGCGAGAGCGAAGCAGAGTTCCTAGCGCGGCTAGAGGGAGCAGCTCGGTGAGCTTTTAGCCAAGACGCGGGTGACCGAGAGCGGGCGGATTTGGACCTTCGGAGGTTCCTCTTCTTCCTACTGGGCCGTCTTCTGCTGGGGACGAAGGGGGACGACATCCACTGTCGTTTCCTTGGGATCCTGGCGGACCTAGACCGAGTGGGGCACTACGCGTGGGGAGCAGCTCTGCTCACCCACGTGATCGCTGATCTTTCTCAGGGGTAGAGAAGGAGACGAGAGTCGGCGGCTTTGCGCCTTTCCTCCATATAAATATTTTATTTATGTATTTTACAGTGATCCCTAATTTATAGTCATGCAATTATCTATACTAATGATGTATGATGGATGTAGGTATGGAGTTATTACTACCTCCCGATTGGGAGAGCCAGGCAATGGAACCGGACAGCCATACCCCTAGCGCGGCGGTGGAGGCCGGTCACGACCGCGGCACCGCGCAGCTACCAATTGACGTCGCTTCGACGTGAGCTGACCAAGTACCCTGAGGCCATGGTATGATGTATATGATCTTTTTGTGCAATTACTTTATTTATTAGGGTGGGGGCTGATATGATGCATGTATGGTGATGCAGGTGGTATGGAGGCCCTACCTGGGCATGGCCGACGCTTGCCAGCCTTGGGTCGTAGCGGGTCGACCTCGTTTCGGGCGGGACCTGTGGGTCCACTGCCTGAACGAAATCGAGGCACTGCGACTCAGGCTAGTCATGAGGACCCTGGGGCTTGCCCAGGAGTGGGTGGAGGTAGACGAGCCGAGCCACGTCGGGCGGAAGACCCGGGACAAGGCGAAGCTCGCGGACTAGCGTACGCGCTTTCCTGCACAGTACCAGGATTGGCAGTAGGGTGGCGTTCCGGTGGTGTCCCATGTGCAGGACAGCGCCGACTATCTGCGATGGTATCGAGACACATACGCATGATGCCTTTACCTAGGGCGGCCAGCAGGGGTTAGTATGAAATGCGGATTTTTTTTGTGTGCAAATGCATGCATGTGACATTAATCTATACGCTCATGAATGCAGGATGCTCGTGACACCATCAGCACTGACCTACGGGCCCAGATGGCAGCTGCCAGGCAGTAGTTGGCAGTCACCCGTCAGGAGCTGGACATCCTGGTGAGTCTATGTAATGCATAATCATATTTTTTTGTGTCACCTGGATTCCTGATGCTTAGCCTCTTACTGTCGTTTGTTGTTCTATGTTTTAGTGTGCCCATCAAGCGGCGGCGGCCGGGATGACTGGTGGGGTGGCCTCCAGCTCGCGAGCCCCTCCTCCGGAGGTCTCTTCTCTCCAGGAGCAGTTGGCGGGCGCGGTGGCCTGTGCTGAGGAGGCCGAGCGTGATCAGGCGGCCCGGGTGAGTGTTTGCTTGACACGGGTTCCCTTTCTGCGTATTCCCTTTCCTTTATTGACTTTGAGAGGAATATGGGCTTTGACAGGTGGCTGAGATTCAAAATGCACTGGCTCATGCAGTCCGCACCGAGGAGGCCGAGCGCAACCAGGTGACTCGGGTGGCAGAGCGCGACGCTCGGATAGCGGAGCTAGAGGAGGACCGACGACGACGGGAGGCTGAGGAGCTTCCTCGCGACGTGCTAGAGTTGCGGATTGCCCTTGAGGTGTCGAGGAGAGAGGCGGAGAGAGAGAGAGCAGAGAGGGAGAGGGTGAAAAGGAGGGCTGAGAGGGAGAAGGAGAGGGCGGAAAGGAGGGCTTTGGAGGCCCAGATGACGGAGCTCCGAGTGAGCCTTGGTACGGTAGAGGGGAGGCGACGAGAAATCGAGGAGCGATACCAGAGAGCGAAGGAGCGCGGGGCGCGCCTTCGACGCTCTGGTTCTTTCTCTGTAGGCAGCTTCCTAGTTTCTTCGGCCGAGGAGCGGCGCCGTGCGTTCGAGGCCGGCCAGGCACCACAGGGCGAGGCGAGCACCGCCTCTCAAAGTTCACAGAGGCCTCCTAGGGATCCGCGCCAGAGGAGAGAGGAGAGGGATGATATGAGAGATGACCAGGAGGGTGGTGGTGAGAGTTAGAGAGTGATTTGTACACCCACCATCCTCACTTATAATTGCTGGGTTCGGTGCTATGATTCAGAGGGGGGGGTGAATGAATCTCCATTTAAAAAACTTCGCCCAATTTAAAATCTAATGCTCACTAAAATTGCTAGTTCGCTAACTAGACAAACTTGAAAGCTAATAAGCAGTTACGGAATTAAACAAACACATAGTGAGCAATCAAGGCAAGGCAAAGCGCACCTAAGCATTCATCTAGTGCCAATCAGATAGAAGAAATCAAACCACTGCACAATGGGTTTTTAGGTGGTTCGGTCCTGCAGACCTACGTCCACCCTACACTCAAACCGAGTGTGGATTCCGCTGACTCACAGCTTGAACAGCTGAGCATCACAGCTTGCCATACAACCGTTGGGCAACACAGCTTGCCGTCCGAGGAATCCTCCTCGCCTGCTAAGCCTCACAGCTTGCTGTCCAGTGAAATCCACCACTGCAACCGCTAGGGATTACAACTTAACCCGTCCAGAGGAGTCCACCTCTGCAAAACCCGCTGACTAACAGCTTGATATAAAAGGTTCAAAAGGAAAAACAAAAGCAAATAACAACAGCAACTGAAAGCTGTAAAACGATGAAGCACAATGTGGCTCAGAATGAGCTGACTGGCCTGGATTTGATCCAAGGTCCGATGAAGGTAGATCTTCAGAACAAAGCTTCTCTATGCCTTTCTTATTCTTCAGATCACTCAGTCTCTCTTTCTTTCTCTTTTTCTTTATCTTCTTCTTTCTCTTCCTCTTTTATCTACTCGAGCTCTCTATCTCTCACCTTTTCTCTTCTACTTCTTCTCTCTTTCTTTTCTTCTTCTTCTCTGCTCTCTGGATCATGCAGACTCTGTCTCTGCTTCTATCTCGATCACAAACTTTTCTCTTCAGAAGAGGAAGACTCCATATATATACCAGCAGTAGGAAGGACGTGTGCTCTCCACATTTTCCGCCCAATGGCTTGGACCACGTGGCAGCATCCAGCAGGCTTTCAGTACACGTGCCACCATCTGGGCTCCTCATCCTTCCTTGGATCACGTGCCTTCATTAGACTTCACGAAGAGTGCCTGTCAGACAGAGGATCGAGTTATCGGTTTAAGTCTAAACTGATGTACAGACTATATATATATATATATAGACAGAACTGAAGCAATGTATAGACTTCATGAAGTAGGGCAATTGCGTTGTACAGACTATGTGAAGACAAAGTAGAAGCAATGTATATACTTCATGAAATAGAGCTAAAGCAGTATAGACTTAGTGAATACGAAGCAATGTATAGACTCTGCCAAGAGCAATGCACAATGCACATATGAATGTACATACTTTGTTTGTGCTATGCAAGCATGCTAAGATGCAGTGTATAGACTTCATGCAGCTATCCAACATGCGGATGTATAGACTTAGCGTTATGAAGCATGCAGGCTGTATAGACTTGCTAGTGTGAACGATGTATAGACTTGAGGCATGGAGGCCAATGTACAGACTTGGAAATGCTAAGGCCAATGTACAGACTTGGGAATGATGCATGACGCTGTACAGACTTGGAAAGTCAATCTGCTGAATGTACAGACTTGGTGGCTGAACATAGGTAAAGATAAGCATTGTATAGACTTGCCACCGACCAATGTATGGACTTAAACTGCGTGCTACAGTAATGTGTAGACTTTAAGTGCAACGCAAAAGGCTGTACAGACTTACTCGAGTGAGACACTGACCAAGACGATGAAGTCTGTATAGACTTTACAGTGAATGCATGCTGAGACGCAACATAAGACGATGCAGTGTATAGACTTCATGTAATGCATGCAGACACTGACTGAGACGGTGCACAATGTATAGACTTGTAAGACGCTAAATGACACAGTCCAATGTATAGACTTTACTTCGTGCATGCAAGACAAGGCTGATGCAATGTATAGACTTTAGATCAAATGATGCAATGCATGAGCAAGAAGACGATGTACAGACTTCATATGATGCACTGACAATGTACAGACTTGATGAAGCATGAACAAGCGGATGTACAAACTTAGCCTGTATAGACTTAGTGCATGAAGAGCCCTGACAATGTATGGGCGATGTACAGACTTGCACATATGATGCACTGTAGGTAAAACTTCTAATGTACAGACTTCGAAGTTGAACAGGTGGATGTACAGACATCACTAATGTATGGACTTTGAATGTTCAACTAATGGATGTATAGACTTCACCTCGAGCAATCTACAGTGCAGTGTATGGACTTGAAGAACAATGCATGACGCTGTACAGACTTCACTTGATACAGTCCGATGTACAGACTTTGCCTAACATAGTCCGATGTACAGACTTCACTTGAAACAGTCCGATGTACAGACTTGCATGAGACGTTCAATGAGATGCTCAATGCACAGACTTCAAGTCCAGTGCATAGACATTGCCTTAGACGCTAAATGAGACGGTCAGTGTATAGACTTTAACCAATGCAATGTATAGACTTGCTAGTTATGTGAGCTGCACTGTATAGACTATGCCATAGACGCAAAGTAAGACGGAGAACAATGTGTAGACTTTAGCCAGTGCAATGTACAGACTTAGTCTAATGCATTGTATGGACTTTACCTTAGACGCTAAATGAGATGGACAGTGTATATACTTATGCTGTGCAGACTTTGACTCAAATGTGCAAATGAGACGCTGAACAAGATGGTCGGATGTACAGACTTCACGAAGTGCATGCATTGTATAGACTTGAATCAGTGAGACACAAAGAAAGACGCTGAATGAGAAGCTGAAGTCTGTATAGACTTTAACAGTGAGACAGTGTACAGACTTTCTGTAAGACCCCGAGTTTCTGTACAAATATTAAATTTCGTAAATAGTAAATGTTGAATAGTGACTGAGGTAAATAGTAAATAGTAAATATTTTTGACTATCGTGTAAATATTCTAAAAAATGATAGTTAATTAGTAAACACCATGATAAACACTTTGGTCTCCTGTACCTGACCCTAATAAAATCATTTACATGGCTTAATCAGTGATTTAAGCCTGACTTAAAAACGCGGAAAATACTATTCACCTGAAAATATAACTATCTTGGAAAAATCTGCAAAAATCACATCTGATAGAGAGTATTTTTCTTAGCAACTTTGTCTTCTGGAGTTTCATCGGTAAAAATCAAAAACTCTCTCTATCGACTAAACCGTTGAACATTCGGTTAAATTATTATTTTAATCTTAAGATTGGGAGATTAACATTAAACCTTGTGATAAAATTCCATAAAAATCATAATCTAAAAGATCACGTCTTGATTAGCAATTTTGTCTTCTGGGTCAAACTCATTAAAAATCGTTTAGTGGGATTTATGAGCTAAGCACCCTTAATCACTTAAGCTAATCCTAAGCTTTAAGGAGGTTTAACTTAATCTCCTACCTCAATAAAACACGTGAGAACGTGTTTAAGTCGGCAAACACGGAGTCCACACTGTGGTCATCCCGTTGCGGCGACGTGTGCGACCATTCCCACCCGAATGAGGAACTCGTGGCTTTTAAAAGCCTATATATATGGGAGGGAGCCTTAAGGCTTCCCTCGTTAGTTAAGTTGCTGGGAGAATAGGCCGTGGGGAGCTCTGCAACTCTCTGCAAGCTTACTATTCATCACTTCGTTCTCCAGGAGTTCCTTTGCTTCTTTCTATTCCTTCTCCTTCTTCCGTTAATTTCGGTAGGTAACCAAGGCACCAATCTAAGCATAGAAGAATGAACTTGTTAGCATCATTAGACAAGGAGCTATCATGCTTTTACATGTTTTACATCGTGTTTATAGTGATCATGATACCATCCGTAGATAGTATTCCTTGTTAAGTAACCAATTGTTAACCCACATGAATAACATATCATCAGGAGATTAAATTTCTGTTATTGTAATGATTGTTAATTGTTCAATCATGTTTTAAGCTTAAAAGGCATTGTAATCCACTTTTATTTTCATTGTAAACACTGGTTAGACACAAAACTCAAGTTTTTAAAACGTATAACCCCTCTACAACCCATGCAATCATGGGTCGACCCATCCTATTCGGCACTGTTCCTTTTTCGTTCCTGTTGTACAGGAACCCGTGTTTTGTGAAGAGACATGTTAGGGTCATACCCTTTATGTCCAAAACTTGCTGTTTTCCCATCGTTTGATCTGTTTTAAGCCTGAATAAGATTAAGGTCATGTAGTATATGATTAAACCTTAGTAATCACACTAAATACATGTTAGTGTTATTAATAAATCGTTAACTATGATTAGATCAAATTTAAGCATGTTTAGTCATGTTTAAAACATAATTAGTCATGTTTAAAGCATAATTAGTTATGTTTAAGCATGTTTAGTCATGTTTAAAACATAACTAGTCATGTTTAAAGCATAATTAGTTATGTTTAAGCATGTTTAGTCATGTTTAAAACATAATTAGTCATGTTTAAAGCATAATTAGTTATGTTTAAGCATGTTTAGTCATGTTTAAGACATAATTAGTCATGTTTAAAGCATAATTAGTCATGTTTAAGCATGATTAACCAAGTTTACATAGGATTAGGCAAGATTAAGTATATATTAGCCAAGATTAGTATGACGGTCGACTTATGCAAGTCTTGGCCGATGTAAAATTACACCGGACACTCTATCCGGTAAATTCTAAATTGTTACCATGAAAGGAAATGATACCAAATGGTAAATTTATCCATGGTCTACAATAGAAAGCATGATTTAGACCGGTGTTTTATTGCTTAAAGTATAAAATGGGCAACTTAGGCCTATACGGTGTATAAGCATATACCGTATATCCTCTAATGTCCCGATCGCCATCGTTTTAACTTGTTAAAATGACCGATTATCCTTGATTAACCTTCGGTCATACTCGAGCCCGGAATCAACCATTATTTTTAATGGGTTAAATGGTCATTGTATTCCGGTAACTATTTTATACACAACTCATCTTATGATTAGAATTATTGTTATACTTAAATACGGATTTTCTAGAACCGTATCTCCGTATACGACCCGAGAGGTTCGTATATTAAATCTATACACTTACTTTTCTCGAACGGCTTACTGTCAACCGTTCATACTTGACTCCGTGACTCGTTACTCGTGTGAGTACGGCCCGGTGTTCGCCGTACGACTACCCTTAGTTTGGGTTTTCCGTTGTGTTATACTCTTGAATCAGAGGAGACAAGGGTCGTCCTCTCATCTTACACTTGACAGAAATTCTATTGATTAGATTGGCCATAAATTGACTATGTCTAGACGGGGGATCATGGATCCAATGAAATGCCAACGCATCATAAGGGCCCGGTCTGGTCCTGGGGAGAGCACCCGAAACGATAGTGAGCCCATGGGATGTGTATGACAGGGTGAGGCATTGCACCCGAGTACTTGACTTGACTTGTTACGTCTATGACAATTCGTGATACTTGAATCGTGCGTGATTACCTGGTTACATGTGTAACATACTTGAATGATGGCCAAAGTTCTTTATCTTGTAGTTGCTATACTTGTTCATTACTTGATCATTACTTGTGGTAAAAGTGTTACATTCTCGATATCATATATTGTTCTTTATCGTGTTGACATTTGTTCATTTACTGCATTTCATGTAAATTGTAATAATTGGTTAAATACTTATACCTGCTTACGGTTATCTACTGAGCGTGTTTAGCTCACTCCTACTTTTCCCCTCTTTCCAGGTGATGACCATGTCGGGGATGGACTAGAGTGATACGAGTGTTAGTTTATAGCTTTTCAGTCAGTTTGTATTCCTTATGTAATAGTGAGAAGTTGTTCTAGTTTGGATTACTATTCGAATGTAGTTGTCTACCCAAATGTACTCAGCATTTTATTATCAATAAAACTCTGATATTTACCTTTTCCAACCTTTTGTGCAATGGTTTGCAATGGTTCGGAATATTAAATTCTTGCTCGCGTGCCCCTAACTGTACGTCCCGAGATTCCGCATCGGGGCGTGACAGTTTAGTTGGTATCAGAGCCTAGGTCGCATTGACCTAGAAATTTAGGTTAAAATTGTCCTAGGTTTCCTTCTCTCCTATAAGTTTAGGAAAAACTAGACCTTGTGAGATTTGGGTAGAAATCGGGTTAAGCTATTAACCGTAATCATGTCTCACTCCTCTAGTTCTTTCTCTCTCCTCTCATCAGAGAATTCTTCTCTCATAATAATCGACTCATGAACAATGGATTACCTTATAGGTACTTGAAATGGCAGCCAATCGTGCTGAGATGAGGAATTTGCAACGTACGGTTCAAGGACTTACGCAAGCCTTGAATGCATTGGCTCAGGCAGGAGCTGGAGCCGGAGCGGCACCTCATGGCGCAGCTCATGGTACTGGTGAATTGTATCGGAATTTCCGAGGGATGAACCCGCCTAGGTTTGCTGGTTCAACCGATCCTGATGAAGCCGAGAACTGGCTCGACGAGATGGCAAGGATTTTTGAGGTCATGCAATGCACTGACCAGGAGCGTGTTCTCTTGTCCATTTTCCAACTGGAACGTGATGCACGTACTTGGTGGGAGTCTATTAAACCGACTCTCGGTGACCAACAAGTCTCGTGGGAGGAATTCGAGGAATTCTTCAATGATAAATATTTTTCTGATCGCGTGCAAGAAAAGAAGGCCGCGGAATTCGCAGCTCTGAAGCAGCGAAGCTTATCGGTATCAGAATATGAAGCCCAGTTTGCAAGACTCTCTCGTTATGCGAGACATCTCATTTCAACTGAGAAAATGAAGGCGAAGCGTTTCCTTAATGGTCTTCGACTTCATTATATTAATCAACTGGCACCACTAGAAATTTCTACATATTCTGAGATGGTAAGAAAGGCACAAGTATTAGAAGATACATTGGAAATGACGGAAAGGATTCGTGGTCAAGGTAGTAAGAAGAATCAACCGAAGGCACTCAAGAATGATAAGACTGATTCTGGCACTGGTCCTAACAAGAAAAGACCTTTCACTAGTACTAGTTCTAGTTCTGGTTCTGGTTCGTGGAAGGGCAAGGCGCCAAGACAAGAAGACAAGAAACCTGATTCTGTGGTTCCATTCAAAGGCGTATGCCGATATTGTGGCGCAAGCAAGGTGCATGTCTGCAATGTGGAAGCAAGGAGCACCGCATTCCCAACTGCCCCTTATTATCGGAACAAGCTATCCCGGCAAAACCTCTAAACGTCAAGAAGCCTCAGGGCAGGCTCCAGGCTCTTCATACAAAGGAAAAGGGTATCTCCGAGGATGGTGGACTCGTCGAAGGTACTCTCATTATATCCGACTTTCCGGCTTTTGTTCTATTTGATACTGGTGCAACACATTCTTTTATATCCCGGAGATTTGCTAAGTTATTAGCTATAGAACCTGTTTTGATGGACTCTCCGTTAGAGATATCAACCCCTATTGGGACCAGTTCAGCTATTCAGCATTATTATCCTTCTAGTAAAGTTATGGTGAATGATCGGAATTTTCCAGCCGACTTGATTTGCATAGACATGAAGGATTATGATGTAATCCTAGGAGCCGACTGGTTGGCCCAGTATGAGGTCAATGTTCACTGCAATTCTTGTTCGGTGTCTTTTTCTAAGCACCCCGGATTATTCTTCAAAGGAGTGAAACATCCTAGTCCGGTGTCTCTTATCTCGACTCTTCGTGCTGATAAGTTATTGAGGCGTGGATGTGAAGCTTTCCTGGCTTTTATTCATGCGTCCCCTGAACAGCAGACCGAGATTAAGGACATTCCTATTGTCCGAGACTTCCCAGATGTTTTTCCAGAGGAGTTACCAGGACTTCCGCCTCAGCGTGAAGTGACATTTTCTATTGATCTTATTCCTGGATCGTCTCCTGTTTCTAAAGCCCCTTATCGCATGTCTCCTGCGGAATTGCGGGAATTGAAGCAGCAATTGTTGGAGTTGCTCGAGAAGGGTTTTATTCGCCCGAGTGTTTCCCCTTGGGGAGCTCCTGTATTGTTTGTTCGGAAGAAAGATGGTTCGATGAGGTTGTGCATCGACTATCGGCAACTCAACCAGATAACTGTCAAGAATAAATATCCACTGCCGAGGATTGATGAGTTATTTGACCAGATTGCTGGAGCTTCGTATTTTTCTAAGATCGATCTTCGATCTGGGTATCATCAATTGAGAATTAAGGAAGATGATATTTACAAGTCAGCTTTTCGAAGCCGATATGGTCACTTTGAGTTTGTCGTTATGCCCTTTGGGTTAACGAATGCACCGGCAGCTTTCATGCAACTTATGAACAATGTGTTCCGACCTTATCTTGATCAATGGGTCGTGGTATTTATTGATGACATTTTGATCTACTCAAAGAGTGAAGAAGATCATGCCGAGCATCTAAGAACGGCTCTTCAATTATTGAGAGATCACCAATTATATGCCAAATTCAGCAAGTGTGAATTTTGGCTGAGTGAAGTGTCCTTTCTAGGACATATTATTACTAAGGATGGAATTTCTGTGGATCCATCTAAAGTGGAAGCAGTCAAGAATTGGGAACAGCCTACTAATGCTACTGAAGTAAGGAGTTTTCTTGGCCTGGCTGGTTATTATCGAAGGTTCATTCAAGATTTCTCTAAAATTGCGGTACCTTTGACCAAATTAACCCGCAAAGAAATCAAGTTTGAGTGGTCAGCTGAATGCCAACGGAGTTTTCAAACTCTGAAGGATTGTTTGACTACTGCCCCTATTTTGACCTTACCTTCGGGTGAAGGCGGTTTTGTGGTCTACACAGATGCTTCTGGTATTGGCTTAGGCTGTGTGCTTATGCAGCATGGCAAGGTGATTGCCTATTCTTCTAGGCAGTTAAGGAAGCATGAAGTTAATTATCCCGTGCATGATCTGGAATTGGCAGCCGTAGTATTCGCATTAAAGATTTGGAGGCACTATTTATATGGAGAATCATTCACGGTATTTTCGGATCACAAAAGTCTGAAATACTTATTTTCTCAAAAGGAATTAAACATGAGGCAAAGAAGGTGGTTGGAATATATAAAGGATTTCGACTTCTCTATCGAGTATCACCCTGGCAAAGGCAATGTCGTGGCTGATGCGTTAAGTCGGAAGCCTGTGGCCAAGTTATCCAGTCTTATGTTACAAGAATGGAAGTTACTGGAGCAGATGGCTAGTCTGGATCTCAATATTGATAATGATCGGATTTTGATTTCCCAGATGCAACTCAAGCCCGAACTGTTAGTGGAAATCAAGCTATTACAAGATATTGATCCCGAGCTAGTCGAGATTAAGGAAAATTTAAGTGGCAGACCTGACTTCTCGATAGCCAATGATGGAAGACTGGTGTTTCAAGGTCGAACTTGTGTACCGGATGAGGCTAATATAAAGAATCGGATCCTTGAAGAAGCACATAGATCCCGATACACTATCCATCCGGGAGGCACTAAGATGTTCAAAGACTTGAAGAGGACATTTTGGTGGCCAAACATGAAAAGGGAAATTGCAGATTTTGTAAGCAGATGTCTTGTTTGTCAACAAGTAAAGGCCGAGCATTTTAGACCGGCAGGTAAATTGAAACCACTTGATATTCCCCAATGGAAGTGGGAGAGTATTGGTATGGACTTTATTATGGGTCTTCCTAAGACTCGAGGTGGCTATGATGCAATATGGGTCATCGTGGATCGATTGACTAAGTCAGCCCATTTTCTAGCTATTAAGTCCAAGTGGACGGTTGATGTACTAGCAGCATTATATCTGAAGGAAGTGGTTAGACTTCATGGTATTCCCGTCAGCATTGTGTCTGACCGAGACCCGAGATTTACATCTCATTTCTGGAAGGGTTTGCAAGAATCTCTTGGTACCCGTCTGAATTTCAGTACTGCATTTCATCCGCAGACAGATGGACAGACCGAGAGAACAAATCAGATTGTGGAAGATATGTTGAGAGCTTGTATGATTGACTTCGATGGCAGCTGGAGTGATCATTTGGCATTGATAGAATTCGCCTATAACAATAGTTATCAATCCAGCATACAAATGGCACCTTTCGAGGCTTTGTATGGAAGGAGTTGTCGTTCTCCATTATGTTGGGATGAGATTGGCGAGAAGCAATGGCTTGGACCGGATCTTGTCTCAGAATCATCACAGAATATTCAAATTATTCGAGACCGGTTACTTGTAGCTCAATCAAGGCAGAAAAGTTATGCTGATAATAGAAGAAGAGATTTGAAATTCCAGATTGGCGAGCATGTATTTTTGAAGGTCTCTCCGTCGAGAGGTATTCGCCGATTCGGTATTCATGGCAAGTTAAGCCCAAGGTATATTGGTCCATTTGAGATCCTTGATCGAGTGGGTGAAGTCGCCTATAGATTGGCCTTACCTCCTCAACTAGCTGGAGTACACAACGTGTTCCATGTTTCTATGCTTCGGAAATACGTGTACGACCCTAGTCACGTCATTCAACATGCGGACCTCGAAGTGAAGAAGGACTTGTCTTATGAAGAACGACCAGTAAAGATTCTGGATCGGAAGGAACAACAACTTCGGAATCGTTCCATACCAATGGTTAAGATTCAATGGAGTCGGCGTGGAATTGAAGAAGCTACCTGGGAATCCGAGGACGCTATACGGAAGCGTTATCCCGACCTATTCTAGGTGAGCTATCTTTCCTTTACTGTATTTTGGTCCAGTGAATTTGGAGGACCAAATTCTTTAAGTGGGGGAGGGTGTAAGACCCCGAGTTTCTGTACAAATATTAAATTTCGTAAATAGTAAATGTTGAATAGTGACTGAGGTAAATAGTAAATAGTAAATATTTTTGACTATCGTGTAAATATTCTAAAAAATGATAGTTAATTAGTAAACACCATGATAAACACTTTGGTCTCCTGTACCTGACCCTAATAAAATCATTTACATGGCTTAATCAGTGATTTAAGCCTGACTTAAAAACGCGGAAAATACTATTCACCTGAAAATATAACTATCTTGGAAAAATATGCAAAAATCACATCTGATAGAGAGTATTTTTCTTAGCAACTTTGTCTTCTGGAGTTTCATCGGTAAAAATCAAAAACTCTCTATCGACTAAACCGTTGAACATTCGGTTAAATTATTATTTTAATCTTAAGATTGGGAGATTAACATTAAACCTTGTGATAAAATTCCATAAAAATCATAATCTAAAAGATCACGTCTTGATTAGCAATTTTGTCTTCTGGGTCAAACTCATTAAAAATCGTTTAGTGGGATTTATGAGCTAAGCACCCTTAATCACTTAAGCTAATCCTAAGCTTTAAGGAGGTTTAACTTAATCTCCTACCTCAATAAAACACGTGAGAACGTGTTTAAGTCGGCAAACACGGAGTCCACACTGTGGTCATCCCGTTGCGGCGACGTGTGCGACCATTCCCACCCGAATGAGGAACTCGTGGCTTTTAAAAGCCTATATATATGGGAGGGAGCCTTAAGGCTTCCCTCGTTAGTTAAGTTGCTGGGAGAATAGGCCGTGGGGAGCTCTGCAACTCTCTGCAAGCTTACTATTCATCACTTCGTTCTCCAGGAGTTCCTTTGCTTCTTTCTATTCCTTCTCCTTCTTCCGTTAATTTCGGTAGGTAACCAAGGCACCAATCTAAGCATAGAAGAATGAACTTGTTAGCATCATTAGACAAGGAGCTATCATGCTTTTACATGTTTTACATCGTGTTTATAGTGATCATGATACCATCCGTAGATAGTATTCCTTGTTAAGTAACCAATTGTTAACCCACATGAATAACATATCATCAGGAGATTAAATTTCTGTTATTGTAATGATTGTTAATTGTTCAATCATGTTTTAAGCTTAAAAGGCATTGTAATCCACTTTTATTTTCATTGTAAACACTGGTTAGACACAAAACTCAAGTTTTTAAAACGTATAACCCCTCTACAACCCATGCAATCATGGGTCGACCCATCCTATTCGGCACTGTTCCTTTTTCGTTCCTGTTGTACAGGAACCCGTGTTTTGTGAAGAGACATGTTAGGGTCATACCCTTTATGTCCAAAACTTGCTGTTTTCCCATCGTTTGATCTGTTTTAAGCCTGAATAAGATTAAGGTCATGTAGTATATGATTAAACCTTAGTAATCACACTAAATACATGTTAGTGTTATTAATAAATCGTTAACTATGATTAGATCAAATTTAAGCATGTTTAGTCATGTTTAAAACATAATTAGTCATGTTTAAAGCATAATTAGTTATGTTTAAGCATGTTTAGACATGTTTAAAACATAATTAGTCATGTTTAAAGCATAATTAGTTATGTTTAAGCATGTTTAGTCATGTTTAAAACATAATTAGTCATGTTTAAAGCATAATTAGTTATGTTTAAGCATGTTTAGTCATGTTTAAAACATAATTAGTCATGTTTAAAGCATAATTAGTTATGTTTAAGCATGTTTAGTCATGTTTAAGACATAATTAGTCATGTTTAAAGCATAATTAGTTATGTTTAAGCATGATTAACCAAGTTTACATAGGATTAGGCAAGATTAAGTATATATTAGCCAAGATTAGTATGACGGTCGACTTATGCAAGTCTTGGCCGATGTAAAATTACACCGGACACTCTATCCGGTAAATTCTAAATTGTTACCATGAAAGGAAATGATACCAAATGGTAAATTTATCCATGGTCTACAATAGAAAGCATGATTTAGACCGGTGTTTTATTGCTTAAAGTATAAAATGGGCAACTTAGGCCTATACGGTGTATAAGCATATACCGTATATCCTCTAATGTCCCGATCGCCATCGTTTTAACTTGTTAAAATGACCGATTATCCTTGATTAACCTTCGGTCATACTCGAGCCCGGAATCAACCATTATTTTTAATGGGTTAAATGGTCATTGTATTCCGGTAACTATTTTATACACAACTCATCTTATGATTAGAATTATTGTTATACTTAAATACGGATTTTCTAGAACCGTATCTCCGTATACGACCCGAGAGGTTCGTATATTAAATCTATACACTTACTTTTCTCGAACGGCTTACTGTCAACCGTTCATACTTGACTCCGTGACTCGTTACTCGTGTGAGTACGGCCCGGTGTTCGCCGTACGACTACCCTTAGTTTGGGTTTTCCGTTGTGTTATACTCTTGAATCAGAGGAGACAAGGGTCGTCCTCTCATCTTACACTTGACAGAAATTCTATTGATTAGATTGGCCATAAATTGACTATGTCTAGACGGGGGATCATGGATCCAATGAAATGCCAACGCATCATAAGGGCCCGGTCTGGTCCTGGGGAGAGCACCCGAAACGATAGTGAGCCCATGGGATGTGTATGACAGGGTGAGGCATTGCACCCGAGTACTTGACTTGACTTGTTACGTCTATGACAATTCGTGATACTTGAATCGTGCGTGATTACCTGGTTACATGTGTAACATACTTGAATGATGGCCAAAGTTCTTTATCTTGTAGTTGCTATACTTGTTCATTACTTGATCATTACTTGTGGTAAAAGTGTTACATTCTCGATATCATATATTGTTCTTTATCGTGTTGACATTTGTTCATTTACTGCATTTCATGTAAATTGTAATAATTGGTTAAATACTTATACCTGCTTACGGTTATCTACTGAGCGTGTTTAGCTCACTCCTACTTTTCCCCTCTTTCCAGGTGATGACCATGTCGGGGATGGACTAGAGTGATACGAGTGTTAGTTTATAGCTTTTCAGTCAGTTTGTATTCCTTATGTAATAGTGAGAAGTTGTTCTAGTTTGGATTACTATTCGAATGTAGTTGTCTACCCAAATGTACTCAGCATTTTATTATCAATAAAACTCTGATATTTACCTTTTCCAACCTTTTGTGCAATGGTTTGCAATGGTTCGGAATATTAAATTCTTGCTCGCGTGCCCCTAACTGTACGTCCCGAGATTCCGCATCGGGGCGTGACACTTTCAGCAACACACGATGTATAGGCTTTCAACTAAACAATGTGTAGACTTCAGAAATGCAAGCAATGCAGCAATGTAGCAATGTATTGACTTTAAACTTTGCCATGCAATGTATAGACTTGCTACCCTGCGAGCCATGCAGTGTACAAACTTGCTAGCCTGCTAGACATGCAATGTATAGACTACACTACAGCAACACAAAGCCGAATGAGTGTGCAGAGTTATGAAATGCACCAGTTATGAAATGCACCAATGCACACAGCCTGTTCCATGTAATGACACTCAGATAAGATGTTCAATGAAACATTCATATGCAACACAACAAATTCATATGCAGACACAAACAGATGACGACTCAATGTGTTGTTCTTATGGTGACTCATTCATGTTGCTATCATTAAAACACCACATTATCACCAAAGCACAAGGGGCACAGCAATCTCCCCATTTTTGATGATGGCAACATAATGAGTCACATTGACTCGTCAAACTATTATCCCCCGTTGACATAATCAAAAAGAAGGGAAATGGTTTGAGAGACAAAATTCAGCACAACAAACAATTCTCTCCTACAAATTCAGAATACAGAGAATGAATCATGGTTCATTAAAATGGAGTTCTCCCTTATGAGAAGAAAACATTTCTCCCCCTATCTATATGCATGATTGACTGCACTTCCCTTAAATGCAGATGACCCATAATTCCCCCTGAAACATAGGAATAAACTCTGGTTATCTAATAAATCAATATGAATCTGTCATTATAAACAATCTGAACTCTGGTTGTGGCACCTCACATATGCATGAACAGAATGAACCAGGTGAAAAATCCACAGAACCAGAGCTGATTGCAAAACAAGATGGAAGATTCCAACAGTGTGGAGAGGAGTACATCTCAGGAAGTAGTATCCAATGGTAGGATTGATAATTAGTCAAAGCATAATACATCTCAAGGAGGCAATCAATAGCAAGATTTATGTTGATCGGACTGTCTCGAATGAATCTAATCATGAGGGATTTTAATGCTAGCACCACAACAATAAGTCTTAAGAAGAATATACTTTTCTATCATAAAGGGTTATGAAGTGACAGCTTAACCAATCTGATTTAATTTTGATGTATACCAAATTTGCCAAATTAAACTCAATACTCATATCTGAATCCAAGTTTTAATAAAGGTGAACCAAATATTCAGATAACACTCAGAAACAATCATCTTTTATCTTACACATATGATCTCAATAATACCTTTGAAAAATATACACAGAATAGTACAGAAGTTAAACCCTTTTCTAAGAACATGAGTTGACAGAATTTTCAAGATAATTTCATTTGAAGCACATTATATTTTTCCTGAGCAATTTAGGTTGATCAACACCTTTTTACATGAGACACAACACGTCTCAGGTGAAGTGACCCAGTTACTCAGTGTGATAACTGTCATTGCCTCTCACTTTGAGAACAGAGTTAGCAATATAAGTATCTTTTTACATGAGAAGACACCTTGATCAGAGGCCAGACTCCCCAGTTACTCAACACAGATATGCCATTGCTCTGTCAGGTTTTCAATGAATTTTCATTTTAAGTGACTATGACACTTCATGACTTGGGTTCACTCCATTTCTTTGATGGAAGTCCCAATTTCTCAGTGAACAAAGTCATTTCATTACTCGCTGATTTTATTTCCTGTCAAAAATTTCAAAGTTAATGTTTAACAACAATACTCACTCTGTGTATCTTAACCAAAGTAGCCCTGCTTTCAAATTTTCAGATATCTGATGAGAGTCTAAGGTTTTTTATGACACAGATGGTTAAGATTTATTAAAGCCTATCATTCAGATATTTTTAATTTATTTAATTACAAATCTGAGAATACATTAATCTTATATCAGTCTGATTCAGTTTTAATTCTTAAACCTATATGATAGGAATTTCTACCAAGTTCTCAGACTGAATTGCATGACATGCAGCTTAAGTTCCTCGGATCAGATCAATAAATTTAGCTGACCAACAAATCAATAATAGAAACAAATCAGTCACACCAGCTGAGACAAATGTGAAAGGTGAGTATAAGCTGGTGCAAGAGCAAATCACCAATAGAGAAATATTTCGGAAGAGTGTACATAAACACACAGTGGCTGAGTCTGGAGTTCAGACAGATCAGCTGACAGGTAGTATCATGAAGAGAGTTGAAGGAAACTCTTCTTTAACAACTCAACGAATGGAAGGTAGAATCCAATTTCAAGAGAGAGAAATATGACATCAGATGAGAGTTGATCAATTATTAGACAAGAGGTGTTTAGGATGTAACAATCAAAACACCAATTCTAAATGCTCCCCCTGTCTAGATGCAATGAAATTTCTTTTTAGGTTTTTCAAATGCACTACTCTTCATATGCACATCAGACAAACTCCCCCTGACAAAGTGCATGAAATACAATTAATGAATTGTTCATGATTTTAGAATATGCTCAAGAAAAATTCATGCTTTGTTCAATCAGAGAGAGAATTTATCAAATGCATCAATTTCATTTCAATTTTTCAGATTTTTTAAATTTTATGACATTCAGAACACTGCTCTATATGAAAACTAGACTCTTGGTACTCGGCAGAGAACCTGGTCTCAAGGACCATCTCACACATAGTAAGAACCTCCAGGCAGATTTCCCTGCCTTTTAGTAGCTTACCATTTGATATACCAGAGTGGTCATGCAAAGAAATGCAGTGCAAAGCAGTCCAATATGCAAATCATGTATGAGGAGAGTTCAGAAAATCCAAACATGACAATGCTAAACATGATAGAATGTGCAAAACACATATTTAACATGCTATGTTGTCATCTAAAGGACACAACTTCAAAAGACAGAATTTAAACTGAGTTTTCAGAACTAACATGAATAGTCCACTTCTGGGGGTTTCACTTTTGAGTGCCTTGGATTATTAACCCCTTTATTCTTCAACTTCCAAGGCACACCTGCAAAGATTAATCATTTTGATCCTGCAGGAACCCAAGAAGTCTTGGGTCCTGAATTACCCCTATCAGGTGTTCTAAACAGTCTTTTAGCAGTATGATCATCAAATTCCATCAGATAACAGTCAAACATGGAATGTCCAAATTTTCCACAGTAGTAACATGAAGCCATAGAATTTTTATTTTTATTACTCATGTTAGCAGAAACATGATGCCCATGTGCATGCACATGAGTATGAAAATTATGTGTATGAGCATGAGTATTTTTTTTATTAACATGAAAATTTTTCTTTTCATACTCAACCAGACGACAGTTGGCAGCTTTGTGGCCTAGCTTACCACATTCAAAACATGCAGAGTTTTTCCTTTTATCACTCAAGTTATTTCTGGCAGAATCATAGAAAGCATGGAATTTTACAGATTTAGAGTTTAATCTATTTCCCTGAGCATGCCAGCCGTCTTTGACTGCATGCCCATACTTACCACATTCAAAGCATTTAAAATGCTTGCTTCTTGATTCATTTTTACCCCAATGATTTTCTGACCATCACTCATTAGCCTCATGCCCAGGCTTGTTGCAAGTGAAACAAATGATATGCTGGCCTGAAGTAGATCTATATCTATGTGGGTCATGAGCATGTGTGAAAGATCTAGAATTCACATTGTTGTCTTCTTTCAGTTTAAAACATGCATTCATTAGATGACCACGCCTACCCCAGTAATAACAAGATGCATTATATTTCTTAGTGGCATGGTTTCTATCAAATAATTTCCTTGAATGCATTGTTTCATTTGCATGCTCATCTTCTTTTAATATTCTGTAATCATCCATGATATGCCCTACCGTGCCACAATAATAACATGAGAATTCCTTTTCAGATGCATGCGAGTGAATGGATGAATTGTGAGTGACATGCGTCAATCTATCAGACTCCACACTACTAACAGAATTCACAGCACATGCAGGGACAATTTTGACTTTATTCATTTGACCATTCTTTTTCAATTTATTACCCCCTTTCACAATTTTCGTTTACTTTTTATTTTTCTTAGCTTTGAATTAAAATACAGATTTTGAAGGTGATTTCTGATTTTCATTTTGTTTTAGGGATTGCTTTGAAGTACCGGCTACATCTGAGCTTTGCACAAAGGTGGCATATAGCTGGCTTTTAGTGATTTCCTTAACATCAGAAGTGCAATCTGTTCCCCCTTTTGAATTCTTATCCTCACTTTTCACAACAATTTTTATTTTTCTTTCATTTTTTGCAAACTTGGATGCTGAGTTTTCCAGATCATGAATTTTATTTTCCAAGGATGCTATATGAAGCTCATAACTGGCTATCTCATATTCATTGCAATTGACACATTCACTTAAGAGTTTATTTGCAGTTTTGTACTTCTCAATTTCTGGTTCTAGACTGATCACCCTTTGTGATTCTCCATCACAAGTGAATTTTCCCTTTTTTAATGTGAGAAGTGTTTCAGATAAGCCAATGTTTAAACACTTTAAATTTTCAATTTTAGCTTTCAGTTCAGTGTTTTCCTTCTCAAATTTTTGAGGTTGAGCTTCCTTAAAAATAGATTTCTCTTTTTCGATAGTCAGAAACCTCTGTGAGAAAATAGTATTTAAAACCATCAGTTTTTTGTTTTGTTCCCTCAATTCTTTTTTCTCTTCAGATAGCTTCATGACTCCTTCATTACATATTTCATTTCCAGACATAAGCTCCAATTTTTCAATTAGTTCATCTTCTCTTTCTTCTGCTTTAATTTTCTCAGCAAGCAAATTTTTGTGATCATCTTTAAGTGAGGTA
The DNA here is from genome assembly GCA_022559845.1 of Amorphophallus konjac. Taxonomy (NCBI): domain Eukaryota; kingdom Viridiplantae; phylum Streptophyta; class Magnoliopsida; order Alismatales; family Araceae; genus Amorphophallus; species Amorphophallus konjac. The sequence continues at coordinate 529,504,671 of CM040121.1, forward strand.
ATTTGTTTATTTAGCCATTCATTCTCACTATAAAGATTTTCATTACGTTCTCTTAAAGCTGAGCACATTTTACAGTTTGATTCAACAGAAGAGGAGTGTGAAACCTTAATCCTTTCCAACTCTTCTAGATTCATCAATTGTTCATTTATTTTCAGTTTCAGCTGACTTTCTAATTCGGAAATTTTATTGAAACCTTCTTCGTTTTCCTTTTTCAATAGGCACATTTGTTTCATATTCAAGTGATTCTCAAACAGACATTTATCATACAATTCATTTATCTTCAAGCACTTTTCACATGATGAATTAGAATCACTTTTATCAATTTTCTTTTTCATTTTCTTATGCTGTTTTCTTAAATGATCATAAGACTCCAGCAGTGCATTATATGCGACAATCCAATCATCCAGGGTGTAATTTTCGAAGATGTTTACCTGATCGTCATCTTGTTCTTCATCATGATTGCTACTTGGTTCACTCCCTTGAGCCATCATGCATCGATCATTATCTCTATTGCAAGCAATCTTCAACTTATCCAGGACTTCCTTGGCAGACCTACAGGATGAGATGCATGAAATTAGTGCTCTATCAATTGATGATTTTACCAAATTCAATGCTCTAGAGTTGATGGAGTCTTTCATTCTATCCTTCTTGGTCCATTTGGATTTATCCTTCGACAGTTTGTATGAGCCATGAGTCATTACCTTCCACAAGTCAGGATCAGCTGTCCTTACATACCGATGCAACTTTTCAAGCCATGGGCCAAGGTTACCACCTCTGAATATCGGTGGATGAGCCATCAAAACAGATAACAAAAAGATTCAAAGTACAAAACAATCGACAGGAAAAACACCACAACCAGATAAGCAAAACACGGCACTAACTCAGTGTGCTAAAAAACGAGCAGAAGAAGCCCACTCTGAAATGCACCAAACAGAAATGCAGGATCTGCTGCGGATTGTTAGATCCTATGCACAGCAACCTGCTCCGATACCAAGTGTTGGGTTCGGTGCTATGATTCAGAGGGGGGGGTGAATGAATCTCCCTTTAAAAAACTTCGCCCAATTTAAAATCTAATGCTCACTAAAATTGCTAGTTCGCTAACTAGACAAACCTGAAAGCTAATAAGCAGTTGCGGAATTAAACAAACACACAGTGAGCAATCAAGGCAAAGCGCACCTTAGCATTCATCTAGCGCCAATCAGATAGAAGAAATCAAACCACTGCACAATGGGTTTTTAGGTGGTTCGGTCCTGCAGACCTACGTCCACCCCACACTCAAACCGAGTGTGGATTCCGCTGACTCACAGCTTAAACATCTGGGCATCACAGCTTGCCATACAACCGCTGGGCAACACAGCTTGCCGTCCGAGGAATCCTCCTCGCCTGCTAAGCCTCACAGCTTGCTGTCCAGTGGAATTCACCACTGCAACCGCTGGGGAGTCCACCTCTATAAAACTGGCTGACTAATAGCTTGATAAAAGGTTCAAAAGGAAAAACAAAAGCAAATAACAACAGCAACTGAAAGCTGTAAAACGATGAAGCACAATGTGGCTCAGAATGAGCTGACTGGCCTGGATTTGATCCAAGGTCCAGTGAAGGCAGATCTTCAGAATGAAGCTTCTCTATGCCTTTCTTATTCTTCAGATCACTCAGTCTCTCTTTCTTTCTCTTTTTCTTTCTCTTCTTCTTTCTCTTCCTCTTTTATCTGCTCGAGCTCTCGAGCTCTCACTTTTTCTCTTCTGCTTCTTCTCTCTTTCTTTTCTTCTTCTTCTCTGCTCTCTGGATCGTGCAGACTCTGTCTCTGCTTCTATCTCGATCACAATCTTTTCTCTTCAGAAGAGGAAGACTCCATATATATACCAGCAACAGGAAGGACGTGTGCTCTCCACATTTCCCGCCCAATGGCTTGGACCACGTGGCAGCATCCAGCAGGCTTTCAGTACACGTGCCACTATCTGGGCTCCTCGTCCTTCCTTGGATCACGTGCCTTCATTAGGCTTCACGAAGAGTGCGTGCCAGACAGAGGATCGAGTTATCAGTTTAAGTCTAAACTGACGTACAGACTATATATATATATAGACAGAACTGAAGCAATGTATAGACTTCATGAAGTAGGACAATTGCATTGTACATACTATGTGAAGATAAAACAGAAGCAATGTATAGACTTCATGAAATAGAGCTAAAGCAGTATAGACTTAGTGAATACGAAGCAATGTATAGACTCTGCTAAGATCAATGCACAATGCACATATGAAGGTACAGACTTTGTTTGTGCTATGCAAGCATGCTAAGATGCAGTGTATAGACTTCATGCAGCTATCCAACATGCGGATGTATAGACTTAGCGTTATGAAGCATGCAGGCTGTATAGACTTGCTAGTGTGAACGATGTATAGACTTGAGGCATGGAGGCCAATGTACAGACTTGGAAATGCTAAGGCCAATGTTCAGACTTGGGAATGATGCATGACGCTGTACAGACTTGGAAAGTCAATCTGCTGAATGTACAGACTTCGTGGCTGAACATAGGTAAAGATAAGCACTGTATAGACTTGCCACCGACCAATGTATGGACTTAAACTGCGTGCTACAGTAATGTGTAGACTTTAAGTGCAACGCAAAAGGCTGTACAGACTTACTCGAGTGAGACACTGACCAAGACGATGAAGTCTGTATAGACTTTACAGTGAATGCATGCTGAGACGCAACATAAGACGATGCAGTGTATAGACTTCATGTAATGCATGCAGACGCTGACTGAGACGGTGCACAATGTATAGACTTGTAAGACGCTAAATGACACAGTCCAATGTATAGACTTTACTTCGTGCATGCAAGACAAGGCTGATGCAATGTATAGACTTTAGATCAAATGATGCAATGCATGAACAAGAAGACGATGTACAGACTTCATATGATGCACTGACAATGTACAGACTTGATGAAGCATGAACAAGCGGATGTACAAACTTAGCCTGTATAGACTTAGTGCATGAAGAGCCCTGACAATGTATGGGCGATGTACAGACTTGCACATATGATGCACTATAGGTAAAACTTCCAATGTACAGACTTCGAAGTTGAACAGGTGGATGTACAAACATCACTAATGTATGGACTTTGGATGTTCAACTAATGGATGTATAGACTTCACCTCGAGCAATCTACAGTGCAGTGTATGGACTTGAAGAACAATGCATGACGATGTATAGACTTCACTTGATACAGTCCGATGTACAGACTTTGCCTAACACAATCCGATGTACAGACTTCACTTGAAACACTCCGATGTACAGACTTGCATGAAACGCTCAATGAGACGCTCAATGCACAGACTTCAAGTCCAGTGCATAGGCATTGCCTTAGATGCTAAATGAGACGGTCAATGTATAGACTTTAGCCAATGCAATGTATAGACTATGCCATAGACGCAAAGTAAGACGGAGAACAATGTGTAGACTTTAGCCAGTGCAATGTACAGACTTAGTCTAATGCATTGTATGGACTTTGCCTTAGACGCTAAATGAGATGGACAGTGTATATACTTATGCTGTGCAGACTTTGACTCAAATGTGCAAATGAGACGCTGAACAAGATGGTCGGATGTACAGACTTCACGAAGTGCATGCATTGTATAGACTTGAATCAGTGAGACACAAAGAAAGACGCTGAATGAGAAGCTGAAGTCTGTATAGACTTTAACAGTGAGACAGTGTACAGACTTTCAGCAACACACGATGTACAGGCTTTCAACTAAACAATATGTAGACTTCAGAAATACAAGCAATGCAACAATGTAGCAATGTATTGACTTTAAACTTTGCCATGCAATGTATAGACTTGCTACCCTGCGAGCCATGCAGTGTACAGACTTGCTAGCCTGCTAGACATGCAATGTATAGACTACACTACAGCAACACAAAGCCGAATGAGTGTGCAGAGTTATGAAATGCACCAGTTATGAAATGCACCAATGCACACAGCCTGTTCCATGTAATGACACTTAGATAAGATGTTCAATGAAACATTCATATGCAACACAACAAATTCATATGCAGACACAAACAGATGACGACTCAATGTGTTGTTCTTATGGTGACTCATTCATGTTGCTATCATTAAAACACCACATTATCATCAAAGCACAAGGGGCACAACAATCAGTTTATAGGATCAAGCCCCTACCGTTGCGGTAAAAGCTCGAGCTGGTAGCGAAGGCGGAACCTTATTTCCTTATGGTAGCGCAAAACCCCACACTATCGTGCTGTGGGTGGACATGAGGGGCTTCGCACATGGACCCCATAATCCATGCGATGGGTTGGGCTGTCAAGCGCCGATGCACCACGTGGGTCCCATACCCCACGTGGAGCAACAAATCACAAGGGAGATGCTGGAAAATCCAACAATCTCCCCCCCAGCGGCACCCGGGAGATTTGAACCCGCGACCTGGCTCTGATACCAGTTTATAGGATCAAGCCCCTACCGTTGCGCTAAAAGCTCGAGCTGGTAGCGAAGGCGGAACCTTATTTCCTTATGGTAGCGCAGAACCCCACACTATCGTGCTATGGGTGGACATGAGGGGCTTCGCACATGGACCTCATAATCCATGCGGCGGGTTGGGCTGTCAAGCACCGATGCACCACGTGGGTCCCATACCCCACGTGGAGCAACAAATCACAAGGGAGACGCTGAAAAATCCAACAATAATGTATATGACAGACAATTTGTTATATGGAATGGTTTCTTTTCTGTCACTTAACTGTCTTTTGTGCATGTACCTTTTCTCACGCTTCTTCTCCTTCACTTACTCCTTCCTGACACGCTTCACAGGATCTTGCCTAGAAAACGGAGAATTACGCCTTGTGTGGAGGGCATACCATCTTCCCTCCCTCCTTTTGAGACGTTTAGGCGCGAAGACGCGTTCTAACCTTTTGAATTCAAATTTAAATCACCAAGAACTGCGGGGCGGCCTTTCTCCTTCCTCACTTCGCCCACAAACAACTCCTCCTCTCATTGAGATTTGCTTGCCTAGCTTCTTCCACTCTTGATCCATGGAGTACGGTGGGCCAAACCGTGGTGAAGGGAGAGGGGACGAGGAACTCCTCGCCCGAGGAGGGTCGTGCAAGAGCACGGAGAGGCGGCCACGGAAGAAGAAGGGCCTCTTCCGGCATTTGAGGGGCCCGAGGGGCACGAAGACGTGGAGGGAGGCGAGCATGGCCCGGTAAGCTCCTTGATCTCCACCTCTTTAATCAGTTTAGGTTTGTAGCGAACAAGTAGAGAGGGAGAAGAGAGTTCGGTGAGTGTTGCCCTTGAATGATGAACGCGTCTTTGACAGGAGACGCGTTTTTTTCCTTTTTCTTTTTCTTTTTTTCTTTTTCTTTTTCTTTTTTTTTGTTAATGATGTGGCCCTTCCTTTTTGATGCGCAGGGTATGACAAGGATCCCGGGCTTGGCCGATGAGTGGGTGAGTGCGGATGAGCCAAACCGCGTCGGGGGAGAGAGACGCGGCAAGGCGAAACTTGAAGACTGGTGCATACGTCTCCCTGCTATGTTTCAGGACGGGCAACAAGGTGGTGCGCCTGTGCAGGAGAGTGTCGACTACTCGCGGTAGTGCGAGGAGAGCCAAGTGGGACCTCTTCAACTCGAGAGACAGACAGAGGTGAAAGAAGGGCCCCAATTAATTAATTAATTAATTTTTGAAATCCCGGGGCTTAGCTGATGGCTGTTGTTTGTCTATTCCAGCGTGCTCAGCAAGCAGTGATGGCAGGGATGGCCGGCGGGTCGTCTTCCAGCTCTCAGGCTCCTTTTCTGGAGATCGCCTCCCCTCGGGAGCAACTTGCCAGTGCAGTGGCCCGTGCGACCCGGGCTGAAGAGGAGTGTGATGCCTGGGCAGCAACCATAGTAGAGCTGCAGCGTCACGATGAAGAGAGGCCGCATCCAGACATCCTGGAGTTAAGGGTCTTCCTCCAGGTGGCGAGGAGAGAGGTAGAGAGAGAGAGAGGGCAGAGCGACAGAAAGATTGGGATGAGAGGAGGGCCTTGGAGGCCCAGGTTAGAGAGCTCCAGCTAGGCCTTCGAGTTATGGGGCAGAGGCTAGGAGTCACGGAGATGCGTTACGAGAGAGCACGAGAGTTCGGGACACGACTCCGCCAGTCTGGCCACCTTTCTGTAGGTGGCTTCTTCGCCACGCCAAGGGAGCAGCAGCGAGTCACCGTTGCTGAGCAGGCATTGCGGGGTGAAAGGACTGCTACTTTACGAAGCCCCAGAAGGCCCCTGAGGGACCCTCACCTTAGGGGAGAGGAGAGGGACGCCTAGAGGGATGAGTGTGAAGGTGATGGTGAGAATTAGCGAGCTAGTGAACCCGCCTCCTCTCTTGCGATGTCCATGAATGTGATGTTTATGACAGATTATGTAGACTTATGAATGGAGTGATTTAGTTTTCTGTTGCTTATTTGTTCTCTTGCGCATTCCTTCTTCCCTACGCTTCTTCTCCTTTACATTGTTCCCATGTGATGTGCTTGCCGAGACTCCGTCCGAAAACGGGGAATCATATCTCGCTCCGACCGTCTTTCGCATGGAAATCTGCTGCCAAAGTCAACAATGATGGCGCCAGCCCCTTCTCCTAGATGACCTTTTAACCTTCCCGGACGACCTCTACAACATGACTGGGTATCCCTAGGCTGCGTAGGGAGAGAGTCGTCACATTACATCATCCAATCAATTACCCTGCGCGAGCGGTGAAGTGACATATGGAACCGCAAGGAAGGTGCCCTATCACGAGGGTTATCATTAACAGTGATGGAGGCAGTCTTGGCTCGCACTTCTCCCATTTCTATAAATACTTCCCTTGTTCGTTCTTCCAGGGGTATTGAGAGCCAACTCGAAGAGTACAAGTTTCCACGGAAATGGAAGAACTAAGAGTTCTAAGATTCAAAATGGAGGGTGAATCTTCCCACTCCTCGAAGAGAAGCAGGTCCAGCGGTAGCAGTTTCAGGAGACTCTCAGACCTCGAAGGGCACTTCAGTGAAAGGACCCAATCGTAACTCGTAAGATGAGCTTTCTTGCCCCTTCTCTCATTCTTTCTTCCTTTCTCTCTTCTGACAAAACCCCTCTCCATTCCTTGTGTATGCGCAGAGTGTGATGAAATCACATATTTCATGGGAGTTAGTAGTGGCAGCATACAGGGTTCTCCTGGATTTTCAGAAGGCCAGGCTAGACGTGATGGGGCTTGGAGCATTTCTCCGGATCGAGCCTGTCAAGCTCGACCTCGCCCTCGTCCAAGCATTGCGTGAAAGGTGGGATCCAATGAGTCGTGCATTCTTGATGCCTTGGGGGCACATGGTGCCTAGCCTGGAAGATGTGGTCCGAATTACGGACCTGAAAGTGGATGGCGAGGCGCTGACTGGCGTCACATACTTCGACTACAGAGAGGCTGCTCAGAGGTTACTAGGAGTGGATATGGATGATCGTAAGAACAGGTCCGTAGCCAATACGCCTATCATGGAGACATTGAGGCTTACTGACGTTCGTTCCCGTGATGATGAGTCCTTGGTAGAGTTCATGGAGAGGACTGAAAGAGGATGCCACGCCGTCTACTTTGTAGATGCGAGCAATTGGGAGAGAGCCAACATGGATTTGAGGAGATTCCTCTTCTTCCTGTTGGGGAAATTATTGATGGGCTCGAAGGGAGACAGCATTCATTGCCGCTTCTTATAATTCCTGGTAGACCCTGAGAAAGTGGGGCGATATGTGTGGGGAGCATCCATGCTGGCGCATCTATTTACAGGTTTGTCTGAAAGAGCAGACCGGGAGGTAATAGTGAGTGGTTTCACGCCGTTCATCCAGGTATCCCCCTTCTCTTATTTTTCTTCTCTCTTTTTTTTTTATTTTTGTTGTGTTAATGACACACGATGGTGCAGTTGTTGAGCTATTATTACTTCCCAATGGGAAAGGCTCGTTATTGGCGCCCCAAGGTGGTGCCGCTGGCGAGGCGGTGGGAACCCATCACAAGCCCAGCCCCTTTATCCTACCAGCTGATGGTGTTAAGACGCAAGTTGCAAGAGTTCCCCGCAGCGATGGTGGTTATTATCCCATCATCTTTTTTTCTTTTTTTCTTTCCCCTTCTCTCTCTTTTTTTAATATTAAGAGGATGTGTGCGACCTGACCTAGGTGGTCTGGAGGCCTTATGCGGGCATGATCGATGCCGATCAGCCATGGGTCATAACTAGCAGTGCCCGATTCGGACGCGACCTCTGGATGCACTGTTTGAACAAAATAGAGCCACTTCGGCAACGATTGGCCATGAGGACTCTATGGCTCGCCCAGGAATGGGTGGACATGACTACAACACCACGTGTCGGGAGGAAGATGCATGGGCCGGCAACCTCCGTTGATTGGCGAGTGCGGTTCCCCGAGTAATATGAAGACTGGCAACGGGGTGGCACACTCGTGGAGTCACATGCTCAAGACAATGAGGATTATCTACGCCTCTATAAGGTGATGTATGCAGAGCGACTCTATCCCGAGGGGACTGTGGAGGTGAACACAAATTTTTTTTATATTATTTTTATTTTTTTATGTTAATTTATGCCCTGGTCACAGGATGCTCGCGACACCATGATAGCGAACCTGCAAGCTCGCCTGACGGGTATGGAGCGGAAATTACGTGATACTCGCGCAGCCTTGAGTTCTTCAGTAAGCCTGCATATACATGATCATGGACCATGATTCCTGGTGCTAGGTCCTCAGTGCTACCTTGTGTGCATTGCAGCGCGCCCAGCTTGACGCAGCTTCCTCAGCAATAGGGGCGGATGGTGTCTCTTCCAGCTTATGGATCCCCACTTCCGCACTCGATTTGCTTCATGAGCAGCTTACTCATACTATGCAGCGAGCCGCGGAGGCAGAAGGAATGCTCTCCGCACAGGTGAGAGTCTCGCCATTGAACTTCACTTATTCGTGCCTCCATATATCTGAAATGGCGGACATGGCGGACGAAAGAGGTGCAATATACACTTGTCCGTACCGCGCAGGGGGAAGCCAGAATAGCGAAACTGGAGAAAGAGTTGCGGCATCGTCCAGAGGATGGCTCTTCTCGAGACGCCGTGGAGCTGAGGATTACCCTTCAACCGGAAAGGGAGGACAGAGAGAGAGAACGCGCAGAAAGGGAAAGAGACACCGAAAGAGAGAGAGAGCCGACAGATTGGCTGAGAGGGAGGAGTGGAGGGCCATGGAGGCCCAACTTTTTGAACTCCGAACCAACCTCGGTCTTGTTGAACAATGGCTGAGAGATGGTGAAGAGCGCTACCGAAGAGCACGAGAGCGTGGCTTTCGTGTTAGTAGCTTCTTTGCCGCCCCTGTCGATCGACGGGGAGCAGAGACGGGAAGGGGGGTACAGAGCAGTAGAGGCTCCGCCTTGCATGGTTCGGCAACACCCTCCAGGGTTCCTCGCCTGGAGAGTAGAGAAAGGGGTAACACTGAGAGGGAGGACAGAACTTAATGTACAATTTCTAGAAGAAAATAAAGGAAGGAATGTTCAGTTTCCTGTCTCCTACCTTCGTTCCTACTTTTCAATCCTGTACACATGGCTTAATGAAACAAGTCAGTTTTTCCGTTCTGACTTGGCCCCTTGCTCAGAGAGTGGGCGGTTGTTTTGAGACTAACTTTGATAACGAGTCAAGGGGCCAAGCCTTTATTAATTAAGGTGAAAGCAAAGATGATAAATGTGACACATGGGCGCAAAATGAGAACAAAATTATGTAGCACACGAATGAAATCACACGGATGTAATTTTTTTGAATGTGTTTTAATTTATTTTTTGTCTATGTGTTTTTTTATTTTTTTTTGAATTTTATTTTTTTTGAAAGACACTTGTTATTACAATCGGCATGGTTCTTGGACCAGGGGTGTTTAAATCGTTCTTAAGCGGCTCAAAATAGGGTTAACGTGCTCCAAGAGAATTCCCACTTGGGAACTCACCTGACGGCGTCTTCCGAAGGCCACTATAATAAATTTTTTTTTGGATAACTAATGCTTAGTGACCATTCTTATGGCACCTGACTCTTATGAAGATAGGGTTTCTTACTAACCTCCCTGGTATTCTGTGTGCACATCTAGATTGATTTGGGCCCCTAGACTCCTCAAGTGATAATCCTGCCGGTTAAGACTTAACCTGATGACAAAACCGTCATGTCATGCTTAGGCTCCCAGTCGCTTCCGACCGCAAGGATACACCGAAAGAGTGTTAAAGGTAAAAGATTCGCTCGACTCGGGTCTATTTCCTCACAACTCTAGATGGTATAGGATGGAATACCCTGGAACCCTAACGGCCAACCGCGCGACGCTGACCCGGAATCAGACGCCATCGCACCTATTGGTGACATGCTTATATTGACCTAAGTCCGAGGTTAAAGTGAGAATCTACCAAGGTGGTAGATAGAGGTCTTGACCGGTCAGAAACACCGAGACTCCTTCGCGGCGATGGCTTTTACTTTTCGAAGTAGACAATTACATGTGTGTTTTGTTAAAACGAGGTCGCATGCCTTAGCGGGGTGCGCCTTTCGGGATTTCCACTGAGCTTTCATCTTTGAGGGGAGAAAGAAGAGTATGGTGGGGTAAACCTTTCAAGAGGACCGGTAAAATCGTTAACTCGACGAGCTAACCGGGACTTACTCGACCTCTCCCTTTTGGGCGATTTTGGACCAAACCTCGAACAGAATTATGTTGCCCCTTTGTGGAATTTAGCTTTTGTTTGGAGGGGTTTTACTTGTTGAAATCAGGCACGGCCATGACCAGGCTTTCATTTAACTTTGATTTATCTCTTTTCTTCTTGTTTCTCTTTTTTGAGGGAGACATGATAATTTGAGATGTAGGAATCCCTCTTGTATGCCTGCGGGGACACTGCCCTCTTCTCGTGCTCCGACTCGAGTTCGAGGAGATGAATCATACTCTCGCCTTCAGGGTATGGTATTTTGGTTCCCATATGCTTAGCGTTTTAAGGGCGCCGACTGTCTCATTGGGTCGAGAAAGAAGAGAACAAAGATTACGACTTTCCTGAAGACCTTCGAGTACAGCCCCACAATAAGCAATACTACCTACTTTTTGGCTAAAACAGTTGCGTGTGTGCATGATGCCTTCTTTTAGTGGGTGTAAGCTGACATGACCGGACAGGAATCTCTGCGATTCTGGCAGGCCAAGACCCGAGACCTACCGAGCCTTAATGGGTCCTATCCTGCATGAAGGACAGATGCAAAGACTTGACTGCATGATGAACACTAGGCACTCTCTTTTTTTCTCTTTTTTTTTCTCTTCTTTTTTTTGAAGCTTCCCTCGAGTTCCACTTCGTTTGATCCCGAAAGTTGGGTGTAGGAGTATGCGCAGGTTAACCCTGAGTTAGACTACAAAGACCGAAGAGTGAATTTCTAACTCCGATGGTCCTCGTACCATGCAAGTTGTTACACTTATCTAAGGGTAGTATTTCTTAAGATAAAGCCCGTTCCAGGGGTGGGATAACTCGGTTCCTTCGGCATTGACTAGCTTGTAGGCATTGCCGTGGTACGCAGCTTGAACCACATATGGTCCTTCCCAATTGGGTTGAAGTTTAGAACGCGACCCTCTAGGTTTGACAAAAAAAATTTTACGACCATCTTGTCGACTTTGAATTTTCTCTCAATGACTTTCTTTTGGTAAAAACGAGCGAGTCTATTTTGATAAATACGTGCATGCTCGGCAGCGGCCAGCCGCTTCTCGTCTAAGAGTTCCAACTGGGCAAGGAGTGAATTACGACGTTCGTCGAGGGGATATTCCTTATCCAATTGTACCATGAGAGAAGGAATCAGAGTCTTGTACGGGACTACCGCTTCCATCTCATAAGTAAGGGCAAATGGAGTCTGCCCGGTGGGGGTACGGATTAAAGTGCGATAGGCCCATAGAGCTTTGATAAGCTTTTTTGGCCAGTCTGAAAACTTACTAGACTCGTAGGTTTTCTTTATGATTTTGATCAATGTCTTGTTGGTGGCCTCCGCCTGACCATTACCTTGTGAGTAATAAGGTGATGAATGATGCAATGCAATTGCGTACCTTTTGCAGAGGTCTTGAAGGTCCTGAGAAATGAAATGTGGCCCATTGTCGGTGACGATTGTGCTTGGAATGCCGAACCTAGTGAGGATGTTTTTCATGATGAACTTATAGACTGTTGACGTCTTGATTTCCGCGTAAGCTTCGGCTTCGGCTTCGGCCCATTTGGTGAAGTACTCCGTCGCAGTGAGGATGAATGATTTCTACTTGGTGAGGGAGTTGGGATCATCTAAGGGACCAATGATGTCGAACGCCCACATGGAGAAAGGCCATGGGGAGGATATTGGATGAAGTGAGGAAGGTGGGGAATGAATTTTATCGACGTGAAGTTGACACTTGACACACCTACGGACATAGACAGCACAATCTTCTTCCATAGTGAGCCAGTAAAAGCCTTGCCTAATGATCTTCTTAACGAGCATTTGGCCATTTACGTGGCCACCGCACACACCTGAGTGTGCTATCTCTACACATTTCCAGACCTCGTCGTCATCAAGACATCTTAATAGAACACCAGTAAGGCTTCTCCTATAGAGTAGACCTCTAACCAATATGTATTTCTGGGCCACCCTTCTTATGGCTTTCTTATCCTCTGTGGTGGCTCCTTCAGGGTAAGACTGATCTTTGCAATATTTAACAATTTCATAGAAGCAATGTTTCTCCTCATCAGCCAGTTCTTCTTCAAATTCTGCCAACATGATTTCCCTTTTCTCAAGAATTTCCCCTTCCTGAATCTTCCGTAGGACTCCTTCTTTGATTCTTAAAAGGTAAGGGTCCTGAACAGCAGGGATGATGCATTTGTAGATGGTGATGGATTCAGACCATACACCTAAAGGGAACTTAAAAGATGACGCCAAGGAGGCAAGGGCATTGGCCAGAATTTTTTGTTCGCGAGGAACATGGACAAAGATCAACTTGGTGAACAATTTGGCATAAGCGGAGACCAGCTCCTGATAGGGCTTGAGGTTGGGATCGAGGGTGCGATATTTGGTGAGCACCTGGCGGATAACAAGTTGACTATCACCCACGACTCACAATTCGGTGATATAGAAAGAATGGACTAGTTCCAGACCAGCTAGAAGAGCCTCATATTCAACAATGTTGTTGGTGACTGGGAATGCGAGATGAAACGCCTCTGGGATGGTAACGCCTTCGGGCGTCAGAAGGACAATGCCAATGCCTCTCCCTTGGGAATTCAGATCTCCATCAAAATATAATGTCCACATTTGCTCATCAGATTGGGTGATGGACATTAGTTCCTCATCTGGAAACTCTGATTTGACAGGATCGAACTTGGGGAGAGGATGGTGAGCGAGATGCTCGGCTATAGCATAGCCTTTAATTGTCTTTTGCTGGATATAGGTGATGTCAAACTGAGATACGAAACTTTGCCAGCGTGCTAACCTATCGGTAAGGATAGATTTCTCTAGGAGGAATTTGATAGGGTTCATGCGAGCAATCAAATGGACCTCATGAGCTAGGAAGTAGTGCTTCAATTTCTGCACTATACCCAAACGAGGGCAGCACATGTTTTCTCCATTGTCGTGTACTTATGCTCACAGGGATTGAGGAGTTTGGACAAGTAATAGGTTGCCCATTCTTTGCCTTCTTCATCGGCTTGTGCGAGGACGGCTCCTACGGAGTCATCCAAGATTGAGATATAAAGGATCAGAGGTTTTCCCGGCTTTGGTGGAATGAGAACGGGTGGATTAGCTAGGTATTCCTTTAACCCTTCAAAAGCTTTCTGGTATTTATAATCCCAATGAAATTCTACTACTGGCTTGGTCAACTCATAGAAAGGTCTACACATTTGTGAGTGTTGAGACACAAACCGACGAATGAATTGCAACATCCCAACTAAACCTCAGACTTCCCTCAAATTTCTAGGAGGTGGAATATCCATGATGGCCTTAGCTTTGTTGGGATCTATCTCAATCCCCCTTTTACTCACAATGAAACCCAGTAATTTACCCGATGATATGCCAAACATACACTTCTTCGGGTTCATTTTCAATTGGAACTCTCCCTTGATCTCTATAATACATTGGCCAAGACTCTCGGATATTCTGCCCTAGTTCTTGATTTCACCAATAAATCATCCACATACACCTCTAGATATATATGCATCATGTCATGAAATATGGTCATCATAGATCTTTGGTAAGTAGCTCCAGCATTCTTTAACCCAAACGGCATGGCCACATAACAATATGTTCCCCAAGGTGTAGTGAATGACATCTTCTCCTGATCCTCTTCCACAAAATGAATTTGATTATATCACAAAAATCCATCCATAAATGAGAGGGTCTCATAGCCTGCCGTGTTTTTGATTAACACATCAATGTGAGGTAATGGAAAATCATCCTTTGGACACGCGCGGTTAAGGTCCCGGAAGTCGATGTAAATCCTGACTTTCCCATCCTTCTTCATGACCGGGACAATATTCGCCACCCATTGAGGATAAAGGACGACTCTAATGAACCTGGCTTTGTGGAGCTTGTCGACCTCTTCTTTCATTTTCAAAGCCATCTGAGGGTGGAAACGCCTTAACCTTTGTTTTACCAAGACGGATCCTGGTTTTAGAGTTAAGCGGTGTTCGACCAAGGTGGAATCCAGACCCGACATATCCTCGTAGCTCCATGCAAACGTGTCCTTATACTCCTTGAGAACTTTAATGAATGTCTCTTCTTCAGATGATGACAAATTATCACTTATGAGGACGATCCTAGGGTCTTCCTCAGTTCCCAAATTGACTTCTTTGGTGGACTCTTCTACGGCGGCTGATGGCTCGTCAAATCTCCTCATCCCATTAGCATATGCGCCAACTGCATCCTCATATTCTTCATCCTCTTCTTCAATAGGGCATTCTGCATCTGTGATCTCGTAGACTCCATACCCTTCATCAATTGTGTAATTCTCTTCGCAATCTATCTCTGGCAGTTCGATGTGATTTTCTAGCAATTGAGGAATGGATAGGCACGCTTGACACCTACTAGCTAGATCTAGAAGGAATCGACGAGGGATCTGCTTACCCTTAGATTTCCTTTTGGATACAACCCTGGACCCATTATTCCTGTTGACTGAGCCGTCCTACGGACGAAGAAGCTAAAGAAGATGTCGAAGAATGTACAGGGATGGACCCCTCAGAGGAGGGATAAAAAAGGTCGCTCATAGGACCTTGGATGAGTGGCCCGTAGGTCGGGACGCACTCGTGGGAGATGTATGAGGTTTCTTCAACGACGATGTGTTGTTGAGGAGTTTGAAAATTGACATTTTTTTATTTTTATTTTTGACGACAAAGCAATAAAAAGAAATCGGAGGAGGGGGAAAAGTGATTATGGCTAAAGGGTTGGGAGGCTCGTAGAGCAGATCATGATTGAAAACCTGGCGCGGGTTGAGAAACCCGCGTAGGTATGTAAGTAGAGAAGGGGACCTGGGAAGGTCATCAGACAATTGTCTGGCCCTCGAAGAAGACATCAGCGAAGGCTAAGGTGAGTGAATGGAGAAGATGACGGCTAATGAGCCGTCGATGGTAATGTTGATGACGGATGAAGATCAGTCGGTGACAGAGTCCTCTTGGCGAAGATGGTTTGGAATTCTGACAACAGTAGTGATATCCCCTGGCATTTCAGAGATCAATGGCGGCCCTTCCACCTACGGGGGTGAGAATATTCTTTCTAGTGCAATGGAAATATCTTGTATGTCAAACCATTTGCCCCATTCGCATTCCGGATCTTTGATCTTGCCTTTCTTAGCGGCCCTTGAACATTTTTCAGCCAAGTATACAACATGCGATCCCCTATGTGTCTCTTGCGGGTAATCCCCCATCTGAACAATGGGCCCTTTCTTGAAATGAGAGGATAGGGTCCACGCGAGGGGTTTCCCATCTGCCTCGAGCGGTCCTTTAAAGCCTAGGCCAAACTTGTGGCTCAACCTTATTTTCTTTGGCGGTTTCAGTCTTCCTTGCAGTTGCACACCCAAGCCTTTGCCCTGTTGATAGTCGATATTCCTCATTATCTCCCATCCTTTAGAATGAGAAGGGAGATGTGTCATTGGTACCGAAAGTGGCTTCTTTGGTGTTGGCGGAATGTGAGATGGGTCATACACATCCATTAGTGACAATATGGGCCGATGAGACGGCCAAACAGACGGTAGAGAGATGTTAATAGCGTCCACTGAATGAAGGACATGCGTACTGATCACTTTAATAATCCTCCCATTGTGTGGAAACTTTAGGCATTGGTGATTGGTGGAGGGTACAGCATCCATGACTTCAATATAGGGGTGGCCCAGTATAGCCTTGAATGTGGGATCCATATCGAGGACATGAAATTCTGTAGAGATTGACACAGGGCCTAATTCTGCCTTTAGGATAATCATTCCCTGTGGTGGCCTTTTGCTATTGTCATATGCTGTGACTATGATTGAGGAAGGTTGTATATGTTCCTCACCAACCCCACATAACTGAAGGGTGCTCAGGGAGATCACATTTGTGGATGCGCCCGTGTCCACCAAACACGGGTGTATAGACACTCCATTGATTTTTATTGAAACACACAACACATACTTTCAAGCTTCCTTAGGGGCGAGCTCATGGTTGTGGAACACAATGGCCGGTTGTGTGTCTGTCGACGTCAGAACGGCTGAAATCTTTTCTACAGGGAGGTCTTCATTCACCATGACCCTTTGAAGATATTCCATTAAGGCTGCCTAATGGGATGTGGATCTCTAAAGCAGCTCAAGGATGGAGATCCGAGCAGGCATCTTGTCCAGGTGTTTTAACAAATCATACTGTGTTCCAGGGATGGATTTTTCTGGCTGCTCTCCATTGTCTTTCTCTAACTGAGACTGCTCGGGGTTCTGGCTGTTCTGGGGAAAAACCTTGTGGAAAATCCTTCCACTCCGGAGCACCATCGCTTGTGGATTTTGCACCTCTATGGGGTTAGATGCGAGTTTTAGCAGGGGTTTAAGGGGTAGTGGTGGAGGAATGGTTGATGAGGCCGAGGTGACGATGGGAGTGGGGGTTCTGATGAGGGGTTTGTTAGGCGGAGGCATGGTGGAGGTAGAGGGGATCTCATATGGGCTATGGAGGGTAAGGGGTTCGGAAGGTAGAGGCGGAGGTAAAATGGAGGTAGAGGGGATCTCATGTGGGCTATGGAGGGTAAGGGGTCTGGAAGGTGGAGGCAGAGGTAAAGTGGAAGTGGATAAGACTTGAGATGGACAATTGTTCTGGGATGGATGGTGGGTGATGAGTGGTTTTGGGGGCGTTGGTGGAGGTATGGTAGAGATAGGCGGGGTCACATACAGTTGACGGATGATAAGAGGTTTGGAAGGCATAGGTGTAGGTGTAGTGGGGGTGGGTGGCAAAATCGAGGGGTGAGAGAAGATGAGAGGGTGTGAGGGCATAGTGGAGGTCGTTGGTTGATAGGTCATTGGCGGGTTAGTGCGAAGGGTGCGGATGAGAGAGCGTGATGGCTGTGGAAATGGTGAAGGCCGCGCTATAGGTTGTGATGCGGGTTGATGAGAGAGAGGGGCTACCCGGGCAAGGCGAGGGGGTTGCCTGACGATAGGGTTGGCGGCGGCAAGAATGGAGGTACTTTCTGGGTGCCACCCCTGTTCTCTCCTGACTTCCGGGAAAGAGGAAATGGGGTTGACCTGGTGATTGGGTTGTTGGTGCTCCGGTAATGGATTCTGGATTATGCCCATGTTGGGTTGTTGTGGTTGGGCCTGCTGAGGCTGTTGTTGTTGTGGTTGTTGTTGCGGCTACTGTTGTAGTTGATGTTGTTGTTAGAACTGTGGCCTAGGAGGGGGTCTCCTGGCTTTGAGAGTGGCGATGTATCGTCTCATTTCATCCCAGTCAATTCCGCCTTCATCATTCATGTCGTAGATGTAATCTTTAAAATGGAAGCAGTTCTCCACTATGTGTCCTGGCTGCCTGTGATAGATGCAGTATCTGGAGGTATCAACATTCGAGGGCCATGCGAGCCTTTCCCTAGGTAGGATGAGGGTGTTTGAGGCCATGAGGGCGCTGAAAATATCTGCCAAAGTTTCTGGCAATGGTGGGTAATAGGCTCTCTTGGGGCCAATCGGCCTTCTTTATTGCTGTGGGGGGCCGTAATTCCCTGGGGGTGGAACCTTATGGTACTGAGGTGGTGGTTGTTGTTGCTGGGGTCGGGGTTGTTGCTAGGGTTGAAATGGTTGAGGCATATTATTCTTGGGTGGATTATTTTGGGGTGGAGGACGAGAGGGGAAAGGACCTTGCTGGAGGAGAAGTCGGGGCATTTGTGGAGGCCTTGGGTTGGCTGCATAGTTGGCGTTGTTGACTGCACTCACCTGCTCATTTGTTACGACCCCTTCTGTCGCTCCACCTGGGACACCAGTGCCTGTCTTTCTGACCACCTTGGGCTTTGGCGGCTCAAACATGTGCATAATGGGGGAGTCTTTTAACTGGATCTAGATATATCGGGCCCTCTCATAGAGCTCCTCCACTGTGGTAAGCTTATTCATGGCCAGGACGTGTCTTA
This sequence comes from Amorphophallus konjac, assembly GCA_022559845.1. Taxonomy (NCBI): domain Eukaryota; kingdom Viridiplantae; phylum Streptophyta; class Magnoliopsida; order Alismatales; family Araceae; genus Amorphophallus; species Amorphophallus konjac. Next base: position 529,523,268 of record CM040121.1, read on the forward strand.
ACTGTGGGATGGCATTGGACACAATCATTTTCACTTGTTCGGACTCTGAGAGGGTATCTCTTATCCTTTCTGCCAGAGACCTCCATCTGTCGGCATAGCGGACAAAATCTTCGTCGGACCTCATTTCTCGGCCACTAGGTCGGTAATGGAAAGAGAGGGACCAACCCTATCCCGATACTTTTGCAAGAATCTTCTTTGCACTGTATCAAAGTTCTCGGCCTCGCCGGGCTCCAAAGAATAGAACCACTCTAGCGCAGGACCGTCCAATGATCTCCGAAAGAGGTATGCCAGGGATCTCTTGTCATTTTGCCAATAGGAGGATTCATACATGAAGTCCTTGAGGTGAATAAAGGGGTTGCAAGTGCCATTGTACCTGCAGTACGTAGGCATTTCGGAGGGAGGAAGATGGATCACCGGAAGGATTGGCAAAGTAACCTCCGGGGTGGATTTTACGTCCACTATTTTCTTCAAATTCTGAAACGGTTCGTCCATTCTATTGAACCTGTTGAGGAGCGATTAGGCGAGATCCTCGGGAGCAAAGCTGGCACTTGCCACTGGTGAGGAAAATGTCTCCCGGAGACTTGAGGAGGAAACCCCGAATGGGAGGGAGCTGTCGGCCCGTCGGCAGTTGGCCCTGGTTGGAGCGGTGTGTGGGAAATAGCAAGGGTTTGAGATTGTGAATGGAACTGGAACGAGGGTGGTTGTTGGCTCGCCTGCCTTTGAAACGAGGGAGAATGGATGGCTTGTGCCAATGAAGGAGATGGGATGACCTGCACTGACTCTTGGAGGGGTGCGATGGCTGGAGTTGACTCCTGGGGGGCGGGAGAAACGGATTTCCCTTTTAGGATGGCCTGGAAGGCTCGAAGTTGCTCAGAGGTGAGCTCCGTGTTGGCGAGGATACCCAACAAAGAGGAGATGTTTTATGGTGGTGATGTGTCCCTTGTGGTAACATGCACCTCGCGTGAGGGCTCGCAAGAAGGGTCCATAGCATGGACACGCGGCTCGACTGACTGACCACAACCAGGGTGGTTCTCCTCAAAAGACTCGTGGGCCATTTTCAAAGTTCTTCCGGAACGTAAAAACATGCACCAACAAACAGATAGCGGAGATTATCAAACAAGTAGATGTCTTTACGCCCTTTTTTTGTTTTCGTTTATATATATATTTTTTTAACCAAATCTGAAGTTCACACAAAAGGAAGGACCCTGATTAACTTTGTTTCACCGCTGTGTCAACTAGGGTCACTCATCTCACCACGAATGGGTCAACTAACTCCGGGGAACTTCAATGGTACAACCAGCCCAGTGAACGAAGTGGGAATCCTTCGTTGTCGGGGACTTACGGAGGTCCCGGTGGAGGAGATCCTAGTCCGTCGAGAGGAATTCCCTAACGGAGAGTCCTTCCTTCACCGAGAAAGGGTGATCCTTAGAAAAAAATGAAAAAAATAGAAAAGGGGTGGATGTATATAATGAAGTGCTGAACAGATATACAGAACATAACAAAAATAACAGAGATAGCAAAGGTATAATCAACACCCAAGAGAGATAATAATGTAAACCTCAAGGAACCACAAGGGATTAGGGGTGAAGTGCACGAGGTGCATGAGGGATAAGAACTGAAAGTGCTACAGTGAGCACAACTGGAGCGCACGAGGGCGCAAAGGTGGAGGAGCACACATCGATGCCAAGATTGCAATAGTAACCAAGAGAAAGTGAAAGTTGTCCCACCATGATCGCCAAGATGTGAGCGACGTCACGCGGAATACGGCGGTGAGCGGAGCGCGTGGGCTCGTTTTGCTACGACATAGAAAAAAGAGAGAGAGAAGCAGAGGAACCACCATGGGAGATTGCTCCGGCGGTGTGTGCAGAATAGATACAGTGAAACAAGATATGGGGATTAAACGGTCATAGCGGGAAATGACTCTCCGCGACCTCGGGGGATGGGAATGGTGCAGAATTTAAATGACAGCAATTTAAACGGCCATAGCGGGAAGTGACTCGCCGCGGCCTCGAAAATATGAGGAGATATGAGAGTAGCACAGGATATAAATGACGAAAATTTAAATGACCATTGCAGGAAGTGACTCGCCGCGGCCTCGAAGATATAGAAGATATGAGAATAACACAGGATATAAATGACAGAAATTTAAACGGACAATGTGAGAAGTGACTCGCCGCGGCCTCGAGAATATAGAAGATATGAGGATAACACATGATATAAATGATAGAAATTTAAATGGCCATTGCGGGAAGTGACTCGCCGTGGCCTCAAGAATATAGAAGATATAAGGATAACACAAGATATAAATAATAGAAATTTAAACGGCCATTGTGGGAAGTGACTCGCCGCAGCCTCGAGAATATAGATGTGATCGCCAGGGGCCGGAGACCCTAAACTAAGAAGAATGGTCGTGCTTACCTCAGAAGCAGAAAATGGCGGGTTACTTCTTCCTCTCCCTTCGGCCGACCGATGGAGAGGGCTTTCCTTGGTTACCCTTGCAAAAGAGAAAACAGACAGATAACAAGTGAATCAGAAAAATGACAGTGTAGTATTAGTCCCTTGTGATGAAAAATGATGAAATCATGGCAAGACACACACCTGGTTGGTGCTGTTTTTAAACCCCTCTCGGACACGAGTAGGAGAAAAATGCTATGATGGATGGAAGATCATGCAAATGTACATAAGCAGATCTCTCTTATGAAGCGAGATGACAGATGACGGGATGATGCATGCAACGAAAATGACAAAAGGGAGTGGGAGAGAATGGCTTATTGAAGATGCCGATGGCGGGATCCAGCGGAGCTTCGGCAGCGTAGGGATGATGTGGAAGCACGATGGGCGGAGTTAGCCTTCCTCTCGCGAGCGCGGGCACCCGGGAATCCAACAGAACCTCCTCTTGAAAAAGTCCACGGATTAGAAAAGGGATCCGGCAGAGTCTCTCTTTCCTCTGTCGGATCTGAAGCTCCCTCCCTTCGAGGGAGGGGGTCCTCTATTTATAGAGGGAAATTGATTGAGGCGTCCAGGAACTTGGACGCCTCAATATTATTTTTATTTGTTTTTTATAAATCTAATTTATTGAGGCGTCTAACCTCTTGGACGCCTCAATCTTGAGGCGTCCGGGACCCTGGACGCGCCCATCTTTGCCCACCGAACCGCCATCTAAAGCCGTCGATAGTGGAGAAAGCACGTAGTTTCAACGCGTAACCGTGACTCTCGAAGGGCGCGTCTGGTCGACAAGACGTTTTTATGATTAGATTTATTCAAAAACGTCAAACTCGGGCGGCGGCGCGTGCACGTTGCACGAGGCTCTGAAGAAGGCATATAGGTTCCTTGACACGTCAAAGTGAGGCGTCTAGGGTCATTGACACGTTTAAAACTTTTCACACAAAAATTAAAAAAAATGTAAAAAAATTCAAAAAAATAAGAAATCATCAAAGTAATTAAAAATGTGAAGACAACGTTGGGGTATCATGGTGTCATATGAGATTTATTCACGGTAATGTCAAAAACGGCGTGTCTACAGGCGTCACCCTCATCATGACAGCATCCCATCGGCCATGGGGAAGTAGGAGTGGACAGCAACAGACGCCGCCCTTGGGATCCTCCCGCTCCTCCGCAACCACTGATGGTGATCTGTCTCCCCTTAGATGATCTAATCCCGACCGTTGAAGTCGGAGCATCGCCGCCGCTTCCCCCCTTTTAAATAGACATGGGAAGCGGTCATGGAGGCATTCTTCTGTCTCCTCCGACATCGGCCTCTGGTGTTCTTCCTTTGCTACCTTCCTGCTTTCTGGTGAGCTCCCTCTCTTCTAGCGCCCCACCATGTCTCACCCCCGTAGGAAGCTTCTTCTTTCCTAAGAGTCTGTGGAGTCCACCTCTAGTAGTTTGGAGGCTGTTGTGTAGTGGACAGCGGATCTAGAGGGGAGGGGTGAATAGATCTGCCCCTCTTTTCGTAATGGAACCCTCTAAATAGCTAGATAGAACAAATCGCAGCGGAATATAACTAGCTAAATGAAGGACACAACGATTTGCTTAGTAAGATGATTACTATTATATCGATTAGAACTTAAGCATGCATCTAGAACGAAACAATCACAAAAATAAACCACAACACACGAGATTTTAAGGTGGTTCGGACTGAATCCCCAATCCTACGTCCACCCCTCAGCAAATACGGTGAGGTTCCACTAGTGCCACGCACTGAACCGCAAATCGGAAAGACCACCGATTGCCTTCCTATTAACCGCCGGTAGGGACATCAACACCGTAGATCGGACAACTTCCGATTGCCTTCCTACTAACCACCGGTAGGGACGATCTTCAGTTCCAAATGTTTGAATGAAATGGAAAAGAACAAGATATGAAAACACTCAAACAAGATATGAAATATACTCAAAGAGAAAGGATCTTGTCTGAGATTGCTTGGGCTTGAATCTTCTTTTGAAGTAGCTTGAATCACTTGGAGATTTGATGAAGAACTTCTTCCTGGAGTACTGTTCACAGCTACAGTACTCGAACTCCTCTCCCTTGAACACACCCTTGCAGCCTTCTTTGATCTCCCTTATTAGCCTTTCTTGCTTCTACTCTTCCTTGGAGGTTGCTTTGAACCCCTTGATTGCTTCTTCTTCCTTGGAGGTTGAGATGGCTTCAGATCTGGACTTGAATGCCTTGGAATGGATGAAGAACTCCTTCCCAAAACACTGTTTACGGAGGTGCTACGGTGCCTCGAAAATGGCCTCCCTTGATCTCTCTTGAAGCCTTGAAGCATTAGAGTTTCTAACCCCTCAAGTGTTGGTTTTATAGACCTTGAATGGTCCATAGACACCCTCCAGACCAGATCCATAAATCATGGAAGATTAGGTAAGGTTTGATTAAACAAATCCATGGAAAGGGGCTGGCCACGAGGTGGAAATCAAAGTCAAGCATGGCTGCATCGGGGCTGGCGGTCGACCGCTACTGAGAAACACTATAGACGGATGGTCACTGGGAATTCCGGTCGACCGCTATGGGCTGGCGATCGATTGCCAGCTGAAAGACATGCAGACTGGCGGATGCTGGCTGGGGCGGTCGACCGCCCCTGTGTTGGCGGTCGATCGCCAGCTGGGCTGATTCCGGGCTTGCCCGGGTCGGTCCGTTATCCGCTTCAGCTCCATCGTTCAACTTCATTAGCAGCCTGTGCATGTTTGTGGCTTCATCCTTGTTGGTCTAGAAAGTACCAACTAAATCTTTAACCTTGGATTCTCTTGGCTATACTTCTTTGTGTATTGACCTTGGATGAGTGACGAGTCGAATATGAAATGTCGACTTTTGTTTGTAAGAGAGATGAGATTTGCATCCTTGCTTGGGCGCGATCAATGAGCTTTCACTTTGGTCATTGCCACTTGATTCCTTGTCCATTCATGGGCATATCTGTCATGAATAAAAACATCACGTATGTCAATCACATGAGAGTGGAAGATATCAATGACTAATAGTGTTTAGCCATTATCAAAACCAAGAATACCACAGAACTCATATGACTATAGAATGATGTCGAATGACCCAAGTGACCATAGAATGACTCAAATGACCTCAGGGACACAACAGAGGCGACCCGTGGAGGTCCACCATGCAGTCCGAGAACTTTAGGAGCTCCCTCTCGTCCTCCTCCTCCTCCTGTCACCCGAATTGCATATTACATCGTGACGGGCTTGCGAGAGGCCTTTCAAATCCCTATCGAATATGACATTATTTTCCCCACTGTGGAGGAGTTCTTAGGGGTATATTATCCTGGGGGAATTAGTATCTCTGTTGAGGCCTTTCATGTTGGACTCCATCTTCTTATCCTGATTTTCTTTGAGCGCCTCCTAACCTTCTACAGAATCGAACCAGGGCAGCTAGCACCCAATTCTTGGAGAATCCTCTACGCCTTCTTCTATTGTTGTGACCTAGTCAGCATCCCCCCCTACATGCACACCTTTCATTCCCTCTTCTACCTTTGACGATGTCTTGGTTCTGGTAGCAACAAGTACTATTTTAGGACTTGTAGTGGGAGACAATTCATCAACTTCTCTCCTGCTGTTTCAAATGTGAAGCATTGGCATGACCATTTTGTCATCATCATAAAAGTAGGTGGAAAAGAGAGGTCTAGTGATCGAGGTTTCTCTTCAATCTGCGAACTCTTGTCAACAAACTCGGCGCCGTCGTTGCCCCTTGGGGACAGGACAACTATCAAGGCCATCCTTCGAAAGAGGATAAGAAACGTCAATCAGAAGTTGACCCCGACCCACCTTAGGAGGATGGGGCTTAGCCCCTAATGGTTTATGGGCCATAGGCCCTAGGGCAAAGATTAATGATCGTCGTTGTGCTTTCAGGTGTCCTGTAACCACCTCCAGACGTGCCGATTGTTGAGCCTATGCTCCGATATGATACGCTGGTGTTGTCATCGGTAGAGCCCCGCCCACGAGACCATCAAGAGCCACGAGTAGCCCCCCAAATCCCATTGGGCACTACCATCATCGTAGGAGGTCAACAATAGCTAGAGGGGGTTCCCACTGGTGCTCCTCTGTCAGCCTTTTCGCTTGCCCTGGGTGGTTTGCACTACTGACTGTTGATGGGTACTCCTGCCGAAGTAGTAGGAGCCACTGGTGCTTCTTCATCATCTTCTTTTGCTCCGACAATGGTCCTCAATCCTCCAACCTCATCTCCACATTGTACGTTGCCAAGGCCAAAGGTGTAGGAAACAATTTCGAGCACCGCTGGGACTCAGGAAGTGTCTCCGAGCAGTCCAGCTAGTTTGCGCAGTCTAGCTGCTACCTTTTCAGCCAGTCTGAGCAAAGTGTCACCAATGGCGGGTGAGAAGCACCGAGGGCCGAGTGTGGAGGCCATGGTGGCTCTAGACCGATAGATGAGTAAGGGGAAGACAACGAAGAACTCGGCACCAACTCCGGCCCACCTACAAGTCCTAACTAGGACTCTAGCACCTCCTCCTCCTCAAGCTTCTCCTCCAGGGCTTGTCGATGCTCGAGCCAGCCAGAGGATTATCGAGGGAGGCGACAATGACCTTGTCCTCCTTGCCCGAGGATTGATGAAGAGATCTCTTCCGCTTGTTGACTAGCGAAAGGTAAGTGACCTGCCGCCCAGCTCTACTACAGTTGAGGCATACCATGGGTTGATCTCAAGTGCATGCACGCTCGCCATCATGGACAAGTACCGCGCAACGGTAGCTGAAGAGGGCTCCCAAATGCTAGAGGCTCGGGCCAACCCAACTGCCCAGATGAGAGCCCATGAGCAAGAAAGACAAAGACTCCAGGACTTCTCCGAGGCACTGGAGAAGGCCAAGGAATGTGCAGAGCGAGCAGTGTCTGTGGTAAAGGAGCAGCTGAAGGCAGTTGAGGTGGTGAGGGGCAAGGCTGAGGAGAGAGCTGCTATGTTGGAGGTGAAGACTGTTGTGGCGGAAGTGAAGGCTGTAATGTCTTTGGGTCTCGGATCGTATTTTTGCGGGCTACAGATCATGTCCAAGTTGGTTTTCAAAATTTAATATCAAATCTTCAGACCATTAAATGATATTTATGAAAATTATTTCGGGCATGTGGTGGTGTGTTAAGCAATCTTGCTTTTTCTGAAATTTTTTTGAGTCAAATATATATTTTTCAAAAAAAAATTGGAGTTAATATGAATTTTCTAAAACGAATAAAATAATAAAAACAAAACCCTATTTAACCCCCTTTCCCCCTCTGTTTCTCTCGTCTCCCTCTCACACGTTTCCCCCTCTCCCTCACTCTCCCGTCACTCTCTCCCTATCTCTTTCTCACCTCGACGGCCGACGGCGATGAGAGGGCGCGTGGTGGAGCGATAGTGACGACGTGCGGCAAGGTCGAAGGCGAGGAGGGGCAGTGACTGGCGAGGTGGGAGCGATCGCGGTCGTGGGAGCCGGCCACGGGAAGGATCGGCATTTTCACGGGATTTCGGCGGTTCAAAGCTTCGAAAAGGTAGGGGGACGGATCCTGAGCACTCCCACGTGTTTTCCTTGCACATCCATGCCACGGTGAGGCCGAGAGTGAGAGTATTCTTCATTTTGGGGAAAATCTATCTTCCATGATGTGAGATGATTTTGATCTATTCGAGCTCAGATTCATAGTGTAAAAGTGGTTTCACGGATGTATGAATGCCAGGGGATTGATTCCCCATATTTTTCCCTTCGTATCGAGGCAAATGGGGTGAGGAATCGAACTCCGCAGAGAGTTACGGTTCTGTTAAACCTAGCAGGAGGCGACCACATGGGTGGATGCCGAGCCCACAGTTGGGTGGCCAGAGGGCTGGCCGCCAAGTCTGCTGGGCGGCCAGTGGTCTGGCCGCCCAGGGTGCCCATTAGAAACCCAGTTGTCTAGGCTGCCAAAGGGCTGGCCCCCCAGCCTAGGAAGTGGCCCAGGGTGGGCGGCCAAGGATCTGGCTGGCCGCCCAGCACTCTGGGCAGCCAGGGGTTTGGCCGCCGAGGCCCTTTGTGCCCGAGGCACTGTGCTTCACCATTTTCATGCCCCGAGGTGTCTATGTTCGACGTGGCTTTGCGAAAGATGTGCTCGCGTGATTCTGTGTGATCCGATATTTCTGCGTAATTGTTAAGGGCCATCCATGTATGACTTATGTGTTGTATGGAGTCTTTTCTCCACATAGATTAGTAATAACGGAAGACCGTTCCCACGTAAGTTTAGAAGGCCGGCATTCGCTAGTTTCTGTTACCGGCCTTAGGTGGTTTACCAGTATCGAGTTGTACCGCACCATAGTTTCAGGTGTGCGTGAGTTACGATCTTCTTCAGAGTAGTACTCCGCTAGCGTAGCTCATTGAGTGTCATGCACGTACCGACTGCGAGGCCGAGAGTGTTGCTCAATGAGTGCCGACACGTTCCGACCACGTGGTCGAGAGTTGTTCCCAAGAGACGGTTGGACTAGTAGTTGTGAGATCCCTTTCTATTGTACCTAGAGTCCAAGTCGAGGGGAAATACTAACTGTAGGACCTTGACGGGAGCAGGTCGCTTGTGTGTGCACACGTGGTTGGGGGCAAAGGACCAGTACTGACGAGTACTACCCCAACTAGTCATGTCATTGTTGTGACTCAATCTCGCCCCTTGAGGGAGGTGGGTAGGCGTGAGTTGGTAGGGGTGGTGTAAGATGTCAGTGGACGCATCCAGCCGGTACTAGCGAGTGAGTACTTCAATCACCCGTGGGTTTAGCTTCCTGACTACAAGTCATGGTTCTCTTGGAGTAGAGGTAGTGCATTCTAACCGGGTGACTCTAGCATGACTTCTAAACTGCGAGGCCGAGGCTTTCCCGACAGCATTGTCAGGGTTCTCCCAATAGCTGAGATAATGTGTTACAGCAGCGTGGTTTCCGTAATGGCTTCCGTCCGCAAGGACAGTTCATACGACAGAGGCTTCGTAGGATTTCTCAGTAGTGTGACCGTGACTTTACCTTAGATCGGTAGTTCTGACTCGAGGTTGTACCTTTCCCTGTGAGGGTAGGAGTAGCATAGAGACTCTGTAGTTCCGCCGTTTACTGTTATTACTGTTCTAGCCACCGCCATCGATATTGTTAGTATTATAGTTACTTTTGCCACTACTGGTGTTTCTTGTTATTGTTGTTGTTACTATTGTTACTGCTTAGCGCCGTTGTTGTGGTGGGGATCCGCGAGACCCCTATTGAGCCAATGGGATAAGGCTCACTCCCTACTTTTTCAGGTGCAGTGTTTCTCCTCGAGGTGGTGTGTCGCCGTTGGAGGGTCCTTAGTAGCCAGCTTGCGAGTGTCAGGGTATACCCTGCAGCAGTGTACATTTCTTTTCTTATTGATTATACTTGTGGACTAGACTCTGTAATTAAGTATTCAGTTGTAAAATGTTAATTTTATTTCTATCTGATAATTAATTAGTTTTATGATTTATTTTCCATAATTCTTTTGAATTTCAATGCATATCCACAACACTCCAAATAACCCTTCTGAGCTTCCCCAACTCGTGGGTGGCGGCGTAGGATCCGAATGGTATTGGGTCTGACTCAGTATCTAGATCTTGGGTCGTTACAAAGGCTGTTGTGGCGGTGAGTGAAGTAGTTGTAGCGATGGAGCGGTACAAGGTGTCACCAAAGTTCGAGGAGGAACTCAATGGTCTGGATTACACTATATTCAAGCCTGCCAGAGAGTTGGGATTCTGAAATGGTTGGGCGGCCGCCATGGAGGTTATGGCCAAAACCACCAGTATCTCGATACTCTAGTTCCAACCTCCTGTCGACCCCTATGGGGAAGAGGAGGCAACACCTACATACGTCGCGGATGATGGAGTGGTGGTGTAATAGACTGAAGAAGATAAGCAACAACTGGGCAAGAAGACGTTGTTGTCTTGTCGGACAACTCTCTAGCGCTTGCTGTTGGTCCGCTCATCCCATCTCCTCACGTCGCCAAGCACTAGGACCCCGTCGTTGAGTTATAGGGCTTATGTTACTTGCCTTTGCCCTCTTTGCCTTTTCTTTTTAAGAGGAGCACAACTAGAGTGGCGTGCTTCCTGACTATTGTACTTCACCTTCTCTTTTCCTAGCAAATGGAAGACAATGTCTTACTTTCCAGTTGTGTCTTTATGTGCGCTTTCCTTGGATAGACTCCTTTGCTAGCCGGGGTCTCTGGGTTTGTGCAAAACGCTTATAGACTCTAGGATCCTTATGTTTCTTGTCTACGGACGTTTCATCTTCTCGAAATATCGCATCTTTATCAGAGAGTTGGTAGAGTAAGGGCCTCTATAGTCTCCGGTTGGCTCGAGCTTCGAAACCGTCACCTCGGCTTCTGGTGATCAGTTGAAGATGGGTTCCACCCGTGACCCTCAAGGTGAGGCTCTTCAGCTATAAATAGGGACCACCATGGGGGCCTCGGCTGAAGTATAGTGGTCCTCCTGTCCTAAAAGGAAGTCTCTGCACCTTTGGGGATGTCGCATCGGGCATCTAGATCTTCCGCAGGCAAAGGCGAAGAGTCTTCCAAGCATCCTCGCCTTCATGATAAGGTCCCGCCTGTTGCAGATGCATGCTCATCCATGGTTCTGCCGAGCGATATGACGATGGAGGAATCCAAAGCATTCCAAACGGGCTACCAGGTAGGGTGGTGGGCCACCTTGTATAAAGTCCATCGGCTATACGACATAAAGTGGGTGTTAAGCATTTCCCCATACTTCTTTGGGGCCAAGTTTGATGAGTAAGGTGGTACCATTCAGCGTCGATCGCTTTGTACCCCCTCCCACTCATCAATATGAAGAAATTTGTCTTGCACTCCTCCTTCTTACTTGTGTGATGCACCTTCTTATTCGACGAGCATCATTGAGTGTTACACAAGAGTCTTGAGGTGTAGGTTTTCATGCTTGGGCTAGTTGATCTTATCTACCAATGAGATCTGCTATCTCCAAGCGTGGCTCTTGGACCAATCCTATGGGCTTGGTTGGCTGACTTTGGTGAGCGGCTCGTTGGGCCTTCCGTCAGATACTGATTCACCATTCTGAGGGGCTAGTTGGTCACTCCTCCCTTAGGAGTAGACTAGTCAACCCTTCGTTATTAGTGGCTACTCGGCCGACTCTGGCGTGCGGTGTGTTTGCCATTCCGACGAATGTAAATCCACTGTCTATCGTTCTAAGGGATTGATCGGTCATTTCTCTCTTAGGAGCATACTAGTTGGTCCCTCATTATTGGTGGCTACTCAGCCAGCTCTGACGAGTGGCATGTTCGCCTTTCCAATATACGCAAGTCTGGAGGTTGTGATTTCGAGGGGCTCACTCATCCTTTTCTCCAGTCGGGAGTGGACTAGTTCGCCTTCCTCTTGAAGGTATAGGTCCCCCAGGTGGAGTTCCTGTAAGTAAATTATGAGGAACATTACATTGTAATAGGTTTCAATCTTTATAGATAGTAAGCCTTCAAGTTTACAGAATTCCAAGTGTGAGGGACTTCTCGGCGGTTGAGCGTGGTGAGTCTATACGCCCCTTTTCCAAGCATCTCCATAATTCTGTATGGACCTTTCCAATTGGGAGCCAATTTCTCCATGGCTGCTCGTAGGTCTATGACATTAGCACATCGTAAGACCAAGTCACTAGGGAAAAAGAGGCATTCTTTTACCCCAAGCATTGTAAAATTGAGCCAATCGTTACTGGTAGGCCATCAAGCGTGCTCGCGCTCACTCTCTATCCTCGGATAGCAAGATCAAGTTCTCCCGTAACGATTGGTTGTTGTGCGCCTTGTTGAACTGTCCCACTCTGAGAGTGGTACACTGAAATTACTTCCTTTACCCTATAGGCTAAATAGAAAGGGGTTTCTTTAGTGGCTGTCCAAACAGTTGTGTAGTGTGCCCATAGGACACTGGGTATTGCAACTACCTAGGACTCGCTGGCCTATTGCAAGCGGGTCTTGATGCCTTGTAGGAGGGTCCGGTTCGCGTTCTTTGCTAATCCATTAGCTTGAGGGTGCCCAACTGACGTGTAGTGATTCTAGATCCCTAGTTCCGAGCACTTCTCATGGAAGAAGGCACTGTCAAACTGGCGACCATTGTCAGTGGTAAGGACTCACAGAATCCCAAACCAACAAATAATGCTCTGCAATATAAACTTCTAAGATGCCTGGACTGTGAACTTGGTGAGTGCTTCTACCTCCACCCACTTGGTGAAGTAGTCGATGGCGACGATTAGGAACTTTTTCCAGCCCTAAGCCTTAGGCAAGGGACCAAGGATGTCCACTCCCCAACAAGCAAAGGGGAGAGGCTCCATCAAGACATGGAGCGGAGTTGTAGGCTGGTGATGCAGATGCTTAAATCTTTGACACTAGTCACACTGTCGGACATAATTAAGGCAGTCCTACTACATGGTCGACCGCTAGTACCATTGTCAGAGCATACGCCTGACTAGTGCTCGGCCTCCAACATGACTACCACAAAGTCCCTTATTATAGTGACCCAAGATCCGGATACCGGGAAGAACCCAATACCATTCAAATCATGGCTCGCCGCCCACAAGCCGGTGGGCTCGGAAGGGCTAAAAGGAGTGTGGAGGGACAAATAAATATGAAATAAAGCATGATAATTCAACAATTAACATAAATAAATAAATTAACTACAATAGAGTCTAGTCCAATAGAAGTACAGTCTAAGGCAGAGAAGCGTACCCAACACCGAGTGAACACTCGGCCCGACGAGCTGGCAACTAAGAACCGCCGCGCAGCACCCTTGAACCTCGAGGAAGAATCATCGCACCTGAAAAGCAGGGGTGAGCCTCCTATCACTGGCTCAGTAGGGGTCTCACGGAACCCCAACTGTAAACAATGGCGGTAGTGGAAAGCAACAACAATAACAGGAACAGCAAACCGGTGGCCGGTAAAAACTCGGCACTACAGTTACTCCTACTATACCGGAAAACATGTCCCGATCTCACAGTCGGGAGACCACCAGGCTAACAGGAAAACCTCTGGCTACACTGTCAAGAAAACTCATCACGACACCACTGTCGTGGACCGAACACTGCCTAGGAAAAACCCTCGGTGACGCTCACCGGAACCCTAGAACTCAACCTCGGGAACACCCAAAAATTACACGCAAAATCACGTCTCGTAGACGAGAAATGGAACCTCGAGTCACTAGAAACTCACGTCACGTGATAGAGTACCTTCCCACCAGAAGCAAGGCCGGATGCGTCCACTAACGACTTAGTCCGCAACCTCAGGTGTCTCTCTACGACGTCCCAGGCGGAGACCGAGACACCGTACAGTAACCAAGAACATAAAATAAGGACTAGCTAGGGTCGCGCTTGTCAGCGTGGGTCCGACGTCCCAACCATGTGTGCACACATAGACCATCCGCTCTAAGTCGGGTCCTCTAGCTGATTTCCCCCCCCCAGCCCGGACACAGGCTGCAAAGGCGAGGGGCCCTATGGTAACCAGCCTAAAAATCATCTCTCTCGGGTCACGCTCTCCACCACTCCCAAGTGGGTTCGCACACGCGTGCATAGGAAAGCTACGACTAGTGGGGGCTCATTAAACGTGAACACTAAAAACCACGCACGCACCCATCGCAAGTAACGCGAAGTAGCAGGTGGCTCGGAGCCACCCGACTCTGGACAGCCCACTAGACCTAATATACCCAACAGTCCTTGAGTCACACGACTCAGGTCAAGACTGTTGCACGTAACGACACAATGCCATCAATCTAGCCTAATCCCTAGGTCTGAAACCACGGTAATGCGAACACCGAGACAGCTCACAAGCTGCCGAGATAATCTCTCATCCAGGGGACACACGGAAAACCTCCAGCCCCAGGCTGGTAGACTGGACTCACGGTCCAAGGCCACACACATGGCCCGCATGGAAAACACTTCCCGAAAAGTCAATGATGTGCAGGAATAACCCTCCACACTCAAGCTGACTCACAGCAACTCAATCTAACGAGAACACGAAAGCCCAGAACACATGGGGTCACCTGGACCCTCCAACCCATGGGCACACTAATCGAGGTAACACGGTACCTCTCGACACCCCAAAAACACTGATACAGAACCCACGGGGTGTCCGGGACATCCACAAGGCCGAAGGTCGACCACAGGGTCACAACCGGGTCGACCGGGAGCCAACACAACACGAACGGAACACCACTAGCACGGAAAATAGGGTGGTAGTCCTCCCTGGACCGTCAAACCAACTGGCGGCCCTCTCAGGACCGCAAACCAAGCTTGGCGGTCTACCCCTGGACCGCTAAGCCCTGCCTAGCGGTCCATCTAGGACCGCTACGCCCCAGAAACACCTAGGACCTAGGCGGTCATCACCCAGACCACAAGGCCGCCTGGCGGTCCACATTGGACCGCAAACCTCGGCTAGCGGTCCAACAAGGACCGCAACACCCCAGAAACACTCGAACCCCAAGCGGTCATCCCCAAATCGCTAGGTCACCTAGCGGTCCTTCGACTGATCGCTAACGCCATGTGGCGGTCAGTCGCAAGACCGCTACCCAACCAGAAACCCGAACGACCAAAACCATAAAAATGGTCATGCCCTGACTGCTAAGGATTGGTTGGCAGTCTCCTCAAGACCGCTAAGCTCGGTGGCAGTCTATCGCGTGACTGCAAGGCTCGAACCGACATAAGGGACCCTTGGCGGTCTCCACATGACCGCCAGGTCACCTGGCGGTCCCTGGAAGGACCGCTAGGTCGTCCCGAGCGTGAAAACGGCGAATCTCACAAAAAACCCCATTCCACGTCCCGTTCACACCCATGTGAAGGGGAAAACAAGAGGAAACTAGTCCCCAACCTCTCTAGCACCGAGTGGACCTATTTAAACCCAAAAAATACGATTAAAACGGGAGATCCGACTCACACCCCAAAACATACTCTTTTCCCTAAAACTCAAAAATAACCCTGCTCGTCTCACCACGGCCTACAAAACTCGCGGGAAAGGAAGTACATGGGTTAAGGATCCGTCCCCCTACCTCCACCGAAGATTTCACGCACCGAGATCGTCGATCCGCGAAGAAAATGCCGTGAAACCCCCGTCGGTTCATGAACTTGCCACGAGCTCCACCGCGAGCCACCGCCCCTCAATCCTCGCCCATACTCGGCCGCTCCTCGCCTGCGTCGCCTCCGCCTCGCCCCCGCCTTGCTCCGTCGGCCGCCGGAGAAGAGAGGGTGAGAAGAGAGAGCGTGAGAGAAGAGAGAGTGAGAGAGTGAGAAATGGGAGATGGGGAGAGAGAAAAGGGGGTTTTATATATAGAAAATCCAGAAATTCTAAAAATACCAAAAATAGGAAAAAATACTCTCCACGATCCTCGAAAAATGCACAACGCAGTGGTAATGTCCCAGAGTCGGAGAACGCAACGGTTCGCCCTACACGAGATTCCGAAGGTCCGACAGACAAAAACACGCGTAAAGTGCTAAATTCAATCCGGGACCCACAATAGCAATCCGAAACTCACGGATCTTGATCCGATAAAATACCCAAAAAATCCGGTGCGTTACATTTATGGACCTCACGGACAGCTTGTTCTGCCTCAATAGGGAACAAACACTTGAGGAGAGGCGAGAGGAGTGAACGTCGGTAAAGGCGCTCGTTGACAAGAATGAAATAGGCAGCCAGGGTCCTCACACGATGTGCCTCAGAGCGGTCCTCAAGGAGTTGATATTGGCACAGATAGTCCAGGATGGCTCATAGTCATTAACATTGGCTCAGGGATCTAGCTCCTCAATGCTCGGTTGCTGGAGTTCCTCGATCAAGACTGATTGAGAGCTAATCAATGTTGAGGATGAAGTGAGGCGAGAAAGGGCGTCTGCTCAGGCATTCTCCGCTCTTGGGATATGCACCACCTCGACAAGTCTAAGACCTGAGGTGACCTCCTTAACCTTCTGAAGATAGCAGGTCATGGCGGGCTCCCGTGCTTCGTATTCTCCCTTCACCTAATTAGCGACTAGGAGTGAGTCGTTGTATGCTTGTAGGCGAAGGGCTCGTAAGTGCTTGGCTATGCGGACGCCGAAGATGAGGGATTCATATTCGGCTATATTGTTCGATGATGGGAAGTTGAACCATAAAGCGTACAGGAGCTCGATCCCTTTGGACGAGAAGAGGACCAAAACTGCTCCGCTATTGTTGGAGCACGACGACCCATCGACATATAATTCTCGGGTGGGCTCCATAGAGGGGTCGCCGTCTTAATTGTTAGGAAGCATGCAATCAGTAACAAAGTTAGCCAGCTCATGGGCTTTGATAACCATTCTAGGATGAAAGTGGAGGTCAAAGTCTCCTAACTCAATGGCCCACTTGATCAATCTCCCTGATGCGTCAGGGTTCTAGAGAGCCTGACATAGGGGTTTGTCAACAGGGACCACTATAGAATGGGCGAGGAGATATAATCACAGCTTTGGGGCGGCCATCAGCAAGTCGAGAGTGAACTTCTCCACTTGGGAGCAATGAAGCTCTACTCCTTGGAGCACCTAACTGACGTAGTAAATGGGCTTTGTGACTATGCTCTCTTCCCGGGTGAGCACACCACTGAGTGTGATCGGCGTCACAGATAGGTAGAGCGGCAACTGCCTGCCGGATAGGGGTTTGGAGAGGACAAGAGGCAAAACTAGGAACCTTTTAAGTTATTCAAAGGCATTATCACACTCCTAGTCCCAATCAACGTTCCCCTTTCTTTCTAGTGACTTATGCCCTTGCCTAAATAGCTTGAAGAAGGGCAGACAGTGCTCGATAGTCCTAGATAAGAAGTAGCTAAGTGCTGCAATGCGGCCGGTGAGGCACTGTATGTCGCGCACATGCTCAGGTCACTTCATTTATAGTACCGCCCTTATCTACTCCAGGTTGGCTTCTATCCCTCGCTAGGTGACTAAGAATCTGAGAATTTTTTTGGAGCGTACCCGGAAGGCACACTTGTTCGGGTTCAGCTTCATGTTATATCTTGGAAGAATGGCGAACATCTCTACAAGGTCTGCTAGATGTTCAGTCGCTCGGAGGTTCTTGACAAGCATGTCGTCGATATAAACCTCCATGTTGCGGCCGATCTGGGAGTCAAACGTGTGGTTGACAAAGCATTGATACGTCACTTCTGCGTTCTTCAATCCAAAGGGCATCCTTATGTAACAATAGAGACCATGGTCGGTGACAAAGGCGGTCTTGTCTTGGTCGTACTTGTGCATGCTGATCTGGTGGTAATCGAAGTACACATCCATGAAGCTCAGCATGTCGTGCCTAGATGTCGCGTCAACAAGCTGGTCAATGCACGGCATGGGGAAGCTATCTTTTGGGGTGGCCTTGTTGAGGTCAGTGTAGTTGACACACATTTGCCACTTCCTATTGCTCTTGGGAACTAGGACTACATTGGAGATCCACTCTAAGAACTGAGTGGGTCTCAACAGTACAAACATAGCTTATCGCTCACTTATTTTAGGATGGTGGTCTATCGCTCCAGGTTACAACGGCACCGTTGCTGTTGGAGTGGACAACAGTGCGGATCTAGCTTGAGTTGATGAGTGATCACCTCAGGGGGGATGATGGGGAGCTCCTTCTCGAACCCAGCGAACATGTCTTTGTTGGCTTCTAAGAAACTTTGGAAAGCCTTCTTCTCTTCCTCGGATAGGAGGGAATTGATCCTCAAGATCCGGTTGGGGTCTTCTCCAATCTAGATGAGGTAGAGGTCCTCGGCTGGGGTTCCTCTATTGGTTCTGGTTTCATCCATCCTTGGCTTCTTCTCGGGTGGAGATGCTTCATTCGTCTTCTCCTTGGTCGAGATCAAGTAGGATCATCGGGAATCCCTTTGATCACCTTTGACTTCTCCTACTTTGAGCAAAGTGGAGAATTTGAGGTCTTGGTGATATGATGAGGGGACTCCCTTAAGCACTCCCAGGATTCTACGGCCAAGGATGGCATTGTATCCGGACATTCCCTTATGACCGTGAAGTCGGCCACGAAGTTGATATGTCGCGGAGCGGTTCCTAATGTAATTGGAAGGGAGATCTGACCTTCGGGGTAGACGGTGAACCCAGAGAATCCGAATAGGGGGTGTGCAGCGGGGTGAGGCGAGAGGAGTCCACGCCCACTAGAAGAAGGCAGTCGTAAGAAATTACATTTGGACCACTTCCATTATCAACTAGGATATGACGGACAGTACACTGATTTATAGTTGCAGTGCCAGTATGGGGAGTGCTCACGCCCTCTAGAGCCTCATCCGAGAGCATGATGGGTTCTTTGAGGTGCTCCTTTGTCGGGGCTATCAAGGGTGAGGTGTGGGTGCGCTCAACCTGGTTTACTCTTTTGGCGTAGGAACGACGCTTGCTCGAGCTATCCCCACCTGAAGTAGCCCACCAAAGATCGTCATTATTTCTCTTCCAAGTGGTCGGTTGTCAATGAGAGGAGGGGTATCAACCCTCCTCTGTTGTCCATCTACGACCTTGGCCACGAACTTGTCGAGGAGGCCTCGTCAAACTAGGTCCTCGAGTGCGTCTCTGAGTTGGGCGCACTCTTTAGTATTATGGTCATGGTTGTAGTGGAAGTGGTAGTACTTCCTCATATTTCTCTTCCTTGAGTCGAACTTCATCTTTTCGGGCCACCGTAGGAGTGATTCTTCCCAAATCTCCATGTGGATTTATTCAGGGGGGACAATTAGGGGAGTATAGTACTTGTAGGCAGGCCTCCCCTTGGGTGCGTCGCGATCGTGGTGCTCCCTCTTCCCACGATCGTGCATGGGGTGCTCGGCCAAGCGTTTCCACTCAGAGTGGTCACCTCTGGTTGCTCGGTCGAGTGTGACAACGCTCTCCTCGCAACTGGCATGCTTCTGAGCCAACGCCAAGAGTTCCATAAGCGTGGTGGGGGCTTCTACCCCCAGAGTCTGTCGAAGAATGGTGTCCCGCTTACCTTAGGTCAGTGCGGTAGTGGCGATGCTGACATCTAGATGGGGAATGCAGAGAGTCTTCTTGCAGAAGCGAGCAAAGAAATCCTACAGGTGCTCTTCACGTTGACGGCAGACCTAACCTCCTTCTTGCTGCCAAAGAAGTTTTTCTTAAACATCCTCTTTATTTGTTAAAAGGAGGTGATAGATCCTACTGGTCGCAGTGGGAACCAGCCACCGACTGGCCCTTGCCATTAGGTGGAGGGGTGGCCGCAACGTGGTCTTGCTCCACTTTCCAGTTTAGGAGGCCCTGATAGGCCTCCGTTAGCATTCGTAGTTGCTGACGCATTTCGGCCAACTCCTCAGCCGCAAGGTTGGTTGGGGGTTGTGAATGATCCCCCTGGGATGGGTAGTCATACGTCGATCCACTTTGGGATGGCCATCGGGAACCAACCGCACTTGGCAGTTGTTCACATTGTGGTAGTTTCCTCAGGGTGCCATGGCTTTTTGTTTCCTTCCCACAGACGACACTAAAAAGTGTAGAGGTCGAATTGTGGTACCTCGAACAATGCGATATACCTCTGAGCTTTGTTTGACAGGGAAGGAGGAAGCCGCCCAGGAGGAACACCTGCGAGCAAAGCAACCACGCCAGAAAGAGCCCCAGAAGAAATCTCAAGGGATAACCCTCTAATATTTAAGTCAGGCGAATGCTGAGATAAGGGGAAGAGTGATCGGAAACAAGGACAGAGCACTCGGATAGAGTGGGAAAGAGCATGGAGGGAGGTTGGGAGTGTTCGGAAGGGTTGGTGGAGCAAGGGAGACGTTGAGAGCTTAATTATGGGGCTTTTGGATGTAGAGATGTGTCGTGAGGACGGGAAGACAAGAAGGGTGGAGGTTTAGTAGAGCATGAGTGTCACGAGAAGCGTACTTCCCTAGCCGTCTAGGTAGGGTCCTTATAAAACCTTCCTCGAGTTCGTCCCATTCTCTTCACCCCCTACCTTAGTGGAGTTATGATTGCCCTAATTGTGAGGTCGTGAGTTACACATCCGCTCGTCTTCTAGGAGATGTGAGTGCAAATCTGACGCCCATCACTTTATGGGAAAACCCATGTCATTATTGCGATAATAGCCATTTGATCGTGCACCACATTGTTCGCAGGGCTAATATATTCGCAAGGCATGGGCCTAGACCTTACGACAATCCTTAACGAATCTCCACAGACGACATCTTAGACTGTGAGCCAATCCTTGTTGGGTCTTACTAGACCTTGGCGAGTTTATCCCTCCTCACATAATATCTCATTTACTTTGTTTCGTATATCCATGATTAGAGATTATACATTGTTTGACAAAGTTCATATGTTCATAAATTGTGGGGTCTACTTGGTTCTGCTATGGGCTAGGATCCACAAACACTTGAGCTCATTTCTTTTTCTTCTTGTAAGTGATCCCCAATAAGTTGATAGCGCGTTCCACAAAATCTACAGAAAGGGACTGGATACCGAATACAGATCTCTTAATGGAAAATCATGAAATAAATGTTGAATATTTAATATGTAAACTTAATTTAAGATATAATAAAAAATAAAAATAAGATTTTTTTAATAAAACTTTAATTGGGATCCATGATTGAATAACTCAAACATAATAAAACCTGATTTGTGTAAATATGCAAGCAGCTAGAATTCAACTCAAACTCGATTCAATTATAAATGAACAAGTTTGAACAAAGCAAAGCTCGGTTCACTTCGCTCAGACAGGTACAGAGTGGTAGAATGTGAGTCATTCAGCACTTAGCAGTTGGCACCACGGTACCCCCTGACAAAGCCCTAATTATACGCGCATAGCAACCCATACAAGAAAAGTGTGTGATTCCTAATCCATGAAACATACAGATACTTGCAAACAACACCATGAACAAGTTACCGCTTAACATTAAAGCAGGTGCAGGAAGTATTCGACCAAGAACGAAATGTAGAAATGATTCCTTGTGTTTCAGAAAGTGCCATATTCCGATTGTAGTAACACTGGAATAAAGAAAACAAAATATGTAGCTTTCTCAGTGAGCAGGAAGAACTTGACTCATATCTTCCTGTTGGCCAACTCCTTCACAACTGCTCCAAGGGAGTAATCTTGCTTGACATTCTGAACCCATCTTGAATTTATCCGAACACGCTCGATGCTCTGTTTCAGAGTCCTAGCAATAGAAGGCTTGGCGCGGGTTGAGAAGAACACCTCAACTTCGTCGGCCTTCTCATCCGAAGAAAACTGTAGCAACAAAGGCAGATGGTACCCCCCCTCTTCTCTTAGTAGGAAATAAGTGCAACAAAATCCGAACTAACATATGTTTTAAGTGACTCGTGGTACCGGGGACACGATGGAACTGATGAAACGAGTGACGAGAAATCCAGAGCCCCAGGTCTTTGAGATAAGATCCCAATTATTCTGCATTCACGGAAATTATGATACCATAAAAAAAATGTGTGCCTAAAGGCCCTAAACAGAAACAAACATAAAAAAACTCGTTTGACAAGTACGTTTGAACAGAGTTTTCGTATGCCATTGGAAACCCATTTTAATGGATGTGCATAAACATAGAAAGTAGCTCAAGTTTATCTAGGTAGACGTGATAACTCTGAATAAATGGTTATCCACCAGGTCTAATTCCTATGCACCCCATTTGCCTTCGAAGAACAATACATCTGAAACATTTATGTTACCTCTTTTCTATGAAAATAAAACATTGAAGCACTTCCCCACGCCAGAAGGGGATAAGGCTTCCTTACATATATATCCCTATTAAAATTAAACTGCACAAAGAACCCTTGTAAAAGTGCCTCTGTATGCCCTTGGATGACAATGTGTGGATTTTCCCCCAGTGACCTTGTTTTAACTTACGTTGGGATGACTCAAATGCATCCCTGAACATGACCAACGGATAGTTTTATAGATTTCTAAAAGAACATTAGTCCATAACATGTTAACCACAATTAAAAAAATATTTTAGGCAGAGGGTAATTACACCAAACTCGAGATATAAATACATTCTTTATATATATATATATATATATATATATATATATATATATATACATGTGTGTGTGTGATGGGCCCCTCAATCTGATGTTTCCAAAGTGTAGGCACCCAGCATTAGCCCCGACAATTATCCGTTTAAAATTCCAATCGAATTCGAATTCGTATTCGTTTAATCATATAATTATCTAAATAAAATATCTGACGGATAGTTTAATCAGATATTGGATATCCGATTATTAATCGGATACGAATTCGGATATTGAGATATCTGTGTTGGATATTATCCGACCGAATATGAACCTTTAGATAAAAATATAAGGATACTCATATTCTATATATAATTAACTCGAATCTTAATATATTGTTTGATTACTCTTTTTTATCCTTTTTTGTCTCAAAATATAATTTAAAAATAAGAAATCCACTCACACCCATTTGGTAAGTTATCTCCTATTTTTTAGGATGAAGTCTAATCTTTTGATAACATCTCCCAAAATAAAAATAAGTTCCACTCTTTCTCTTTTTTGAGAAAACAACAAACGACGCTCTCACACGGCTCACACGACTCACCTCTAAGTAGGCCTAGTAATTATCCATTTAAAATTCGAACCGAATTCGTATTAATCCGATAATTATCCGAATAAAATATCTAACGGATAATTCGATTATTAATCGGATCCGAATTCAGATATCACACTATCCGCTCCGTATCCGATCCATTTACAGGTCTACACAGCATGGCAAAACGACCCTGCACTCCCAAATGACTTTAAAAAGGGGTGTACAGTACACTACCTCACCTGCGTGCACTGGCTGGCAGCCCACTGTACCACTGCTGCCAATTTGTGGCAATGGTTACAGATGCGCCCGGACAATCCCATGTTCAGCTGGATCATCCTAGGTTCGCCTGGATGTGTTGCCCCCTCCCTTTCTACCCCACCCCCCCACCCCCAATTCTGCCTGCTATCTCAGCCTTTCCCATGGATTTCTGGGCAAATGGCGCTCAGCACATGAAAAGCACCATAAGCTCCCAACAGACTTAAAAAAGGGAGCACACCATATCGGGTTACCTATGCAGTCATGTACACACACACACACACACACACACACACACACACACACACACACATACACAGATAAATAGATAGATATATATAATTTTAGCATGGATGCATGTGGTAGAGAACTCAAGAAAATAAAAAAATATTTGTTTAAATGGACAACTTGGATTATAGTTGTGTGATGACTATAATCCCCAATAGCTGTTGTAGATCACCGTAAACCTCTCTCTCTCTCTCTCTCTCTCTCTCTCTCTCTCATACCAAGAATTAACCCACCCACCTAGAAACAAAGCCCCACCCCTCCACCCCCTCACCCAGCGAAGTTTGTGAGATCGGAATCCATGCAAATCCCGAGTTGGTACTGGTGAGGACATCAGAGCCAGAGTCTATTTTGACCCAGCATGGGTGTACCCCAGATGCAGTGAAGACGAGCCCAGTGTTCCGATCGCGTCTCTTTGGCTCGGAGAGGACTAGCATGACCACCTCAACTTCTACAGCCAGTTATCAGAATCATTTTTATTTTATTCTATATTTTATTTTATGTTTTTTAGTCGTAGTCGTCTTAGTTTGAGTTATTTTTATGTTATGTACTTTTGCTTGTGTTCAGGGTTTGGTCTTTTGGGATTTGAATCTCCTATATATACTTATACTGAACTCTCATTTAGCATGAATGCAAGAAAAAAAACTTCTGATCCTGTTTTGTGTTTTCTCTGAGAGAGAGAGCAAGGGGGTTCCTTGTGAGACGGAGGGTGAGCAACCCGTACCGCCCTGTTGCGACCTTCCCCGTGGCCCCATCTTCCCGTCCCATTTTGACTTTACTTCTTCTGGTTGTTTGTTTCTTCTTCCATCTGTACTCGTGTGTCCACTCCTCCCTCCCATCATGTCCTCCTCACCGCCCACGTCCTCTACCTCTTCCTCTTTACTTCTCCTTCACCTTCTTCCTCCTCCACGTCACACCTCCGTGCAAGGCAAAATGGAAGCGCACGAAACTGCCGCGCCCTCCTCCCCAGCGACGTACGACCTCACCGGACGCCACCCTGTCCTGCCGGCAGATTCGCCACCACCGTCCCCACCCCTGTTCCTTCCTCTCCACCTTCCCCTCTCCCGCATCACCTTCCTCTACCTCTCTCCTCCATACCTACCGCTGCTCCCACCACCAAGGACCCCCGCCACTGCAAGCCACACTGACACCTCTGCCCTCTGTCAGCAACGCCTGTTCCTTCCCTGCCTACCGGGCCAGCCATCCGACATAGCTCCAACTGCCCCAGCCTATCGACGTCCTCACCCACTGCTGCCTGCAGGTACCCACCTCGGCCATACATTGCCCGCCCACCCTCCTCATCACTCCCTCACCAACCGCGGCCACTAGCACCCTCCACCACCTTGCACCGCCCTCGTGGTCTCACCAGCGCCACCCCCACTGTGGAGTCCGCCATCACCATCGACTGTGCAGCCACATCCGCTCTGCACCCCCTTCGTGCCAACCGCGGCCCTGCCACCCATAGAGCGTCGCTGCCAGCCCACCTGAACACCTATCCAGCACCGGCAGAGCCAACCACACCACCCTCTTCTGCCGCATCGCGAACCACCCTGTCCGCCCATGCCTGGTCAGCTGCCCACACCACCCTACACCTGTACCGCCCCATGTACCCACACGAATTCAGTCAACCGAGGACACCCCCACGTCCCCACCCGAGCCGACCTGCTATGTCACCCCCACATGAGCCCCGCCAGGATGCCCTACTCAGTTGCCTCACGGCCCTATCCTTGTCATCGGCTGGAGATGGCAAGCCAGCTCAGCCTAGAACCATGCGAGCTACAGCAACAGCCGCAACCCCTGCCGCCGCTGGTGGCCACTGCCTGTGAGCAGCAGCAGTGTGAGTCCCTGGCCACGCCGTTCTGTCCACGATGACGTATCGAAGGTCCGCCCTCTTTCCCTTACCTGGGTTGATTTCTTGTTCATTTAGTATGCTTATCTTCTGCTATGTGCTTGTGAGCCAATTATTTATTTGAGTTTAGTTAGTAGAATCGTCGTTAGATGCGAGCAAGTGAACCCTTTTCTTGTGTAAAGTAAGGACGGGTCTCTCTCTAGGGTTTTCTAGAGAGAGAGGCTCAACGGTTTCCCTCTTGTTGCAGCGGCCATGGTTTCCCATGGGTGGGGGCTACCCCCCCCCCCCCTCTTGGCCTTCAAACGCCCCTCCCCACCCCTCAGTTCTCTCTCGGTCTGCTCTTGGGATCTCTGTGGCTTGTCTGCAGCACTGCTCATCGTCGTCTGTGGAGATCCTCGCCAGATCTGGAGCGCTGCCATTCTCAATGCTAGATCATGCTCAGGGCGCTCATGGGGCCTCAGCAGTTCATCTGTTGTCCCCTTCCATGTCTTCTGTGCAGATCCCTACCGGATCTGATGAGCCGCAGGTCGATGATGCCCCCACTACAACATGCTCAGATCTGGCACTGCCGCCTGCTACAGGTCTTGCTGTTTGATCTTATAGATCTCAACCGTGAAGAGCTATGCCTGTGCCATCTTAGAAGCTAACCTCTTCCCCGCCATTGATCTCTCCGTGCATCCACAGGGCCTTCACTGATCGGGGAGAGCCGACAGTCTTCTTCTGTGATGAGGAGATTACCATCGCCTTAAAGCCCTTCCAGTTTTCAGTGGTGGCCAAAACCCTTTACGGATGGCCTCCCTACCTAGAGATCAAGGCCATGCTGGTGCAGTGGCTTGGTCTATGCAGGGACTTCGTCAAGGCCACATTGGATAACCGACATCTTCTGATCCAGTGTACAGGTGAAGAAGACTACCTCAAACTCCTCTGGGAATAGCTCTTGGTTAAAGGGTATGCCTTCAAGTTCTTCAAGTGGATGGAGACACTGACTGCGGCCGGGAGCCTCCCGTCATCCCCCTCTGGGTGGAGTTTTCTTCCCTGAAGCTGCACCTGTTCCACAAGGCATGCGTCAAGTCCATTGCCGGTAACGTTGGAATGGTGCTTCAGATCGCCTTGCACAATCCAAATCACTAATGCTACCTCAGTCTATGCGTGCGTCAAGTTGAACCTCCTCCCTCAGCCTGACCGGACCCGGATCGGAACGGGATCCACAGGGTACTGGCACGCTGTGCTACAGTTCCTGCTCCCTTGTCGGACATGAAGCCTCTTCCTGCCATCAGACTGCTAAGGGAAAGCCCACTCTATCTCAGACCCCTCAAGAGCATGATGCTCAAACAAAGCAAGTTGCCCCACTACCCCTACAATAGGCACAGAAGGTGCCCTAGCGCCCCTCTGTGAAACCGGCCCCCCACCTCAACCAAGCCCCCGCCAACAACGATGGGTTTCCAAGAACTCTATTCCAGAGCCATCACTGCTTTCCAACTCGTTTGCAGCCCTCCAAGCAGTTGGCGATCCATCAGGTGATGCTCTGGCAACCGCTGGTGTGCCCGCTATCTCCCCTTCAGATCCGTCGTCTTCTGTAGCAGCGCCGGAATGCCATCGTCGTCCTGACAAGGACCGCTACACTACACTGCCTTCTGGGAACTATCCAGTGACCATCATGCCTTCAACTGCAGGACCAAGCCGCCCTGCTTCCCTTGCAGGGGATACCAACACCACGCCGCCGATGGATTCGCTCACAGGCACGGGAAGGGCAGACGTGTTACTGTTGTCATCCCCCTGCTGCCTGTCGCCATCTCAACAACCTCCGGCTATCTCAACAGTGACCGCCAGTAACATTTTCTGCCCCTTGGACCCTGCTACATTTGCTTTGTTCACTCTTCATACAGGTTCAGCGTGCCCTAACTCGCCGTCGCAGGAGAAGACAGTGCAAGACATCCCGATCCCAGTCCTCGTCTCAGTGCTTGCCACAGCACACGACTCTCTTGGGCCTATCTCAGCTGCTGCACTGGCCGGACAGGCCCTTCCGGCCTCTATTATTGCCCCAGTAGCTGCTAGCCTGGCCCATTCACTTGCGCACACCCTGAAGTAGGCCCCTAGGTCCATTGTTTCTCTCTGCCCTGTTATGCATGCCCACGGCGGACCCACTACTACCCCTGGTGAAACGATGACCCCTCAACTCCTGCTTCTAGGTGGTCCGGCTCCAGAATCATCTACAATCTCCACCGAAGCTGGCACACAGCCCACCCCCCGGCATGGGCCCTTGTTTGCTAGGAGTCCAATCGCCTGTGGCAATGTCAACCAAGCTAATGCTACTAGAGTGGGACACACCCTCGCCGATGCCACAGTTATCCTCTTCCCCATACTCCTATTAGCATTGATATAAATTTGGACATGGACAGGTCCCTAGAAGCTCTCAACCTAGATCCCAAGTCCCTTTAAAGCTTCCGGGATCCGGAAAGCTATGTTGGATATTAGAAGGTTTCAGCAGACTTTTATTCGGGAAGATCAACAGGCTGGAGAACGAGGCATCTTGGGGGGGGGGGGGGGGGGGATGAGAGGGGGGAACGGGGGCTGCTAGAGGGAGGCGCCTAGCATCTGGGGGCTGGGGGGAGAGGGGGAAACAGGGGCCTTTGAGCATTTTGGGGGCGGGAGATAGAGAGGGGGGGAGGGAGAACGAGGGGGGACGGGGGCTGCCAAAGGTGGGCGCCGGGAGTCTGGGGAGAGAGAGAGAGAGAGGTAGGGAGGGTAAAACGGGAAGGAAAAAATTAACGGGAGTGGGGGATGGAATATTCCCGAAATGGGATGGTATATTTCATTTTTCGGACAGATGTTAACCCGAGGGTCCTTTTACTAAGGGTTTGAAGATTTTGGGGGCTTTTAGCTAAATAGGTGGATTAGGGGGCCTTTCCTAATATCAACTTTTTTAGTGGCTAAAAAAGACCTTATTTCTAATGATGCTTTTGCTGCAGTGATTGATTTCTTTAATTGATGGGCTCTTCCCAAATCTTACACTTCCACTCACTTGGTGCTAATTCCTAAGAGTGACTCCCCTACCTCCTTAAAAGACTTTAGGCCTATTAGCCTTTGCAATTTCAGCCACAAAATCATATCTCTTATCATCTGAAAAAAGTTATCTGTGTTATAACCGTCCCTTATATCACCTCTACAAAGGGATTTTGTGAAGGGACCGGACATGATCGACAATATTTGCCTTGCACAAGAGTTAGTTCATAATAGTTCATAATCTCACTAAAAAAGTCGGGGCAGAATATCATCTTAAACCTAGATATGATGAAGGCATATGACCGACTAGAATGGTCATATTTGTTTGATGGACTTCATAAATTTGGGTTCTCTGCTCTATTGATTGATCTCATCAAGAACTTGTTTACAAATTGTTAATTTTCAGTGATCTTTAATGGTCAACTTGGTGGTTTCCTCCCCTCTCCTAGGGGTTTGAAGAGATCCTCTGGCACCCAGTGTCTTTATTCTGGCTGAAGCAGCATTTATCAGGGGACTTCAACACTTGGCTCAAACAATCGCTATTACTCCTTAGTCCACTTTTAAACATGGGCCTATCATATCACATTTGCTATTTGCTGATGATACCATCATCTTTACAAATGGATCTCAAGCTTCTCTTCGCAGGTTGTTGGACTTTCTCAATATCTATGAACGATGCTCAGGACGAAAAATCAATACCAATAAGAGCACTTTTTATATATCTCTCCTGCTCCAGTGCAAAGAATTAATCAAATTTCAACAAGAACTTCCATGTCTAAGCAGGGACATGGAAAAAAGAACTGCACAACAAGAACTTCCATTTGGGTCACAGGGACACAAATCCTAACCCATCATTCCACCCTATCATACATCACACTCAATTTCATACATTTTTCCATTATCTTTATCCAAGTTTTCTTTTAGCCTTCAACTTCCCATTTTTTGGAATCCACACAAAAAATGGTGGCATTCCCTTTTAGTTGGCAGCCCTCTGTCTTCTTTGGACATGTCTGCATAATCTTAGACAGTTTTCTTTGGCTCTCCACTCACTACGACCCTATAATCCCTTTGACGGTAATTCAACATACATTCTTTTCTGGCCGTCCCACACCCACTTTAGCTTCCTCATTGCAGTTATGCTCATTTTATGGGCAAGTCATTCTTGGTAGATCAACACTTTGCCCCATGAAACAAAGTAATGATTGTTGTTTTATAGAGAACCTTCCCATCAATCTAATAGGAATATGATGGTTGTGAACCTGCCTATTAGTACATGGCATTTAACTTTTCGTCATCCATTATCTATCCCATACCCAGACAAAGGAGGATTGGCATCCAAAATGCCATCCACTTGTAAAACTTTAT
Source organism: Amorphophallus konjac (assembly GCA_022559845.1). Taxonomy (NCBI): domain Eukaryota; kingdom Viridiplantae; phylum Streptophyta; class Magnoliopsida; order Alismatales; family Araceae; genus Amorphophallus; species Amorphophallus konjac. The sequence continues at coordinate 529,552,969 of CM040121.1, forward strand.
TATTCACTCACATGGACCATAAACTGTCTTAACAAACATTGAATCACACCAAAAACTAAAGTTACCTTCAACCATTGCCATGCAGTTTCCCGGCCTTCCCTGCTTACTCCAGCAAGTCCATAAACTGCATCCTGACTCCGGACCTAAAAAGATATGGCATATAATAAAGATAACAGAAAAATAACAGGAAAAGTAGCTCACCACAAAGGGAAACGTAAGCCAATAGGAAACTGTCATACCTCAGAAGACAACAAAAAATTCAAGACCTCAAGGACCATGTCAGGATCAGGAGTAGATGCCAAAGAACCTATGAATGAATGTAAAACATTTATAAAGAAACATGAAAACAAGTACTTTTTTTGCCACTGAACTGTCAAACAAAAACTAAGTATGCAACATACTTAGGACACGGCCTTTTTCCTGGCTTAAATCAGTCTCTCTGTAAACTCTTAGAAGAGATTCATAGCCTGATTTGTCTGACGTGCTGACAGTCTGCATTACAGCAACATATGCCGCCTGCAAAAATATAACACATGATAGACAAGAAAATTTTATCCCTTACTTTATTCTGTTTTTTTTTCCTTTTGTTGGGGGGTTGGTGGGTGTTCTCAGTTTCATGGGCTAGTGATGACGCACAGTTATACCTTTCTTGTATCAGGAGGGAGAAGTGATGTGTTCCGGTCATTAAGAAATGCAGCAAATCGTTTCAAGGCCTCCTCTTTCGTCAAATCATGTCCAAATACTGCAAGGGCAGTCAAGAGCTCCCCCCGTAACATTGCATCTAGGTGACTCTCACCATCCTTGGGGTCCCAACCCAGTCTCCTGCATTAAAAGGGAAATAGAAAGAATCACGGGACCAGATAGAAAAGTAATTTAACTATATTGCCTATGAAAGTACATAACAAAAATTTAGCATATTTATTAAAATCCTTCATCTGTTCATTGCAATGTACCTTTAAAAATGAAAGAAACAACAATGTATACGAGTATTTAATTTTTATATGAACATCATATGAGAAGTAACTTGTACAATATGTGATCATAGAGGCAACCACCACAGACAGAGGAAAAAAAATAAGATGAATGATTCAAGTAATAAAAGCCTTACTCTGCAGAAAAGTGGAACAGATTGATGAAAAAGTGTTTTATATCATCGAGTAGTTCAGGTGTGGCATCAGCTGCAATCCTTGCAACCTTATAACTTATCTGTCGAAGGGGAAAATTTATGCTTGATAATGCAATACTTTAATAACAAGTCAAAGGGTGAAGTCAAAGCATACAGTGATCAAGTGTGACAACACGGTATACTCAAGTTCCTCCTTGTAGGAATCCACCAATGAAAGTAAGGATGATAATGTCTGCTTGCATGCCATACATAGGGCATAAGAATCATCCAAAACTCCTACATTAGAAATGCAGAAAAACACCAGTTATGCACCCTTCTTTTTGTAAATTTTCATTTACACTTACGAAAAAGGAAAGGAAGAACCACCGACTAAGTCAAATTACGGAGCAAAACTAATACTTGAAGGTGCTTTCAACAGTGGTCATTTACCGAATCTATCCATTGCAGACAACTGTTTCGCCACTATAGCAGATCGAAGTCGAGCTGCAAGCACGTCATCATAATTAACCCTATAAAAACCTGTCTGATCAACATTAAGCTTGATCCAACTATTTCCTATTCCTTCTGGATTTTCTTTTCCCAACAAACTAGCTCCAACATCCATGATATGTAGATTTTCAACATTTGTCTTTAACAGAAAGTTCTTCCGAGCATCATATGAACCACAACATAGCGTTATGGGAACTATCCACTGCCCATCACCAGAGGATCCACTTGACAAAAATTGTGACTGGAAAAAAGAACACCACCATCAGATGGCAGTCTTGAAACCAAAAACCAAAAAGTTGGTGAAACATTAAAGACTCGGTTAAGAAAAAAAATCAAATGACCGAAATAAATGAACATCTGCATGATCATTATGTTTAGCAAGTTGGATGAAATTTCGTGAAGATTGGCCATTGTATTGCATTCATGTTCACAGCCAATAAAGAGTTAGGGACATGGGCAAATTGGTTTTACACAATGAAAATACATGAAAACATCAGGAGATAAACCAAAGATGTACTATAAATGACTCAGTGTGAAAATTAATTCAATCTTAAACTCATCTTTCCGTCAGAATTTTTTGCATACAAGCATACTTGCCAACTTATACTCATTCAAAATGAAAGTGCAATGACAATCAAGTCTGACATACAATCCAGACCTGACAAAATATTGGCTTGGCCTGGGTTTTGGGATGAGATTGCATCACCATCCTTCTCACCAACTCACCTTCTGGCTCCAGGTGAGCGAGGCCCACCAGAAAGGAGCTCAGCTACCCCAATCAGGTGAAGCCAATGAGTTTGAGGGTTGAGACTTTTTGGGGAGGTAATCCCATCCTTAAAGCCCACCATCATCCCAACCAATTTCCAGCGCTACATCGAATTCTGTAATGAAAGCTTTTCCATGAACTAGAGGATGTTCAGTATAGATCATAGTTTCTCTTCAATTTCTTTTATGAACACAAGCACAAATTCCTCCTTTTACTAACCGGCAAGTCATAATTTTTAGTCTTTTAAAAGTCTCTTCAGTACCAAAACCATATGGGTCACAAACTTTTTCACTGACATAAAGCAATGAAAGAAGAAAAATATAGACTATGCTTAAAAAGTTTGACATGAAACATTAAGCACTACATATCCTGCCAAAATGCCGATGGAAAGTGGAATGTTAATAGGGAAGAGATGAACCTGCTCAAACTCCAGATGGTCATCTGAAATTTTTACACTGATAACAGGATACCCTTTTTGCTTTGTCCATGAGTTCATTAGTGCCTTAACTGGCTCACCAGATTCCTCCTCGAGAACAGCCCATAGGTCTTCTGTCTTGGCATTGGAGCAAGCATACCTTTTTATGTATGAAGCCAGAGACCTCTAATCAAAAGAAATAGGATTCACAAGTTAAATGTCTCAACAATAATCAAGAAAGCAGTATAGAAACTAGAAAAACAAGGGGAAAAAAACCACTGGAAATGCAATATAAAAATGTCAAATTTGCACAGTAATTTGCCTCCCTCATATTAAGTTATTTTTCAAGAAAAGTGTAGAGTGTACCACCAATTTTATATAAAAATAAAGAAAGGTACAATGGAGATGAGGAGAGGTCCCTCAACCTCAAGCATTACATCTGGACGTAAGAGATCTACTCCGATCTGATTATATTCGTCCAAACACCTGACGATAAGTGAAGTACAATTCTAGGCCACTCATAAATGAAATACAGAGCTTTGCAAGAAATGTTTTCAACGTAAATTGTACTTCCCAGAAAGATGTTGTCATTTCTTTGCCACCAAATACTCCAGCAGATGGTGCGAGGAATCAGTCTAAGCAAACGTCTACAAATCTAGCCTTCAAAATTTTGAAATGTTCCCACATTTGCTGAACCGGGAGATGGAGCAGTAAAATGGAAATGTCTGCCGGGCTTCTTTACTGATCAGACAGGTCAGCATCGAGCAGTCCACATCCTCCTCATGAGTGCCACAAAGAGAGGAAAGCACATCACAATCTGGTCTCCATTTTCTCCTCTATATCTTGCTGACCTGGAAACCTACACCGGTGCACGTATGAGGCTGTTTAAATAGCCCGTCATGGTTCATTCTATGGGTTTGGTTGGATCAGACGATGTAGGTTCAGGTGCGAGACCTTTCCCCACTAACCGCAGTCAATGTTGATTTATATCGACATAACGTCCGAACACCCTTTGATTAATTGTCAAAGAAAGTCCTAGAGTCCCTAACATAGTTTTAATGTCATGGGCATACTTGCTTGCCTAGCTCACAATGAACCCTCCCATACAGCAACAACTATTGAAGGAATTAGGGTTTTAGCAAAAGCCGTTTTTAGTTTGGCGAAACCCTATCATTCAATGGCACAAGTGTGATTTACAGGAGGCTGGAGACATATTGGGGTGTCCTGGTGGTTTCTAGATCCCAGAGTATTTTGGTAATTATGTGGGTTCTAGGGATATTGTGGTAATTTGGAGCCAAGCCAAGGGCATTGTGCAGTTTCTGGACTGGGTGAGTGGTTGGGCACTCTCTCTATCTTCCAGGGGCACTCGGGTAATTTCTGAAAAGTTTGGAGGTTGTTTGGCCATTTTTTGGACTCCATGGGTATTTTGATAATTTCCTCTCCAGAGACCAAGGGTGAGGGTTTAATGACACCTGAGTACGAACGTAACTAGGTAATACCTACGGGCGTGAGAACAAGTTTGTAGCTGGAAAAGGGTGCACACATAATCATCCCTAGCAAGGTAGGGGCGTATACACAATTTTGATGACAGCCAAGATCTATATGCAATCACACAAATGTACACAAATATAATTGATGTATTGACAAATCGTGTGAATAGAAGGGGGTTGTCGGCAGATTGTCGATTGTATAGTGGATCTCCGCACAAACGTAGGATGTAGGGGCATAGCCACAATTTGATAATTTTACAAGGTATAACTGCAATTACAAGACTTATTCAACTCTCTCGAGATGTCCTCCAGCTACTTGTCGGTGAAGGATGTATAGGAGGTGAACACCTTGACAGTGTCGTTGGTCACCTGAACCACCCACCTCTTCCTAGGCGGTTGTCTTCCAGACTTGGGCGCCATCCTTAGGCTGTCAAAAACAGACACTCGGGTCGTAAAAGCTTGTGTAGAATAGGCCTCCTCCGTATGCGTTGAACTGGCACACGGGGAGGTTGGACAAATTTGCTTGTAGACTCCCCGATGTTTTTGCCCTTGCGGGCGTTGAGTTTGAGACATCGGAGAGGTCGGGAACTCCTCTTGATGGCGAGCTGTCGGACCGTGCACCTACTATAGCTCCGACATGCGGAAGGGTCTTCTGACCTCGCTCGCTTGATGGCTTGGGCCTCCTCCTTAGTGACCCAGATCTTCTTGATGCGAAGCTGGCGCTCCTCTGTTGCGTTGCCCCCTGACTTCGATTGGGGAGCCGTCGATTTGGGCCGACGCCGTTGATCCCAAGTTGTGACTGGTGGGCCGGATGCCTTCAATTTTGCCTTGTCTTCCCGGGCTTGCCGAAGAAGCTCGAAGCGGTTGGAGATTATATAGTTGGGACATGGCAGTCCCGAGGGATGGTCGGCTCGCCTCCATCGAGTAGGATGCAAATGTTTATGACAATGATGGTCTTGCCGGAGAGGGAAGTTGCCGCTACAGGCTTGGTGCCCTTGCGGCTGTGGCGTTGTCCCCGTTGAGCAGGAGCATCGTCAGAAGTGGCCGCCGCGGACTCGGTGCCATTGCAACGATGGCATTGCCCCCGTTGAGCAGAAGCAGTGCCTCGAAGTGTGGTTGCTGCGGGCTTGGTGCTGTTGCGGCGGCGGCGTTGCCCCCGTTGAGCAGGAACAGCACTGGCAGTAACTTGACTGACCAAGAAGACTCGGTCAACAGTTGGGGCCAAGGGCCAGGAGCCCTCAACGGTTGCAGCAGCAAGCGTGGCTGGGTTGGCCTCAGCCACGAGGATGACGCCCAAGAAAAAGGGCGAACCGACGATTGGCGAAAAGTCGCCGAAAATGATCGAAGTCGCTAGGTATCCAAACCTGGCATGGTTGGCAACGACCTGTGGTCCGTTGGTCACAACGGCCATTGTTGATTGTTGTTGCTGGTGATGCTATTGCTTGGCGCGAGCGAAAGAAGTGTGCAGATGCACAAGTGCGCACGCAAGTGAGTGAACAAACACCCTCATCTTCCCGCCCTATAAGAGGAAGAGGGACAATCAGAACCTTGAAAAATGTTTAGAACTTCTTTGACAAGAAGAAGAAAGGCGGGGAAGGTCCCACCGGACGTGCTAGTCTGTTGGTCACAGAATTTTTTTCTTTAATATTATTTTGTCTCATGTAATGAGAGATGGGTATAGACTTCTCGACCTTCTCAGAGAAAAGAGAAACCTACACCGGCGCATGTAGGTTCAGCCATGGGACCTTTCCCCACTGACCGCAGTCAATGTTGATTTACATCGGCATAACGTCCGAACACCTTTGATTGATTGTCAAAGAAAACATTAGAGTCTCTTACATAGGTTCTAATGTCAAGGGCATACTTGCTTACGTGGCTCACAATGAACCCTCCCCTATAGCAACAACTATTGAAAAAATTAGGATTTTAACAAAGGTTGCGTTTAGTTTGGCGAAACCCTACGATTTAATGGCACAAGTGTGATTTACAGTTGGCCAGAGACATATTGGGGTGCCTTGGTGGTTTCTGGATCCCAGGGATATTTTGATAATTTTGTGAGTTCTACGGGTATTATGGTAATTTGGAGTCGGGCCCGAGACATTGTGTAACTTTTGGGCTAGGTGAGTGGTTGGGCACTCTCTGTCTTCCAGGGGCACTCGGGCAATTACTCGAAAGTTTGGAGGTTGTTTGGCCATTTTTTGGACTCCAGGGGTATTTTGATAATCTCCTCTCTGGAGGTCAGGGACGAAGGTTTAGTGACACCCCGGTACGAACGTGGCTAGGTAATACCTACGGGCGTGAGAACAAGTTCGTGGCTGGAAAAGGGTGCACACATAATCATCCCTAGCAAGGTAGGGGCGTATACACAATTTTGTTGACAACCAAGATCTGTATGTAATCACACAAATGTACACGAATATAGTTGATGTATTGATGATTCGTGTGAATACAAGAGGGTTGTCAACAAATTGTCAACTGTACAGTGGATCTCCGCACAAACGCGAGATGTAGGGCATATCCACAATTTGGTAAATTGGTAGGGTATAATTGCAATTATAGGACTTATGGGGGTTTTCTTGCGACCTTGGGAAGGGCATTTTTATAATTCTCCATTAGTTCGAGAGATTACATTACTCTACCACCCAAAGGCATAGAAAACAACCATTGAGAGCCGCTGGGGACATAAATGCAAGACTCGAGGTATTTATTACTTTTTAATACCCATGAGCGGGTCGTACAAAAGAACACATAGCCGTTGGGGGCATAAATATAAGACCCAAGGGTATTTATATATTCATACCCCAGAATGGGCCGAACAAAGAACAAGTGTCATCCGGGTGTCCTCTGTCTCTTCTCCTCGTTCATGGTGTATCGTATATGTCCTTCTAAACCCATGGGGTATACATAAAAAGTGTTGGACCCATTGTTGAACCCCAAAAGGTTCATAATTTTTTGGTAATTACATAGAAATTAAGAAAGTCGGTCGTCGCATATGAAATTACGGATGCTTATCGGCATTATGGGCACTAGAAGGTGAGCACTTGCTTAGGCTCACCATTGGCTTAGAAGGTGACCAGAACTCCCCGTGGACACTAGAAGGTGGTGACCAAACCTCCTCTTTTATTTCATAAATAGAAGAAGGGTGAGAATCACCATTGGCTTGGAAGGTGACCAGAACTCCCCGTGGGCACTAGAAGGTGGTGACCACACCCCTCTTCTAGACAAGTGGACTCCACCGGGGGAACTCCCCCACCAATACACACACATGCACCCACCGGCAGGGAGGCCCCCTCCGGACCTGTCGTCGGGGGAGAACCCCCCCCCTGCTGCAACTAGGGGCATAGATGGCAGTATCGGCTGAAACCGAAACGAGCCTACTCACTGTAGCAAGTCCGATACAAAAAAAAGATTATTTTAATAGTTTCGGGTCGAAATCGGACCTGCTCACTACAATTTTTACCTTTTCTGACTGTTTTGAACCGGTTTCGGCCGAAACCGATACGTTTCGATCTTGACCGAAACCGGTACTGCCATCCTTGACCGGGGGAGAACCCCCCCTGCTGCTGCCACCGGGGGAGGCCCCCCCGGACCGGTCTACTCCCACCAGGGGGGAAGCCCCCCGGCCTGTTGCCTGCTCCCAACGAGGGGAGAAGCCCCCCTGGGGGAGGGGCCCCCCGGCTTGCTGCACCTGTCACCGAGGGAGAAGCCCCCCGGCCTGTTGCACCTGCCATCAGGGGGGAGGCCCCCCTGTCTGTTGCCTGCTGCACCTGCCACCGAGGGAGGAAGAATCGGAAGACGAAGAGGCGGGAGAGAGGAAAAGGCAGGGGGTTACGTCCTCCAAGCTCCGGGGGATCTCCCCCTTGGCCTCCTCCACCTCCTATAAAACCCAAGCCCGAGCTGGAGAGAAGACAAGAATAACTCCGAAAGAGAAGAAAAAAAGGGAAGATGGCGCAAGAACTTGGAGGAACTACGTAGGAGCACTTGGAAACTTTCAACTCCAAGATATTTTGTTATCTCCTAAAACTCTTGGTGGCTTAAAGATTTCAAGAAATTTGGTTGCTTAAGATATAATCTTTTGATCATCAAAGTTGATGGAATGAAGATGGAACCATACAAGTTTTATAAATAAGCGAAGTCCATGAAGAAACTTGGGAAATTATGAAAAATATCTTCTGCTATCCAGAAAATTACAGAAATGTCCCCGATGACGGAAAAATTGCAGAAATGTCCCCGATAGCGGAAAAATTACATAAATGTCTCCGATAGCGGAAAAATTGCAGAAATGATAGGAAAATTATAGAAATGTCCCCGATAGCGAGAAAATTGCAGAAATGTCCCCAATGACGAAAAATTTACAGAAATGCCCCCGGTAGCGGGAAAATTGCTGAATGTCCCCATTGACGGAAAAATTACATAAATACCCCCGATGACGAAAAAAATGTAGAAATATCTCCGATGACGGGAAAACTACATAAATGTCCCCGATAGTGGGAAAATTGCAGAAATACCCTGATGACGGAAAAATTACAGAAATACCCTCGATAGTGGAAAAATTGCAGAAATGCCTCACGATAGTTGGAAAACTGCAGAAATCTCCCCGATGAAAGAAAACTTATAGAAACACCCCTGATTGTGGGAAAATTACAGAAATACCTCCATTTGTGGGGCCTCAAAATTATCAAAATACCCTCTTTTTGGTTTACGCCGTTTGCACGACTCGGTGGAGCGGGACCACGCCCCTTCCTTCAAGCGGTGTGCGCTCTCCTGAGTTTGGCTTATGGCTAACCATCCAAATCCATATATCTTTTCATGGAGCCCTGAGAAATTCAGAAATTAAGACAAGGAATACCCAAAAAGTCGAATGACGAGGTTATTTCCAAGAAGTCAAGAAATAAAGACGAGGAATAACCAGGAGGTCCAATGACATGGCTATTCCCGAGAAGTCAAGAAATGAAGTCAAGAACGCCGAGGAAGTCAAACGACGGGGCGATCTCCAAGAAGTCAAGAAATGTCAAATATGTTCCGAAAAGTCAAAAGTAATGGGAATGCCCAAGAAGTCAGGAAGTGACAAGGCTATTTCCGAAAAAGGGTGAAAATACCCAGAAAGAGTCAGAAATTCCAATAACATCTCAATGTTTGGGAAAGTTGCAGAAATATCCTGATGGAGGAAAATTACAAATATATCATGCCTCAGGTAGAAATGTTCTTAATGGGCACCAAGCCGACTTAAGGGTTCGATCACAATCAAAAGAGTGATCATGGCCGTGAAGTAACTCCGATGGACCAACAGTGATCATCTTGGCGATCCACCGGTCCTTGTGATGAAATTCAAATTCAACCGTCCAATCATGGGACAAAAGTAAATTCAATGACCCGATCAGGACGAAAGTAAATTCAAATGTCCAAATGCAGACGAAAGCAAATTCAAAGGCTCTGATTGCAACCTAATGTAATCTTGAAGACCCAATTACACAATCGAGACCATATGTAAAGGTCTTGAAAGACCAATTGTAATTCAAATTACATGTGTTCAAGGAAATAAAGTCGTCAAATTTCTTCGCAAGAATATGTACCCGTCATGGACGATCATCAAGATCATTAATGTCACAACAGATAGAGGCAAAAAGCGTTCTTTGGCAATTAATCAAAGGTGTTTGGACTCGTCCGATGTAAATTAACACCGACTCCGGTCGGTGGGGAAAAATCTTGTACACGAACCCTAAATCGTCTGATAAATCCAAAAGTGCGGAATTAACAAATGTGTCCAAATATATGCATATCCATCCAGTGAAATTGGATGCCCGAAAAAATTCCGCGTGTAAACACCCACCTTGACAAGATGGGTTGGTTTTAGACCCCACCCTGACAAGGTAGGTTGATTTTGAACCCCACCTTGACAAGGTGGGTTTTTTTCCACTTCTCTCTTCTTCTTCTTTTGTCGAGAAGGGAAAAAAGGCCCACCGGGGTCAAATGGGAACTAACGGGGTCGAATGACCCCGGGTGGGCACCATCGAGGTCAAATGACCCCGCGGGGGTCCATTTGACCCTGGGCGGCACCCACCGGGGTCAACCGGCCCTGCGGGAGCCCGGTTGACCCTAGACGGGGCCCGTCGGGGTCTGTCCGCAACTCTGTTTGACCCCGGGCACGCCCTAAAAGGGGTCCATCCCTCTTAAAACCCTGCTCCATCCCCCTTTTTGCCTTTTTGCTGTAGTCGGGATGCGTGGAGATGAGAAAAGGGGTTGCCTTCTTATTCGTTTGTCGCCTTCTTTGCGCCGTCGGCCAAAGGCAGGTGCTTGCATCCATATGGACCGCGTGATACACGCATTTTGGTCTCTCCATAGGTGCGTGAATAAACCCCCGATGTGCTTCCTTGCTGCGACTTTGCTTCTTTTTTTTTTTTGATCTCGGACGTCTGACGGGGGTTCCCAAAATCCGAGAGCTTGCACGGAACCACAAGACACTTGGTTTTAAGCCGTTTAGCAGTCGTTGTGGATTTTGTTTGGGCTTCAATCACCTCGGTTGCTGCAAGAGATTTGTAATTTGGGATGGGGTTGGGCCTGTGGATCCCAACATGTCTCAAGTAAGTCGAGAAAAATAAAGGGTGCAACAACCGCTTAACACGAAAACAATCCTGCATTTTCACCATGAGAATGTTTATAAAACCTTTGAAGGTCCGGTGCCCTAACTCATTAGGAGGCAGTCTTTCTCAAATTACATTTTAACTCTTTACTCTCTTCTTTCAGAAGAGACAATAATCCCATTTCTAGCGGCCAGCAAGCTCACTGTATATGTACGACGTGATGGTGGAATGGATGATTCCTGTCCACACGGGCTAGCAGCAGCTGTCAGGAGCACTACAGGACTAGGGACTTGTCTCTGGCTGCAATGTTTGAATCAGTCGGCTTTGGCAGGAAGATATTGCAGCAGGTCCATCCCTCCATGCTAATTGGCAGCAGCACAAAACTGGGGGATTATCATAAGACTAGCAAGAAATGTCAAGAATCCAGAAAAAAAAGATCATTAAGCGGTTGGAAACTTGGATAACCTTACATTAGACAACAGTGTTTTAGTAGATACAATGTTTTCTTGAGTAAAAACATCAAAATGTGCACAAATATTTGCCGTAAGAAACTCAAGTATGAGTTCATGATTTTCATTTTCCACTCTTTTTGGACAAAGACAAGTCAAATGTGAGTATTATGAAGCAAGTGCCCTTGAAGCATCTCTTCCCCGTAAAAGAGAGATCATTTAGACCTTTTCAGAAGATGAGGTTCATAGTTGTCAAGGCGGGCGCCTAGGCGTCGCCTAGGCACCCAGGCGCTCTTGAAAGGGCAAGGCGCTGCAGTGCCTTATTCACACTGGAAAAGGCGACCTAGGCGGTCGCCTAGGCGCCAAGGCGGGGCCAACCTTGACCTGTCCGAACCGGATCCGACCTTGTTATGTACATTTAACTCTTTCTTTTTTATAATTTTCTTGATGTTATTATATTCTTTTGTAATTTTTCTAAACTTTTTACATTTTTTTGAATCTTTTGCATTTACTTCTATAATTTTTTGTAATTTGTTGATACAACTTAGTTTTCTATAATTGTCACATAATTTAATTACAATAATGTCTTCTTGTAATTTATTTTTTTATATTTTCACATTTTTTATTCTTGATTTATATATTGGAGGATATATATTTTTGATTTTTTAATTAGTGGCCGAAGTGTCGCCTAGGCGACGCCTAAGCGAACGCCTTGTCGCCTAAGCGCTTAGGGACCCCGTGAACGCCTTGGGTCGCCTTGTCGCCTTGACAACTATATGAGGTTATATGAAATTTCTTATCAAGTCTTATTTTGTCAATGCAGATTCAAATTTTTTTTGAAAGTGGATGGTACCACTGTTGTATTAAACCAAAAGAAGAATGTACAAGTGTAGACAATGTGCCTATAAAAATCCTTATATAGCCAAAAAAAATACCCACACCAAGAAGGTGTGCCCCCGCAACTAACCCTCCAGGAAAGGCAAAATATAGGAGCTGTTAGGGTTTACATTACGCAAAACTCTCACCCATTCTTTCACTCTCTCACAAATAAAGGAGACAAGGCCTTCCGTCTCTCTGGCTTGCCTTCTAAAAATTATATTGTTCTCAACTATTTAGTCTGGTCAATCAGATTGGATTATTGGATTCTCTCGCATCCTCCCCACCATGCAATATGCATGCACTATGAGAATTCTGATTTCTCCTCAACCACACACACACACACACACACACACACACACACACACACACAAAGGACTAAGCAGTACACTGTACTGACTGCATTATGACAAATGATATACATTAACACACAAAAAGAAACCTCTTTTATAAACCAGAATTTGGGACACTAAGGCCCTCTTTGATATAGGAATAAGTCCAGTTAGGATGAACTATCCGGGGTAGAATGAGTTATTCTTGTTTGGTTCATGTTTCTTAACCGGGGTCGGATAGGGATTAGGGTGGGTTTTGCCACTCCATGGGGAGGGGGAGAATAACTTAACCGGGGTCAGTTAATGGGTGGGGGCGGATATGCCAACCGGGGTGGCGTACCCGCCCCACTCCATTCCTAAATCAAACTGGGCCTAAAAGATTGAGATGGTTTTAAAATCCAGTATTGAGGTGTCCGGTAAGATGGTATAGAACATGGCAAGCATGTGGTGGATATTCCTCCATGCTACTTTTGGGTTTCATAAATGGAGATTGTAAGGTGCCACAGGTATCAAAAGATCATCCATATCAGGTGAAATGCCACAGAAGTGCCCAGAAGCTAGAATAAAAAGAAATGCCCTAACAGTTGGATCAGACAAAACATGGAAGAGAAACAAATTTAATGGAACTGTGGCGGACCAGAAATGTACAACAGGATTCCTTTACAGAAGAATGAATGAAAGAAAGTGACATCTTCAAACAGAAATGTTGTAACACAGAGATCTGTCTTATGCACTACTAGCCAACAAAGAACATAATCTTATGAATAATGAGAAAAGACTGAAACAAACTAACAATGAGGAATTAATAATTAAGAGAACTTGAACAGTATATTGAGTAAGTTTAGATGAGATATATTGGTGGATTAGTCTCTATTAGATTGTTTTTGAATCAAGTCATCTTTGTTTTGTTGAATCCATGTATGTTCCATTGTCTTTAGGGCCTTGAAACCCTTACACGTCTGTTATATGATCAGCGGATGGGGATGTCAAAAAGTGGTCAGAATCTGAAAATTCACAAAATGGGGCAGAATTAGGGGCACCAATGAGTCAAACTGAACTGAGGTTTGGCAAGTTTGAGCATAATTAGAGCCAATATAAGGGCTTGACCTCAGCACATCTGAAAAGGTTGAGCCCAAGCCAGGCTTCAAAAACTCAAAAATAGTTTCATAATTAAAATTAAATAATAATTTATAGTGCCCACGATAATATAGCAACATGTAGAATATCTTAAAAGGAGCTGTTTAAAAATTAAAAATGAGAAAAGCATGAGCATTGGATATAATTTATTAACCCATTCCCACCTCACAGTTTCTGAGATAGGTAATGTGGGACTAGACCCACAGCTGCTGCTGCAGTCGGAGTTCCTCCACATCAGATATCAAAAGATAAAGTAGGGGCAAGGCATCTATACCTAGGATAAGCCCCTGCAGTCCCTACATGTGAGCTTTAATTATCAAGCCTATCCTAATTTGAGGTTTGAGATGCTCAACCAAAATGGGCTTAATGAGCCCCTTATTAGCTTTCATATTAATAAATAAGTTTAATCCAAGTTTAGGTATGTATGTGTGTGTGTGTTACTACAAAATTAAAATATAAAATATTTTCAGGAAGGTATGTTTGGCTAAACAAGACAAGCTTGAGTGGGCCTGTTTGACGAAACAAGATGCCTGAAAAACAGGCCAGGCTGGAATGGCTCGGCTCATTGCAAGACCCTAGGCAAAGTAACAAGGGTTCTTACCCTGTAAAGGCATCAAGTGAAGTTGACATACACATAAGTCAGGTGTCAGCTGTACACAACCTGCAATGGTTGAAATGTCTGATGTGAAGTTCAATTAGCTCTCTGGTGCTTCTACAGTTGCTCCTCATTAGGCCTATGCCAGTTACTTTGTGCCACATGGCCCACATCAATATTCACATCGTTCTTTGTTTCATCCACCATAAAAGGGAAACCAAAACCAAGAAGAACAAGGGATAAATGAAGTGAACCAAAGTATAATAATAGAATATGACAACTGCGTGACTAGAATTGCATCATAAAGCTCATATCCATAATATTGTTGGCAACAGTGAAAAAAATTGGATGAGATGGGTGATGCCAATAAATCACATGAGAAAGTCAAACTGATCTATCACAGGATTGATATCTGGATAAATATAAATGGAGAAAATAGTTTCTTGTAAAGTTTGCTTCACTTTGAATGGTTGACGCTGTAAAAAAGAAGACATGGGAAACAACACCAAATTGAGTTAATCCTGTGAACTAATCACCGAGGATTTGAAAAAAAATTGAAGTTAACTTGATCTTAGAACAATAATGCGACATTAAATGTTTCTACTAATCTGATAGAGTAAATTTTACAACGTATTGAATCTCAGTACCCATAGCCAGAAGTCGGCTTATGATGTTCTAAACAATGCTCTTTATTTAAAAAATTCAGGGAATAATCATATAGTTGAAAGGGTATACAGAAAATGTAAAAGATAGGCAAGATATAAAAACTAACCTGAAAATGTTCAGCCCCGATATAGCTTTGCAGCATTCGAATGACAGAGGCCCCCTTTCTATAGCTTATCGCATCAAAGATTTCATCGATCTCAGTGGCATGGTTTATATCAACCTGAAAGGTGTCGGACATTCTTAATAAGTATGCTGCCCAATTACTGTCACCTAAAAATATTAGAAAAGATGCACCAAAAATCATTCCGCCCTGTACCAATCATGATAATCTATGAATCAATGATATCAAACAGAAACCAGAAATATCAGGGTGATGTGACAAAGACTCTAAGGAGGGGGGGTTGCATTCTCAAATTCTTCAGGGAAATGGAGAAGCCCAGAAAAGATTTACTAAAAAAGGCGAAGAATCACAGGAAATAGAACACTGAAAAGTAGAAAATGTGCTTGCAAAATTTATAGGAAAACAATTGGGAAATAAAAAAACATTTTCGTGATGAAACATAAAACCAAATTGTGTATATATGCAAATCAATTTTAATTTATATTGCCCTTGCATTTGAGGGAACCTCTTCATTGGATGGCTTGCATCATGGGAAGTTCCAGCAGCCATGTAGACTCCCCACATGAATATGAGAGAGAGAAAGCAATATGAGCAAGAGTGGATGTGGAAATATTTCCTAGATTTTATTTCCCCATGGGGAAGGAAAGAAATAGATCCCAGGAAAATAGATAACATTCTTAGATGATGGGCAATGGTTTCCCGACTAATATTTCTCACATTCACAAAGCACATGAAAATTAGTTGAGAAAGTAAAAAACACAGAAAAATGAGAGGAAAATGCAACACCCTCCAAAATTTTGTAGTTTACATCCACCTCACAACGGATATATTAACAATTTGGAATAGCAATAAATAACCAACAGAATAGCTCAGGATGAAACAAAGTGTAATAGAAGAAAGATGAAAGAGACCTTCAGACATACAATGGAGAGCACCATTTTCTCATACTTCAAATATCTCCATGAACAGTCAAAATGTAAGTCAGAGCACAAAAAACTCTCTCATCTAATTTGGGTTTAGCATTCAGAAATCAAGTTTCTAAAAAGCCACACCCAGGCATGCCTTGCGATGTGAATCAATTCATTTCAAGCTCCAAGCCTCACATATGGAAATGACACCCCTTCCTCAATTAATTGTCTCCTTCGCAGATGGGCAAATCGCTAGAAAAGAAGAAAAAAGGCAAAGGAATGGGGACCAATGGAAAAAGAGGCAGGAAGAGAAGAAAATTTGAAGAAAGCCTCCTATAAGAAGAATTCCAGACTATAGAAAGAGAGTGATAGTCTTTTGACAAGGATAGTTTTTCTCTTAAACATACCTAAAGTAGAAGGGTAGCACAGTGGGCATATGGGCACATAAAAGCAAGAGCAATAACAATATCATCTTTCAGTCTCCTTGAAGCCACCAAGATCACCCAAAAACCCATGTAAAGATAGATTCAAATCATATTTGACAGTCTCCCTTCTTTCATGTTCAACAGCTCAAAATGAATATAATGAAGATCAGAACTGCAAACCCTTTTAATCAAGTGCAGTTTAAAAGTCAGCCAAAGGCATCTTCAGAAAGTTAGGAAGGACAATAGCCACTTCCATGCCAAACAACAAAAGAATGCACGGGTCCAAAACAAACAAATTTACTCACTGTTTTCCACAGTAGATGGTATCCAACTCATTGAATTCCCTTTTTTTTGGCATGATCTACTATGCTGGTAAGGCAGTAGTTAAGTATAAAGCCATACAGCACAAAAGCTGTATATGGCTCTACAGTACCCGAAGTCAAACTAAATATGCTTTGCTACTGGCCATTTACTCCCCGTTACTCACCATCCCCTAACAGGGTGGGAGGGGTTGTAATGGAAATTTTTCATATGTTACACTGCAGTTTTGCAAGAGGCTTGGAGGGAAAGGGACCATGGCCACCACCAGCCCCTCACCCCCCCCCCCACCTGATTCCCAGTCCTTTCCCCCTCTTCATCTTTGGACTGACTTGCAGGAAAAGAGAATTGCCACCAGTGCTTGTAGTCAGCCCTTTGAGCATGAATCTTGCCAGCCCTGTCAATCAAGTGGCCGGTCACTTTCATAAAATCCTTATCAACAAAGCAATCCACTTCGGAGATATGCGCCCTACAGTCAATGACTAGCTCAATTGAAGAGGTATGTATACACTGCAACTTGAAATGTGTGCTTTCGGAGGAGGACATAAGAATTATCAACATAGATAAATGCCAGTATGATTTATGTGGTGATACCATTTTGGCACAACTTTGGTGCTTCCCATTGGTGAATGGATCTTGTGTAGCAAAGGGGGCCACCTCATCCATCTTAAAGTTAGAGGAGGGGACATAATAAGAACAAGTTGATGAGCTAAGCAGTCACGAGCTACTCTATCTAGAGTTCACAACCCACCTTGAGTCATCTAAAGACATATGAAGAATGTGCCTATACCACTGACAAATGAAAAATAATGATCTGAATGTAATGTTCTCAACATCAATGTTACTTCCTGGGAAGATGTCGCCATTTCTTTCTCTCCCAGTGCCCCAGCAGATGGCATGAAGAATCAATCCAAGCAAATGTCTCCAATATTTGCCATTAGATGCAGCCTTCAATGCCTTGAGATGTTGCCGCATTTGCTGTACTACGATGAAAGGAATGGAGAATCTGAATATTTGACTAAGGATGTCTGATCTACATCGTCTGCTTGATTTCCATAGGAGCAAAGGACATATAATATGTCCTCCATTTTCATCTATACAACATTGTGATAATCCTTTTCTCAGACACTAACCGCATAAAAGCTTGAACCTTTAAAGGTGATATAACTCTCGACACCTGAGATCATCACAATCAGCAGAGAGATTGTTGACAGTGCTCTGTAGTGGGCAAAGGTCTGTTGTCATATGAAACCTAGCCCTGTTTGGTATCAGGACAAGAAGGGATAAACCTAACTTATCCTCTAATCTCTGTTTGGTATGTCTAAAAAATTTGGGATATCCCAACTTAAAGTTATCCACATTTGTGACTTAAATTCGGGAATAAGAGGGTCTGTTTGGTCGCTGAGATATCCCCGGATTAGACGTAGTTTGATTTGTACCCATTTTTGGGGTCAAATCTGGGGATAACTCATTCCAACAATTTCATGGAATAAGTTATGCCCATCATCACCAATCCTCACTTAACTATCCCAGTTACCAAACAACTTGGGGGTAAGGATAGGCACTTGGAACGATTTATCCAAATCCGGACTAAAGTTAAGCCAATATACCAAATGGGATAAGAGATAGGCCGCTACACACCACCTTGTGTTGGACTAATTCTTTTTATAGATGGATTTTGCGAGCATATAATCATTATGCATGTAAATTAGTGCATCAAACGGGACCTGCTAACCCGACATACTGACCCAATTTCAATTGCAAAAACAGATTCAGAACCCCAAAATGCCACTGTTACACCATCGGTATTGGAAATTCCAATACAGTATCAGAATCGGAAATGGAATATACCAATTCCAAACCCAGTTTCAAATTAGATTAAATATGGGTTTCTCTGGACCCTTAGATCAAGGCCAATTTGATGGCCATTCTTTCATATATAAAAGGGGGATTAGAAGAGAAGTAGGGTTCTCCATCAGTCCATCGGCCATTCAAATCTCATGCAAGTGGGAGCAGGCTGCTGCAGCCCCCCTCCCCACCATCGGCCATTCTTCTCATTCAAATAGAAGCACTGAAGCAGGCTGCCGCATCCCCCCACCCCACCGTCTTCTCATGCAAGCAGGAGCACTGGATGAGACTGCCGCAGTCCCCCACCCCCAACCATCAGTCAGCCATTCTTCTTGTGCAAGCAGAAGCAGGCTGCCACAGCACCCCCACCACCGGCCATTCAGTTGTATCTCCAAGCAGCCCACCCCCATCAACCAAACACCCCCATCAACCCACCCCCATCAACCATCCGCAAGCCCCAACCACCTCCGACCACCAGGTGCCGGCTTCCACAGCACCCCCCCCCCATCAGCACTAGGCCACCACTGGTACTGTCGCCCAGCCAGCTGCAGAGGACGCCCCCACAACCCACCCATGTGATTTTGATTCCAATTTCAGTAAATAATCGGAGTTGGAACGAACTCAGACAACATATTCCGATTTTAACGGAATCAAAATCAGAAGTTACAATGGGTTATTGGAATCGGAAATTCATGTCTCCATGTTCGATTCCAACCCGTTTGCAGCCCTGATGGAAATCATTTCTTTTTTTGAATAGATTTTGGTCCTATCCACTTTCAAAAGGAGAGGGGAAAAGATGGAACTTTTTTAAAGAGAAAAGAAATGTGCAAAATTTTCATTTCATTTCTGCTCAGACAGACGGTGGCACACAAGAAAGAGGATTTCTCGTAAAACAGCCAAGACAGCAACCATAAAAGAGGAAGAAAAGGGTATAATCTCAATATGGTATAGAAGCCAATGGCCATCAGCCTCCACAGCTGCAGTCCAAATATGGTCAGCAAATATCAAACCTCACAGAATCAGACATCTGCAGCTGTTGTGATTGTCCCAATGCAATTCCAACCAGAACCTTCCCAATTCATTCCATAGACAAACCCCTCCTACTCTTCAAAAAACAAATAAATGACCATCAAGTTGCCTACCTCTTTCCAGCACATCCCAATAAACCTTTGTTCATTTAAGGATACACATATACTAAGCACATCCCAGCAAATAAGGTCTTTATAACAGAGATAACTTGAAGTATGAAGACATATGATAGACACTATGCCATAACTATAAAATTGCAAGGAAATTATAAAAAACAGTTATGAGTAAAAGACATGGATAGTCACATAGTAGAATATTACTAGAAGATAAAGACATCGGCACTAAACAGGCTTGTCTGGATGATAATCCAAATCAACTAAGAAGCTGTAGTTACATACTTAGATAACACCAGTGCTAAGATAAAGGCATACACAGTTGAAGGTTCTCATAAACACTCCATCTAACAGACATTAAAATGTCCTACCTCAATAGGATGTGAGCCTGCAAGTGCATCCAACCTAAGGCCCTCAGTGGTTTCATCAAGAAATTGAGTCCAGATTTTCCATTCAGGAAACAATGAGTCAGTAGCCAAATAGCTTACCTGGAAAACAAAAAAGAGAGAAATAATCAGATGGTAGAGAGCAACTGATTGGTCTTTGCTAACAAACACAACTATGAACCCATTGTGGATACCCATGTTGCAAACCCTTCATTGAGCCACAAGTGTGTCCACCATTCCATTGTCACAAGATTTCCAAACCACTGATGTGCTAGTTCATGAGCCACAACCACCGCAACCTAAAAAAAAGTTCCATCAGCCAAAAACAAAGGCAGATTTTGCTTCCCCTTGGGTTGCCGAAATTTTCCTCTCAAACATTTAGCAGAACAAACTTTTTTCTTTTCAAAAGAAACATTCAGCTGAACAAACGCTAGGTAGTTTCAATGTATCATGACAAGCTCAGCATTTACAAACAAATCTAGAATATTCACATATACTTTTAATAAAGCATGTTACCACGCACTTGCTATAAATAAGTAACCAGACTATTTCCTTGAAAAATGGTATCTCTCCTTCACCGAACATTTACATGATCACAGCACAGCAGCAACCAGAAAAAAAGACATGAAAGTTTAGTGTGCATAAAGTTAAGCAAATGCTCAGTAAAGATAGCTACATGTAAGATGACAGAAGACAAGCATCAACCGATGCATAGTATTTTGGCAACATGCCTCGAGGAGACAGATGCTCAACTTCTATAGCTCAAAAAAAATAATAGTTGATCGCATAAATCCAAAATTCAACCATGGAATTATGTTGGTTCAGTGTATGAGATTGTCACCCTTTGCTTGTTAGCAGCAGCAGAATGCCGATCATCATAGAGCAAAGCTGTTTCACGATATGTGACCAGACCATAGTTCTCCATAGCCCCAGCAGAGAAATCAGGAATTGCAACCATATCCAACTTGGGCAGTGAGTAGGGCATGGCAAAGTACCTGGGTGGCACAAAAACATAAATGTTGTCAATATTCATAGTTGGCCAACCACATATCAGGCTACATGGCAAAAGCATTATTGGAAAACTCAGACAGATGACAATTTAAATACCTACTATTTCAAGCCACCCATGCTCCGCAGCTAAAATCAAAAGAGTGTCAAACTAGGTATGAAAATAAGCTGAGCCAAGCAAGCCAAGCTTTCACAGGCTTTTTTTTAGATCAATAAAGACTCAAGCTCATTAAGGGGACCCAAGCCTATCAAGCTCGGCTAAAGCACAAGCTCAATCTCAAGAAGCCAAACAGCCCACAAGAAACAACAGATCCTATATATTTTTGAATACTTTGGGCTTGGGCTTGAACTCAACTAATTTAATGAAGACAATATATAAATAAATATATATATATTATTGCATACATATACATATACATATACATAAATAGAAAATAGCATATTATATGTGCGAGCTACGGAGCTAGAGCCAAGCTCGGTCAGGGTCAGAACTCAGCCTGTTTAGTCACACAAGCTTAGCCAAACTACTCAAGCTCAAGCCTAAGGACCTCATGAGCAACTCGACTCCTTGCTAGTCCTAGGTCAAACCAGTAGACAGATCTGGGAGCATAAATAATTTGTAGCAATGAAAGAAAACAAAAGAAAAGTACAATAAATCAGAGAGAAGTAACCTTGTGTCAAACCAGTACACAGATCTGGGAGCATAAATAAACTGTAGCAATGAAAGAAAACAAAAGAAGAGTACAGTAAATCAAAGACAAGTAACCTTGTATATAGATCAAGTGTCTTCACAGCAACATCCAAAGCAAATTTCCCTTGACCACTCTTACCAACCTGACAGTATACACGCACCTTGGTCCCTGAAAAGAATCTGATAGATGATATAAATGGCAAAAGAGAAACCTTAAAGAAAAGAGGGCAAAGAAGCATGTGTACCATCAGATGATGTGCACTCTACATAATCAAACAAACCAACAACCACAGCAACCAGGTAAGTTGACATAATTGGCGATTCTTGGAAAAAGAGAGTCTTCATGAGCCCATCTTTCTTCTCTTCCATTACTGGCATATTGGACAATGCCATAAGATCGTGAGGCACTTCTAATGTTATCTTGAATGTTGCCTGAACATAATTTGTTCATGAAATAAAATAAGAAACTGATTTAACTCAAAAGTTAATCAGCATGTGAAAACACTATATATCTAGGTAAGCAGAGCTAGAACCAAAAGATACCCAAGGATTATCTCACTCAATCATAGAATACAAAAAACTATTCATTATTTTGGAAACCGAACAATGTGCATATGAAGATGAAATTGTTTCCTCTTATTATTTCAATGTTTCTTATACAATATCATCCGCCCCTCGCTTCTTCTCCATGATCATATGTGCTGCTTCTGCAATATGTACAGTCCAAAATACTTTGTTGGAGACACTCACTTCTTCCTTATTGTATACTGATAGATAAAAGGTAGAACAAGAGAAGATTACATTTTGACTGTAAAATATCAAAATAAGAGCATTACAAAGGATAAAAATCCAGCAAGACAAAAAAGTAAAATACTATAAAAAAAATCTACACACAAATCTTCATAGTATGAGAATTGAATTGAATTCAGTCACCACAAATCAAGATGCATACCCTTGAAACATTCAAAATTAGATAAAATGGTTTAACATAACAGTTAGTGATACGGGCAGATCCTTCTCGCCATCGACACGTGACCCACTTCCCTTTCCGAAGCGGACTCCCGCCATATTGCGTATCCCAAGCAGCATGATGGCGGTGGGAGCGTATCACCATATGATGATGTCAGCCGCATTAGAAAACCCTCCTCCGAGATTACCTTACCACACACAGTTCTCACGCGTATTACCAAGGCAGGTGTTGCGCCCGTCTATTTTCTCGAGTTAATCGAGATTCAAGCAAAAGGCTATTACTCACTAAACAGCGCAAGATGGCATAACACCAAAGGCGCTCTGTCGGCCGGGTCAAGGTCGGAAACCGAGACATTTTGCCATATCAAACGGGACAACACAACAAACGGGAATCACTCCCGAACACTTCACCAACGGCCGACACCAACGGCTCCAACAGCCGAGTCAAACTCAGGCTTCGGAGCCACTAGGGGGGGGTTCAACCAGATCGCGGCCGGCCGACTGGGCGCGATCAGATCCAGAAGTGACCTGCCCCACAGCCACGTTCAGACCGCGGTAGCTAGTAAGGGTGCGTTCAAGTTGAATTTCCGACAAGACAACAAGGTCTACCCAGCCCGGGTAGGGTCTACTCGGGCTAGAAAGGGGCCTATGTTGGGTCCCACGAGGTGCAAATGGATCTAGAAGGGGGGGTTGAATAGATCTTATCAAAAGTTTTGGCCTATTTAAAAACTCTTAGCTATCAGAAGCATGAACTAGCTTGCAACAACCGTGCGTGTGTGTGTGCTATGTTGATCACTCAAAGTGCATATGTGTGTGAATGCAGTGGTGATCAACCAAGGTGCATGCGAGTCTAAGCAAGGGAAACACTTAGCAATACTTTCACCTTGGCGTCTGTGTGCAAGGGTGCAGCAGGCCGCCCAAGGAATGCAGTCAAAGTGCTAAGCTCAATTAAACCACAGATAAAACCGAAAGTGCAAATCTGAGTGCTTGAGTGTGTAAACAAGATAACCAAGTATGGAAGCACACGAACCTGTGAATGGGGGTAGAAGATATAGAGCAATCACACACGATAAACAACCCATAACACAGGGATTTTTAAGGTGGTTCGGTTGCAACCCCGCAACCTACGTCCACCCCTCACCCAAAATCCGGTGAGGCTTTCCTGCTGATTCACAGTTTGACCGGGGACACACCCCAAACCACAGAACAGAGAAAACCCTCTTTCTGTCTTCCTACACACAAAGCCGGCAGGGACGGCTATACCGCAGATCGGAGAACTTCCGATTGCCTTCCCACTAACCACCGATAGGGACGATCTTCAGTTTCAATAGATTGAATGAAATGAAAATAGAACAAGATGAAAATACTCAAACAAGATATGAAGATATGGTAGAATGAACTAGATCTTGTCTGTGATTGTTGGATCTTGAATCTGTTGCTTTGATCTTCCTTTGATCCCTTTGAGTTGATGGAGAAGATATAGGATGTAGCTTGATCTTTCCTTTGAATCTCCTTGAGTTGATGAAGAAGAATGTTGGATGTAGCTTTGATCTTCCCTTGAGTTGATGAAGAGGTTTGGATGTAGCTTTGATCTTCCTTTTGATCTCCTTCGTGAACTTGCTTGCTTCTCTTCTTCCTTGGAGATTGAGGACTTCGGCTTGAATCTCTTGGATTGGATGTAGAACTTCTGCACTGAGTACTATTCACGGCTACAGTACATCTTCTTCCTTGGAGCTCCTCTAGCCTCTCTTCATCTCTCTTTGCTCCAAATGATCAACTAGGGTTTCTAACCCTCTTGTGTTGGTTTTATATCTCTTTGGATGGTCAATAAACACATCCCAGACCAGATCCACATTTTGTGGGTGATTAGATGACTTTTGGATTAAAGAAATCCACGGGGAATGGCCTTTCTCGAAGTGGAAAACAAAGTCAACATCGAAGACTCGGGGCTGGCGGTCGACCTGTGGAAGCTGGCAGTCGACCGCTACTGAGAAACGCTGTAGACGGATGATCCCTGGAATTTCCGGTCGACCGCTACTGGGCTAGCGGTCGACCGCCGCTGAGAGAGGTGCAGACTGGGAGCTTCTGGCTGGGGCGGTCGACCGCCCCTGGGCTGGCGGTCCACCGCCAGCTGGGCAGAACCCGGGTTTTCCCGGGTCGGTCCGTTAACTGCTTTAGCTCTGCCGCTTAAGTTCTTTAGCTGCCCGTTCATGTCTGTAGCATCAACCTTGACTGTCTTGAAGATTTCTATTGATTAAGCCCCCGGAAACCCCCGCAAGGGGCGCTGCCCCCTTGACCCCTACGACCTGACCGCGCAGGTCGATCCGCGTGCGAGGGCGCAACATTGAGCTTTCACATTTGCCATCTCCACTCCATTCCTTAGATTATCTTGTAGCATGCTATCAAGAAGTTGCACCGACCTTGAACCATCCATAAGGCAAGACATGCACTGACCATATGAAGAATATGCAATGACCTTATGTGTGATGCTATTCAGCTTGATTTCTGTGCTTGAAACATGCTAGATTTTCGTGCATCCAATATTGTCATATGCCTTGATATCTGTGTATCCAGTTGCCTAGATTTGTGTGCCATTCTTGATCTTTTACACTGGAAGTACAATGACCACCAATATTGTATTGTCATATGCCTTGATATCTGTGTACTGGAAGTATGATGACCTGAAATGTATGAATATTAACATTATCAAATGCAGGTATAGTTCATTAATGACTACAGAGGCAGACATCATCAAAACCATAAAATTAATCATGTTGCACACATGTTCAACAGCCTACTCAACCCGAGAAAAGGGTCTACCCGGGCCAGGAAGAGGCCTACCCAGCCCGAATAAACCCCTCAAGTAGAAAAGTCAGATCACGGTCGGCCGACTGGCTGCGATCAACATCAAGATGCGGCATGTCTAGCTGCCGCACTCAAAAGACAGTGCCTGAGAGGGGGGCGTTCAAGCCGATGTCCCGACAGACATCAAGCTTCATTTGCCTAGCTACTCCAATTCCAAATTCAAAGGGGGGGTCCCCTCCCTTCCGTCTCGCATCAGAGCCACTCTCAAAGCATTACGAATGGCACAACGTCGGCGACGTTCCAGAGGCCGGATAAACCCAAGGCTTCGGGGCTACTAGACGTACCACACGGCAACCGCATAAAGGCCAGGAATCAATCCCGAACGCCTTACCAACAGCACAACGTCGTCAATCCTCTAACAACCAGGCCGAACCCGGGACTTGGGACCTCCTGTTGTATCATACGGCATCGCATAAGGATCGGGAGCCAATCCCAAGGGCACTCTACTAGCAGCCCAACATCGACAACACTCCAAAAGACGAGTCGAACTCGGGCCCAGGACATCTTGCCGTATCACAGGACATAAGGCCAAGAGCGGCATGGGAGCCCCGCAACCATCCCCAAGACGGCACTACGCCAGGGGTACTCCAAACACCGAGCCAATCCTAGGCCCAGAGGCGCTATGTCACGACAAGCAACACAATCTACGGAAGTCCAACGCGACGAGCAAACGGGCAAGAAGTGTCTTGGGACCTCCACACACGGTCCACACGCATGGCAGAGGACGCCCTATGGCACTTGAGAGGAGCCCACACGAGGAGCAGTACGGGTGTCAAGCCCCGTATCCTTCCCCCACGCACGCAACGAGAAGCCAGAGACCCTCGCCGAAGATCGAAAAGCGGGACCACTCCGAGGGGGCCACCCTCTCTTCTCTCTCCTCCACGGTAAACCCGGACCGAGTAAACCCCTGCCAACTAGGACCAGGTAAACCCTCCACATCCCAGCCCGAGGAAACCTTGGGTCTACTTGGTCCAGGTAAACCCCCTCCATATTCCCCAAAAAAATAAAAAAAGAGAAAAAAAAAAGAGAAGGGAACGGGCAACTTGGCCCAGGTAAACCCCCCGCCCCAGAGGGGGGTAACGCGGACAAGGTAGACCCAGGCCAACCTAGCCCGCGTAAATCCCTTCCCCCACTCAAACAAAAAAAAGAAAAGAAAAGAAAAAACATCAAATTGGCCGAGGTAAAGCCCCCAGAGGGGGGTTACGCGGACCAAGTAGACTCAAGTCTACCTGGCTCATGTAAACCCTTTCCCCCACTCAAAAAAACAAAAACAAAACAAAACAAAAAAATATCAAGTTGGCCGGGGTAAACCCCCCAAGGGGGGTTTATGTGGACTAGGTAGACTTAGGTCTACCTGGCCCGCGTAAAACCCTGGTTTACCCGGACCAGGTTGCCATTTCTCACTCAAAACAAAAAAAACAAAAAAACATATTTTGGGGGTTTACCTGGACCAAGACATGGTTTGCCATCTCTTACGAGATGTCCGAGATCTCTCCAAGATCTCTGTCTCTCTAAAGGTTGCGAGAAACGAAGCCTCCAAGACCGAGATCTTGTCTCCCCCACCTCACCCCTTGGTTTCCTCCTTCCTCTCTTCCTATCTCTCTCTACCTCAGCCCCCTTGAGGTCTCTCTCCCCAGTCTCTCTTGGTCTCTCCCTCTCCCCCTGACTCTCTCTGTCTCTCCCTCTGTGACACTCACCCTTGGACTCTCTTACCCTCTCTCTCTCTCTCTATGTCTCCCACCCTCTCTCTCTCTCTCTATGTCTCCCACCCTCTCTCTCTCAATCTCTCTCTGTTTCTCTATCTCTCATCTCTCTCTCTCCCCCCCGTCTCCCCCTTCTCTCTGTCTGAGAGAGAGGGAGATAGAGGAGGGGAAGACAGAGATACATGTACCATGTTTGATGATTTTTTAATGTATTCTTCAGTTTGTGATTCATGTGCCATTTTATGTATATCGTTTTAGTGTAACTTTTGATGTATATTAACATTGGTGCATGTGAATGGATTTGTTATTATTATTATTATTCTTTATTTTGTAAATTTGAATTGTCAATTAGAAAAACATGTTTGTGAAATTGAGTGGTTAGTAGAAAAAAACTAACATTTTCTTAAAAACAGACTATATATATGAAAAAAAATTCTGAAATCACCGAACCTAATCTCTCGAGATTTTTTCGAAATCTCTCCGAGATCTCTTCCCTTCCGCCTTTCCGAGACGGAACTGATATTCGAGATGGAAAACCTTGGACCAAGGTGATCCCCCTCCAACCAAAGGCCTATAAACCCCCCCCCCCCAGGAAGGTCAAGGGTCACGCTGGCTACAAATCCGAAGCATGCACAAGGCAAGGAACACACAACTCTCGACAAGGACGACGATTTGCGTTGGTTGATTTTGTGCTTAGCAATCACACGCCGAGGGCATGTCATACAAACATCCCTCTGACGACGTCTAGCCAAGACAAGCCCCGACATTGGACGTCATGTTTGTGCTTAGCAATCACACGCCAAGGGCATGCTATAGAAACATCCCTCCAACGGCATCCAGGTAAGTCGCGAATCCCCAACGGGTCACAAGTCCCCGACGGGCATCACGTGAAGACGGTTCGGCGAACGTCCGATGAGGAAGGCAATCCGGCTCGCGTCAACTTTGTGCTTGGCAATTCACACGCGAAAGGCATGTTACACAAACACCCCTCCAACGGCGTCTAGCCAAGACACAAGCCCCCATCGGACATCATGTTCAAGCTAAGTCACAAGTCCCCAACGAACAGTATGTAAAGGCGGCTCGGCGAACACTCGACAAGGGAGGCGACCCAGCTTACATTGGCTCTATGCTCGGTGATCACACGCCAGGGACACGCTACACAAGCATTGACACGAGACGGAGCATGGGGCCTCTGCCTTGAAGAACGTGCCCCACCCAGAAGCCGCGACCAGAACGCTGTCACACAAACGACCACGTTTATATGAGAACGCGCCACTGACAGAGACCGTGTTCAATCCTTGAGGACTGTTCACGGGTTGTTCCGTCGATAAAGCTCATCCCCGTCAACACCCCTTAGATGGCGAGCTTGGACAAGTCACCAGCCCCCTTACGGACGTCATGAGAAGGTGGCGCACTTCTAAAAACCTTCTCAAGCCCCGCACTTGGCCAAGCCACAAGTCTTCTTACGGACATCATAAGAAGGTGGCGTACTCCTCAAAACCTCCTCAAGCTGGTCGCCAATTACAACGGTGTCCGACAGCTATGCCCAAGCCGAACCCGACAGCTCACCCCGAGCCAAGCTCGACTGCTCCGATCGAGCCAAACCCTATAGCTCAACCCAAGCCGATGCCCGGCAACTCCGATCGAGCTGAGCACGACAACTCCTTTCGAGCCCAGCCCGACAGCTCACCCCGAGCCAGTGCCTAACAGCTCACCCTGAGCCGAGCCCGACTGCTCCAGCCGAGTCGAGCCCGACTGCTCTCTTCCAAGTCGAGCCCGACAGCTCACCCCAAGCCAATGCCCGACTACTGCGACCAAGCCGAGCCCGACCGCTCCTTCCGAGCCGAACCCCACAGCTCACCCCAAGCTGGTGCCCAACAATTCCTTCCGAGCCGAGCCCGACAGCTCCTTCCGAGTGGAGCCCAACAGCTCACCCCGAGCCGGTGCCCGATAGCTCACCCCCAGTCGAGCACGGCTATTCCGACCGAGCCAAGCCCAACAGCTCTGCCGAGCTGAGCCAGACTGCTCCGACCGAGCCGAGCTCGACTGCTCCGACCAAGCTGAGCCTGACAGCTCATCCCGAGCCAGTACCCAACAGCTCACCTCGAGCCGAGCCCGACTGCTCCGACCGAGCCGGTGCCCAATAGCTCCGACAGAGCCGAGCCCGACAAGCTCATCCCAAGCCGAGCCTGACCGCTCGTTCTAAGCCGTATTCGGCTGCTCTCCCTAGGCCACGCCCGACTGCTCCGCTTGACTACTCCAATCCGAGTTAGCCCATGTCAGCTCCATATCGAGCAAGGTAGGCAACAACAAACGACAACACACGAGAGATGAGCGTCAAGGAACTTACAAGATCTCTCATGGCTGGGTGACTGGTCATCACGCATTGAGGGTACATCGCAACACCCCTCGAGCAGCGTCTTGCCGAATCACGAGTCCTTCAATGGACATTATGTACAAAGACGGAAATACCCGCGTGACAATACAATGACCCAAGGACCGGCAAAAATGACGGAATTGTCCCGTGACTTACACACAACTTGTAATTAGACTTTTAACCCCCCATATAACTAACGCCTTTCACGGCATGTATCAATGAAGTCCAGTCAGGGAATTGACTCCCGTCTTCACCGACTACCAGTCTCAACATCGTCCATCAGACTGTCGTCCGCATCACAATCAAGTCCCTACCCCACCAACGAATCGGATCTCATACCCGAGCCAGCACTTGCCTGCTCCTTGCTAAGCCAGTGTCAGTCGCTCCGCACCCGAGCCAGAACCTGTCAGCTCCGTGTCGAGCCAGTGTCCGCCGCTCCACTTTTCGAGCCAATGCCTCGCTTCCATAAACTCGGAGTTTGTGCCCTCTCTAATGCCCACACTGAGACCGGTCTCCCTATCTTTACTCATCCCTGCTATGTTGTTGTTGTTGCCTCGTCGTTGTAGCACGGGTCAAGCCCTTCCGACGTCGCAGCCTCCAAGGTCCCTGACTCTCTTCATTCGACAGTAGAAACAAGGGTGTTCGGATTATGTCCAATGTAAATTAACATCGACTGTGGTCGGTAGACTCGATCGGTGGGGAAATGTCCTGCACCCAAATCCCACATCGCTAATAAACCTTCACCCGCAAAATCAAACCTGCGCCAGCTACCCAAATAGCTATCACGCACACGCATACCCTTATCCACGTGTCCCCCGTATGTCTACGCACACATGTCGTGTCCTGGAGGCACATCCCAATTGAAACTCAATTCTGCGGCAATTATCGAAACTCGATTGACATGCCCCCAAAACAAATACACCCGCACAAAACCAAAAGCACCCAAAAAGCATTCTTTTTCTGCCACCTTCCGCGTATGCGAATAGCAAGTAATCTCACAATCCTGGCATGATTACTTGGATTTGCATTCCACTACTGCCAATCGACCTGGGATTCCAGCGTAGCATACCTATTCCCACGATCGCACGATATCTCCCCGGAATGGTAGTCGTATCAGGACTCGAATTCTTCCCCTATAAAAGGTTAGTCATGACAAATCTCCAAAGTACACAAACAATTGCCCTCTACAGAACTCCTCCTTTCTGATCTCTTCATGCCTTCGCTAACTTAAACATGGGAGGGTTTTCCAAGGGAACATTACCAGCAGTGAGAACTTTTCTTTTTGTGCAGAAAGACCTGCTTCGGCGCTCGGAGGACATCCCCTGACGCTCGGGACTTTCATCCTGAGGATCGGCCTTCATCCTTCGCATTATAGTTTGCTACCCTAGTCTCTTTGTTGGGTCCCACAAAATAAATCCAAGTGTAGCAAACGCAACACTTTGGCACCATTTGTGGGACAAGAAAGCCATGGCCCCCTCTCGTAATAACGCTAAGAGGGCTAACCCCAACGTTGAAGCACAACTCTCTAGCAGATCTATTCCCCATGATCCCCCTGCTCCTGTCTCCCAAGAGTAATTCGGCGCTTTGCTAGAACAGATGCGGTCTCTACAAGAGACGGTTCTCGAGCTAGCTAACTGGATGAACGCACAGGCCCCACCTGCGGTCAACCAAGAAAATGATCAACTCCCTCCTCCGTCGGTCCACGCGGCGAGCAACAACCAAGAGTCAACCCACAACTCCTCCTCCTTCGATGCTCCCCCGGAAGTCGATCCCCACCCAAAGGCCCTCTTGTCCATGGAGCGCCAGATCAAGGACTTAAAGAAGGAGTTCAAGGAGGCAGTCACTAAGGTGACCGAACAGATGCACTCCACAACTCAACTTAGTAGCTCCCCTTTTGCCCCCAAAGTACTTGTTGCCATACACAAGGGGAAGTTGGAGCTCCCTCCCATAAAGTCGTACGATGGTACAGTAGATCCCAATGACTATTGGGAGAGGTTCGATAATTTCCTTACCTTTCCGGAGTCACAAATCCCATCAAGTGCCAAGCTTTTCCCCTCACCTTTGAAAAGGGAGCAGCAACCTCGTTTAAAACCTTGGCCCACGACTCCATATCTACTTCGCTACAGCTTGGAAAAGCTTTCCTTTCTCACTTTTCCGAGTATGCCCAACCTATAAAAACTTCTGCTAGCCTCATGACCATTAGATAAAAATGGGGAGAGACACTCAGGTCATACCTGAGTAGGTTCCACGTCGAGGCCCTCCAAATCCAAAACCTGGATGTTTCTACGGCTATCACTTCCATGTTGCGATGCACCATCGACCCAGGTCTTCAAAACTCCATCGTCGAGAAGACTCCCACTACTTTCCCTGAGCTGATGACTAAAGCTCAGAAGTATAATAACATGGAGGATATCCTCTCTACCCATGTCAAAACTGACCTTGTCCAGGAAAGGCGGCCTCGAGTTCTTGAAAAACGGGATGATCAGCGTCCCCGGTGAGACAAGCGTAGAAGCAACCGAAGAGAAGATAGGAGGCCACACCACGACAGTACTCCTAAGCTCGTCGTTCCTCCTAGTCAGAAACTCCTGGAGATCTAAGACAAGCCATACTCCCCCCCCCCCCCCCCCCGTCGGCTAAGGAACAGGCCAAAGCACCGAAACCAAAACAAGTACTATGAGTTCCACTAGGACCACGACCATGACACCGACAATTGCGTAGCTCTTATCAGAGATCCAACGCTTGATCCGAATGGGCCACGTCGACCCCGACTTCGTGTATAACCGAAGGAAGCATTCGACGCCTGACCCAAAATCAACAGAAGGCAACCAACAGCAATAGAAGCTCAAAGGGGTCATTATGACTGAAGAGGCGAGATCTCGCGCTGGTCCTGAGCTGGGGAGATGATCACCGAACAATGAACTGCAAGGAAGGGAAACGGATCAGGGGGCCCAGGGATGGTTCCCTGGGGTAAACCCTCCGATGCCTAAGTCAGTAGAGCAATGGTGAAAGCTATGAAGGGAGGAGGAAAAAGAGGCACGAGATCCCTCTACACCAAAGTGGTGAAGTGGTTCCTGCTCAGGGAGTTTTAGACGTGTGTTGGCCTTACCTTTCGCTGGAGGGAGTCCCAGGTTTAAATAGTGTGCCGGCCTCATGAGTCCCGTAAGCTGAGGAGTTTCAGGCGGGAGTTACGTCCTCAACGTGGGCTCTTTACGTCCTCATCGTGGGATATTTATAGCCTTGAGGGGTCATGGGTCCCTTATCCTTGTAAACTCCTGCTCATAAAGGGCTCTCAACGGCAGCATGGATAAGCAATCGTCGGTCAACCTAAGCATGAAGAGTGCCAACCCTGTCCGGGCGATAGGCATAGCTCGGATGAGGATCGGTCGGAGTGGGCGCTGAGCGCTAGCCTTTGTCAACCTAAACATGAAGAGTGCCAACCCTGTCCGGGCGACAGGCATAGCTCGGATCGATCGGGCGTGGGTCTTCCTCCGACCTGAGCGACGCTCGGGCCTTCCGAGCCTAAGGGCCGCCGAGGAAGGGTTTGATCCCGAGTGATCTTATTGGACTTTTTAGTCTAAGTGGGCCCTGCGGGGCTGTCACTTAGATGAGCTGGACCTCGTTTGGTCCTGATGGACCTAGTTCGACTGCTCTTAGATGGGTTACAGAAACCCGCCTCCCCACTTGTCCCCCTCCTACTCCCGAGCTTTGGTAAGCTCGGAAGAGTAGCTGTTTAGAGTTTTGGACCATCGTGGCTCAAGTGCGTGGAGATCTGGCGGTGTTAGGAAGCCACGTGTCGTGGTCACCTGGGCCCGTAATAATGATGATCCTGACGGATCTGAACTGAAGGGGCCCCCTTTTCTCGGATGTCGGAACGACGCGCCGCCTCCCGCGTGGGAATATAGGCGTTGTGCGCTTGTCATCGCTCCAGACTCCCTCCTTTTTTAGGTTTGGCTCTCCTTCGTGCTTGCTTTTGGGGCTCTTTGATGCATCGTGAGGACACGACGGAAGAGCAGAGGCTTGCAGCGGCGTTCGCGGAGTTGGCGGAGATAACTGCAGAGGCAGTCCGACAGCTTCCTCTTCCTCCAGAGTCTTCGAGGTCCCGAAAGCATCTTTCTTCAAGTTCCTCTCCGGATTCCATGGCGGATCAGCGTCCGGATGTCGAAGAGTGGGAGGGCGAGCCTGCGGCGAGGGCGAGGGCTCCAAACTGCAGTGAACTTGGGGAGGCGGAAGTGAAACGGCTGGAGC
The DNA here is from genome assembly GCA_022559845.1 of Amorphophallus konjac. Lineage (NCBI taxonomy): Eukaryota > Viridiplantae > Streptophyta > Magnoliopsida > Alismatales > Araceae > Amorphophallus > Amorphophallus konjac. The sequence goes on from CM040121.1 coordinate 529,586,897, forward strand.
ACCAGTTTCGTCTCCCCCATAAGTTTTTCTTCGCCGCGGCTGCCCCGCATGAGACGAGCCTGGACTCTCGTACGGGCCACATCTGCACCTTTCTTCTGTCGTGGAAGGGTGGGTTCCGCCTTCCCTTCGAGCCCTTTGTTCTCAAGCTTCTCAATTTCTTTCGGTTGGCGCCCGTACAGTTGATAGCCAACTCTTACCTTCTTCTTTCCGCCTTTCGCATCCTCTACCGTCAATGCGGGGTTCCTCCTTCCTTGGATCTCTTTCATTATTTTTTCGAGTTGAAGGCGCATCTCTCGGCCGGGAAGGGCTTCTATTTCATCCAGGCGAGGCGGAATAGGAGCTGTGTCTCCTTGGCCGCGAAGGATTCTTCGCATAAGGGGTGAAAAATTCAGTTCTTCTGGGTGGGGATTTTCTCGGTGGAGGAGACTTGGAGGTGTCCCGTAATCCCCAATTTCCATCCGAACATTCCTCCGAGGCAGGACGAGTTTCCTCCGGACGTGGAGAAGTATGCGGTCATCTTGTTGGAGCATCGCCAGTCTACGGAGGAACTAGTGACTCCGGAGAATATCGAGCGATGTCTTCTCCATCGGCTAAAGCCGACAGGTATGGACATCATGAGCTAACCTTCTGGTTGGGCGATGAGGCCTTCGTTTCTTCTCTTGATTATATCTTCCTTTGCGCAGACGCCAAGCGGCCGGCTTGGAGGAGACCGCAGAGGTGATCGATCTCGGCGATGACTCGGCTGCCGATGAGTCGGCTGCCCCCACGGGTCGCTCCCGAGCCCAAGATAGGGGCAACGGGACGGCCCGGGAGGGGTCTTACAGGTCACGGGGATCCAAGCGCAAGGATCCCGTGGAGGGTATGATCCGGGACGCCGTGAAGGCCAGAAAGTGGGCCAAGAAGGCCGGGGCCGCCCCCGCAGTCGAAGGCGACCCTGCCTCGGCTCACCCCTCCGTCGAGCATGATGGGGCCGACCCTACTGGGGGAGCTCTCCCACCCACCGAGCAAAAGGGGGCCGAGGAGGTTGAGGTTGCTCCTGCGGTCGGCGATGATGCTGGCTCGGCTCCCCCCTCGGCCGGAGACGAGGGGGCCGAGGCCGCTTCTGCGATTGGCAACGGTGCTGGCTCGGCTCTCCCCTAGGCAGGAGCCGAGGGGGCCGTGGACGAGGCAGGCGATGCTGGGACCACGGCCGAGATTGGGGCGTCGATTGAGGCGGGCGACGCTCCAGGTGGCGGTGCAGGTGCCGAGCCGGTCAAGGCTGGGGGGTCGCAAGAAAAGGCGACGCAGCCCCAACCGACCGAGGCACGAGGGGCGAACGAAGTCGCGGCTCGATCTGGGCCGACCGGCGGGACGACGATCGAAGAGGGGGTCTCTATTCCGGCGGCCCTGAAGAGGCTCGACATCCAGAGCCCTCTGTACCTGGTATGTCACGGTATAGCCGCGAAGGTGAAGGGGGAGACAGGCAGCACTCCCCGTCCGCGGCCCTCGAGATGGTTATGGAGGGCGGCTTGGTCCTGGCCTAGATGGGGGCCACTCTGGCAGAAGCTTATGCTCGGTCGGAGTCAGAGCGGGCGAACCTGGCCTGGACCCTTGGTGGGTCTGACAAGAAGATGGCTCGGCTCACCGAGGAGCGTGATGGGCTTCGGCGGGAGCTTTCCTCAGTTAGGGAGCTAGCGCGGGCGAGCCAGGTGGAGGCCCGGGCACTGACCGAGCAACTAGCTAAGGCCCGCGAATCGCTCGAGAGGAAGAGCAGGCTTCTTGAAGAGGAGCGCATTGCTGGCATCGAGCTAGATAGCCGGTGGGAGGCCGAGCGCGCCGAGCTGGTGGACCAAGCGGAGGAAGCCGAGCGCCTTCGGCGGGAGGCCGAGGCTGATCGGGCTGAGGCGGAGAAGCAGGCGGCGGAGGCCGAGAAGCAGACGGCTGAGGTCGAGCGGAGGTTAGCCGAGGCGGAGCGGGAGAGGGCCGAGCTCGCTGGTAGGGTGGGATCGGCCAGGGCGGAGGCGCTCGAGCAGTACAAATGCTCGGAGGCCTACCGGGTCGACCTTAAAGAGGCTGCCCTCCCCTACTACGAGTCAGCACTTCGCCGAGGCATCCGCAAGGGGTTCAAACAAGACTACGACCGGGCCGTCTCTTATGCCGAGGAGCAGGCGTCCGAGACAATCGATTTCCCGTCCGGGCAATGCTATGACTCGGGCTTGTCATCCTCCGGTTCCTCTGGTTCGGCGTCGGAGGAAGAAGATCAGGGGGGCTCTTCGTCCGAGGGGTCGCCAACTCCGGATGCCTCGGGAGGGCGCGCAACCGAGGCAGTTCCCACGCCGGTGGGGTCAGTGCCAGGGTCGGCCGTCGCCGAGGATGCCGGAGGCAGACCGTCTGAGCCTTCCACTTCCGAGCTTCAGGGTGGGCCAGAGGCCTAACGTATTTGCTTTGCTTTCTCTTTTTGTATGTCTTTCCTTTTTCGAAGGAAAACTTTCCTTGTTGTGTAAGAAAAACGTAAGGCAATAGCATTATGATGAAGACTTAACTTTTTTGTATTGCCATTGCCTTATTTTGTTCAGCGTATCTGCAGTAGTTGGAAAGTGCCGATACTTTCTGCGTGGATCTCGCATGATGGTTGGATGAGCGTCTGACAGGGTGTCTTTCCGTTCTCTCATGCTTTGAATGTTTGGCCGCTTCGTGTGTCCCGCTGGAGCGGAAACTAGGAGTCTTGAGGTGACCGTTCGTAGGGAGAGGTCCCTTTGGCGTGTTTTCAAGGGGAGAATCATTTAAGGCAAATAGCCTCCCTTCGCCTATAAAAGGTCTGAAGGGCGTCCCTTCCTCTCGATCGCTTAGGGTTTTTCCTGACAGTCTTTCCTCATTCTTTCTTCACGTAGCGTTGTGCCGTTGTATTTAAAGCATGGAAGACGCTCTGGAAGATGAGGCTGCCGATGACGGAGGGCAGAGAGTCCTTGCTGCTTCGGGTTTAAAGGGGGTTCGACGGCCGGCGGGCGGGGTTAAAGAGGGTTCGACGTGAGGAGGCACGTCGTCTTCTTTTATCAACTCCGACCGGTGCTTGCGGGGAGGGGCGAGATGACGGACGGATGGGGGAATCAGGCATCCCTGCCGCCCGTCCCTTCCTGCTCGCTCCATGGAGGGGATCTCTCTCAAGATTCCTCTCCACTTCCTGATTCTCCTCTCTTCTTCCGCAGCCTCTTTCTCCCTCTTCTGCCCTTCTCATCATTTCTTTCACTCTTCGGAGGGTGCCTGCACTCTCTTCCTTCCAAAGAGTTGGTAGATTGGCAGAGAGGAGGCCTTCATTTGCATTCCCTCTTCCCCTTCCTCCATCTCTGTCAACTTGGAAGGTAGCCTTCTCCTTCTTAATCCCTCTGTCACCTCTGTTCCGAGCTACCCGAGCCAACGGGGTCGACTACCCTTTATCTGAGCCAGTTTCTACACGAGGCAGAGTCAGTGGCTGGACGCAGGAAAGGTTAACCGAGTCAGCCGAGCGATGGGCTCATACGGCGGCGTCAGATAGATTTTTTACTTTTTTGACATGTATTTTCTTGGCTTCGGCCTTTCTGATGTATAAGCGAGTTGTTTGAATAAAGGAAAGGAAAAGTTATGTTTTATTTCATGTTGCTTACACAATGCTCGGTATTCAGAAGTAGAACTTGCGTAGTGTAGTCGCGTTCCAGGTCCAAGGGATGGGTTCTCCTTCCATCGTAGATAGCCGGTATGCTCCTTTCCCGAGCGTCTCGACCACTCGATAGGGGCCTTCCCAATTAGGGGATAGCTTGCCCGCCGTCTCAAGTGGTCGAGAGGCTTCGGCTTTCCTGAGGATGAAATCTCCCGGTTGGAAGTGTCTATCTCGGACTTTGGCGTTGTAGTATCGAGTGAGGCGGCGTTGATATTCCGTTGCTCAGATGCCAGCAATCTCTCGGAGTTCATCCGCTAGGTCGAGATTTTCGAGCAGTTTTTGGTCGTTTGCCTCGGGCGAGAAACAGATGACTCGGAGGGAGGGATTGGCAATCTCCAATGGGATAACGGCCTCGGCGCCGTACACCAACTGAAAGGGACTTTCACCGGTTGCCGTTCTGGGAGTCGTTCTGTGTGATCAAAGTACGTTCGGCAATTCCTCAAGCCAGCTGCCCTTGGCTTTGCCGAGTCTGGTCTTGATGCCTTTTAAGATAATCTTATTGGCATTCTCGACCAACCCGTTAGCCTGAGGGTGGGCGACCGAGGTGAAGTGATTGCGAATGTTTAGGTCGGCACATCTGCCTCGGAAATAACGAGAATCAAATTGCCGACCATTATCGCTCACTATCACCCGGGGGATGCTGTAGCGACAGATGATCGACTTCCAGACGAAACTCCAGACGACTGTCTCGGTGATTCTTGCTGTGGCTTCGGCCTCGATCCATTTCGTGAAGTAGTCGATGGCGACGATGACGAACTTCTTCTAGGCCTAAGCTGTAGGGAACGGCCCGAGGATGTCGATTCCCCAGCGAGCGAAAGGATATGGCTCGGCAAGGGTGACGAGCTCCGTTGCCGGCTGATGGACCAAGTGGTCAAATCGCTGGCATTGGTCACAGTGCCATACGTAGGTCGAACAGTCGCGCTACAGAGTGGGCCACCAATAACCTTGCCGTAGCAAGATCCTGGCGAGCGACCTTCCTCCTAAGTGCGCTCCGCACAAGCCTTCGTGAACTTCTTGAATCGCTCGGTTGGCTTCGTCAGTACTGAGGCACTTCAGGAGGGGACCGGAGAAGGATCTTCGGCCGTCCAAAATGACGAATCGCCGAGCTTGGTACTTCAATCATCGGGCTTCCCAGGGGTCAGGAGGCTCTTGAGAGTCTTGGAGCCACGACAGGTAGGGGGTGCGCCAGTCGCTTGGGGAGGCCGGGTCAATAGCCAGGAGCTCCAAATCGATGCTCGGTCGCTCTAGCTCTTCGAGAAGGACCGATCGAGTACCCTCGGGGTCAAGAGAGGAGGCCAGCCGAGAGAGGGCGTCCGCTCGGGAGTTTTCTTCCCGAGCTATTCGGACTACCTCAAAACTCTCAAACTGTTGTGCCACGGCTCTGACCAGCTGGAGATATTTGACCATCGGTGCTTCTCGAGCTTCGTAATCGCCGTTGACCTGGCTAGCGACTAGTTGGGAGTCAGTGTGAATTCTGACTCGCTCAGCCCCCAGCCGTCGGGCCATGCGGGCTCCCGAGATAAGGGCTTCGTACTCGGAGGCGTTGTTGGACGCCTGGAAGTTGAACTTCAAGGCGTATTATAGCTCTGCTCCTTCGGGGGACTTCAGGAGGATTCCAACGCCGCTTCCGGCCGAGTTGGAGGATCCGTCGACGAACAGTTCCCAGGTTGGCCCGGGCACAGACGGAGATTTTTCTTCGGTCGGGATAGTGCTCTCGGCGATGAAGTCAGCGAGGGCCTATCCTTTGATAGCCGAGCGAGGCCAGTATGATATATCGTAGGCCCCGAGCATGATGGCCCACTTGACGAGGCGTCCCGAGACTTCAGGGTGAGCGAGGATCCTCTTCAAAGGTTCGCCGGTCAGCACGGTGATGGAGTGCACTTGGAAATAGGGTCGGAGGCGCTTGGTCGAGATAACCAACGCTAGCACGAGTTTTTCAGTTGCGGGGTACCTTCTTTCAGCCTCGTTGAGCACCTTGCTGGTGTAGTAGACCGGTTTCTCGACTCCCGAGTCATTTCTGACCAAGACCGAGCTAACTGTAGATGGAGTTGCCGAGAGATAGAGATGCAAGGCTTCACCTAGGACAGGCTTGGAAAGCACCGGGGGCGAAGCCAGGAACTCCTTAAGCTCGGCAAACGCTCTTTGGCATTTCTCGTCCCATGTGAACGCAGCAGATGCCATTTTGGGCCCCCTCAACAGCTTGAAGAAGGGTAGGCATCGTTCGGCCGCACGGGACAGGAATCTGCTGAGCGCGGCAATGCGCCCAGTAAGGCGTTGAACGTCTTTGATGCAGGTGGGTGGGCGCATGTCCAGGATGGCCTGGACCTTGTCGGGGTTGGCCTCGATCCCACGCTGGGTGACTAAGAAACCCAAGAATTTCCCGGATCTTACTCCGAAGGCGCACTTGGTGGGATTGAACTTCATATTGTACCTCAGGAGGGTGTCGAAGGTCTCAGCTAGGTCGGCGAAGTGGTCCTCGGCCTTGGGGGTCTTGACGAGCATGTCGTCAATATAGGCCTCGACGTTCCGGCCGAGCTGTCCTTCGAACATATGATTGACCAGCCTCTGGTACGTGGCTCGAGCGTTCTTCAACCCGAAAGGCATCCGGGTGTAACAGTACACGCCGAAGTCGGTGATAAAGGCGGTCTTCTCGATGTCTTCTGGATCCATTCTGATCTGGTGGTAACCTGAATAGGCGTCCAGGAAACTGAGTATCTCGTTGCCCGAGGTTGAATCAACCAGTTGGTCGATGCTCGGTAATGGATAGCAGTCCTTTGGTGTAGCCTTATTCAAGTCGGTGAAGTCCACGCACATTCGCCACTTTCCCGAAGCTTTTGGCACCAGGACGACTTTAGCTAGCCACGTCGGGTACAGGACCGGTCTAAAAAGACCAGTCTTTTGCCCCTTGGTGACTTGCTCCTTGATGATCGTCTGCTTCTCTGGCGCGTGCTTCCTTTTGCGTTGTTGTACGGGCCTCACGGTCGGGTCGAGGTTGAGCTTATGCATCACTGTCTCCTTCGGTATTCCGGGGAGTTGATCATCAGACCATGCAAAGACTCGGATGTACACGGAAAAAAACTCTCTGTATTGCTGCTGAACCTCAGACGGTAGGTCGGCTCCAATCTTTACTCCTAGGGTCGGGTCGTCGTTTAGGAAAACCGTTAGCAACTCACCTCCAGGCTCGGAGGTTGCGGGTTTTTCCTCGACTTCCCGGGACCCTTGTTCTTCCCGTCCGGCCTTGTGGCTTCAACCGAGATATTATAGCACCTTCTGGCCGTCGCCTGGTTACCTCGGACTTCCCCCACCCCGTTTCTAGTGGGGAACTTCATCTTTTGGTGATAGGTAGAGGGCACCGCTTTCGTTCGGCTAAGGATTCCTCGGCCGAAGATTGCGTTGTATGCTATCATACCCTTGATCACTATGAAGTCCACCATGACCGTAACGGTTTTGGGTGGGGTGCCGAGAGTGACCGGCAGGCTTAGGGCTCCCTCGGGATAAGTGGCCTGGCCATTGAACTCGCAAAGGGGGGTTCGGATCGGACGGAGTTTAGATGAATTCTCCCCCGTCTTAAGGAAACATTAGTAAGATAATACATCATGGGCACTTACATTGTCAACTAGAATCATGTCTACGTTACAATGGTTTATTGTGGCCGATATGACTAGGGCGTCGTCATGCGGGGTGGTCAGCCCTTCCAGGTCTTGGTCGGAGAAGACTATGACCTGGGGCTCACTTGGCGGGACCTTAGGAGGCTCGACGGCTCAGCTCGCCCGCTCAACATGACGCTTCTTTCCTCGGCCACTGTCTCCTCCTGATGCAGCTCCTCCAGCGATGACGTTGATGTGGACCCCGCGAGGGGCGTTGTCGATTTCCTCTAGGGCGCCTCGGTCTTCCTCGCGCCCAGCCACGAACCGAGATAAGTGTCCTTGGCGGACGAGGCGCTCGATCTCATCCTGGAGCTGGTGGCAATCGCCGGTGTGATGCCCGTGGTCGCTGTGGAACAGGCAATGCTTGCTGGGATTGCGGCTTTTTGACCTCATTGGCTCGGGTTGGCGGAGGAGGCCCGAGCCTTTGATGTCTTCATATATCTCGTACACCGGAGCAGTTAAGGGGGTGTACCGCTCGTATTTTCGAGACGGTTCTTTGTGCTCCCCGTCTCGGTTCCGCCTTTTTCCTGGACCCGAGCTTGGCTCGGGTGCCCGCTTCTTGTCCCCCTCCCGACCCGAGCCGGTTGCGCCTCGGCATGCGCTGAGGACTTCTTCACACTCAGCGTGACGCAAGGTCAGAGTCACTAGTTCGGCAAGGGTCGAGGGAGGGTGCAGGACAAGCTCGCAGCGGAGGCTCTCGTCCCGGGTGCCTCTGGTTGCGGTTATGGCCGAGGCTACATCCAGGCGGGGGATTCTCAGGGCTTCCGATTTGAATCGGTTAATGTAAGCCCGGAGTCTCTCCCCGTGCGCCTGTTTGAGAGCCAATAGCCCCGCTACCGACCTTGGGGGGCCGCTACCGGCGAAACTCTCCTTAAATACTCGCCCGAATTGCTTGAAATCCGGATGGATCCGGGGGCGAGGGCCCGGAACCATGCTTGGGCACCTTGGACCAGGGTGGTCACAAAGGCTCGACACTTGATGGCGTCGGACGCTCCGTGGAGGGTCATCAGGGCGTCGAAGCTGTCGAAGTGGTCGGCCGGATCGCCTTGGCCGTCGTAGGACTTGAAGGTCGGGATGGAGGTTCTGAGAGATACCTCTGCCTTCAAGATGCAATCGGAGAGCGGGGATTTCTCCTCGTCCTCCGCCGGAGAGACATTCTGCAAGGCGCGTAGGGCGCGCTCCTGTTCTGCGAAACGCCTCTCGAATTCTCGCAGTCGGAGGGATAACTCCGGCTGTCGCCGCGCTGTGGGGCTGGGGGGGCTTCCTTGGCGCTCCCCGGGGGCTTCGGTCTCTAGGTTTGGACGGCGTGCCCCAGGTTTTCCCCTTTTCGGCGTGGAGGAGGCCTCTTGCTCCGGGGGAGGGGCTCGTGAAGGTCCTCCTGACCTGTTACAGATAATCCGTTGGCCTCGGAGGGTGAAGCGGGGCCTCCGACAGTGTGCTGGGTCGTGTCCTCGCGGGAAGGGCTCTCCGGAGGGGCGCGTGACCTTCCTTCCCTGGCCGCCTGGGTCCTCATGAGTTCCACGAGGATGTCCAGTTTTGCGTTGAGGGCTTGGAAAGCGTCAGCGCCCCCGTTGGGTGGTAGCTCCACTGCCGCGGGAGGAGGGGGTGGTCCGTCGGCTGGGGCGTTGGCGTTGGAGGGAGGGTTTTGTGAGGCCTGAGAGGGGCCTTCTCCCGCCACCACCATGGCCTTTCCCCTGTCGCCGGCGGACCTCCTCCCTGAACTTCTTCGCACCATACTGGCTCTTTGGTCGTTTCCCACAGACGGCGCCAGATGAAGAGGCGAGATCTCGCGCTGGTCCTGAGCTGGGGAGATGATCACCGAACAGTGAACTGCAAGGAAGGGAAACAGATCAGGGGGCCCAGGGTTGGTTCCCTGGGGTAAACCCTCCGATGCCCAAGTCAGTAGAGCAATGGTGGAAACTATGAAGGGAGGAGGAAAAAGAGGCACGAGATCCCTTTACACCAAAGTGGTGAAGTGGTTCCTACTCAGGGAGTTTTAGGCGTATGTTGACCTTACCTTTCGTTGGAGGGAGTCCCAGGTTTAAATAGTGCGCCGGCCTCATGAGTCCCGTAAGCTGAGGAGTTTCAGGCGGGAGTTACGTCCTCAACGTGGGCTCTTTACGTCCTCATCGTGGGATCTTTATAGCCCTGAGGGGTCGTGGGTCCCTTATCCTTGTAAACTCCTGCTCATAAAGGGCTCTCAACGGCAGCGTGGATAAGCAATCGTCGGTCAACCTAAGCATGAAGAGTGCCAACCCTGTCCGGGCGATAGGCATAGCTCGGATGAGGATCGGTCGGAGTGGGCGCTGAGCGCTAGCCTTTATCCCGGTGAGAGGTTAGATCGGGTGTGGGTCTTCCTCCGACCTAACCGACGCTCGGGCCTTCCGAGCCTAAGGGCCGCCGAGGAAGGGTTTGATCCCGAGTGATCTTATTGGACTTTTTAGTCTAAGTGGGCCCTGCGGGGCTGTCACTTAGATGAGCTGGACCTCGTTTGGTCTTGATGGACCTAGTTCGGCTGCTCTTAGATGGGCTACAGAAATCTCCCTCTCCAATGACTATTGCAGGAGGACTCGCGGGCGGCCGCAACAGCAATTGAAAAAGGAAAGCATACACCCAAGAACTCCTCGCCGTCAGCCCAATTGGCCCAGACTGGTCCCAAGGAGCCAATGACCTTCTCTGACGCGGACCTAGAGGGGGTAAAGGCCTTGCATGATGACCCCCTTGTTGTCTCGGCCATCATTAATGGCTATGATGTAAGGAGAATTCTAGTGGATAATAGAAGTCCCCCTGATGTTATTCACTTTGATTGCTTTGTACAACTCTAAGTCATGACCGATCAGTTAAGGCCTATAAGAACCACAATGTATGGGTTCAATGGCCAACCTGTGTCCACCGAGAGTACCATAAGACTCAAGATTACCCTTGATACTCACCCTGAGCAAGTCACCCTGGAGGCTGATTTCATGGTTGTGAGAATGTCGTCTGCCTACAATGCCATCATCGACTAAGGTATACTCAGCCGCATCCAAGGGGTGACATCCACCTGTCACCAGAAGCTCAAGTTTTGGACTAGCAACGGCGTTGGCGAGGCACGAGGCGACCAGTACCGGGTCCAGAGGTGCTACGTGAACTCTATTCAACCGCCTAGACGGTTTGAACACGGGCGTACCTCAAGATAGGCCCTTGCCTCGGAAGATACCCGAGCAGAGCCAGTTGAGACCCTCACCACGGTGGACCTAGACGGGATGGCAGATCGACAGATCAGAATCGAGGGGCAGCTCTCCAAAGACCACTCCTCCATGCTGATCAAGTTCCTCACTGCCAGCCACGACGTCTTCGCCTGGGACGACTCTGAAATCCCCGACACTGACCCCAGCATCTGCACGCACCACCTCAGGGTTGACTCGAAGCACAAGCCTGCCAAGCAGAGGCGGCAGCCCATGTGCGAGGAGCGGAGGATGGCAGCCCATTCAAGTGACCAAGGGCTTGCGCACCGACCTCTTCGGTGAGATATATTATTTGGAATGGCTGGCAAATGTCGTCCTCATTAAGAAACCCAACAAAAGCTGGAGAATGAGCATGAACTTCACTGACTTGAACCAAGCCTACCCCAAGGATTGTAATCCACTGCCCCAGGTAGATCAGCTCATGGACTCCACCACCAGTAACGAACTGATGAGCTCCTTGGATGCATATTCCGGTTACCACCAGATTCGGATGCACCGTGGAGATGAAATGAAGACCGCCTTCATCACAGACCTAAGTATATATTGTTATACTCGCATGCCATTTGGTCTTAAGAATGCAAGGGCAACCTATCAGAGGCTAGTGAACCGAATGTTTAAAGAGCAAATTGGGTGTAATATAGAGGTGTACGAGGACGACATACTCATCAAAAGCATCCAAGCCTCCGACCACATCTCCAACCTCGTCGAGACATTCTCAACACTCCGGCAATATAATATGAAGATCAACCCAGAGAAGTGCGTATTCAACGTCAAGGCAGGCAAATTCCTGGGGTTCCTCGTCAGCAAAAGGGGAATTGAAGCCAACCCCCAAAAGATACAAGTCATCCTCGACATAGAGCTGCCCCAATCTACCAAAGGAGAACAACGCCTCAATGGCCGTCTTGCAACCCTTGGCTAATTCCTCAGTCGATCTTCCGAAAGAAGCCTCCCGTTCTTCACGCTCCTACGCAAGAATGGACGATTCGAGTGGGACGATAGCTGCCAGAAAGCCTTCTAGGAGCTAAAAACTCACCTAACCTCCATTCATGTTCTCTCTATCCCCACGCAAGGCAAGACCCTCTTCCTGTATCTTTCTGTAACTGAGTGTTTTATAAGCTCTGTTTTAATAAGAGAAGAGGGCGAGGTGCAACTCTCGGTTTACTATGTGAGTAAAATGTTACATGAACCTGAACTCCGATATCCAACTATAGAGAAGCTAGCCCTGGCACTAGGGGTGATCATTATTCGGGTTCAACCCGAAAACCAAACCGAACCGATAGATTTGGTTCGGTTTGGTTTGAGTTGAAATTTAAAATTTTTCGGTTCGGGTTCAAACCGAACCGTATTAAAAATTTTGGTTTGCTTTAGTTTTGAAGTTCAAGAAACCGAACAAAATCAAACCGAACCGAATAACCTGAATTTAAGAATATTTTTGTCAAATTAATATAGATGTATATGTAACTATAAATTCTAATTTAAAAGGTTCAATTCCCGCCATCCTAATGGGATTTCCGACTTTATGAAATAAGTTTCAAATCACCTTCTATTTTACTGTAACTGAAATTCTTAGTTTTTTATGTGAAAATATTATGGAGCTTGTTCTTACAAGTTACAACAGTTTATGTTATTTTTTTTAATATTTACTTTATTTGGTAGAAATTCTTTTACCCTACCTTTCTCTACTGTTGTTTGAATCCAATCTAATTTCTAAAAAGAGAGATGAATATGGTTTAAACCGAACCAAACCGAATTAATTCGGTTTGGTTTGGTTTGGTTTCAAATTAGTTTGGTTTGGTTTAGTTCAGGTTGAAGCCTTAATTCGGTTCGGTTTAGTTTGAGAAAGATTCTCTTCAAATCAAACTAAACCAAACCGTGCTCACCCCTACCTGGCACTCATAGTCTCAACCCGCAGGCTCAGGCCCTATTTCCAGGCCCATCATATCACCATCCTCACCAACTGTCCCCTGTGGCAAGTATTGTCCAAAACTGAGACCTCAAGTAGGTTGATGAAGTGGGCCATAGAACTGGAGGAATTTGATATATCCTTCAAACCCTAAACAACCATCAAGGCCCAAGCTTTGGCCGATTTCATTGCTGAATGCTACTGTGAGCATCCAGAAGAAGAGAAGAACTCACTCCAGCCAGAGCAAGAAACCCCAAGCTGGTGCCTCCACGTAGACAGATCATCCTGCAGTACTAGTAGTAGAGCGGGCCTCCTGTTATTAACACTGGAAGGGCTCAACCTAGAGTATGCCCTCAAATTCGGCTTCGCTGCATCTAACAATGTGACCGAACATGAAGCCCTCATCTCTGGCCTAAGAATGGCCCTGCAATTGGAGGCGAAGAGAATACAAGTCTTCAACGACTAATAGTTGGTGGTCAACCAGATACTCGGCGAGTACGAAGCTCGCGAGCCACTCCAACAACGATACCTTGAAAAGGTACAAGGATTGTTCCCAAACTTCAGCTCTTTCACAATTACTCATGTGTCTCGGACGGAGAACACCAAAACCGATGCACTGGCTCACCTTGCGTCCTCCACCGAGCTAGAGAAGCAACATACTGTCCTTGTAGAAGAACTCAGTAAACCAAGCATTGAGTCATTGACAAGGAGGATCAGGCGCCGCAAGTCATGCAAGCTGAAGAAGAGCCTTCGTGATAGATGCCATTATACAATACCTCACTAGTGGCCAATTATCGGAAGACAAGGAGGCGGCTCGGCTGATCAAACGTTGAGCCCCAAAATTTGTCCTGGTTGATGGCGAGCTCCATCGCCGAGCCTAGTAGCCTACATGTTCCCTTATCTCAAGTGCTTACAACCACTGAAAGCAGAATACGCTCTGCAAGAAATTCATGAAAGAATCTGCACAAGCCATACTGGCGCCAAAGCCCTGGCCCATAAGATCCTTCGGCATGGATACTGGTAGCCAACATTCCTCAAAGATGCACTCCACTTTGTGCGGACGTGCGATAAGTGCCAAAGGCTCGAGCATCTTCAACACAAGTCAGTTGCGGACCTGAAAGCTATCGCTGAGCCTTGCTCATTCGCTCAGTGGAGAATTGACATACTAGGCCCTTTCCCCAAGGCCACTAGACAAAGGGCATTCTTCATTGTAGCCGTTGATTACTTCACCAAGTGGGTGGAGGCCGAGCCACTCGCGTATATCACCAGTCAGAAAGCATGGGACTTCGTCTAGAGGTCCATAATTTGTAGGTTCAGCCTTTCGTGAGTCCTGATCACTAATAATGGGAAGCAGAATTACTAAGGTCGGTAACCACACACGGTTCTCACAGGTATTACTAAGGCCAGTAACCTCACAATCCTGGCATGATTACTTGGATTTGCGTTCTACTATTGCCAATCGAACCGAAATTCCAACGTAGCATACCTTATTCCCACGATTGCACGATATCTCCCTAGAACAGTAGTCATTCCAGAACTCAGAATCTTCCCCTATAAAAGGTTTAGTCATGGCAAACCCCCAAGATACGCAAACGATTGCCCTCTCCAGAACTTCTCCTTTCTAATCTCTTCCTGCCTTCGCTGACTTAAACATCGGAGAGTTTTCCTGGGGAACATTACCACCGATGAGAAGTTTTCTTTCTGTGCAAGAGAATCCACTTCGATGCTCGGAGGACATCCCCTGACACTCGGGACTTCCATTCTGAGGATCGGCCTTCATCCTTCACGTTGTAGTTTGTTGCCCTGGTCTCTTTGTTGGGTCTCACAAAATAAATCCAAGTGTAGCATATCCAACAGTTAGTTTGTTGACTTCTATCCAAAAACTAAACTACAAGCAAAACAAAGTGATACTATGTATTAATATTCACCATATCCAATAAGGAGTTGTGCAGAGTGAAGTATCCTTCTTTCTCAAAATACAAACAAAAAATTTTCTATCTTTGCCCTAGTTTTTTTCCCCGATTTTACCCCAATTCCTTCAATTATTGTGCTTCTCCACTTAACATTTCAGTTAATCAAAGTTCAAAAATACTGCATCCCAGTGATCATTTCCCATTTGGTATCAAATGTCATTTGAAAACATGTGATGGCACCCCAAGATTCTAGTAGATATAGCATCCAAGTTTTGCAATACAACTTTTCTAGGCCACTTGACATGCTTAACACTGCGACTCTCTTTGATGCTTGCAAGCCGTGGAATCAAATAGCCCTTTCAACACATTGCAATGCAAACATAAACCCATTAAATATTACGTCTCTGGATAAGGAACCATCATTTTGCTCCTGTATATCATAGATTCACATCAAAATGTGTTAGAATCTTTGCTTCATGAGGCATACATGTGAGACAAATCTGGAAAAAACACTACATTTGAAAGATTTAAAGCAGAAATGCAGCCAAAGTAAAAGTGAAACAGCATCATTAACTTTGTTTCTCTTTATGCATCGTCCCTTACAAAAATGGCAAAGTCATGTTGAACCGGGAACTAAATACGACATCCACAAGATCTAACACGCAAATAACAGGAATCACCTTAAAAGCAGGTTCATCCCAACATGGGAAGCAACGCCTGGCATCTGCAGGCTCAAATTGTGTGACCGCCATGTTCTTCTTCTCGCCATTGTGTTCATAGGTACTATCCAAGGAGGCCCAAAAGTCACGAACAACAGTTTCCAGATAGGAAAATGCCTGAAAAAGAAAACTATGGAGCTGTTGATGATTGCAGAACATCAAATTACCTTCTGTAGAAACCTTTCATCTGATCATTGAGGGTTCCAGAGAAGCCGATTCGCAGAACACCCTCGCCGAGAGGAAGAGCCTTCTCGAATGCCAGCACCAGGATCTCGTCCTCGACCACAGTGACGACTTCGGCAGGACGCAACTCCTGGTCAAAAACATCAAAACCATCAAAGCGCACCTCCGACCAAACACGGCGCCTCATCTCCAACAATCTCGGCATCCTACCTGCGCAGACTCCCGGCCTCGGAAGAAGACCGACCCCTCGGCGACCTCCAGGTCAGCGGCGTTGAGCACCAGGAACCCGGTCTCCTCGACGATGTCAACAACGACATCGACGGCGCCGGTGAACTTGCAGGCGGCGAGATCGGGGACGAGATTGAGGTCATAGCGCCTAGGGACGGCGAACTTGGGCAGCCGCGGTTGGCCCTTGAACTGGTTGACGCCCTGCGTCGCCGCCATCGCCGTCCACCGCTGCTCCGCTTCCTCTGTCACCCCCCGCCCCGATCGTAGCAGCAGCACTCGGCAGCACGGTGGGGGGAGATGGCGTCCGATGGGCGTTTTGAAAAAAAGAAGAGTGTGGGTTGCTGCACATACACTTGTGTTGCACATAGTGTGCACTGCAGGGAGTTAGGGACTTTAAATTTTTATTTATTTTAATTTTTTAATTGATTTTTAAGATATTTTAATTTAAGACACAGGTCACATTATAATTCGATTATCTTGAAATTTTAAAAATAAAACATGCTGACTTTTAAGAGAACGTGTCCAATATTATTCATTTGATCCGATTTTTTTGAGCAATTTAAGGATGATATAATTTACATCTCAAATTCGAATATTTTTAAGACCATTGTAAAAATAAATAAAAAATTAAAAAAATAAAGACCCTACACAAGGTGTGCAGCATACCTGGCAGTGAACCTTACTCAAAAAATTAAAAACTGAAGCGAACATGTTACGTGATAGTTGTTGGGAGAAGCTCCTTGGGTGTGTTGGTCCCCGGTAACGTTTGGCAAAACTCAAACCACAATAAAATTCCATTCTCATGTGTGCTATCGACCCCCCCCCCCACGTTAAACATCCATGTTTCAAGAAAACGATAAGATGTATCGAGCCAAGTGCGGGGACACATTTTTATCATCTTAATTTATTTAATTATTTTATTCGTTTATTTTATTTTGATTTATTAATACGTAAATTTATTTGTCACGAGGTGACGATTTATTCATACTCCAAAGATTGAGATGGCTTGGAGTCACTGGTGCGCGCCGTCTGACTAATCAGACGAAATTAGGTATCATGTCGGGACTGAAATCCACTGTGCCATAAAGGTCACGACGTTAATTACATCTTTTCGAACGAGAGTATTAGTCGCCAGAAAGAAAGGCCATGTAGCCTAAATTTTACATTAATAAAAATGAAAGAGATAATCTGGAACAGAGTGAGATACTCCGTGCCGGGGCAGGGGCATTTAAGCCACCTCATTCATTCGTCTTTCATTTTGTTCGGAAAGTATTCCGAGTCGAGAGCACGACGAAGGCATAAATAATCTTTGGGTAAATGTTTGCCGAGAATACGGTATAATTTGATGTTTGGTGATGAAAATGAAGCGGGATGAATCCTGATGAGGATAGATCAGATTCAAAGAGTTGACAGCCCGAGGCGAAATCAGGTTATGGTCATGGCAGAATAATCCCTGTAATCCAAGCCTGACTTGCGAAGGCATCATTTTTGTTCCCTTTACTCGGGGTCTAAGGGATGAGGGGCTCCGAAGCAGACACCGTTGGTTTTCTGATTATTATCATTCTTATATCATAAATTGATTTTTGTTTCAAGTTCTACCACTCATTTTTTTTATCAGTTATACAATTTTTGTTGTTACTATTTTACCATTGGCGAACACTTAGGATCACAAATCCGAGTCAGCATGGAAAATGCCGAGATATTTGTGAGGCAAAATTGGCCAATTGGAACCAGGTAGGTCGACCTGGGCTGTAGACGGGTCGACCTACCAATGGGTCGGTCGACTTGGGCCATAGACAGGTCGACCTACCGATGGATCGGTTGACCGAAGACGCAGATCGATCGACCGAGCCCATTGACGTGTCGACCTGAGTCTCTCATTGTCATTATACCTCATTTATTTATTTATTTTATTTTTTATATTCTCCATTTATCTTTATTTATTTATTTATTTCATTATTTTATCCGTGTGATCTTTCATTATCATTTCATCTTTTTATTTTTATTACTCTTCTCTCTTTTTCTATTTTATTATGTATTTTATTATCACCCCACTTCATTTGCTCCTTTTTTGTTACCATTAAACCAACCCCCTCCCCTTTTCACTTTTATCATTGGTTTCTTTGTTGATCCAGATTTCTGACGAAATTTCGACATCACCTCCCCTAGACCCAAAAGTATTTGGGGGTGGATAGCGGGTGCACATCCTCGGAGAATCCGAGATGGTCCCTTAAATGTTCGGACATGCCCAGCATAGCGGCATACCGAGGTATCTGTATCGACATGTCCATGAGGGCTAGCCTACGAGGGGATTGAAATTGCCCGAACACCCCGAGAGGGGCGAAGAAACGTGAAATCACGGCCAGAGCATCGGAACAAACCCAAAAGAGGAAGCCGAAGGGATGGCCATTGCTGCACCAGACCAGACGTAGGCGGTGCATCGGATCGCCCATAGAAGGATGCGTCGGTTCAGCTTCTGGGCCGGCTGACGAGGGCATCGGACAGGCTAGGGGAGGCGTACGCGCATGTGCACCGGATCAGCCCAGAGAAAGACTGTCAGATCACAAACTGGCCAAAGTGCAGGCTAGCGCCGGATCAACCAGCGAATGGGGGCCGCCAGATCGCGAGCTGGCCAAAACGCAAGCCGACGCTGAATCACGCGCGCTATTGGGCGCCGGTTCAGGGCTGGCCAAGGCGAACCAGATCACGCCCGTTCGCCCGCGTCGAATCGGGTGACGAGAGGGGATGTCGGATCACCCTTTGAGCTACGCCGGACCAGGCGACTGACTCGCGTCAGTTTAGTCTTTCTGAAAACAGAGCATCGAAAAAAGACTCAGAAATCTCTATGTGGAGGACTAGGGGAGGGGACAACCGCACGGGCAAGTAGAGCTTGATCTCTAGCAAACCACTCCCTCCATCGATGGACCACGGAGATAGAAGAGAAATGGGATTAAAAGCCTACCGTTGGTGCAGTAAAACCACGTTGATTTACGGTAACAGGGGTGCATACACCCCAACGTTCTCGCCACAGGGAGAAGACTGATGCAAAGAGTGACTGCGTAGGACGCCGGAATAACCTGATGGCTACCCTTCCCCTCTCCCTGATGACTTGCAGAGAAGGGGATGTGGCTCAGTACCTCTCCACGGGTACGGCTTATAACGAATGAAATGCTAAGCTGAAGAAGGCGAAGGTCATTCCAAACTGGGGGGGGGGGGGGCAGGGGAAGAGTTTCAGACGGTCCAGATTATGGGATCCTGCTCATCTTTCTAAGCAAACCCCATGAATTAATGCATGTGAGGATGCCGCCGAGCAAACACATAGACTAGCTACAAACCATCGGTGAGGGAGGGGAAGAGGCAACATTCATTCATATCGAGGGAATACCCATAATAGAAAGACACATAACACACATATGAAGCAGCAACATTCCATAACGAGGCGAGATGGCCAACTTCCTTTTTTTATTCATCGAGAGAGAAGAATACATGCGATTTAGCCCTCCATCGGGCATAGAAAGAAAGAAGAAGGAAAAGATATAATGATACCCACCTACTGCGAGCTTCCCCTCCTTCCTTTCTTCTCACACCTCTCCTCTTCGGATGCCCTCCTTTTTTTTTTGCCTTTTTCTCCCGTCTCTCTCTCTCTCTCTTTTATCGTTGTTCTATATCCTTCACTTCAATTGGATCACCCTTCTTATAGGGACGCATCAGCTTGATCCGACGCCCCTTGGCGTGCTAGATTGACGTGGGCTAGCGGCCCATGCCAAAATCATGACCTCCACCTTGAATCGGTGCAGCTAACTCGTTCCGGCACTAAAATGGCGCCAGATCACTTTGTCTATTGCACTTAACGGCGCCGACTCGAGTATCTTTGACATTTCACCTTTTGTCATCCGGTAGAAACATGTCGTTCCTTTTCCCGAGACGTATCGTTGGGTGTGCCTGGGGGTTCAAATTGTCATTCCCGGACGCAGGCTTTGAGTTATCCCGGCGTGATTAGTCTAACGCTGGTTCAGGTTGGCTTTGACATTCGGAGTATCACCGTCGGGAAGAGCTCGTTGACACTTTTCCTTAGGTGCATTATCGGGTGTGTCGAGCACACCCCCAAGTAATTGGGTTTCATTGTCCCTTCTGGACGTGGGTTTAGATCGACCCAACGTGACTCTTCAGACGCCGTGTCAAAACTTTTGTCATTGTTCCGTGAGATTTTCCTTGTATATGGCGCCGTATTTTAGGTGCCAACAAATGCCACCCACTCGTGGGTGACGCAAATGAGGAACGAGTGCGCGGGACTTACGGGTGTAGACCTCTTCATCATATCACTTCATTTTATGAGCTAGTGGTTGCGGCCTCTTAACGTGGCTGCCCTTTCACTTCCCTTGTGTGGTGACCCAGCACGGGTGTTTACCATCATTTTTTGTTTTATATATATTGATCCTGCATGGGTCTGATCCGACGCAGGCCTGGTCCGGCGTGCCCCTTGTTGGCTGATTTGGCACTGTTACCTTGGCGATCCAGCACCGCCTGCTGCGGCATAGCCATGAAACGACGTCTCTTTGCTCAATGATCCGGCGTGCGCTTCCATAGTGGATTGGCGTGGTGGTTCGGTGGTTTGGCAGTGATGATCCGGCATCATCTGATGGGTTGAATCGGCGAGGGATTCAGCCACGTGGGCACGCCGGTTCACGGTGCTTTGCTTCTTTAAGAAGGGGAGCCAGGTCGAGGGTTTTACCTCCTCACCTGTGACCCTTCTTCTTCCCTTCCTTAGCCGGTGAGAAGCTCCTCTTGTCGACCGATGGCCGCCTCCCCTTGCTTCACACCTCCGGCGTCATCCTCCTCTTGGTGAGCCCATGGGGCCTCCCCCCTTCAAGCCATTGTCGCCTCCTTCTCCGTTGTTGGTGGAAGGTGTGCCCACGGCGTGGATGTCGTTAGGCACGGTGGCCCCTCCTTTCAGGCGCTGCTCTTCACGAGGGCAGAGTCGGTCCCCCCCTTCTTCCCCTTTTTCTTTCTTTGCCCTTTTCCCCCCAAAGTCGTGGCCGGCCTCTTCTTTTCTCCTATCACCGGTGAGTGGGGCTTCGATGAAGGTCACGACGTGCGGCGGTGCTTCCCCGCCATCGTTCTTCGCGAGGGTGGGGATACCCTCCTCTTCTTCTTCTTTGCTCCCCCCTTCCCCTTCGTCAGAGCTCCACATCACCGTGGTGACCCTTTGGGGCTCAAAAGGGAGCATCTCACCAGGTTGCAGCGCCCAGCTTGGTTCACCATCGCCGCCATCCCTCATGACAAACCCTAGAAAAAAGGGGGGAAAGAGAGACGGCCCTTGGCCATTTCTGTGGTGAATAAAGGGGGCACCGGATCACGGCCATAGCGTCAATCCAGAGGGGGCACCGGGTCACAGCCACAGCACCGATCCAGAGGGAGCGCCAGATCACAGCCACATCGCCGATCTAGAGGGGCGCCGGATAGCAGTAGGACGACGGGGTTCCAAGGGGTGTCGAGTCACAATAGACTTTTTGGGTGGGGC
Organism: Amorphophallus konjac; assembly: GCA_022559845.1. Taxonomy (NCBI): domain Eukaryota; kingdom Viridiplantae; phylum Streptophyta; class Magnoliopsida; order Alismatales; family Araceae; genus Amorphophallus; species Amorphophallus konjac. Next base: position 529,607,911 of record CM040121.1, read on the forward strand.
CCGTCCCTTCCCATGGCACCAGGGGAATCTCCTCTAGCAGGCTAGTCCTCGAAGTTTGATGTCCCCTAGAGAGCCCAGCTGGCGCTGCCATTGCACACGCTAGTCTTTTAGGGACCGTCTCGCTTTATGCGTAGACAAGCACCCGCTGAATCACCCCTAGAGCCTTTGGCTAAGGGGAAACTCTGCCAAAAATTTCCTTAAATTGTATAATATTGGTTTTGCAGCTGATATATCTATTTTCTTTTCCTTTTTAGGTACAATGGCTTCATCAGGGACTTCCTCTTCTTCTGGCCTTCTGGTCCCGAGTGGTACTCGGATGGCGAGTTTGGTTGAAGCCCCAGTCGTGACATGGATGAACTTCGCCGACCTGGACTGGGAACATGCTAAAATTGCCAGTTTGGCGGAATCATCGGACTCAAAGTTAGACATAGTGGAGATTGACCTAATCACGATGGTCAAGAATGACTTCCACTTTAGCCAGGCAGGGGGCTATCGTGTCGACTACCTGAAGGACCGACACTTGGTCAAATTCCTAAAGAATTTCAGCCTTGGTGGCAAGCATAACTACATCATGGCCCGCCAGTTGGAATATGCTATATTGAAGGAGAAGGACAATTTGGTGGAGAGCACCATGAGGACAGAGCCCATGTATCGGCTGGGTGATCCTCGTAAGTGGGATACAGTTCTGGGCGTGACAGAGCTAGCGGCTGAGAACGACCTGCTGACGAGAGCCCCCGAGTTCACCCTTGCTCGGTGGGACAACGCTGCTGGCCGCGTACATAGAGAAAAGCTGGGCTTCAGCTTATTTTTAGCCCCGCTAAAATGGGGCTATAGAGACAAGCCCTTTTTGCTAAATTGTTTGGCTGTCAAGTTCAAACATCAATTGGCTACAGGCTGGTTTGCCGACCTAAGCGCTTCAGATGCTCACTCCTTCAGAGAAGGCGCCATCGAGTTCACGGACTACATGTTGCAGCACTATGCCCCGATCCTAATTACTGTCGGGGTGTATCATAGTGTGTATGCTTCTCGCTTCAGATATCCCATCTCAAGGGGCTCTGTTGCAGAATGATTGAAGTTTTCAACTCCAAGTTCAATACTTTTTACACTACGGAGGGGGAGACCTCATTAGATCTCTGGAGCTTGTCGCAGCTCAGCGGCTTGCCTATTGAGGGTGAGCCTTATGAAGAACTCGACCTACCCGACTTGTTGAAGGATGAAACAGACGGGGAAAGCCAATACACCTTGGCCTTCTCCTATCGGTACTTAACAAAGGTGTACCGGGAATTATTCCTTTCTTATCATGAAGACCTAGTCGACGCTTCTCCTTCCAAGACGAAGAAGCGAGTCCGGATGGGCATGTGGCTCAAGTATTTCTTCCACGGTGAAAAGGCAATATAATGACTTTCCTTCCATTGGAACAGCTGCCGCGAAGCTGAAGAAGAGGGGTAGGAGGAAGGTTGACCTCTCCGAGTCCATGCTCAGAGGCCGGAAGAGTGGGCCTAACCTTGCCAGCGTTGATGTGCTGACGCACTACGCCGCATATCTGACTTATTGGCTGTGTGCATTGGCCTTGCCCTATGGGGACGAAAGTGTTATCAGGCCAGAGGCTATTTACCCGGCCTGTCAGATGGCTTGGGGTATTAAATCATATCTGTGTCCGCCGACTCTTTGCCTAACTTATAGACTTATCAGGGAGATTAGCAGAAGTCGGATCCCAAGAAGCTCGAGGATAGTGGGCCCACTACATTTCTTCAACGCCTAGGTTTGTTCTCTCTTCCTGGAGTTCGCACCCAAGACCATTCAAGCGCCCCTGCTCTTCCCTCGTATGATGGAGTTCGACAGTGCCCAGCCTGGCTCTACCTCAACCCAGCTTTATGCTATCAGGGGGAGGCTGACTACGATCCCAATGGACTCGCCAGGGACAATACACTTCTGGCATATGGCAGCACACAACAGTCCATTAGTGAACCGTTTCAGAGAGTGTCGAATGGATCAGGTGGAAGAGTGTGTCCACCCCCTGAGTGGGAGCACAGTCACCCGCCCTATTCTTGTGCCCGAACTGGTAGCGTGGGCTGTATCAATTCGACCCAGTATGTTGTTCTTCCGAAAGGGTGGCAGCCTTTACTTGGAGCCGTACTACCCTTTCCGCTTCGGGAGGGATTTTGGTTATGATCAGCATATTTCCCTGTCGGCAGCGCAGTTTCCTTTGTCTAGCCGGGCGTTAACTAGAGTTCCCGTTGTTGAGCACGCTTGTGTCTGGTGGGATTTCTTCCATCGTCAGGACACCTCTTCTTTCAGGGTCCCAGCTCCAGGGCGGTTCCCGAGGGTTACACCAGAATACATCAAGTGGTGGAATGCCCGTACTTGCTTCTATCGGGCTTGCAAGGTAGAATGATGGGATACATCAGAAAGGAAATTCCTGAGCCAGCAATCACTTCCGGTCTTCGGCATCGATGAATACCACTTGATGAGATTAAAATCTCACAGGGCCAAGGATGTACGGGACTATATGACTACCCGGAGGTCTGCAAAGAGGCGGAGCCCGAGACCTTAGCCCATTCTATCGAAGGTGGATGAAGACAAATTCATGGAAACCCTTCAGGGGCTATGCAAAATTGGGGTTGCTGGGCTAGAGCTGGCCAATTATCCTCTACTGGTGGAAGAGAGCATTTCCCCGGTGAGTACATGGCGTCCCGAGGTCGACAAGTTTTGGCCTTATGGAACTTTTGTGAAGAAGGTAGATAGAAATCCTTTGTATTACAGCCAGACCCCCTCGCTATTTGTTTTGCTGCAAACCCATCGGCTGACCATAGAGAATCAGGAGGAAATGACATTGAACCAACAATTGCATCCCCCCTTCAAATATGTCGACGGTTGGGGAATGGACCATCTGAGTCTATATCACTACCTGTCTTCGCAGAACCATCTTGATCTGGCCTCTCTGGCCGAGCTGTGTGACAAGATAGGGGACGTATGCTGGCTCGTACGGGAGGCTACGTTTCGAGACCAAAAAGTGTCTCTGACTTATTGGCCCTTATGTCATCTGTATAGTGGGCCGACAGGTATGTAGCTTGTGTACTTTATCTCGTATGTAAGTCGGCTTTCTTTCCCTGACGATAACACGAAGAGGGCTAATGCTTTCGCTTTCTCTTTTCTTCTTCTTCGCTTTTTGCAGATAGGCCGAGCTCACAGAAGTTGAATAGTTACCGACGACTCATGTTGTTAGTGAAAATGTTGGCATATTTTGTCCGTCGGGCACCCGAATCAACAACAACACCTCTACCATCTGGCCCCAAGTGCAAGAGGGCCAAGTCTCCTGTTGAAGTGACTCTCTCCAGGGCTAAGGAGAGCTTATAGAGAGCGGCCAAGCGAGGAGGATGAGGTCGCCCGAGCCCGGTCGAAACCGCAGTCCCAACAATTCCTTCATTTGTGAAATTCGCTGCCAAGCTTGCATCGCCTAAGTCCCATGGTAAGATCCTGAATTAGATGTAGGTAGCACCTTTGAATTGTTCATGACATCTTCATCTCTCCGGGCGTTGTATTGGGGCTCCCTTCGAAGATCGTCCTCGAGGAAGAAGCTTTAACTACCCATGAGGGTGGCGAGACTCATGAGGCCGCCGGAGAGGCCACCATGGAGGAATGTTCAGAAGAACATACTTAGTCTCCCTCGCCCATTGGTAATGGTAAATGAGAACATTCTAGCTAGCAGCTCTGGGTTCTTTACTTCAGTAGGGTTTATTTATGCTCCGATTGATTCAGGGGAGGTAATGCCATCGCCGAGTTCGCCAGCACCAGCCGCCGCTGCCCCCGCGCCATAAAAGAGCAAGAAGGTGGCGGTGAAGGCCACGGTCGCTTTGGTTCGTCGCTCTTTTGGGTGAGTGGCAGCTATGGGCTTCAGGAAGAAGCTATCCGAGGGTGCGTTGGGAGGTATGGCCCCTACGTGAGCAGCGGTGGAACCTGTCGACATCTCTTCGAGGAGCTCTTCTTCGAGTGAGAAGGTCGACTACAACTACTCCTCGAATACGGCCTCTTCCGACATCGGAGAGTTTCGGCTACAGCCGATGACCGGGGGCAAAGGGGTCGCGGAAACGGTGGAAGCAGCACCGGGCTCGCCCGATATAGAAGACACATTACGTGAAGTAGGCCTGTTTGATGACGATATTCCAATATCTGTGCTGCCACCTAGCATTTCTTCGAGCTCTTCCAACTTGGGCATATTTGACCTTAACGTAAGTATGGTCTTTTCTGCCATTCATGTAATTGCTTATGCGTCGCTACCTAATCTTCATTTTTATCTATTTGGGCAGATGCCCACCAATCTGGATGAAGCCTCCAGCTTTTCGACCACCACCTCTGACATGGCGGTGGCAGCCTTTATAGGCCCAATGCCCAAGCATAGCCTAGCACTTGTTATAGAAACATCAATGGGGGCCTCGATGTCCATCTTGGGACCGGTCGTATTCGGCCTGCCCTCTATTCTGCATCCCTTGCCGTTACATCTTGATACCCCATTGGATGGGCAAGTTTTTGGTCAAGTCCTTGAGCGCATCCTGCTGGTCGAGCCCCTGGCAGTAGTCGCACCCGAGGTGGCTTACACATTGGGATCTCCAGTCTTAGCATCTATTGCGGCCTCGCCCCAGTCTACAATTATTACACCTTCGCTTGAGCCCGAGCCCAAGATTCTAGAGATAGAAGCAGCTCCAGCACCTTTAGCAATGGTCGTATCTGGCGCTCAGACTGAAGGTGATGCCGCAACGTCCTCCCTTCAGGCGACAACACTGTCATCCTCATCCTCGATAGTAAATGCTGATATATGGGAGGCAGTGGACAACATTGTTGAATTTTCGCTCCCTCTAGCGACGCCATTCGACTTCAAATCCTCAGATCTGCCAGTGAGGCAAAACTTGGAGCTATTGCGGACGCTGGTGTCGTCTTAGCCAAATTTAATCTACAAGAGCTTGAAAGAGATAGTAGACAGAATGACGGGCGTGCTCTAAGCACTTGGTTGTCCTCTATAAGAATGGTCTCGACAGGTACTGTAATATCTCGGACCTTTCGGATCCTTCTTCGTGGGTCCCGCATCTGGTTTCTCGGAGTGTCCGACTCCGTTGTGTCCGAAATTTCGTTTCGGACATCTCTTATGTTCGGGTCGGTCCGATCCGGAGTTGTTTCGGAGGCCCGGAAGCGTTCCGCGGCTTTTCCGCGTGTGTTTTCCGATTTCCGGTGTGTGTTTCGGCATTTCCTTCGGAACCTCGTTGCGGGTGAACCGGGTCGTTCACCTGGGCACGAGTGGTACCGTTGCGATCGGTGCGTTCCGAGGATCGCGGAAACGTAATTTTTAATTTTTTGGTATTTTCCAGAATTTTTATAAATTCCTATTTCTTTCCTTTTTTTCTTTCTTCTTCTTCTTCTTTCTTTCTTCTTCTTCCTCCCTCACGACCGTGGCCGCCCCCCCTCTCTCTCTTTCTCCCGTTCGAGCGCGGCGACCTCCGTTCCGGCTGCAGACGACGACGGTGCGACGACGCGAGGATGTGGGTTACGACGAGGCGATCGTGCGGGCGTGTGGCAAGCGTGGGAAGCGTGGGGAGGCAAAGTTCTAACGGCATTCTTCGTGGATTTGGGTTTGGATCGGCGCGTCTCGTCGCGGACCGGAGGTAGGGTGACGTTCCTTAGCCTCTTGTCTTCCTTCCCCGCGAGTTTTAGCTCGAGACGAGGTCGAGAGGGGTCAATTTCGTGCTGGGAAGGGCCGTTCATGCAACAGGGAGAGTTCGTCTGATCCGCCCTTTTGAGCCCCGATTCCGTGGTTCACGGGCGTAGGAGCATGCTAGGGGGCTTGGGGGTCCTTCTCTCACCGTTTCCCCCTTCGTGGGGCTTCTTTGGGGTTGAAATGGGCGATTCCGACGAGGTTCACCGTTTTCGCGCCGGTGAGCGATGTGCGGTCGAACCAGTGACCGTACAACCCTTGTGCGGCGCTGTTCTGGCCGTCCATCTGCTCGGCGCGCTGTGGTTGGGCTCGGCGCGCTGTGGGCTTGTCCGGCCGACCGCACAACCCTGGAGCTTTTCGACCGTTGAGTTTACCGTTGTACAGTGCACCGGGGTGTGCGGCAGGGAGCTAGCCGCATAACCCCTCGTGCGGCCAGGTGCTGGCCGTACGTCGTCTGGTGCCGTTGCCTGGGTGTGCGGCCAGATCTAGACCGCACAACCCTTGAACGGTTAAACCATAGCGCTCATCCTTAGTGCGGCTATGGCCTAACCGTTCAGATTTATTACCGTTGGGAGATGAACGGCCAGAAGCTGACCGTTCTTCACCCTCGTGCGCCCAGAAACTGACCGCACATCTGTTGAATGGGCCCTCGTTGGCCGTTCTTCAGTCTGTTTGGGCATGGGTAGAACGGTCCTGCTTTGGCCGTTTAACCCTTAGTGCGGTCCTTGTGCGACCGCACATCCCTGAGCGGCCCAGCGTGGACCATTCAAGGGGACGGGTCTTGTACGAGGGGTGTTCCTTGTACCGTCCGGTTGTGACGCTACTTTCCGTTGACTTGAGAGTCTACTCCGTAGTGACCCTCCACTAATCGTAGCCTACTTACACGTGTGTGGTCCCACCAGGGAGTGGTGGAGAGGCTACCCTTAGAGACAGTTTGTGGACCGGTTTTCGTCGGGCCCCGCGTCTACCAGCCAGAGTCCGGCTGAGGGGAAAATCGGTCAGAGGGTCAGACCAGGGATGCACGGTCTGTGTGTGCACATGTGGTTGGGGGCGGTTGGACCCACGCCGACGGGCGCGACCCCAGCTAGTCACTTGTTTGAGGTTACTTGTATGGTGTCTCAGTTCCCGCTGGGCCAGAGGGAGACACCTGAGACGCGGACTAAGTCGTCAGTGGACGCATCCGGTCTTGCTTCTAGTGGGAGGTACTCCTGTCGAGTCGGGAGTGACAGACTGTCATTCGTTACGATTTCGACCTTCGGGTTTTGTCGTGTTGGCCGTGGTGTTCCGGTCGTTCACCGTGGCACGGGTGTCGGTTTTCGTGCAATGAGATCGGTGTTTTGTAGATGGCAGGGTTTCCCTTTTTGAGGTACTCGCTTACTGCTAGCGTAGCGGTTTCTCCGGTTGCGAGGTAGGGTTCGAGTGATCCCTACTGAGTCTTGTTCCGAGACTCATTCCCTGCGTATTTTCACCGTGTTTCAGGAGAGGCGCGGCTTCAGGGGAGCGCGTCTGAGGCTCAGCGTGGTTCGGGTGCCCAGCGTTAGTGTCAGAGGTCAGAGCCGGAGTATGCCCTGTGTAGCTGTACTTTTCTTTCTTGTCTCTGTACTAGTTGTGGACTATTATTGTTACTTTATTGTTGTCCTGTGGACCATGTGTTAATTAAAATATTGTTTATTTCCTGCTTAATTATATAAACTGTTTAATTTCTGCAATTGTTTGTGATACTTGTGTAGTCTCCGCACCATCCTTCTAACCCTTCCGAGTCTTCGGACTCGTGGAGTCTCGGGTTATCGGGCCTTCCCGGTAATCGGATTCTCGGGTCGTTACAGCTGGTATCAGAGCGGCGGTTATGGGATTATATGAGAATCATAAGTAATTGTAGTGGTCCACTAGTCCACTGCAATGATGTACGGTTGACACTGGCATCGGGCATCGTGTATTTTTATTGACCTTGCTGTTTCTGTGTTTTCTGTCTTTTGCTTCAGAGGGGCGAGCATGGCGCCGAGGTGGAGCACTCGCTCTCAGCAGGGGCAGTCGGCTGGAGGTCAGGAGATCCAGCAGGAGGTTCAGCGAGATCATGAGGAGCAGAGTAGAGTGCCACCGGTGGCCACCGAGGAAGTGGATACTGCGAGATTTCCGGGGGCCGAGGATTTCTTCCGTGGCATGTACCAGCTTATGTCGTAGCAGTTCGGCTGAGAGGCTGGTGAGGGCTCGTCGACCAGGGGTGGGCCAGGCCGAGCAGTGAAGGATTTCATGCAGTTTCATCCACCTTACTTCGGTGGTCAGTGTGACCCTGATATGGCTCGGAGTTGGCTTGACGAGATGGAGCGGGTGTTCAGTTCCGCGAGGAGTACTGCGGAGGACAGAGTGATGTTGGCCTCCAACTAGTTGCAGGGTACGGCTCGGGAGTGGTGATCTTCCGAGTGGAAGATGTCCTTCCAGTTTCGTCCACTTGAGCAGATCGTGTGGGGCGACTTTGTCAGTGCCTTCAAGCGTACCTAATGTCCAGAGTTTATTGCTACGCAGCGGATGCGTCAGTTTCTGGAGCTGGTTCAGGGCGACATGTCCCTGTTGCAGTACAGGGCCCAATTTGTTGAGCTGGGTCGGTATGCACCTCATATCATGGAGCATGAGAGGATGAAGACCGCGCAGTTCGTACAGGCCTTGAGGTAGGAGTTGAGGCACCATTTGATTGCGAATGCGGCCACTAATCTGGAGACAACGTCTCGTGTTGCGGCTTCTTTGGAGATGGATATGCAGAGGACTGGAGGATCGATCAGCCAGGGGCAGTCTTTGTCGGGTCGCAGCCAGCAGTCGGCTACCCAGCAGCAGGTTTCCTTTCAATATGGGTCGGGTGGTTCAGGAGCGCCGGCACCAGCAGCTTTGGCGACAGGATCTGCGTCTTTTGGCTCTAAGGTTAAGAGGTTCCTTAAGAAGAGTTTCTGTAAGAAGCACAAGGATCAGGGGTAGGCATCATCGGGCAGTGTACAGCAGCTGGTTCCGTTTCAGCGTCAGGGATCAGTGGGTGGATCGCGAGGACCGTGTCCACGGTGTAGTGAGCATCACCCAGGTAGGCAGTGCACAACACCGATTGTTTATTTTCGGTGTGACCAGCCAGGGCACATGGCGTGTGACTGTCCTTAGAGGCAGCAGCAGCAGCAGTTTCCTCAGCAGCAGAAGGGTCCCCAGCAGCAGAGGTAGCAGCAGCAGCAGTAGGGACAATATCCGCCACTACCCAGGTCAGCTAGTGTGGGAGGCAGGCAGAGGGCTCGAGGCCAGATCACGCACATGACCAGGGCAGAGGCAGTGGCGTCGCAGCTCGTGGAAGGTACCGTTTAGATTTTGGGTTGTGCGGCTCAGGTTTCGTTCGATTCTGGCGCATCTCACTCGTTTGTTTCGGAGGATTTCGCGCTGAGTATTGAGGAGCCGGTAACCCAGTTGTCTTGTGATTTGGCCGTAGAGTTACCTTCGGGTGATTTTATGATCACTCCGTATTGCTTTGATGAGGTTCCTGTGTGGGTGGAAGGGCGGAGTTTGCCGGCTATGCTCTATGCGTTGCCACTTCAGGACTTTGATGTGATTTTGGACATGGATTGGCTCGAGGCACATCATGCGTTGGTGGATTGCGGCTCGAAGAGGGTTTATTTCCTGCAACTTCACGGACCCACCTTCTATTTCCAAGGTATCAGGTCTTCCTCTTCCCGCTTTCTTATTTCTGTGATTCGAGCTCGTCGTTTGCTTGATGTGGGTTGTCAGGGTTTTCTCGCCTCCATGGTTGCGACTGACCGGATGGAGCCGGATGTCGAGGACATCCCGGTGGTGTGCGAGTTCCCCAATGTTTTTTCGGAGGACTTATCTGGATTACCTCCCCAGCGGGAGATTGATTTCGTTATCGAGGTTGTGCCCGGTACGGGACCTTTGGCGAAGGCTCCCTACCGTATGGCCCCCGCTGAGTTGAGGGAGTTGAGGGCGTAGTTGCAGGAACTACTGGCCAAGGGGTACATTCGTCCTAGCTTTTCCCCTTGGGGTGCGCCCGTGTTGTTCGTGAAGAAGAAGGACGGTAGCTTGCGGTTGTGCATTGACTACCGGCAGCTGAATGAAGTGACCATTAAGAAAAAGTATCCGTTGTTGCGGATTGATGATTTGTTCGACCAGCTTCAGTCTGCGCGAGTGTTCTCGTGGATTGATTTGCGGTCTGGTTACTATCAGCTGAGGATTCGCGAGTCCGACGTAGAGAGGACTGCGTTCAGTACGAGGTACGAGCATTATGAGTTTTTGGTGATGCCGTTCGGGCTCACCAATGCCCTCGCAGCCTTCATGGACTTGATGCAGAGGGTGTTTCGTCCGTATTTGGACCAGTTCGTGGTCATATTTGTGGACGACATCCTTATTTATTCGCGGTCTGCCGAGGAGCACGCGTACCATTTGGGTGTGGTGCTGCAGACGTTGCGAGATCACCAATTGTATGCGAAGCTCAGTAAGTGCGAGTTCTGGCTTCATGAGGTGCACTTTTTAGGGCACGTGATTTCTGGTGATGGTATTTCCGTGGACCCCGCTAAGGTCGAGGCAGTAATACAGTGGTCGAGGCCGAGGTCTGTGACGAAGATTCGGAGTTTCTTGGGGCTTGCGGGCTATTATCGTCGGTTTATCCAGGATTTTTCTCGCATTGCGGCCCCGATGACTAGACTTACGTGGAAGGATATGCCTTTCGTCTGGTCTGAGGAGTGTGAGCAGAGTTTCAGGGAACTGAAGAGGTTGCTCACCTCGGCTCCGGTGTTAGTTTTACCTTCTGGATCGGGAGGCTTTGTGGTGTGTACAGATGCTTCTGGGGTCGGATTGGGTGCTGTGCTGATGCAGCATGGTAGAGTGGTGGCTTATGCATCTCGACAGCTGAAGCGCCACGAGGAGAACTACCCTACCCATGACCTGGAGTTGGCAGCTGTGATCTTCGCGCTGAAAATCTGGAGGCATTATCTATACGGTGAGAGGTTCGAGGTATTCACTGACCATCAGAGTCTGCGGTACGTGTTCACGCAGAGGGACCTTAACCTCAGGCAGAGGCGTTGGATGGAGTTTATAAAAGATTATGACTTCACCCTTTCTTATCAGTCGGGTAGGATGAATGTCGTTGCCGATGCTTTGAGTCGGAAGGTCGCGGTCAGTGCCTTGATGTTGAGGAAGTGGAGACTCTGGGAACAAGTGCCCGAGGTGTCATTCAGGCTCAAGATTCCCCAGGAGCCAGGGTTAGCGGTGCTTGCGAGTCTGATTGTCACGCCTGCTATCCGCCGTCAGGTGACAGAGGCTCAGCATGCAGACCCTGAGTTGTCCCGGATTTTGGCCTTGGCTGATGTGGAGCTCGGCGAGGACGGTGCTGCGAGATTTTGTGGTAGGCTGTACGTCCCAGCCGATGAGCATGTTCGTCGTGCGGTGTTACGCGAGGCTCATGGGAGCAGGTACACCATACACCCGGGTGCGACGAAGATGTATTGGAACTTACGGAGGCAGTTCTGGTGGCCTGGCATGAAGAGAGATGTCACCGTGTTTGTGGCCAGGTGCCTGACCTGTCAGCAGGTGAAGGCGGAGCATCAGCGACCGGGAGGTACTCTCCAGCCCTTGGATGTTCCTGCGTGGAAGTGGGACCACGTAACCACGGATTTTGTGGTGGGATTACCGAGGACTCCGAGCGGTCAGGATAATATTTGGTTGCTGGTGGATAGGCTGACGAAGGTGACTCGGTTGTTACCGGTCAAAGTCAGCTGGAGCGTGTCCAGGTTGGCTCGTCTTTATGTGGAGCGGATCGTTCCGTTGCATGGGATTCCCATTTCCATCGTGTCGGATCGGGATCTGCGCTTCACTTCTGGATTCTGGAGGAGTTTCCAACGAGCTCTTGGCACGTATTTAGCATTTAGCTCGGCATATCATCCTCAGTCAGATGGTCGGTCAGAGAGGACCATTCATACTTTGGAGGACATGCTGAGATCCTACAGCCTGGAGTGGCAAGGGAGTTGGATTCACCACCTACCGTTGGTGGAGTTTGCCTATAACAACACCTATCATTCGAGCATCGGCATGGCTCCTTATGAGGCTTTGTATGGGCGTCCGTGTCGTACTCCACTTGATTGGTTTGAGGTCGGTGAGCGTGTTTTAACGGGACCGGAGTTGGTGCAACAGTGTGTAGAGGTTGTGCACTTGGTTCGTCAGAACATGGTGGCAGCCCAGAGTCGACAGAAGAGCTATGCTGACCATAGGCGGCAGCCCCTCGAGTTCGCCGTGGGCGATCGCGTGTTCTTGAGAGTTTCTCCGATGAAGGGGGTGATGCGCTTTGGACGGTGTGGGAAGCTGAGTCCCCGCTATGTTGGTCCTTTCTTTATTGTGGAGCACATCGGTGAGGTAGCCTATCGGCTGCAGTTACCTCCTGAGTTGGCGTCGGTGCATGATGTGTTCCACGTCTCGAAGGTATATGCCTGATGGCTCTCATGTGCTTGAGGATTCCGTTTGGCCAGAGGTGACTCCAGATCTTTCTCTCCCAGAGTTTCCCATCCGCGTTGTAGATAGGCGAGCGCAGCGCCTGCGGAACAATGTCATCCCCTTGGTCAAGGTGGTGTGGCAGCGGCACTCTGGTGGTGAGGCTTCTTGGGAGCGTGAGGACGAGATGCGTCAGTAGTTCCCTTATCTGTTCGAGTGAGTCTCCCTCTTCTCTCCATTGGGTTGTTCTCAATTTCGAGGATGAAATTCCTTAAGGGGGGAGGGCTGTAATATCCCAGACCTTTCGGATCCTTCTTCGTGGGTCCCGGATCTGGTTTCTCGGAGTGTCCGACTCCGTTGTGTCCGAAATTTCGTTTCGGACATCTCTTGTGTTCGGGTCGGCGCGATCCGGAGTTGTTTCGGAGGCCCGGAAGCGTTCCGCGACTTTTCCGCGTGTGTTTTCCGATTTCCGGTGTGTGTTTCGGCAATTCCTTCGGAACCTCGTTGCGGGTGAACCGGGTCGTTCACCTGGGCACGAGTGGTACCGTTGCGATTGGTGCGTTCCAAGGATCGCGGAAACGTAATTTTTAATTTTTCGGTATTTTTGGATTTTCTATAAATTCCTATTTCTTTTCTTTTTTTCTTTCTTCTTCTTCTTCTTTCTTTCTTCTTCTTCCTCCCTCACAACCGTGGCCGCCCCCCTCTCTCTCTTTCTCCCGTTCGAGCGCGGCGACCTCCGTTCCGATTGGAGACGGCGGCGGTGCGACGGCGCGAGGACGTGGGTTACGACGAGGCGATCGTGCGGGCGTGCGGCAAGCGTGGGAAGCGTGGGAAGGTGAAGTTCTAACGGCATTCTTCGTGGATTTGGGCTTAGATCGGCGCGTCTCGTCACGGACCGGAGGTAGGGTGACGTTCCTTAGCCTCTTGTCTTCGTTCCCCGCGAGTTTTAGCTCGAGGCGAGGTCGAGAGGGGTCAATTTTGTGCCGGGAAGGGCCGTTCATGCAACGGGGAGAGTTCGTCCGATCCGCCGTTTTGAGCCCCGATTCCGTAGTTCACGGGCATAGGAGGATGCTAGGGGGCTTGGGGGTCCTTCTCTCACCATTTCCCCCTTCGTGGGGCTTGCTTTGGGGTTGAAATGGGCGATTCCGACGAGGTTCACCGTTTTCGCGCCGGTGAGCGATGTGCGGTTGAACCAGTGGCCGCACAACCCTTGTGCGGCGCTGTTCTGGCCGTCCATCAGCTCGGCACGCTGTGGTTGGGCTCGGCGCGCAGTGGGCTTGTGCGGCCTGTCGTGGGACCGCATATCCCTATGTGCGGCCCCACAACGACCGCACAACCCTGGAGCTTTTCGACCGTTGAGTTTACCGTTGTACAGGGCACCGGGGTGTGCGGCCGGGAGCTAGCCGCATAACCCCTCGTGCGGCCAGGTGCTGGCCGTACGTCGTCTGGTGTCGTTGCCTGGGTGTCCGGCCAGATCTAGACCGCACAACCCTTGAACGGTTAAACCATAGCCGCTCATCCTTAGTGTGGCTATGGCCTAACCGTTCAGATTTATTACCGTTGGGAGATGAACGGCCAGAAGCTGACCGTTCTTCACCCTCGTGCGGCCAGGAGCTGACCGCACATCTGTTGAATGGGCCCTCGTTGGCCATTCTTCAGTCTGTTTGGGCCTGGGTAGAACGGTCCTGCTTTGGCCGTTTAATCCTTAGTACGGTCCTTGTGCGACCGCACATCCCTTAGCGGCCCAGCGTGGACCGTTCAAGGGGACGGGTCTTGTACGAGGGGTGTTCCTTGTACCGTCCGGTTGTGACGCTACTTTCCGTTGACTTGAGAGTCTACTCCGTAGTGACCCTCCACTAGTCGTAGCCTGCTTACACGTATGTGGTCCCACTAGGGAGTGGTGGAGAGGCTACCCTTAGAGATAGTTTGTGGACCGGTTTTCGTCGGGCCCCGCGTCTACCAGCTAGAGTCCGGCTGAGGGGAAAATCGGTCAGAGGGTCAGACCAGGGACGCACGGTCTGTGTGTGCACACGTGGTTAGGGGCGGTTGGACCCACGCCAACGGGCGCGACCCCAGCTAGTCACTTGTTTGAGGTTACTTGTACGGTGTCTCAGTTCTCGCTGGGCCGGAGGGAGACACCTGAGACGCGGACTAAGTCGTCAGTGGACGCATCCGGTCTTGCTTCTAGTGGGAGGTACTCCTGTCGAGTCAGGAGTGACAGACTGTAAGTCGTTACGACTTCAACCTTCGGGTTTTATCGTGTTGGCCGTGGTGTTTCGGTCGTTCACCGTGGCACGAGTGTCGGTTTTCGTGCAATGAGATCGGTGTTTTGTAGATGGCAGGGTTTCCCTTTTTGAGGTACTCGCTTACTACTAGTGTAGCGGTGTCTCCGGTTGCGAGGTAGGGTTCGAGTGATCCCTACTGAGTCTTGTTCCGAGACTCATTCCCTGCGTATTTTCACCGTGTTTCAGGAGAGGCGTGGGTTCAGGGGAGCGCGTCTGAGGCTCAGCGTGGTTCGGGTGCCTAGCGTTAGTGCCAGAGGTCAGAGCCGGGGTATGCCCCATGTAGCGGTACTTTTCTTTCTTGTCTCTGTACTAGTTGTTGACTATTATTGTTACTTTATTGTTGTCTTGTGGACCATGTATTAATTAAAATATTATTTATTTCCTGCTTAATTATATAAATTGTTTAATTTCTACAATTGTTTGTGATACTTGTATAGTCTCCGCACCATCCTTCTAACCCTTCCGAGTCTTTGGACTCGTGGGTGGCGGTACGAGTCTCGGGTTATCGGGTCTTCCCGCTAATCAGATTCTCGGGTCGTTATAGGTACTCCTTTTGTTGAAATATGTGAACCATCGAGACTTTATTGGAGGGGAGCTGTCCAATCAAGTCATTGCACTGAGAATGCAAAAGTCTGAATATGAGCGAGTATTGCAGCCCTTGAAGGAAACGACGAGTCGCCATCGGGATACCATCACGACTTCTACCCGGCGCATTTACTTTTTAGAAGGCAAGGTCATCGAATTAGAAGTTGAACTAGCTCTAACTAAAGGCAAACTGCAGGAATTACACGACGCCCGAGCGAACGATGTGGAGGAAGCTGCTACGGCCGAGGGGCAGGTGATGTCGGCTCAGAACGAGCTGGATGATCTCCAGATTCGGGAGGACCACTTGATCGAGATGGTAGCTTTCTCGTTTGTGGGCATCCTACCTTTTGATGAAATCTTTCGTGGGATGTGCTAGGCCCCGTCAATCCATGTATCTCCTTTTTATCCTTTTTTTAAAATCAGTGTAAGGCAAGGGTATGCCCTGAAGATAGTGTACCAATTACTTTATTAAATATGAGATTTTATTTATCCCTCTCTTTGTGTTCAAACTTTTAATTTTTTGCCACTAGGATGTGGCTACAGGAGAGAGGCTTGTTCAAAGCCTGGATGGGTGAATCGTGTGATTATACAGGAAAGCGCTCACCCCTTTAGCGAAGGGATAAGGGGATCGCTTCACTGTAGTGAGCACACGGGCCAAGAGATTCAGCCCCAAAGGGGTTTAATCATCAGCACGGGGTCAATGCCGAAGCAAGGAATGAAGGGTTTTATTTATGGGTTCAGACAGGATGTCTGAAGCGAAGGATTGGGGGTGAACCTTGGTGGGACTGAGGGTTAATGTCAAGGTAAGACAGGTGGTTTACCATCGACTTAGATGGAAGGTCTAGGCCAAAAGTTCTATAGTGGTCCCCAATGAAGTCGAGGTTAGTGCTAAATAAAAGGAATTTTGGTTGGCAAGGACGGAAGGTCTGATGCCAAAAGAATTTATTCATCAAAGGAAAAGAGGCTTCCAATGACGCTATCCTTCCTTTGTTCGGTCTACAGGGTGACCTGATGATTATAGGCATTTTTTTAAAAAAATACATTACTGACTCAAGTGCCCTTCTGGGTTTTCACCGGAGCAAGCCCCTTCTTACTTTTGCCCACGTGCCTTCTCAGGTTTTCACGTGGCAGGATACCCAATTTTGCTCATAGCGCCCTTTCGGGTTTTCGCCACGATCAGGTTTTAGGCCATTATTGCCCTTACTCAGTGGGACATTTGAGCAGGTCTGGCGGGGCACCTCGATTTTAAGCCCCCCTTTTCTCTCTCTCTCTCTCTCTTTTTAACTCGGACATGATGGCTGTTGTTAATACAGTTTTATCTATTGGCGCAGACGGAAAGGGTCTTAGCCAATAGGTTATATGTATCAGTGTTGATAGGGTGTCAGACCCCCGCGTAGTTGTATCGTTGGCATTGGGTTTATACCAAAGCAAAGGATTGGGTTTATCTGGCTTAAATGAAAGGTCTATGCCATCAGGTTGTGTGGATTGGTCCTGATAGAGAGTCAAGCCCCAACCATGGTTGTATTGTCGGCATTGGGTTTATGCCAACGCAAGGCATTGAGTTTATCTGGCTTAGACAAAAGGTCCGGGCCCATACCTCTCAGCTAAGATGAAAGATCATAGACACCGAGCTAGTGGTATCATTGGCGCTAGGATTCTACCAAAGCAAGGGATCGGGTTTCATAGACGGAAGGTCTAGGCCATACCCTTCGGCTAAGACGAAAGGTCATGGGCGCCGAGTCAATGGTATCATCGGCACTAGGTTGTACTTGTAGCAACCCTGGTAAATTAAAGTAAATAAAAATCTTAAATAGATTAAAAACTAAACCAATGTTCAAGGCCCAACCCCTATATATATATATATATGTATACACCAAATGGGCCTTACACTTAACACAGAAAACAAATGGGCCAAAATTGAATAGCGCCCTCGCTTAAGGCGCTAATTCATAAATTGAAGACCCCTCAAGCGAGCCCCAATTTGGGAATTGAAGCCTTCTCATATGGGCGCCAATTACTTGAAAGGCGACCCTATCCTAGGCGCTATTTCCTTACCGATGAAAAATGGAAATCCTTTGCAGTGCTTTGTTCGAATTAGGAAGTAATGGATGATCGGGAAGGTCTTGATCTGGAAGGATTAACACGTAGGGAAATTTGAATAACAATAGGATTCTACTATGGAAACTTTGATTCTAATCGAACTCTTAAATCCAATTAGGATTCTCTACCCTATAAATACCCAGCCCCATTGACAAGTAAAACGCTATTTTTGCTGTGATCGAAGGGAGCTCCTACGTACGTCGACGTCTTGCTGTGTGTTGCCGTCGTCGTCTCTGTCCTCGGGTTGTCAAGCGTGAAGAAGGGTTATCTCCCTTTTCTCCCTGCCGTTGTGTGTTCACAGCAGCTGTTGTTGCCATAGAGCAACTAAGAAGCTTCTGCTTCTTCTCCTTCTTCCTGTTCGTGGGTAGCAGTTGTAGTTGCTGCTGTCCGAGGGATACTGCCGCTACAGTTGTTGCATAGCTGTTGCTGTTGCTTGCCTTTGGCTGTTGAACCTAGAAGAACAAGCTGCTATCATCTTCTTCCTTCTACCGGTTGCTCTACCAAACAGAGTATCGTTTGTGGTTATTTTCTTCGTATACTCTTCACGTTTCCATCATCCAAATCACCACAAGGTAGGTGTTCTCAAGTACAAGCCCAATCTAATAGTTATTAAATCATAATCATGCATATAGGTCTCTTAGAATGTTTCAGTAGGTTTAATGTATTCCCAGAAGTTTTTCGTATAACGCGCCTCCCATTAGGGCGCTATTTTAAATTAACGACCGTGCAAACAGTCGTCAGTTATTTGGTTAATTAATAATTACACATGTTCAAAATTTAATAATTGTGAACCATGACATCTAATTTAATGCATGAGTATACTGTTAGATTCCTGCTATTTTTCTCTGCATGTACATGTCTCTAGTTTCTTGATTGGACACACTCCAGAAATCATGTGTCTATGATTGTACCTGCCCGGTGCGTATCATATGACAAATAAATAACGATCGTCTTTAGGTCGTCAATTTAATGAACGCCCCCACACACGGGTGCTAATTACTGATAACTTGTGAACATTACACTATTCATGACAGAATTACATAGATATTGGAAATAACGAGAAGCACCCTGCCATCAGTTTGAAATATGACGCCCCTGACTAGGGCGCTATTTAATGAATTGAAGACTTAAGCAAAGTCGCCATTTACATAATATTTAAAATTTGAGAATTTTTATAGATTTATATATATATAGAACTTGGATATAACGACTGAATGAACAGTCGTTATATATTAAAATAGCGACCCTGCCGAGGGCGCTAATTCATAAAATGAAGACTTGATCTCAGTCGCCAATTTCCTGTTTTCTGATTTTTCGTGATTTTCTGTAACCCTTGACAGTGGGTTATGTTATAGGCACTATATTCTATTCCATGAGTATAGTCCCACGTTTCACGATGTTTTATCGATTACCCCTTAACTCTTGGTGACATACGAGAACTCTGTTGGACATTCCGTTCCTTCGGACTGGTAAGTTAGTCATTGGGACCTCCGTAAGACTCCTCGTACCCTTGGATTCCCTCAAGGCCGATTGAAGAGGTTGTACCACTAAAAACTATGACATTTTTTGATTGCCATGTTACTCTAAAGAAACATGATATACCGGCCCTCATGACATGCTATTTGGATGCCATGAGAATATCCTTGAATTAGTGGAATGGGAAACCATGCCATTAATATTTCTTAAGAATTATGTGCCATACTTGTGGACATTAATTATATATACCTTATCATGTACAAGAACGAGCGACCGTATCTATATGAGCGCTTATTCTTAATGTCATGGCACCCAATTAGGGAGTCGATTCCACCTAGTTTTCAACGTTAATCGTGATTATACCGTTATTATCATGGTACGTCCTTACACAACAAGTTCAACCCTTGTGATCATATTCATAAGATCTACCTTAATGTTCCTACAAAGCTTGTTCCTTTGGAATTCTATATTGGTTATAACTATAGTGAATGTCGAAATACATAATTCAATACTGGCGCATATAAGGGCCCGATCTGGTCCTGGGAGGAGCACCCGAAAGTATTTGTGCCCATGGGAGCTATTATAGATCACGGTGTGGCATTGCATCGAAGTGCATGACTTACTTGACTAGACATTTTCACAAACTCTTGTACTTGTACTTGACTTGACGTGACTTGACATGCGTGGCCCGGAAGGGTATTTACTTGCTTGCTTACATGATAGCCAATTCTTGACATGACTTACTAAAAGTACATGCTTGCCTATCTTGGTATAACTACATGATATCCTGAAATAATCTGGCTAGTTCACTCAAATTATCTCTTGCTATACACTCTCTCTATTGTCGTTTCATGCGAACATACATAGCTATACTTTCATTCGTGTAACATGTAATTTACTTAAAGCAAGCTAGCACTTGAGATATAATTCCTACTGAGCGTTCGCTCACCCTAGTGTTTTCCCTATTTTTCAGGTAATTCCGATGACGAGACTCATTCGGACGGGGAAGGACAAGAGTGAAGAGTTTAGAGCTTTACCAATCCGTCAAAAGTTATCTAGTCCTGTCTTTTCTATTTTTGAGTCATCCATTGTACTTTTCCTTTTATTGAGCTCTTGGTTCTTTTATCAATAGTTGTAATAGAAGTACTTAAAGGTTTATGATTTATAAAGGACTTGGTTATCGTTACTTGTGCGTGCTCTGTCTATGTATGTCGAATACACTAACGCTCTGATTGACATGATTGATATAAACTTGTCACGCATCTCCGGATTCCATCCGCGCTCGGGACGTGACAGTTTTTGTGGTATCAGAGTCTAGGATATTCAATTCCTAGGAAACCCAAGTCCAAGGATAGGTTTAAACCTTCACCTGGTGAGAATTGGGTAGAACCATGGGTTAAGGTAACTTAGGGACTCAAACTCTTGGTCAAATATCATATTGATTAGTTATTTAAAAATCTTTGTAGGATGATGGCTGCCGAACGTGCTCAATGGCGTAACATACAACGCACTATTCAAGGCATGATTCAGGCGCTACAGTAAGTGGCACAAGGAGCGGTGAACCGTGGAGCTGGTGATCTCCACCGTAGTTTTAGAAATATGAACCCACCGAGGTTCATTGGCTCATCAGATCCCGATGATGTTGAGCATTGGCTCCGAGAGGTGGAAAGGATATTACGTGTTATGCAATGCACGAACGAAGAGAAGGTATTGATAGCTACGTTCCAATTAGAAATAGACGCCCGGAGTCCGTAGAAGCCACCTTAGGTGAAGAACCCATCACATGGGCCGAGTTTATCGAGTACTTTAATGACAAATATTTTTTTGACCGAGTGCAAGAGAAGAAAGCCGCAGAATTCGCCTCACTCAAATAGAGAACTCTATCAGTGGCCGAATACGAGACCCAATTCTCTAGGTTGTCAAGGTACGCAAAAAATTTAGTAAGTACCTAGAAGATGAAAGTAAGAAGATTTCTCAATGGGCTTCGACCCCAATATATCACACAACTGGCACCGATGGACATTCTGGTCTATTCGGATATGGTCTAAAGAGCTCAGCTATTAGAAGATGCCACAGAGTTGTCCGACAAGATCCGTGGGAAGAACAAGAAAGAACCTACTATAAGCCCTGGAAGTTTCAAGCCCTCCTTCCATAAGAAGAGAGCCAATGATGGAGGTACTCCCTCCAAAGAGCAAAAGTTCAAGAAGACCAAGCCTTTCTCCATTACTACCACACATTCCAAAGAGGTGTGTAAACATTGTGACAAGACTGGCCATAGGGCCGAGGAATGCTGGAGAAGACTCGGAGCTTGCCTCCGTTGTGGGAGCTGTGAACATCGAATTCCCGATTGTCTGCTACTCAATGAGCAAACCGGAGATGAAAAGCGCCCAGTGAAGAAGAATGCACGTCTGCAAGCTCTTCAGGAGTCCGAACAAGAAGAAGGCGGACTAGTGGAAGGTAAACTCAAGATTTGTTCCAAGTATGCTCATGTCTTGTTTGATACTGGTGCATCACACTCTTTTGTTTCAAAGAAGTTTGCTGATCCATTACTTATGGAACCAGAGTGGATAGATCTAGTAATTGAGACCCCACTCGGAAATGAATCCGAGATCTCACACCACTATTCCAATTGTACCGTTATGATAAAAGGGAAAAATCTGCCAGCAGACTTAATATGTCTAGATTTAAAGGGATATGATGTTATCTTGGGAGCCGATTGGCTATCTACACATAAGGCCGTTGTCGATTGCCGTGAAGGCAAGGTAACCTTTAAAGAGTTTTCGATACTTGTCTACACTAGCCCTAAGAGTCGGAACAAGTCACCTCTTATTTCGACTCTCTGAGCTAGCAAGCTTATAAAGAAAGGATGTGTTTCCTTCCTTGCTTTTGTCACCATAAAGGAGACTAAGGAGACCAAGATAGAAGACATCCTGGTAGTTCGAGAGTTTCCAGATGTATTTCCAAAAGATTTGCCTGGTTTACCCCCACAAAGAGAAGTGACCTTCACCATCGACCTAGTCCCTGGTGCTGGTCCAGTTTCTAAGGCACCTTATAGGATGTCCCCTACCGAGCTCAAGGAGTTAAAGGAACAATTAATGGAGCTTCTGAAGAAGGGATTTATCAGACCAAGCACTTCCCCGTGGGGAGCGCTCGTGTTATTTGTAAAGAAGAAGGATGGATCCATGAGGTTATGCATCGACTATCGACAGTTGAATCATCTCACTATCAAGAACAAGTATCCACTGCCGAGAATCGATGAATTATTTGATCATATATCTGGATCTAAGTATTTTTCGAAGATTGATCTCAGGTCAGGATATCACCAACTGATAATCAAAGATGAGGACATTCATAAGACCGCGTTCAGGAGCAGGTATGGGCACTATGAATTTGTTGTTATGCCTTTCGGACTAACAAATGCCCCTGCCGCTTTTATGCAGTTTGATGAATAGCATATTCAGGCCTCATCTAGATCAGTTCGTGGTGATTTTCTTTGATGATATATTGATTTATTCAAAGACCAAGGAAGAGCATGAGGAGTATTTGAGGATTGCATTACAGATATTGAGGACAAATCAATTATATGCCAAGCTCAGTAAATGTGAATTCTGGCTGGGAGAAGTATCTTTCCTAGGTCATGTGATTTCAAAGGACGGACTATCCGTAGATCCATCAAAAGTTGAAGCTGTAAAAAATTGGGAAAGACCGACCAATGCTAGCGAGATCCGAAGTTTCTTGGGTCTTGCAGGCTATTACAGGCGATTCATCAAGGATTTCTCCAAGATCGCCGTACCACTCACTACGCTAACTCGCAAGGAGATCCGTTATGAGTGGAGCGAAGAATGTGAAAGAAGCTTTCAAGCTCTCAAGGATCGCCTAACTACTACCCCAGTCTTAGCTTTTCCAGTTGAAGGAGAGAAATTCGAGGTATACACCGATGCGTCTGGAATTGGCCTCGGATGTGTCTTAATGCAACAAGGGAGAGTTATAGCTTACTCTTCCCGCCAATTGAAGAAGCATGAAGAGAACTACCCAGTTCATGACTTGGAGTTGGATGCGGTAGTATTTGCATTAAAAATATGGAGACATTACCTATACGGAGTGCAGTTCACTGTATACTCCGATCATAAGACTCTCAAGAATCTCTTCTCTCAAAAGGAATTGAATATGAGACAGAGATGTTGACTAGAATATCTCAAGGACTTCGACTTCACAATACAATATCATCCTGGAAAGGGTAATCCTGTAGCTGATGCCCTCAGTCGGAAGCCAAGAGCAATATTAGCCAATTGTATGATTCAAGAGTGGAAGTTGCTAGAACAGTTCACTAGACTTGATATAAGCATGGATAAGGAGAGCAGGTGTGTTACACTATCACATATGCACATACAGCCAGATCTACTCTCTAAAATTCAAGGACTTCAAAATAATGACCCCGTATTAGTGGAAATCAAGGGTAAAATAGAAGAACAACCTGATTTCAAGATAGCCTCAGATGGAAGGTTGTTGTTTAGAGATAGAACTTGCATGCCAGATTGTCCAAAGCTAAAGAAGAAGATCTTAGATGAAGCTCACAGATCAAGGCACATTCATCCAGGATCTACCAAAATGTACCAAGATTTGAAAAAGACCTTTTGGTGGCCCAACATGAAAAGAGAAGTAGCGGACTTCGTGTCTCGCTGTCTCACATGCCAACAAGTCAAGGCGGAACACCAAAAGCATGTCGGTAAGCTACATCCTCTTGATATTCCCAAGTGGAAGTGGGAGGATATTGGTATGGACTTCATTATGGGATTATCTAAATCTAAAGGAGGACATGATGGAATATGGGTTATCATCGACCGTTTGACCAAATCAGCACACTTCTTGCTAATTAAGAGCCGATGGTCAGTTGATGTTCTTACCGCTTTGTACATTAAAGAGATAGTCAGATTACATGGAGTTCCTGTATCAATCGTGTCTGACCGTGACCCGCGCTTTACTTCTCACTTTTGGAAGGGTCTACAACATTCATTGGGGATGAGACCCAATTTTAGTACTGCTTTTCATCCTCAAACAGATGGTCAGACCGAAAGGACGAATCAGGTGGTAGAAGATATGCTCAGAGCTTGTATCATCGATTTTGGTGGAAGCTGGCATGATCACTTGCCGTTGGTTGAGTTTGCATACAACAACAGCTATCGGGCCAGTATACAAATGGCACCTTTCAAAGCCTTATACGGAAGAAGTTGCCTATCACCCTTGTGCTGGGATGAAGTTGGTGAGAAACAATTATTAGGCCCAGATATGGTAAGGGATACCACCGAAAAGATTCAGTTGATTAGAGAAAGACTTCAAGTAGCTCAATCTAGACAGAAGGCTTATGCTGACACAAGAAGAAGAAATCTCGAATTCCAAGTCAGAGATCATGTATTCTTAAAAATATCTCCAGGTCGAGGAATCAGGAGATTTGGTGTTAAAGGTAAACTTACACCAAGGTATATCGGACCTTTTGAGGTATTAGAAAGGATTGGCGAGGTTGCCTACCGTATTACCTTGCCTCCTCAATTGTCCGACGTCCATAATATTTTCCACATATCTATGTTGAAAAAGTATGTGCACGATCCATCACATGTCATAGATCATGGAGATCCGGTGATACAAAAGGATCTCACATATGAACAAAAGCCCATGAAGATCCTTGATCGTGAGGTACGTGCATTAAAGAACAAGATAATTCCCATGGTCAAGGTTCAATGGAACAAATGCTCGGAACAAGAAGCCACATGGGAGACCGGAATCTATGAAGAAAAGGTTTCCCGACTTATTTATAAACGGTACGTGTTCTGCACCCTCCACGTCTATATACGAATGAATTTGGGGACCAAATTCTTTTTAAGTGGGAGAGGGTGTAGCAACCCTGGTAAATTAAAGGAAATAAAAATCTTAAATAGATTAAAAACTAAACCAATGTTCAAGGCCCAACCCCTATATATATATATATATACACACACACACACACACCAAATGGGCCTTACACTTAACACAGATAACAAATGGACCAAAACTGAATAGCGCCCTCGCTTAAGGCGCTAATTCATAAATTGAAGACCCCTCAAGCGGGCGCCAATTTGGGAATTGAAGCCTTCTCTGATGGGCGCCAATTACTTGAAAGGTGACCCTATCCTAGGCGCTATTTCCTTACCGGATGAAAAGCGGAAATCCTTTGCAGTGCTTTGTTCGAATTAGGAAGTAGTGGCTGATCGGGAAGGTCTTGATCTGGAAGGATTAACACGTAGGGAAATTTGAATAACAATAGGATTCTTCTATGGAAACTTTGATTCCAATCGAACTCTTAAATCCAATTAGGATTCTCTACCCTATAAATACCCAGCCCCATTGACGAGTAAAACACTATTTTTGCTGTGATCGAAGGGAGCTCCTACGTACGTCGACATCCTGCTGTGTGTTGCCGTCGTCGTCTCTGTCCTCGGGTTGTCAAGCGTGAAGAAGGGTTATCTCCCTTTTCTCCCTGCCGTTGTGCGTTCACAGCAGCTGTTGTTGCCATAGAGCAACTAAGAAGCTTCTGCTTCTTCTCCTTCTTCCTGTTCGTGGGTAGCAGTTGTAGTTGCTGCTGTCCGAGGGATACTGCCGCTACAGTTGTTGCATAGCTGTTGCTGTTGCTTGCCTTTGGCTGTTGAACCTAGAAGAACAAGCTGCTATCATCTTCTTCCTTCTACCGGTTGCTCTACTGCAAACAGAGTATCGTTTGTGGTTATTTTCTTCGTATACTCTTCACGTTTCCATCATCCAAATCACCACAAGGTAGGTGTTCTCAAGTACAAGCCCAATCTAATAGTTATTAAATCATAATCATGCATATAGGTCTCTTAGAATGTTTCAGTAGGTTTAATGTATTCCCAGAAGTTTTTCGTATAACGCGCCTCCCATTAGGGCGCTATTTTAAATTAACGACCGTGCAAACAGCCGTCAGTTATTTGGTTAATTAATAATTACACATGTTCAAAATTTAATAATTGTGAACCATAACATCTAATTTAATGCATGAGTATACTGTTAGATTCCTGCTA
This sequence comes from Amorphophallus konjac, assembly GCA_022559845.1. Taxonomy (NCBI): domain Eukaryota; kingdom Viridiplantae; phylum Streptophyta; class Magnoliopsida; order Alismatales; family Araceae; genus Amorphophallus; species Amorphophallus konjac. The sequence continues at coordinate 529,633,593 of CM040121.1, forward strand.
TTTTTCTCTGCATGTACATGTCTCTAGTTTCTTGATTGGACACACTCCAGAAATCATGTGTCTATGATTGTACCTGCCCGGTGCGTATCATATGACAAATAAATAACGATCGTCTTTAGGTCGTCAATTTAATGAACGCCCCCACACACGGGTGCTAATTACTGATAACTTGTGAACATTACACTATTCATGACAGAATTACATAGATATTGGAAATAACGAGAAGCACCCTGCCATCAGTTTGAAATATGACGCCCCTGACTAGGGCGCTATTTAATGAATTGAAGACTTAAGCAAAGTCGCCATTTACATAATATTTAAAATTTGAGAATTTTTATAGATTTATATATATATAGAACTTGGATATAACGACTGAATGAACAGTCATTATATATTAAAATAGCGACCCTGCCGAGGGCGCTAATTCATAAAATGAAGACTTGATCTTAGTCGCCAATTTCCTATTTTCTGATTTTTCGTGGTTTTCTGTAACCCTTGATAGTGGGTTGTGTTATAGGCACTATATTATATTCCATGAGTATAGTCTCACGTTTCACGATGTTTTATCGATTATCCCTTAACTCTTGGTGACATACGAGCCCTCCGTTGGACATTCCGTTCCTTCAGACTGGTAAGTTAGTCATTGAGACCTCCGTAAGACTCCTCGTACCCTTGGATTCCCTCAAGGCCGATTGAGCAGGTTGTACCACTAAAACCTATGACATTTTTTGATTGCCATGTCACTCTAAATAAACATGGTTTACCGGCCCTCATGACATGCTATTTGGATGCCATGAGAATATGCTTGAATTAGTGGAATGGGAAACCATGCCATTATTATTTTTTAAGAATTATGTGCCACACTTTTGGACATTAATTCTATCTACCTTATCATGTACAAGAACGAGCGACCGTATCTATATGAGCGCTTATTCTTAATGTCATGGCACCTAATTAGGGAGCCGATTCCACCTAGTTTTCAACGTTAATCGTGATTATACCGTTATTATCATGGTACGTCCTTACACAACAAGTTCAACCCTTGTGATCCTATTCATAGGATCTACCTTAACATTCCTACAAAGCTTGTTCCTTTGGAATTCTATATTGGTTATAACTAAAGTGGATGTCGAAATACATAATTCAATGCTGGCGCATATAGGGGCCCGATCTGATCCTGAGAGGAGCACCCGAAAGTACTTGTGCCCATGGGAGCTATTATAGATCATGGTGTGGCATTGCATCGAAGTGCATGACTTGCTTGACTAGACATTTCCACAAACTCTTATACTTATACTTGACTTGACGTGACTTGACATGCGTGGCCCGGAAGGGTATTTACTTGCTTGCTTACATGATAGCCAATTCTTGACATGACTTGCTAAACGTACATGCTTGCCTATCTTGGTATAACTACATGATATCCTGAAATAATCTGGCTAGTTCACTCAAATTATCTCTTGGTATACACTCTCTCTATTGTCGTTTCATGCGAACATGCATAGCTATACTTTCATTCATGCAACATGTAATTTACTTAAAGCAAGCTAGCACTTGAGATATAATTCCTACTGAGCGTTCGCTCACCCTAGTATTTTCCCTATTTTTTAGGTAATTCCGATGACGAGACTCATTTGGACGGGGAAGGACAAGAGTGAAGAGTTTAGAGCTTTACCAATCCGTCAAAAGTTATCTAGTCCTGTCTTTTCTATTTTTGAGTCATCCATTGTACTTTTCCTTTTATTGAGTTCTTGGTTCTTTTATCAATAGTTGTAATAGAAGTACTTAAAGGTTTATGATTTATAAATGACTTGGTTATCGTTACTTGTGTGCGCTCTGTCTATGTATGTCGAATACACTAACGCTCTGATTGACATGATTGATATAAACTCGTCACGCATCTCCGGATTCCTTCCGCGCTCGGGGCGTGACAGTACTAATGCAAGGAATTGGATTTCTCTGACTTAGACGGAAGGTCTAGGCCATACCCCTCGGCTAAGACAAAAAGTCATGGGCACCGAGTTATCGGTATCATTGGCACTGGGATTGCACCAAAGCAAGGGATCATGTTTCTCTGACTTAGATGGAAGGTCTACGCCATACCCCTCGGCTAAGATGAAAAGTCATGGGCGCCGAGTTAGTGGTATCATTGGCACTGGGATTGTGCCAAAGCAAGGGATCAAGTTTCTCTGACTTAGATGGAAGGTTTAGGCCATACCCCTCGGCTAAGACAAAAAGTCATGGACGCCGAGTTAGTGGTATCATTGACACTGGGATTGTACCAAAGCAAGCGATCGGGTTTCTCTGACTTAGACGGAAGGTTTAGGCCATACCCCTCGGTTAAGATGAAAAGTCATGGGCACCGAGTTAGTGGCATCATTGGCACTGGGATTGTACCAAAGCAAGGGATTTGGTTTCTCTGACATAGATGGAAGGTCTAGGCCATACCCCTCGGCTAAGACAAAAAGTAATGGGAGCAGAGTTAGTGGTATCATTGGCACTGGGATTGTACCAAAGCAAGGGATCGAGTTTCTCTGACTTGGACGGAAGGTCTAGGCCATACCCCTCGGTTAAGATGAAAAGTCATGGGCGTCGAGTTAGTGGTTTCATTGACATTGGTTTGATGCCAAAGCAAGGGTATCTGATCCCGGTGGGACCGAGAGTTGGTATATGCACATGGTAACTCATTACAAGAGCTCCAAAGTGCAAGTTTGCTCATCAAGGGGTGTTGGTTTTAGTTGATCGCCGAGCTGAGGAAGCGGCTCATAGTATACTTTTAGATATTTCCCATTGAGGGGTGGAAATTGAACTTCCCCTCACTGGTTAACAATGACATAGGCTCTCCCTTCATAGACATTCTGAACCACATAAGGTCGTAGTCAATTTTCATTTAATTTACCTTTGGGATTGACCGCCATGACTTCTTTTCTTTTGACCATGACATGGTCTCCTTTCTTGAATTTGCGCCCTTTGACGAGCTTGTCAAAGGCGCGAGTCATACAGGCATGATATGCTTGTATATTTTATTGGGCCTTGAGCCATTTTCCTTCTAGATCGGAGAGCTCCTCCAGTCTTATTTCTACAGTTGTTTGGCCATCTTTAACCAATTCATGCTGGATTGCAACTCTTAATGAGGATATCTCTAGCTCTATCGAGACGACTACTTCTGAGCCGTATACCAACGAGAACGGTGAGCAACCCATTGGGATCTTGTACATAGTGTGGTATGCCCGCAGTGCCTCGTACATTTTTTATTCCCAACCCTTCTTGCTAGCCCTAACTATCTTGGTGAGAAGGGTGCAGAGGATTTTATTAAAGGCTTCAGTGAACCCGTTTGCTTGCGGGTTGTATGAAGTGGAGGTCCTCCAATCAATTTTAAACTTTTTGGCCAATCTGTAGAGTTTCTGATTCTGGAAGTGACTTCCGTTGTCGGAGACAATTCAGTCAGGCACGCTGAATCAGAATATAATGTTTCGATGGACAAATCTAGCTATGATTTCCCCCATCACTTCCTTTAGAGCCACAGCTTCTGCCCAGCGAGAGAAATAATTTGTCGCTGCTAGAATATACTTGCACCCTAATGAGGATGCGGGCAGCGGGCCTACAACATTTGTGCCCCATTGAGCGAACGACCAACTAGGTGCCGTCGAATGTAGTTGTATCAGGGAGTCTTCTTGGGACTGTTGCATGCTCCTGGCACTTATGGCATGACTTGGCATATTTACAGCAGCCGTCGAACATGGTCGGCCAGTAATAGTCCAGCTTCTTGATTTCAATCTTCATTTTCGGCCCAGCTTGATGGTCGCCGGCTAATTCGGCATGAATTTCCTTCATGACCTTCCAAGCCTCCTCCGTAGATAAACATCGGAGCAATACCTTTCTTATGGTGTCTGTCATAATCCGGAACAATGTTCCATTCCTGACTTTATAAGAGTCTTTCATTCTGATCAATCTCATCTTTTTTTCCCTTTGCTTGGGCAATTGCTGGTGTTTAAACTATAGTATTAGGGGCTCTCTCCAGTCGGGTGAGCCGACTACTTCCGCGGTCGTAGCTTCATAATCTTCTTCACCTGGCTCCTCTATCATACTAGGAACCTGGCGCCTGTTTGTCATTAGTATATTGAGGGATTCATCTGGTGGGACTGCCAATGCGCTTGCTAGTTTTGCCAGTGCATCAGCTTGTCCATTTTGGCCTCTGTCAACATGATTTATTTTGATGAAATAAAATTGCCCAATGAGCTGCCTCGCTCGGCTATGATAGGGGAGTAGTTCGGTCTTCCGACCGTCAAATTGCCCCTGGACCTGTTTGACAATTAAAATCAAGTCCCCAAATACCTGTAACATTCAGATCTCCATATGGAGGACAACTCGAAGGCCGATGATTAGGGCTTCATATTCTGCTTCATTATTTGTACAGGCTTTTTTGATCAAACAGGAGGTGTGCAGCACCTCTCCCTACGAGGACTTAAGGACGACGCCTGCCCCAGCTCTTGTTCTTGTCTTCCTCGATGAGGATGCTTCTTTTCTTGAAGCCCCGCCGAAGTATAGTTGCCAGATGGCTTGACGGATTTGGTCCACTTCTAGAGTTTCATCTTCGGGAAGCTCCGTAATCAAAGGAGAATTTTCGGGCACCGGGTGTGCTGTAAAGAAATCTACAATAGCCTGGCCCTTGATAGCTTTCTATGGTACATAGGTGATATTGAATTCCATTAGGATAACAACCCATTTCCTCAATAACCCCTTTAGTGCTGGTTGAGAGAGTATATATTTGATGGGATCAGCTCTGGATATCAGCTGAACTTCATGCGACAGCAGGTAGTGCCTCATCTTTTTGACTGTAAAGACCAGCGCGAGGCAGACCTTCTCAATTGGTGTATATTTTCCTTCTGCCCCAACCAACCTTCGGCTGAGGTAATAGAGAGCCCGTTCTTTTCCTTCATCATTATTCCGGGCCAGGAATGCCCCTAGTAAATATTCAGTGGCAGCTATATAAAGAATCAGTGGTTGCCCTTTGATAGGCGCCCCCAGCACCGGTGAGGTCTCCAAATATTCCTTCAGCTGGTCAAAAGCCCTTTGGCATTCTTGATTCTAACAGAATGGTGTATCTTTCATCATCAACTTATGGAACGACTAACACCGCCCGGATAGATTAGAGATGAATCTGCGGATATAGGCCAATCGACCCTACAATGACCGTAATTCTATTAAGTTTCTTGGAGGAGGCAACTCCTAAATGGCTTTTATCTTGGTGGGATCTATCTCAAGTCCCCGATATCTAACGATGAAGCCTAGAAATTTTCCACTGGAAACATCAAAGACGCATTTCATCGGGTTCATCTTTAGTTCATATTGCCGCATCCTTTCGAATATAATCCTGAGATCACCCAGATGGTCTTCTCTTTTCTTGGTTTTGACGACCAAGTCATCGATATAGCATTCGACTTTATCATAAAGTAGCTCATTGAATATCTTTGTCATCGCCCTCTGATATGTGGCGCCAGCATTTTTAAGGCCGAAAGGCATTCTTTTGTAGTGAAATACCCTTAGGCGATCAGAAAGCTGTATGGATTCTTTCATGTTCGACTATCCATATCTGATTATATTCGGACGAGCCATCTATGAATGATAGAGCTTCATGGCCAGTAGTAGCATCGATCATGACCTCAGTGATGGGCTGATGGGGGCATCTCTCGCCCTTCACATTTTTCCACAGCTTTGATTGCTCGCCAACATAGCTCCATTGTGTCCGTCATATTTTTCTGAGTCGAGTCATGTAATTTTCATATTTTATTTGAGTCATGTACCTAGGTTAATGAGTCATCTACCTAGGTTAAGTGTCATTAGATTATTTAGAATGGTTATTGGGCCCAATTCTTTGGGCTAGGCCCAGGGGCGCCCCTACCCCCTTGGTCTTTGGTCATTGTAGTAAGAGTCAGGGACTTTTGTAGAAATGTGGGTTGCCTATATATAGGACCCCATTTCCTCCATTTGAGTTAATGAATCAATGAATGAAAATGTGCCATTTTGTGAGTTCTATCTTCATTTTTATGGTGGAGTGAATCCATTAGTGAGGTGAGAAGCCTTAGGGAGAGAATCCCACCCATCCCTCTCTTAATCTCTCTCTTTCACTCCCCTTTCTCTCTCCTCTACACCCAATTTCAAAAATTTTCTCTCTCCTCCCTTCCCAACCAATACTCTCCCACCTACCCCCATTAAAGGCCACTCCCCTTCCCCACACATCCCATTACTCCACCCCCTAGTCCCAAGGGAGCATCCCCAATCACTAAGCCACCCTCCAACCACCTCATCCCTTTCCCAAGCACCCTTCTCTCTCCCCCATGCAACCCTCCACCTCCCAAGACCATTTGAATTTGAAAATTCCCTTCCCTCCATAGCCCTTGGTTGTCCAAACCTCCTCTCCCCTAGGTCAGGTCACCCCTCCCCTTCACTCCACCCCCATTCCACACCATTTGCCACCACAAGGTTACAACTTCATTGCAGGTCGCAGGTAGCAAATTTGGTCCTAGAAGCTGTATCATCTCTGGCATTTCCCTGACTCTTCTGGTGGAAAGGCATACATCTCTGGAAAGGTCGACCAGATAGCTTTCCAAGCGAGGTGGTTTCGTCCTCATCTGAGCACCGTGCTGATCGGGAGGCCCTTTCTTCCTCAACTACACAAAGCTGCTCTGGCAGGAGACCAGAGCCGGAGTGGAAGCTCGACTGCGACGAGCCTGTTGGGAATCTGATCAAGAGTTCTTCTACTATGAGTCTTCTTTCATCCCCAAGAAGCAGAGCCCAGTTTGGCGACCGGACCTGAGAGTTATCATTTTTTCTTCCCTGGGTATGCGGTTCTGCTCCCACTCAGTCTGCACCGACCCTGCCACAGTGTTCAGAGTCTACCGGCCTGCTCCGAAAACCTTTGGCTTCTCCGTCGGTCTTTCTTTGAAGAGGACTCATCAACGGTTCCAGGGACTCTGGCGGCACCTGATTCTGAGCTCGGGAGAGGTCGTGGCATCCTCTGCTTTTTGCTGCTGAGATCCTGAGACAGTCAGAACTGTCAATCTTCTCCCCTGTTCAAGCTCCTACTCCGACAAGCACCGGTGCCCGATGAAATTATCAAAATTCAGACATTATCCTGGACCAGCTACAAGCAATCTCCAAGTGGTTTCATCATCGGCAAAATTCTGGAGTGTCCACAGCGTCCAGAGAACAAAATGTCTATCCTGAAGCGCAGAGAGTGGACAGCATCGGCATCGGCTACCATTCTTTACTTCTATCTTGGTTTCTCCCCTCCCCGCTTGGCCGGCTGAAGGCCCCTCCCTGCGTGGAGGTAGTGTTTGAGTGTAGTCACTGGCTTCCCTTCCCCAAGGTCCCCCCCTTGCATGGGGTGTAGTGCATGTAATCTGAAATTTCAGGTTGAAGCTTCTCCGGCGCGGCGTGCGGGTAAGCCCACGCTTCCTCGCTCGCCCTCGTCTCCGGCCGGGATCGGTGTCTTCACACCGATCAGGTGAGCCACTAAACACTCCTCTTTGCTGGATTCCTTTGCTTAATTAGTATTGCATCTTAGTGACGTCGGCGTTAAGAGAGTGCCCGAACCCGAATTAGCGTTTAATTGTGTGGCTACCGCGGGTGAGTTGTGAGAGTGATCATTCAACCCAAGCCTTCGGCGTGCTGACCGCCCGTGAATTTGGGCAACCCTTGACCCATAGGGGTCCTCCCCAAGCCAACCGTACCCTTGGAAACCTCCGGTCCAACCTCGGACCCTCACCCCATCGCCGGTCCACCTACGGACCAAAGTGTGCCAATGCGAGTGAGTCCGCTTATGTGACATGACCAAATCATTGGGATGCTTGCAATTTAGGTCCTAGGTTGTGTCACATCATGGGCATTGGAAAATCATCTTTCGGAGATACTTTGTTCAGATCCCTAAAGTCCACACATATTTTGATCTGGCCATTCTTCTTCTTGATGGGCATAATGTTGGCTTGCAAGGTGGTATACTGGTTTTCTACTACGAAGTTGATGTCTATGAGCAAGTCAACCTCTTTGCAAATCTCGCTTACCAGTTCCGGCCTCATTCACCAAGGTAACTGCTTTATTGGCTCGGCTTTGGGGTCGATGGCCAACATATGCTGAGCAACTGTAGGGCTAAGGCATAGTATCTCTTTGTAGTTCCAAGCAAAGCAGTCTCAGAACTCTTGGAGCAGCTATATATATCGCTCTCTCTCTTCTAGGAGAAGGAGGGCGCTGAGAAAGGTTGGCCTGGGCTCACTTTCTGTGCCGAGGTTCACTTCGAGCAGCTCGTCAACAGTGTAGTCTTAGCCGCCATCTTCTATCGCCGGGAAAGCTGACTACAAATCGATGAAATCCTCATCATCTTCCTCAATTTCGAGGATGTCATAGGCACCTTCTTGTCTCATTTTGCCTAGCGGCGGGAGTTCAAATTTTCTTTGCTCTAGCTCTTGAATCTATTGGGGAAGCAGCATTGATGCTGGCAATATAAATTCCAGACATCTTGGGTATCAACCCGTGGATGGAGCACCTCTAGGGGTGGCATGGAGTTTTTTAGCTTATTATTCTTGCAGAGCGCCGTCAGAGGTAGTGGCGGCTTTTATGACAACAGACTCCCAGCATCTGCAGAGGACATCAGCTTCTTGAGCTTTATGTGTTATTATTTGGGGTTATGGGGTATCCCCTGACCTCGAGGGTCACAAGGTTTCTTCGCAATCTTCCAGATAATCATCATAGACTACCTCCAAGGGGGCTTCACCTATAGGGGTGGAGAGAGAGATCATATATGTCTCGTAGCATTCTTTCATTGCTCAATCCACTGGATTTAAGAACCCCACGGCTAGGGTGGTAGGGTTATACGCCCTTGCACGGAGGCCAAGGCCATTGTTCCCGTTCTTGGGGGTTTTCTTCGTCTCTTTCGTGGAAGGCATCTGCTGCCTAGATAGATCCTTTCGTGTTTGAAGCCTCTTTCATTCGGCCTCTATATCTTGCCTCAGCTTCCAGGGCTCAAAATGCTCCCAAGGAATGTAGTCTTTCAGCTGTACTGGCTGTAGCTTGGGCTGTTCATATTCATCCAACCTATCAATGATAGCTTGTAGCCGTGACACTGCTGGGCTCATGTCTTTATGCATTGCTGATGGTAGCTGTACTTTCCCATTGCCAATAGATCTTCTTATAGTCATTTGGAAGATTGCTCGTTGCCCTGTAAGAGCTGCAATTGGTGGAATCGGCTGGGGCATTATGCCATAGCCAAGTGGGGCAAAACCAGTTGCTGGCTTTCTCTTTGCTTTCTTTGGCACTATTCGGTAGTCCTCCTACCCTCTGGGCATCACGGCATAGAGCCCATAAGCATACTGGTCGCCGGCTTCCGACGTGTCTTCGGGGGACCGATGATGGATCGAGACCATATGGACTCCGCTCTTGCAAACATCCATTTTATGAGGGCGCGGTGGGTCTACCCTGTACTCCCCCATTTGTAATTCATCCTTCTTGATTAGGCTTTGAGCGATATCTTTGAATATATAGCAGTTTTCGATGGAATGCCCCAACATGCGATGATAAGGGCAAAATCGAGGGTCGCCACTTCTTTTGACATCATTTGGTCTTTTGGGCTCTGGGAGGGCAATCTTGTCATACTGACTGGCCCATTCAAAGATAACCCTAGTTTTATCCTTCGAAAAGGAGTAAAGTTTCTTCATTTTATCCCGCAGTGAGGGTCCTTGCTTGACAGGCTTGTCGGCCGAAGGGCCAATTGTCTCTTTTGCCTTCCTCCTTTGTTGCTCAAAAGTTTTGAGGTCAGCGCCAGTCGGCTTGCTCTCCCTGCTTGATGCAACGGTGGCCGGGCAATATTTTGACAAGAAAGCCTTGACGTTGGTTGCAATCCTATTCAATTGGTCAAAGGATTGGATTTCAATGCCAATTACCCTTTGTAAAATTTCCCTCTTCAAATTCCGTTTTCAAATTTGGACAACGGCTTCGTGGCTTTGTAGAGGCATGCACCTTTCACTGAGATTCCTCCATCTCTTAATGCAGTCTAAAATCGACTCATCATCTTTCTGCCTGTTCGTATATAATTCTGCCCTGGTTACAGGAGGACATGTTGGAGCTGCGAGCCGGGTTTGCTGAGGGAGAATGCCCTCTGTCGGGTCAGATAGACGCATACTCATTTCACCTAAATGCCTTTTCAGCATTTTGATTTCTTGCTGCTGCTCATATAGCAATGCCAGTAGATCAGGGTCATATCGAAAGGAGCCCGAAACATAGCCTGGATCACTGCCCTCGGTTTTAGTATCAGGTGGGGTGAGTGGCACCCTATCATCATCATTAGCCACGACCAGTCTCTCAGAGATTGACATGCTCGGCCCCATGCCCTCGTGTGGAGAAGGACTTCGAAGGCGTGTTTCTTCATTTTGCATTTCACCATCTAGAGGCGTATGTTGCTCTTGATCTACAGACAACGTCTCTTGGCCCCCCATGGGATCTTTGCCGATAGAAGTAGAGATGGATATCATGTCTGCTTCATAGAAATTTCTAGCGAGAAGCCCAAGCTCGGGTGTTGGGTGATCTGCAATAATTCTTTGTCCATATTGGGCGGATACCATAACTTCTTGAACATTCAGTTTTGACTTGCAGTTTGGTAGAAGGGCACTTGTTGTTTCCTTGCCATTCTGACCACATTGCCGGTTATATCAGGAAGTCCCAAAATTGAGACAACTGGATCATAAACCTCCTCGGGGAATATGCAATCATCATCCCCTTTCACTGGTTACTCCTTGGCCGTGTAAAACATAGTAGACCGACCTTCAGGATTGGGAACCTCCAGGGTCTTCAGCAGTTCAACTGTTTGACAGTTCACATCTGTGATGGGCTTTATGATTCCGGGAGGGACTTTCACACATCCCAGCAAATTCTTGAGTCCTAGTACCTCCGGATCGGGGTAAACATCAGATGGGACTGCTCTGAGCACCCCCACTATTTCAGAAATATGTGATACTTCTCGCTGAGCCATGTCACCAGGCGGTGGCAGAGGGAACCAGTCGCTAGTCTCCGCTGTCTTTTTCCCTTTGCTCTGAGCTGGCCGGGGAGCTTGCTTCAGCTTCTCCAAGTATAGTGACATATCGAGCAAATGGCATTCAAACATGTCAAAAGGGTGTAAGTCAGCAAATATTCTTTCTTCTTTTCCATCCCTAGGGTATTTGTTACACTGGTGGCGAGTAGAAAGTACCACCCACTTTTGATGCAGCTCCATGGTCGGCCCAACATCGCCTTGTATGAGGTGCTAGAGTTTATGACATGAAATTGCACCTTGGTAGTGAAGTCTCCTAGCGAGAGGTCAAACTCTGCCATGCCTATGGGGACTTCAAATTTTTGATTAAACCCAGCAATTCTCATACCCCTGACCTCAATCAGGTGCACATCAAAGTAGTGTTTCTAGTAAACACAGTAGGGGAGTATATTCACTGCTGCCCTCGGGTCAATTAGAATTCTATTTATGGGCTGACCATTTAGTCACCCCTTCATGTACACGGGTCTATTGTGACTGACAGAGGGTAGGATCATGTCTTCTTCAGTAAAAGTTATAGCCGCCCTCGACCGCATCTCAGCAAAGCAGCTCTCAAAGCGTGCTGGGGTTTGTAAGGCTGTAATCACAGCCTATCTGGTTTCCTCATCTAAGGAGAGTATCTCTCAGACGCTGAACCTTGCAGGGATCCTCTTCACTTGCTTCATTATTCTGATGTCGGATCTGACATTAGCCAACCTTATTTCTTCAGCTTTGCCCTACCTGCCGTCATTTGGTGCTGGAGGAGTCGGCTCACAAGGTGGCTTGTGATGCGGGATGGGATGAGAGACTCGAATCGCAAGCTCACGATCGTCCCACGCGAGGGAAACGTGCGGATCTGCGCGATTGAGAAACCGACAGTTAGTCAAGGGTGGTCAGCTCTTCCGTGTGCTCGGGTCGAGTCACGGGACGGTCACGCTCACTCACTCACAGCGGTGATTGAAATAAAATGATAACGAGCTAGATATCCTAACACTCAAGCAGCGGCATAAAAACAAATACGAAATAAGCAAATGCTGAGAGGGATAGAGAACGATACCTCCATGCTCCAGGCGTGGGGAAGACGATCCCGGCCAAGAACCGTAACTCCCGGTACAGTAAATGTAAATAATTACAGCAATGAATTTTACGGCCCACTCCACGCAGGGAGGCAACAGGCTACACAACGACACCGGGAGCACCGATCTTGGGTTGATGGGCAGCAGGGCGGCGGGGTTCCGGGGCGGTTGTGGGCTGTGGCTCCGGATATGAAATTTGCTTGCCGACAAGACAACGAACAAAGGCATCCACAAGGACATCGACCTCCGGGGACCTTCTGAAGGCGGCAGCTCACCGGGATGATGTCGGAGGGTCCCTGGTCGACCCTCGGGAGTGGCGGTCGCTGGATCTACACCGGCGTATTTTCCAGTGGATTTATACAGTAATCTCCTTTGCTGGCCTATCTCGGGACAGATCTGCGCGCTTCCACAAAAATGATCACCACGCCCAGATCCAGTGTCGGATTGGGACGAAACTAGCGCCGTTGCGAAGGGAACTCCGAGAGCTTCGACATATGTGAATTTCAGATCCGTCCAACAGTCTGATTTGAAATGAAAACCTCTGCAACACTGTAGTTATTTCTGGCTTGGAATATAGATCAAATAGGACATATCAGGTTCTGCCTGATTATGGGGTTTGATCGAAGGGAATTTGGTAGATCTAGACTTTGGGAATTTTAAGGGTGAGAGGGGGGGGAAGTGGGGGACGTGCACAAATTTTTTGGTAATTTTATGAGATGGTTTAAAGGGTGGAAAAATTCGTGGATCTGGCTTCTGTCTCACAGATCTGCTGATTGGTAGACTATAAGGGGTGGAAAGAAGACGGTGGGAGGGGGTGCAAATGAGATCTGATTGAAATAAAAGTCGTACTGGGGATTGGGGGAGACGAGATGAACCAACCCTGAAGAAATCAGCTCGATCCAACGGTTGGATCTGGAGTTATAGATCCGTCTTCAACCTTCTGTCCAGCAACTCGAAATCCTGGACAACAGGTCAGAAAAAGGACCGTGGCGGCTCGATGGCGACACGAACGGAGGCGGCGGCGGTGGTGGCTGGAAGTCGCATTCAGCGGAGGTGATAATCCTTGGAATCACACCAAGGAGGAGGGAGTCACACCTTGAAATCAAGCAACCATCACAGTTGCAAGGGGAAGAGAGAGGGGCGCCCAAGGCACAATGGGAGAAAATTCTGAATTCCCACGTCGATCCACCTTCGTTTGATTCCCGTTCCACTGAAATCTTCCAGACCTACACAATCTGTCTCTGTGCAGATTCACCATCCAGCAACCCACCATTTTGTGTCTTTCACCCCTTACCAATTTCAGATCAATCTAAAATTTGGACTGGGATTTTTGTCCATCAAACACCTTCTCCACAAATTTTCTCATAATTTTTAGAGTTTGTTTATCCCATTTAAAAAGCTCTGTTCCAATCGGATTCGGTTCTGCCCCCTGCAGACCAAATCTGACCCCTTCCACCATAAAATCCTTTCCACCCCCAAAACCACTTCTGATCGACCTCAAACTTTGAGGGCTTGATCCCTACTTCCTCCACCATCTTCCATAGCCTTCCAGATCCCACGTTAACCCCCCGTTCCACCGGCGTCTTCCGGCGACCCAGGTTCTGTCCAGTCTGTCCATAGACAGGGAGTCAGCCTGTTCATTATTCCCCCACGAAAAATCCCTCACAAAAAAAATTCTTGTCACACCAAGGGTTCGTAGATCAATAAAAGAGCTTCGTAACGGCGCCGGTTTCGCCTCGATCCGACATCGGATCTGGTCGCAACAGCTATTCCCGCCAGGTCGGACAGTTCTGAATCTGTAGAACAGGTTCGGGATAGCAAGCAACAATGGTCAACAGTTGGACTGTCTCGCATTCCACAAGGCGATCCAGCACGATCCCCCTCTAAGGGATTGTCCCTTCAGGAGTCCTCTTCGCAACGGTACCACTCCAAGCCCGATCGGCCCTCCGACCGGAGCGTGATCCTCCAGCTCGCCAGTACTCGCCGTCTGGTCAACACCGAGTAGCAGCGCGTCGGCATCGACAAAGCTACCCCAAAACGCCGCCCGTCAACCCGAGCTCGATACTCCCTGGTCCCACATGTTACCTATTACCTCCCTACGTGGAGTGGGTAAATTTCCTATAATTATTGATAATTATTTGTACCGGGAGTACGGGTATTGGTCGAGGTCGTCTTCCCCACGCCCGGAGCATGGAGATATCGCCTCTATCTCTCTCGGCATTTGCTTATTTCGTATGTGTTTATTTGGCGCTGCTAGTGAGTGATAGGATATTCAGCTCGTCATATTATTTTATCACCGCTGTGAGAGAGTGTACGTGACCCATTCCGTGACCCGATCCTGGCACGAAGGAGTGTTGACCACCTTGACTCATTCCGATTTCTCAACCGCACAGATCTACGCGCTTCCCTCGCTTAGGGACGTCCGTGAGCTCGTGTCTCTTGTTGAGAATATATCCTCCTCTTTTGGAACTCTGTTGGTGTCGCGTTGGTCGCGTCGTCACCTAGAGTCTGAGGTTCGCATCAAATCGGTCGAGTCGCATGTCGTCCCGCATCAGCTTGTCTTCTTCTTCGGGTGTCATCCGGTCCCGTCGTGTCTGATCAGCTGGCTCTTTTATTTGTATGCATTTAACAAGAGAAGTAGTGCCAATATGACCCTCATCTGCCAAAGGTGGAGCAGCCAAGGCTAGGGCCGAAGTAGCCTTGGTTTTTAACTCAGCTTGCTAGCACAACTGCTTGCCCTTTTGAGATAGTAGGAATTCGGTGAATGAGGGAACCCTTTAGCCGCTCGTATCTTCAGGGTAAAGACCGAGCGAAGGCGGGACTTCTGCGCCCTTGACCTCAGGTTTGGGGATTTGATACAGCTATTCACCCCTAAACATGATATTGTGATTAGTTGGGGAAGGGGTCCCCATTTCCTCCCAGACCTAGTGGCATGATGGGAGGTGGAAGCTTCGGCCTGACTTGCCTCTGTCGGCACAAAGCATATCTCTTCATCCTCTTCCTCAGAGATTTGGGCCATGTCGAACAAGGTCGACATTGTGTTGCAGGAGACCGTGATGCCCTTTCTTTAATTCTTCGATTTCTTCTTTTTCTTCTCTTTTACAGTTACCATCTGCTCTCGTGGAGGGTCATTCTGGGCTTGACTCTTTAGCTCCAGCTTCAACTTCTTGTGTCAGCTCGAGGGATTCAAGATGCTCCCAAGGGACGTATTCCCTCAATTGTACCGGTTGAATTCTGGGCTGTTCATATTCATCCAGCCCATTTAGAATTGCTTGTAGCCGCTCAATTGCTGGGCTAGTCTCTTTATGTACATGTAGCGGGGTTTCCTTCTTTTTATTATTAGACTGCCTTCTTACAACCATTTGAGGGGTTGTTTCGTGCCAACTTGGGTCACAGTAATCGGGGCTGGACGAGGCATGATGCCACAAATTTGGATTCCTGGAGTAGGGCGGGATGCCGGCCTTCTTCTTGCCTTCGTTGTCACTGTCTGCCAGTTTTCCTGGTCCTTTGTAGGGGCCAAAATATACGCCTCGTAGGTGTCCTTGTTGCAAGCTTTTGACACCTCTTTAGACAACTGCTGGTATAGGGATACCATATTGACTGCTACCCCCAGAGCGAGTATTTCATGAGGGTGTGGAGGATCAACCTTGTACTCGCCCACCTGTAACTCCCCCTTTTTGATCAGACCTTCGATGATAACTTTGAATAAATAGCAGTCTTCAACGGGGTGCCCGGGCATCTGGTGATATGGGCAGAAGTGAGGATCATCCTTCCTCCTGGCGTCGCCCGGCCTCTTCAGTTCCGGAAGGGTGGGCTTGTTATATTTAGTAGCCTATGCAAACAGGACCCGAGTCTTATCCTTGGGGAAGGAGTAGAGTTTCTTCATCTTGACTCGCAAGGAGGAACCTTCCTGTGGCTCAGCAGGCTTGGCAGGAGGAGGGTTAGCAACTCCTTTATCCTTTTCTTTTTACTGCTCAAATGCCTTGAAGTCAACTGTATGAATTTCTTTAGGCGCGGGCTGTTTATCAATTGGTCTAGCCTTTTGGCTTGAGACAACAGGGGTAGAGGAGTATCTAGAGAGGAATGTCTCAATTTCCATCACCACATTATTCATCCGGTCGAAAGACCTTATTTCAATTCCAATCATCCTTTCCAGGACCTCCCTTTTCAGATTTTGTTTATAGATCTGCATTGCATCTTCTTAGTGTGGCGGGCACCTGCATCTCATAATGAGATTCCGCTATCTTTTAATATATTGTAGGGCTATTTCATCATTTCTTTGCCTGGATGCGTATAATTCGGCCACAGTCACTTCCCTCTCGGTGACGTGGAACCTTTCTCTGAACTTTCGTTGCATATCCGGCCAATCACTGATAGATCTGGTCGGCAGGTTTGAATGCCATTCAAAAGTGAGTCTTGTAAGTGAGGACCCGAAGAAATTCAATAAGTAGGACTCATCGGTCGCCAGATCGCCCATCACGTTGATGTAATAGGCTATATGTTCTTTCGACGATCCTTGCCCGTTGAACTTGTCGAACTTCGGCGGCTTGTTGATGCCAGGGGCAATCTTTTAGCAGCGTGATGGACATGGTATGGTACCTTGTATACATCGAAAGAGGCATAATCATCACCGCCCCTATCAGCCAGTTTCATTTCAACCATATGTTCCACCATCAGCTTATTCACCATTGTCAAGTCCACTGGATTTGGGTAGAAATGGGCTTGCTGCATCTACGGCGTCATCAACACCATCACCTGAGGTATGGTGGAAGTTCCCTGATACTGAGGAGCTGGAGGCTGCATCGGGGCCATGCCCCTGGTGTAACTAGGTGCCAGCTGGGATGCCGTTGTCTGCGGTGAAGTCTCAAAAACATCGGCGCCTCCCCGTGACGTTTCAGGCGGAGCCTCCATCTGTTTTGACGCTGAGGCTTACACACTCATCTCGCTCAGTTGTCTCTTCAGCATTTCAATTTCTTGCTGATACTGCTGGAGCAGTATTAACATAGTCGGATCATGCATGGAGGGGCTGGGAACCTGGCTTCCTCCCTCCAACAGAGTATCCTGGGAGAGTATCGGTATTTCGCCATCATCTTCGGCTGTAACCACATTTGCAGTCACGGTCATCGCAACCACATCTACTCTCGTTTCACCGGTGAGGGTCTGTAATACCTCGTTTGCGGCCTTCCTTCTTCTTGTGAGAGGGCCTGGCCTCTCGACGAGCTTGGACATCTTGTCGCAATCTACGGGCAAAGCCCCATAGCGGCTGGCCACTCCAACCATATTGCAAGTATAGACTTGGAACTACCCATTTATGTGCATTACCCTTCTGGTTGATTGACCAGGAAAGGTTATTCTATCAAACATCGAGACTCTCGGTCTGGTCTTCTCATGGAGGGGCGGCCCATAGCAACCTGACCCCACATCTTCTATTTCTTTTAGGTCAGTTTGTCGTTCTCGACCCTCCTCTACAGCATTCATGGACTCAAGCAGTCGTTGCCTCCCTAGGGAGGTGTTCCCAAGACCACGGAAGTATCCCCGTACAGTCTGGGTGATGTCATCTTGCCCATTAGCGGGGCAAATCATAGGTGGTGGCACCCTTACATGTGCCGGAGGTTTGTAGGCGAGCCACTCTCGTCTGGCCATCCCACCACGATTTTTATCATATAAAGGAATATTCGCCTGCCGTACGCAGGCCTGGAGAGTTGGTTGGCGAGATGCCCAGATCGACATCTCCATCTTCTTCTATTGCTACACTTTCTCTCTTCTAGGCTTGTCAGCCTGAACAGGTACTAGTTGATTGGCCAATGCTGGGGCCCATGCTTGCTTGGGCACCCAGATTTGCTTAAATCTGGTCGGCTTTGGGGCCAACCCACCCCTTGGTTTGGACTCAGCATAGTCCATTGATGAGTGTTCATCATTTTATGATAATTCATGTCTCATACATTATTTCAAGTGCACATAACTAGACAATTATGCATATTTTATAATTAACCTCAACTTCACATAAATCGGGCCTTTCACGTAAATTAACTTAATTTGTGGATAATTATTCAATGAAAAGGGGTTGAGGGTCATGAGAATTATTTTCCATTGCATAATTGTAAGCATTCATGGTTTATACGCATAATGCAATAATTTTTATGGACTAAAAGTAAATTTTACATGTGTAGGATGTCCAAGACAACTGCTAGAAGAGCCAGGGGCAAAATTGGCACCAAGACCAAGCAGGGGTTGCCCTAGGGCGCCTTCCTCCTTCCTTGACCAAGTCAAGGCAACTGCCATTCCTTTTTGTGTGTGAAAGGAGATAAAGAAAGGATTTTTTTTTGAATTATCTTGGAGAGGAATTAGGAGAGAATCCTCTCCTAATTAGGCAACCCAAAAGGGGGCGCCCAAACCCTAGCCCAAAAGGGGGCGCCCTTCCCTCTCTCCCCATCGTCCATCATCTTCTCCCTCAATCTCAGCCCTTCATCTCCATCAAACTCGATCTCCACCCTTTATTTGGCCCAATTCCCCTATAAATAGCCCACAAAATGTAGAAGGGTGAGTTCTTTTATTTTTAGAATTTTCCCTCTTTTTTTCCTTTCTAGCATCGGCCGCCCTCTCCTCTCTTCTTGCTCCAAACCATATTTCTCCCCCCTCTCATCCTCTTCCTTCTCTCTTCTTCATACAACCCTAGGCTGCCCCTCTCTCTTCTCCAATCTCCTTCTTGCGCCCTCATCTCTCTCTCCATCTCCCTTTTTCTTCTTCCCCATTCACATACCTAGGTTATTCCTCTCCCTTCTCTAAAATCTCCATCAATTTCTATACATCTCTTCCTATTTCTCTCCTAGATCTCTCCTTTACAACTTCCCTTTCACGACGGTGTGCACTCCAAGGCGGGGCGGCGATCAAAGGCTTAGCGGCGCGGACAACGATGATTTCTTCATCTACCTCTCACGGCGGTGTTCTCCTTCAAGGCGGGGCGATCCTCTTCAAGGCTCGTCGAGGAGGAGATGACAGCGTTCTTCATTATCTCTCGGCGCTAGTTCCTCCTTTCTTATTCTTAGTTTATTATTGGTTGTGACTTTCATTTTCATAGCATTGTAATTTTCTTTTCTAGCAATAAAAGTTCAATCATTGCAATCTTCTCCTTGCTTCTTCCAATTGTCTCTTCTTCAACCCTCCAAATTTCTTTAGTTAGATTTAATTTCACGCAATTGTCTCTCTCTCTCTCACTTCCAATTTTCTCTTATCTAACCCTACAACATTCTTAGTTAGATTTTATTTCAAGCAATTTTCATTTTCATTTCACAAAACTCACTCTGCAATTTTGATCTAAAAAATACAAGGGTTTTCAACTTAATAAAAAAAACTTTCCTCCTCGTGGGATCGACCCGTATTCACCACTCCACTTGGATTTAAAATTCTTTTGTGAGTGAGTGCGGTATTAATTTTGAAATTGAGCATGACATTTTAATGACACGTGATTTGTGCGATCATCCATCTTGTATTGGGCCAACGCCTGGAAGGAGTTACGCACTGGCACCATAGGGATTACCCTATCGGGTACTGCTTCGGCATGTCGGCCATTCAGATATACTCGGACTCCTCCGATCAACACGGACTTGCCCGAGACGGACAGTAGGCCTTGCAGCGTACCAACATTTCTTCTGGCGACTCTTCTTACGGCCGCCGTGCACCCCCTTTTTGTTGAGGAGCGGGAATCAATTTGATGGACATAGCAGCCTATCACCTCATCTTTCTTTGGTGCAACCTCCACAGCATCGGAGGCTATAGGCTCCATCTCTTGGGCATCCAAGAGCTCTACAAACGCTACCCCCAAGAAGTTGAGGAAGCCAACGACGGACGAGAAGTCGCCAAACCTAGTCGGGACCGCTAGGTTGCCATACCTGGCATGGTCGTTGACGACGAGAGGTCCGAATGTTACTGCCATTGGAATTATCGTAATGTAACATACAATTTCAAACTAAACAGTTAGAATCTTAGGAAGAGGCCATGGGGCCCCTGGTCCTGGAGAAGAGATGAAGGGAGGCCCCGTCCCACCGGGCGTGCAAGACTTGTGGGTGTAGACGCCTAATTTCGGACATCCCCGTAAATCCCCAATGGACTTTTGTGTGAATGACGCTTAATTGTTGCACTTGGTTTATCTATGTCCTGAGTTTTAAAGCCCAGCCCATAGTCTTGAAGCTATTGAGCCTCGTCCATTTAGGGGCCCAAGGACCATGGTCTGGGTGGCCAAAGAGTTAGCCGCCCCTGATCCTGGGCGGGATCAGGGGCGGCCAGACCGTTGGTCACCCTCCCCAGCTGGGTGGCCAGAGAGCTGGCCACCCTCCCCTTCAGGAAGGCCAAGTCGATGGCCGCCCTCCTGGTTTTACTTGGTCAGCGAACGTGGCTCGGTTCGTGAGCACGTTCTCCCCCTCGTTTTCCACGATTTTCCCCCACGATCTCAAGCCTTCGACGGGAAAAAACAAAACCACATGTTCCCAAGATGGATGGGGATGACGATGATGACGACGAGGGTGGTGGGGGAAAGGATTTTTGGGTTTGTTTGTTTTTGATTCTCTTTTCAGGACTCAGAAGAGGAGATCCGGAGAGGAGGATTTGGCGGATTCTTGCCAGGAGGGTGAGAAGAGAGCCGCGCCAATCATCTTCCTATTGTGCCTTTGATCTGGTTTGAATTTCGGAACTCTTATTCTCCACCTCTTGCATCACGGTTTCCTGGTACATACATTGCATATGCATATAGCATAATCCCTTTAGCTCCTACGTTTAGAGGTTTCCTTCCAAAATAAACGGGGAGGTGGGTGGTCGAAAGTCTCGGCCATCCCTCCTTCTCACCACCCCCAAGTAATTTTGCCGCCATCGTTCCCGTTTTTCTAGTTCTCATTAGAGTCGATGCTACACTTATCACTTTATTAATGGCTTCTTTCTTTCTTTCTCTTTGAGCTACATTGTTTAACAGGACTTCAACATAAGGGACATAGCAGGGCTCCGCGTCCTTGGCCGGCCGAGGAGAGGAAGAGGGACCCCATCTTCTCCTATTGGATCATCTCCCCATGATCATCATCCCTGTGAGGTTCAGGTAAACACCTCTGGCGATCATGATTTCCCAATGCTTTTATTTGTTCCTCTGTAGGTACCCAGGCCCGGGAAGGTTGAGGAGACTACTACGTGGGGCGTTCATCTCTAAGTCAACCCGCTCATCATCATCATCATATCACCGAAATCTTGGACGCCTACAAGCGAAAGTGGCGATCACGGTGGGACCCTCCATTGCCTACTGTGAGTTCCTGATGCCTGAAGTCCAAGAATAGTTGAGCCATGTGTTTACAATAGTTTAGTTTACGTAGCTCTATTTCTGCATCTTCTGAAAGTCAGACAGAAGGAGGCCAAACTCCTGGCCGCCTAGGCCTCTGGGCGACCAACCCAGTGGTCACCTAGGCCATTTCCTGGGTGACCATTGGGCCCCAAATGACCCTCGGTCTGGCCGCCCTTCCCTTGGCTAGAAGGCCAACACTCTGGCCGCCTTTACCCCTTGTGCGTCGCTCGACCTGGCCGCCCAGGTCTGTAAACGGCCAGTGATTTGGCTGCCCCCTGTTCTCTTCTTGTGATCTCCATACAACAGCTTGCTTTCGTTGTTGTTTTGTTTGTGTATTGTGGGATTAATCTTTGCAGGTTAAACGTTGGTTGGGTTTAGGAAGAGCCGGCATCACCCCTTGGTAGGAACCCTTCCCGTTGGAATTGAGCCCTTCACCTGAGGATTCCCACTCGGGTGTAATTGGTTCGATCCAATCGAGGACCTCCTCAAGTCCTCGCGAACCGTGGATTCCCACACGGTCGCCAGGCAGGTTATACCATCGGAAGTACCTATAGCTCATCCTGGGTTTCGAGTGAGGTTTCTGGTAAGTTCCCCGGAGTTCACCTTTCGCCCACTTAGTTTCCTTCTCTCCTCCGAGTGAACAAAAAGAAAGAAAATGGAAAATTATGGGATGTTGATTGTGGTCATCTCCTTTGGTGTACTTGGAAACACTTACCTCTTCCCCTAAACTTTCATTCCTTCTCTTTTCTAAACCAATTAAAATTGGTTTAGGATGGAGAGAGTCTTCACAAATCCGGGTTATGAGGAGGAGTTCTCTTCCCAATATGAATCTGGGATTAGGGGCAATCCTATATTTTAGATGGAGGACGATTATCCGGATGCCTTTATAGGCATGTTTTCTGCCTCGCCAAATGAGGCCATCCATGCCGATTCGGCTTCCTTACCGAGTGATCATGACCGCGGTAGCCCATGGGCTCCTACACTCTCTCCGCACGAGGATCAAGAATTGATCAGCGTGCTATCCCGCTACACTTCCGCGGAATTGGCCACAATGGCTTCCCGTGGCAAGGCTCCGGCCGTTCCACACATGTCTCCTCATATAACACCTCCTCGCGCTCAAACCCCCTTCCAAGGGTCTACGAGCCGACCCGTTCCCGAGAATCCACTCCAATTCGGCTACCCAACTGTTCCGCAAAGGGTCTCTTCACCCCCAATTCCACCAACCACGGGTATCCCGTTGAAAGGTATGGATCCGTCGTTCCTGGCAGGAGATTCAAAGCTACATTTGACAGGCGGTGGCCGAGAGTATGCCAAACTCAAACCCCCACTCGCTAGCCCAATACTGTAAACTCCCTAATGCTTATTTCCCACCTGGTTTCAAGGCTCCTAAGTATAGGAGATATGATGGTACCACCGACCCCCATCACCATCTGTCAGGTTTCCTCATGAATTCCCATCAATGGCTCTACGATCGGGTCCTATTGGTCCATCTATTTCTAAAATCTCTTGTGGGCGAGGCCCTACGTTGGTTTTCCTCCTTACCAGCTGTTGATCTCATCAACTTTGATATAGTCTCCGAGCGATTCCTCGCTCACTTTGGTCATATGTCTTCCATTTCTCCTACGTTATTTGACCTAGTCATGGAGAAAATGAAGCCCGACGAGGATTTCATTAACTTTACAAATCGTTGGAGGATCATGGCTTCTTGGACCGAGGTTCCCATCCCCGAGTCTCAGGCCGTCACCATGTTGGTGAACAACGCCACCCCTCAGCTTAGGGCCATTTTAATGCTCAGCGAGCTCCACACCTTTCACCAACTCTATAATCGAGCTCGGATAGTTCAGGCCCAGGTAAGGGATTCCACCTTGCCTCCTTTCTTTGAGCCTCGCACAAAGAGTAGGAAGATCCCAGCTGTCCCCACCACCGAGGGCGTCACGGTAAATGAGCAAGTCAATGCGGTTAGCCAACCTTTCAAGCCTAACAATCGCCAGGTCTCCCATCCAGCTCAGGCTAGTGCAAACCAGGGGCAAGGCAACCCCAAGCCCTATGCCAATGTCCCTTCGCCGCAGAGTTACAACCGCACTTGGCCAAAAAGGGCTTCTTATTTTCCGTTGCCTGAAACTTTAGGTGACATCTTCTTTGCCCTTATGTCCTCCGAATCCATTCAGCTTCCCCCTCAACAGGATCTGGTCCATCTCAATGCTGACACCTCCAGGTATTGCCCATATCACCGGTCTCCCGCCATGATATCTTCAACTGCTTTCAATTTCGAGATTGGGTACATGACATGAAGGACGAGGGGAGAATCAATTGGGCGGATGTGAAGCTTGCCATTTCCAACCTTAAGAAGTCCAACTGGGACCTTGGTATTGTGTAAAACCCACTGCCAACTCATCAGCCAAACAAAGATCCCTCGAGCTCGAGGCAGGATGAGCGGGTGAACACCGTAATTGGAATGGAACCAAAGGTGCTTAAAAGGACCTAGATGTGGGGTGTTGAAGGATTCCTGGGCTGGTACGGGAAGTTTGAAGTGGAAGCTAATGAACCATGGGCAAACGTCAACATGTTCACCCAATCCCGAAGTCTGATCTCACCTCCTAGTCAGTTTTCAAACACTACCCAAAGACCACTCACTTTAATCAACCCTCCTTAGACATCATGTCAAGAACCTCATGTCTTTTCATAGGCTCAGTCAGTGCAGGAGCGCCCTTTGGTCCTCCTTAAGCCACCTCAGCCAAAGTCAGTCCCTTCTCCTTCTCCTGTCGATTCTAGAGATGATCCGGCCTCCCTCTCATGCATCTTCGGGTCTCCAACTCCCCTGCAACTTATCCGCCCGAGGACTATGGAGCAAGATGACCCGAAAGAGGCCTCGGTGAATGTTACTCTCCGCAACCGCATTATTCCCCCATCCCAAAGGCAGTCCCAGCCAGAGGAAGGGGTTAATCCTCAGGGCCCTCCGGCGGAGTATGACATTTTCTAGCATCTAGACAAGACCCTTGCTATGGTTTCCATCTTGGAGCTCATTAAGAAGTCCCCCTCACACCAAGCCACGCTACTTCAATTCCTCCAAAAGATCATGGTCAATGAAGACCTTTCGGCGAGTGGTGTGACCGAGGCTATCATGGCCCTTACATGTGGACCATCCATCTCCTTCTCTGACAAAGATCTCACTTCGCCAGAAAGCAGGTCACTCCCGTTGTGCCTCACAATCTCTCTCAACGGAGTCAAGGTCGATTCCGCCCTCATCGACACGGGAGCTTCAATCAATGTATGTCCCATGAAGACCATTCGAAAGATTGGCCTCCAAGAATAAAACTTAGAGGAGGTATGCACCACCATCTCAGCTTATGACAACTCAAAGAGATGTGCTAAAAGAAAGGTGACCTTGCAGCTTGGTTTAGGTCCAATAGTCATGACACCTGACTTCTTTGTCCTTGATGTCGATCCTGCATACAAGGCCATTCCAGGGTGGCCATGGATTGAACAGACCCTTGGAATCCCATCAACTGCCCATCAATGCTTCAAGTTTCCTTACAATGGTAAGGTCATCAAAATCAAGAGTATCCCACTGGTGGAAACTCTCAATGCCATCACTTTTGAACAGATTCCGTTTATGACCATTCCAGATAAGGGCAAGAAACCCGTCCTTTCCATAGAAGGTGCTGTAGGGCCCTCCGCCCTAAGTCCACCAAACCCCCCTTTCCTTTCTCGGCCAATCACACATTCCAATATCCCCCTCGGTAAAGGATGGGAGATCATGGCCAGAATGGGTTTTACCATGGGTAAAGGTTTAGGTCAGCTCAAACAAGGTCCCGTGCACAGGAAAAAGCTTAAAGTGGCTAAAGGTCGGGCATGTTTGGGTTACTCTCCAGAAGAGCCGTCCAAGACTACTCAAGGAAAGGGTTTGGTTTATGGTCGCTTTATCATAGGGCCAGTTCAGCCAAGAACTCAGCCCGAGCCAAGTAAAGAGTCTAAGGTCTCTCAAAGAAAAGAAATCCCACCCGATTTACCACTCGAGGAGGACTTTGGTCTCCTCTCCCTCTTTAATCTGGACAAACCCCCCCGACGAGGTCTTCCCCTCGAGAATCTTCCTTGCTTTAAACAGGCCCACGCATGTCCTTTTTATTCCCTTCCAATTCCACCCACCATTCCCTCCGCTCCTCACTCACCCGATTATGGGGCAACCCGCCCATAGGGTTTGCACATTCTCCCATGAGCACCAAAAAAAATGCTAATTCTCAGACGTGGGCTTGCGAGCTCACTATTGAAGAAACGGCCTCCTTGGAAAATAGATCCCTCGGCCAAGGGTTGACACTTTCCACCTTGAAATCCCTTCCACAAACTCCCCTTGTACATAGTAGGGTAAAGTCTAGATCAAGTCAAGACTTGTACATAGCGTCCTTTCCTTTCAGTAAGTCTAGTGTTCGTGAGGTTCCCATGCGATACATTAGCCAGTTGGCTGATAAATGCGCCCAGCTCTATCAGGTCTCTGAACTTGCATCTTCTCCCATTTCCCTAGGGGCAGTTGAACTAGATGGATCTTCAATAGATGATGGTCTAGGGGTGTATGTCTTAGAAGAGGATGACGATACAAAAGAAGAAGAGCCATTAGAAGATGGTAATGATCCCATAGCTTCCTTCGTTGACGGAACCAAGAAATTTGACGAGCCTAATGTTTCCGTTGACGAATCTACCAAGGAAATCAACCTCGGCACCAAGGATGATCCAAAGAATATATTGATAAGTGCCAATTTGACTGATGAGGAGGAAGCTGCTCTTGTGACGGTTCTCAAAGAATTTCTCGATGCTTTCGCTTGGTCCTACGAGGACATGCCGGGTCTGGACCCGTCTTTGGTAGAACATCATTTGGTCCTGAAACCCGATGCTCGAGTCGTCAAACAAAAGTTAAGGTGACTTCACCCGAAGCTCACACTCAAAGTCAAAGAGAAGTGGACAAGCTCCATAAAGCCAAGTTCATCAAGGTAGTGCTATATCCGCAATGGGTAGCTAACATCGTCCCTGTTATGAAGAAGGATGGTAGGGTCCGCATCTGCATAGATTTCCGTGACCTTAATCGTGCTTGCCCAAAGGATGATTTCCCTCTTTCACACATAGACGTCCTAGTAGACAACACCGTCGGCTATGAGATGCTCTCCTTCATGGATGGCTTCTCAGGGTATAACCAGATCCGCCTAGCGGAAGAAGACCAGGAGAAAACTTCTTTCACCACTCAGTGGGGGACTTACTGCTACGTTGTCATGCCCTTCGGATTAAAGAATGCAGGGGCAACATATCAAAGGGTGATGATGGCCATCTTCCACGACATGATGCACGTCTATATGGATGTTTACGTGGATGACATTCTGGTTAAATCCAAGACCAGGAGTGGCCATGCAAAGATCCTCCGAGCAGTTCTCCAACGGTCGTGGGAACACCAACTCAAAATGAACCCCAAGAAGTGTGTATTCGAGGTTTCTTCAGGGAAGCTTTTACGGTTCATTGTTAGCAAGAGAGGAATTGAGATCGACCCTAATAAAGCTAAGGCCATTGTCGAGATGCCTCCTCCCAAGAACATCAAAGAGGTCCGTGGTTTGATCGGGCTTTGGCAATTCATTAGGAGATTTATATCTCACCATTCTCAGCGATGCAAGCCCTTCTACGACATGTTAAAAGGAGAGGCTAAATTTGATTGGAATGACAGATGTCAAAAGGCCTTTGACGACATGAAGAGTTACCTCTTAAATCCTCCCGTTCTGGCACCCCCGGTCCCGGGTCAACTTTTATTGCTCTATGTTTCTACCACTGATGAATCTGTTGGAGCAGTACTGGCCCAATATGACGAGGCCAAGAGGGAACACGCGGTCTACTATTTATCCAAACTGTTAAATGAAGTTGAGCAGAGGTACACTGCCATAGAAAGGACTTGCGCGGCCATCATCTAGGTCACCCAAAAGCTAAAACATTATTTCCTCACGCATGAAGTTAAGCTCTTGACGCGAATGGACCTAATCAAGTACTTGCTGGAAAAGCCTACCCTAACTGATTGTTTGGTGAGATGGCAGAGTTTTCTCAACCAATTTGACATCACCTACGTCAGTCAGAAGGCGGTCAAGGGGCACGCTGATGCGGGATGGACCACGGACTCGACTCCAATTAGAATGTGATCCTTGGACTCTATGCAAACTCGCAATCGTCCCTTAGCGAGGGAAGCGTCGGACGTGCACAGTTGAGAAACTGGCAGTGAGCTAGGGTGGTCGGCTCTCTCTCATGCCCGGATTGGGTCACGGGACAGTCACGCTCTCTCTCGCAGCAGCGGTAATGTAATAATATGAAGTGAGCTAATTACCCTATCATGCTCTCTAGCAGCGGCATATGAAATATATACGAATAAAGCAAGTTGCCGAGCAAGCAAGGGAGAGAACACGATACCACCACGCTCCCGGAGTGGGGACGACGATCTCGGCCGAATTCGGTAACTCCCGGTAACAGTAATGACTTAAATTACAACAATGAAATATCGCCCACTCCACGCAGGGAGGTAAAGGGCTACACAAGTGGGCCCGGGAGGACTGATCTCGGGTTGACGGGCTGCACTTGATCACCCCGTCGGCACGGTTCGGAAGGTGTATGTTGCTGGTTGTGGGGCCCACGCGCTGGTCGGTGGAGCCGTGTGGGACCGGGGTGGCACCACTGTAGTGGGGATGCCTAGGGAAGCATTTCCTGGGATGGTGGAGCGCTGGTTCCCCGGCCGGAGGCCGGGCGGCTCCGATCGGCACCGGTCGGAAAGTGTGCCCACGGATATGCGATTTCTATTTTCAAGCGCGCGACCCGGCGAGATCTATCGCTGCGATCACTCCCGACGTCGGATCGACATACAAAAGATATTGGAAAGCTCTCTCGAAATCCTTCGACCCTGTGAGACTCAGGAAAATTCACCAGAGCTGTATTTCGGATGGCCGATTTTTGAAGCTTGCTGTACTCAGTCTCAGATCTGATCAGGAAAACCGAGATCTGACTGAGAACCAGCGTTGACCGTAAAGGAGACTTTCAATTCAGATCTTGAGCTCTTCTTCAAAGTTGTAGAGGATTGAACAAGGAAGACGGGAATATTTTTTGTGAAAGGTTTTGTGGAGAATTAAATTTTCTGGAGATTTTATACTGGACTGTGGTCGGATCTGGACAGCAGGGACTGAACAGATTTTGGGAAGAAGATGGAATTTCTAAAAATATATGGAGGCCTTTGGAAATTCCAAAAAAAATTAGGGATGGAGAGGAAGGTGGACAGAACTTCCAGTAAATTTGGGAGCTCCTGGAAAAATCAAAGAGTGGTCCGAAGATTGGAAACTCAGGTTGACTGTCCCAGAGAACAAAAAGCTGACAGATCTGGGAGGACTTGAAGACCGAAAATGTAAAAATAGCAAAAGAAAGATTTTGGACGTGAATTTTTGTGTGGAGATGTGGAATCAAGATAAGAACACACTCTGAAAATGTCAGCTCATGAAGATGTCGGAGTTGAGAGATGAAATTCTTGTAGTGGGTCTTTGTCCAGCAGGACAGAACCTTGGACAGCACCTCGGAGATGGCTTCGCGACGGCTCGATGGCGGCACGAACGGCGGCGACGGCACCAGAGATGAATTCCAGAGGTAGAGAGGAGGTGATAGAAGGGATGAACACTCTAGAATTGCAGAGGGAAGAGGGAGAACCAGAGGAGAGAGGGAGGGGGCGCAGGTTGCTTGCTCTTGGCACAATAGATTTTTCTTCTCATTAATTTCATCAAATGAAAAATTACAAGTATATATGGTAGATGACAAATGACCTTGGTTACCCATAGATCTAGGGTTTGGAAGGGCAAACTAGGGAGTTCACAAAAGAGTTCTCCCATGTGGTCAAAACACTTAACAATTATTCTAATCAAACTTGGACCATTTCCATTCAAACTCACCTAAATTTCACCAACCAAGCCTAATAAGGCCAAAATAAGGGGCGCCCCCTACTTGGGCCTTTCTTGGGCCAAGGCTGGTCCAAGGCCATCCATAACCCATGTCTAGACTTGGGCCTTCCAAATCTTGGTGGCCCATGAGAGGGGGAAAGCTCACTTGGGCCTTAAGTGGCTATTAAGGTCCATAATGATGGCCTTAAGGTCCAATATGAAATAAGCTCCTAATGGAGTCTACTAATGACAACCTAGTCATGGACTCTACATTACAAGTGGCCCAATGGCTTATTATAAGCCTTACAAGGAGCCCAAATGAAAGAAATCAAACAAATACACAATTACAATCCCATATAAGCCATAACACACAAATACGTTCCACCCGTATAAGGAAATAGCCTTTGATGCCCCCATCACACACCATTGCCGAGCACCTTGCCCATCATCCACTCCCTACATTCTCCCCTGTCGATGAGAGTTTCCCGGACGAAGAGTTAGGAGCCATCATAGATGGTGAACCTTCGTGGATTCTCTACTTCGACGGTGCATT
Source organism: Amorphophallus konjac (assembly GCA_022559845.1). Taxonomy (NCBI): domain Eukaryota; kingdom Viridiplantae; phylum Streptophyta; class Magnoliopsida; order Alismatales; family Araceae; genus Amorphophallus; species Amorphophallus konjac. The sequence continues at coordinate 529,663,525 of CM040121.1, forward strand.
TAATTCCAAGGGCTGTGGAGTTTGAGCTGTTCTCCAATCCCCGGAAGGTATCATCATTCCCCGTGCTTGTTAGTTAACCTTCCCTGCCACGAACAATGTGGCTGAATATGAGGCACTCCTCATGGGCTTGAAATTGGCACTGGCCCTCGGAGTTAAGGAGCTCCGGATCATCGGAGATTCCCAGCTTATACTCCGGCAATCCCCCAGCAAGTATCAAACCCGGGATCGAAGCTGAAACCCTATCAAGACCTGGTCGACAAGGTAGTCCGGCGGTTTAGGAAGCTCACCCTTGTACACACCCCTAGGGCTTAGAACATTCTAGCCGAAGCTTTGGCATCTTTGGCATCTTCTCTTCCAATGCCCGGTGAAAAGCCATCAGCCACTGTCATCGTGCAAAGGATGCACATTCCTTCACATTCAGATCTCTGGTTTCAACAGTTCTCTGAGCCTTCCTCTCAAGTCAACGTTATCTCCCATGAACCTGAGATCGATCTCGAAGACGGCAATCCCTATTTTTTCGATATCGAGAACTATCTCCGGGATGGTTCCTTCCCTGATTATGCTACCGCCCTTGATCGACGAGCCATCCGTCGAGCCGTGGAACGCTTTGCCATCATAGGTGGTCTCTTGCATCGCAAATCTCTCAGTGGAGTTTACCTCCGCTGTCTCAATGAGACCGAATCCTGTGCGGTTGTCGAAGCTGCACATTCCGGTGAATGCGGTGGACATGTGAATGGCTGCATGCATGCTCAGAAACTCCTTCGTCAATACTATTGGCCTACCATGCATGAGGATTGTGCCCGGTATGTCTGCCATTGCACTAAATGCCAACTCTATGCAGACAAGGTCCACGCTCCCTCATCTTCGCTCCATCCTCTTATAGCTCCCTGGCCCTTCGCCATGTGGGCGTTTTGTAGCACCCCCGATAAAATAATCGAGAAAAATTTAAAACTTCTTTCAAAAAGAATTCTACCTAAAGGCCTTATATAAAGAACCCAACCTCATGAGGGCTATAATATAAATATACAAGCCAACATCACTTTATGCCATAAAGAATCATGAAGACCTTATGTAAAGAACCAAACCTTATGAGGACTAGTATATAAATGTACAACCCACCACTTTATGCATAGTACGTAATGAACTTCTTAAAGAATCTTACATGAGAGGCTTTATATAAAGAACCAAACCCATATGAGGACTATTATATAAATGTACAAGACAACTTTAACACATGGGCACATGGGTAGTACGTAAGTGAGTTTCCACCTTTTCCAAACCAAGAGAATGGGCGCCCCTTACCAGGGCGCCATTCAACAAATTGAAGACTATATGAAGAGGCACCAATTCCCTTGGGGCCACCATCCCACTATAGTATTAATATATATATATATACACCATGAAGGCCAACACGTGAAAGTTGCAGTCTTGTCCAAAATGGACGCCCTCTTGCAAGGGCGTCATTCTCATGAATAGGGCCACCCAAATTAATATACGCCCTCATGCAGAGGCGTCATTTACATGAATAGTACCACCTACATTAATGGACGACCCCTTACAAGGGCGTCATTTAATCTGTGTTTCTAGAAGGATTGAGGCACGAACGACCCCATTTAGCTGGCAAAGTACCACGGACTGCAATGATCTAGGTTCTTGTCCCTCAACCGGACCCGCAAGGCAATAAACCAATCCTTTGTGATTCCTTATAACTAATTCCCTCCGTAGCACTGACAGAGGCTACTGCCATCATCAGTGCTGCTTGCAGAAGGAAATATTTCCCTTCGTTCTCTCGGAAAACGTGAAGTCTACGTCCTGCTGCTGGAGCTTTACAGCGGCGGAGAACGTGTGGCTTCATCCTTGGATTTCTATTCTGTCATCTGTACCTCGTAATCACGTCAAAAGGTAGGTGTTCTCAAGATCTTGCCTAACTAGTAGTTAAATAGGTTAACGTAACATGCATGCTTAGAGTTAGAATGACTCATCATCCATGCTATATTACCTGGCTTTATCGTGATCAAAAATGACCAAGTATATACCATGTTACACAGATTTTAAATAGTCTGTTACACCTGTCATATATGATTTTATACACCATATGTTACCATGATTTTATGAGTTTTGATCATAGCCTACTACACTAGTTTTATAGCCTTGAATAATCATGTTTTAGCCTTAGTATATAACCTCTGTTACATCAGATACAAACATGTTTTAAAATCCTAGAAAGCCCAACCCTCAAGTGAATAGCGCCCCCAGCCAGGGCACCATTCACTGAAGGGGCGCCCCCAGCCAGGGAGCCAATTTCTTAAGGGGCGCCCCCAGACAAGGCGCCAATTAAATGAAGACTATGCGAAGTGTCGTCAATTCCATTTCTGAAATTTCCAGTAATTATTTAATCAATGCATTCAAAAATCCATAACTATTGAACTAAACCATGAAAATGTTGCATGGATATACTTCTGTGATCCTGATATTTTTCTCTACCTGTCCATGTCCTCGATTTCTGATTCGGAGAAACTTTGGAAAAATGAATAGTAACTTGTATGATAGAATGTACCTTTCTGATACGAAGCACGACTCACTTGAAAAATAATTCAATTGGTGACTCTCCGCAGTGTCGTCAATTAGTTGAGCCCTGCATATCAATTAGTGACACCCCGATGAGTCTTCAATTAAATGAAGACTACTCAGAAGGGTGCCAATTACATTTTTGAGAAATTAAAAACACAACATTAGAAATTCATATCTGTAAAACCAAAACCCAACAATTATACATGAACGTGTTTCTGAACTCCCGAGAATTTTCACTACCCGTTCATGTCCTTACTTCCTCTTTTCGAGAAACTTTTTCAGATAAATAGTGTTTTGAGTCACAAACGTATCTGCTGGGTGAAAATCACCCAATGAAATTGGCGCCCCAAGCCAGGGCGCCAATTCCCTAAATAGCGGCAGCTAGGTCATCTTCAATTAATTGAAGACTTCTTGAGAAGGTGCCAATTTCATTATATATATATATAATTTCTGAAAAATCAAAATTCTGAAAGGGGGTCATCCCCCAGGCGCCATTTTACTGAAAAGGGGGTCCTCCCCCAGGCACCATTTACCTGAAAAGGGGGTCATCCCCCAGGCGCCAATTCCCTAAAATGGGGGCTGTACCCCAGGCGCCAATTTAGTGAAAGAACCCCTGTACCCTAGGCGCCAATTCAGTGAAAGAACCCCTGTACCCCAGGTGCCAATTTCAGTATTGCATCTTATGATTCTGATATGTCTCATGATTTGTACAGACACAACCCTAATCCATTTTCCTGCATATTATGATGTTGGACCCCTTGGTGAGTTTGATGATTTGGTTTTAATGTTGACAAAACCTGTGTGCATGTTTGTGTGCATGTGGTGTGCAAAGTATCCATTGTTGATTCAATGACTATCAAGGATCTAATGCAAAATATGACAACTTTACTTTGTAGGACTGAAATTCATGGTTAATACCCTCTTTCAACCAAAGGATTGAAGGAACATGTATCGTGTCATCAACAAGACCAAACAGGTTGAAATTCCCACACAATGATCATCAAAGATGGAATGGTAAGATCTATGTTTGCAAAACTGTCATTGGGGTGTAAAGGTAACAAATGTTCAATCTTGTGCATTTCTGGAACGCTTTGGATGAAACTTGCATATTGAGTAATCATGTGTTGCAAAGATTGGTTGAAAATAGTTCTTTTGGGTTTCACACCTTGCTCACATTCATGGTGATAGGTCACTCATGCTAGGTGTGTCTCATTAGTCTTCAAAGTGCATCCTTGTATATGCTTTTAGAGTATTCAAAAGGTAAAGCATATCATTTGTTGAAACTCAGCATCACCATTGAGCATTCATGTTGAATATGCATTAGGATTGGTTGATGCTTGGTTTAATTGGCTTGATTGAGATTTTCATGTTGTGAATTGGTTTTATAGTGTTCATTTGGTTGTTTTTACATTGAGGTAACATGTATATACATCATGCATATCAATCCCTTGCATTAGCCCCTTAATAACTTCAAAAAACTGGATTTTACTGAATTTCGGAAGACAAAACCTTGTTTTGTCTGATCGACCGGCCCCATATAACCGGTCGACCGGTTCTTGTCTGAATCGATCAGACAGAACCCAGTTCTGTCAGGTCTGGTCGACCGGCCCAGTAAACCCGATTGACCAGTTTTTCTCTGCTACCTCAAATCAGAATGGTGTTCACACCGGTCGACTGCCCAATGAAACCGGTCGACCGGACATTCTCTGCTACGAACTCGGGCTTCACGAAATGCATCCGAAACCCATCTAAATGGGATCCATTTGGGGTCAAACTTGACCCTAATACCCTTAGGGCATTCATGCATATGTTAGACACATTTTGAAGGGGTTTTAGCATGGGCTTTATGGTCTTTTCATGCTTTTCTATTAGGTGTATAAAAGACCTACGAATTTGGGAGAAATTGATCAAGTGTTTTCATGTTCTATCTATTTTGTAAGAGAAGAAAGGGAGGAGGAGAGGAGCTGGGCAAAGATCCAAGGTTTTCATCTACTTCCGATCGTTTCTGGAGTTCGTGATTGAAGAAGAAAAGAAGCGAAACGAGAAGGGGAACGCGAGGACGTTCACATCGTCAACATCCAGCTTCCTTCCAACCCGAGGCTTAGAGAAGAATTTCTATAGCCCTTTCTTTCCTTGGAGAGTTCTTTCTAGATCTTTTTTGTGTCTAGTGGAGTCATTTGCTTCATGTTTCCATGCTTGTATTGTACATATGTTTATTTTTGTAACTTCAACTCTGTGAGTCTGTTGACCGTCTGTGAACGGTTGTGGTGTTCTTGTGCCGCGGGTGTTGCGGTGAGTGTGTGTGTTTGTTGATCCGTGGTAGGATCATGTAGGAGACTACGTCTTCATGTTTATTGGAGCGGAAGCTCCGTGCGCTTCATTTGAAGCGAGTGGATCCTCACCGGTTCGGTGAGGGGTGGATGTAGGGAGCCTGTCGTGGTCCTGAATCACCTAAAAATCCTTCTCGTATCGTGGTTGATTGTGGTTTGCTTGAGTATATTGTTTTTATTGATCATGTGAGAACGGTGAGCTTGAGAGAATTAATCTCTTCATAGCGTGTGTTTCGTTCAATCATCATTTGGGTTGGTAGTTAATTAATTTGCTGCATTAATTTTAAAAACTATCATCGTGCTTGGCGGGGACAATTCAACCCCCCTTCTTGTCCATACGAGAACCTTAGGGACAACAATCTGGTATCAGAGCGAGGTCTCTGATTTTAGGACAACCTCACGGTTGTAGAGAAAAAATCTCTTGATATGGCCAACAAGGGAATGATCCCCGAGGGACATTCGATTCATAGACCTCCCTTCTTTGATGGGACTAACTATCCCTATTGGAAAAATCGTATGACTGTGTTCATGCGAGCACATGACTATGATACCTGGAAGGTCATCAACAAAGGTCCCTGTATTTTACCTCCAAATGAGGATGGATGGGATGATGAGCATATTAAGAAATCATGTGCAAACTTTAGAGCTATGAATATCATTCAATGTGCTATACATCCTAATGAATACTCACGTATTTCAATGTGTTCTTCTGTCCAAGAATTGTGGAACAAATTAAAGACCATCTATGAAGGTACTTCAGAAGTACGGGAGACTAAAGCAAATCTATTGGTTCGGGAATATGAGCTTTTTACAATGAAGCCTGAGGAGAACATCACGCAAATGTATGCAAGGCTAAGTGAGATAACCAACAATTTGAAGGCTTTGGGAAAGGAGTATTCGAATCAAGATTTGGTGAGAAAGGTGTTGCGGTCTCTCACACCTCCATGGCACACCAAGGCGACCGTCATCGAAGATTCAAAGGATCTCACCACACTCACAGTGGATCAACTCATTGGATCATTGATGACGTATGAAATCAACATTATGAAGCCAACTGAGGAAGAAAGCAAAAAGAAGAAGATGATTACTTTGAAGGCATATCCAGCATCGTCGGACGATAGTGATGGAAAATCAAGCATTGACAGTGAGGAAGAGGAGTTGATGGCTCTAGTCACAAGGAGAGCCAAGAAATTCTTTAGAAAGACAAAACAGGAAGGAAACTTCCCGAGGAGATTCTTGAGAAGAAACACCTTCAAGAAAGGAGAGCCGCAAGAAAGAGGAGATTATATGTTACGAATGTAAGAAGCCCGGCCACATGAGGGGTCAATGCCCCGACCTCCAGAAAAAGATGAAGAAGGACAAGGCCAAGAAAGGAAAGGCCATGAAAGCCACCTCGAGCGATGAAGACTCGGATAGCTCAACATCCGAAGGGTACATGGACGGACTAGATGAGTTAGTCCAGAATCTTTGCTTGATGGCGGATGAGGAACAATCCGAGGTAAATTCTGATTCCGAAAATCTCACTCCTGATCAATGGCAATTTGCATATGCTGAGTTGTACCAAAAGTACAAGAAGTCAAAAACTATTGTTAAGAACTTGAAAATGAAATTTCATGATTTGATTAGTTCAACAAATCCATGTGCTAGGTGCAACTTTTATGAAATGCAAATGGAAAAGTTCAAAGAAGACAAAGAAGATTTTCAATCCAAAATGGTACTGTATGAAGATGAATTAGCATGTTTGGAAATTGAAAAATAGAATGCCCATGAAAAAGTGGACGACCAGAAAAATGAAAAAGAGAAATTGGTTAAGGAGTTGGATCAACTCAAATCGAGATTGAGTGAATGTGAAAAATCTAAGGCAGAACTACAAACCAACTTCAATACCATGCATGTTGAATTGACAAAATTGAAAGATGTTGTTCAAAAGGAATTGAAAGGAAAAGAGAAAATGGTTGAACATGGTGAGACTAGCAATGAAAGTGCTAGGAATGAGAGAATTGATGTGGGACGTTCACCCACAAAGAAAAACTCATTTGTGAAAAATAAAGTTGAAAAATCATTTGATTCATATGACTTTAATCATGTTGACTCATGCATGAACTCTTTTGTTGATAAATCTTTCATGCATAGGAGTCGGTTTAGAAAGCCAAATGTCACATGCTTCTATTGTGGAATGTTCGGCCACTCAATGTATGTTTGTGATTTGATGAGGGCCGATGATGAATATTTTGAAAAGAAAAATAGAATGCATTTCTCTCATGGTAGGACTAACACTTCGGGACCCAAGCTTGCTTGGGTACCTAAATCAACTTGAGAGTTGTTTTGACTGTGCAGGTCTGCTTAAGAGCCAAGTGGAACAAATGGTATCTGGACAGTGGATGCTCCAGACACATGACATGCAATAAGGAACTCTTCTCAGACCTGAAAGAAAAGGAAGGCGGATTGGTCACCTTTGGCGGAAACGAAAAAGGTAAAATTGTGGGAATTGGACGAATAGGTAAGGATTCAAACAACTTCATTGAAGATGTCTTGCTTGTAAATGGTTTGAATCACAGTTTGCTTAGCATCAGTCAACTTTGTGACAAGGGTCACAAAGTCATTTTTGAAAACACACACTGCTCCATTGTAGATAAAGTTTCACATGAAATAAAGTCCATTGGTGTTAGAGATGGAAACATCTACTCTATTGATCTTGAAAATTCTCAAAATAGAAATCTTTACTTAGTTGCTAAAAAGTCAGATGATGCATGGCTGTGGCATCGACTGTCACGCCCCGAGCCTTTATGACAGCGGAAGACTCGCACGGGGAACATGAATAGTCTAGCAAGAATGATCAGAGCGCAAGATAATCACACACATAAATGTAATTGCATAATATTTTCTCAAACTCCAACTTTATTTCACAATAATCAAATATTTAAATACAACCACTAATTCAACTTATCTTCATCATGCTAGACTCAAGAAATAAGAAAATTACATAGACTCAATCTAAACATTGTAGACTTCCTAAGTCTTCACTCTCATCTTGACAACACTTTCATTCGCTCTCGGACCCGCTACTTGTATAACCCGAATCCGAATTCGAATCACTTCCATCTCCTGAAAAAGATTAGAAATAGGTAATGAGCACACTTGCCCAGTAGGTATCTTCGCATCAACATGATTAGCACTATTAAAGTAATTAACATTTTAGCTCTAAAGAAATAAGGTAAAATCATGCGAATGCGATAAATCCTGCGATCAAATCAAAGTAATAAGACGATCATGTAAGATAGGATGAACAAGTATGAACTAGCAAGAATGTAACAAGTATGAACAAGAATGTAGCATGGCCTTTCATGAAGAAGAATGTAACGAGAATGCACTTTCACTTTTCACTTTCATAACCATAAAGGTTACGCACGAGAACGTCAATCATGTAGCAATTCACTAGATTTTCACGAGTGCTTATGGATTTCACTTATTTATAAAGAAAGTACTCCCAGTGCAATGCGACGCCAGTAGCATCATACCCTATGGTTTATAATAGTATGTTTTCGACAATCAGTCAAGGGGACTAGCATAGAGCCCTTGGACACAATCAGCGCCCGAACTGCATCTTCACGTATAAATCAAGCTACTTCCATGAGTGTAACAATAAAGTATGGCCAAGAATATAATAAGTTCAATCAATAAGCTCATGACAATAATTATCAAAGAATGAATGCTTCAATTAAGAATATGAGAGATCAAGAATGAATTAAGACAATGTTATGCTTATGGAAACAAATCGGCAGCATAACGGTACATTTCTTTAACTTCCATTCATTATATTAAGTTTCTTGATCGATATGATAAGTCCTAGACCATTATCAAGCTATCTAGGAATTTTAGAATATCAACCCTTTGGTCAAACCTCGGGTTAATGTACTCAAGCATTGTGACGGTCTTGTACTGGGCCGTTACGTTCACGTGACGCTCCCACATTAGGCAGTTACATTGGTTTGAATCCAGAATGATAGAATAGACTCAGTAAAATGTGACGGTCAGACATTGGGCCGTTATATGGGCCTGGCGGTCCAATATAGGTCCGTTACATTGCTAGAACTAGAAAACATCGATAGTACTTCCTAATCAATTGGGTTTTAATGGTACAACCAACTCGGAGTCCTAGTGGGAATCCCAGGCTCGCAGAGAATTACGGAGGCCTTGAAACAAGATTTCTTAGTCCATTGGAAGGAATATTCAATAGAGAGGTCCTCAAGTCCAAGAATAATATTCCTATAGTGAAAAGTGTGAACTAATGGACAACATACCGGAATATGTGCCATGTACTTTAAGAATGACTCTATAGATAGAGAGAGAATGTGTGAAACCAAGATAAACTCCGTCAATACATCATTTAAAAATCATGGAGTTAATACAAACTATAGTGCTTTGGCATGAAATTAACATATCCTTAAAATAATTCAAGATGCTTTTAACATGCGATACTTATCATGAACCAATTAATAAATTTAAAGTCATATCAACAGGTCAAAACTTAGATAACTAGGCATATTTATAAGTTAATGTGACTGTTCTTCCATTCTGTCTACAGTTACTCTGACGGTCGAGAACGGGGGCGTCACAGTGATTGTGACGGTTTATCGTGGGACCGTTAAAGTGTTGTAACGCACTAAGTCTGGGCCGTCAGAGATAACAGAGAAATTTAAAAACAACAGAAGGTGTGACGGCTTGTCGTAAGGCCGTTAGATCATTGTGACGGTCTTACCTTGATGCGTCTGATCGTCTGCTGGCAGAAAAGATATTAAAAAATCTAAGGTTTCAACTTACATCATGTCTGAAAATCATATATAAACTTCCACATGATAGAATGAATGCTAACCTACTAGTATGCATGGGTTTTCTGTGAATTTGACAAGAGAGTTCCTTTTTAACTTAGTTAGGGTTAAGAGTATACATGTATGCATGTCCTACTAAAACATGAAATTCATGATTTATGATGCATGAAATCAATCAAAACCAGAGGGTTTTTATCCCTAACAAGATATTTTTGCCAATCATGAGATGACCTACCTCTTAATTAGTCTCTAAGCTTCTAATTTGAGTCTGAAAACCGTGCCCTAGTTCTCCTTTTCCAATGAGTTTCCAGCAACTTCACGCTGCTCTAGCTCCTCGACCTCTTGACCTAAGGACGTGAAATTTTCAGGGTAAGAAGCTGAAACTAAGATGAACAAAAAGTTCTAAAGGATTGAACTCTAATTACCTCGTTATACATCCTAATCTCTTGATCTTCAGGGGTCTTGCGTTCAGTTTCCTGGGTTACTATGGTCCGACCAACAACTTTGGAAGCTTCTATCTCCTTGGTTGGTTGATCTCCTAGCATGAAATTTGGAGAGCTATTAGTCTAATGTATTATAAATAAAATCTTCTAAAGAACTTACCCAAAATTGTGACTCCTTACCTAGTTTCTTCACGAGCTAAAAGTAAGGGTTGCTCAGTTCAGAACTAGATCCTATTTATAAGGTTTTGGCTAGGGTTTGAGGATTAGATCGATTCTAGAGTCCTTGTTAAAGCTTAGATCAACTTCTAAGAGTCCTTAACACCTCTATTAGTCTTCCCATCTCGATCCCTAAAAGATAAGCTTGCAAAAATATGATCTTTTGGCTTGTTCTTCTCTTCACGGACTTACAGCGTGTGACGGTCCAGGCTTGATGCGTTACATGGCTGTAGCGGTCGCCCGATAGACCGTTACATCAAACGTGTACATAGTTTCAAATTAATAAAACTCTTTTATTCGTTTATCCTATATAATTATCTATATAAATAGTATTTATCTTAAAATACGTGAATAGGCTAAATAACATTCTAGAATATGGGCAAAACTTATTGGGCTTGGTCTTTTAACCTATTGGGTTTCAATTATCAAAGCTAGATTAATTACTTAACATAAATTGGACCTTATAATGATTTATTTAATCTAATATTCATTTATTAATCTATTTTGGGTCTTTAAAATTCCCAGAAAATAATTAGATATACCAAAAATAATTTATAAAATTCTGGGGCCTTACACCCTCCCCCACTTAAGAGAATTTGGTCCCCAAATTCAATATATGAGTTTTTTATGGAGAGTGTATGTATTTTAATGTATTAAAAATTAACGTAAGGCGAATGGGTTAAGAGAGTACCTTTTATCATCTCACCTCCCTCATCTAGAATGGCATTTAATCGTCCTCGCTTCCCGCGTCCGTTGTTATCCCTTGAAAATTATTCATTTATGAGAGGACACATGGGCAAGCGATGTTCCCGGCTTCCACATTTGTGACAAGCACCGAGACGCTTCTAACATTCTTCTACTCAGTGCCCAAACTTTTCACAAAATGAGCAAGGTGCCACAGCTTGCTCCTTCTCTTCTTTAACTTTCTTGTTCTTTCCATTTCCATTTCCATTTCTTTTTCCATTACCGTTCCCATTACGGGACCTCTTAATGTGACGATTTTCACCCTCATCCACTTCTTGTTCTTCTTGCCTATCATGTTTTCGGCTTGACCTTTCTCCTCGAAGCCTTTCCACCTTCTCCATGGTTCTTTCACATAGGTGCGCTCTTTGAACCATCTTAGTATAGGTGCGGATATTATGGGTTCCAAGTTGTTGGATAAATCTGGGTCTTAAACCATCCAGAAATCGGTTGGCCTTCAATAAATCAGTGCTTGCCAAGTGAGGAGCATAAGGTGCTAGTCAAGAGAATTGTAATTCATATTCTGCCACGGACATCACATCTTATTTTAAGGAGGCAAATTCCATAGCCTTCCTCTCTTTTACATGCTCAGAGAAGTACTTGGCTCGAAAAAATGTAAGAAAACCCTCCCATGTATGAGCTACATCCGCAGGTGGCGTCGTAATGGATTTCCACCATGTACGAGCATCCTTGTTGAGTTGGAACGTGGCAAGTCGAACTTTCTCCTGGTCGGTGCATTGCATGACATCAAATATTCGATTCATCTCGTCGATCCAATTTTTCGCTTCATCCGGGTTAGAAGATCTAGAGAATCGTGGAGGATTTAAACTTCAGAAATTGCCATGTAAGTTACCAGCGCCAGCCCTTCCACCAACTTGGGCCACTGTCTGTAGGGCTTGGGTAAGTCTCGCAATAGTTTGTTGCATCTTGTCCCAGTTTATACGATGAGCCATTGAGAATCAAGGTACCTGAGAATCATGGACATTTTAGTTATTTAGAGTCAGGAAAAGTTACCCTAAGATAATTTCTCTATAACTATCTCATCCCGGACTCTTCCCAATTCTCACATGGGTGAGAAAATTTCTTCCTTAGTTCATAGGTATGGGTCCTTAAACCTTGGACTTATCATAGGACATGACTCTTTTCCCTAAGTCCTGAGACTTAGGCTCTGATACCAACTTAACTGTCACGTCCCGAGCCTTTATGACAGCGGAAGACTCACACGGGGAACATGAACAGCCGGCATGGTAAGCCTCTTGCAAGCAAGAATGATCAGAGCGTAAGACAATCACACACATAAATGCAATTGCACAATATTTTCTCAAACTCCAACTTTATTTCATAATAATCAAATATTCAAATACAACCACTAATTCAACTTATCTTCATCATGCTAGACTCAAGAAATAAGAAAATTATATAGACTCAATCTAAACATTGTAGACTTCCTAAGTCTTCACTCTCATCTTGACAACACTTTCATTCACTCTCGGACCCGCTACTTGTATAACCCGAATCCGAATTCGAATCACTTCCATCTCCTGAAAAAGATTGAAAATAGGTAATGAGCACACTTGCCCAGTAGGTATCTTCGCATCAACATGATTAGCACTATTAAAGTAATTAACATTTTAGCTCTAAAGAAATAAGGTAAAATCATGCGAATGCGATAAATCCTGCGATCAAATCAAAGTAATAAGACTATCATGTAAGATAGGATGAATACGTATGAACTAGCAAGAATGTAACAAGTATGAACAAGAACGTAGTATGGCCTTTTATGAACAAGAATGTAACGAGAATGCACTTTCACTTTTCACTTTCATAATCATAAAGGTTACGCACGAGAACGTCAATAATGTAGAAATTCACTAGATTTTCACGAGTGCTCATGGATTTCACTTATTTATAAAGAAACTACTCCCAGCGTAATGCGACGCCAGTATCATCATACCCCATGGTTTATAATAGTATGTTTCTGACAATCAGCTGAGGGGACTAGCATAGAATCCTTGGACACAATCAGTGCCCGAACTGCATCTTCACGTATAAATCAAGCTACTTCCATGAGTGTAACAATAAAGTATGGCCAAGAATGTAATAAGTTCAATCAATAAGCTCATGACAATAATTATCAAAGAATGAATGCTTCAATTAAGAACATGAGAGATCAAGAATGAATTAAGACAATGTTATGCTTATAGAAATAAATCGGCAGCATAACGGTACATTTCTTTAACTTCCATTCATTATATTAAGTTTCTTGATGGATATGATAAGTCCTAGACCATTATCAAGTCATCTAGGAACTTCAGAATATCAACCCTTTGGTCAAACCTCGGGTTAATGTACTCAAGCACTGTGACGGTCTTGTACTGGGCCGTTACGTTCACGTGACGCTCCTGCATTGGGCCGTTAGATTGGTTTGAATCTAGAATGATAGAATAGACTCAGTAAAATGTGACGGTCAGACATTGGGCCGTTATTTGGGCCTGACGGTCCAATATAGGTCCGTTACATTGCTAGAACCAGAAAACATCGATAGTGCTTCCTAATCAATTGGGTTTTAATGGTACAACCAACTCGGAGTCCTAGTGGGAATCCCAGGCTCGCAGAGAATTACGGAGGCCTTGAAATAAGATTTCCTAGTCCATTGGAAGGAATATCCAATAGAGAGGTCCTCAAGTCCAAGAATAATGTTCCTATAGTGCAAAGTGTGAACTAATGGACAACATATCGGAATATGTGCCATGTACTTAAAGAATGACTCTATAGATAGAGAGAGAATGTATGAAACCAAGATAAACTCCGTCAATACATCATTTAAAAATCATGGAGTTAATACAAACTATAGTGCTTTGGCATGAAATTAACATATCCTTAAAAGAATTCAAGATGCTTTTAACATGCGATACTTATCATGAACCAATTAATAAATTTAAAGTCATATCAACATGTCAAAACTTAGATAACTAGGCATATTTATAAGTTAATGTGACTGTTCTTCCATTCTGTCTACAATTACTCTGACGGTCGAGAATGGGGGCGTTACAGTGGTTGTGACGGTTTATCGTGGGACCGTTAAAGTGTTGTAACGCACTAAGTCTGGGCCGTCAGAGATAATAGAGAAATTTAAAAATAACAGAAGGTGTGACGGCTTGTCGTAAGGCCGTTAGATCATTGTGACGGTCTTACCTTGATGCATCAGATCGTCTGTTGGCAGAAAAGATATTAAAAAATCTAAGGTTTCAACTTACATCATGTCTGAAAATCATATATAAACTTCCACATGATAGAATGAATGCTAACCTACTAGTATGCATGGGTTTTCTATGAATTTGACAAGAGAGTTCCTTTTTAACTTAGTTAGGGTTAAGAGTATACATGTATGCATGTCCTACTAAAACATGAAATTCATGATCTATGATGCATGAAATCAATCAAAACTAGAGGGCTTTTATCCCTAACAAGATGTTTTTACCAATCATGAGATGACCTACATCTTAACTAGTCTCTAAGCTTCTAATTTGAGTCTAAAAACCGTGCCCTAGTTCTCCTTTTCCAGTGAGTTTCTAGCAACTTCACGCTGCTCTAGCTCCTCGACCTCTTGACCTAAGGACGTGAAATTTTCAAGGTAAGAAGCTGAAACTAAGGTGAACTAAAAGTTCTAAAGGATTGAACTCTAATTACCTCGTTTAGACGTCCTAATCTCTTGATCTTCAGGGGTCTTGCGTTCAGTTTCCTGGGTTACTATGGTCCGACCAGTAACTTTGGAAGCTTCTATCTCCTTGGTTGGTTGATCTCCTAGCACAAAATTTGGAGAGCTATTAGTCTAATGTATTATAAATAAAATATTCTAAAGAACTTACCCAAAATTATGACTCCTTACCTTGTTTCTTCACGAGCCAAAAGTAAGGGTTGCTTAGTTCAGAACTAGGTCATATTTATAGGGTTTTGGCTAGGGTTTGAAGATTAGATCGATTCTAGAGTCCTTGTTAAAGCTTAGATCAACATCTAAGAGTCCTTAACACCTCTATTAGTCTTCCCATCTCGATCCCTAAGAGATAAGCTAGCAAAAATTTGATCTTTTGGCTTGTTCTTCACTTCACGGACTTACAGCGTGTGACGGTCCAAGCTTGATGCGTTACATGGCTGTAGCGGTCGCCCGATAGACCGTTACATCAAACATGTACAGAGTTTCAAATTAATAAAACTCGTTTATTCGTTTATCCTATATAATTATCTATATAAATAGTATTTATCCTTAAAATACGTGAATAGACTAAATAACCTTCTAGAATATGGGCCAAACTTATTAGGCTTGGTCTTTTAACCTATTGGGTTTCAATTATCAAAGCTAGATTAATTACTTAACATAAATTGGGCCTTATAATGATTTATTTAATCCAATATTCATTTATTAATCCATTTTGGGTCTTTAAAATTCCCAGAAAATAATTAAATATACCAAAAATAATTTATAAAATTCGGGGGCCTTACATCGACGACTTGGTCATGCCAGTTTTAGTGTTCTTTCAAAACTGTTTAAAAAAGATTTGGTAAGAGGTTTACCAAAATTGAATTTTGATGTAAATAAAATTTGTGATGCATGTGCTCTGGGAAAACAAACCAGAGTCTCTTTTAAATCTAAAAATATTGTCACCACCACTAGACCCCTTGAACTCCTTCACCTAGACTTATTTGGTCCCACTAGGACACACAGTCTTGGAGGAAAACTTTATGGGTTTGTTATTATAGATGATTACTCAAGATTCACTTGGGTATTATTTTTAACCCATAAGAATGATGCTTTGCAGGAGTTCGAAGATCTTTGCAGGAACTTACTAACTGATAAGGGGTATCAAATTAAAGCAAATAGAAGTGATCATGGAAGAGAGTTTGATAACCATGACTTTGATGATTTTTGCAGGAAATTGGGGTTTACACACAACTTTTCAGCACCTCGAACCCCACAATAAAACGGAGTCGTAGAAAGAAAGAATAGGACGCTCGTGGAGATGGCGAGGACAATGCTTGCAGAAAATGACTTACCAAGGTATTTCTGGGCCGAGGCGGTAAGCACGACCTGTTACATCATCAATCGAGCCATGGTAAGACCTATACTTAAGAAAACACCATATGAGATGTATAAAGGTAAGAAGTCGAATCTTTCATATCTTAAATCTTTTGGTTCTCCATGTTTCATCTTGAATAATTCTAAAGATTAGTTGGAAAAATTTGCCACAAAGAGTGATAGAGGTATATTTTTTGGTTATTCTTCATCATCTAGAGCATATCGAGTATATAACCTATGTACTATTGTGGTAGAGGAAAGTCCTCACGTGATTATTGATGAATACACATTAAGAATGTCTGACAAAGATAATCATTTTCTTGATGAAGGGCATGAAGATGGAGAAGAAAAGAAAGACAAGAAAAATCAAGATGCGGATCAAGCTAAGTCGAGCAACAAGAATGATGAAGCTCCAACCCAAAATAAGGAGCTCCTCAGGCAATGGACGTTCCACAAGGACCATCCACAAGATAATGTCATAGGAGACGTGGAACAAGGCATAAGAACAAGGGCTTCAATCAGGGAAGTTGAAGAAATTGATAATCTTGCTTTTCTTTCTGATATTGAGCCCAAATCTGTAAATGAAGCATTAAATGATAATTTCTGGATCTTGGCTATGCAGGAGGAATTACACCAATTCCAAAGGAATGAGGTGTGGTTTCTTGTGCCTAGACCTAAGAACCACCTGGTGATAGGAACTAAGTAGATTTTTCGAAACAAACTTAGTGATCAAGGGGTGGTGATTAGGAATAAAGCCCGGCTTGTAACCCAAGGCTATAGTCAAGAATTAGGAATTGATTTTGATGAATCATTTGCACCCGTGGCTAGGCTTGAGGCTGTTAGAATATTACTTGGCTTTGCATGCTCTAGGAATATACAACTCTTTCAAATGGACGTTAAAAGTGCCTTTTTGAATGGTGTAGTGAAGGATGACGTCTATGTTGAGCAGCCACCGGGTTTTGAAGATGAGAAGCATCCAGACCATATATTCAAACTGACAAAGTACTTTATGGTCTGAAACAAGCCCCCCGTGCGTGGTATGAAAGGCTAAGTACTTTTCTTTCAGAAAATAGCTTCAAGAGAGGTAATATCGATCAAACTCTTTTCATTAAAAGCAACAATAAACACATGCTTATCGTTCATGTATACGTTGATGACATTATTTTTGGAGCCACTTCTGATTCATTGAATGATGACTTTGTAAAATTGATGCAGGGAGAGTTTGAGATGAGTTTGATGGGGGAGTTGACATAGTTTTTGGGTTTGCAGGTGAAGCAGGTAAAAGATGGCATCTTCATCAATCAAAGGAAATACACAAAGGAGCTCATCAAGAAATTCAAATTTGATAATGCAAAGCCACAAAAGACTCCGATGTCTACAACAGTGAAATTGATAAAAAATGAAGAAGATAAGTCTGTCGATCAGAAACTTTTTAGAGGGATGATTGGTTCCTTATTGTACTTGACTGCTAGTAGGCCAGATATCATGTTTAGTGTTTACATGTGTGCAAGATTTCAATCTGATCCTAAAAATTCACACATGTTGGCAGTCAAAAGGATTTTCAGATACTTGCTAGGCACCACGGATCTTGGTCTTTGGTTTTCATGTAGCTGCACTTTTGATTTGGTAGCTTACACGGATTCTGATTATGCTGGGTGTTTAGTGGATCGTAAGAGCACAAGCGGGTACTATCAATTTCTTGGAGGTTGCATGTTCTCATGGGCCTCTAGGAAACAAAATACTGTGGCATTGTCAACTGCCGAAGCCGAGTACATGGCGGCAGGTAGTTGTGCAGCCCAAGTGCTTTGGATCCAACAATAATTAATTGACTTTGGCATTTCTTTGAATGACACGCCCATTCTTTGTGATAACACTTCTGCGATTAATCTTTCCAAAAATCCTATTTTGCACTCTCGCACAAAGCACATAGAGATTAGACATCACTTCTTGCGAGATCATGTGAGTAAGGGTCATTTTGAACTTTTGCATGTAAATACAAAAAATCAACTTGCAGACATTTTCACAAAACCCTTAACTCCTGAAAAGTTCACTCAAATAAGGAGAGAACTTGGAATTTGCTGTTTGAATGAGTAACTGTGCTTGAATGACATGATTTTCCGGTATATCAAATGGCGATTGCAGAAGGCTGGATTATGTCTAGCTGGAAGCACTCCTCATGCGTGATGTTGGTCTTCGGACCTATGTTCTCCGCCACGTACCGAAAATCATCTTGCATGACTTTACTTTCATTTCCTTGCTTGACTGCATGTATATATATATATATATATATATATATATATATATATATATATATATATATATATATATATATACATATATATATATATATTTCTAGAAAACCATTTCTTGAAAATCTTCTAAGACCTCACTTCCATGTTAAATAAATTGCTTTGACTTTGATCATTTGTGAATCATGACATATACAAAGGTGGAGGAACTATTTCTAATTGTGCATACATTTAGGGAGAGTCATAGCTATGTTTTTGACAAATTCATGTTCTACATACATAGATTTTACCCACACACCTTGCACAAGATGATGCATATGACTTTGATTAATAAGGATTTCAGAACTTCTTTTCAACACTTTAAGGGCAATTAAATTTCTACATGAAAATGAAGAGTAATCGTGAGGAAAAGGTTGCCAACACCATTCAATAAGTAGAATGTGGAACCGAGTAGCCGGGAATCTCCACTGAAACAAATGAGGAAACTTGCGTCGAAAAGTGAAGCTAAAATCCACAAGAATAAAAATTGTGATGAATCCTAGTAGCCGGAAAATCCCATTGAGACACATGAGGTGACTCGCGTCGAACGGTAAAGTCTAATTAAAAATAAAAAAAATAAGGGGGTTGTGCGAAGCTACCAAAAGTCGAGGATCTAAACGGAATTGTAGAAAGGAAATAACCTTCTAGTGTTTTCTAGAAATTCTGCCAATATCCATATATGTATGAAGTTCATTGCTCATTTTCACATATTTCACTCGGGTACTATTGTGATGTTTGTATAGCTTGAATTTACTCTTATCATGGCTTATGCAGTGCTTCTAACATATGCATGCACTACCTCTTTTGATTATGGTTCATGTCTCACCTTTTGATTCAAATCAAATGCTCATTTGCTACCCTTCCATCCTAGTGATGGGAGATATACATATTTACATGCTTGCTTATCTTTACTGCCTGCGTGCTTGCTTTTTGGTGCTGACAAGAAGGGGGAGAACATGTGTGCATAACGTTGTCATTGGCATTGTTAATATCACCTCCTAGTGGCATTATCAATCACTATTCTAAACCATGCACAAACACACGTTCTAGTCTGTTTATCAAATGTTGGGCACACAATGCATGTTTTGTCATCATCAAAAAGGGGGAGATTGTTGGACCCCTTGGTGAGTTTGATGATTTGGTTTTAATGTTGACAAAACCTGTGTACATGTTTGTGTGCATGTGATATGTAAAGTATCCATTGTTGATTGAATGACTATCAAGGATCTAATGCAAAATATGACAACTTTACTTTGCAGGACTGAAATTCATGGTGAATAACCTCTTTCAACCAAAAGATTGAAGGAACATGTATCGTGTCATCAACAAGACCAAACAGGTTGAAATTCTCACACAATGATCATCAAAGATGGAATGGTAAGATCTATGTTTGCAAAACTGTCATTGGGGTGTAAAGGTAACAAATGTTCAATCTTGTGCATTTCTGGAACGCTTTGGATGGAACTTGCATATTGAGTAATCATGTGTTGCAAAGATTGGTTGAAAATAGTTCTTTTGGGTTTCACACCTTGCTCACATTCATAGTGATAGGTCACTCATGCTAGGTGTGTCTCATTGGTCTTCAAAGTGCATCCTTGCATATTCTTTTAGAGTTTTCAAAAGGTAAAATTAGTTCTTGGGTTGTATTGCATATCATTTGTTGAAACTTAGCATCACCATTGAGCATTCATGTTGAATATGCATTAGGATTGGTTGATGATTGGTTTAATTGGCTTGATTGAGATTTTCATGTTGTGAATTGGTTTCATAGTGTTCATTTGGTTGTTTTTACATTGAGGTAACATGTATATACATCATGCATATTAATCCCTTGCGTTAGCCCCTTAATAACTTCAAAAAATTGGATTTTACTGAATTCCAGTCGATCGGCCCTGGGCCTCCGGTCGACCGGCCCTGGGCATCCGGTCGATTGCTTAAAACAAGACAGAACCTTGTTCTATCCGGTCGACTGGCCCCATATAACCGGTCGACCGGTTCTTGTCTAAATCGACCAGACATAACCCAGTTCTGTCAGGTCCGGTCGACCGGCCCAGTAAACCCGGTCGACCGATGTTTCTCTGCTATCTCAAATCAGAATGGTGTTCGCACCGGTCGACCGCTCCAATGAAACCGGTCCACCGGACATTCTCTGCTACGAACTTGGGCTTCACGAAATGCATCCGAAACCCATCTAAATGGGATCCATTTGAAGTCAAACTTGACCCTAATACCCTTAGGGCATTCATGCATATGTTAGACACATTTTGAAGGGGTTTTAGCATGGGCTTTATGGTCTTTTCATGCTTTTCTATTGGGTGTATAAAAGACCTACGAATTTGGGAGAAATTGATCAAGTGTTTTCATGTTCTATCTATTTTGTAGGACAAGAAAGGGAGGAGGAGAGGAGCTGAGCAAAGATCCAAGATTTTCATCTACTTCCGATCGTTTCTGGAGTTCGTGATTGAAGAAGAAAAGAAGCAGAACGAGAAGGGGAACGCGAGGACGTTCACATCATCAACATCCGGCTTCCTTCCAACCCGAGCCTTAGAGAAGAATTTCTATAGCTCTTTCTTTCCTTGGAGAGTTCTTTCTAGATCTTGTTTGTGTCTAGTGGAGTCATTTGCTTCATGTTTCCATGCTTGTATTGAACATATCTTAATTTTTGTAACTTCAACTCTGTGAGTCTGCTGACCGTCTGCAAACGGTTGTGGTGTTCTTGTGCCGCGGGTGTTGCGGTGAGTGTGTGTGTTTGTTGATCCGTGGTAGGATCATGTAGGAGACTATGTCTCCGTGTTTATTGGAGTGGAAGCTCCGTGCGCTTCATTTGAAGCGAGTGGATCCTCACCGGTTCGGTGAGGGGTGGATGTAGGGAGCCCGTCGTGCTCCCGAACCACCTAAAAATCCTTCTCGCATTGTGGTTAATTGTGGTTTGCTTGAGTATTTTTTATTGATCGTGTGAGAATGGTAAGCTTGAGAGAATTAATCTCTTCATAGCGTGTGTTTCGTCCAATCATCATTTGGGTTGGTAGTTAATTAATTTGCTGCGTTAATTTTAAAAACTACCATCGTGCTTGGCGGGGACAATTCAACCCCCCTTCTTGTCCATACGAGAACCTTAGGGACAACATATGAGTTCTTGAACTCCATTCCATGAAAATCTACCTTGTGTATATCCTACATGGTTAAACCTTGAACCTCTTAAAATTACCATTTGGGGGTGTTGGAGCTAGTGCCATGCGGGGTAAAGTGCTACGTTGTGGGAGCCACCTCTTGAGGTCGTACGGTGCAAAGTGCTACACGACGGGAGCCACCTCTTGAGCCTGTAAGGGCCACCTCTAGAGTCCTCCATAACCAAATGACTAGTTAATCTTTGTCTGTAATACCACGTTTCTTAATTTCTTGAAATTCCATATTGGCTATAAATGAGAGTGGATGTGAAAAGTAATACATGAAATGATGTGCGTATAGGGCCCGGTCTGGTCCTGGGAGGAGCACCCGAAGGTACTTGTGCCCATGGGAGTTTATTGACCACCGTGTTTGGCATTGCACCAGAGTACTTGCTTGACTGGAGACACTCCACACTTACTCTCTTTACTTACTTGACTTGACTTGCGTGGCCCGGAACGGGCAATACTTGACTTGCGGCCCGAGAAAGGGCAGATTACTTGCTTGATTGAAATAGCCAATTCTATTGACACGTACTTGATATTACTTGCTTGAAATGAATTTTACTTGCTCGTACATGAGATTTACTTGTACATGAGTTCATACTTGTACACGAGTTCCTGCTTGCCCAAAAGTGGCATCTACATCTATAAGTTCTTGAAATACTGCTTGTCAATTTCTTGAATTCTTGTGATACTCTCTTTATACAGTTCTTGATCTCTTATTATTCATCATGCATAGATTTACCTGTATACCTAATTTTCTTACGCGTACATCATGCATAGCCATACTGATAATACATGTAAACTGTAAATCACTTAAAGATTGCTAGAACTTGAGATGTAATTCCTACTGAGCGATTCACTTATCCACTTGCCTTCTAACATTTTCAGGTGATTCGGATAGCGACAAGAATGGGATTGAGACCGAGTGAAGAGTGCTAGAATGCCAATCGCCTATCATTAGCTAGTCGTGTCTTTGAATTTATTCGAGTCCGTACCTTGTACTTCCAGTTATGTTAGTTTAGTTGTCTAAACCATGTTAAGACATGTAGCCTAGTGTTTGGCTTTTAATTTGTAATTGTCATGGACTGTCTTTATTTTCTTTGGTAAATCAAATGATTATCACTTTAGACTATTGGGATTATTAGATATTATTAGTTTTTGCGCACTCAGTAATTATGTATGTCAAACTTTACCGCTCTAATGACACGATCTATATAGACGCGTCACGCATCCGAGTATCTTCCGCGCTCGGGACGTGACAGTCTTCGTGGTATCAGAGCCTAGGATTTTAGTTTCCTAGCTAAAACCCGAGTCCAAAGATAGGTAAAACCCGAGTCCAAGGTTAGTTTGTACCTCACCCGGTGAGATGGATAGAGCCATGGGTTAAGTTCTATAATGACTTTTGACCTTATAAATAAACCCTATCTTTATTATTCCTCAACACTTTTGTAGGATCATGGCCGCTGAAAGAGCACAATGGCACGAGATGCAGCGTACCGTGCAAGGCCTTACGCAGGCGCTACAGCAAGTGGCGTAAGGCGGTGCTAACCGTGGAGCTGGTGATCTCCATAGGAGTTTCCATAACATGAACCCACCAAGGTTCACGGGTTCGTCTGATCCCGAGGATTCCGAGAATTGGTTAAAGGAAATGGAACGAATTTTCCGTGTGATGCAATGCACGGACGAGGAGAAGGTTCTACTGGCCGTATTCCAACTGGAGCGGGACGCTCGATGTTGGTGTGAATCCATATAAGCAACACTGCCAGAAGGCCATGTCACATGGGATGAATTCGCGGAGTATTTCAACAACAAGTACTTCTCCGACCATATCCAAGAGAAGAAGGCCGCGGAATTCGCCATTCTAAAACAACGGGGCTTGAAAGTGGCTGAGTATGAGGCCCGATTTTCAAGATTGTCCAAGTATGTACCCCACTGGGTGTGTACTGAAAAGATGAAGGCGAGAAGGTTCCTCAACGGGCTTCGGCCCCACTATATGGACATCCAAGTCTACTCGGAGATGGTTCGGCGTGCTCAATTGCTAGAAGACGCCACCGAATTATCTGAAAGGATTCGAGGAAGGGACAAGAAGGAACCCGTCACAAGCCCAAGAAAATTCAAACAAACATTCAATAAGAAGCGATTCTTCATGGGAGGGGAGCCCTCTAGGGAAAAGAAATTTTAGAAGAATGACATGTCATTCTCCACCACCACACCCTCTAAGAATATTTACAAGTATTGTGATAAAGCTGGTCATAAGATCGAGGAATGCTGGAGAAAGTTAGGAGCTTATCTTCGATGTGGGAGCCAAGAGCATCAAATCCCAGACTGCCCATTGATGAAGGAGCAAGTCACCAAAGACGAGAAGCGTCCGGTAAAGAAACAAGGCCATCTGCAAGCTCTCCACGAGACGGAACCCACAGAAGGTGGAGTTGTGGAAGGTACTCTCACTATTTGTTATAAAACTGCTTAAGTTTTATTTGATACTGGAGCAACTCATTCATTCGTTTCCAAGAAATTTGCTGCTTCATTTTCTAAGAACCATGAACTATTAGATTTGGTCATATCTACACCTCTTGGGAATGAGTCCGATATCACTTATCACTATCCAAATTGTGAAGTGATGATTAAAGGAAGCAATTTACCTGCTGACTTGATATGCCTAGATATGAAGGGTTATGATGTCATATTAGGTGCTGATTGGTTGTCCACATACCAAGCAACTGTAGATTACCGGCATGGCAAGGTAACTTTTGTGGATTTTCCAGAGCTGGTTTACAGTAACCCTCGGAATAGATCACCTCTTATATAAGTCCTTTGAGCTAGTAAGCTTATGAATGAGGGATGTATGGCTTTCATAGCATTTGTGACTGCCACAGAAGTCGATGAAATTAAACTTGAAGACATCCGTGTAATTTGTGATTTTTTCGACGTGTTTCCAGAAGAATTGCCTGGCTTACCCCCAGAAAGGGAAGTGTCATTCACAATCGACCTTTTCCCTGGTGCTGGTCCTGTTTCCAAGGCACCGTATAGAATATCCCCTGCTGAGCTGAAAGAGCTAAAAGAGCAGCTAATGGAGTTATTGAAAAAGGGTTTCATCATGCCAAGTACTTCCCCATGGGGAGCACCCGTGCTACTCGTCAAAAAGAAGGACGAATCGATGAGACTATGCATTGATTATCGGCAGCTAAATCACCTTACAATCAAGAACAAGTACCCGCTGCCGAGAATTGACGAGCTGTTTGATCAATTATCTAGAGCTACATATTTCTCCAAGATTGATCTTCGTTCTGGTTACCACCAATTGAAGATCAAAGAAGAAGACATTCATACAATTGCATTTCGAAGCAGGTATGGGCATTACGAATTTACTGTTATGCCTTTCGGACTAACGAATGCTCCCACAGCTTTTATGCAGTTAATGAACACCATATTCAGGCCCTACTTAGACTAATTTATTGTGATCTTTATTGATGACATTCTGATCTATTAAAAGACCGGAGAGGATCATGAAGAACATCTGAATAAGGCATTGCAAGTATTGAAGGAAAACAAATTGTATGCCAAATTCAGCAAGTGCAAGTTCTGGCTCGAGGAAGTATCCTTCTTGGGCCATATAATTTCGAAGAACGGAATTGCTGTTGACCCATCAAAGGTCGAAGCCGTGAAGAACTGGGAACGACCCACAAATGCAACGGAGATTCGGAGCTTCTTGGGACTAGCTAGTTATTATCGGTGTTTCATCAAGGACTTCTCCAAGATTGCTGTTCCTCTAACCAGGTTAACCCGTAAGGAAGTGCCTTATGAGTGGAATGAAGACTGTGAAAAGAGTTTCCGAACTTTGAAGGATCTCTTGACCACTGCTCCAGTCTTATCATTGCCAATTGAAGGAGAAAAATACGAGGTATATACCGATGCTTCTGGCATTGGCCTCGGATGTGTATTGATACAAAATGGAAGAGTCATTACATACTCTTCTCGATAATTGAAGAAACATGAAGAGAACTACCCGGTGCATGATTTAGAATTGGCCGTGGTAGTATTTGCCTTAAAAATCTGGAGACATTATATCTACGGAGAACAATTCACTGTATACTCCGATCACCAAGGCCTCATGTATTTATTCTCCCAAAAGGAGCTAAACATGCGGCAAAGGCGTTGGCTCGAATATCTCAAGGATTTTGACTTCACTATACAATACCATCCTGGTAAGGGTAATTTCGTAGCTGATGCCTTTAGTCGAAATCCAAGAGCAATATTGGCCAACTGTATGATACAAAAATGGAAGTTGCTGGAGAAATTCTCTGAGCTCGATATCAGCATAGATGAGAAGAACATGTGTATTATTCTATCTCATATGAGTCTACATCCAGATTTGTTACCTGAAATTAAGAAGCTACAAGAAGAAGATCCCGCACTAGTGGAGATAAAAAGCAAGATGGATGAGAGACTTGATTTCAAGCTGGCACCTGATGGCAGATTACTATTTCATGAACGGACTTGTGTGCCCGACTGTCCCGAATTGAAGAAGAAGATTCTTGAAGAAGCTCATCGATCAAGGTACACGATCCACCCTGGAGCCACTAAGATGTACCAAGACTCGAAAAGAACTTTCTGGTGGCCTAAAATGAAAAGGGAGGTAGCGGACTTCGTATCTCGCTGCCTAATATGTCAACAAGTGAAGGCGGAACATTAGAAACCTGCTGAAAAATTACATCCACTAGATATTCCCAAGTGGAAGTGGGAAGATATTGGCATGGACTTTATCGTGGGTTTGCCCAAGTCTAGGGGCGGACACGATAGAATTTGGGTAATCATCGATCGCCTAACTAAATCGGCTCATTTCTTGCCTATCAAAAGCCAATGGTCAGTCGATCTACTTGCTACCCTGTATATTAAGGAGATGGTTAGATTGCATGGAGTTCCCGTGTCGATTGTATCCGACCGAGACCCACGCTTTACCTCTCATTTCTGGAAAAGTCTACAACACTCTCTGGGGATGAAACTCAATTACAACACTACTTTCCAACCCCAGACAGATGGACAGACCGAAATGGCAAATCAAGTTGTGAAAGATATGTTACGAGCATGCATTGTAGACTTCGGCGAAAGCTGGCATGACCACTTACCCCTAGCCGAGTTTGCATATAATAACAGCTATCAAGCTAATATACAAATGGCACCTTTTGAGGCACTGTATGGCAGGAGTTGCCGATCTCCTATATGCTGGGATGAAGTTGGTGAAAAATAAATTCTAGGCCCAGATATGATAAGAGATTCTACCGAGAAGATACACCTCATTAGAGAAAGATTAAAGATAGCACAGTCTAGGCAGAAATCTTATGTTGACAACAGAAGACGAGATCTGAAATTTCAAGTCGGAGATCATGTTTTTCTCAAGGTATCTCCCGGCCGAGGCATTAGAAGATTTCGTGTTAAGGGCAAACTAACACCAAGGTTTATTGGTCCATTCAAAGTGCTGGAAAGAGTAGGCGAGGTGGCTTATCGCATCGCCCTACCTCCGCAACTATCAGAGGTGCACAACGTATTTCATGATTCTATGCTAAAGAAATACGTGCACGATCCTTTTCATATCATTGACCACAATGACTTAGTGATACAAAAAGACCTTACTTATGAGCAGAATCCAATGAAGATCCTTGACCGAGAAGTTCGAGTTCTAAGGAACAAGACGATCCCTATGGTGAAAATTCAATGGAACCGATGCTTAGAACAAGAAGCTACATGGGAAACTGAAGAGTCTATGAAGCGTAGATTTTCGGAGTTATTCTAGTTGTAAGTACTTCGCACCCTTCCTATCTCCATATATACAGTTGAATTTGGGGACCAAATTATTTTAAGTGGGGGAGGGTGTAGCACCCCCGATAAAACAATCGAGAAAAATTTAAAACTTCTTCCTAAAAGAATCCTACCTAAAGGCCTTATATAAAGAACCTAACCTCATGAGGGCTATAATATAAATATACAAGCCAACATCACTTTATGCCATAAAGAATCATGAAGACCTTATGTAAAGAACCAAACCTTATGAGGACTAGTATATAAATGTACAACCCACCACTTTATGCATAGTACGTAATGAACTTCTTCTTAAAGAATCTTACATGAGAGGCTTTATATAAAGAACCAAACCCATATGAGGACTATTATATAAATGTACAAGACAACTTTAACACATGGGCACATGGGTAGTACGTAAGTGAGTTTCCACCTTTTCCAAACCAAGAGAATGGGCGCCCCTTACCAGGGCGCCATTCAACAAATTGAAGACTATATGAAGAGGCGCCAATTCCCTTGGGGCCACCATCCCACTATAGTATTAATATATATATATATACACCATGAAGGCCAACACGTGAAAGTTGTAGTCTTGTCTAAAATGGACGCCCTCTTGCAAGGGCGTCATTCTCATGAATAGGGCCACCCAGATTAATAGACGCCCTCATGCAGAGGCGTCATTTACATGAATAGTACTACCTAGATTAATGGACGACCCCTTACAAGGGCGTCATTTAATCTGTGGTTTTAGAAGGATTGAGGCACGAACGACCCCATTTAGCTGGCAAAGCACCACAGACTGCAATGATCTAGGTTCTTGTCCCTCAATCGGACCCGCAAGGCAATAAACCAATACTTTACGATTCCCTATAACTAATTCCCTTCGTAGCACTGGCAGAGGCTACTGCCATCATCAGTGCCGCTTACAGAAGGGAATATTTCCCTTCGTTCCCTCGAAAAACGTGAAGTCTACGTCCTGCTGCTAAAGCTTTACGGCGGCAGAGAACGTGTGGCTTCATCCTTGGATTTCTATTCTGTCATCTATACCTCGTAATCACGTCAAAAGGTAGGTGTTCTCAAGATATTGCCTAACTAGTAGTTAAACAGGTTAACGTAACATGCATGCTTAGAGTTAGAATGACTCATCATCCATGCTATATTACCTGACTTTATCGTGATAAAAAATGACCAAGTATATACCATGTTACACAGATTTTAAATAGCATGTTACACCTGTCATATATGATTTTATATACCATATGTTACCATGATTTTATGAGTTTTTATCATATCCTACTACACTAGTTTTACAACCTTGAATAATCATGTTTTAGCCTTAGTATATAACCTCTGTTACATCAGATACAAACATGTTTTAAAATCCCATAAAGCCCAACCCTCAGGTGAATAGCGCCCCCAGCCAGGGCGCCATTCACTGAAGGGGCGCCCCCAGCCAGGGTGCCAATTTCTTAAGGGGCGCCCCCAGACAGGGCGCCAATTAAATGAAGACTATGCGAAGTGTCGTCAATTCCATTTCTGAAATTTCCAGTAATTATTAAATCAATGCATTCAAAAATCCATAACTATTGAACTAAACCATGAAAATGTTGCATGAATATACTTCTGTGATCCTGATATTTTTCTCTACCTGTTCATGTCCTCGATTTATGATTCGGAGAAACTTTAGAAATGTGAATAGTAACTTGTATCACAGAATGTACCTTTCTGATACGAAGCACGACTCACTTGAAAAATAACTCAATTGGTGACTCTCCGCAGTGTCGTCAATTAGTTGAGCCCTATATATCAATTAGTGACATCCCGAGGAGTCTTCAATTAAATGAAGACTACTTAGAAGGGCGCCAATTGCATTTTTGAGAAATTAAAAACACAACATTAGAAAATTCATATCTGTAAAACCAAAACCCAACAATTATACATGAACGTATTTCTGAACTCCCGAGAATTTTCACTACCCGTTCATGTCCTTACTTCTTGTTTTCGAGAAACCTTTTCAGATAAATAGTATTTTGAGTCACAAACATATCTGCTGGGTGAAAATCACCTAATGAAATTGGCGCCCCAAGCCAGGCGCCAATTCCTTAAATAGCGGTAGCCAGGTCATCTTTAATTAATTGAAGACTTCCTGAGAAGGCGCCAATTTCATTATGTATATGTATAATTTTTTAAAAATCAAAATTCTGAAAGGGGGTCCTCCCCCAGGTGCCATTTTATTGAAAAGGGGGTCCTCCCCTAGGCGCCATTTACCTGAAAAGGGGGGTACTCCCCCAGGCGCCAATTCCCTGAAATGGGGGCTGTACCCCAGGCGCCAATTCAGTGAAAGAACCCCTGTACCCCAGGCGCCAATTCAGTGAAAGAACCCCTGTACCCCAGGCACCAATTTTAGTATTGCATCTTATGATTCTGATCTATCTCATGATTTGTACATACACAACCCTAATCCATTTTCCTGCATATTATGAGTTCTTGAACTCCATTCCATGAAAATCTACCTTGTGTATATCCTACATGGTTAAACCTCTTAAAAGTACCATTTAGTGGTGTTGGAGCTAAGTGCCATGCGGGGCAAAGTGCTACGTTGTGGGAGCCACCTCTTGAGGTCATACGGCGCAAAGTGCTACACGACGGGAGCCACCTCTTGAGCATGTAGGGGCCACCTCTAGAGTCCTTCATAATCAAATGACTAGTTAATCTTTATCTGTAATACTACGTTTCTTAATTTCTTGAAATTCCATATTGGCTATAAATGAGAGTGTATGTGAAAAGTAATACATGGAATGCTGTGCGTATAGGGCCCGGTCTGGTCCTGGGAGGAGCACCCGAAGGTACTTGTGCCCATGGGAGTTTATTAACCACGATGTTTGGCATTGCACCGGAGTACTTGCTTGACTGGAGACACTCCACACTTACTCTCTTTACTTACTTGACTTGACTTGCGTGGCACGAAACGGGCAATACTTGACTTGCGGCCCGGGAAATGGCAGACTACTTACTTGATTGAAATAGCCAATTCTATTGACACGTACTTGAGATTACTTGCTTGAAATGAATTTTACTTGCTCGTACATGAGATTTACTTGTACATGAGTTCATACTTGTACATGAGTTCCTGCTTGCCCAAAAGTGGCATCTACATCTATAAGTTCTTGAAATACTGCTGGTCAATTACTTGAAATCTTGCGATACTCTCTTTATACAGTTCTTGATCTCTTATTGTTCATTATGCATAGATTTACCTGTATACATGATTTTCTTACGCGTACATCATGCATAGCCATACTGATAATACATGTAAACTGTAAATCACTTAAAGATTGCTCGAACTTGAGATGTAATTCCTACTGAGCGATTCGCTCATCCAGTTGCTTCCTAACATTTTCAGGTGATTCGGATAGCGATAAGAATGGGATTGAGACCGACTGAAGAGTGCTAGAATGCCAATCGCCTATCATTAGCTAGTCGCGTCTTTGAATTTATTCGAGTCCGTACCTTGTACTTCCAGTTATGTCAGTTTAGTTGTCTAAACCATGTTAAGGCATGTAGTCTAGTGTTTGGCTTTTAATTTGGAATTGTCATGGACTGTCTTTATTTTCTTTGGTAAATCAAATGATTTATCACTTTGGACTATTGGGATTATTAGATATTATTAGTTTTTGCGCACTCAGTAATTATGTATGTCAAACTTTACCGCTCTAATGACACGATCTATATAGACGCGTCACACATCCGAGTATCTTCCGTGCTCGGGACGTGACACGTTTGACATAGTCGGTCCCTTGGAGGATAGAACCGGAGAAATTCAAAGAAAATCCTTCATCCTCGCCGCTACAAAGTATTTCACGAAGTGGGCAGAAGCTGAGGCATTCACGGAAGTCAAAGCATCAACAGTGGTAAAGTTTATCAAGCGTAACATCCTCGCCAGGTTCGGCGTCCCCCGTGACATCATCACCAACAACGGACCACTATTCACATCCTAAGAACTCCGCGACATGTGTGGTAAATATGGTATTAATTTGCATCATTCATCTCCGTACTACCCACAAGGAAACAGACAAGCTGAGGCTACAAACAAAACTCTCATCAGGATTATCAAGAAAACCTGCAAATCTCACCATTTTTCAGACTTGCCAGATCACCTCATTGAGGCCCTCTGGGCTTACCGCACTTCTGTTCGTACTCCCATGGGTCAAACTCCGTACGCACTCACTTTTGGGACAGAAGCGGTACTCCCATATGAAATATTCGTTCCCTCACTAAGAGTGCAGCTAGATCCCGAGCTCGATCCCGAGCAACGCCGAGAAAACCTATTAGCCCAACTGGAACTATTAGATGAGAAACGAATGATCGCGGCTGATCATGCTAAGGTATATCGCAAGAGAATTGCATGTTATTATGCCAAGAAACTTCTGGAGAGAAAATTCAGGGTAGGTGAACTGGTTTTAAAGAGGAAGATCACTAAAACTACCGGGTTAAAAGTAAAATTTCAAGAAAATTGGGAAGGCCCTTTTGTCATCAAAGAAGTCTACTCAGGTAATGCTTACAAATTAGTAGACTCCAAAGGAGTAGAGCTCACATATCCATGGAATGGGATATACCTCAAGAAATTCTATTCATGAGACCTTGTACATAACTATTCAAAAAAAAAACAAAAAGGTGTTCTTTTACTTCCTGTACAGAAAAAAAAAATAAAAAAATGACCAAAAAAAAAATAACAAACAAAAAAACAAAAGGAAAATTGAAATCAACGCCCGGTGACCATCACGCAGTCCAAATTCATTGCATCAACCCTTCATGTTAGACATGGACCGTCAAGATGTGGTAAGTATCGGGTCTTGGTCCGCCAGAACCGTGGAGATCCCTATCCGGTCACGTTGGCCTATATTTATTAGAAGGGAAAACAACTTGCACACACACACACACGTATTTTACATCAAATGGGTTGTATCGCCTACAATAAGGCCTCACTCGAAGGTCTCCAGAAAAGCATCACTCTTTTGTTCTTCTTCTCTTCGACCAAATGAGACAGCTGGCGCCCTTAAAATGCTGAGCATCAGAGGACCGAAGCGCAATATCTTTAAGGCAAGAGTAGGATCCATCCTCTTGAGCCCGGGTCAGAGCACGAGAAGAGGGCAGTTTCCCCACAGGCACGAAAAGGGGAATTCAAAAACAAAATGACAATATTTTTCTCCCCAAGAAAAAAGAAAAAAGAAAGAAAAATTATGTATGCATGTATATGTGACAAAGTCACATGAGAAGCCTAGTCGTGACTGTGCCTGACTTTATCATATGAAACCCCTCCCATTCAAAAATCAAATCAAAGCTTTCCACAGCAGGGACATCTAATGTCATAATGCTCAGGGTGTGGCCCGAAATTGCCTGAAAGGGGAAAGTCGAGTAGGCCCTCAACCAGCTCGCCGGGTTAACGGCTTTGCCAGGTCCTCTCAGGAGGTTTACCCCCTACGTTCTTCCTTCTCCCCTCAAAAGATGAAAGCTTGATAGAGGTCCTGAAGGGTGAACCCTGTCAAGGTTGCAACCTTATTTAGCAAAAATACATATATGGTTGTCCACTTCGAAAAACAGAAGCCATGGCTGCGAAGGGGTCTCTATGTTTCTGGCTGGTCAAGACCTTTATTTACCACCCTTAAAACTTTCTCATGTTACCTCGGGCTTAGGTCAATGCAAGCGCGTCACCTATGGGTGCGACGGCGTCTGATTCCGGGCCAGCCTCGCGCAGTTGACCGTTAGGGTTCCAAGGTGTTCCATCATATACCATCTAGAGTTGTGAGGAAATAGACCCGGGTCGGGCAAATCATTTACCTCGAACGCTTTTTGGGTATATCCCTGCGCTCGGAAGCAACTAGGAGCCTAAGCGTGGCATGACGGCATTGTCATCAGGATAAGACTTAACCGGCGGGACCATCATTCGAGGAGTTTAGAGGCCCAAATCAACCTAGATGTGCGCTCATGATACCTAGGAGGTAACTTAGAAAACCCTCGTTTCCATACAGGTCAGGTGCCCCATGGGTGGTCACCAGGCGTCCACAAGAAAAACACAAAAACACAAAACACAAAAAAATCTATATAATCAAAATCAACCAAAAAAAATTCAAATATATTTCTCCAAAAAAATGCATAAAATCATAAAAAAACCCAAAAATATGTCTTCCATCCGAATGTGCATACGCATGATCATATTTCCTTTTGTTTGCATTCTACTTGCTTGCATGTGCATATCAAGTTTATTTTTCTTCATTTCAATCTGGTTAAATAAGATTTAGCCCTCTGACCCTGCATCAAGAAAGGTATTATCTGCTTTCGACAGGGGGCTAAAATCATACTACACTAACCTTTTCCTTGTTAGTGTGGTTGAAACAGGTGAAAAGGAAGACGGCGTCGAAAGCCAAACCAAGTACACTGAAGATAGTTCATTCCACTTCCAAAATATGTCCATTACATTCTAGTGATACAGCATCCTAGGGGCATACCCCCAGTGTACAAAAGGGGCAGCTGCTACCCAGCTGCGTCTCTCTCTCTCTGTCTCTCCCCCTAATCTACACCGGTGCGAGGTTGGCTCCGCCGGCTATCAGCCTCGTCTCTGTCTCCTCCCCCCATGTCTCGCAGCCTCGATGGTCGTGAAACTCTCGAACCTGACGCGGCTGGCTGGACCGCTCCCTGCTCTGCAGGAGACGGCATCATGCCCATAAGCTCTTCCATCATGAAATGCACGTCTCCTATGGACCGTAGTGACTCGAAAGGAGTCGTAGGCCTAGCTCCCTCTCCTGGGGCACCTCTGCCCTGGTATCTCCGCAGCACTCGCCGTCTCAGAGCCTCCAACTGGTCAAGGGCTCGCTACTCCCGAACTGCCATCGCCATCTCTCGGGCACGTGCCTCGGCTTCTCTTTCCTTCGCCTCGGCAAGGCGACCCTCGACCCTCTCAATGGAGCTTATCTCTCCAAGGCGACATGTCGGCTCCTCTATACGCGTATCCTGTTCCCGACAAACAGCTAGAGTGGCTGCCAATTCCTTCCTCTACAAAAAAGGAATCTTAAGGTAAGTCCAAACTAAGATGTAGAAAGAGAGAGTTGCCTTCAGCTTGAGTATTAGGATCTCACCGTCTCGGCCAGCTTGGCCTCTCGCTCCTCGGCTCGCTCAATGGCCCCCGCCAGGCGATCCTCCAGCTCCTCTCGGGCGTCGACTCGGGACGAAGGGCGAGCCTCTCCACCCACTCCTGCCCTCACTTGCACATATGCCAATTCCCCTCACTGGCAAGACAAGGGGCAAACGGTTAGTCAAATGTAACAAATTCCAAGCTTAAAATCGATCAAGTTATTGTTGGCTCACCATCTCTCGGATCTCGTGTCGCAAGTTCACGATCGTCTGGTTAAGGACGACTATCCGATCCTTGAGTATCTTCACAGCCTCAGTCTCAGACATCTGCACATCACATCCGCAAGCTCAATTAGCTACATTGCTTAAACGAAAACATCACATTTGAAAGCTAAAGAGTAACTCACCGCTCGGGTGTCGAGACGAAGCCGTCCGGCATACCGGTCCTGGTAATCCGCCAAGTAAGTCTCACTACTCCTCACGGTCCGGTCATGCTCCAGTGAGGGTCCTTTCTGTAGTGCCTCTGCCTCTCTGCGGTAGCGGGAAGCCCAATCCTGATCACTCGTCGAAGTCCGTTGGTGTCCCCGGTCCAACTTGTGCTTGGCTGGAATCGCCACTGGCGGTTGATGCCACCCCAGTGTCCTCTGCACTAGGCGAAGGAAGAGCGGCTCCCTCAGGTTCACACAAAACAACACTGTGTCCCTATGGAACCAAGCTCGCCCCTCCCTCACCCACGGTTGGGGGGTGATGTCCCCCATCGCATAGGGAGTCCAGACTACCTGCCACATAAAAAAATTGAACGTTTGGCTAATCAGAGTACATATAACAAATGCTGAAAAACCCTAACTATTTAGCCAAAATACTCACCTGGTGGGGAGGGTACTCATCCAAAGTCATCCTAAGATCAATGAGTCTAGTGGCCACCAGACGCCGGTTCCGGACCATCTCCCATCTTGCCATTAGAGGGACAACTTGCATCAGGGCTCGCGGGATCTTATCGCGACCTAGTGGGAACCGAGTGTACCCCCAAATCTGAACACAAGAAAACAATCCATCAATCAATCAAATTTAGAATCAACATATGTGAAGGGGTAGACTTGTACCTGTAAGAAGGGCGTGAAGCCACCCAGGTTACCCGAACCTGGGCACACAGGGTCCAAATGGGCGAAGAGGTGTGCTAGCATCGCCCTCCTCCACGGGAGTTGGGGTCCTTGCTCGAGATCCCACACCAATAAGAGATATTTGAGATTCACCTTGCTCGAGGCCATAGCGAACAGTAGTCTCCCGAAGAAGTACAAAAAGAACAGCCTCAGCTCCTGCTGCTCACTCCTCCCTCGGGCTTGAAGTCTTTGTCTCACTCGCCCCAAGTACACATCCAAGTCCTCTAGGGGTCCCCGCACTACTCTCGCGAGTCCCATCACAGCGCTGATCTTCCCGAGGGGAAGAGTGGTCACCGGTCTGTCCGACTGAACCAACTGTGGACCGAGCAGGTTCTCCACCTCCTCCTGATAATTCCTAAGCTCTCAGCCAAGCACCAGGTTCCCAGCCACCGGCAACCCTGTCAAGAAAGCCACATCTTCAAGAGTGGGGATCATATGTCCCCATGGCATCACAAAGGCTCTGCAATTGTCCATCAATCTCTCCCGTAGCGTCGCCAAAAAGGTAGCATCAACAGGGAAATGTCGGATCCTGAAAAATGGGCCAAAACCCATTCGATCCACTCTCCCTCACTGCCCAGGAGGTAAGGCGTGGTACCAAGCCCATACCAAGTCTCACGACACCAGGGCTCTAATCCTTCCCGGACCTTGCACACAATAGAAGAATACACAAGAAATCCATTAGATCTTCCAAACCAATCCACCTCATTCCATTTTTTTTCCAAAAAAAGTTCACTACTTCACTGCCCTGGGAGCAGGGCGGCCCATGGTTTGGACGTCCACCTCCCTGGGCCGCCAAAGCCCTGGCCGCCCAAGTCCTACAGTGGACGACCATCACCCTGGCCGCCCAGGCAGTGGGCAACCACTAACCTGGCCGCCTACTGGTTTCCCTCCCACGAACCCTCTCTCTGACGTCTCCATCCTCCCATTCAATCCCATACACTCAACTAGGTCTATGAATGAAAGAGCAGGGCCATGGGACTTACCCTTTCACGCCGTCCTCCCTCCTCTTGGTCGGCTTCGCCCTCATCCAGACCATCTTCTTCCTCACCTTCATCGCCATCACCGTGGTCGGCCGACCCCTCATCGGGGATAGCCTCGCCTCCCTTGCCACCATCTTCTCCGCTCTCCTCCAAGGTAGCAGAAGCCGTAGCCGAAGAAGATGAGTCCGTCAAAGCTTGCGCCTCCTCTTGCCCCTCGCTCTCACTTGAAGATGAAGGATCGGGTGTTATGTCAAGCCGAGTCCTCCTCCGCCTCATTTGCATAAATCTAAGGAGCTAGGTGGCTAGAACTTCACTCACGGGAAGGAAGATTGACTCTCCAACTCTCACTCCCGCAGAACGTCCAAGATGAAGGCCGCCCAAAAGAGGGGCTGGCCAAACCCTTTTAAAACCCTCAATGCAGAGGGCGGCCAAGACTCTGGCCGCCCAGCCCTAAGTGGTGGCGGCCAGAGCCCTGGCAGCCCTCCCCTTTGTTCAGCCAAAAAAAAAAGAAAGAAAGTTGCTAAAAAACAACAAAAATTAATACAATTCCATTTTCACATAAAAAACCAATTCATATCACTTTCAATTCCATCCATTCATTCTCATGATCATCAACCATCCATCAACCATCCATCAAACAAAGCAAAAATAAGTTCATTTATATTCATCCATCCACTAATTGAAAAAAAAAAGAGAAATGCTGAACAAACATCAGCTAGGTGCGCCGTCTCACAAAGAACTCATTCACAGTCGGTCTGAAACTCTGTAGGTAGCCCACATAGTGCTTCAGATCATCTTTGTCCTCCTTAGTGTCAATCCTGGCATTCGCCATGGCGGCATGACGTCTCCACGTCTTCCCGATCCTCTGAAGTCGCCGTCAATCTGTGTCGGTTCCCAGAAGGCGTTTTGTAATCAATGTCCCCTTTGAAGCAGCCCATGGGATCCGTCTGGGCAGCCCTACCTGGCGGTGGCAGCGGTGTGCCTGGTATAACACCAGATCCTCGACCCCCACAAGCCATAACTCTTGCTCTGGTGATCCACGCACCCTGAATTCTTCATGTCGATGCATCATTGGCACAAACACGAACTCATCCTCAGGTAGGAAGTTCAGGTAGTCACGCCAGTCATCTCTGGTCTTCAACAATGTTGTCTTGCATATCACCCGATCCTCAGGACCAAAGATAGCCCTCGCCGGGTAGATGGCGTTCTTCTCGAAGATCCGGGAAGTAGTAGTCGTCCCATCGTCAAAGTTAAAACTCAAGTGGATCTCCATCCACATCTGAAGAAGGTAGAGACTCCCCATGGCGCTGCCACCCAGACTCATCTGAGTAAGCCCACAGTACATATGGGGCAGCACCGCCCGGGAGAGAGAGTGTCCCCTCCATAGGAGAGTCAGTGGTCCCACATACTCTCTTCTCAGCACGTCACCCGACGTAGGGAAAAGCAATGCCCCGCCCAAGCACAACGTTACACCATGCATCAGTCGATCTGCTTCCATGGTTTTGTCCTTTACATGACCCAAAAGCCAACCTGCTAAGCGGTCGACTAGGATCCCTCGCTGGTCTGTCATCCGGCAAACTTCACGCTTATCTCGCACGATCTCTGCTAAGATCTCATCCCAAGGAGGAAGGTCGATCAGTTCACCCACCTCCAAATCACTCCACTGGAAGATGAAATCTAGCTCTTCCACCAGCACTGAGGCCTCGAACTCAAGGAAGACAAAAGTGTGGGTATCTGGATGCCACAACTCAATTAGTACTGCTAACGATTCCCAATTCCACCTCATGCTGCTGAAGCGCTTTGCCATGATGACCAGGTGGATCAGATGCCATTGGTGCATGAATACCCTCATGGCGGGCGTAATTGCCACCATCAAATCATGGAGCCAGCCGTAGCGGCGGGCATGCCTCTCCCCAGGAAAAGCAGGCACTGGCTACACCATTTTAGAAGGAAGAAGAGAGAAGGGAAATCAATAAACAAGCTAAATCAAGTGAAATACCAAAAAAAGAGAAGAAGAAACAAAGAAGAAAATAAAAACTTGCACTCTTGTCAAACCATACCCATCCCTGCTTCACGAGGTTGCTTAAATGGCCAGGCACTTCAGAAAGAACGCCTAGTTCATGGCCTCCCGACGGGGTGGAAGAAGACGCCATGCCTAATCCCCTCCTTAGAATTGCTCCCCGGGCCTCAATTCCCTACTTGACGATGGATTAGGAATGCCCCGACGGGGATTTCCTGTAGGCCAAGAATCCTTCCTAGCTTAGACTCCGGAATTGGTTCGGGATAAGAGCAGGAGGGCGGCCAAATCGCTGGCCGCCCATCCCATGGCCTAGGCGACCACAACCCTGGCCGCCAGACCATGAGAAGGCCACTAGTCTGGCCGCCCTCATCTCCGCTTGTGAGATATGCGTCCTTGTTATGTATGCTAAAGGTTCATTAAATGAAATATGCTTATTGTTCTATTGTTGTTATCATTGATGAACTTTGCTAATGTGTGCTGATGCAGCTACAGATCTCCACAGCTATGGGACCAGAGGGTGATGAAGCCCCATAACCTTGCATTATAGGTAGAATGCCGGAGGCTAATAGCTTCGGGCGTATAAACTCCGAGTTCCTCTTTAATAAAAACCATGAAGGGTTTATACTCCTTAAGCTATTCGATGGCCGCCTGTTGCCTAAACCTGGGATGATGGACTTTTGAATTCTCAAATATGCTTAAGTACAATATGGAACGATGGACCCCACCAGGATCCGGACCACGTCTGTCACCAAGCATGGGATGACAGACTTCTTGAACTCTTGACCGATTAGTTCGGAGGTAGGTAAATAAACCCTCCGGCTTTGCATTAGATATGTTTTTTGCTTTAAACCCAGCATGCATCATATAGGCCTTTTTAGCCCATTTGAAAATGAATATATATATATGCATGAAAAGACAAAAAAATGCATGCATCTCATTTTGGGAGCCATGATGCAGAAGCAGGGAAATCGCATCACCTTGACCAACCCGTGGACCTTTGGCCCCCGCATTTGATTTTCCGAGTCCCTCGATTTCGCTAAGTTTGCACGAATGAGTCTACGTGATTCCACTCCGATTTGACCAACGGAAGATGTGTTTTACGCAAGACCATTTTGAGTATTTCGGGATTCAACGAGTCATTGAATTCCCATATCCTGATCTTTTACTTATCCTTGTTTTAGGTCTTTGTATCTCCTTGAGCACTGGATTGCGTTCGTCCCCTCAAGTCCCGCAGCGCCATGCTAGGGGGTCCCATGCGACTGCAGATACAAGTCCTCTTAGGTTAATTGTCCTTCCTCCCCTTTGCCAATGACTTACTTGATTACCTAATGCTCATGCGACCTTACGTGAAGCCTGTTTTCCGCTCGAGAATCTTCTTGAGCGTGTTGCCCTCATTAGGCTTGTTTCTTTTCCGAAACACCAATTTATCAGTCTGCCGGGCTCCCTTGCAAAACGGGTGTTCTGGAGGGGCATTTGTAGACGCCTAATTTCGGACATCCCTGCAGATCCCCAATGGACTTTCGTGTCAATGACGCTTAATTGTTGCACTTGGTTTATCTATGTCCTAAGTTTTAAAGCCCAGCCCGTAGCCTTGAAGCTATTGGGCCTTGTCCATTTAGGGGCCCAAGGACCATGGTCTGGGCAGCCAAAGAGTTGGCCGCCCCTGATCCTGGGCGGCCATACCATTGGCCGCCCTCCCCAGCTGGGTGGCCAGAGAGCTGGCTGCCCTCCCCTTCAGGAAGGCCAAGTCGATGGCCGCCCTCCTAGTTTTACTTGGTCAGCGAACGTGGCTCGGTTCGTGTTCACGTTCTCCCCCTCGTTTTCCATGATTTCCCCCCACGATCTCAAGCCTCCAACGGGAAAAAACAAAACCACCAGTTCCCAAGATGGATGGGGACGACGACGATGACGACGACGACGAGGGCGGTGGGGGGAAAGATTTTTGGGTTTGTTTTTTTTGGGTTCTCTTTTCAAGACTCAGAAGAGGAGATCCGGAGAGGAGGATTCGGCGGATTCTTGCCAGGGGGGTGAGAAGAGAGCCGCGTCAGTCGTCTTCCTCCTGTGCCTATGATCTGGTTTGAATTTCGGAACTCTTATTCTACACCTCTTGCATCACGGTTTCCTGGTACATACATTGCATATGCATATAGCATAATCCCTTTAGCTCCTACGTTTAGAGGTTTCCTTCCAAAACAAACGGGGAGGTGGGTGGTCGAAAGTCTCGGCCATCCCTCCTTCCCACCACCCCCAGGTAATCTTGCCGCCATCGTTCCCATTTTTCTAGTTCTCATTAGAGCCGATGCTACACTTATCACTTTATTAATGGCTTCTTTCTTTCTTTCTCTTTGAGCTACTTTGTTTAACAGGACTTCAACATAAGGGACATGGCAGGGCTTCACGTCCTTGGCTGGTCGAGGAGAGGAAGAGGGACCCCATCTTCTCCTATTGGATCATCTCCCTGCGATCATCATCCCTGTGAGGTTCAGGTAAACACCTCTGGCGATCATGATTTCCTAATGCTTTTATTTGTTCCTCTGTAGGTACCCAGGCTCGGGAAGGTTGAGGAGACTACTACGTGGGGCGTTCATCTCTAAGTCAACCCGCTCATCATCATCATCATATCACCGAAATCTCGGACGCCTACAAGCGAAAGTGGCGATCACGGTGGGACCCTTCATTGCCTACTGTGAGTTCCTGATGCTTGAAGTCCAAGAATAGTTGAGCCATGTGTTTACAATAGTTTAGTTTATGTAGCTCTATTTCTGCATCTTCTGAAAGTCAGACAGAAAGAGGCCAAACCCCTGGCCGCCTAGGCCTCTGGGCGACCAACCCAGTGGCCGCCTAGGCCATTTTCTAGGCGACCACTGGGCCCCAGATGACCCTCGATCTGGCCGCCCTTCCCTTGGCCAGAAGGCCAACACTCTGTCCGCCTTTACCCCTTGTGCGTCGCTCGACCTGGCCGCCCAGGTCTGTAAACAGCCAGTGATTTAGCCGCCCCCTGTTCTCTTCTTGTGATCTCCATACAATAGCTTGATTTCGTTGTTGTTTTATTTGTGTATTGTGGGATTAATCTTTGCAGGTTAAACGTTGGTTGGGTTTAGGAAGAGCCAGCATCACCTCTTGGTAGGAACCCTTCCCGTTGGAATTGAGCCCTTCACTTGAGGATTCCCACTCGGGTGTAATTGGTTCGATCCAATCGGGGACCTCCGTGAGTCCTCGTGAACCGTGAATTCCCACACGGTTGTCAGGCAGGTTGTACCATCGGAAGTACCTATAGCTCATCCTGGGTTTTGAGTGAGGTTTCTGTTAAGTTCCCTGGAGTTCACCTTTCGCCCACTTAGTTTCCTTCTCTCCTCCGAGTGAACAAAAAGAAAGAAAATGGAAAATTATGGGACGTTGATTGTGGTCATCTCCTTTGGTGTACTTGGAAACACTTACCTCTTCCCCTAAACTTTCATTCCTTCTCTTTTCTAAACCAATTAAAATTGGTTTAGGATGGAGATAGTCTTCACAAATCCGGGTTATGAGGAGGAGTTCTCTCCCCAATATGAATCTGGGATTAGAGGCAATCCTATATTTTAGATGGAGGATGATTATCCGGATGCCTTTATAGGCATGTTTTCTACCTCGCCAAATGAGGCCATCC
Organism: Amorphophallus konjac; assembly: GCA_022559845.1. NCBI lineage: Eukaryota > Viridiplantae > Streptophyta > Magnoliopsida > Alismatales > Araceae > Amorphophallus > Amorphophallus konjac. Next base: position 529,705,917 of record CM040121.1, read on the forward strand.
ACGCCGATTCGGCTTCCTCGCCGAGTGATCATCACCGCGGTAGCCCGAGGGCTCCTACACTCTCTCCGCACGAGGATCAAGAATTGATCAACATGCTATCCCGCTACACTTCCGCGGAATTGGCCACAATGGCTTCCCGTGGCAAGGCTCCGGCCGTTCCACACATGTCTCCCCATATAACACCTCCTCGCGCTCAAACCCCCTTCCAAGGGTCTACGAGCCGACACGTTCCCGAGAATTCACTCCAATTCGGCTACCCAACTGTTCCGCAAAGGGTCTCTTCACCCCCAATTCCACCAACCATGGGTATCCCGTTGAAAGGTATGGATCCGTCATTCCGACAGGAGATTCAAAGCTACATCCGACAGGCAATGCCCGGAGGGTGAGAAGAGAGCCGCGCCGGTCATCTTCCTCCTGTGCCTTTGATCTGGTTTGAATTTCGAAACTCTTATTCTCCACCTCTTGCATCACGGTTTCCTGGTACGTACATTGCATATGCATGTAGCATGATCCCTTTAGTTCCTACGTTTAAGGGTTTCCTTCCAAAACAAACAGGAAGGTGGGTGGTCAAAAGTCTCGGCCATCCCTCCTTCCCACCACCCCGAGGTAATCTTTCCGCCATCATTCCCATTTTTCTAGTTCTCATTAGAGTCGATGCTACACTTATCACTTTATTAATGGCTTCTTTCTTTCTTTCTCTTTGAGCTACATTGTTTAACAGTACTTCAGCATAAGGGACATAGCAGGGCTCCGCGTCCTTGGCCGGCCGAGGACGAGGAAGAGGGACCCCATCTTCTCCTATTGGATCATCTCCCTGCGATCATCATCCCCATGAGGTTCAGGTAAACACCTCTGGCGATCACGATTTCCTAATGCTTTTATTTGTTCCTCTGTAGGTACCCAGGCCCGGGAAGGTTGAGGAGACTACTACGTGGGGTGTTCATCTCTAAGTCAACCCGCTCATCATCATCATCATATCACCGAAATCCCGGACGCCTACAGTGGTGACACATTTTATCATCTTAATTAATTAATTTATTTTATTCATTTATTTTGCTTCGATTTATTAGTGCACAAATGTGCCAGTCACGAGGTGACGGTTTATTTGGACTCCAAAGACCAAGATGGCTTGGCGTCACTAGTGCGTGCCATCTGACTAATCAGATGAAAGTAGGTATCATGTCGGGACTGAAATCCGTCATGCCATAAAGGTCACAACGTTAATTACATCTCTCTGAAGGGGAGAAAATCCTTGATTAGTCACCAGAAAGAATGGCCCTATAGCCTAAAATTTGCATTAACAAAAATGAAAGAGATAATCTGGTACAGAGTGAGATACTCCGTGCTGGGGTAGGGGCAATTAAGCCACCTCATTCATTCATCTTTCATTTGTTCAGAAAGTATTCAGAGTCGAGAGCACGACAAAGGCATAAATAATCTTTGGGTAAATGTTTGTCGAGAATACGACATAATTTGATGTTTGGTGATGAAAAGGAAACATGATGAATCCCGATGAGGATAGATTAGATTCAAAGAGTTGTCAGCCCGAGGCGAAGTCAGGCTATGGTCATGGTAGAGTAATCCCTGGAATCCAAGCATGGCTTGCGAAGGCATCATTTTTCTTTCCTTTACTCAGGGTCTAGGGGATGAGGGGCTCTGGAGCAGACACCGTTGGTTTTCTGATTATTATCATCCTTGTTTTGGTTTGATCATACATTATTTTTTGTTTCACATTCTACCACTCAATTTTTTATCAATTATACAATTTTTGTTGTTACTATTTTACCATTCGCGAACACTTAGGATCACGAATCCGAGTCAGTAGGGGAAAGGTCGGGATATTTGTGAGGCAAAACTGGCCATTTGGAACCAGGTAGGTCGACTTCGGCCATAGACGGGTTGACCTATCGATGGGTCGGTCGACCGAAGACGCAGATCGGTTGACCGAGCCCATTGGTGTGCGACCGAACTCTCCCGCCTCCTTCTTCCTTATTTTTTTTACCTACTTATATATATATTATATTTATTTTTTAATGTTTTGTTTGCTTTGTTCTCTCCCTCTCATTATTGCTACCCCATTGTCATTATACCTCATTTATTTATTTTATTTATTTTTTATCTTATCCATTTATCTTTTATTTTTTATTTTTTTATTTCATTGTTTTAGCCGTGTGGTCTTTCATTCTCATTCTCATTTTTTTATTTTTATTACTCTTCGCTCTTTTTCTGTTTCATTATGTATTTTCTTATCACCCCACTTCATTTGCTCCTTTTTTGTTACCATTAAACCAGCACTCTCCCCTTTTCTCTTTTATCATTAGTTTCTTTGTTGATCCAAATTTCTGACAAAATTTCGACAGCATCTCCCCTAGACCCAAAAGCATTTGAGGGTGGATAGTGGCTACACATCCCCGAAGAATCCGAGATGGTCTCATAAATGTTCAGACATGCCCAGCATAGCGGCATACTGAGTTATCAATATCGACATGTCCCCGAGGGCTAGCCTATGAGGGGATTGAAATTGCCCGAACACCCCGAGAGGGGCGAAGAAACGTGAAATCATGACCATAGCATCAGAAAAAACACAAAAGAGGAAGCCGTAGGGATGGCCATTGCTGCACCAGACCAGACGTAGGTGGTGCATCGGATCACCCACAGAAGTATGCGTCGATTCAACTTCTGGGCTGGCTCGCAAGGGCATCAGACCGGCCAGGGGAGGCGTGTGCGCATGTGCACCGGATCATCCGAGAGAAAGGCTGTCGGATCACAAATTGGCCAAAGCGCAGGCTAGCGCCAGATCAACCAGTGAATGGGGGCCGCCGGATCATGAGTTGGCCAAAACGCAAGTCGATGCCAGATCACGCGCGTCGTTGGGAGCCAGTTTAGGGATGGCCAAGGCGAACTAGATCACACCCATTTGCCTGCGCCCGATTGGGTGTCGAGAGGGGCTGCCAGAGCATGAGCCCTTTGTGCTACGCTAGACTAGGCAACTGACACGTGCCGGTTCAGTCTTTGTGAAAATAGAGCATCGCAAAAAGACTCAGAAATCTTTATGTAGAGGACTAGGGTAGGGGACGGTTGCACGAGCAAGTAGAGCTTGATCTCTAGCAAACCTCTCCCTCCATCGATGTACCACGGAGATAGAAGTTAAAAGAGATTAAAAGCCTACAGTTGGTGTAGTAAAACCATGCTGATTTACGATAACGGGGGTGCATAAACCCCAACGTTCTCGCCACGGGGAGAAGACTGATGCAAAGAGTGACTGCGTAGGATGCCGGAATAATTCGATGGCTACCCTTCCCCTCTCCCCGATGACTTGCAGAGAAGGGGATGGGGCTTAGTACCCCTCCACGGGTATGGCTTATAACGAATGTAATGCTAAGTTGAAGAACGCGAAGGTCATTCTAAACTCGGGGTAACAGGATCGGCAAATCAGAGCATCGTCGGGACGCCCTCGGGTTGTTGCAGAAAAACTATGAGAACACGGTTCCACGACAGGCCGCTTTCAACAGAACGCTATCGTCCAGCGGACCTCGTTAACGAAGAATGCTGCGCCCCGACAACCGCGACCAGCTCGCCTTCCCCCCTCCCCCCCGTGGATATTTTTGATGATCCACACCTCGTTTCGCATCAATTTGGTATCAGAGCAAGTCACTTGTTTGTCCCATCAAACCAGGGTCCTATGGCTCTAGGTTCGAGGTTAAATCTCCTCCAAGCGGAGGGGTTTAACAGGATCGGCAAAATAGAGCATCATCGGGACGCCCTCGGGTTGTTGCAAAAAAACTCTGAGAATGCGGTTCCACGACAGGCCGCGTTCAATAGAACGTGGTCATCTGGCGGACTGCATTAACGAAGAACTCGGTGCCCCGATGACTGCGACCAGCTCGCCTACCCCCCCCCCCCCCCCATTTTTGATGATCCCACACCTTGTTTTGCATCAATATATGATGGGGACATCACTGGCAGTCCCCTCTGACTCGGATTGCTGCTTTACCTCGAGGACGTGTTGACACGATCGCCACCTTGCATGAGTCATATTATGTATTTTTTCTACTTTTTCTAGGGTCATATTGATGTAAATTTTCCTTTATTTGAGTCATATGCCTAAGATAATGGATTATTTTCCTATGTTTTGGGTCAATTGGGCCTTTAGTCCTTCAATTGGGCCCAAAGTTACTCCCTTAGATAGAAAGGGGCATTTATTAGTTTGTCAAGGGCATTTGTGTCATGTATAATGTTGGGCTCCTATAAATAGGACCCAATCCCCCCTAGAGAAACTAATGAAGAAATGAAGAATTGAGCCTTTTGTGCTTTCCCTTGGTGAGAGACCAAGTTGGGTGAGTGTTGTGTATGTGATTTTGTGTGTATGTGATTTTGATGCTTACAAAATGACTTTGTTGCTTGGTCTTGTGCTTGAATGATTATTCATGTCTTCATGTGCTTGAACTCATTATCCTCTAGCTATGAAGTATGAAATGATTGTGGAAATGATTACACAATGTTGTTATTGGGATATCATCATGTGGATGCATTTATGACTCTATAAGGCTCATATGTGCTTTGATGTTAGCACATTGCATATACACTGCATATTCACTTGGTAAGAGGCATATACATTGCATATTCACTTGGTAGGATTGCTTTGTATTCAATGAGAAAGCCTTTGTGAAAAAATGCTTGGATAAATGTCATATTGAGTCTCATGTCATGCATGTGTACTTTGGTAATGCTAAATGAATGATTGAGATGCAAACACCATTGCTAGCTCCCAAGGTAATGATGTGTGGATTGATGAGTTTAGATGATGATCAAATGGAATGTGACTCAATATTGTTTTGCGTGGCTTGGCTCCTCACTCTTTAAATTCCAAAATTAGTTGCATCATGCAATGGTGACTGATGCTTGGAACTCTTTCACAAGTACTTATGGTTCTATCAGAGAAGGTGAAATGAAATGGGTTGGTTTGTAAGATTAACATTGAAGCAAAACTAATTTTCTCTTCATGTTTTGCAGGTTGGAAGAACTCCTCACAACATTCTTTCATCATCCCAAAACTCACGATGAAGTTGGAGCTTTCATTTTTAGCTTAATGGGTCTCTGGGCTTTTTGTGGGTGCAAGTGTCGACACCAGGAGTCGACACCTGCATCCAGAACTCTTTTTCAGAAGCTAAGCCCAGGAGGTGTCGACACCAGGTGTCGACACCTACCTGAACCTGGTTCTGGCAACAAGCCAGAACACCAGGTGTCGACACCAGGTGTCGACACCTCTGCGGCGTAGTAAAAGATGACTTTCGTGCCCACGCACTGAAAGTCCAACCAATCCGTTCCAACTGCCCTAAATCTCTCCCTAATTCATGGATCTGGTCCCTGGAGTGTTTCTTGACCATCCTAAACTTGTATATACATCTCTTTGGGTCACGAACCCTAATGAAGAAGAGAGATCTGAAATTTGGGTGTATTTTCTAACCCTTGTGAGTGCAGGTCGCAGGTAGCAGCTCCAGGGCTTCTTCCACGTTGTTCTAAGCTTGTATATGAAGGGAAGAAGGAGGTTTCAAGTCTCAAAATGACCATCTATTGGAAGCTGCGTGGAAAATCAAGATGCAACCCTTGCCTATTCGATGAAATAAAAGGGGGAGCTCTATCCACTGAAAAATCCGTTTGCTTTTAGTTCTCTAGTTGCTCTTAGTTCTGTTTTAGATATTTGCTACAAACATCATCTCTTTGAACTTGGCTTCATATGTCTTTTGTCCACTCTCTCTTACATAAATACATGAGCTGCGATTTTTGTGATACAACATTTCTAATGCTCATATATTCTTTCCTATAGGTGAAGAAAAGGTGAAAAACGAAGTGAAGCTCTTGCAAGGAGGATATGATCTACCACTGTGAGGATCTGGAGCTCGTGGAAGAAGGAAAACAGGATCGGCTTGAGGAGAGGAAGAAGATGATGTCTAAATCATGATCATCCGTCAACGAGCCAAGGAGAATCAGATTTTGTTGAAGAAGGGGGAGCCTTTTACTTGATGCATCTTTCTAGTTTTAAACTATATAATTTGCTTGAAGGGTCATAGCATATATTTGTCTTTGATTCATATACATTTGAGAGAATACTTTGTGCGGGTGTTCGGAGAAAGGGGTCTCCGAGTGTGTGTGTTGTCACATGTGTGTCGATTTGTGCGGAGTGTATCCGCGTGTGTGGTTGGGAGTTTTCTCCCGTGTGGTTGTGTAGGCATTGTCCTACATGTGTGTGGACGGAGTTGTGTCTCTGTGTGAGGTATTTAGTGCGGGGTGTGTTCCCCAGCGGTGTGTGAGCGTGCGTGCTGCTGTGGCAGCAATTTGAGGCAAGGCCTCGTGTGTGGATTGCTGCGGAAGCAGCGTGTGTGGTGTTGGGGTTCGTCCCCGTGTTGCTACATTTTGTAGCGTGTAGTGAAGCCTCACCGGTTTGGTGAGGGGTGGACGTAGGGAGCCCGTCGTGGTCCCGAACCACCTTAAAAATTCCCGTGTCTTGTGGTTTGATCTTTGTGATTGTGTGATTCACTATCTTATCTGTTTATGCAATCGTGTGAGCTCGGTGAGATTGAGTGAATTAAGTTTAAATCTGTTTAGATTAAATTCCTTAATCTTATCAATCTTGTTAATTCCGTTGTGTGCTAGTTTGTGTTTTTAATTGGACATAGTTTTTACTAGAAGGATCTATTCACCCCACCTCTAGATCCGTGTTCCTGCACTACGGGACCCAACAATTGGTATCAGAGCGAGGCTCTGTTGTCCCTAGATCTTGTGATCTACAGAGTGATCCTAGCGCATTCTACAATCATGAATTTTTCTGCTAAACATATCTCAATGAATTGTTTGCCAATTTTCACTAGTTCGAATTTTAATTCTTGGCTAGGCAAACTGTGTGTGGTGATCAATTCTATTAATCATAGTATTTGGAAATTGATTTATCATGGTCCACACATATTACCTTTAGATGAGACCAAGTGGTCTAATTAGGATAAAATGATGCATCATGATAATGTTACTACTTTTAGTTTATTAAAAGCTTATGTAAGTACTAACAAGTTTCCATTTGTATCTTCGTGTAGGACGGCAAAGGAGCTTATGGACAAGTTAATCAAAGCTCAAGAGAAGGAAAGACAAGAATGTCTCATGGCCGATGATGTTGATCAACAAAGCAACGAAAATGTAGAAGAGGTAAATTCTGATTCTGAAGAATTTACTCTTGATGATCTTGTTGATACTTATGATGAGTTGGAAAAATAATATAAGAAAGTCAAGTCAGAAAATAGAAAATTGAAAAAGAAATCTGAAAACATGCTCCATGAAAATGGATCTTGTGATAAATGCTCTGAGCTTGATAACTTTAATGAACTTTTAGAACATGATGTTGAATGTCACAAAGAAATCATTACTTGTTTGAGAAATGAAAATATTGCCCTCAAGAACAAAATCGATCAATTGGAGAAAATTGAAAAAGATCTAAGAAACAAAATGGAATTAAACTCAATTGATCAGGATATTTGCAATGAATTGATTATGAATGATAAACTTGCAAATGAAAATGAAGAACTTAAAAATGAGAATAGTGCGATACTAATTCAGATCTCCCTGCTTGAAAGTAGATTGAAAAATCTTGAAAATATTGAAAAAGGAAAATATGTGATTGTTGATGAATCTGATAAAATGCATGTGCTTGAATAAGAAATAGCTAACTATGAATTGCACATTGCATCCCTTGAATCTGAAATTGTTGACTTGAATTCATCATTGTCTAAGTTTGTAAATAGGAAAGAAAATCTGAACAAGATATTGAGGACTAATGTGAATTTTCAAAGAGAGGGGCTGGGCTATAATCTTGTGAACAAAAAGAATTTTGAAAATAAAGTCTATACATCATTTGTCCATAGTTCAAATATAGCCAGCACATTAAATGGGTCTCCAAATCAATCTGCTCCTCAAACAACAAAGAGATCAATTGAAAATCTGAAAAAGAAACAAAACCTACATCAAAAGGCTAAAAATGTTGTTGGTGTCATGATGAATGCCATGAAAAATCATGTTGCACACACATGCATCCACAAAGAAAATCTCATATTTTTATTATGGTGAACTTGGTCATATGATGTATGATTGCCTTTTGATGAAATCTGAAGATCTAGAAGTATGCAAGAAAATGAATGGCTTCACAAAGCCAAGAAAGTTTTTGAACACAAAAAGAACTCTTGATAACTCTTATGTTCATGCAAGAAGACCATTTGAAAGATTTGGTCCATTGAACTGTTTGTATTGTGGAAGGTTTGGTCATAGGAAGAACAATTACTTTAGTTTAAAAAATGAGAACATATCTTCAAACCCACAAAAATTCCATGCTCATTCTTACAAGAAAAATCTAAAGTCTTTTGGTTGTTGTTATTATTGTGGTGAGTTTGGACATACCATGTATGATTTCTCCTCAATACATTTTGATGATATGGATGCCCAAAAACTATGGAAGGCACCCTCTAGAGGTGCAACTAACCATCCGGGACCCAAGAAGGTTTGGGTACCCAAAACTATTGAATGAGAACTCTTGTTGCAGGATTGCCTTGAGGCCAAGAGGAAGGCTTTACGTCGACTTGGCCAGCTCTGGTGTGATGCCTTGGTAAATATGGGCTTGTCCTTGAGTTGATACTGATTTGTAAGTTGGTTGTTCATGCTTTATGCACATTGATTGTGTGAATTCTCAGTTCATACTGCTGGAAATTAAGTCTCTAATATACAGTTTTGAAGAGGCAGTCTTATGTGTTTTATGTGCATCAACCTTGTCTACACATGTGGTTTGACTTGGTCCTTCATGTGCATTGACCTGTGCTACACACGGACAGACCTGGGTTCTTCATTTGTTTAGTCTTGTGCTTTATATGCATAGACTTGACTCTTTACACTATTGGGATAAACTTGAAATTTCTGAACTGAACTTTGAACTCATGTCAGCTTGAGTGAATCACTTATATTGAAAGCTGCAACTCATCATACATACTTGCAGCTCATAGGACTTTGTCTTGTGGAAGAAAAGCATTGAAATTGACATTCTCATTTGTATTGAACTGAGATTGATATGAAATTGAGTTTCTGATACTGCAGGTTGAGAGCGAGAGTCATATGTGATGAAAAGCCTTGAAGTTAGTTTCTTCAATATGCATTGGCTTAATATTGACATGAATTGAGCTCTTTACAGTGCATGTTTGATTATGACCATCAAACCTTGAAATCATGGAGAGAAAGAAAGGAGCTCAAGAGAATTTCAATGCCAGATTTGATCTACTTCTATTGAGATTTGGAGCTTGTTGATGAAGATTACAGTAAGCAGAATAAAGTGAAGAATTTCAGGATGTTAATAAAGGTAACTCAATGCAAAGGTGAGAAAATAAATTATTTGGCTAAAGCTCTATGGGCTTGATGCCAGTGCCACCTCTTGACAGATATTGATTTTGAAGTTTTGAATACTCTTTGGTTACTTTTGACAATGTGAAAAATGAATGCTTGGCTGAAAAGAATTGAAAGATCTGAGGAGTATATATGAGAGTGTGGCCTTTGAATGCCTGTTTAAGTGGAATTGCTTGTGTATGTGTGAAACCATCTGAAATTTCTGATATATCAAAATGTGTTGCCGGAATGGTAGGTTAGACCTATCAGAAAGGCATCACTTTGCGAGAGCTGGGCCTTCGGACCAAAATCTCCGTCTCGTACCAGAATTCAGAAAATTGAATGTTTAGTTCTAGAAGAATGTTAAACTGTCATTCAACGCTCATGAGTTTGGAAAATCCCCGATGTCATATGAGAATGCATTGTATTTTTCTGATCATCAATTCATGACTACATGGTATATAAAATGGTGATATGTGGAAGGGCAGGTCAAGCCTGTCTGAAAGTCATCACCATGCGTGAGAATGTGCCTCCGCTCGGTACCATGAATCATCTATGCATATGGCATCAAACTTAAATGAATTTTCTGAAATCATGCATTGATTAAGGGGGAGTCTGGCAAGCTGAAAATTTTGAGATTGATGTTTTTCCATCCTCTCAACATGATGAAGTTATTCTGTGGCTGAACACTTTGAGGACTGAATTTGATCAATATTCCGTGGTCTGTACCAATGTGCTACTCATCCTTGGGATAAAAATAAAACTGTTTTCAAGAAAAAGTTCACATGTGATGATTTTGATGTTTTGAATAAATTTCTTGAATTCTCTTTTCAAAGTAAAATTGTGTCCTCACATTTTAACAAAAAAAAATACATGTCATGCATCAGTTGCATTAGGTGCATATAGAGTGTCATGTGAAATATGAAATCTTGCATCACATTGCATATTTACATATCATTCTCTGCATATCAGTCACATAGTGCTCTTGGAAGATGAAGCTCATCGCGTGTCTTGTTGCATAGTTGACATTTTCAGCATGCATATAGTGCATATTTTAAAATACATCATTTTGAATATTTCATGTTGCATAAATGTCAAATTGGATACTCCCAACAATGGTATCATACCTTTGGGGCCAACAATTCCAGCACTGAAATTGCATATCTTTGCATTCTGCACTGCATATATGCATATCTCCATTGTATGCTTGCATGTTTATGCTAAAATCCCTTCCTTTGAAACTTCTAAGACCAAATACTCCATTGATAAATATTGTTGCATCTGAGTCTTAACAAGTGTGCTTCATGTCAAACTCTCAGGGGGAGCATTTCATACTTATTGCATTTACATAGGGGGAGCTGCACTATCTTATTTTGAGTTAAATTTTTTCCATACATGTTAAATCAAATTCGCACACTTCATGCACTATAATGTGAAATTTAGTGTTATTCATAAGGATATAAGAGTTTCATTTCAACACTCTAAAGTAATTCAACTTGCTGCATGGATGATAAGAGACAGTTGAGGAAAAAGCTGCCTACCTCCACATAAAAAAAATGGTTGAAATGAAAGGCAGAGCAATGCTTTGTTTCACTGAGTAAATTGGGCACATGTCACCTGAGATGTGATGTGTTTCATTTCTGAAAAGTGTTGACTAAAGTATCTCTGTTCAAAATGAGGTGAAATGGTTCAGTATTCTGAGTAACCGGGGATTCTGGCATGAGTTCCATGTGTCTCCTTGCGTAAAAAGGAATTATTTGAACCTAATCATCCTTAGAAAAATTCAGATTGTCAGTGTGAAAAATTCTGATGATAAATTTGATTGAGGCAGAGCGAAGTCTCCAATACGCTGCTCTCTAGATTGAAATGCAGTTTGTGTAATTATTATTGTGTTTAATTGAAAATCTGGTTATCTATATGGCTAGAATTCATTCTCATGTTACTCACTTACACATGGTAATTTGATTTGATATGTATTCTGAAAATTTGATTAACTGCATGACCTACTGTACGTCTTCTCCTATCTATCTGCACAATCCTGTATGTGTAATCATGAGAACTCTGATCTTAATGAATCACTTGCACTTTTCGTACACCTATCCCTTCGCTCTAAATAAAATGGGGGAGCTATATTGCATGTGTATGTATATCTATTTGCCTATGATCAATCACACTGGATCATCTTACTTGCATTCTACATGTCCATATTGTCTACATTTGTATTTCACAGTTGTGCCATTAGTTCATGCATATTGTGCATATTGGTTCTCTTTATAAACACAAAAAAATGTTATTTTTGGTTTTTGGTGCCATCATGGATTCCCCATCATGATCCCCATTTCTGATTATGTCAAAGGGGGAGAGAGCATTATAGCATAACATTTTGTCATCATCAAAATGGGGGAGATTGTTGTGTATGTGATTTTGTGTGTTTGTGATTTTGATGCTTACAAAATGACTTTGTTGCTTGGTCTTGTGCTTGAATATTATTCATGTCTTCATGTGCTTGAACTCATTATCCTCTAGCTATGAAGTATGAAATGATTGTGAAAATGATTACACAATGTTGTTATTGGGATATCATCATGTGGATGCGTTTATGACTCTATAAGGCTCATATGTGCTTTGATGTTAGCATATTGCATATACACTGCATATTCACTTGGTAAGAGGCATATACATTGCATATTCACTTGGTAGGATTGCTTTGTATTCAATGAGAAAGCCTTTGTGGAAAACATGCTTGGATAAATGTCATATTGAGTCTCATGTCATGCATGTGTACTTTGGTAATGCTAAATGAATGATTGAGATGCAAACACCATTGCTAGCCCCCAAGGTAATGATGTGTGGATTGATGAGTTTGGATGATGATCAAATGGAATGTGACTCAATATTATTTTACGTCGCTTGGCTCCTCCCTCTTTAAATTCCAAAATTAGTTGCATCATGCAATGGTGACTGATGCTTGGAACTCTTTCACAAGTACTTATGGTTCTATCAGAGAAGGTAAAATGAAATGGGTTGGTTTGTGAGATTAACATTGAAGCAAAACTAATTTTCTCTTTATGTTTTGCAGGTTGGAAGAACTCGTCACAACATTCTTCCATCATCCCAAAACTCACGGTGAAGTTGGAGCTTTCATTTTTAGCTTAATGGGTCTCTGGGCTTTTTGTGGGTGCAAGTGTCGACACCAGGTGTCGACACCAGGAGTCGACACCTGCATCCAGAACTCTTTTTCAGAAGCTAAGCCCAGGAGGTGTCGACACCTACCTGAACCTGGTTTTGGCAGCAAGCCAGAACACCAGGTGTCGACACCTAGTGTCCAGCATTGTTTCTGGCTTTCTGTTAACACCAGGTGTCAACACCTCTGCGGCGCAGTAAAAGATGACTTTCGTGCCCACGCACCAAAAGTCCAACCAATCCGTTCCAACTGCCCTAAATATCTCCCTAATTCATGGATCTGGTCCCTGGAGTGTTTCTTGACCATCCTAAACTCGTATATACATCTCTTTGGGTCACGAACCCTAATGAAGAAGAGAGATCTGAAATTTGGGTGTGTTTTCTAACCTTGTGAGTGCAGGTCGCAGGTAGCAGCTCCAGGGCTTCTTCCACGTTGTTCTAAGCTTGTATGTGAAGGGAAGAAGGAGGTTTCAAGTCTCAAAACGACCATCTATTGGAAGCTATGTGGAAAATCAAGATACAACCCTTGTCCGTGCAAGAATCGATCATCTTCTTTCAAGAACGTTCTTCATCCTGCAGAAAAGCTTAAGCCTATTCGATGAAATAAAAGGGAGAGCTCTATCCACTGAAAAATCCGTTTGCTTTTAGTTATCTAGTTGCTCTTAGTTATGTTTTAGATATTTGCTACAAACATCATCTCTTTGAACTTGGCTTCATATGTCTTTTGTCCACTCTCTCTTACATATATACATGAGCTGCGATTTTTGTGATACAGCATTTCTAATGCTCATATAGTCTTTCCTATAGGTGAACAAAATGTGAAAAATGAAGTGAAGCTCTTGCAAGGAGGATATGATCTACCACTGTGAGGATCTGGAGCTTGTGGAAGAAGGAAAACAGGATCGGCTCGAGGAGAGGAAGAAGATGATGTCTAAATCATGATCATCCGTCAACGAGCCAAGGAGAATCAGATTTTGTTGAAGAGGGGGAGCCTTTTACTTGATACAGCTTTCTAGTTTCCATCTATATAATTTGCTTAAGGGGTCATAGCATATATTTGTATTTGATTCATATACATTTAAGAGAATACTTTGTGTGGGTGTTCGGAGAAAGGGGTCTCCGAGTGTGTGTGTTGTCACATGTGTGTCGATTTGTGCAGAGTGTATCCGCGTGTGTGGTTGGGAGTTTTCTCCCGTGTGACTGTGTAGGCATTGTCCTACATGTGTGTGGATGGAGTTGTGTCTCCGTGTGAGGTATTTAGTGCGGGGTGTGTTCCCCAGCGGTGTGTGTGTGTGTGTGTGTGTGTGTGTGTGTGTGTGTGTGTGTGTGTGTGTGTGTGTGTGTGTGTGTGTGTGTGTGTGTGTGTGTGCGTGCGTGCTGCTGTGGCAGCAATTTGAGGCAAGGCCTCGTGTGTGGATTGCTGCGGAAGCAGCGTGTGTGGTGTTGGGGTTCGTCCCCGTGTTGCTACATTTTGTAGCGTGTAGTGAAGCCTCGCCGATTTGGTGAGGGGTGGACTTAGGGAGCCCGTCGAGGTCCCGAACCACCTTAAAAATTTCCGTGTCTTGTGGTTTGATCTTTGTGATTGTGTGATTCACTATCTTATCTATTTATGCAATCGTGTGAGCTCAATGAGATTGAGTGAATTAAGTTTAAATCTGTTTAGATTAAATTCCTCAATCTCATCAATCTTGTTAATTCCGCTGTGTGCTAGTTTGTGTTTTTAATTGGACATAGTTTTTACTAGAAGGATCTATTCACCCTCCTCTAGATCCGTGTTCCTGCACTACGGGACCCAACAGTGAGAGACCCTAGGGAGTGAGAGACTCCCCTTATCTCCCTATTCCCCCCCTCTTTCCCTCCCCACCTCAAACCTCGCCCCCCTCCCTCTCTCTCCCCAACCTGCGCCCCTCTCTCTCTCTCCCCACCCTCCACATCACCCCTAGCCTGCCACATCACCCTCCACCTCATCCCTTTGATCGCCACCTCACCCTGCCCCTTCATCTTCCCAAGACAGCATTCACTCCCCCTCCTTTTCCCCAGACAGAACCTTAAAGAATTCCCTTCCCCCAAGCCCCTTTTACTGCAGATCCCGACCTCCTAGACACCCCTTCAACCTCCTCTAGGTGCCCTTTGATCCTCCCAAGGCTTAGCCATCAAGAGGGCACATCACTCCTGTAATGTCCCGGGTTTTTCAGATATTTTTCAGATCGTGATCTGTGGGTTTCGAATCACTTTTGTGGGTCCCGGATTGGGTTTCTACGGTTCACGCGTGTTTTTATATGTCGGACCTTCGGAGTCCCGTGTGAGACAAACCGTTGCGTTCTCCAACTCCGGAGTGTTACCACCACGTTGTGCATTTTTCGAGGATCATGGGGAGTATTTTCCCTATTTTTATATTTTCTGGAATTTTTAAATCCAAGAATTTCTTATATAAATAACCCCCACCCCCTCTCTTTCTCTCATTCTCTTTTCCTTACTCTCTCTTCTCACGCTCTCCCTTTCTCTCCCTCTCTTCTCCAGCGGCCGATGAAGGTGGATGGGGGCGAGGCGGTGAGGTTCGTGGGACGAGGGATGGCGGGGACGGGTCGAGGAACGAGGCGGTAGCACGTGGCGAGCTCAGTCGTGCGTTCCGGGTGGTTCACGAGGTGTTTCACGACGGATCGGCGTCCGCGACGCGTGAAATCTTTGATGGAGGTAGGGGGATGGTTCTCTAGCTCGAGTACTTCATTTCCCGCAAGTTTTGTAGGCCGTGGTGAGCCGGGCGAGGTTTATTGCTCGTTTGGAGGAAAAATCATGTTTTTAGGGTGTGCGACGGATTCTTCGATTCTATTGCGTTTTTGGGGTTTAAACGCATCCTCTAGGTGGTCTAGAGGCTGGGGAATGGGTTCCCTATGTTTTCCCCATCACCCGGGGGTGATTGGGGCGTGGAATCGGACCCCTAGGTGGGGCTTCGAGGATTTTCCGCCGTAATCGGTCGACCGACATGGGCAATTCGGTTGACCGATCAGGCGTTTGCCGTTGAACTGGGCATTCTACCCAGTTCGGTCGACCGAACTGGGCAGTTCGGTCCACCGAACTGGTTGGTCGACCGACCCCCTATGGGTTGGTCGACCGAAATGCAGAGATTGGCCCGTTTTGGGTCCCGATCGGTCAATTGAGACCCAATGACCGACCTTTGGCACCGTGAGTGTCCCGGGCTACCCGTGAGTACCGTGGCTATGTTTTTGGGTGTCCGAAGATACCATTTTCCTCGAATAGCATGCCCATGGGTTTTAGGGGTCCGGGTGACCCGCTTGTGTTCCAGGTTTCCGTGTTTCCGCTAATCAAGTCGCCGCGGGTCGGCATGAGTGCGGAAGGTTGTTCCCGCACGTCGTGAGCTTCTCCGGAAAGTGGTTTTTGTGTGGGCCATGCATATGGTCTGTGGACTGTGAGTCCAATTACCCAGCCTGGAGCTGGAGGGTTTCTTTGGTTCCCTTTTTAAGGGATTAAGTCGACGGTTATGTCTCACCTTAAAAGCTATATTGTACTGTGGTTTCAGACCTAGGGATTAGGCTAGATTAACGGCACGGTGCCTTCATATACAGCGGTCTTGACCCCGAGTCCTGTGACTTAAGGACCGTTGGATTAAGTAGGTCTAGTGGGCTATCCAGTGTCTGGTGGTGTCGTGCCACCTGCTACTCCGTGTTACTCGTAATGGGTGTGTGCGTGACTTTCCGTGTTCACGTATGTTGGATGAGGAATGGTGATCTAGAGGGGGGGGGGTGAATAGATCGGCTCGAAAATAAATCACGACTTATGCGGAAATTACATCAAACACCTAATTGTGTATATGGTAAATGCACTAACTAGATAGACGTCCCTAAGCATGCATCTACCGTCAATGCCAAGCCAACAATCACAAAGAGACACCAAATTTTAAGGTGGTTCGGTCTCTACCCCGAGACCTACGTCCACCCCCCACTCAAACCAAGTGAGGCTTCCCTAGTGCCAAGCACCAGAACAAGGGGATCACACCCGTCAAAATCCGCTAAAACACAGCTTACAACCGCTGACACACAGCTTGACCGCTGTCTCACAGCTTGATACGCTGACTCACAGCTTGAACAAGGATTTAAAATGAAAGACAGAATTTATGAGACAAGAAATAGATCAAGTTTCAGAAATGTTATCCCGATTTGTAGATGACTTGATCTAACGATGAAGATCGCCTTCTGCTTGGATTCCTCAAATCAAATTCTCTTCAAGGAGAACTTAGAGATCTGCTGCAACTTGAGGCTTGAGGATGAGAGTTGACGCTCGGATCTGATGTCTTGAATTGCAGAGGCTTCTTCTAGGTCAGGGAACTTTTCTCCAAGAATTTTCTCCCTCTTTCTCCTTGGAGATGCCCTTCTTCTTGGCTGCTTCTAGTTCTTTACTCTTCTTTCTTCTTCTTTTCACTAGATGTAGGCCGTTCTTTTTTCAGTAGCCACGCCCCTTCTTACTTCGCTGCTCCTTCACTTTTCAGCCTTCCCGCCATATCTTCTCCAATTTTTGAAGTGCGCCCTAGATATCTGCTGATCTAGATGGAAAACCGGTGGGAATCTCCTATTTTTATGCAAAGAGGTTGAAGACCAAGTCTTCTCCATTAGCTATAATAGAATCTGATAAAAACCCATGTTTCTTGGCACATCTAGACCCTCTATGTGCGTGCCATAATGGATCCACGGCTTAGGTATCAGGTCTTGAATCAGCTGGGTTCGGTTTTTGGAGTATTAACATGATCCTCCAACGATGGTCGACTCAGAAGGCCTTGAGAGTCGACTCTCAGCGCCTGCCAGAACCAGTCTGGTTTCTGTCTGGACCTGAGGTCGACACTCGAGCCCTCAGGTGTCGACACCTGTGCATGTCCAGAACCTGGGTGGTTCTATCTGCCAGCTGTGGTAGACTCTCAGGCAGTTTTGGTCAACTCTCAGCACCCCATATACATGATTTGACCTATTTTGGAGATATTGAAGGCTGACCTTCTGTATTTAATTTGGTCCATTCTTCTTGTTTGGCTGGTCCATTTAGTCATCAAAATACCTACATTTGGCATTGGGATAACAAACAAATTGCCAATTAGTTATAATGCCATAGAGCTTCGTTATTTGATAATCAGCTTAAATTCAATTCCACATTTGGCGTGTGCTAATGGTAAAGACAATGAGATACAACTTGTCATCATCAAAATAAGGTATGCACAACAACGTATAGTGATCTCCCACTGGTCGTATCCTTCTTATAACACGCGTGTGCTGACCCACCCAGGAGTGGTAGAGCGGCTTTCCCAAGAGAGACGATGTTTAGGCTGGTTACCGTAGGGCCCCTCGCCTTTGCAACCTGTGTCCGGGCTGAGGGGAAAACCAGCTAGAGGACCCGACTTAGAGCGGATGGTCTGTGTGTGCACACGTGGTTGGGGATGTCGGACCTGCGCTGACGAGCGTGACCCCAACTAGTACTTGTTCGTGGTACTGGTTGTGTGTCTCAGTCTCCACCTGGGGCATCGTAGGGAGACACTAGGGTGCGGTGTAAGATGTCAGTGGACACATCCGGCCTTACTTCTAGTGGACAGTACTCCCGTCACGTGACGTGAGTTTCTAGTGACTCGAGTTTCCGTTTCACGTCTGCGAGACGTGGTTTTACTCGTAGTTTCCGACTGGTTTCCCGAGATAGAGGTTTTGTAAGACCCCGAGTCTTTCGAATCTTTTTCGGAGAGTTTCAGATCGCTTTTGTGGGTCCTGAGTTATGTTTTATGATTCGCGTGAGTTTTTCTCTTGTACAAGTTACGGAACCCAGTGGAGAGTTTATTATTGAATTCATCGACTCGAGGATGCTACAGTTGCGTTGCATTCTTTCCAAAGATCATTTAGACTATTTTTTCATATTTTTTTGAATTAGTGTATTTTCGGATCAAAAATCAGATTTTATGAAAATTAGGAAAATTCCTAATTTCCTTTTCTCTTTATTCTTCTTTCTCCTTCCTCTCTCCTCACGGCCGATCACTTCCTCTCTCTCGTTCTCTCTCCTCTCTTCTCCTCTCTCCGCGGGGCGCACGACCGTGGAGCGCTGGGCGAGGCAGGGACGTCGTGGAGTTGACATGGAGTGTGATGGTGTGACGGATGGAGCGTGGCGTTGGCGCGATCCCTCGGTGGATTTAAAGCCGACGTGTTCGATTCGTTTGATTGATTTCGATGTGGTTTAGTCGCTTCGGCGCGCTAGAACTTCGGTGGAGGTAGGGAGATGGATGCCCTAATCTTGTATTACGTTCCCCCGTGATTTTGAGCTATATGGTGCGAGAACGGGCGGGTTTGGCTTCGGTTTGGTTGAAGCATGCCTTGGGGGGTGTGAGACGTGTTCGCCTTTCTCGGTGACGGTTTCTAGCCTAATTAGTTTTATTTCAATCCCTGGCATGTCAGCATTCCATTTTCGCTGGTTTCATTGCGATTGGTTGTTATTTGGGACCAGTATAAGCCCGGGAACCCATGTAACTCATTTTGGGTCGATTTGTTAGAATCGCCTGTTTCTAGTGTTTTTATTGTCGTTTGGACCCCTTCCGGTCTGTGGAAGGTTTATTTGGCGATTAGGGTTGTTTCCCCTTCGTTTAGAAGCGAACGGGGCGTGGAACGACCAGGATCGGCCATTGATAAGTGTCCATTTTCTATGGTAATTCATCGCATATACACCATTTTATGTGCATATAATTTGGTAATTATACATGTTCTATCATTAATCTCAACTTCGCATGTAGATTGGACCTTTCACGTAAATTAATTAATTTGGCGATTTCATTTAATAAAATGGAGTTGAGGGTCATGAACATTAATTACCCATTGCATAAAAATGAGCAATTGAGATTCATGTGCACATTATGATAATTGTTTTGGACTAAATCATAATTATGTGTGTGCAGGACACCGAAGGTAATTATAAAAGAAGTCGGGGGCAAAACTGTCATCACCACTTTGACCAAGTCAAATAAAGAATTTAAAATATTTTGGTTGGAGGGAAAAGAAAGTTCAAAATTTTGAATTCAAAGTTTGAAAATGAAGAATTCAAAGTTTAAGTTTGAAAAGGAGGAAAATGACATTCAATGTTTGAAAAGGAGATTCAAAGTTAGAAAGGGGGTGCCCAAAGTCCAAGAAAGGGGGTGCCCACCTCCTTTTCCTTTCTCCCATGCATCATCTTCTACCTAAATCTCAACCATCCATCTCATTTTGATACAATCTCTACCCTCCATTAACCCAACTTTTCTTATAAATAGTCCATGACAAGGAGGTGAAGGGGAGTTCTTCTTTTGACAATCTCTCACTCTTTCTCTCCCAACCTTAGGCCGCCGATTTCACCCTCTTCTGGTCCTCTTCTCCTCCGGCTTTCTTCATCACACTTCTATTCTTCCCTAGTTTTCACCATCTTCTGATCTTCTACTCTCTCTACACTCTTCACAAAACTTTTCCTTCTCTTCATGATATTCAACTTTTGTTTCTACCACTTCTTCTAAATCTCTATGATTTCAAAGTTATTTCACTTCTAATCTCGCGATGTTTCTATTATTTCTGTTTTACTATTTTTTAGCTCCCTTCATTTTCTATCTATCTCTCCCTCCTCTATTTTCATCCAAACATCCCAAGGCGGAGATTCTCTTCCATTGGTCCTCTTGGCGGCGTCCATCTCAACGGCGGGGAGATCCACTCCAAGGCTCGGCACGGCGATTAGGCGACGATCTTCATCTTCATCTTGGCTATATTCTTTCACCTTTTCTTTATTTTATGAGTTGTAATTTTCATTTTCATAGAGTGTACTT
This sequence comes from Amorphophallus konjac, assembly GCA_022559845.1. Taxonomy (NCBI): domain Eukaryota; kingdom Viridiplantae; phylum Streptophyta; class Magnoliopsida; order Alismatales; family Araceae; genus Amorphophallus; species Amorphophallus konjac. The sequence goes on from CM040121.1 coordinate 529,726,327, forward strand.
TTCACTCCCACCTTAATAAAAGTTCATATTTGTAAATTATGGTTGTCTTAGTTCCTCTTTCTATCTCTTCTAAGTTCTTTTCTTTACCCCTCTCATCTTCTTTAGTGGGTTTATTTTCATGCAATTTATTTTTCCTTAGATTAATCTCACTCAAAACTCAACTTTTCAAAGTAAAAAGATATTGTTCCAACTTATTCCAAAATGTTATTTCCTCCTCGTCGGATCGACTTCACTTACCACTATGCTTGATTTTCCAATCTTTAAAAGTGAGTGAGTGTGAATATTTTGAAACTGTGGCACGGCTTTTCAACGATGGGTTTGTGGCTATCAATTTTTGGGGCTGTTGCCAAGGAGGAATGATGATTTTTGGTTTAAGAACTTTATTTTCCTTGTGTTTATAAGTGTACTAATATCTCTTTCTTTTTCTTATTTCTTTAGAAAAAAAAATAGAACGCGTGAACGCACTTCAAGAATTGAAGCTAAAAAATCAAAAAAGAAGAAGAAATAGTAAAAAAAAGAAGCAGTTAAGAGGTAAGCTCCCCTCCCTTTCCTTAGTCTTTTTGACATTCATTTCAAAAAAAAAAGAGAGAACGAAGGATTGCGCTTCAAGTAAGTATCCTAACTCCTCTCATTTTGTGTTATTTCCTTAATGTTCTTGCATATTGTGGTTAGATAGGTTCACTAAATAAAAAAATAACTTTTCACTTGAACCCAATAAAAATCCTCATTCTAAGAGTAGAAATCACACTTTCATGTTCTAAGTCATGCATCATTTAGGATAGAAGTTTTTTTTCCCTTGTTGTTTAACTTTGGTCATTGCATTTTGGAGATTGCGAGGGGCAATGTGAGTTCTTTTCTAATCTTTTTCTTAATCACATGCTCATGCATACTTGCATAGAACCCCTTGTTTGAACTTGATTTGTTGCATATCATTTCTAAATTATTCTAAGGGCAACACCCATAAGCTAGATAAGGTGGGGATTTCATCACCCTTCCTTAGCTCACAAATCATAATTTTCTTCATCTTTGCATCACCTAGACCCTAAATAAAATTCAATAGACGTTGGCCCTACGTTCACACTGTGGTTCTTGTGTTATCCGGGCTTACCCACTTGTGAAAATCGGTGCCTAAGGTAAGACGGTCGGACGATAAACGCCTTAAGCGGGCTAGTGGTTTTTAATTAGGACCTTGCGAAAGCAAGGGGAGCCTCCCACTATCCCACCCCTTACCTAGCCGGTGGAAATATTGAGGGTGAACTCAAGTTACACTTTAACCATTTTGTGAAACCAAATTTGTAGGTCTAGGTCACACATAGGTCATTAGGTAATTTGTGTGACAATCTGTTTGTGTTTACATAAAAAAATTAAAAAAAAATCAAAAAAAAATTCTCCTCTTCTGTCTCTTCGTCCTAGTTTGTATCAAAACTAAAAAAAAAAGAAAAAAAATAAACAAACAAACAAAAATCATCATAAAAAATCTCTTTCATCTCTCTCCATCCTAGTTCATGCAAGGTAGAAGATCTCAACATCCAAACCTACTAGGACCCATTCAAGAAATTGAGAGAGTCTTGTATCCAGGGAATGATCTCCAACAAGATCTCATGGCCGAAATTCAAGGACCTTACCACCAAAATCTAATGGTCGAAAATCCCGATCCTCCAAAGCAAATGAAGGACTATTTCTTACCCAATCAATACCAACCGTCCTTCTATGTCCAAGCATCTCAGAACCAGGTGGTTCATTATGAAATCAAGTCTAGTACCATCCAAATGTTGCCATCTTTCTATGGAAATTCCAATGAAGACCCTTACAAACATCTTGATGACTTTCTTCAGATATGCTCAACTGTTAAAATCTAGAATTTCTCTGATGATGCTCTTAGGCTAACCCTCTTCCCATTCTCTCTCAAGGATAAATCCAAATATTGGTTAGGAGCCTTGGGTAGGACCATTGATACATGGGCGGAAATACAAAAAGAATTTTTGAAGAAGTTCTATCCCATAGGACGAACCAATACCATGAGAAGAGTAATTACTGGATTCACACAAAACCCTGGGGAACATATCCATGAAGCGTGGGATAGACTGAAAGATTTGCTGAGAAAATGCCCCCACCATGGGTTATTAAGATGGCAAATTGTACAGGCATTCTATGAGGGTTTGACGGAGAATTATAGACAGATGGTGGATGCATCATGTGGGGGAACATTCATGAGTAAGAGCGAAGATGAGGCTTACGATTCATTTGAAATACTTAGTAAAAATTCCATAAGTCATGCCTCGCTCTCATCCTATGAGAGAATGATTGGGCTGGCTAAGAGGGGTGGGCTTTATGAAGTTAAGAGCTAAGGTGAGTGTGAGAACAGGATGGACATTAATGCCTCGACTCAGAAATTGAACACAATAGATTTGTTGGCGCAGAAGATAGAGAATGTTGATCTTGTTACTCAGAAGCTAGATCAGTTGTTATCTAGGCATGAACCTTCTTCTTCTTCAGCCCCTCGACCTCAATTATTCTCCGCCCCGAGTCATGAAGAGATTTGTGCTCTTTGTTCTAGCCCTGATCATGGGGTAACTAATTGTCCCACAGCAGCCCAACTTCTCCCATTCATCCAAGAACAAATCTTCGCTGCTCAGGGTATCTCTATGCCTCCTTATGATCCTTATTCCAACACCTACAATCCAGGCTGGAGGAACCACCTGACTTTTTCTTGGAAATCTCAGCAAGGTCCATCTACCCAATCTAATCCCCCTTTTCAAAAACAACCCTTTCGAGCTCAAGCCCACCAACATTACCAATCTCCTTTTCAACAAGCTCAGTCTCATCATAATTTTTCTCAATCCAATGCACCTTTCCAACAATATTCTCAACCTCCTTTTCAGCATTCTTAGGCCCCGTATCATCAACCTCCCACTCAGTATTTTCAGGGCCAGTATCATCAGTATCCTCCAAACCGTTTTCAAACTCAAGTTCCTTTCCAACCTCCTCCTCCTTAACCTCCGCAGCCCAATTTTGATGACAAGTTTGAACAACTCCAACAACTCATCCTTACCCAAGCACAATCTATTTCTAAGTTGGAAAATTAGATATGGCAACTTGCTACTAATAACATGAGAAGAGAGGTAGGCCAGCTCCCTAGCCAACCGGTGGCCAACCCCCGCAATCAACAACCTCCAGGCTTCCCTCCAAGAGCACCCATTCTTCCTCAACCTAATCAGCCCAATCAACCTCAGCCGCCCCATCCTATAGGTCCTCAATTTGAGAATGCTAAGGCAATATCTTCTCTTAGGAGCAGGAAGGTTTTAGATAATCCTTATAGGATTAAGGAAGTTGACAGTAGTTCGGGCCGAGATGCCCACATGGAAAGTGATAGTGAGTATGAGGAGCCGGTGATTGTGCAAGAGAAAAAGAAGTCGGAGGGTAGAGAGAAGAGGCTGGATAAAGGAAAGGTAAAAGTTGATGAAGGACCCCAAGAATATGTGCCTAAGGTCCCTTTTCCCGATGCTCTAAAGTCGAAGGCTCACAAGAAACCTCCGGTGCAATAGAAAGAATTAGTGGAATTGTTTAAATAAGTAAATATCAATATTTCACTCTTGGATGCAATCAAATATGTGCCGGCATATGCGAAGTTTTCGAAAGAGCTTTGTACTCTAAAGAGGGAGCCAAAGGCGGTAACTCAAAAGATCCGCTTGTCTGAGGATGTGAGTGCTGTTTTGATGAATCATTTGCCAAAAAAATTGAAGGACCCCGGAGCCCCGCTAATCTCATGTGATATAGGTGGAGTCACTTTTGATCGAGCATTGCTAGACTTAGGTGCTAGCGTGAATCTTTTGTCCACCTTTATCTATGAGCAGTTTGATCTGGGGGAATTAAAACCCACTTCAATAATCCTTCAATTGGCAGATAGGTCGGTTAAAACACCAAGGGGTTTGTTGGAAGATGTTATTATCAAAGTGCATGAATGCTATTTCTCGGTGGATTTTCTCATTTTGGATATGGCTTCATCCCAGGATCTAAAGCACACACCTATCATTTTGGGACGCCCATTTTTAGTTACGGAAAAGGCCAATATAAATTGTGCCACGGGAATGATGGATATATCATTTGGAGGAGAGAAGGTTGCTTTGAATGTTTTTAAGACATCTCAATATCCGGATCAAGGAGAGGAATGCAATGTTATTGATATCTTTGAGGATGTGATTCCTGATAACATTGAGGACACCCTAGAAGAGGGTAGCATCCTTCAGGATTCTCCTCTCTTTTCAACACCCTGGTCTAGGGTAGAGCCACTTCCTGCACTTCAATCCGAACCAATCCTGCCATCATTGGAACACCCTCCCGCTCTGGAACTCAAGCCTCTCCCGGATTCCCTTAAATATACATACCTGGGACCTAACCACACTCTACCTGTCATCATTGCCTCCAATCTCACTTCTATTTAGGAATCCCAACTCTTAAATGTTCTTAAGAAGCATAGGGGGGCAATAGGCTGGTCTGTTACAGATTTAAAAGGGATTAGTCCGGATGTTTGTATGCACTACATTTACTTAGAGGAAAATGCCAAGCCAAGCAGAGAGATGCAGCGTCGGCTGAATCCAAGTATGAAGTAGGTAGTAAAGAAAGAAGTTGTCAAATGGTTGGATGCTGGGATCATATATCCCATTTCTGATAGCAAGTGGGTCAGCCCAACTCAAGTTGTCCCCAAGAAGTCAGGGCTGATAGTTGTAACAAATGAGAAAGGAGATGAAGTGCCCACACGATTACCAACAGGGTGGAGAATCTATATTGATTACAGAAAATTAAATTCAGTTATAAAGAAAGATCATTTTCCACTACCATTCATAGATCAAATTTTAGAGAGACTGGCAGGGTAGAAGTACTATTGCTTTTTAGATGGCTATTCTGGGTACAACCAGGTTGCTATTTACCCGGAAGATCAAGAGAAGACAACGTTCACGTGCCCCTATGGCACATTTACTTTTAGAAGAATGCCATTTGGGTTGTGTAACGCCCCTGCCACATTCCAGCGGTGTATGATGTCCATTTTCTCTGAAATGGTGGGGGAATGCTTGGAAGTTTTTATGGATGACTTTTCCGTGTTTGGTGACTCGTTTGAAGAATGTTTGGGAAATTTAACTCGGGTATTGAAAAGGTACATTGAGTCAAATCTAGTGTTGAGCTAGGAGAAGAGCCACTTTATGGTAAGAGAAGGGATCGTTTTAGGCCATATAGTTTCAGAGAGGGGAATAGAAGTTGACAAGGCCAAGGTAGATTTGATTTCTAATCTTCCTCCCCCTTCTTCGGTCAAACAGATCTGTTCCTTTCTTGGCCATGCAAGATTCTACCCCAGATTCATTCAAAACTTCTCCACCATTGCTCGACCACTCACACAATTGCTTGCCAAGGATACTCCCTTTCATCTTGATGAGTCATGTCTAGAGGCGTTCAATTCTTTGAAAGCGGCCCTCACACAAGCTCCCATTCTCCAATCTCCTGATTGGTTGCTCCCTTTTGAGATCATGTGTGATGCCTCAGACTATGCCTTAGGAGCTATCCTAGGTCAAAGAGTTGAAAAGAAGCCCGTGGTGATCTACTACGCGAGCCGCACCCTCGCTGATGCCCAAATGAACTACACCACCACGGAAAAAGAATTGTTAGCTGTTGTATTCGCCCTCAAAAAGTTTCGATCATATCTGTTAGGGGCGAAAGTCATTGTTTATTCCGATCACTCAGTATTAAAATTTTTGATGTCTAAGAAGGAAGCCAAACCCCGTCTCATACGGTGGATTTTGTTACTACAAGAGTTTGATTTGGAAATCAGAGATAAGAAGGGGTTGGAGAATGTTGTTGCTGATCACTTATCTAGGATTATGATTCCTGAAAGTGCTCCTATGTTTGATTCCTTCCCCGATGAGCAAATTCTTTCCATCTCTCACACCTCAACCCCTTGGTACGCTCACATAGTCAATTACCTGGTGGTAGGATAGATTCCGGGAGGGTGGTCTAGGCAGGAAAATGATCGATTCTTTGCGAAGGTTAAGTACTACTTTTGGGAGGACCCAGAGTTGTTTCACATGGGTCCTGATCAGATCATTAGAAGATGTGTCCCCGAGGAGGAACAACAGTCTGTGTTGAACTTCTGTCATCATTCAGCTTGTGGGGGACATTTCTCAGGAAAGAAAACTGCGGCAAAAGTTTTACAAAGTGGATTTTATTAGCCCACTTTATTCAAGGATGCTTATGAATATTCAAAAACTTGTTGGAGGTGTCAAGCCGTGGGTAACAATTCAAAAAGAGATATGATGCCGCTCAATCCCATTCTGGTAGTAGAGATTTTCGATGTTTGGGGAATAGACTTTATGGGACCATTTCCACCTTCATTTGGCAATGAATATATTTTGGTGGCGGTGGACTATGTTTCGAAATGGATTAAAGCTGTGGCTACTAGGACTAATGATCACAAGGTCGTGATGAAGTTTGTGAAGAAACACATCTTTTCTAGATTTGGTTGTCCTAGAGATATCATTAGTGATGCGGGCTCTAACTTTACTCATTTTCAATTCTGAGCTCTGCTTCGTAAATATGGCATCACTCACAAGCTCGCTACCCCCTACCATCCCCAAACTAGTGGCCAAGTAGAAGTGTCCAACAGGGAGATAAAAACCATTATGCATAAGACGGTTCAACCGTGTAGTGCCCCAGAAGTTATGTGATAAATCTTGAGTTATTTATAGAATTTTCTGGAATTTATGAGGGCTAAATAGATTAATAAAAGGTTTATTGGATTAATAAGTCATTATAAGGCCCAATTATGTTAAATAATTAACCTAGCCTATTTAAATAAAATCCAAAAGGTTTAAGGACCAAGCCCATTAAGTTTGGCCCATATTCTAGAAGGTTATTTAGCCTATTTACGTATTTTAAGGATAAAATACCATTTTTATAGATAATAAAATAGATAATTAACAAAAGAGTTTGATTTATGTTGAATTCTGTGCACGTTGGATGTAGCGGTCTATCGTGCGACCGCCACAGCCATGTAACGCACCAGTCTTGATGCGTTACATCCTGTCAGTTCCGTGAATGGAAGAAAGAGTAAAAAGATTGGATCTTTGGGATCCTATCTACAAGAGACCTAATTGGGAGAACTTGTAAGGTTACTAGGGACTCTTAGGGATCAGGTTCGGGCAAATGAAGGACTCTAGAATCGATCTAATCTTCAAACCCTAGCCAAAACCCTATAAATAGGACATAGTTTTGACCTGAGCAACCCTTACTTTTACTAGTGAAGAATCAAGGTAAGGAGATAGAATTTTGAGTAAGTTCTTTAGAAGGTTTTGTTTATAACACTTTAGACTAATAGCTCTCCAAATTTCGTGCTAGGAGATCAACCAACCGAGGAGATTGAAGCTTCCAAAGTTGCTGGTCGGACCTTAGCAACCCAGGAAACTGAACGCAAGTCCTCTGAAGATCAGGAGATTTGGACATCTAAACGAGGTAATTAGAGTTCGGTTATTTAGAACTTTTTGTTCCCTGTAGTTTCATCTTCTTACCCTCAAAATTTTACGTCCTTAGGTCAAGAAGCTGAGGAGCTAGAGCAGCGAGAAGTTGCTGGAAACTCATTGGAAAATGAGAACTAAGGCACGGTTTTCAGACTCAAATTAGAAGCTTAAAGACTAGTTACGAGGTAGGTCATCTCAAGATTGGCAAAAACATCTTGTTAGGGATAAAAGCCCTCTGATTTTGATTGATTTCATGCATGATAGGTCATAAATTTCATGTTTTAATAGTTCTATACATTCATGCATCTCTTTAGCCTAAATGGAAAATAAAAGATATTATCTTGTCTATTCACTAAAACCCATACATATAGTTGGCCTATACTTCGTTTATCATGTCTGGAATAGTCGTAGTATTTTGATTTCCAGGCATGTTATGTTGTCATAAACCTTTACTTTATTTTACTGCCAACAGACTATCTGATGCATCAAGATAAGACCGTCACAACATTTAATGGCCTTACGATGAGCCGTCACACCCTCTGTTGCATTTTAATTGCTTTGTTGCCTTTGACGCACCATAACAGGAGCGTTACACTACTGTAACGGCCCCTCGATAAACCGTCACAATCATTGTAACGCGCTCTTGTTAGACCGTCAGACCCCTGTGTTCTGTCAGCCCGAGGTAGAATGATAACCAGTTAAGTTTACTTATAAATAAGCTTAGATAGCTAAGTTTGGATCTCTTATCACGACTTTAAGTTTAGTTACTGATTCATAATAGAAATTGCATGATTAAGGTATCTTAAGTTATTTTAAGTTATGTTAATTTCATGTGTCAAAATTCTATAGTTTTGTATCTAAATCATGGTTTTCAAAGATGTATTGATGGAGTTTATCTTGGTTTCACGTTGCTACACATTCTCTCTCTATCTATAGAGTCATTTCTTTAAGTACATGGCACATATTCCGGTATGTTATCCATTAGTTTATACTTTGCACTATAGGAACATTATTCTTAGACATGAGGACCTCTCTATTGGATAATCATTCCAATGGACTAGGAAATCTTGTTGCAAGGCCTCCGTAATTCTCTGCGAGCCTGAGATTCCCACTAGGACGTCGAGTTGGTTGTACCATTAAAGCCCATTTAGTAGATTACACTATCGATGTTTCTGGTTCTAGCAATGTAACAGATCTATACTGGACCATCAGAGCATCTAACGGCCCAATATACGACCGTCACATTTCACTAAGTCTATTTTGCTATTTCTGGATTCAGACTAATGTAACGACCCACTACTGGTGCGTCACATGAGTGTAACGGCCCAGTACTTGACCGTCACATTGTTTGAGTGCTTAACCCGAGGTTTGACCCAAGGGTTGATGTTCCAAAGTTTCTAGATGGATTAATGATGATCCATGACTTTCCAAATTAGTTCAAGATACCTAATTTAATTGATGGAAAATAAAGAACGTACCGTTGTGCTGCCGATTTATTTCCATAAGCATAACCTTGTTTAAGTCATTCTTGACTCTCGCATTATTAAATTGAAGCGTTCATTTATTGAATAGTGTTATCATGAACATATTGAATTATACATTCTTGGCCATACTTTATTGTTACATGCGTGGAACTAGCTTGATTTATACTTGAAGATGCGATCGAGCACTGATTGTGTTCAAGGGCTCTATGCTAGTCCCCTCGGCTGATTGTCGGAAACATACTATTATAAACCATGGGGTATGATGCTACTGGCGTCGCATTGCGCTGGGAGTACTTTCTATATAAATAAGTGAAGATCCACGATACGGCACGACATGACTTTCTTGTACATGACTTGATATTCCACAGAAATTCACGAAGTACTTGCTCATAAATAAAAGATACTAGAGTGATGATTATGTGGCTTGCTAGTACATTCTCGATACATTCTTGTTTATGAAAGGCCAATATCATGTTCTTGTTACGTTCTTGCTAGTTCATTCTTGCTCTCATTCTATCTTACATGATCATTTTGTTACTTTGGTTTCTCGCATGATTGATCGCATTTCACATGATTTTATCTAAATTCTTTAGAGCTAAAATGCTAATTACTTTAATAGTGCTAATCATGTTGATGCGAAGATACCTACTGGGTAAGTGTGCTCATTACCTATTTCCAATCTTTTCAGGAAATGAAAGTGATACGAATTCGGATTCGGGTTATACAAGTAGCGGATCCGAGAGCGAATGAAAGTCATATCAAATGGAGAGTGAAGACTTAGGAAGTCTACAATGTTAGATCGTGTCTTTGTAATTTCTCATTTCTTGATTCTAGTGGAATGGAAAATGATGAAAAGGTTATTGTAAAAGAATATTTTGATCATTTATGAAATAAAGTTGGAGTTTGACTAAATTATTGTACAATTACATTTTTGTGTGTGATTGTCTTACCCTCTGATCATTCTTGCTTGCAAGAGGCTTACCATGTCAACTGTTCATGTTTCTCGAGCGAGTCTTCTGCTATCATAAAGGCTCGGGACGTGACAGTTAAGTTGATATCAGAGCCTAAGTCTCAGGACTTAGGGAGAAGAGTCATGTCATAGGATAAGTCCAAGGTTTAAGGACCCCTACCTATGAACTAAGGAAGATATTTCCACACCCATGTGAGAATTGGGTAGAACCCGGGATGAGATAGTTAATTAGTTTTAAGATTGATTTTCCTTCCAGTTTCACGAGAAATAACAAGTTGTTATTTTCTCTCAGGTACCCTATTATTACCATGGCTCATCGCGTAAATTGGGATGGCATGCAACAAACGGTTGCTGGCGTCACTCAGGCATTACAAATCATGGCGAAAGCTGGCGCAGGAGCAAGGGCTGGTGATTTGCATCGCAACTTTCGGAGCTTAAACCCTCCGCGTTTCTATGGTTCTTCTAATCCTGACGAGGCAGAGAACTGGATAGACGAAATGAATCGGATATTTGACGTCATCCAATGCGCCGATCAGGAGAAGGTGCATCTCGCAACCTTTCAACTCAACAAAGATGCCCGTACATGGTGGAAGTTGGTTCCGGCACCTCCGGCCGATGCACCTCATACCTGGGATGGTTGTCTTACCCTATTCCGTGCCAAGTACTTTTCTGAGCACGTAAAAGAGAGAAAGGCTATGGAGTTCGCCGCTCTTCGGCAAGGAATGATGACGGTTGCCGAATATGAACTACAATTCTCAAGGCTTGCACCTTACGCACCACATCTTATTAGCATCGATTTATTGAAGGCAAATCGGTTCATGGACGGGTTACGACCCGGTTTCATTCAGCAGGTCGGGACCCAAACCATCCGTACTTATGCGGAAATGGTTCAACGAGCGTATTTGTATGAAAGGACCTTAGAGAAGGTCGAAAAATTAAAAGGGAAAGGAGAAGAATCCAGCCGACGCTCAGATCGGCGTTATAAGAAAGAAAAGTTCAGCATCACGGAGCCCTACAAAAGCCGTGATAGTAAGAAAAGATCCAGGAATGGGAATGGTGGAAGTTCCCATAAGCAAAAGAAAGTCAAGGAAGAGCAAGTTGCTACAGCTTACACGTTTTGTGAAAAATTCGACCATTCGGCTGAGGAATGCTGGAAGCGTCTCGGCGCTTGTTTACGTTGTGGAAGCAGGGAGCATCGCATGTCAGATTGCCCCCTTATGAAAGACCAATCGTCTGGTGGAGGACGTAGGAGGCAGGCTGGCCTCAATGTCGTTTTAGAAGAAGAGGAAGCGCCCAGGGATGATGGGCTTATGGAAGGTTTTCTTCAAATTTGTTCTCGTCCTGCATTTGTGTTATTCGATACTAGTGCCTCTCATTCTTTTATCTCCACTACTTTTGCAAAAATATTATCAATTGCATCGGTTCCCTCACCTTCAGATCTTGCTATTACCACACCCTTAGGTTCTGGAACAAAGCTTACCGACTATTATCCTGATAGCGAAGTGATAGTAGAAGGTCATAATCTCCCCGTAAACTTAGTATGCCTTGACATGAAGGGTTATGATGCCATTTTAGGAGTAGATTGGCTTGTAGATCATGATGCTTATATCAATTGCTAAAATAAGATTATATCCTTTCGAAGGCCCGGTCTTCCAAGATTCTCTTTTCTTGGCATCAAGTACCAGAAGCATCATACTATTATATCTTCTCTTCACGCTTGTAAACTTATCTCGCAAGGATGTGAAGCTTTTCTTGCTTCTGTCATTGTTACCGAATCCAAGGAGATTATCTTAGCAGACATTCCTATTGTAAATGAGTTCCCCGATGTGTTCCCATCCGAATTACCCAGTTTACCACCCGTGAGGGAAGTAAACTTCACTGTTGAACTCATTCCAGGAGCATCACCTGTTTCTATAGCCCCTTACAAGATGTCCCCCACAGAACTCAAAGAACTAAAGAAGCAGTTGCAGGAACTACTGGATAAGGGCTTTATCAGACCTAGCACATCCCCTTGGGGTGCACCGGTTCTATTTGTCAAAAAGAAGGATGGTTCTCTCAGGCTATGCATCGATTACCGGCGACTAAATCAACTTACAATCAAAAATAAGTATCCGTTGCCGCGTATTGATGGACTCTTCGATCAGCTTTCAGGAGCAGAATATTTTTCTAAGATAGACCTCAGATCAGGTCATCATCAGCTGAGAATTAAAGAAGAAGACATTTATAAATCAACTTTTCGAAGTCGTTATGGCCACTATGAATTCGTGGTAATACCGTTCGGGTTAACTAATGCCCCAGCAGCATTTATGTAACTTATGAACAGTGTTTTCCAACCATATCTAGACTAATTCATCGTCGTCTTCATCGATGACATCTTAATATATTCCAAGTCCAAGAAAGAACATGAAGAACATCTGAGGATAGCTTTACAAACACTTAAAGAACATAAACTCTATGTCAAGCTAAACAAATGCGAATTCTGGCCCAAGGAAGTTTTATTCCTAGGCCACATTATTTCAAAAGAAGGTATCGCTGTGGATCCTTCTAAGGTAGAAGCTGTCAAGAATTGGAGCCGGCCAACGACCGTATCAGAAGTACGAAGTTTTCTGGGTCTAGCTGGTTATTATAGAAGATTCATTAGGGATTTCTCAAAGATTGCGGTTCCTTTAACTAGACTCACAAGAAAAGAAAATCCCTTTGTCTGGTCAGAGGAATGTGAAAAGAGTTTCCAAACTCTTAAAAATTATCTTACTACAGTTCCTATTCTAACACTACCGATGGAAGGTGGTGGATTCGAAGTATATACAGATGCATCAGGTATTGGCTTAGGGTGTGTCCTCATGTAAAATGGAAGAGTAATCTGTTATTTTTCAAGACAATTGAAGCATCACGAGAAAAATTATCATGTACATGATTTGGAATTAGCAGATGTCATTTTCGCCTTGAAATTTTTGCGTCATTATCTTTATGGAGAAAAGTTTACGGTCTACTCGGACCACAAAAGTTTGAAATACTTATTTTCTCAAAAAGAGCTAAATATAAGGCAGAGCATTTTAGACCCGCAGGTAAACTGCATCCCTTGAATATTTTCGAATGGAAGTGGGAGAGTATAGGGATGGATTTCATTATGGGGTTACCTAAGACAAGAGGTGGACACGATGGTATATGGGTAATCATAGACCGATTAACTAAATCTGCACATTTCATACCAATCAAAAGTCGATGGTCTGTGGATATCCTGGCAGCATTATACATAAGAGAAATTGTTAAATTACATGGTGTCCCAGTCACTATTGTATATGATAGAGATCCTCGGTTCACATCACAGTTTTGGAAGGGTCTACAACAGTCACTAGGAACTAGATTGAACTTCAGCACAGCCTTTCATCCACAAACTGATGGTCAGACAGAAAGAATGAATCAAGTGGTAGAAGACATGCTTAAGGCTTGTGTTATTGATTTTGGAGGTAGTTGGCATGATCACTTGCCTCTAGTAGAATTTGAATATAACAACAGTTATCAGGCCATCATACAAATGGCACCTTTTGAAGCTCTATATGGAAAAAGTTGTCGATCACCAATATGTTGGAATGAAATAAGGGAAAGATAATTCCTAGGCCCCGATATTATCAGAGATTCTACAGAGAAGATCAAGCTTATTCAAGAGAGAATAAAGATGGCACAAGATAGGCAGAAATCTTATGCTGATAATCGAAGACGCGACTTAGAATTTTAAGTAGGAGACCATGTGTATCTCAAGGTTTCTCCAGGTCATGGTATTCAAAGATTTGGCATTAAGGGCAAGCTAACTCCAAGGTTCATTGGCCCGTATGAAATTCTTGAAAGGATCGGTGAAGTGGCCTACAAACTGACTTTACCTCCATAATTAGCAGGAGTTCATGACGTATTTCACGTCTCTATGCTGAAGAAGTATGTATATGATCCTGACCATATTATCACTTATGACAATCTGAAGATTCAGAAGGACATGACGTACGAGTAAATGCCAATAAAGATTCTGGAACGGGAAGTGCGTCAACTAAGAAATAAAGTTATTCCGATGGTCAAGATTCAATGGAAGAAAATATGGCCATATGAAGTAACATGGGAAACCGAAGCAGCCATGCGGAAAAGATTTCCAGAATTATTCAACTATAAGTACACTCTCCATAATCCATGTATTAAATTTGGGGACCAAATTCTTCTAAGTGAGGGAGGGTGTAGTGCCCCAGAAGTTATGTGATAAATCCTGAGTTATTTATAGAATTTTCTGGAATTTATAAGGGATAAATTGATTAATAAAAGGTTTATTGGATTAATAAGTCATTATACGGCCCAATTATGCTAAATAATTAACCTAGCCTATTTAAATAAAATCCAAAAGGTTTAAGGACCAAGCCCATTAAGTTTGGCCCATATTCTAGAAGGTTATTTAGCTTATTTACGTATTTTAGGATAAAATACCATTTTTATAGATAATAAAATAGATAATTAACAAAAGATTTTGATTTATGTTGAATTCTGTGCACGTTGGATGTAGCGGTCTATCGTGCGACCGCCACAGCCATGTAACGCACCAGTCTTGATGCGTTACATCCTGTCAATTCCGTGAATGGAAGAACGAGTAGAAAGATTAGATCTTTGAGATCCTATCTACAAGAGACCTAATTGGGAGAACTTGTAAGGTTACTAGGGACTCTTAGGGATCAGGTTCGGGCAAATGAAGGACTCTAGAATCGATCTAATCTTCAAACCCTAGCCAAAACCCTATAAATAGGACCTAGTTTTGACCTGAGCAACCCTTACTTTTGCTAGTGAAGAATCAAGGTAAGGAGATAGAATTTCGGGTAAGTTCTTTAGAAGGTTTTATTTATAACACTTTAGACTAATTGCTCTCCAAATTTCGTGCTAGGAGATCAACCAACCGAGGAGATTGAAGCTTCCAAAGTTACTGGTCGGACCTTAGCAACCCAGGAAACTGAACGCAAGTCCTCTAAGATCAGGAGATTTGGACATCTAAACGAGGTAATTAGAGTTCGGTTATTTAGAACTTTTTGTTCCCCGTAGTTTCATCTTCTTACTCTCAAAATTTCATGTCCTTAGGTCAAGAAGCTGAGGAGCTAGAGCAGCGAGAAGTTGCTGGAAACTCACTGGAAAAGGAGAACTAGGGCACGGTTTTCAGACTCAAATTAGAAGCTTAAAGACTAGTTAAGAGGTAGGTCATCTCATGATTGGCAAAAATATCTTGTTAGGGATAAAAGCCCTCTGGTTTTGATTGATTTCATGCATGATAGATCATAAATTTCATGTTTTAATAGTTCTATAGATTCATGCATCTCTTTAGCCTAAATGGAAAATAAAAGATATTATCTTATCTATTCACTAAAACCCATGCATATAGTTGGCCTATACTTCATTTATCATGTCTGGAATAGTCATAGTATTTTGATTTCCAGGCATGTTATGTTTTCATAAACCTTTACTTTATTTTACTACCAACAGACTATCTGACGCATCAAGATAAGACCGTCACAGCATTTAACGGTCTTACGATGAGCCGTCACACCCTCTGTTGCATTTTAATTGCTTTGTTGTCTCTGACGCACCATAACGGGAGCGTTACACTACTGTAACGGCCCCTCGATAAACCGTCACAATCATTGTAACACACTCTTGTTAGACCGTCAGACCCCTGTGTTCTGTCAGCCCGAGGCAGAATGATAACCAGTTAAGTTTACTTATAAATAAGCTTAGATAGCTAAGTTTGGACCTGTTATCATGACTTTAAGTTTAGTTACTGATTCATAATAGAAATTGCATGATTAAGGTATCTTAAGTTATTTTAAGTTATGTTAATTTCATGTGTCAAAATTCTATAGTTTTGTATCTAAATCATGATTTTCAAAGATGTATTGACGGAGTTTATCTTAGTTTCACGTTGCTACGCATTCTCTCTCTATCTATAGAGTAATTTCTTTAAGTACATGGCACATATTCCGGTATGTTGTCCATTAGTTTACACTTTACACTATAGGAACATTATTCTTGAACATGAGGACCTCTCTATTGGATAATCCTTCTAATGGACTATGAAATCTTGTTGCAAGGCCTCCGTAATTCTCTGCGAGCCTGGGATTCCCACTAGGACGCCGAGTTGGTTGTACCATTAAAGCCCATTTAGTAGATTACACTATCGATGTTTCTGGTTCTAGCAATGTAACAGATCTATACTGGACCGTCAGGAGCATCTAATGGCCCAATATATGACCGTCACATTTCACTAAGTCTATTTTGCTATTTCTGGATTCATACTAATGTAACGACCCACTACTGGTGCGTCACATGAGTGTAATGGCCCAGTACTTGACCGTCACATTGTTTGAGTGCTTAACCCGAGGTTTGACCCAAGGGTTGATGTTCCAAAGTTTCTAGATGGATTAATGATGATCCAGGACTTTCCAAATTAGTTCAAGACACCTAATTTAATTGATGGAAAATAAAGAACGTATCGTTGTGCTGCCGATTTATTTCCATAAGCATAACCTTGTTTAAGTCATTCTTGACTCTCGCATTATTAAATTGAAGCGTTCATTCATTGAATAATGTTATCATGAACTTATTGAATTATACATTCTTGGCCATACTTTATTATTACATGCGTGGAAGTAACTTGATTTATACTTGAAGATGCGATCGAGCACTGATTGTGTTCAAGGGCTCTATGCTAGTCCCCTCGACTGATTGTCGGAAACATACTATTATAAACCATGGGGTATGATGCTACTGGCGTCGCATTGCGCTGGGAGTACTTTCTCTATAAATAAGTGAAGATCCACGATACGGCACGACATGACTTTCTTGTACATGACTTGATATTCCACAGAAATTCACGAAGTACTTGCTCATAAACAAAAGATACTAGAGTGATGATTATGTGGCTTGCTAGTACATTCTCGATACATTCTTATTTATGAAAGGCCAATATCATGTTCTTGTTACGTTCTTGCTAGTTCATTCTTGCTCTCATTCTATCTTACATGATCGTTTTGTTACTTTGGTTACTCGCATGATTGATCGCATTTCGCATGATGTTACCTAAATTCTTTAGAGCTAAAATGCTAATTACTTTAATAGTGCTAATCATGTTGATGCGAAGATACCTACTGGGCAAGTGTGGTCATTAGCTATTTCTAATTTTTTCAGGAAATGAAAGTGATACGAATTCGGATTCGGGTTATACAAGTAGCGGGTCCGAGAGTGAATGAAAGTCATATCAAATAGAGAGTGAAGACTTAGGAAGTCTACAATATTAGATCGAGTCTTTGTAATTTCTCATTTCTTGAGTCTAGTGGAATGGAAAAGGATGAAAAGGTTATTGTAAAAGAATATTTTGAGCATTTATGAAATAAAGTTGGAGTTTGACTAAATTATTATACAATTGCATTTATGAGTGTGATTGTCTTACGCTCTGATCATTCTTACTTGCAAGAGACTTACCATGCCGGCTATTCACGTTTCTCGAGCGAGTCTTTCGCTGTCATAAAGGCTCGGGGCGTGACCGGCCGGATAGAAAAAATTGGTCCGAGAGATTAGATGATACACTCTGGGCCTACAGAACTGCATTTAAGACTCCTATTAACATGTCACCTTACCGCCTCTTTTTTGGAAAATCCAGTCACTTGCCCGTAGAGCTTGAACATAGAGCATATTGGGCCATCAAATAAGTCAACTTCGATGTCACTCAAGCCGGGGCCCAAAGAGCTCTACAACTCAATGAACTGGAAGAACTAAGAAATGAAGCCTATGAAAATTCAAAGATTTATAAAGTTAAAACCAAAGCATTCCATGACAAGCATATTCACAGGAAAACTTTTTATGGGAATCAAAAGGTTTGGCTTTTTAATTCTAGGATGCGCTTGTTCCCTGGTAAGCTCAAATCCAGATGGGACGGACCATTTGTAGTTATTAAGACTTTTGACCACGGTGCCGTTAAAATTTTGAATCCTAAAAATGGTCACATTTTTACTGTCAATGGTCAAAGATTGAAACCTTATTTGAAAAATGATCAGTTGCAAAAAGAATCCATTGTTCTAAGTGGTCTGGAATAAAATCTTCGTGAGCTCTCATGCGTCTGGCTGAAGACGAAAAACTTAGTGCTTCTGGGAGGCAACCCAAGGTTTTTGTTGTTTGACGTTTTTATTTGAGTGTATTTTAGTAGCCAGGTCAAGGCCAAGGAGAGGAAGTCATCGCCGTCCATGACATTGATGGAGGTTTCGTCCCACATATCTTGTTGTCTCTTTCCTACTCAGAAGTATTTATTGATACATTATTATATAACTTTCAATTTTATATGCCATTAAGGACAATGTCATTCAAGTTGGGGGCGAGAGAAAATTTTTCATGATGCATATAGTACAACCTGATAGGAGTTCTGTGTTGCATGCCATTGTTACATGAAAGTAGAAAGATGTAAACTCCATTTTGAGTTTCATGATTCATGCTTAAATTAAAAGTAATTCTGGAATAGAAAAGATTAGGGAAAAGGATGATGGGAAATTTAGTCAATCTAGCCACGGAAAACTGATATAAGAATCCCTTTAAAGTTCATGTGCACTTAGAAAAAAGAAATTCATGTTGCATACTAATAAAATAAGCAAGACAAGCCCTCTGCTATTTTTTGTATGTTGTCTGATATTCTGCACTTCTTAAGAAAAGAGATCTTTTTACAAAAGTTTTCTACCAAAATTATCTATCAAATAAGTGTAAAAAAAAGGAAAAAAACACCATAAAAAATGCCCGTAGTCTTAGTAACCGGGCCTACTTCACCTAAGACGTGTTGAGATTTGTGTAAAATGGAAAAGGGAGCCTTGATCTGTGAAATCGGGCCTGCTTCTCCTAAGGCAAGAGTCGAGGTTCGCGTTGAGCAGTGAAGGGTAGTGCAGCATCATGTGTGATATAAAAGATCCCAAAGGGACAAAGTAATAAGGCAGACAAAAAGCTAATATACTTAATGCTCTGATCTAAGAGGTGCAGGGTTGAAAGACATTTACTTGGAATAGCGAATGGGGGATGCAATTGTCTAAGCTACGGATTTGGTAGTTATACATGCACAAGTGCTATTGAGCTTTGATTTGAATTCTTGATCATGTACTATTAAGTTCCTACATAAGGCTAGTGTGCATTAATGATTCCAGATTCCTAATCTTTGGTTGATTCTATGAAGGAAGAGTTGGATATGAGAGTATGAATTTTACAAACTCATGTTAGTCCTAAATTTTAATTTATTTACATTGCTAAGGGACTAGCAATGAGTAAGTTGGGGGGTGTGATAAGTGTCCATTGTCTATGGTAATTCATCGCATGTACACCATTTTATGTGCATATACTTTGGTAATTATGCATGTTCTATCATTAATTTCAACTTCGCATGTAGATTGGACCTTTCACGCAAATTAATTAATTTGGCGATTTCATTTAATAAAATGGAGTTGAGGGTCATGAACATTAATTATCCATTACATAAAAAAGAGCAATTGAGATTCATGTGCACATTATGGCAATTTTTCTAGACTAAATCATAATTATGTGTGTGCAGGACACCGAAGGTAATTATAAAAGAAGCCGGGGGCAAAAATGTCATCACCACTTTGACCAAGTCAAATAAAGAATTCAAAATATTTTTGTTGGAGGGAAAAGAAAGTTCAAAATTTTAATTCAAAGTTTGAAAAGGAGAAAAATGACATTCAATGTTTGAAAAAGAGATTCAAAGTTAGAAAGGGGGTGCCCAAAGTCCAAGAAAGGGGATGCCCACCTCCTTTTCCTTTTCCCCATGCATCATCTTCTACCTAAATCCCAGCCATCCATCTCATTTTGATACAATCTCCACCCTCCATTAACCCAACTTTCCCTATAAATAGCCCATGACAAGGAGGTGAAGGGGAGTTCTTCTTTTGACAATCTCTCGCTCTTTCTCTCCCAACCTTAGGCCGCCGATTTCACCCTCTTCTGATCCTCTTCTCCTCCGACTTTCTTCATCACACTTCTGTTCTTCCGTAGTTTTCACCATCTTCTGATCTTCTACTCTCTCCACACTCTTCACAAAATGTTTCATTCTCTTCCTGATATTCAACTTTTGTTTCTACCACTTCTTCTAAATCTATATGATTTCAAAGTTATTTCACTTCTAATCTTGCTCCGTTTCTATTATTTCTGTTTTACTATTTTTTAGCTCCCTTCCTTTTCTATCTATCTCTCCCTCCTCTATTTTCATTCAAACATCCCAAGGTAGAGATTCTTTTCCATTGGTCCTCTTGACAACGTCCATCTCCACGGCGGGGCGATCCACTCCAAGGCTCGGCACGGCGATTAGGCGGCAATCTTCATCTACATCTTGGCTATATTCTTCCCCCCTTTATTTATTTTATGAGTTGTAATTTTTATTTTCATAGAGTGTACTTTTCACTTCCATCTTAATAAAAGTTCATCTTTGTAAATTATGGTTGTCTTAGTTCCTCTTTCTATCTCTTCTAAGTTCTTTTCTTTACCCCTCTCATCTTCTTTAGTGGGTTTATTTTCATGTAATTTATTTTTCCTTAGATTAATCTCACTCAAAACTCGACTTTTCAAAGCAAAAAGATATTGATCCAACTTATTCCAAAATGTTTTTTTCTCCTCGTGGGATCGACTCCACTTACCACTATACTTGAATTTTCAATCTTTAAAAGTGAGTGAGTGCGAATATTTTGAAATTGTGGCACGGCTTTTCAACGACGGGTTTGTGGCTATCAGCCATTCCTCTGTTTTTCCCATCGTAACGATTTAGCGGTCTTACCAGAGACCGTTTTTAGGGCTTTAGTGGTCCTTGGGTGACCGTTTCTGCTTTTGAACAGTAGGTCGATTCGGGTCTTCGCGGTCATGCGATAGACCATTTCTTCTGGCTCGCGGTCGAGTGGATGACCCCTACTCTCTGTCAACGGTCGTACGATAGACCGCTAAGGGAGGTTGTGTATGTCATTTCTGCTTCGCGGTTGTACGATAGACCGCTAAGCTGGAATTGGCGGTCGAAGAGAAGACCGCTAACCATTGTTTATGTCAGTTCAATAAGTTTAAGTCGGTTGGGCTAGCGGTCCTAGCCTTGACCGCTAGGCGTTCTTAGCGGCCTTATGGGAGACCGCGAGGCTGTTTGACTGGTTTAAGTCAGTTCGGGGGGTTGACCGGGTTTGGCGGTCATATGGACGACCGCTACCGTCTCCCTTGCTGTCCTGCGATAGACCGTATGCCCTTGTGGATTTGAGGTTTTATCCCGTTGAATCTCTGAGTGAAGCGGCCATGTCCTGGACCGCTTAGCTCAGTGAGACAGCTTGTTTATAGGCCGGTTGTCTTGGTGCGGCTTCTTCTTGACTGCCCAGTGTCTGTATTCTCTGTGTGAGGGTAACAGCTCATTAGCTGACTGCTTGGCTTACCTAGCGGCCTGGCATATGACCGTTTACTTCCCAGAGCCTTGTTTTCTTGATATTTGGCCTCCATTTGTCTTGGCCTTACCTTGTGGTTTGCCCGCAATCCCGTGGATGTCTTGGATATCCTATGAGGGCTGTGACCATGTTGTGGGGTGGCCGAGGAGTGCCATTATATCGAGTGGTGTTCCGTACTTTCAGAGTCGTTATTGGTGTCTGGTCAACCTGGTGTGATCCAGTGGTTGACATGTGACTCGTGAATGTCTCGGTGATCCGATATGGATCGAGACATGAGTTTTGGATACCTTGAGGTACTATTTTACCTCTATTTACATGCCTCTGTGTTTTGAGGGTCTTAGTGATCCCTCTTGTCTTCGTGATTCGTGTTATGCGGATGCGTGGATCCGGTTGTCTTGTGCCGTTTCCTTTATTGGTGTTTTATCGTGATTTGGCTTAGGGATTAGACTGATTGGCGGCTTGTTACCGCTATGTGCGACGATCTTGACCCCGAGTCTTGTGACTCAAGGATAGTTGTGTTAGCAGGTCTAGTCGATTGTCCTGAGTCTGGTGACAGTCTGGTATGCTACCTTTTGTTTTCGTGCTTGGTGCTTTGTAGTACGTGCGACAATGCATGTTTAGCCTGTCTGTATTTTAGCACTAGTGTTTTGGAGTCTCTGTGTCCAGTGAGCCTCCACTAGTCGTAGCCTGACGGCACTTTCCTGTGTGTCGGCCCACCTAGGAGTGGTGGCGGGGCATGTTCCTGATATACGGTTTGTAAGCTAGTTTCCGTGGGCCCCGTTGCCTTACGGTAGTGTCCTACTGGGGGGGGGGAAGCTAGCTAGAGGCCTGGCTCAAGGCATTGAGCTTGTGTGTGCACACGTGATCAAGGGCGTTTAGACGAGCGTCGACGGGCGTGACCCTGACTAGTCACTCATTACTGTGGTACCTTGTCCCTAGTTCTGCGGTACCGTTACTCCTTGTACTTGGTACTGTTGTTCCTCGTACTTGATTTTGTGAGTATCTCAGTTACCACTGTTCCCGGTGTGTGGGAGATACTTGTGGTGCAGTGTAAGTCGTCAGTGGACGCATCTGACTGTTCTTCTAGTGAGTAGGTGCTCCTATCACTTGACGCACAATCTTGTGACTCTCGTGACTTGTGTATGTGACCGTTTCCCATCATGGTTGGCGTGACTTGTTGGGTAGTTTGTTCTTGGCTTCACCCACGGTCCAGTCTTGTGTAACGTACACGATGATCTAGTTGTGTATGTTCGTGCCTTTGACTGTGTAGGTCTTTTAATAAGGCTTTTGCTTGTTTTGGTAGGCTTTAGCTATGGAGCTTGTGCTTGGTCGACGGATCGGTAACGCCTGACTTTGTGAGATCAGGGTTCACTTTTCTGTTGCTGGTTGGAGTAGTTTAGAGAGCCGTGTTTCAATTGGCTATCGTGTTTCTGCCCCTTACAGCTTTACTCTTTCCTTTAGTTGTCTTTACTCCTGCTTTTACAGCTTTACTACTGTAGTGAGTACTGCTGTTGCTCCTGCTCTTCCTGTTTTCCTGTTCAGCACTGCTATTTTGTGTTATTGCATTGTTTCCAGTGGGGATCTACGTGACCCCTACTGAGCCAGTGACACGAGGCTCACCCCTGCTTTTCAGGTGTGGACTTCTTCTTCCTCGTGGTTCGTGGCACGGAGCACCTGTTGTAGTTGCCACAGTTGCCAACGTTCTCTGCGTCGGGCTTCCCCCGACTTCAGTATACATTTTCCTTTCTGTTGGACTGTACTTGTCTTTATTTGGACTGGACTCTTTTAATTTAAATTGTTAATTGAAAAAGTAATTTTATTTCTGCTACTTTAGCAAACTTGATCATTGAAATATTAATTGCTTACTGCTTTATCTGGGACTTCAATGTACCACACACACTGCTTTTTATCCCTTCGGAGCTTTACCGCTCTTGGGAGGCTTCTCAGAATCTAAGTGTTATCTGGTTTACCTGGTATCCGGAGTCTAGGTCGTCACAGGTGGTATCAGAGTTGTGTTTTGTGTAAGTACATGGGAATTCGAGATATCGTAATATTTAGAGTCCTTAAGGTCCAGTACAGTCGGCAGCTGACATCGCTTTTATGATTGTTTGTCCCTTTGTTTCCATTTGTGGTCTTGTGCGTGCTGTGTTGGCACTCTGCGAGATGATTTTCGCTCTCGTTAGGTTATGACGGAGTGCTATTTTTGTCGTGGTGTTTGTCTCGATTATGTTGTACTTGGCAGATTTCACCGGCAGGCATGAATCTGTGGTACAATGTTCGACCTTTTTTCGTGATTTGTTCAGGTGGCTGGTGACTTTCTCGTTGGTGTGATGGCCGTGCACATTTCTATGTTGCTTTGGTCGTCCTAGTTTGTGATTTGTTCAGCCCCTGAGGTGTTAAGTTTGTGTCGTGGTGTTTGATTAGATGCCTTAATTGAGAGAATGCTCGGGTGAACCTAGGATTTTCCTTCCTGGTGAGCTACTGTTGATCGAGCTTGATTCTTCTCACCCTGTTCGGTGGTGTCTTTTCGAGGTAAGCCTTGGAAGTGCTATCTTGGTGAAGCCTTTGTCCTGTGTCTGCTTAAGGGTGGACAGTGTTAATTCTGAGCCTGATTTGCCTTTGTTCGACATTTGCTTGGCTTTGGACCCAGATTTTATGTTTGGGAGCCGTTGTGCACCATGTTTAATGTGTCGTGTTTGGCGGCTGTTGTACTATGAAGGTTCAGTAATTATTTTGGGACGTGAGGATAAACTGAGATAGGTGTCCTTTGTGCTTTATGCTGAAGCTGGTGCTCTTCATGGTATGCACTATGGCGACTTGTGGTCGGTTGTTAGTAGGTTCGGTACTCGAGGCGTGGTATATTGCAATTTTGTATATTACAATGGCGCCGAGTGTGTGCTGAGATGCGGATGCCGAGTTGTCCTTGATTCCTGTGTACATGTGTTAAGCCTGCAGCGGAAGCGTGTGGGCTGATACCCCACGGTTCAGGATCGTGAAGTTGGCAGATTCTGGCTGGCCGAGAGGTTGCTTTCCTCGGTGTGGTTGTCATCTTGGCTATGCGGGACCTGATGTTGTTGGTTGCTGTGTCATTTGCTGGAGGCATTATGGTTGTTGGCACTGGCATGTGTGAGGATTAGGGGAATCTGTCGGCATATCTGCTGGTTGAGTACCCTTTCCTTCTCTTTATTTTTCTTGGGTGTTATGCTCTCAGGACGTGATCGTGGTCCTTGAGATGTGTTCTCCGAGATTGTTGTTGTTGTTGCTGTTGTTGTAGGTCCTTGTTGGTGAGCTGTTCGTGGCATGGCTTGTGCATGTTAGCCGTGTGTTCAGCTGTAATTAAGCCTTGATGTGACCCAACTTGCAATCGTGTTTTGCAGTTCTGTGTTAAGTACGGAGCTGAGATTCTACAGGTGATGCTATTGTTGTTGTCATTCGTCGGTGGTTGTGTTCAGCTTGGGAGGATTTTCCTGTGAGTCTGATTTGGCATTGTGAGGACCGAGGTCTTGTCAGTTAGTTTTGCTATACTCTTCTGTCATGATAGAGTTGGCATGCAACTCGAATCAGATGTAATGTCTGAGTGAGGACTGACTTGATTGTGCTCGTGGTCCAGTGCTATCATTAGCGTTCTACGTCCCAGTCTTGTTTTTCTTGGCGGGGAAGCCGATATTGTCGAGCTGTCAGCTGAGGACTATGTTTCCTTGGGTAAGTTGATGCTTGTTGTGTTTTCTGAGCGTGTTATCGGTAACGGCTTTCGTGGCATGAGTCGTGTCTCCTTTCCCTACAAGACGGAAGCGACGTTGCCTTGTTTCGGAGGTGTCAGACTTGTTTTCACTTGGGTACCGTGCTCATTCTGTGGATCGATTTGTCTTGAGATCTAGAGCTTGTACCTATGATTGTGGTCTGTCCCTCTGAATTGTGTTTTTCGAGATTTGTGTTGCCGTGTTCTAGGCGTTGGTGTTGGCTGATGCTTGGAGAGCGTAGCTAGCGTTTGGGTTTGTTCTTCCCTGCTTCTTCCTTGTTAGCACCTTTAATTTCGAGGATGAAATTCCTGTAAGGGGGGGAAGACTGTAAGACCCAGAGTCTTTCGGATCCTTTTCGGAGAGTTTCGGATCGCTTTTGTGGGTCCTGAGTTGTGTTTTACGATCCGCGTGAATTTTTCTCGCGTACAAGTTACGGAACCCAGTGGAGAGTTTATTATTGAATTCATCGACTCGAGGACACTACAGTTGCGTTGCATTCTTTTTGAGGATCGTTTAGACTATTTTTTCATATTTTTATGAATTAGTGTATTTTCGGACCAAAAATTAGATTTTACGAAAATTAGGAAAATTCATAATTTCCTTTTCTTTTTATTCTTCTTTCTCCTTCCTCTCTCCTCATGGCTGATCACTTCCTCTCTCTCATTCTCTCTCCTCTCTTCTCCTCTCTCTGCGGGGCGGGAGACCGTGGCGAGCTGGGCGAGGCAGGGACGTCGTGGAGTTGACCTGGAGCGTGATGGTGTGACGGATGGAGCGTGGCGTTGGCGCGATCCCTCGGTGGATTCAAAGCTGATGTGTTCTATTCGTTTGATCGATTTCGGCGTGGTTTAGTCGCTTCGGCACGCTAGAACTTTGGTGGAGGTAGGGAGATGGACGCCCTACTCCTGTATTGCGTTCCCCCATGATTTCGAGCTATACGATGCGAGAACGAGCAGGTTTGGCTTCGGTTTGGGTGAAGCATGCCTTGGGGGCTGTGAGACGTGTTCGCCTTTCTCGGCGACGGTTTCTAGCCTAATTAGTTTTATTTCAATCCCTGGCATGTCATCATTCCATTTTTGCTGGTTTCATTGCGATTGGTTGTTATTTGGGACTGGTATGAGCCCGGGAACTCATGTAACTCATTTTTGGTCGATTCCGTAGAATCGCCCGTTTCTAGTGTTTTTGGTGTCGTTTGGACCCCTTCCGGTCTGTGGAAGGTTTATTTGGCGATTAGGGTTGTTTCCCCTTTGTTTAGAAGCGAACGGGGCGTGGAACGGCCGGGATCGGCCATTCCTCTAATTTTCTCGCCGTAACGATTTAGCGGTCTTACTAGAGACCGTTTTTAGGGCTTTAGCGATCCTTAGGTGACCGTTTCTGCTTTTTGAACAGCAGGTCGGTTCGGGTCTTCGCGGTCATGCAATAGACCGTTTCTTCTGGCTCGCGGTCGAGTGGATGACTGCTACTCTCTGTCAGCGGTCGTACGATAGACCGCTAAGGGGGGTTGTGTATGTCGGTTGTGCTTTGCGGTCGTACGATAGACCACTAAGCTGGAATTGGCGGTCTGAGAGATGACCGCTAACTGTTGTTTATGTCGGTTCAATAAGTTTAAGTCGGTTGGGCTAGCGGTCCTAGCCTTGACCGCTAGGCGTTCTTAGCGGCCTTATGGGAGACCGCTAGGCTATTTGACTGGTTTAAGTCAGTTCGGGGGGTTGACCAGGTTTGGCGGTCATATGGACGACCACTACCGTCTCCCTTGCGGTCCTGCGATAGACCGTATGCCCTTGTGGATTTGAGGTTTTATCCCGTTGAGTCTCTGAGTGAAGCGGCCATGTCCTGGACCGCTTAGCTCAGTGAGACGGCTTGTTTATAGGCCGGTTGTCTTGGTGCAGCTTCTTCTTGATTGCCCAGTGTTTGTATTCTCTGTGTGAGGGTAACGGCTCATTAGCTGACTGCTTGGCTTACCTAGCGGCCTGGCATATGACCGTTTACTTCCCAGAGCCTTATTTTCTTGATATTTGGCCTCCATTTGTCTTGGCCATACCTTGTGGTTTGCCCGCAATCCCGTGGATGTCTTGGATATCCTATGAGGGTTGTGACCATGTTGTGGGGTGACCGAGGAGTGCCATTATATTGAGTGGTGTTCCGTACTATTTTAGAGTCATTATTGGTGTCTGGTCAACTCGGTGTGATCCAGTGGTTGACATGTGACTCGTGAATGTCTTGGTGATCCGGTATGGATCGAGACATGGGTTTTGGACACCTTGAGATACTATTTTACCTCGATTTTTGTGCCCATATGTTTTGAGGGTCTTAGTGATCCCTCTTGTCTTCGTGATTCGTGTTACGCGGATGCGTGGATCTGGCTGTCTTGTGCCGTTTCCTTTATCAGTGTTTTATCGTGATGTAGCTTAGGGATTAGACTGATTGGTGGCTTGTTACCGCTATGTATGACAATCTTGACCCCAAGTCTTGTGACTCAAGGATCGTTGTGTTAGTAGGTCTAGTCGATTGTCCTGAGTCTGGTGGCAGTCTAGTATGTTATCTTGTGTTTTCGTGCTTGGTGCTTCGTAGTACGTGCGACAGTGCATGTTTAGCATGTGTGTACTTCAGCACTAGTGTTTTCGAGTCTCTGTGTCCAGTGAGCCTCCACTAGTCGTATCATAATGACACTTTCCTGTGTGTCGGCCCACCTAGGAGTGGTGGCGGGGCATGTTCCCGATATACGGTTTGTAAGCTAGTTTCTGTGGGCCCCGTTGCCTTACGGTAGCGTCCTATTGGGGGGGAAAGCTAGCTAGAGGCATGGCTCAAGACATTGAACTTGTGTGTGCACACGTGGTCAAGGGCGTTTGGATGAGCATCGACGGGCGTGACCATGACTAGTCACTCGTTACTGTGGTACCTTGTCCCTAGTTCTGCGGTACCGTTGCTCCTTGTACTTTGTACTATTGTTCCTCGTACTTGGTTTTGTGAGTATCTCAGTTACCACCGTTCCCAGTGTGTGGGAGATACTTGTGGTGCAGTGTAAGTCGTCAATGGACGCATCTGACTGTTCTTCTAGTGAGGAGGTGCTCCTGTCACTTGACGCATAATCTTGTGACTCTTGTGACTTGTGTATGTGACCGTTTCCCATCATGGTTGGCGTGACTTGTTGGGTAGTCTGTTCTTGGCTTCACCCGCGGTCCAGTCTTGTGTAACGTACACGACGATCTAGTTGTGTATGTTCGTGCCTTTGACTGTGTAGGTCTTTTAATAGGGCTTTTGCTTGTTTTGGTAGGCTTTAGCTATGGAGCTTGTGCTTGGTCGACGGATCGGTAACGCCTGACTTTGTGAGATCAGGGTTCACTTTTCTGTTGCTGGTTGAAGTAGTTTAGAGAGCCGTGGTTTGATTGGCTGCCGTGTTTCTACCCCTTACGGCTTTACTCTTTTCTCTAGTTGTCTTTACTCCTGCTTTTACATCTTTACTATTGTAGTTAGTACTGCTGTTGCTCATGCTCTTCCTGCTTTCCTGTTCAGCACTGCTATTTTGTGTTACTGCGTTATTTCCAGTGGGGATCTACGTGACCCCTACTGAGCCAGTGACATGAGGCTCACCCCTACTTTTCAGGTGTGGACTTCTTCTTCCTCGTAGTTCGTGGCGCGGAGCGCCTGTTGTAGTTGCCAACGTTGCCAACGTTCTCTGCGTCAGGCTTCCCCCGACTTTAGTGTACGTTTTCCTTTCTGTTGGATTGTACTTGTCTTTATTTGGACTGGACTATGTTAATTTAAATTATTAATTGAAAAAATAATTTTATTTCTGCTACTTTAGCAAACCTGATCATTGAAATATTAATTGCTTACTGCTTTATCTGAGACTTCAATGTACCACACACACTCCTTTTTATCCCTTCGGAGCTTTACCGCTCTTGGGAGGCTTCTCAGAATCCAAGTGTTATCGGGTTTACCCGGTATCCGGAGTCTGGGTCGTCACAGGTTTAGGGTTTCCGGTGAGCGTCACTGAGGGTTTTCCCTGGGCAGCGTAGGGTTCACGACTGCGAGGTCGTGACCGTGTTCCCAGACCGCATGGTCTCGGGTTGGGCTTTCATCTGTGAGACGGGCCTCCACAACGGGGTTGTTGTGATATGTTTTCTGGCGGTGTGGCCAGAGGTTTTCCTGTTAGTTCGGTGGTCCCCCCGACTATGAGCTCGGGGCATGTTTTCCAATATAGTAGGAGTAGCTATAGCACCGAGTTTTTACCAGCCATCGAGTCTACTGTTCCTGCTGTTATTGCTACTTTCCGCTACCACCGTTGTTTACTGTTGGGGTTCCGCGGGACCCCTATTGAGCCAGTGATAGGTGGCTCACCCCTACTTTTCAGCTGTGGCAGTTCTTCGTCGAGGTTCGAGGGTTCTGTGCGGAGGTTCTTAGTTACCAGCTCGTCGCATCGAGTGTTCACTCGGTGTTGGGTATGCTTCTCTGCCTTAGACTGTACTTCTATTGGACTAGACTCTATTGTAGTTATTTATTTATTTTTGTTAATTGTTGAATTGTCCTGCTTTAGTTCCTATTTCTTTGTACCTCCATACTCCTTTTAATCCTTCCGAGCCCTCTGGCTCGTGGGCGGCGGGCCAAGATTCGAATGGTATCGGATTTCTCCCTATATCCGAATCTTGGGTCGTTACAACTCCCCCTGCCACCTAAGCAGTCCCTACACAGATCTCCCTCCTCTCCCCCTCTTTCTCTAACCTGCGAATTTCCTCTCCCACTGCAGAGAACTCACCCTCCCTCTCCTCTCCTCCCTCTCTTCACTCCCTACAGGCTCCGCCCCCCTTCTCCCCTCACCCCTCTCCTCCCTCTCCATCTCCAGCTCGCAGTCACTCCCTACAGCAACAACGTGGAGCAGCCGCAACCCCCACCTCCTGCATCTCCGGCGACCTCGACAATAAGCCCCCCCTCCAGCAGCCTAGCCGGGACTGGGGCACTGCCACCTTACAGTGTCGTCCAACTGCTGCTCGCCGTCCTCCGCCAACATCGATCTCTGCTGCACCGACAATCTCCTTCGGATCAGGTCCGGGCACCCCGGCAGTCTGCCTGCCAGCCCATCTACGCACCAGGGACATCAAGAGGTTCTCTAGGCGGCTCTGGCATCGGCCTCTCTCGCCTCTGACCCAAAGGACGCCCACCCGCACCTCGTGGAAGCATTGTGGATGACCTCTCTCGATCCCTCCGGTACCGCTGTTGCGAAGAGAGTACTGCCGAATTAGGTCAGTCTGTTCATCGGCACAGTCTGTCCACCTTGCCACTCCATTCCTCTGTCCTCTCGGTCTCCAATCGCCATACCAGGTCTGGGTACCCTCCAGACCTCCTCCACGACCCCTCCCACCACCAAAAGATCCTGCATCGCCATTCACCCCTTCCCCGGACCTCCCACTCATCACCGACAGCGCGCTGTCCACTCCCGAGGGCAATCAGTGCACCCTGCACAGAACTATCTACGGACCTCCGGGAGTCGCCCCATCCGGCTTTCATGGAGCCCGGCCTTTCTATAGTTCACTTCCTACGCATCCCCAGACGTTCTGGCAGAGGCCCCACCCCCAGCAACGGTCGGAGGAGCTGACGGTGAGCGTGGAGGTGACTCGCTATCTGGCAGAATCCAGTCTGGACAGAACCGGACTAGTTCGTGGCTCTCGGCCCACAGCAACCCAGGCCGACCCCCGAACGGCCCGCCAATCCTACAGAAAGCTTCAGACACCTCCCCGCTCAGTTCTGCACCGACCCCACCTCCTGCAGCGATCGGTGAAATATGTGGCGACCCTGACACCGGCTTGTCGGCAGTCAGGAAATCAGATCGGACGGAACCAGTTCTCCAGCACATTCCCCACCCCCACGCTTGGCCGGCTAAGTGCCCCTCCCTGTGTGGTGGTACAATTTGGTTATAATGACTTTACCCCACTCCTGATCCAACCCTCCCTCGTGAGGCGTAGTTTTGTAACAATGTATAGTAGGTGAAGCTTCATCGGCGCAGCGTGCGGGATCGACGCACGCTTCCCCGCTCGCCCTCATCTCCGGCCAGGGTTAATTATCTCGAACCGACCAGGTGAGCCCTGACCCCCTCTTATGTGATTCCTGATCATTTAGTATTTTCTTATCGCTCCGTCGATGTGGAAGAGAGCGCCCGGCCCTGTGGTTCCACCGTCATCGAGTGGCCACCGCGGTGAAAGAGTGGGAGCGAAACCCGTGCCCTCTCGACGTGAGGTCTGCCCCGTTGAAACGGGTGGCCATACCTAGGAGAGGGTGACCTAAGCCCTGCTGGCCCTCTACCAGAAAGGGACCTATCCCACATTCTTGACTCAACATCTCCGAGTCACCCCGGGTTGGGTTGCGTCGCAAAAGTCTGCCCGCCGATTTTGGTTGCGTGTTCAGATTAGTGTGCTTGCTGTCGTAAGTCCTAGGTGTATCATGTTGTACCCCTGTGGTTTTGATGATGTCAAACACTATGACTCATCCGTCCATGATGTCATATATGTTGATGTTGCTTTAGTATGGCTTTATGGTTTGATGTTACCTAGCATTGATGCATTACTGTTGCTGTTGCATTTGGCTGTGATACATTGCATGTTTGCTGGAGGTTCTGAGAATAAGGCTAAAGGTTAGGTCAAAGTCATGAAGAAATCAATGCACATTCATATCTCATGCTCATAGTGTTGCATATGCAGGTCGGAACACTTTCATATTACATCTGTGCACATTTAAACATTATGGTCATTTAATCTAACAGGTTGCATGCATACATTCATCATCATAAGGTCTGTGAACATTTAGCAAGGTTAGGTCGATGCACATCAGCTACTTCTGAAGGAAGGTCGATGCTATTGAACAATGCATGACTACAAGGTCGATGCACATCCAACCTGCACAGGACCAAAGTCGATGCACATCAAGCCTGCACAGGACCAAGGTCGATGCACATCCAGTCTGCACAGGACCAAGGTCAATGCACATACAGTCTGCACATGAGTACCTAAGATGAACAAAGGTAGATGCACGTTTTGCCTTATGGCATATAAGGTCGGTGCACATGAGTACCTAAGGTGAACAAAGGTCGGTGCACATTTTGTTTTATGTCATATAAGGTCGGTGCACGTTTTGTTTCATGTCATATAAGGTCAATGCATGTTGCATATCAAGGCTAAGGGGTCGATGCACTTTTTCCTTGAGCATGTATATAAGGTCGATGCATGTTGCATATCAAGGCTAATGCAGGTCGATGCACATTTTCCTTGAGCATATATAAGGTCGATGCATGTTCATTCTGTAGTGTATGAAGGTCGATGCACATTCACTCTACAGTGCATGAAGGTCGATGCATGTTCCTTCTACGCATATATAAGGTCGATGCATGTTCATTCTGTAGTGTATGAAGGTCGATGCACATTCACTCTACAGTGCATGAAGGTCAATGCATGTTCCTTCTACAGTGCATGAAGGTCAATGCATATACATTCTACAGATCATAAAGGTTGATGCTAGTATGACAGCACTCATTGGAAAGTTGATGCACATTTGCATCTTGCGTAGAGCAAGGTCTGTGCACATGCAAGGTCTGTGCACATGTAGGTCTGTGCACATGCAGGGTTTGTGCACATGCAAGGTCTGTGCACATGCAAAGTCTGTGCACATGTAGGTCTGTGCACTGAGCCCATACATCAAGGCATATGCATCATCATACATCATCTTATATACTTCTGATCTGAGTGTTTGACTGACATGATGATTAGCTAAATCTGTCTCTGATTATGATAATAAAGTGTTTGTTAAAATGCTCTATCTTTTTGTCAGGAACTCTGTAAGACCTGGTAGTTAACAGATTCTTATCGGTATCGAAATATAAAATGATTCATGTGTTGAAGCTATTTTAATGGGATTAATGGGCCAAATTCAATTGAGTTAGCCCATTTGTATAAACTTTTAGAAGTCAGAGAGGGCATATATGTACTTTTGCTTATTTTGATGCCTTATTGCAATTAAAAGTTTTATAACAAAAAAAATAAATAATCAAATGTTTTTTTTGTGTATTTCACATAGGGAGGTTCTCTCCCCCTCACTCTCTCTTTCTCTCCTACGCACGTCTCCCCCTCTCTCTTGCTCTAGGTGGTGTGATCACCTCGGGACTTTGCAGGGATTGCAGGAGGTGGTCCTGGCATGCCCAAGGCGTAGGTGGAGTGGTGCTGTCGTCGTGGAGGCGACCGTGGATTGTGGTGGTGGAAAACCCACGTTGTGGAGCTCGGTTCCTTCGTGAAGAACGGCGAGGAATCGGCGTCTTCTTCTTAAACCAAGTAGGGGGATAGATTCCTCTTCGCCTTAGGATTGTTTTCACCCCACTTGCATGCCCATTGTCTTATGTTTTCTTATAGTTTGAGTGAAAATTCATGAACATAGTCATTTATGTTTAATCCATGAAAATCATTCCATAGCCATTGTTTTTATGTTTTTGTATGTCAAAATGTTGTGGAATGGACGTAGGAAGGCAGGGAACAGGTTTAAACACGTTTTCCCATCGATTTGAATCGATTGGGAGGGAACTCAAATGAGTTACCCACAGTTCGGGTCCTCTGGACGACATGCGGTCATTCCAAGGACCGTTTTCTTTATTGAGTAAGGCGGTGGACCTTAGCGGTCTCACCCCATACCGTTTATTGTAAATGGCGGTCCTTCGTCCGACCGTTTGTTGATCTTAGCGGCCCAACAAACGACCGCTAAGCCCCTTTGACCCTGTGAGGCGCTGCGAGTGTAGCGGTCTAGACCGGACCGTTTTTCATCATTAGGCGGTCAGTCGTGCGACCGTTTCTTGATCATGCGGCCCTGTCCAAGACCGTTTTCTATTCTGTTCAAAATATGAAGTGATCATAGCTAAGCGGTCGGGGTAAAGACCGCATGGGTCAGTGAAGCGGCCAATCGTTAGACCGCTTACCAGAGCCTTGCAGCCCATGACTAGACCGTTTAGTCCCTGCACTGCATGAAATTAATCCTATTCATTTATTTATGCATTTAATACTGCATGTGCGCCATGTTTAAGTATTTTTATGAACTGTGGCACATTTTTATATCCCAATAGAATCATTTTTCTCTCTCCTTGTGATGAAACCACTAGTCATAGCCCGACGACCTTTAGTGTCGGCCCACCTGGGAGAGGTGGCGGGGTAGTCCCGGTGTATAGTTTTTAAGCTGGTTTCAGTGGGCCCCCTTGCTTGGCAGTAGCGTTCTACTGGGGGGGGGGAAACTAGCTAGATGTCTGACTCAAGGCATTGAGCCTGTGTGTGCACACGTGGTCAGGGGCGTGGACTGACACTGACGAGTGTGACCCTGACTAGTTCTTGACCTTGGTTATTGTTACGTGTCTCACTTGCCGCGTTCCAAGCTAGTGGAGATACTTGAGACGCAGTATAAGTCGTCAGTGGACGCATCTGGTCTTCTTTCTGGTGGTCCTTTCTCTCTCCTATCACTTGGAAATGTTGAATTTTCATTCTATTGGTAGATTATGATTCTCGTGTTTAACTACTTGTTTAAATATTAAATGTCATTTAAGTTAGCTATCTTTAAATAGTTGATATACCTGTACAGCTTTATTGACTGTTGTTTTCTTATGCCATTGCATTATTAGTTGCATTTATGAGTTTAGCTGCGATGTAGGGATATGCGTGAACCCTACTGAGTCTATGTTGTGAGACTCACCCTTTCCTTTACAGGTGAGTAGCAGCAGCAGTCCGCTGGTGGTTCTTGTACTTTTGACGGCAGGTCGTAGGTGCCAGTAGTGGTCTGTCTGTCTTTCTTTTCCTTTTCGGAGGTGCCGGAACCGACTTCCACCATGTACGAGCATCCTTGTTGAGTTGAAAGGTTGCGAGACGCACCTTCTCTTGATCGGTGCATTAGATAACATCAAATATACGATTCATTTCGTCGATCCAGTTCTCTGCCTCGTCGGGATTAGAAGAACCATAGAATCACGGAGGATTCAAACTCCGGAAATTGCGATGTAGGTCACCAGCCCTTGCCCCTGCGCCACCTTGCGCTATGGTTTGCAATGCCTGAGTAAGGTCAGCAACTGTTTGTTGCATACCATCCCAATCTACACGATGAGCCATTTGTAAAATGAGGTACCTGAGAGAAAAATAACAACTTGTTATTTCTCATGAAATTGGGAGAAATAATCTTAAAGCTAATTAACTATCTTATCCCGGGCTCTACCCAATTCTCACATGGTTATGGAAATTTCTTCCTTAGTTCATAGGTAGGGGTCCTTAAACCTTGGACTTATCGTATGACATGATTCTTTTCCCTAAGTCCTGAGACTAAGGCTCTGATACCAACTTAACTGTCACGTCCCGAGCCTTTATTTCAACGGAAGACTAACTCGAGGAGCGCGAACAGCCGGCATGGTAAGCCTCTTGCAAGCAAGAACGATCAGAGCGCAAGACAATCACACATAAAGATGCAATTGCACAACAATTAGTCAAACCTCAATTTCATTAATAATCAAGTTGAACACTCAATTACAATCACTAATTCAACTTCCTTCACTACACTAGACTCAAGAAATACGAAAATTACATAGACTCCATCTAAACAATATAGACTTCCTAAGTCTTCACTCATTCTTCATTCACTCTCGGATCCGCTACTTGAATACTCCGAATCAGAACCCGACTCACTTCCATTTCTTGAAAAAGATTGGAAATAGGTAATGAACACACTTGCCCAGTAGGTATCTTCGCATCAACATGAAGGCACTATTAAAGTAATTAACAATTTAGCTCTAAAGAATAAGGTAAAAATCATGCGAATGTGATCAATCACGCGATTAAACCAAAGTAACAAGACGATCATGTAAGATATAATGAGAACTAGCAAGAATGTTACAAGAACATGATATTGGCCTTTCATGAACAAGAATGTATCGAGAATGTACTAGCAAGCCACATAATCATCACTCTAGTATCTTTTTGCTTATGAGCAAGTACTTCATGAATTTCTATGGAATATCAAGCAAGAAAGTCATGCACAAGAATGTCATGTCGTGCCGTGGATTTTCACTTATTTATAGAGAAAGTACTTCCAGCGTAATGCGACGCCAGCAGCATCATACCCCATGGTTTATAATAGTATGTTTCTGATAATCAGCTGAGAGGACTAGCATAGAGCCCTTGAACACAATCAGTGCTCGATCGCATCTTCAAGTATAAATCAAGCTACTTCCACGCATGTAACAATAAAGTATGGCCAAGAATGTACAATTCCAACAAGCTCATGATAACAATAATCAGTGAATGAATGCTTCAAATTAGAATATGCGAGATCAAGAATGACTTATACTATGTTATGCTTATAAAAATAAATCGGCAGCATAAGGATACATTTTTTATCTTCCATTCATTATATTAGGTTTCTTGATCAATATAATAAGTTCTAGATCATCAATAGTCTATCTAGAAATCTTGAAATATCAACCCTTAGTAAAACCTCGGGTTAAAATACTCAAGCAGTATGACGGTCGTGTACTGGACCGTTACATGATGTGACGCTCCAGTATTGGGCCGTTATATTAGTCTGAATCCAGAACCAAGAAATCGGACTCAGTGGAATGTGACGGTCGTATATTGGGCTGTTACATGTTCCTGACGGTCTAATATAGAGCCGTTACATTACTGATAACCAGAAATATTGATAGTGTAATCTAATCAACTGGGCTTTAATGGTACAACCAACTCGGCGTCCTAGTGGGAATCCCAGGCTCGCGGAGAATTACGGAGGCCTTGAAACAAGAT
Organism: Amorphophallus konjac; assembly: GCA_022559845.1. Lineage (NCBI taxonomy): Eukaryota > Viridiplantae > Streptophyta > Magnoliopsida > Alismatales > Araceae > Amorphophallus > Amorphophallus konjac. Next base: position 529,763,289 of record CM040121.1, read on the forward strand.
TTCCTAGTCCATTGGAAGGAATATCCAATAGAGAGGTCCTCAAGTTCAAGAATAATGTTCCTATAGTGCAAAGTGTAACTAATGGATAACATACCGGAATATGCGCCATATACTTAAAGAAATGACTCTATTGATAGAAAAGAATGTGTAACAATGTGAAACCAAGATAAAACTCCGTCAATACAACATTGGGAAAATCATGATTTAGAATACAAAACTATAGAGTTTTAGCCAATGAAAATAGCATAACTTAAAATAACCTAAGACCCATCAATCATGCAATTTGATCATTAATTAGTAACTAAACTTGAAGTCATGATAACAGGTCCATCTTAGCTATCTAAGCTTATTTATAAGTAACTTAACTGGTTATTATTCTACCTTGGGCTGGCAGAACACATGGGTCTGACGGTCTAGGATAGGCGTGTTACAGTGAGTGTGACGGTTTATCGAGGGGCCGTTACAGTGGTGTAACGCTCCTGCTAGGATGCGTCAGAGACAATATAATAATAAAACACATCAGGGTGTGACGGTCTTACGTTGGTGCGTCAGAGAATCTGCTGGCAGTAAACTAAGTAAAGGTTTATGAAAACATAACCTGCCTGGAAATCAAAATACTACAACTGTCCTAGTCATGATAACGAAGTATATGCCAACTATATGCATGGGTTTAGTGAATAGACATGATAATATCTTTAAATTTCTATTTAGGGCTAAGAGATGTATGAATGCATAGAACTATTAGATCATGAAATTCTTAGTCTAGAATGCATGAAATCAAGCACAACCAGAGGACTTTTATTCCTAACAAGTTATTTTTACCAATCATGAGATAACCTACCTCTTAATCAGGCTTTGAGCTTCTAATTTGAATCTGGAAATCTAGCCCTAGCTTTCCTTTTCTAATGATTTTCTAGCAACTTCCTGCTGCTCTATTTCTCCAACCTCTTGTCCTAATGACGTGAAATTTTGAGGGTAAGAAGATGAAACTATTGGGAATAAAAAGTTCTAAAGGATTGAACTCTAATTACCTCGTTTAGACGTCCTAGTCTCTGGATCTTCAAGGAACTTGCGTTCAGATTCCTGGGTTGCTAAGGTTGAATCAGCAACTTTGGAAGCTTCTATCTCCTTGGTTGCTTGATCTCCTAGCACGAAATTTGGAGAGCTATTAGTCTAATGTATTATAAACAAAAAGTCGTAAGAAACTTATCCGAAATTATGACTCCTTACCTTGATTCTTCACGAGCCAAAAGTAAGGGTCGCTCAGTTCAGAACTAGGTCCTATTTATAGGGTTTTGGCTAGGGTTTGAAGATTAGATCGATTCTAGAGTCCTTAATTTGCCAGAACCTAATCCCTAAGAGTCCTTAGGAATGTTATAACTCTTCCCAAGTCGATCTCTTATAGATAAGATCCCAAAGTTCTAATCTTTTTGCTCGTTCTTTCTTTCACGGAACTAATAGAGTGTAACACATCTAGACTTGTGTGTTACACGGCTGTGGCGGTCGCACGATAGACCGCTACATCCTACGTGCACAGAGTTCAATATTAATCAAACTCTTTTATTCGTTTATCCATATAATTATCTTATAAAAATGGTATTTATCTTTAAAATTTGTGAATAAGCTAAATAACCTTCTAGAATATGAGCCAAACTTAATGGGCTTGGTCCTTAAACCTTTTGGATCATTTTTGGATAGGCTAGGTTAATTATTTTAACACAATTGGGCCTTATAATGACTTATTAATCCAATAACCTATTTATTAATTTATTGAGGCCTTTATAAATTCTAAAAAATTATTTTATAATTCAAAAAATTATTTATATAAATTCTGGGGCACTACACGTTGAACCAACGCCCTCGTGAGAGTCTCTCGATCCCGAACTAGAACCATCAGAAGAACCACACCCCCACACACACACAGGGCAACACCAGCCCGACTACCTAAAGATCATGCAAAGCGGAACAGACCGAGCCACCAGAACAGTAACTACATTGAAGAGAAACTTGCACTGAAACCTCTCAGGTGACAAGAGTACTACCCCACTAACAACGAGACCGAAAGCGTCCTCTGACGACTTACACTGCAGCCTCAAGTGTCTCCTAACTCACCCTCCGACGGGAACTGAGACACGATACACTGTACCACAGAACAAGGACTAGCCGGGGTCGTGCTCTTCAACACTCGTCCACTGCCCCCGACCACGTGTGTACACATAGACCATCTGCTCTAGGTCGGTCCTCTAGCCGATTTTCCCCCTAGCCGGACTCAGGCTGCATAGGCAAGGGGCCCTCAGGTAACCAGCTTAAAAACCACTACACAGGACAAGCCTCCACCACTCCCTGGTGGGTTGGCACACAAACGTGCCCGGGTCAGCTAAGCCTAGTGCGTAGAGTCACCAAGGGAAGAATCCGTCGCAACCACGGAAACCACATGAGTACCATCGGTCCGTGCTGAACCACCCCGAGGCGGCTTGCTAGCACGAGAATCAAGGACCACTACCCAGAAAACTAAACCATGATTGTCGGCCCACCGAAGACTAACCAAAGCATAGGACAGAAACACAAGGACCACGGTCCACGACTCCTACGAAGATACCTTGCCGCGATCACAGTCCTCACGCGGGATCACTCTCCGCAATCACCGAACTCTCGCGGGGACAGTCGATACAAGTAGCCCGACACAAGAAGGACTGTCCACACTCTACCAGTCGACAGGGATGGCCCACAATACTAAACCAGAACCAGTAGAGCACATAGAACCACGCGGACACACATTCCGCAAGGCCATCCCTTGAACGGACAACCCGGAACACAAAACCATGGAACGCCACACCCCCGGGTTGAAGGGGACTGGGCGGCCAAGGTTCTGGCTGCCCAGAGGGCTGGGAGGCTAGACCTGTGGCCGCCCAACATGGCTGGGCGGCCAAGGCATTGGCAGCCTAGACTGGGCGGCCACCCCGATGGCCGCCTACCATGGGTAGAAGACAGGGCCTGGGCAGCCACTACCCTGGCTGCCCAGGAGCTTGGGCGGCCACCCCTTTGGCCGCCCAGACATGGGCTTCATAAAAATGGAGAATTGGCAGGACGGCTACCCTGATGGTCGCCTGGGACCCTGGGCGGCCAAACCCCTGGCCACCCAGTAGACTTGGGCGGCCAGACCCATGGCTGCCCAGCCCTGGACACGACGACCACCATTGTGGCCGTCTCATGCAGTTTTCACGAAAAAAAAACGTCGAAACTCGCCCGAAGTTTGATCCTGAGCCCCATTCGTCGTCGGACGAAGGGGAAAACATGGAGAATCATCCCCCGACCATTCTACAATCAAAATGTCACATCCAAACCATAAATCAAGGGCCAAATCTGTCGCTCGACCCACCCGGCATGCTTAAACCCCCAAAACATGAAATGCTCCCATTCTCAACCTCATCAGGCATCGAATCGATGGGAAACGTGGGAGGAGAGCAAGGATCCGTCCCCTTACCTGAAACGAGCTTTATCGCCAAAAATACTACGAAAATGCCGATCCCCCACGGCTGGCTCCTCATGAATGCTGCGGCCTCCACCTCCGGTTCCGCCCGTCCTCGGCTTCGCCTCGATCACACGCTGCCGCCGTCACTCAGCCTCGAGCCTCGCCACCACCGTCGACCGCCGGAGGTGGGAAAGGGGGACGGGAGTGAGTGTGGGAAGGAGAGACGCGAGAGGGAATGAGGGATTGGAGGGGGAAAGGGGGGTTTAGGGTTATAATAATAATAATAATATTATTTTATTATATCTATTTTTTCATTTTTATCCCTTTTAGAAAATCACGAGAACTTCAGAAAAATCCTAAAAAATGGAATCTGACCCAGAAAAATTACAGGAAAAAGGCAGGACCGCCCACACAGTGCCACGGACCCGAAACATGCCATAAACACATCGATAACTGGTTCGAAGAACCATTATAAAAAGTCCAAAACCCACTCGGACACGATCCGCGACCCACAGAACTAGATCCGAAAATCCAAGGCGTTACACGCGAGGCTTCCAGGTAATAAAAAATAACAAAAAAACAAAACAAAAAATAGAGGCTAAAAAATAGAGATGCCCCGATAGATCCAGTCTTTTCTTCATAAGGAGATGGCTAGGGGAAAAAAGGTCATAAACCCAGATGAGGTGAAAACCCACAAGGGTGCCTCAGGGAAAATCGGATAACCCCTCGGTGTGAAAACTCGCAAGGGCCCATTGGAAAAAGTAAAAGGGGGACAACTCTAGTTAAACCCGAAAGGGTGGTAGAGCTGGTAAAGATCTCTCCTCCCCCATTCGGGACAACCAGCTACCCACCTTCCAACAATTGTATACCTCTCCAGTTGGCCCATACCAGCCCCTGATCAATACCATGCTCCAGTTTATAAACCCTGCATCTTCCTGTTGGCCATATACCATCACGGTCAGCCTACGCCAGTCCCCTGGGCCACACACCTCCCTGGTTGGCTTATACTAGTCCCTGATTAGTACACCTCTCCAGTTCATCAATCTTACACTCCCCAGTTAGCCATACATCACCCTGGTTGGCTCACACTTTCTCCGGCCTCACACCACCAAGGTCGGCCTTCAGGATATTGTTGAGGGTGTATCCTTAACAATATTCCAATAGCCTTGAGTAATATGTCACCTATGAAGCTTCCAATGCCGCAAGTCAAATTCCCACTATTGATATCACTCACCCAAAGCCATTTCATGTTAAGAATCCTACATTACAAGCAAAACTCCTAGATATTTGCTGTGACAATTTGCCAAAGGAGTTACCGTTCATCTTTGAAACTTCAAAGGATTCTATAGACATTAAAAATTCATCAAATGAGAGCCAATTGGCCAAGCCATCTGTTTGAGCATATTATTGGAATGGACATGTTAAAGCAATATGTCATGCTTCTATGTTGTGAATTAAGAGGCCGTGTTTCAAAACGACATCATCTGTCAAGAAGAGGGGTGACAAAGTAAAATTGAAGGACAAGAGGTCTTACGATGAGGGGCCCTCCATTGGTCCATCTTTTTTCTATTTCATTCCATCACTAATTTTATTGATTATCAATTTCTTCTTAAAGGCCATCCATTGGGTGAGAAGGAGATTCTTCTTTTTCCGTTCTAAGCATTTGCATTCATTCTTTTCTCTTGGGTATCTGGACCCTCATCTCCCTTTTTATCTGGAACCTCCAAATTCTCCGTCATTTGATGCCTCTCCACATCTATCTCTTCCTCTGGAACCTCCGAACCTTCTTAAAGCTGAACTTCCATTCCATTCTTCTACCTTCCCAGGGCATCGCGTCCCTCGATATTACCTTCCCATAGAACCTCCGGACTCTCCCACATCATTATCTAATCTCCCTTTTTCCTCAAATTTTAAACACCTTTCTTTATGCCTTTTAAATTCCCATAAACCTCTGAATCCACCCCTTTCGATTTAACAATTCATCCCTTCAACTCCTCTTCATCACGGGTCTGACCTGATTCCTTCTCAGCCACCTGCTTAGGGTACCTGCCCTTTCTCCCATTGTTTTTAAGGCTTTAGTTTTTTCCTTTTGTAGACCTTTCATGAGATCAGTGTTTCTACACCATAGTGAGGGAGTTCTAGCCTTCACCTCTTTTGCTTTTCCCTCTTCGTCTTAGTCTAGTCTTGTCACCACTCCTTCATGTTGAGCCACTTCAAATCTTTGCCTCCCTATCTCTCTATCTGCCAAGTGAAAATAATAAATCCCATGTTAAAGCAAAATCACCACCGGCAACTGCTTCTTCAATAGGGTCGCAAGGTAATTTATTTGCGTAAGTATGCACTTTCATCTTTTCACTCATCTCTATGCACGGTTTTTTAACCCAAAGTGCTTCTTAGCATGATTAAGAGTGGTGATAGTCTAGGTCTAGTCTTAGGCCTTAAATCAAATTTGTTTAAGCTTCCTTCTGCAGCACTTTATGCTATGAAAATCCCGCACTGGGAGTCTGAAATTTTCTCCCTACTCATTAAGGGCAACCCTAGCATGGGCATCGTACACACTTCACGGCGTCCTTAGCCATCTTCCTTAGAAACCATCGTTCCTACTTGGGCCATGCTCGAGGACACAAGGTCTTTTCTTTTCTCTACTCGACCAAAATATGGGGGTAGAGGTAGTCTGGGCAAAACAACTGACCTAAGCACTCCCTGACAAGGGGAAGTCTCAATTTGGGATAGTCTATTATGACCTTATTCTCGGTTATCAATCCCGATATCAATATTTGTCAAAGTCCAAAGGACAAAGAAAAAAAAATGAAAAATGATGATCAAAATAAAAAAATGTAAAGAAAAAAGGCATGGCATGAGGGCCGTATAGTTCTCCATGGGACATCATGAGGCGGGTCGTATGTGTGCCTAAAAGAGAATTAAGGTTCGATGATATTGACAAAAGTCCTAGCACAACAGATCGACTCTCTAGGGGTTGTGCCATGGAAGGGAGTCAAACCCGATATCCCTTAATTAAGCTCATATCAGGCTTATCCACAAATCATCTTCTCTTCTCCCTCTAAGACCAAGTCGCTTCTCGTGTATGGCCTTAGTAGGGGCACCGTCAACCAAGAGTAGCCGACTATAGGGCGCTACCTCTAAATGTACACAATGCTTTGGGCAGCTCTTCGCGAAAGGGGAAGGAATAAGAACCCCTAGTCAGTGGTTTAAACCATCCTTGGTGCTTCAGTTAGCAATGTCTAATATTTCTAAAATTCTAAAAAAGTAAAAATTTTCAAATCTCAAAAATCAAATATTTTCAAAAAAATCCATAAAAATTAAAATATTTTCAAAATCTATAAAAATTTGAATATTTTCAAAAAATCTAAAAAAATTGCATATTCTAAAATCACAAAAAAATTGCATGTGTTTTCAACTAACTGTTTGTTCAGATGGTGATATATAAGGACAACTATTGCAAGAAGGACCAAGAACATGGGACAAGCCCTCTCTTTTACTTACATCAATTTTTTTTTGATTCTTCCCTTAGTTCTCAACAACATCATTCATTATCAATGTCTCTAATTGTAATATCCCAGGTTTTTCGGTCATTTTTCGGATCTGGATCCGTGGGTTTCAGATCACTTTCGGGGGTCCCAGAGCTTGTTTTGTGGTTTACACGTGTTTTTCCCTGACGAATCTGTGGAACGCCATAGCGGGCGAACCGTTGCGTTCTCCTCCTCCGGGACTGCACCAGTGCGTTGAGCGTGTTCTGAGGATCGCAAAAATGATTTTTCCTAATTTTTCGTATTTTTGGCATTTTTTGGATTTTCTATATAAACCCCCCCTTTTTCCTTTTCTTTTTCCCCTTCTTCTTCTTTCCTCTTCTTCTTCTTTCTCCTTCCCGTGAACACACCGTGGCCCCTCTCTCCCGTGTGAACATTCCGGCGCCCCTCCCTCCTCCGGCGATGGACGGCAGGCTTCGGCGACGGCGTGGTGACGACGACGACGGTGAGAGGAACATGGCGGTGCCCTTTTCGCGACGTGGGAGAGGCATTCTTGTGCGGCCAAGATTTGTGATCGGCGGCGATCCAGAGGATTTCGGCCTTCTTTGAGGTAGCGGGACGGATCCTTACCCTCTTTATAGCTTTCCTCTTCATTTGTAGGCCGTAGGGAGGCCGAGAGGGGTGTTTTGAGCCGGGTAGGGTAAAATCCGAGTTTTGGGGTTGAGCGCCAGATCTCCCGTTTCGTGAGGCTTTCGACCGATCTAGGGGCTTAGATGCATGCTAGGTTGGTTGGGGAAGGATTCCCTTTTGTTTCCCCATCATCGGGTGATGATCGGGGCGTGGATAGGTGTTTTTGGGATTTTCCGCCGGTTCCGCACTCAGAACGTGCTAGCGGTCGTTCCAGTAACCGCTAGCCTCCCTTTGGGGGTCTCAGGGAGACCGCTAGGGGAATTCAAACGTTGGATGGCCTTAGCGGTCCTCCCAGGACTGCTAAGGGTCAGGTTCACGGTCATGCGATAGACCGCTGCCCTTGGGCGCGCGGTCGTCATGTGACCGTTTTCCCTTGTTTGACCGAGCACCCTCGGGGTGCGTGTTTCTGACCGTTGGGGGTCACGTGCCGATTAGCGGTCATGTATGTGACCGCTTACGAATGGCTAGCGATCCAGGGAGGACCGATAGCCCGAGGCTAGCGGGCGTGCGATGGACCGCTAGGCCCGTTGTGACCCATTTCCTGGCGGTCTAGCATAGGACCGCTAGGACCCTCCTCGCGGTCCAGTGTAGGACCGCTAGGCCCCCTAGCAGGTCCAAGAGAGGACCGCTAGACAGAGGGGCAATCCTGCGAGGATCTCCACTCGGTTTCCTTTCGATCGGTGGTTTCCGTGAGATGAGTCTTACCTCCGGTGACACGTCCACTAGTCGTAGCCTTCTTACGACACGCATGTGTTGACCCACCCGGGAGTGGTGGAGCGGCTTACCCGAGAGAGACAGTTTTTAGGCTGGTTACCGTAGGGCCCCCACGTGCAGCCGAGTCCGGGCTTCGGGGGAAGAACCAGCTAGAGGATCTGACCTAGGGCGCATGGTCTGTGTGTGAACACTGGGTTGGGGACGTCGGACCCGCACTGATGAGCGCGACCCCAGCTTGTCCTTGTTAGTGGTACTGGTTACTGTTGTGTGTCTCAGTCTCCACCTGGGGCGTTGTAGGGAGACACTTGAGGCACGGTGTAAGATGTCAGGGGACGCATCCAGTCATTCTTCTAGTGGGTGGTTCTCCTGTCTTCTGGCAAGTACGGACTCATTTTTCGCCGGTTTTAGGCCGATCGGCTTAGTACGGTTAGTTGTAGGGAGCTTTCCGTTTATTTATTATTACTTGCTGCTTCTACCGTACTCCTGCTAGGTAGTGTTACCTTCCGCGATTGTTCGCGCCTTGTTGTCGTTTTCCTCGTTGTGCGGTGGGGGTCCGGGCGATCCCTACTGGGCCAATGAAATGAGGCTCACCCCTGCTTTTCAGGTGAGGCGGGGTTGTCGAGAGGCGCGGTGGAGTTTTAGCATGGTTCCTCTAGCCAGGGTTAGTCGCCAGTCTACCCGAGCCGGGGTATGCCCCGTGTACTTGTTCTTTTATTTCTGTTGATTATACTTAATTTGGACATGAGATACGCTGGACCTTGTAACAGTTTAATTATTTATTTTATTATGTGCATTTTATTTAGATTATTTGTGCTATCTCTACAGTTATTTCAGCTTCTCTTGTACTCCCACACCATCCCTTTAACCCTTCCGAGTCTTCGGGCTCGTGGGTGGCGGGCCGAGATTCGAGACGCGTCGGTTCCTTTCCGGTACTCAGATCTCGGGTCATTACAGTGGGTATCAGAGCGAGGTTGCGGAGGTACATAAGAACTTGAAATGATTGCAGTGGTCCAGAAGGTCCATGAAATGTCCTGTACAGTCGGCGACTGGCGTAGGGCTCCTTGTGTTTTATTAATTCTGTTGTTTGTTCTATTAACAGGGAGTTATGGCGCCCAGGAGAGCAGCTCGTTCCCAGCAGGGAGAGTCGGGTGGGGGCCAGGAAGGGCAGAGTAGAGCAGAGCTTTCGGCAGATGCAGCTGGAGGGGTGAGAGTTCCCGGACCAGAGGAGTTCTTCCGGGGCATGTATCAGTATGTTCTTCAGCAGTAGCAGCCGCAACAGCAGCAGGGCGGTGATGCTGGCGAGGGTTCATCATCTCGAGGTGGACCTGGTCACGTGCTGAGAGATTTCTTGCAGTTCCAGCTGTCTCTTTACAGCGGGCAGCCAGATCCAGAGGTGGCCAAGGAGTGGCTAGATGACCTAGAGTGAGTGTTTAGTTCGATGGAGTGTCCCGAGGAAGAGAAGGTGGTGTTGGCTACGCATCGATTGCAGGGGCCAGCCAGGGCGTGGTGGATGTCAGAGTGGGGGGCACTGTTTCAGTCCCATCCTCTTTAGCAGATCATGTGGCAGGAGTTCGTCCCGACTTTCGAGCGTGCTTTTTGTCCATCTTTCTTAGGTCGCAAAAGCTGCGCGAGTTTCTGGAGCTGGTAAAGGGTGACATGATAGTGATGTAGTATAGGTCCAGGTTCATTGAGTTGGGCCGTTATGCACCGCACATTATGGCAGATTAGGAGGTGCGGACCGAGCAGTTTGTCGGGGGTTTAAGGCCAGAGTTGAGGCATCCCCTACTTGCGTCGGGTTTGACCAACCTGGATGCGGCTTGTAGAGCAGCTGCAGCATTGGAGAGAGATTTGCAGAAGACTCGAGGTCAGGGCAGTGCGGGTCAGATGCAGATGGGTTTTGGTCAGCCGGCGATAGTGCAACAGCGGAGTACTATCCAACTTTCAGCAGGAGGTTTAGGGACATCTCCGTCTGTGGCGTTAGCGGCAGACTCGTCATCTCTGGGATCGAAACTTAAGAAGCTGTGCAAGGAAGCCGGTTTTGGCAGGAGGCACCGAGATCATCGAGATCAGGGGCAATAGTCAGTGGGTAGTGTTCAGCAGCCTACCCAGTTTTAGTGCCAGGGTTCAATGAGTGGTTCTCAGGGCGGGTGTCCTCGGTGCGATGATTCTCATCCAGGCAGGCAGTGCTCGACGCCCGTGGTTTATTTCAAGTGCGACCAGCCAGGGCACATGGCACGTGACTATCCGTGGAGACCGCGTTAGCCGCATGAGTTTCAGCAGCAGCAACAGTTTCAGCCCCAGCAGATGTCATCGCAGCCGCAGTAGTACCATCAGTAGGGTGAGTTTCCTCAGTTGACTCGGTCAGCTACCGTAGGGAGGCAGAGATCCCGAGGTAGAGTTACTCACATGACCAGAGCAGAGGCTGAGGCGTCATAGTTGGTGGAAGGTACTATTTCGATTTTCGGTTGCGCGGCTCGAGTTTTGTTTGATTCTGGTGCATCCCATTCGTTCATTTCGGAGGATTTTGCTCAGAGTGCCGAGGAGTCAGCGATTGAGGTGTCCTGTGACCTGGCAGTGGAGTTGCCTACCGGTGATTTCATGCTCACCCCGTACTTCTTTGAGAAGGTGCCTGTGTGGGTGGATGGGTGGAACCTACTGGCCCTGGCTTTATGCATTACCGCTTCAGGACTTTGATGTGATCTTGGGCATGGATTGGCTCGAGGCCCATCATGCTATGGTGGATTGCGGCTCGAAGAGGGTCTACTTCTGGTAGCTTTGTGGACCCACCTTCTATTTCCAAGGTATCTGATCTTCCTCCTCCTGTTTTCTTATTTCGGACATTAAGGCTCGTAGATTGCTTGACACGGGTTGTCAAGGTTTTCTTGCTTCTGTTGTTTTAGTTGATCGGCAGTGTCCGGGTGTGGAGGATATTCCGATTGTGTGCGAGTTTTCCGATATTTTTCCCGAGGAGTTACCAGGGTTGCCACCGCAGTGAGAGATTGATTTCGTGATTGAGGTGGTACCATGTACGATGCCTATGTCAAAGGCCCCTTACCGGATGGTTCCAGCTGAGTTGAGAGAGTTGAAGACGCAGTTACAGGAGTTGCTGGCCAAGGGAAACATTCATCCTGGCTTTTCCCCTTGGGGTGCGCCGGTGTGTTGATTATTATGTGTTTCCTTTTGCAAGGTGAATACGATGTCAACAATGATGAAATATGAGCAAGCAATGAAATCACTCAACCTATGAACATGTGCAACATAAACCTAGGCCATCAACATGAAATCTAGCATGGGCATGCTATCTCTATCAGGAATAGACTAAGGAAGAAATAAAAACACACGCCGGGGCGTGGAGCAAGGAATAAAAGAAAACACACCGTATAGGTGGAACAAGCAAATAAAGAAGAGATATGAGGAAAGAGAGAGCTACTGCCCAAACTAAGGAAAGATGTGATCGCCACTAAGGTAATAAACAAGCCAAGACCTGAAAAATACCTTAGAAATAGGTGGATGAAGCACCCGCCCACTGGAGAGAGAAAACAACCAGGAAACTGCAGCTCTGTGAAGTGTAACGGTCTGAGTGATGATGCGCCACAGAAGTGTGACGGCCTTACGATAAGCCGTTACAGACTCTAACGCGCCTTTGATGACCGTCAGAGATTGCAGAATAGGAACTTGGGAATCTTTGATCTCCACGCCTTCCAGCCGGCCAGAAAGCTTGGGCCTCGTGCTGTGGACTCTATAAACCTGCAAAAAAGTGTAGAACACAAAGAAAACAACCCAGATTAGCCCTTTGAGAAGTGCAATATCAATAAATCAAGAGAACTTAAGAACATGCAAAAGGAGAGGGAAATACCGGGGAGGTTGGTTTTTTTAACCCCTCTGGGGCGTTTAAAAGATGGGAAAGATGTTTAGATGAATGCAGAAGATGCAAGAACGTGGAAGAGGAAGAAGGGAGATGCTATGATGCTTGGAGGAGGGAAAAAGAGACTAAGAAGATAATTTGACTGAACTAGACCCTTGGAACCAATACTCCCTGGACTTTGGAAGAAGATGGACGTGGGAAGCAGCCCTCCTTGGTTTGTTCTAGCTCCAGGATGCAGCAGCACTTTGACGCGAACTCCAGATGTCTCCTCTTTAAGCCATGGAGTCAAGGGTGCTATTTATAGACCCTTAAACTCTCTGGTCGAGTTGGAGAGAATCGAGCTAGAAAGTAGGACGTTTCTTAGTAAACTCTTGAATATAATACTCCCAAGAGTCCATAGAAACAAACAAAAGGTTCTAAGGATCCGATTTGAGAGAGAAATCAAGGAAACAAACTCTTAATCGAGCCACAGAGTAGCAGAGAAAGAGCAGTTCTGCTAGAACTCTCTGTTTGATGTAACGACTGCACGATAAACCGCCACAGTGATGTAACGCCCCAGGAATGGACTGTCACACAACCTTATCCACTAAAATATAAGACCAACGGGCGAAGTTTTTTAATATAAGGACTCTGTAGAAATGTAACGGCCAAGGAATGACGCGTCAGAATGTGGTAACGGTCGCACGACAAACCGTCACACCTAACTGATAAGATGAGAGATAAGCTTTGAAAGAAGCCATAGGCTTGAGGACTCTGAGATGATGTAACGGTCAAAGATAGGGGCGTTAGAACACTGTGACGCGCCCGAAAGGATGCGTCAGAGACAAGGGAGTGATAAATAAAATGAAGACTTGCTAAGCTTCGTCCAGCGGGAAAGAGATGAGGAACCAGACCCAACCAAGGAGGAATGACCCATGAAATAAACCTCAAATTAACCAAGATGACCCAAATAAGGGTGAACAACTCGGAACATCATTAAAATGAATAAGGAGATGACCCAACTTATTGGTCATAAAACGGGTGTCAACAGATGCCCCTCCTTAACGTCCTCTTTGCAGGGGAGTGAGCGGAGGTGAAACGAAAGTGAAATGGAACATGGAGATGAAGCGGAAATAAAGCGGAGCGGACTGAAAAGCGGGCGTTAAGGCAAACGACACCCGTTCTCAACCAACGAGCGATAGGAATCTTCCAGAAAAACTTCGAACTAACCACAAGGAAAGAGCTAACCAAATGACACATGTCTGGAGGAACTAACAACTAAGGAAAGGAAAACACGGCCAGCGGCCGGAGCAACGAAAAGGAAAGAGACGATTAACTAAACTCCAAACAGGAATCTTCAGCTAACCAGATCGAGTGAGTAGACCGAAGGAAACCTTCCAACTCAGAATGGAATGACTCTCCTTACTCAAGATTATGAACATAGTTATCCACCATTACCGAGACACCTTGGACAGATGAGGGCACGTGAATGCTTAAAGATGCGCATGATGCATGCTGGGCTAAAGTAAAAGAAATCATCAAAAGAAATGCCAAGAAAAAAAATAAAATAACAAAATACTCGAGAATAGTATTGTTAGACCGGAGAAACCAGGGTCAGGACACCATCTGCAACCATGGCGTACACGACAGAACCATCGTCCCCAAGCATTTCCAACCTAACAGCCTATCCAACGATTAAATATGTGCACCTAGATCATCATCGTTTTTGATTAAGGGGAACATCAGATCCCAGAACACATGAATGACCAGCCGGTTATCGAGATAATATATCTTAGATAACATATAGTAATGCATTAAGGGACTAGGGATAGAGATACTACACCTGACTTACCTACCTGGCGAACGGGTGAAGCATAAAGGCGTTCATGATTTCATCCATAGAAAGAGTTAGCCAATCAACAATATGAATATAGCACATCCACTCACAAGCATGAATTTGCATTGATAAGATAAGGCATGAAAGCATAATGATCACTCAAGCATGAAATTTTGATAGATAGGGCATTATCATCCATCAAATGATTTTAAAGCCTCTGACGGTTTATTAAAGGCGTGCCAGACTAATGTAACGGTCTAACTATGACCCGTCACACAGCGTCGGTTCACGTTTTCAAAAATGAATGACTCAATCACCTGACGGTCTAGAAATAACGCGTTAGAAGCATGTGACGGTCTTACGATAGACCGTTACATTTCCTGGGTGTTCAAAAAAAAAAACAACCGATCGGCTCTCATTCCCTCTCATTCAAACGCCCAAACGCAAAAACGCCACCGGCCCAAAAAAACCCACCGGCGACCATGTCCGGCGACGAGCCCTCCCGGCCACCAATGGCGAGGGAGAAGGAGAAGAAGAGGCTGGCGATCAAGAGAAAGACACTAAAGGGGTTTAGGGAACGGGTGGATTAAGAGGAAGTCACCCCGGCGGCGAGCTCACTGGCGGACGAGCAACCGACGACGGCGGCAGACAAATCGGTAGAGGAGAATCCTCCCACGGCCGTAGAAGGGGATGAAGAAGAAGAAGAAGAAGAAGCTGGAGGTGCTACCGGCGGCGAAGAAGGGACGGCGGCGCCGGAGAAGAAGAAGAGAGGCCGAGACCGCGAGGTAGGCTTCCGCCCCAATTTTCGTGTGTGCATGTGTGATTGAGGGGAGGATAATGGGTCTGGGGACCCATTATAATCATTTGTAGGCTATTCTGGTCAATTCCACAAGCTGGTGGAACAAAGGAGATAACGCCTAATCGCTGGGTGCGTAACGGTCCTTCCAGCAACCGTCACAGTACCTGACACATCATACGTGGGGCGTCAGAGAGCTGTCACGTGCCAGAACATGGCTGTTAGAGAAACCAGAGCCAGAAGTTAATTTTTAGGGTTTTTTGGTTATTTGATTTTTTTATTATTTTTGATTTTTTATTGTTGTTAAATGCAATCTAAATGTTATTAAATGACTGACCTATGATCCGTGTGTGTAGGGAAAAAGAAGAACTAGGATATCATGGCTTCAGATCCGGGCGGTGCACCAGGCACTACCGGAGTACCAGAGAGAGAGATTGGCTGCTATGGGCTTTGGGAAAATCCTTAGCATAGAAGTGACAAGGATGGACACGCCACTGCTGTACGCATTGCACGAGCGATGGGATCCGGTCAGCCGGGCGTTCATCTTCCCATGGGGTCATATGATCCCAACACTGGAAGACATAGCGAGGATCACGGGCTTGAAGGTCCATGGAGCGGCAGTGACGGGATACACCTACGGAGACTACCGGGAGCTAGCCCAGGAGCTGCTGGGGCTGGATTTGGTGAGACCAGGGCATCCGTCATCCCAGTTGTCACGGTCGAGACTCCAGGATAGCCTGGGTCTTCGAGGAGCAGCCATTACAGTCGGTGAGCTTCCAGAGCAGCACCTTGACAGAGTGATTGAGCAAGTTCGCCCAAGAGTAGCAGCAGAGGCGGGACCAGAGGGAGATAGAGTTCTGAGGCACTTCCTGATCCTGCTGTTCGGGAAGCTGCTGTTCCCGACCAGAGCGGACGTGATCAGTTGCAGGCTCTTGCCTTTATTGGAGGACCTCGGTAGAGTAGGCAGATATGTTTGAGGAGCGGCGATGCTCGCTTTCCTGTTCGAGTCTCTGAGTATGACCGACCGGCGGATGATGCTGGGCGGCTTCTCGCCTTTCCTACAGGTAAATGCTAAACTTTAAATGCATCTATATATGCTTATGACTGCTATATGTTGACATTTGACTTCTAACATGCAGATCTGGAGCTTCCTCTACCTCCTATGGATCGGGCGAGGTACACAGATGCATCACGGGCGGATCCCCATCGCAAGGCGGTGGATTGTCGCGAGGGACATGGGATCGGTCAGCAGACTGACCCGAGCCATCCAGGACGACATAGACTCGTTCCCATACGCATCGGTAAGCTCCTGACTTAAACTCTTCTATACACTCCTAAATGTTTTAAATGCTGCTAAATGCTTCTAAATGCTGACATGGACTCAATTTCCTTTTCAAGTGTGATGGACACCATATTAGGATGAGGGACACGAGGGACAGCCGTGGGTGAAGGCTTCCCTAGCGTACAGCGGGCGAGATATCTGGCTTCATTGCATCAACGTTATTGAGCCCCTGCACTACCGCTTGATCATGAGGACACGGGGAGTTCATCAGCCAGAGGTAACATTCCCTCGCAGAAACGACGAGCACCGCGGAAAGTCTTCAAAGGGCATCAACGGGGATATCGACTGGTGCGCTCGGAAGGCGAAGTATGTGCATGACTAGAACAAGAAAGGCCGAGCCGTGACAGAGTGAGCTGACAGCGACGAGGCCTACTCCCAGCGGTACGGTGACCAGGTGTTCAGAGGCACCCGACGACCGGTATGAACTTCTAAACTCAAACTCTAACCTATTTAATTTAATTCTATATGCACTAACACTTGTTTTCTAAATGCAGCTAGACCCACAGGGACGGATTGCCGAGCTTGAGGGGCTCCTCCACGCCACCATCCAGCAGCGGGATGAGTACCGGACAGCTTTGGAGCTCTTAGTGAGTTTTCTAATGCTTAGACTTAAATGCTTATGCTTATGATGATGCAAACTTACTAAATTTTAAATGCAGAGAGCCGAGGGAGCACAGAGAACGGGACCAGATACTCCATCCTCCTCCTCACAGCCTGTGGGGGGCAGAGCTGATCGAGATGCAGAGTTTGCTCGAGTGGTTGCTCAGGCCGAGGAGGCGGAGGTTGCCCTCGCGGAGCGGGTAAGAAATCAACCGAGTTCCCTTAGACTTAAATGCTTAAGATTATGCAAAATGCCTAATTGACTAACTATGCTAAATGCTAATGCAGGCGAGAGAGCTGACCACAGCTTTAGCCGAGGCGGAGCGGGCTCGAGCGGAGGCGACGGAGGCTGCCCATCTCCGGGCAGAGGTTGCCCGACTGAGCGTAGGAGAGACCCGCCGGCGTGCAGATGAGGAGGAGATGGAGCGACTTAGAGCTGACGTTGCGTGCCTGAGGGGTGAGCAGGATCAGTTTTGAGTACAGACCATTGAGATGAAACGTGTGATCGCAGGCATGAAGGAGGCCCTCTGACTTCTGGGGAAGAAGTCGGAGACTAGCAGCAGGAGCTAGAGCGTTGCACCCAGCAGCGGAGTCCGAAGCTACTTCATCGGCTCCTCCGGCCATCGGAGGAACGAGGAGGCAGACCGAGGTGGCAGCGGGGAGAGGAGAGCAGCGTCATGGAGCCGTCAGCGAAGCGGCACGAGGGCACCGGTGATAGCGATGGCCCAGGAGACATACCGGTCGAGTGACTTTGTACTCTTTTTTCTTTTGATGCACACACTTGTACATGAGCCTTATAGTGAAATAAAAAAACTTTTTTTGTTGTTTTGTTTTGTTTTATGTATGTGCATGCTTGGATGCGTGGATGAATGAATGGATGTGTGGATGAATGAATGCAGGGATGCAACAGGCTTGATGGAGACTGGCAGGTTTGAAAAAAAAGGGAAAGAAAATAGAGTTAATAAAAAACCTGCAAAAATAGTGTGACGGTCCATATTAAGACCACTAGGGTGTTGTGACGGTGGAAGATTGAACCGTCAGAGCAATCAGAGTGAAGGCAATGAGTGAAGGAATGTGACGGTCCAAGATGGGAGCGTCAGAAAACTCTGACGGTCCTACGATAAACCGTTACATGAAAAGGCTGTGTAATCTGAACAGGACTCTCCCGTGAGCGTCCAAACCCGAGGCAAAGAGGCCCTAATCCATACTAGAACCCTCCTAGGCTAAGGATAAGGCTTTCTAATCCAAGTCCTATCATTCTAACACCAAAACCAAACCTTTATAAGTAGGAACAAGCCCAGAAATCGTAGCTCACATCAATTCTTTGCTACAAGGCTTGGAACTTCATCAAAATAGCAAAGAACACCATGAAGAGGAGCTTTAGAGTGATAGGCACGGAGGAGAGGTTCTACACCGGGCCCAAAGCAACTAAGAAGGAGCATGGGGAGTTGCAAAGATTGACCTCCATCCCCAAGCATCTCAGTTCAAGTGCCCTAAGAGAGGCAAGTTGCAATTCATTCAAAAGTTCAATAATTTTCTGCACTTTTCATTCTTCTTATGATCTTCCTCTCTTCTTCCTCTTCTTTTCTCTTTTTCTCTAGCCTTTTCCTGGCCCAAGGTGTTATTCCAACCTAAAGTGGGTGGCTCCCATGATCAAAGAACTTCCATTAGAGGTCCTTTCCATCCTAAGGGCATGGCACCTTCACCCCTTAGTTGTTTTGGCCAAAATTTTCTAGAAATTGTCCTTAGATTGGGCAAGCATTTTCAGCCCTCATAGAGTTATGGCACCCACAAACACACACATTCCTCTTCTCTTCCTTTGAAGATATAGTCCTATTAGAGGAGGTAGAGACCTACCTATCCCTTGCTAAGACTAAAGTGGGAGATGAAGACCTAGTGTGCCATACGGTGGAGGCAATAGACCCCTCCTTGATTCTAAGTGATTTCATCCACAATCCAAAGGATGTTAGGACTATGATCAGCCCACGCCACATTCATTTGATACCGATGGCTCAATGGATAGTCTCTCATTGCAAGAACAAGTGGGAAAGATATGAAGCCATAGCTAAAGTCGTATCGGTTTGCTTATGCGGGGTCTTTCTTTTCTCCACCACTGGCCACCTCCTAGATATCCAAAACCTTAGCATCATCAGTGGGTTGTGGTGGGGATTATCCATTTCTCAAGCGGTCCTTTCATACCTTTATGAAGGGCTTAGCTCAGCTTGCTTAGGAGGACCTATATTTGGCTCTATGATACTCCTTGAGTGTTGGATAGGAGTGAGAATCAAATTTTAACCCAAGGGAGACATACCTTCAGCTAGTCGGGTCTTCGGGAGCCACCCTTTATTCTTCATTGGAGGTGCATTCGGGCTTTCTTCACAGGTTGAATGTCGGACGGTGGACAAGAAAATACGGGATGATTGGCGCCTCTTCCTCAACACATTGCCAATAGAGAAGTTCGCGATGCGCCCAAGAGTTCTTCGGAGCATCTTGCTCAGAGTACCACGGCGACCATGTCTAGATCTACAGCTAGTGGGGGACACCACCATGGCGATCTACAACCCTCAGCGATGCTATCTTCAAATCGGACTACCCCGGACTATAGTTCTTGTAATATCACATTTCCCTCCCCTTCAAGCTAGGAAGATGGGGACCGAGGAGGATGAAAGAGCAGTCCGGAGCACTCTGATAATGTGGGAGATCAACAAAATGTGCCCGTGGCAAGAAGAGGTGGAAGAAGACGACGAGGAACGCCGTGCCTATGTGAAGGAACTACGCAAGATCCGGCCTCATGTGGATAGAAAATTGAATGTAGTTTGAGCTTTTATTATGATGTTTTTCTTGAAATTATAAACAAAATGATGTTCATTATGTTTTAGTTGAATGGAATGAAGACTTTGAGTTGATAAGATATGGAATTAACTGCACTTTTGTTCCAATTAGCCTGAAAAACTAGGTTTCTGGGTCGTGTAATGGTCCTATATAGGGCCGCCACAACAGTCTGATGGTCTCACGATGAGCCGTCAGGAGGGAGGACTGAGAGAAACTGAGAGTTAACTGCTCTCAGAAGAGTCTAACGGTCGAATAATGGGCCGTCAGAAGGATGTAACGGTCTGACGTAGACGCGTTAGAGCAAGCTTACTGAGAACTACAGAGCTTTGACCTTCGGGGGAAGGTGACGGCCGACAGATGGACCGTCAGAGAGATGTGACGGTCCAAGAATAGACCGTCAGAGAACCAGCACCTGTGGGTTTGTGGATTTGACTCTTCGGGCTTTGAACCTACATTCTTCACACACTTAGACAAAAAACAAGTTAGACCTGTTCTTAGACTCAACCCCTTGCCTGAAGCAAGTTAGAAAGCCGACCGTTCTTGATATTTGGTCAAGGGGTGGAGCCTTATTAAATAGGTGAAAAATGTAATGAAAACAATGTAATGCATGCGATGCACATGATGGTATTTTTGGAGTTTTTGCAAATATTCAGATTTTTGTGAGATTTTGAAAATATCTGATGTTTTTGGATGTTTTTTGAAATATTTGCTATTTTTGGATTTTTGAAATATTTATTGTTTTTGAATTTTTTGAAATATTTGTTGTTTTTGGATTTTTTGAAGTATTTGTTATTTTTGTATTTTTGAAATATTTGAAAACCAGTGCCTCCCTAGTAACGCGGGCTCTCCCTATTCCATTAGGAATTCCCCGAGGTTGGCGTGCAAATGAGAGTGACAACCCCTGGCCAAGGCTCAATCTGTGTGATGGTGCTTCTATCGAGGCAATTCACAGGGTATTTTTCTAGTCCTGAAAAAAGAAAAATAGAATACGGGGATAAGCCTAGACCAGGTATAGGGGTTTTTAGGGCTTGAGTTCCTCTCTGAGCAACCCATTCAGAGATTTGGTCTGTTACGCTGGGACTTTGTGTCCGTCATCGAACCTTTGTCCAGTCTAGGCACGCATACGACCAGGCTCATAACGTATCGCGGGGAAACTGTACTGCCACTCTTGCCATGCCTAACTTTTTATTTTTCTTGGAGCTTTGGAATTACGATTGATGGACTTTCAAGATAAACTTTTATTTTCGTCACGATGACTGCTCCTTTTCTTTACTTTTTTCTTTTCTCGTGGCATCAGGTCATAACGGACTGCCCCTAGTTGAGACCTCCTCTCGTTAGGGTATCTAGATTGGTCATCGCCCCCTTATTCACCTCTTGCCCCTGGATTCGCCCGAAGAGAGAAACGGACAGGGACCTTGACTTTCCCCCAAGCGTGGCCAAGAGAAACGGTTTCTACAAAGTGGAAGACCCGACCAGGGACGTCGTGTGGTGTGTGATTGCCGCGCTCGGGGTTCTCTTTCATGGCGAAAAGGAAAAAACCACCTTGCTACCGGGGTGGCACTGGTTAGACTTTAAGGAAAGAAACGCTTAAGATACAACCCGTTCCAAGCATGAGCGAGCTCCTCTCCTTCTGCGTTCACTAAGCGGTAAGCATTCCCTGGATAAGCCTCTTTGACGACAAACGACCCTTCCCAGTTAGGTTGCAATTTAGACCTAGGACCTGCAGACCAAATGAACTTACGTTTCAAAACCATATCACCCTTTTAAAATTTGCGCTAAATTATCTTCTTTTGAAAATAACGCAAAACTCTCTTTTGATAAATGGACACGTGATCGGCCGCATTCATCCTCTTTTCATCTAAGAGTTCTAACTGGACGAGCAACGCCTCTCGACGTTCATCGAGATTAAGTTCCTTATCGAGTTGTACCCTTAGGGAAGGGATCATGATCTCGTATGGGAGCACCACCTCCATCCCATAGGTGAGGGCATAGGGGGTTTGCCCCGTGGGAGTACGAACGGAGGTACGGTAAGCCCATAGAGCTTCCACTAATCGTTCTGGCCAATCAGAGAACTTGTGAGATTCACATGTTTTCTTTATGATTTTGAGAAGGGTTTTATTAGTGGCTTCGACTTGGCCGTTACCTTGTGGGTAATATGGATATTAATGATGCAATGTAATATTGAACTTCTTACATAGGTCCTTGAGCTCTTGAGAGATGAACTGGGATCCGTTGTCGGTGACGATGCTGCTTGGCACTCCGAACCGCGAGATGATGTTCCTCATGATGAAGCGGCACACCGTGGTAGCTTTAATCTCCGTATACGTTTCGGCTTCAGCCCACTTAGTGAAGTACTCAGTGGCGGTAAGGATGAAGGATTTTTGCTTGGTCTGAGAACTAGGATCACCGAGCGGGCCGACAACGCCGAACGCCCACATGGAGAATGGCCAAGGAGAAGAAAGAGGGTGAAGAGACGAAACTGGAGCATGGATCTTATCAGCGTGGAGTTGGCATTTAAGACATCTCCGGACATAGAGGGTGCAATCTTTCTCCAGAGTGGGCCAATAATAACCCCGCCGAAGGATTTTCTTCGCTAAAGCCTGGACATTGACATGACCTCCACACTCACTGGAATGGGCTGCTTCGGCCACCTTCCAAGCTTCATCATCGTCTAAGCATCTCATGAGCATCCCATTAGTAGCGCGCCTGTATAGTTCTCCTGCAACGATAGTATACCTTGAGGCGGCTCTTCTTATTGACTTGTGCTGCTCGGCATTTGCCCCTTCCGGGAACGATCCATCTTTGCAATATAGCTCGATTTCATGGTACGAGGGCAATTCTTCTTCCTCCAAGATCTATTCTAATTCTATCAAAGATACTTCCTTAAGATCTTCCTTCTCAGCCCTCGCCTCTATAGTTTTCCTAAGGTTGGCATACCAAGGATCCTGAAGAGAGGGTGCGTCCAATCTCTGAACGACGATAGCCACAGTACTCCGACTGAGAGGGAAAGATAAAGAGCAAGCGAGAGATGCCAAAGCATCAGCTAGACTGTTATGAGATCGGGGAGTATGAATGTAGATTAGCTTACGGAATTGCCTATCCAGGAGTGTGACCAAATCTTGATAGGGCTTGAGCTTAGGGTCACGAGTGCGGTAAGTGGACAGAACCTACCGCAGGACAAGCTGAGAGTCCCCTATGATCTTCAAATGGCGCACGCCTAGAAGGTACGCGTGCTACAAACTGGCTAGGAGAGCCTCATACTCGAAGATGTTGTTGGTAGCAGGAAATCAGAGCTGGTAAGCAAGCGGAATCATCACTCCTTCTGGAGTGAGGAGAACAATGCCTATCCCTCGGCCTTGAGAATTGAGTGCACCGTCGAAGTGCAGAGACCAGAAGGGATGATGAGAGATAGCCGAAAGATGCTCATCAGGGAAATCATCCTGAATAGAGTCGGCGTGAGGGATAGGAAGATGGGCGAGATGCCCAGCGATGGCATATCCTTTGACCGCCTTCTGAATAATGAAGGTGATATCGAACTGAGAGAGGAAGCTCTGCCAGCGAGCTAACCTACTAGGAAGGACAGGTTTTTCTAAGAGATAGCGGATCGGGTCCATTCTAGAGATCAACCTAACTGGGTGGCCTAGGAAGTAGTGTTTAAGCTTCTGAGCTACTCACACTAAGGCGGCACAAGTCTTCTCCATGGCAGTGTATTTGACCTCGACCGAGTTAAACAACCTGGAGAGGTAATAAGCTGCCCGCTCTTTGCCTTCATCATCTACTTGTGCTAAAACCGCCCCTAAGGAGTACTCAATGACCGAGATGTATATGATTAGGGGTTTTCCAAGGACAGGAGGTTGCAAAATCGGGGGATTAGATAAATAAACTTTTAAGTCCTTGTAGGCCTTTTGACAATCTTGATTCCATTAAAACTTGACTCCCGCCTTTAGCAATTTATAAAATGGGCGGCACCTCTGAGAATGTTGGGATATAAATCTTCTGATAAATTGCAATCGACCAATCAATCCTCGAAGTTCCGTGATATTCTTAGGCGGAGGCATGTCCATGACGGCCTTTGCTTTATTAGGATCAATCTGGATCCCCCATTTGCTAACGATAAAGCCTAGCAGCTTCCCTAAAGAGACTCCGAAAACACACTTCTTCGGATTCCTTTTCAGCTTGTACTCCCTAGCTCTCTCAGCACCTTAGCCAGAATAGCGGGGTGTTCTTCTTTAGTTCTTGATTTCACCAATATGTCATCCACATAAGCTTCTATATAGATATGCATCATGTCGTGGAAGATAGCCATCATCGCCCTCTGGTAGGTGGCACATGCATTCTTGAGACCGAACGGCATAACCACGTAGCAATACGTGCCCCAGGGCATGGTGAAGGAGATTTTCTCTTGATCTTCCGGAGCGAGACGGATCTGATTGTAGCCTGAATATTCATCCATGAATGACAAAGCTTCGAATCAGGCGGTATTATCTACCAAGACATCTATGTGAGGGAGCGGGAAGTCATCTTTGAGACATGCTTTGTTTAGATCCCTGAAATCGATACAAATACGCACTTTTCCATCTTTCTTGATAACAGTGACAATGTTCGCCACCCACTGGGGATGCAGAACAACTCTAATGAACTTGGCCTTGTATAACTTGTCGACTTCTTCCTTGATCCTCAAGGCCATGTGGGGGTGAAATCTTCTTGATCTCTGTTTGACGGGTGTTGCCCCTGGTTTAAGTACAAGTCGATGTTCCACCGAGGAGGGATCAAGACCCGACATGTCCTCGTAAGACCAGGCAACGAATCGCTATACTCCCTTAGGACTTTAATCAACTCGGCTTCTACTTCTGAAGAGAGGTTAGCAACAATAATGATAGGCCTGGGATCTTCTTTAGTTCCTAGATTTACTTCCTTTGTAGGTTCATCCACTGCCGATGATGGCTCATCGAACCTCTTTAACCCTTGCGCATATAGATCGGCAGTGTCATCTACGTCGCTGTCCTCTGAGTTGACCGGATCTTTCTCATCCATGACTTCATAGACACCTAATCCGTCATCGCTCCACACCCCATCTATTTCCTCTTCATAATCAATCACGATCGCCGTAGCGATGAATTCTGGACACTTCAAAAGAGCACGACAACGCTGAGCTAAATCTTGCAAGAACATATCAGGAATGGATCTGGAATGACGCGCGAGTGGGCGCAACTCTGACTTGGAAGTGCTAGATGACCTAGAACAAGATCCTACTTCTCTAGACCTAACAGACTCTACTTCCCTAGACTCGACGGACCCTACGTTTAACCTAGGAGAAAGGAAATCTAGTGGAAAGGAAGGAGCAGGGGACTCGTGCCCCTAGGAGGAGGATGGAGACAGGATAGCGTAATCTTCCACCAAAATCTCCGTTTCAAAGTTGACATTTTTTTGGAGATCAGTGGAGATCACGTAGCAAGATGAAGAGGATGGTGGAGGGAAAAGTTGGAGAGGGAAGAGAGATGGGAACAAGACATCGAAGAAAGGATCAGAAGAGGAGAACCACATGTCGGAAAGATTGGAAGAGGAGGTCCACAGAGTGGAGAGATCAATGGGTGGGCATTGCCCACATGCACAAGGTATGATTAACACCTCGGTTGGCAGTTCCGTGAAGTACGGATCAATCATGATTGGAGGTGAACGGGGTATAGATTCCAGCTATTGGAAGAGAGACGTGAGACGGGAGGGAGACCAGGAAAAGACAGTGGGTGAGCTCCCCTTCTTCCGCAGATGGTCAGCTAGATTCTTCGGCTTCCACTGTAAAAGCCATACTTCTTGATTCTTTCGGCAGCTTCCATCTTCATAAAATAGCCTTTCGAAGGCCTGGATGTAATCAACCATATCATCAACTGGCCCCTTTGGCAACGGAGGCGGACTGGCAACTGTGCAAGCTGTAGTTCTCTTTTCGGACTGTGCTGATGGTGGATTTAGTGTACCCGGCTGGAGAGGCCCTTTTACAAAATGCTGGCGATAATCCCAGGTAAGTGGCTCTGAGTCACCCATCATCGACAATGCGGACTCTCGGTAGCCGAGACCCCATCTACTCATTTTTCTTCCTTTAGGGATTGGCTTAGTTCACCTTTGTAATTGAGCACCGAGGCCTCTCCCCGGTTGGTAGCCAAATTTCAGTATAATATCCCAGCCTTTGGAATCTCGGATTTGGGGCTTTGCTTTAATGTTGACGGGCATAGTGGAGGGCTTGCGTGGTGCATAGGCCCATGGAAAGTCCAGATCCAACACAGAAATAACCGATCGAGTGCTAGGCCACAAAGTTGGCAAAATCTTCTCTGAAATAGCTTTAACAGACTGGACCGTGGACAAGCTTTTGACTTTAACCACCCTCCCTTGAAAAGGGAACTTGAGACATTTATGCGCGGTGGATGGCATGACGCTAAGAGTATCGATCCACGGATGACCCAAGATAGCCTTGAACATAGGGTCAATGTCCAGTACGTAGAATTCAATGGGCATAGTTAGAGGCCCAAGCTCATCTTGAATGGTGACAACCCCGTGACATGCTCTCCTCGAATTGTCGTATGCAGCTATAGTCATGGGGGTTAGCCGTAGAAGTTCTTCTGATAAGTTGCAGGCCCAGAGAGTGTTGAGTGGGCATACATTGATAGATGCCCCTGTGTCAACCAATGCCGCATCAATGCTGACTTTGTTCAAGATAATAGTGATGCAAAGTGGCATTTGCCGAGCTTCTGGTGGTGCAAGCTCGGTCTCAGAGAAGGTAATTGCTGGTCCTTTAGAAATAGTAGACAGTGCTGTCGGAAGACTATCAACTGCCATGTCTTCATTAACCATCACCTTTTGAAGAAAATTCTTGAGAGCATCTTGGTGAAGGGTAGATCTTTTAATGAGTTCCAGCATAGATATTTTGGTGGGCACCCTATCCAAATGATGTAGCAGATCATATTGGGTACCCGGCAAGGGCTCAGTCTCCTCCTGTTGATCTGCAGCCGGTTGGGAAGACTGAGGATTTGAAGTAGAAGCATAATTCCTTTGAAACAAACGCCCACTCCGCAGGGCAAGACTTTGTGCCGGCACGGCCTCTGATGACAGTATAATTGGCCTGGTGGGGTGGATGAGTGGTGTAGAAGAAAGTAGGGGAGTGGTGATGACGGGATTGGAAGGGATGGAGGTGATAGGTTACGGGGGTAGGATGACAGGTGAAGGGTTAGTGGGAGGTGTGATGACGATGGGTGTTGGCGGAGGTGGAGGTGTGAAGGTTAACGGAGGTGTAATGAGCGGAGGGTTAGATGGAGGCATGGTGATGGCAGCGGGGGTGACCAGCAATGGGCGTGATGGAGGCGCGGGTGACGTCGTGGTTAATGGAGCGGGGGTGAATGGAAGAACAAGTGGTCTTGCGGTCAGAGAAGGGATTTGGTGTGTCAGTGTGAGGATGGTGGAAGTGGAGGGATTGTGGTAGTTGTGGTGGAGGGCCTTGACTTGTGGTGTGGAGCCGTCATCGTCAAAGGACCACCCGGCGTCGGGAGCCGGGGGTTGAACTACATTAACCTGAGCCGGTACCAGCGGCTGAGGCTGCAGAGCGGGAGGATGGTTTGGCATTGGGTTCTGATGGATCCCCAGGTCTTGAACCGACTGCGGTTGTTGTTGTAAGGGCTGCTGCTGCGGCGCCTGTTGTTGCTGCACTTGCTGCCTCGGCGCTTGCCTTCTTTTCTCTTTAATTTCTATAATGACCTTATGCATCTCGGCCCAATCGATCCTGTGCCCTTCATGAAGGTCATATACCAAGTCCCTGAACTGGAAACATCCTTCAATAGTATGTCCCGGCTGCCTGTGGAACATGCAGTACTTTATCTGATCAACGACCGGATTCCATGTGGGCCGTTCCGGAGGAAGTTGTATAGCATTAATGGACATGAGAGCTGAGAAGATGTCCGTGAGAGTTTCTGGCAGAGGTGGGTACGGGCTCTCTTCGGAGCCGGGTGTCGGTTAGTGTAGCCGTTGGGTGGAGGGACGTTATGGTATTGTGGAGGTTGTTGCGGAGCAGAAAAGGTAGGCGGAGGGTTTTGCGGGGTGGAGTAGGCTAGTGGAGGGTTTTGTGGAGTGGATTGAGTGTTGCGGGAGTTCTGGGAGAAGCGGATTTGGTTATTTGGCTTGGCGGAGGGAAAGTAAACGGCCTGCACTTGCTCATTTATTTGGACTCCCTCGGTAACGGGCCCTTGTGGTTTCTTATGGTATTTGGGCTTTTGGTTTTCAAAAAGTGAATGGATAGGAGAGTCCTTGAATTGGGTTTGGATAAACCGTGCTCAGCTATATAATTGATGCATGTTTGCTATGTCGTTCATGGCCAGAATGTTGCGGAAGGTCGGAGTAGCATTAGAGATGAGTAGCTTGACCTTCTCTTCCTCCGGAATATGGCCTGGTACCCTGGCGGCCATCTGTCTCCATCTGTCAGCATAAGTAGCGAACTCCTCATCTTGCTTCATTTTCTCGGCCACCAGATCTGTGAAGGAATACTCTGGGCTGACCCTGTCTTGAAACCTTTGGATAAACTTATCTTTCACTATCTTGAAACTCTCGACATCTTCAAGTGGCAGGGCATAAAACCATTCCAGCGTAACCCCATCTAGGGATCCGCAGAACAAATACACCATCAGGCGATCATCATATTGAAACTGGGCCGATTCATATAGAAAGTCCCTTATATGGATAAAGGGATTGCCGTTCCCGTCATACTTGCGGTAATTGGGGAGCTCGGATTGTGGGGGAAATCAGATATTCTGAAAACTTGGAACTGGAATGTCTGCCAAAGATTGTGGGCCAACCCGCTTCTGGAAGAAATCAAGTTGTTGTTGAATGGCGGCCCATTTATCAAGTAGTTCCTACTCCCTGGACGGAGTAGGGATAGTGAAAGATGGAACCTGAGGAGCAGAAAGGTAAACAGATGGAGGAGGTGGACCATAAGAAGGATATTGGGCCGAAGGATGACCCACATTGGTGTGGACTTGGGCTGCCCCTTGATGAGGGCGCATGAAATCATTTGGGCCGACAAGGACCTGCGGCATTGATGGGCCGGACATGTGATGGTCCGCTAAAGAAGAAAGAGGGACAATGGTCTTTCCCTTATCCAAAAAATTGCTGGGCCGAACCAAAAGACTGGCCCATCTCCAGACTAGAGAATTGAATGTTCCTAGGCCGGATCGGAGTGAGATCGATGGGTTGAACAATGGGCCCGTCAACTCTAGGCTGAATGATGGAAGCATTGGACTGACCTTGCACAATCGTGGAAGGTGGGGTGCTGGACCCCTGCATGGCCTGATAAACAGCCTGAAGTTTGGTCGGATCCAATTGGGCCATCATTTGAAGAATAGAATTGGCGGAAGGAGGAGGAAGAGATTGAGTGGATTGGGCGCCCTCCATAGGGATGGAGGACGGAGGAGGGGCGGACCCCTCTCCAGATTGGAATGAGATAACCTTAGCAGAATCTTCTAGGAGCCCTTGAGGAAGAGATTCCTCTTGGGAATGAGGAAGATTGAAAGAGGCCATGGTGGACTCAAAGAGAGGATTGAAGTAGAACTTGGAAAAGGAATCGCCCCTAGGTGATGACGCTTCTAGAGATCGGAAGCAACTCCACATGCAATGAAATACCTTAACAAAATGAAAACAACACCAAACAACACACAATGAGTGACTAAACTTAGATGATTTTATCAAAGATGTAAGTGAAAAAGATAAAAACACTCAAGGTCAACCAAGTTATTTAGATGATGCAACAAGATTTTTGTGGTTTCCTCCTTTAGAACCTTAGTGACTTGATTAAAATGGTGCTCTCAACAATAGGTTCCTAATAGGGGAAAGATATGTAGCTTGGTTGACTCTAAATGTAATCACTCCTTCACTTATGCAATCCTAGACACGGTGTGGGAAGAGGTACAACCGACCCGGCGTCCGTGTGGGAATCCACGGCTCGCGGGGACTTATGGAGGTCCCTGATGTGATCTCCTGGTCGGCCCCAAGGAATATGGAGACGAGAGGTTCACACACCAAGGTAGGAAAATGCAATCTAAAGTATGAATATATGAATGAACCTATGTGCACCGGAGTGCATGCAAATTCTAGCATAAAATCTAATAATCAAATATGCACACAATGATATGAATATGCAAATCAACCAAGGAGGAGACCAGATAGGATCCAAGCATGAAAATCACAGCAGAAACTGTGGAAATAAACTACACCTTGGGTTGCGTACCTATCTGGGGTGTGTGACGGTCTAGAATACCCGTGCCAGAAAATGTGACGGTCCAATGATAGACCGTTAATATAATGTAACGCGTGAAGGTGCGACCGCCAGAAGAGCCAGAGAACCAGAAACAGCAGGAAACAAAGGGCAAATCCGGGGAAAACACGGGCAGCTAGGGCAAACAAAGGACAACATGTTTAATAGAGATTGAAAGCACGATTGGCACTAGATGTCCAACCGTGATCGCCAAAAAAATACTGTTGATTATTATGTGTTCCCTTTTGCAAGGTGAATACGATCTCAACAATGATGAAATATGATCAAGCAATGAAATCACTCAACCTATGAACATGTGCAACATAAACCTAGGCCATCAACATGAAATCTAGCATGGGCATGCTATCTCAATTAGAAATAAGCAAAAGGAAAGAAATAAAAACACATGTCGGGGCGTGGAGCAAGGAAGTAAAAGAAAACACACCGTATAGGTGGAACTAGTAAATAAAGCAAGTAAGAAAGAGGGGTGAAGAAAGAGAGAGCTACAACCCAAACTAAGGAAAGATGTGATCGCCACTAAGGTAATAAACAAGTCAAAGACTTGAAAAGTACCTTAGAAATAGGTGGATGAAGCACCCGCCCACGGGAGAGAGAAAGAACTACAGTTCTGTGAAGCGTAACGGTCAAGTGATGATGCGCCACAGAAGTGTGACGGCCTTACGATAAGCCGCTACAGAATTGTAACGCTCCTTTGATATACCGTCAGAGAATTGCAGAAAGGGAACTTGGGAATCTTTGATCTCCACGCTTTCCAGCCGGCCAGAAAGCTTGGGCCTCGTGCTGTGGACTCTGTAAACCTGCAAAAAAAAATGTAGAACACAAAGAAAACAACCCAGATTAGCCCTTGGAAGAGTGCAATATCAATAAATCAAGAGAACTTAAGAACATGCAAAAGGAGAGTGAAATACCGAGGAGGTTGGTTTTTTTAACCCCTCTGGGCGTTTAAAAGATGGGAAAGATGTTTAGATGAATGCAGAAGATGCAAGAACGTGGAAGAGGAAGAAGGGAGATGCTATGATGCTTGGAGGAGGGAAAAAGAGACTAAGAAGATAATTTGACTGAACTAGACCCTTGGAACCAATACTCCCTAGACTTTGGAAGAAGATGGACGTGGGAAGCAGCCCTCCTTGGTTGGTTCTAGCTCCAGGATGCAGCAACACTTTGACGCGAACTCCAGAGGTCTCCACTTTAAGCCATGAAGTCAATGTTGGGTTCGGTGCGGTGTATTCAGAGGGGGGTGAATGAATCAACCCTTTTAAAAGTTTCGCTCAAATAAAATTTTGCTCTCTTAACAAATTAAAACACTAAAAACAAAAACTGATCAAGTCATCTACTGAACCTGTAAGCAAACACTTGGAGCGCACCTATGCATTCATCTAGCGGAAGCAGAAATAAACAAATCAAATCACAATGCAATAGGAGTTTTTAGGTGGTTCGGTCCTCCAGACCTACGTCCACCCCACACTCAACCTGAGTGTGGATTACTGCTAACTCACAGCTTGAATCGCTGGACATCACAGCTTGCCTACAAACCGCTGAGCCTCACAACTTGCTGTCCGAGGTATCCACCTCACCCGCTGAGCAACACAACTTGCTATCCAGTGGAATCCACCACTGCAACCGCTGGGGATTATAGCTTGACCCGTCCAGAGGCAGCACCTCTGCAAACGCTGACTAACAGCTTGAAGAAAGGTATAAAAAGAAAACAAAAATAGGAACCAAACAGCAACAGAAAGCTGACAATAAAGCACAAGAAATATAGCTCTCGAAGGAGCAGTTTTGGCTTGGATTTGATCCAAATGCCAGACAGCCACTATCTCTCTCTCTTTCTCTACTCGAACTCTCTATCTCTCTCTTTCTCTTCTTTCTCTTCTCTGCTTCTTCTGCTTCTCTTTTCTTTCTCACTGGATCGTGCAGGCTCTCCTCTGCTTCAGTCGATCAGCCTCCTTCTGATGGAAGAGGCTTCATATATATAGAGCAGCAGGAAGCAGATAGGGCGTGTGTCTTCCACATTGCCCACCAAGAAGTTTCGGCCACGTGTCATCATCCTGCAGCCCTTCCAGCCTCGGATCACGTGCCCTTCATAAGCTTCACGAACAGTACCTGTCAGACAGACGAAAGGAATATCAGTTTAAGTCTAACAGCTTGTACAGACTTTGTGAAGGCAATGCAGTGTGTAGACATTGCAATGCGAAGACAAAGCATGTACAGACTTCACGTTGTGAATGCAAAGCTAAAGTATGTATAGACTTGTGAATGCTTGAAGCACAGAATGCAATGGCTAAGGTTATTAGTGTATAGACTCTGCATGCGTGCTACATCAATGTATAGACTCTGCTTTGAGCAATGCACAATGTATAGACTTAGTCATGTGTGCAGTAAGGACAATGTACAGACTATGCCATGCTCACAGTTAATGCATGTACAGACTTGTACAAGGAACAGGCTGTACAGACTTAGACAAATGAATCACAAGCTGCAATGTGAAGACTTCATCTCATGCAAGCAAAAGCCAATGTATAGACTTGGCGTTTGTGCAAGCAGAACGATGTACAGACTCTGTGTTGTGAACACAGGCTGTACAGACTTTGAATGATGTATGCACAAGACACTGATGTATAGACTTAGTCTATGCAGCACTGTATAGACTTCGTGTGTGTGCTACAGAATAATGTCTAGACTTTGAAAGCTTGAACACGAACAGGCTGATGTATAGACTTGCACAGTTCTAGCCAAGGGATGTATAGACTTTAAGTGATAGCCCAATGTACAGACTTGCTAAACTGAACGTAGGAAAAGATAAGGAGTGTATAGACTTGCTCAGTTCAGAACGTAGGTAAAGATGCAATGTATAGACTTAACATATGATGCAATGTATAGACTCACAAAGACGCTGAATGAGATGATGCACAAGATGATGCAATGTATAGACTTGAGTGATTTGTGAGACACACCGTGAGACGGACGATGTACAGACTTGGGCTGTACAGACTTTGACTCAAATATACATATGAGACGCTGACTGTATAGACTTGTACATACTTGCATGAACAAAGCATATGCATGCTGAGACGATGAATGAGACGCAGGACGATGTATAGACTTTACTTGCATGTGCCTGTGCCAAATGCGATGTACAGACGTGGTCCGATGTACAGTGCAATGTGTAGACATTGACGATGTACAGACTTTGCAAGAGACGCTAGACGCTGTACATACTTGAAGATAATGCATAAGACGATGCATAAGACGATGGACTCTGTACAGACTTGAAGAATGCATGAACAGGCGGATGTATAGACTTGCCAATGAATAGACTTTAAGTCCAATGCAAAAGGCTGTACAGACTTTGAGACTTAATGCATGGTGGCGAATGTACAGAGTTGAGTGCTCTGACTATGCTCATGCAATGTATAGACTTGATCGCGTGCCTGTGCCAAGAAGGTTGTACATACCTTGCTAATTGATGCATGAACCGATGCGATGTACAGACTTGCCTTAAGCAAGGGCTGTACAGACTTGCTGCCTAGCCGATGTACAGACTTCCTATATGTTCAAGTCCAATGTATGGACTTGCTGAGATGATGCACCTGAAGAATGTACATACTTCTTAACAGACGCATGCAGCAACTGTTTGCACTGATGCAGTATATGCACAGAAGAAGCAATGCACCGATGCAATGTATGCACATAGCAGATATTGAACTGAAGCAATGGATGTATAGACTTGATATCTGATAGAATGCAATACATCGACCAAGTGTTTGCATATGCAGTAACTAACAGTAATGCATGTACACTAAACACAATGAATGGCTCACTGTGAAACTCTCACTGTGTTGCTATCATCAAAACAAGATACCATATGCTTGTGCCTAAGGGGCACAACATTCTCCCCCTTTTTGATGATGGCAACAAAGTGACAGTGAGTCACCAAACCAAATATTCTCCCCCTTTGACATGATCAAAAAGAAAGAATAATATGAGTGCAAAATGCAGAATACCTGTAGATCACCCTTAGAACAGCTCAAACTCCCCCTGAATGAATAACTCCCCCTGAATTGATTATCTCCCTTTGAGAAAGGAATATGAAGATAGGAGGGAAAGAACATGAATGAGGAAGGGGTTACTACACAACAGCTGAAGCAATAGTTCAGAAGGTGAGCATGATTATAAACAACTGTTAAAGCATAAGAATCGGCAATATACAGTCTTGAAAAAAATTCAGGTTTAACAGTGATAAAGATAGAGTAAAGCAGCTGACCACTGAAAACGAGTTATAGACTCCATTTATAGCAATGAATCTAAGGCACATGGTTTTAATAGATAAGTCAGAAAATAATACCCTTTGTGATTAAACATGGAAGATCAAGAAAGGTAACTTGAATATGTATTGAGAAAAATAATTTTCACTCAATGACTTTTGATTTCAAAGGGTTACATCAGTTTATTTTTTACTTTTTAATTTTCAGAAACTGAGCTAAGTGAATAGACTAGTGGCATTTATGCTGTTGACATTAGGTGTACACATTGATTAGAGACAGGTACCCCCAGTTACTAGGCATAAACTACTAGATCTATTTCAGATCAAGACCTACAAGGAACAATTTTCACCTTTGACATTAAAGGCACACCTTGATCAGAGGCCAGTACCCCCAGTTACTTGGTGAAAACTCCCCCTATAGATTTGACCCTATGAACAGAGGTAGTCTGAAGCACTTCATGACTTATGAATTCTCTTGCTTCTTTGGAGGAGATCACAGTTTCTCAGTGCAATTCAGACATTGCTCTGTCACTGTGTTCAGCTCTTTACATTGATGATCTTATTTACTGCTGCCCTTATTTCTTTTAGAGTGATTGTTTAAAAAATCAGTACACACTCTTATTTACCTTTTCTAGACATTTCCAGATTAACACATTCAGGCATTAAAAAAAAAATCTTTTCTATTCTAACCATGAGACAGAGATTAAGAGCTATAAAAGTTTTCTTTTATCTCAAGTTCTGAAGTGCAGACACTGAACTCTTCAATTTATAAAAGTTAAACCTTTAGTTCCTTTCAATTTGTAAATGTGATTCTTATAAATGAACAATTGCAATAACCACAGCTCAATAAACTAAACCAGAAGCAGTACTGTTGTTCAGTGACAGTGATAGGGAAATGATAGCAATAGGCATTAAGGTTCAAGAACATCTGATGTCATAGAAAATGACAGAATTGAATGGGGACTATGAGAAGTAAAAAGGATTCAATGTTTTGAACAGAACTCTCAGCTCCCCCTGACACCAAGATGCATCAATATGCTATGCAATGCTTTCACCTAACTAAATACAGACTATGCAACAATGATACATGAAGCAAGTATGCAATCAATTCAAGTTTATGCACCCAAGTCATGAACCTTTTATCCTTTTTCAGATTTTTCAAATTTAATGATATGCAGTGCAAAGCAGTCCTATATACATTGAACAATTTTCTTGATAGTCATGCAAATAATATATGCAGACATTAGACACATGCATTGACTATATGCACTAAATGACCCATTTAAACTCAGTACAAGGTATGCATCGACTACAAACATGGTTGTGCAGTGCATCTAGCATCTTATGTACACAGTGCAAAAAGTGCAAGAGAAGAGCATCAGATATGTGCAGAGTAAATTCAGTAGCTGAGTCTGGAATGCAGACTGATCATCTAGACAAGAAGAGAACATCAGAAATCAAACAAACACATCATCATGAAATTCACATCTTTCATACTCACAAATTCAGATGATGGAATTTAAGCACAGAGTTTTGGAACTGACCTGAAATGGTGCAATCATGGGGTTTTCATTCTTGAGTGCCTTGGTTAATTCAACCCCTTTTATTTCTCCCACCAAGGCACACCTGCAAGTTAGCAAACTATTTTGCACAAACAGGCACCCAAGATGTCTTGGGTTCTGACATGACAGTGACATATCTAGCAGGTATGGTAGCCAATTTCTGTGCATGAAGGTCATCAATTCTCATCACATGGCAATCATTCATTGAATGACCTACCTGACCACAGTAGTGGCATGATGCAGCAGTTCTAAAATTTATTTTGTGCACATTCCTATGAGCATGAGTTCTAAGTGCATATACATGAAAATTTTTGTTAGCAGAATTAAGATTCAGTTTACCAAAACCAGTCTGGTTCTGATATCCTGCCACCCAACATGTTGCAGCCCTGTGGCCAGATTTTCCATATTTGAAACATGCAAAGGATTTTTCTTTAAAACCAGATTTGTTTCTATCAGCATCATAATGAGCAGGGAATTTTACAGATTTAGAATTCAATCTATTTCCCTGAGCATGCCAGCAGTCCTTGACTGTATGGCCATGCTTTCCACATTCGAAGCACCCAGTGTGATTTTTCTTAGAACCAAAATTATTTCTTTCAAAAGTATTTTTGTTATCATGGAAATTAACAAATTCAGAATGAAATTTCTTCCCATGAATGTGTCAACATTGAGCAGCAATGTGGCCCAGTTTGCCACAATGAAAGCATTGAATGTTCTTTTTATGAGATGCATGATTTTTAGCGTGGAACAGTTTATCATGCATTCTAACAGCAGACAAGTCATCTATTTCCATTAGCCCACATTCACGCATGAGATGACCTATTTTATGACAATAAAAGTATTGAGGCCTTTTGGTTTGAACAGAAGAGGATTTCTTCATATTAGAATTCCTAGCATGAATTCTATCAGATTTCAATTCATCCTTCTTCATGATAAAACAATCAACCATCTCATGACCAAACTTTCCACAGTAAAAATATTTGACATTCTTGACAATAGATTTGTTGGCCTGAACTTTCTTAGCATGTTGATTGTTATCATTCTTTTTCAAAACTTTTCTTTTCTCCTTTGTTTTCTTATTTTCCTGATTAGCAAACATATTTGAAGAAGAAGCTGAAGTGCTAGCTAACTCAGAGCTACGAATAAAAGTGGTGTACAGCTGGTCCCTCTTGGCTTGCTTAATTTCAGAAATGTTATCAGTCTTCTCACATTGATCACTTACTTCATCTTCTGAAGATATTTTCATTTTGCCTTTATCCTTAGCAACCTTAGATGAAGTATTATTCAGCTCAGTGATTTTACTTTCCAAAGAAACTATAAGATTTTCTGAATCAACTTTCTCCTTCTCATAACCAGCCAATTTTTCTTTTAACAAACCAATTTCATTTTCCAAGTCAGCAGTGTGTATTACAAAACTTGCAGTCTCTTCTTCACTGCAATTGATACACTCTTTCAATACTTTATTTACAGTTTTGTACTTTTCAATTTCTTCTTCCAGTTTTGATTTATTTTCTTCAACCTCAATTTTCTTTTCCAACAATAATTTGTTTTCCTCTTTCAGAAATTTGAATAATTCCTTTTGTAAATTATCATCATGATCTATATCATTAACCAAATCTCTGAGAAGGAGAAAGTTGATTCAGATTGCAAGAATCATTGCAAGAATCATTTTCTTTGATTAGTCTATTTTTTAAACACTCATTTTAAGACTTTAGGTTTTCATTTTCTACCTTCATACTTCTGATCTCATCCAACATTTCTTTTCTCATTTTTCTCTTTTCAGATTTTAATTTCTTACATCTTTTAGATAGTTCCTCATTTATATCCCATAATTCATCAATCGAAATTTCTTCGGATTCAGATTCAGAATTTACCTTGGATGAGGATTCCTCATCATCATTTTCCCGGTTTGCCATCATGCAGCTATCATCTTGTTGGTTATGCGCAGAAATGACTCTGTCATATATCTCTTTTCCAGAAGTGCACCTGAGAGCAAAAGGATATATATCAGTATTAATTGCAGCTCTCAAGATATTAAGAATTATGACATTGTCACGGTTCTTTATTCTATCCTCTCTAGACCACTTGGTCTCATCATGAGGCAATTTGTGTGGGCCTTTAGATAGTAGACTCCATAGTTTGGGATCAATAGAGTCTACGTACACACATAGGCCTCCTAGCCAACTATTGAGGTTAGAACCATCATAAACCGGAGGACGAGCCATTTGGACAGATGGCAAACAGATTCAATGCGCAAAATAATCGACAAGAAATGTACCAAAACCAGATAAGCAAGATAAGGCACAAGTCAATGAAACAAAACACCGAGCACGAGAAGCCCACTCTGAAATGCACCACGAACGATGCAGGTTCTGCTGCGGATTGTTAGATCCTATGCACAGCAACCGGCCCTGATATCAAGTGTTGGGTTCGGTGCGGTGTATTCAGAGGGGGGGTGAATGAATCAACCCTTTTAAAAGTTTCGCTCAAATAAAATTTCGCTCTCTTAACAAATTAAAACACTCAAAACAAAAACTGATCAAGTCATCTACTGAAACTGTAAGCAAACACTTGGAGCGCACCTATGCATTCATCTAGCGGAAGCAGAAATAAACAAATCAAACCACAATGCAATAGAAGTTTTTAGGTGGTTCGGTCCTCCATACCTACGTCCACCCCACACTCAACCCGAGTGTGGATTACTGCTGACTCACAGCTTGAACCGTTGGGCATCACAGCTTGCCTACAAACCGCTGAGCCTCACAGCTTGCTGTCCGAGGTATCCACCTCGCCCGCTGAGCAACACAGCTTGCTGTCCAGTGGAATCCACCACTGCAACCGCTGGGGATTACAGCTTGACCCGTCCAGAGGTAGCACCTCTGCAAACGCTGACTAACAGCTTGAAGAAAGCTATAAAAAGAAAACAAAAACAGGAACCAAACAGCAATAGAAAGTTGAAAATAAAGCACAAGAAATATAGCTCTCGAAAGAGCAGTTCTGGCTTGGATTTGATCCAAATGCCAGACATCCACTATCTCTCTCTCTTTCTCTGCTCGAGATCAGGGTTCGGCTGTCCTTGCGAGCTTGACTGTCACGCCAACTATTCATCGTCAGGTGACTAAGGCTCAGCGTGCGGACCCTGAGCTACCTCGGATTTTGTCGATGGCCGGGGTGGAGTTTGGTGAGGATGGAGCTGTGAGGTTCCGAGGTAGGTTGTACGTCCCAGTCGAGGAGTAGACGAGGCGCGCAGTGTTGCGAGAGGCTCATAGGAGTCGGTATGCTGTGCACCCCGGATCGGCAAACATGTACCAGAATTTGAAGAGGTAGTTCTGGTGGCCTAGTATGAAGAGAGATGTTGTGGAGTTTGTGGCCAGGTGCTTGATTTGTCAGCAGGTGAAAGCTGAGCACCAGCGATCGGGTGGTACACTTCAGCCCTTGGAGATTCTCGCATGAAAGTAGGACCACGTGACCACTGTTTTATGGTTATGTTACCGAGGACATCCAGCGGGCAGGATAGTATCTGGTTATTGGTGGATAGACTGACGAAGACGGCTCGGTTGTTACCGATCAAGGTCAGTTGGAGTATGCACTGATTGGCCCAGTTGTATGTGGAGCGGATCGTCCCATTGCATGGAGTTCCCATCTCCATTGTGTCTGATCGTGATCCTCGCTTCACTTCTGGATTTTAGAGGAGCTTCTAGAAGGCTCTGGGCACCGAGTTGGCGTTTAGCTCAGCGTACCATCCTCAGTCGGATGGCCAATCGGAGAGAACCATCCAGACTTTGGAGGATATGTTGAGATCGTGTTGCTTGGAGTGGCAAGGGAGTTGGATCAACCATTTACCGTTAGTGAAGTTTGCCTACAACAATGGCTATCATTCGAGCATTGGTATGGCTCCGTACGAGGCGTTGTACGGGCGACCTTGTCGGACTCGACTTGATTGGTTCGAGGTGGGAGAGCGTATCCTGACATGACCAGATTTGGTGCAGCAGTGTCCTGAGGTGGTGCATCTGGTTCGACAGAAGATGTTGGCAGCACAGATCCGATAGAAGAGCTATGCCGATCGGAGGAGACAACCCCTCAGCTTTACTGTGGGAGATCGGGTGTTCCTGAGGGTTTCTCCCATGAAGGGTGTGATGCACTTCGACAGACGTGGGAAGTTGAGTCCCCGCTATATTGGTCCTTTTCTCATTGTCGAGCGTATTGGTGAAGTTGCTTATCGGTTGCAGTTACCTCCGGAGCTATCTGCTGTGCATGATGTGTTTCATGTGTCTATGCTGTGGAGGTATATGCCAGATGATTCCCACGTTCTGGAGGATGCCGTTTGGCCCGAGGTGACCCCAGACTTGTCCCCTCTGGAGTACCCTATCCGCATTGAGGATCGGCGTGAGCAGCGCCTGCGGAACAAGGTTATCCCTCTGATTAAGGTAGTTTGGCAGTGTCACTCCAGTGGTGAGGCGTTGTGGGAGCGTGAGGATGAGATGCGACAACTGTATCCTTATTTGTTCGGGTGAGTCTTCTCCCCTACACTAGTGTCTTGTCCTTAATTTTGAGGATGAAATTTGTTTAAGGGGGGAGGGCTCTAATGTCCTGGGTTTTTCAGTCATTTTTCGGATCTGGATCTGTGGGTTTCGGATCACTTTCGGGGGTCCTGGAGCGTGTTTTGTGGTTTACACGTGTTTTTCCCTGACGAACCTGTAGAACGCCATAGCGGGCGAACCGTTGCGTTCTCCTCCTCTGGGACTGTACTAGTGTGTTGAGCGTGTTCCGAGGATCACAGAAATGATTTTTTCTAAATTTTTCGTATTTTTGGCATTTTTTGGATTTTCTATATAAACCCCCCATTTTCCTTTTCTTTTTCCCCTTCTTCTTCTTTCCTCTTCTTCTTGTTCCTCCTTCCCATGAACGCACCACGACCCCCTCTCTCCCGTGTGAACATTCCGGCGCCCCTCCCTCCTCCGGTGACGGACGGTGGGCTTCGGCGGTGGCGTGGTGACGACGGCGGCGGCGAGAGGAACGCGGCGGTGCCCTTTTCGTGACGTGGGAGAGGCATTCTTGTGCGGACAAGATTTGTGATCGGCGGTGATCCGGAGGATTTCAGCCTTCTTTGAGGTAGGGGGATGGATCCTTACCCTTTTTACAGCTTTCCTCTTGATTTGTAGGCCGTTGGGAGGTCGAGAGGGGTGTTTTGAGCTGGGTAGGGTAAAATCCATGTTTTGGGGTTGAGCGCCGGATCTCCCGTTTCGTGAGGTTTTCGAGCGATCTAGGGGCTTAGATGCATGCTAGGTTGGTTGGGGAAGGATTCCCCTTTGTTTCCTCATCATCAGGTGATCATCGGGGCGTGGATGGGTGTTTTTGGGATTTTCTGCCGATTCCACGCTCGGGACGTGCTAGCGGTCATTCCAATAACCGCTAGCCTCCCTTTGGCGGTCTCAGGGAGGCCGCTAGGGGAATTCGAACGTTGGATGGCCTTAGCGGTCCTCTCGGGACCGCTAAGGGTCAGGTTCGCGATCATGCGATAGACCACTGCCCTTGGGCTGGCTGTCGTCATGTGACCGTTTTCCCCTGTTTGACCGAGCACCCTCGGGGTGCGTGTTTCCGACCGTTGGGGGTCATGTGCCGATTAGCGGTCATGTATGTGACCGCTTACGGATGGCTAGCGATCCAGGGAGGACCGCTAGCCCAGGGCTAGCGGGCATGCGATAGACCGCTAGGCCCGTCGAGACCCATTTCTTGGCGGTCCAGCATAGGACCGCTAGGACCCTCCTTGCGGTCCAGTGTAGGACCGCTAGGCAGAGGGGCAATCCTGCGAGGATCGCCACTCGGTTTCCTTTCGATCGGTGGTTTTCATGAGTTGAGTCTTACCTTCGGTGACACGTCCACTAGTCGTAGCCTTCTTACGGCACGCGTGTGCTGACCCACCCAGGAGTGGTGGAGCGGCTTACCCGAGAGAGACGATTTTTAGGCTGGTTACCGTAGGGCCCCCACGTGCAGTTGAGTACGGACTTAGGGGGAAGAACCAGCTAGAGGATCTGACTTAGGGCGCATGGTCTGTGTGTGCACACTGGGTTGGGGACGTCGGACCCTCGCTGACGAGCGCGACCCCAACTTGTCCTTGTTCGTGGTACTGGTTACTGTTGTTTGTCTCAGTCTCCACCTGGGGCGTTGTAGGGAGACACTTGAGGCGCGGTGTAAGACGTCAGGGGACGCATCCGGCCGTTCTTTTAGTGGGTGGTGCTCCTATCTTCTGGCAGGTACAGACTCATTTTCTGCCAATTTTAGGTCGATCGGCTTAGTACGATTAGTTGTAGGGAGCTTTTCCGTTTATTTATTATTGCTTGCTGCTTCTACCGTACTCCTGCTAGGTAGTGTTACCTTCCACGGTTGTTCGCGCCTTGTTGTCGTTTTCCTCGTTGTGCGGTGGGGGTCCAGGGGATCCCTACTGGGTCAATGAAATGAGGCTCACCCCTGCTTTTCAGGTGAGGCGGGGTCGTCGAGAGGCGCGACGGAGTTTCAGCGTGGTTCCTCTAGCCAGGGTTAGTCGCCAGTCTGCCAGAGCCGGGATATGCCCCGTGTACTTGAACTTTTCTTTCTGTTGACTGTACTTAATTTGGACATGAGATACGCTGGACCTTGTAGCAGTTTAATTATTTATTTTATTCTATGCATTTTATTTAGATTATTTGTACTATCTTTGTAGTTATTTCAACTTCTCTTGTACTCCCACACCATCCCTTTAACCCTTCCGAGTCTTCGGGCTCGTGGGTGGCGGGCCGAGATTTGAGAGGCGCCGGTTCCTTTCCAGTACTCGGATCTCGGGTCGTTACACTAATTATTCCTGCCATTCTCAGCATCATCACTCTGTTCTTTCAAGCTTAAGTCTTTGCCATTGGCCAAATTCATCATTCGCATAATCTTAAAAACAAAAAATGATTCTTTGATGCTTTAAATGCTTGAATGCTTGAATACGTTGATCCATATCATGCTTAAAAACTTCATTTTGTTCATTGCTTGTTATATATCATGATATATTGGCTAAAGGGGACTTATCACCTTGGTCGGGTTCTTGTACATGTGGCTTGGGATTGATGTAAGTCTCTACAGATCACCATGGCTCGTTTTTGCACATTTAGGGCCGTCATATGCTGCACCGTCACCCTTTACCTCACCCATACACCTCTTCATGGTGATTGAAAGGCTTAAGACTGAGAAGAGCTATAGCAGAAAGAAGGCCCTGTATGGAGGCAAATTTGGCCCTCTATGTCTATTTATAGGACTCTAGGAAGGCTTAATCTTGCTAAGAGTTGGATTAAGATGTTTGATTTCGAGTTTGAATGACTTTGGAGCACTATAGAGTAAGTTCAGGTAAGAGTAGAATAGGGTTTCTGTGGTCCAGTTCAGGCTGGGAACAGGGTCCCCACATATTTATAACGCGGTCATGCGAGCTACTACGTCTTCCATACTCGCGGTCATCTCAGAGACCGCGTTATTGATTGCGACCTCTGGGTAACCACGTTCATCTTCGGTGAATTCCTCCCTTCTTCCAGAAGCTTGTCACGGCTTCTCCAGAAACCACATCTATTGATCGTGGTATCTGGGGAGACCGCATTCATTTCTTGGATTACAACCAGCTCTGCCTTTTAGTTAGGCAGTTTACAACCATTGATTACAAATCGCTCCCATCTCACCCTTTTCGTTGGGCTTACATCATCCATTCATCTATGCTTTCTTTTCATTTCATTCATTCCATTTGTCCACCTATTTTCTATCTATTCAATTCTATTCATGCACACATGTTGTTTCATTCATCCACAAGAAGGGCAAAGAGGAAAAAAGGAACTCAATCCATTCATGTTGTGAGGTTTTGTACGTGGTTCAT
Organism: Amorphophallus konjac; assembly: GCA_022559845.1. Classification (NCBI taxonomy): domain Eukaryota; kingdom Viridiplantae; phylum Streptophyta; class Magnoliopsida; order Alismatales; family Araceae; genus Amorphophallus; species Amorphophallus konjac. The sequence continues at coordinate 529,806,915 of CM040121.1, forward strand.
AACGTAAAAAGAAAGGAGGAATACAAGCATTAAGTGAGGATCCATCTCACTTCGGCTCCCCGCTCTCTCCCATGCCTTCCTGGTGATCGAGGCTCAACTGGAGGACCCATCACCTAGCTGCCCTCCTCGTGGCTAGGTTGGTAGTCTATCTCCTTGTTCCTCTGCTGGCCGGAGGACCCAGTAAGATACTGTCGATAAGAACCTCCACTTGGAGCACCACTGCGGGAATGGTGGTGTCTCTCTCCCAAAAGCCAAAGTGCTATTTCTAGCCCTCCTGTGCTCGCACTGTACTCGAGAGCCTCCCTCTTCGTTCACTCTGACTCGTCCCGTAATCCGACCACCACACTGCGTAATCCTATGATCTTGGCATGTAGTTTGGCGATCTCCTCATTACGTGGTCCTACTTGTAGCCTCGTATTCTCCTCGCGCAGTCTCGCAGCCTCGCCCAAGGCCTCTTGTAGGTCTCATTCCTGCAAGTTCCACCATTAATGATTAGCGCTTCTTTAAGGGTTGCTTAAGGGTAGGAAGGGTTGTGATATTTACCCTCTATGCTAGAGAGGCCTCGGCTGCCTCAGCTTGGGAAACTGCTCGGGCGAGCTTCTCATCTAGCTCGGCTCGGTCGGTGGGATTCTAAGAGGAAGTAGAAGGAGCCTGGGTAGACTAGTGTTGCGCCATCTCGCCTCGCTACATTAGGGGAAAGAGGGTTAGTTTAACATTTTAATGTCGAGGTAGAAGGTGTAGTATCCTTACCAGTAGGTCCAACGTGCGTTGGAGTTCATCTCGCTGTTTGATGGTAGAGTGGAGCAGGCCCTAAAGCTTCGCTATCTTCCCCTCTGGGTCAAACTGAATGAAGAATTGTATTAGTTCAAAATTCTAATTATGATGTAAATAGATAAGGGTTGTAGGTAACTCACCGGTTGGCGTGTCCCTCGAAAAACTTGGTTCTCGTAGTGGCATGAGTAGGCTTGCAGATACTCCTCATCGAACTCAGCTCACACTATCATGGGTCATCCACCCTGCTCCCAGTCTTGTATCTGCTTGGCCACCCTCACCCTCCAATTCACCGTCCCTTGTAGCCCTCGGAACTGTCACCTGGGGCGGATCGCCGTCTACTTAGAAGGGAACTCCATTGGAGTTTGGTGAAGCCCCGTCGCCCTCATGATCAATTTGTAGTAGAGGGGCTCCACTATGTTCGGCGAGTGAAGCCAGATCTCCCTACCGAAGTAGGGAGAGCCAGCCGTCACCCATGGCTGATTTTGCACCTCCTCCCTATAAGTCGTCCAGTTCACCTGTGTAAAAAGGAAAAAGAGGAGCAAAATGATTAGTGCGCATGATTATGATTAATTTTAAGGTAAAAAGCAAAATTGAGGTTTGAATTTATCATTGCATATGGGAGTGTATCGATGCCATCTTGGATAGTGGAGATCTAGTGTTTTAAGGAGCGACCGTCACGCTCTAGAGCCCACCGGTGCACTATGGGCACCAATCCGGGTCGAACCTCCACTCCATACTCGAGGGAGGGTAGATAGACATAGCTCCACACCTAAAAATAAAATGGTTAGTACATATCATAATAACATAAGATCAAATTGAATTTTGAAGGGTAACATTTAGGGTGTTTTACGTGGAGTAAGGGGTAGAACCCGCTGAGGGAACCCTATCATCCCGAAATACTCAGGTTGTCGAAGAGGCGGGCCAGCACTGCTGCTCCGCACACATAGTTCCTTACTTTGCTAAAATCATCCAGCAGGGGCAAATGGCGGCAACTCACTGCATCACCCCATGATCCTAATAGAAGCCTCCCAATCATAAGGATCAGGAAGCACCTCAGGACTCTATCTGCACTCTGCCCTGCTATGACTGCTACTCTTGCCCTAACACCATCCACTAGCCTTCGGAGGTGCTGCTCTGGGGTCTCTCCCACTCTCACCCCTGTGCCCCTCAGGCCGAGGCTCCTTTGTAACCTCACCCTTGGGATCAAGGAGGATTGTTCCTCTCCCTTCAAACTCAGGCCCTACAACCTCTGAGCCATGTCTTTGTAATTACCAAATGTCTGCCTACTCACTGCCTGCCCATGCACCCATAGCTTGGTAATCTGAACTACGTCCTCCAATGTGGGGATTATGTGGCCCCATGGGAATATGAACACTTTGCATTCAGCATCTCATCTCACCTTCAACGCCTGAACTAGTGCGATGTCCACCTTCAACACATCTATCCCTTAAAATTCTCCAAACCCCATCCTCTCCAATCTCGCCCTTTGGAATTCGGGGAAGGCGAGGTATACAGCCCAGATGAGTAACCATGAAATTTGAGTTCAGGTAGCTCCCTGCATAAGTTATTGCATATTAGGGTCTAACTACATTGCATTGCATGGCATCAAAAAAAAGGTCCATTCTAGACGCGGTGTCCACAGCCATTGCATTCTTCTAAATGGGAATACAGTGTCCACAGCCATTCCATTCTTCTGAATGGGGTGCCTGTGGTGATCGTGTTCTCAGAATGCATCCCGTTCGGCTCTCCTTGCTTTGGGAGATTGTCCACGAGGCAATCGTGCTCTACATTGCATGCAATGAGGCATAAATAGCCTTTCTCCATCCCCTTTTTACCATTCACATCAACAAAAAATTAAGCTTTCAGGTTTTGGGGGTTACCTAGGGTGTATGGTGAGCTCCTCTAGCGCCCACCTCCTCTCTCGCAGCTTCTTCTCCTTCTGCCGATGCCTCAGCCACCTCTCCTGCGTCTACCGGTGCCATACCCTCTGTTGTCAGTGTAGCTGTCGTTTCCTCTCCCCCTAGAACTTCTTCCCGCTGTTCTTCTCCTTCTCTTCCCACCATGGGCTCCATCTCCCCTTCCACCGCATGACGGCGCACCGGTTGCCATGGAGGTGGAGGTTCGTTCTGGGAGAGAGGGAAGGCCCAAATTTTAAAGGCTCGAATCAGGGGTTTTCGAATGGCCGTTTTCATCTTATGGAAACCCGATCATGGTCACGGTCTCCACAGGAACCACGTTAATGATGATTGCAGTCCCTGAGGAAACCGCGTTCTTCCTTGAGTATTCTATCACATCGTGTTATGTAGTTTTCGGCTTAGTCTTTTCATGTTGTTTGCCTACCCCACTGTAATGTCCCCGGATTTTGGATCGTGTTTCCATGGGTTGCGGATCGTGTCCATATGGGTTTCAGACTTTAATATCGGATCTTCGGACCCTTAGATGGTATTTGTGTGAATCATTTTGGGTCCGTGGCAGTGCGTGGAGCGGCCTAACTTTTTCCTCAAATTTTTAGGAGCCAAAATATATTTTTAGGATTTTTCAAGGCTTACGTGAATTTTCTAAGTGAAATGGAAAAAGAAATAAAAAGGAAAAAAATAAAAAGAAATAAAAATTTTCTTTTAAAGCCCCCCTCCCCTCCCATTTTCCCCCCTCTCACTCTCGTCACTCTCCCCCTCTCTCACTCTCACGTCTCTCCCCCTTCTTCTCCGATGACCGACAGAGAGGACCGGTAGGCGAGGTGAAGGAAGGCACGGGCAACGAGTGGCAGGCGTGGATCGGGAGGTGGCATCGTGGCGAGGAGTTTTCGAGGTTTCGTGAAGAATGGGCCGTGGAACGAGATATTTTCGATGCGAATCGGAGCCAGATTCGCGTGATTTCTTGGGAAAAGGTAGGGGGACGGATCCCTAACCCTTGTACATTATTTTCCCACGATTATGTGCCGAATGGGGCAATTTTGAGCGGGTTTTCCTTTTATTTAGGCTAAATTACATGTTTCGTGGTGTGAGACGAATCTGCCGATTTGGGCGGTAATTTTTGATTCAAATGCTTGATTTCGAGCTAATGGCATGTCGGGGAGTGTTTCTCCCCGCTTTGGTCATGTTATCTTGCAATTTGAGGCCGGGATGAGGCTGGATGTGTTTTGTGAGTAGCATGGGTGTGTGTATAGGGCAATCGAAGGAATTGCTCTCTTCCTTGGTCTTTCCTCTATGTTTTCCCCTTCGCTCGACTCGAATGGGTCGTGGAACAGAGGAATTCGAGCTGGGTTTGCGAGGGTCCAGATCAAAACGTGATTGTGGTTGGCTTCTCGATCGCGTTAAGCCTCTGGATGAGGGACGCGGTGTGAACAGACACCGCGTTCACCTATGAAGCCCGTGGTGTGGTGGTCATGGTCGCAGTTGCACGACCAACTGCGACTTGGCTGATCGCGGCCCTTCGGGAGATCGCGATCACCTTAACACGGCCAGGTCCTTAACTGCATTCCCAGGCAGTCGACAAACCCATTCTTGGCCTATCAACCGATCCTTGCTGGGTAGGTCGACTGACCTGTGGCCCAGGTCGACCGGGATGAAGGCTTTTCAGCCCGTTTGAGTCCCGTAAGTTGGTTTTCACCCCGGAACATAGAAATTAGTTTTTTATTCCCATGGACCCATGGAATGCAGGCCATTTCGACCCTGTAAGGGCGACGGTCACTCGAGAATGGATTCACGTAATACAAGATTATGGATTCCCTATGGTGGGTTTAGCCGTATACGCGTAGCTTAGTTTTCACGTGGCATGCGCACCTGTGGTGGGTTGTCTACTACGTGAGTCTTGTGACCGTGGAGGGTCATATCCACGTGAGTTCCGTGATCATGGTGAGTAGTTCTTGTGTGATTCTAGTGGGTCAGTACCCACTAGTTTCTGTCGTCTGGTTGTGGGTAGTTTTCTTAGCACCCCATGGCGTCATGTCGTGGTTTACGTGCGTGTGTACGCCATTTTCAAGATTTCCGTGAGACTGTGAATGATAGTGTTATATGATAGAGTTTCGGTGGGATTCTACGAGACTGCAGAACATCCTAGTGGCCGATCATGGTTGGACCGGGTGAGACCGCCTAGTATGTACGATGCTCCTTGTTCTGAGGTGAGACCGCCTGAGCGTATGTACCTTGGTTGGGACAACAGTATGTTACTGACGGACGCATTGGCGCATACCCTGTGTCAGGTAGCTGAACATGGCCGTACTGACGGATGCGGAGGTGTGGATCCTAGTCAGTCCCAGAGTGCGGTGTGTGTGTGTGTCTCCTCTACTCCTCCCGAGACCAGGTGTGGGTAATATGCGCGCATATGAGACCTCGACGCAGTATAAGATGTCAGTGGACGCATTTGGCCTTGTTGTGAATACTTGAGTAGCGGACCCTATGCCGGTGAAGGTTGAGTTACCGACAACATTGTCGTGGCCCTTTCGGCAGATGGGCTGGTGTCGCCCTATGCATGGGGCATGGTTCTCTCACTGGTTCTATCTCAAGACCGAGGTTTACTAGTGTTTAGATATCCTTCCGAGGGTGGAGGTTACGGGTTTTGGCCGTGGGACCTTGTTAGTGGTTCCGTCAGCGAAGATGGGTTGTTACAATTGTGAGATTTAGGGTAGCATAGAGGCTTTGTGGTTCCTCTGTTTACCGTTTTTATTGCTCCGGCCGCTGTGGTTATTTTATTATTGTTGTTATTGCTGTTACTGCTATTGCTACTATTGTTATTGCTTACCGTTTTCGTTGTGGTGGGGATCCGCGGGACCCCTACTGAGCCAATGAGATGAGGCTCACTCCCTACTTTTTCAGGTGTAACGTTTCTCCTAGAGGTGGAGCTTTCCAGTCAGAGGACCAATAGTATGCCAGCTTGCCAGTGCCGGGGTGTGCCCCATAGCAGAGTACGTTTCTCTTTTAGTTGACTGTACTTGTGGACTGGACTCTGTAGTTATATTAATGGTTATAAAATGTTAATTTTATTTCTGCCAATTATATATTAATCTTGTAATTTACATTCCTGCTATTATTTAGAACTTCAATGCATAACCAAAACACTCCAAATAACCCTTCCGAGCTTCCCAGCTCGAGGGTGGCGGCGTAGGATCTGAATGGTATCGGATTTGACTCGGTATCCGAATCTTGTATCGTTACAGATGGTATCAGAGCATGGTTGTGGAAATGCATGGAAATTCAAAACGATTGCAGTGTCTAAGAGTCCAGAGAGTCCAGTATAGTCGGCAGCTGGCATAGGGTGTTTTGTTTATTACCCCCCTTATTTTTCGTGTTGTGTTAAGGATCAGATGGCGCCGAGGAGGCGGACTCGATCGTTGCTTGAGGTGCCGGCGGGGCCCGAGAGGAGCCAAGTAGAGAGGAACCGGGTAGACAGTCATCTCCTCCAGTGGTAGCGGCCCAAGGTGTGCCAGGTTAGGCCGAGTTTTATGCCGACATGTATCAATTTTTCGCACAACAGATGAGTCAGCAACTTTATGGTGGGAGGATGGCGAGGGTAGCTCGTTGCATGGTGGTCGTGGACGCTCTTTGCTAGAGTTTCTGCAGTTTCACCCACCGACGTTTGAAGGCCAGCTGGATCCTGATGTCTCTAGATCGTGCATTGATGCCGTGGAACGCGTGATCCGATCGATGGAATGTGCGGATGATGAGAGAGTCTTGCTGGCAAGTTATCAGTTGCAGGGATTAGCTTTGTCATGGTGGACTATAGAATGGGAATCAGCATTCTAATCACGTACTCTACGGCAGATCCCATGGCAGGAGTTTCTTGCAGCTTCTGAGTGAGTTTTCAGCCCAGAGCACATCAGGATAAGGAGAATGTATCAATTTATGGAGCCGACCCAGGGGGATATACCAGTAATGCAGTATCGATCCATATTTGTGGAGTTGGGTCACTATGCTCCCCATATCATGGCAGATGAGAGGTTGAGGACTTGGCAGTTTATCAAAGGTCTGAAGCGAGAACTTAGACATCTAGTGATTGCGACCCGTGTGGCAGACATGGAATCAGCCTATCAAGCAGCAACAGAAGTAGAGGAGGATTGGATGAGGACCCAAGAATAGACCCGTGTAGGGCAGTCCCAGTTAAGTCAGGGTCAGCAGAGGACCCTTCAACAACAGTGTGTTCCCCAGCAGTCTTGGAGGCAGTTAGAATCGATGTATCTTCCATCTCCTGGCACTAATTCTTCCCCTCCAAGATCGAGATTCAATCGGGTGACAAGGTTGTTCAGAAGAAGTAGGTATGGCAGGAGGTGCCAAGAGTAGGAGGAGTAGGTTTTTGCGGTGTCTGATCAACAACCTGAGGTTCGACCACTGCGACATGGTATGAATTGGCAGCCATGATAGTGTCTGAGATGTGGCCGGTTTCACGAGGGCAGGTCGTGCACCATGGATGAAACGAAATTAGAATATTTTTGATGTGGTCAGATAGGACATGTTGCACGTGAGTGTCCATGGCAGCCACCTCAGTTCCAGCCATCTCAGCGGTAGTTCACTCGCCTAGCGAGATAGGGATCCCAGTGCGTGCGAGGCACCTGACCGGGTGGAGTGGTGGTACCCCACCTGGTGGAAGGTATGTGCGAACTTTAATTACTATATGATGTGTTTTTGTTGATTCTGCTGCTTTCTTGTTATAATTGTATTTTCACGCGCTTGTGTTTTTCCCGAAGTATATTCTGGAGTTTTCGAGGACGTCCTGTGTTTCCTTCGCGGTGTGTAGGACATCGTCCAAGTATCGGACTTTGCCCTCTATCTTGCGCTCCACCTTTTCATAGCACCGTAGTTGCTAGGCCATCACTGGATTAGAGTGGAGCAGGCTGTATGACCTTGGTACAGGAGAGCTGCGCGGGCGCCGGGCCTGTGCGGCGGAGGCGTGGGAGGTCTCCCGCACTCGGCGAGAGTCTACTACAGTAGGAGCCCCCCCGTTCAAAGATTGCTCCATCAGGGCGCGCTCCTGCCCCGCCCGCCTGTTAAGGAGGTCTTGGTAGAGGTCCGTCAAGGCTTGAAGTTGACGGCGCATCTCTGCCAGTTCGTCGATAATGATATCCCGATGCGGTCGCGTAGAAGAAGACGCCTCTGTTGATCCCCGACGGGAACTAGGGCCCTTGTGGGACCCTCGGCCGCGGTTGCTGGTGTTGCGGTAGCTCCCACGGGGTGTCATGGCTTTTCGATCGGATTCCCACAAATGGTGCCATTGTGTAGATGCGAGATAAACCTTTGGTGTCCCCAAGAGGTATTGTCCCCAAAGCGGAGGTGGGTTTTTATCCTTGTAAAGGGGCCCTCTTGGGTTAATAGGTGAAGACCTGCCTTATAAGCACTTGGTTGCTTTCTCAACATCCGATGTGGGACTAATCCTATGACCCTAGGTCTCACTACACTAGCCCCCCTTAAGAAGGCAAGTGAGTGCGAGCTCAGGGTTCCCACAGATGGCACCAAAAAGTGTAGAGACGAGAAAATGATCTCTCGAACTCCGTACCACACTTTTAATATTTATTTGTTGGGGAAGATCGTCCGACCACCCGTGGAAGCCTACAACCACCAGAGAAACGACGTTAGAAGGAGCCTTAGGCGTTACCCCAGGGGACAACCCTTTGATACATAAATCAGGGTTTTGTTATGAGGGGATCAAGGGAGGATGGAGTAGAGAGAGAGAATGAGAGTCGATTGATCGAGCCTGGAGTGATGGTTGGGCTTCCGAAGGAGTGCTTGCCACTCTCAGCGAGTGCTCGAAGGGTGCCCACCAAGCCGAAGGAGTGCTCGAAAGTGGCCTGGGGTTCTCCACTGTAGAGGGCATTGTCAGCCTGTCGCAATGCGTGGCAGAATCTATCTCGTTGTGTGTCTATCTCACTGTGTCCGTGTGCCCGCGTATGTCTGTGTCTCCCCCCATTGTTCCGGGCGGGAGGTCCATTTTATAGAGGGTTTCCTGGCGGTGGAGGCCTATTCGTTAGCAGGGAAGGGCGTGAGTAGTGGGGTAACGTCTCCCCGCGATCGTGGGGAGTTTCCCGTTGAGCATATGTTCCTCCGGAGTCGGGTGGCCTTTAGGCGAGTCTTACGACACTCCTGGGGTGTGCTCGCCTTTATGGGAGTCGTGGCCGATTGATGGGGACATCAGAGCAAGACCACCCACATTTTGTTTGCATTTGTGTCCTTTTATTTGCATTTAAACCCTTGTGTAATTGGGTACGCAATTGTATGGCAAGTATAAGCTAAAGTGTGAGTCCTTATGTTTTAGTGGGTTTATTTGTAAAAGTCCAGTATGTCCAATAGGGTCTCCCACCCTCTCCCTCATTGGTCAACTTGACTTATGGCCCATGTGGGGTTGGTTCAAAGTCCAAGGTGGGCTTGTGGGGAAGGTCCATGGTGTAGATTATGGAAAAATCCACTTAAGAAAGAAAAAGAAAGCATGTAAGAAAGCACGTGGTGCTAATGGAGTGTGATCGCCAGAGGGGTTACCTCAAAAAGAATGAAAGTGATCGCATGTACCTTGTGTTAAGCGCGAGAGATTGTGAGATTTTCCTTCCTCCTTCTATCGGCCGGCCGATGAAGGGGGTTTGTAGCTTGATTACCCTTGCAAAGAGCACACAAAACAAGTGAAAAAATGGATTAGCCAAAGGTGCGTAGTATCAATGTTCTAATGATATGAACTCAAGCAAATAAAGCATGAACACACCTTGTGTGTTTTGATTTTAAACCCCTAAAGAGGAGCAACAAGGTTGGGAATAATGGATGCAATGATATGCAAACAAACAGGTTATATGATGATAGTATCTCTAGCAGAATAGCTAGAGGGATGTGTGTATGAGGTGATAATAGCTAACAAAATAACTAAGAGAGAAGAGGAGCCTTCTGCTGTGTGCGCAGCAGTAAAGGTGAGAAGGCAAAACAACACGGCAGCTTCAGCGCTAGGGAAAGGATGAAGAATCCGCTATGGAGGAAGAACCTTGAAGAAGCACCTGCAAAAGGAAGAAAACTCTCTCTCTTTCTCTGTAAAGCTCACACGATGCAGTTGCTCTCTTTTTAGCTGCCTCTCTTTTTTTTTCTTCTCGCGCGGGAGAGCACACGGGGGTATTTACAGGCCCAAAGATCCTTGCAAAACAAGGATTGAAATAAGGTAATAACCCTCCAATAAGAAACCCTCTCCCCAATCGAACACAAGGTGCAAAATGGGGTAAGGATCATTACTGGAGAAAAGCATGCGAAACGGAGTTGGAAGTGAAAATGACGACCTGCAGAAGGGCGTCAATTGAAAATGACGACCTCACCAGGGGTGTTAATTAAAATGACGTCTCCTACAGTGGCGTCAATTCCTGGACTTATTTATGGCAACAAAACACTTTCCTTATTAAAAATTCTGAAATGACGCCTGTTTAAAAAGGCGTTAAACAAGAGACACCCTTAATGGGGACGTCAATTCTTCATTTTTCAATTTGCTTAGGATTCGTAAAATTCCAGGAAATGACGCCACTATACATAGCCGTCCGTTTATGAAGAGGCGCCCTTGACTACGCCGTTAATTAAAAGATGCCCTTACTTAAGGCGTCAATTCTATTCAACACAGAAAAATGCTAAGAAATCACAATTAAAACATAAAAAATAGAAAAACTTCATATTAAGCCAATATTGAGGTCCACTTTGGGACGTCACATGGTGACATGAGATTTACTCAACATAGCATCGATTTTGGCGTGTCTATAGCTGTCCCGCCTTGGCGTCTGCTTTGCAAGGGAGTGAGACGGAATGAAGTGAAAGTGAAACAAGCGGCGTGGAGTGGAACGAACTGATAAGTAGATGCCAAGGTGTGATGTGACATACCTTCGACGCTAGACGTTAGAAATCTTTTCAAGATTCTAAGTGAAACAACTCTGGATGGTTACAAGAAAGCTTTGATGAGCTGGACCGAAGGGATTAAACTAAATGAACTAAAAATGTGCGCGAGGGCACGAAAGGGAGACACCATTGGAGAGCGGTTACCAGCCAATGTGGACGTGCTACAACCAAGGTGGATTTGCAGGAAAATAAAATGAATTGAGATAGAGACCCAGCGAATGAACGCTTTTCAAGGAACCAGCCTGAACGGCCTCAAGGAGAATAAAGTACTTGATTTAGAATGGAATATCTCATGCCAACTCTATTAAGAGCGAGTGACCTTCATTATTGGTGCAATATGAAGATTTTCATCATTAAGCTCAAAGTCCTGCATGATGCATGCTGGGCTAAAATAAAAATTAAAACAAACTTAAAAATAGAAGATAATCAAGGATAATATTGTTAAGCCATCTAGATTTGGTCAAGAATCCAGATCTCTAAGCTGACACTAAGCCGAAGCCCGTTTGTCCACGCATCAACTCAGAAAGTGGAACCATCATCCCAAACCTTAAATGACTCAACGGCCTATCCGTGTGATTAAGACTCCCCTGGAATTATCACTATTTTTGATGAAGGAGAACTCAAATTCCATGTTCATCAGAACCACAAGGTCCTTGATATGCTATAGTAGCGTAGAATATCATATACTAGAAATGCTTACAGAAATGCATACAGGAAGATGGTGATAATATGAGCATGTGGGAACTGAGATAGGAGGTGCAGTCACCGTGGGGCTTGGATGTTGATGTCAGGTTGGTGGGACTAAGAGCTTCTTACCCTACACTCAAAATTTCATTAGTCCAAGATATAAGGATGCAGGCAACGGTTTAAGCATGAAAGCATAGTCAATAATATTGGTTTGATTTTGAGAATTTTTTTGGAGTATTTTTTTGATTTATTGATTTATTTGAATTTTTTCTCTTTTTTTTCTTTTGGAATTTTTATTGTATTTATTTATTTTTTAATTTTTGAATTTTATTTGAGAACTTTTGAATTTTTATTTGAGTTTTGAGAATTTGTTTTGAGGATTTTTTTATTGGAATTTTTTGGATTTATTTGGATTTATTTGGATTTTTTTTGAATTTTATTGGATTTATTTGAAAATTTCGATGCTTAGACATGGAATGCGATGTACTGACTTTTGGAATGTATAGACATGGGCTATGCAATGTGTAGACTTAGGGTGTATGCATTGTGTAGACTTATGCAATGGTGAATGCACAGATGTTGGATGCATTGTATAGACTTAAGGGGAACGGATGCGTAGACTTGAGACGTGCAGACTTGTGTGATTGGAATTGGATGTATAGACTTGGAGAGTGTAGACTTGGATAGTGTATGGACTTAGGGGAGTGTAGACTTGGATAGTGTATGGACTTGGGGGAGTGTATAGACTTCAGAGTGTGTAGACTTCATAGTGTGTAGACTTTAGAGTGTGTAGACTTAGATGGATGTATGGACTTCAACAATGTACAGACTTTTGACAACGTACAGACTTCAGAAATGCAAAGACTTTTGACAATGTACAGACTTGGGACTTATGAATGTATAGACTCTATGGAATGTATGGACTTTTGGGAATGCATAAACTTTGCAATGCATGTGGGATGTACAGACTTATGCAATGTATGGACTTTGGGAATGTGCGGACTTATGGATGTATATGCTTATGCAATGTACGGACTTTGGGAATGGGAAATGCGTTGGACATGAACAGACTTGGACATTGCACCTACGATGCTTAAACTTATGAAGAAGTGTGAATGGGCGAGCATTATTTTGAACTTATAATCTTGATTGTGAATTTGTGCCAATCCATGCATCTCCAGATTTGCACAACCTGCACTTCTGCACTCCAAAGCTCATTAGCTCATCAAACAGAATTATCAGCCCAGGACAGTTCATAATATGATCATAAGTGCATAACATGAATAATTTTAGATTTTCAATTTTCATTCTATATTTTTTTTATTTTTTTTTTAATTTTCCATTTTGAAAATGACGCCCTCGCAGACGGGCGCTCATTGTGAAATTGACACCTTCGTGAAAGGCGTTTATTCTAAAACAACATTTTTTTATGTTTTATATTGAAAATGACGACTTAGTGGAAGTCGTTAATTTTGAAAAAGATGCCAGCCATCATGGGCGTTAATTTTATTTTTTCTATTTTCTCTTTTTTTTATTTTTGAAAATGACGGCTTAGCTAAGGACGTTAATTTTGAAAAAAATTTACTTTTTTGTTTGAAAGCAAGCATAGTACAGGGCTTTAAACCTTATGCCATCGTGATCTTAAATTCATTAATCTTTCTCCAAAAAACTTAACAAAGGGATCAGCGTGCTCAATGACTTATGCTTTTACTTATATTCTCTTGCAGCCCCTTCCTTCTTAGTTGATCTTTGCCATTCTTTGAGTTTACAACCCACCATGGAGGGAGAATAGAAGAATAATTTGAGGAAGCTCACGAAAGGTTTTCGAAATGGGGAACGCTCCTCCCCTGCCCTAATGCTTGTTGGGATTCGGTCTTTGGCTTAGGGAAATTTTATTGCTCTTTTTGCTCTTTTTGCTCTTATTCATGCATGCTTATGACCAGGGTTTTCCCTACGGGGACTTTGCCCTCTTGACATGCTTTCTTTTATCATATTTTCCTTTCTTTTTCTTTCTTTCCTTTCAAAATAGATAAAGACCTAATTGTACTTGGGCTTTAAGCATTTTCTTCCCTTTTGGGCCCTGACTTCCACCTACTAGGGCGACAGGCAGGCTTGGTTAGTAACCCTTTACCCGTACTCTCCCTCGTGAGCCGAAAAGAAGAGAATAGGTAGGGTTTCTACACTCTTAGTTTGGGTTGGACCTTCCTTGAATTCCGGGCTGCTTGAGTTTAAGAGTAAATTGTGTAGTGTGTGTGTGGAGTTGACCCAAAGGTTAAATCATCGAGACTGAAGAATGAATTAAGGATTTCAATTTTTCAGGCTTGTGGCCCATGTACCATACTTGCCTGTGATTTTCAATTTGTTTTGTTTTGTTTTATTTTTGCTCTTTTCTCTTTTTTTTTGTTTTGTTTTGTTTTGGTTTTGACTTAGGGGTAGTATTTCTTCAAATATAGACCATTCAAAGGATGAGTTAACTCTTCACCTTCAGCATTAATTAATTTGTAAGCGTTGCTAGGATAAACATCTTTTATAACAAAAGGACCTTCCCAATTAGGTTGGAGTTTTGAGCGCGGCCCACCAGGTTTTACAAAAATTCTTTTAATTACCATCTCACCGATTTTGAATTTTCTCTCGATCACTTTCTTTTGGTAAAAACGTGAAAGCCTGTTTTGATAAATGCGTGCATGCTCGGCGGCGGCCAAACGCTTCTCATCTAGGAGCTCCAACTGAGCAAGGAGAGATTCGCGACGCTCATCAATGGGGAGCTCCTTGTCCAATTGCACTCGTAGAGAAGGGATGAGAATCTCGTAAGGAACTACCGCCTCCATTCCATAGGTGAGGGCGAAAGGGGTTTGCCCAGTAGGGGTACGAATGGAAGTGCGATAGGCCCAAAGAGCTTCAACCAATTTTTTCGGCCAATCCGCAAATTTGTTAGCCTCACACGTTTTCTTGATAATTTTAATCAAAGTTTTATTAGTCGCCTCTGCTTGGCCATTGCCCTGCGGATAATAAGGAGATGAATGATGCAATGTAATGTTATACCTGTTGCAGAGGTCCTGAAGCTCCTGAGAGATGAATTGCGGTCCATTGTCGGTGACGATGGTACTCGGGATGCCGAATCTTGCGATGATGTTCTTCATTATAAATTTGCAAACGGTTGATGCTTTTATCTCCACGTATGCTTCCGCTTCCGCCCACTTGGTGAAGTACTCCGTCGCCGTCAGTATGAATGACTTTGGTTTTGTGAGGAGGGTCGGATCACCAAGAGGTCCAATGATGTCGAAAGCCCACATGGAGAAAGGCCATGGGGAAGATATAGGATGGAGTGAAGAAGCAGGAGAATGAATTTTGTCGGCGTGCAGTTGGCACTTAACACACCTTCGCACATAGATAGAACAATCCTCTTCTAGAGTGGGCCAATAGAAACCTAGCCTAAGGATCTTCTTAGCTAGCATCTGGCTATTGACATGCCCGCCACACATTCCTGAATGCGCCTCTTCCACAACCTTCCAAGATTCATCGTCATCTAGGCATCTTAGCAAAACACCGGTAGGACCTTTTCTGTAAAGCACACCTCCAACTAAAGTGTACCGCTGAGCAACTCTTCAAATGGCTTTCTTATCTTCAGCCGTGGCTTCTCCTGGATATGATTGATCTTGGAAATACTTAGCAATCTCGTAATACCATGGTTTTTCTTCATCGTCCAATTCATCATCCAAGTCCAATAGCATGACTTTCTTATTCTCAATGATTCCTTCTTGCTTCACCTTCCTAAGCACCTTCTCCTTAACACTAAGGAAAGCTTGATCCTTAATAGCTGGAGTGAGCCGCTTGTGAATAATGATAGAATGGGAATCCCTTTCTGGTGGGAAAGCCAAAGAGGAAGCAAGAGAAGCGAGAGCATCAGCTAAGATATTATAATCACGAGGAACATGGACGAAGATTAATTTAGTGAAAATCTTGGTATAAGCGGAAGTCAATTCCTGATAGGGTTTGAGCTTAGGATTAAGCGTGCGGCACTTGGTGAGCACTTGGCGAAGGATGAGCTGACTATCACCTACAATTCACAAATGGGTAACACCGAATTGATGAGCGGCCTCCAGCCCGGCCAGGAGAGCCTCGTACTCAGCTATATTATTTGTAACTGGAAATGCAAGCTGAGAGGCGAGTGGAATAGTGATACCCTCTGGTGATAGAAGAACAATACCAATCCCTTTCCCTTTTGAATTCAAAGCTCCATCAAAATGTAACGTCCACATCAAATCGGTCTGATTGACGGACATTAGTTCCTCATCTGGAAACTCTGAGCAAACAGGGTCAAATCTAGGGAGGGGATGGTGAGCAAGATGTTCTGCTATGGCATAGCCTTTGATTGCTTTTTGCTGAATGTAGATGATGTCGAATTGAGAGAGGAAGCTTTGCCATTGTGCTAATCGATCGGTAAGAACATATTTTTCAAGAAGGAACTTAATTGGATTCATACGAGCGATGAGTTGAACCTCGTGAGCTAAGAAATAATGCTTAAGTTTCTGAACTACCCAGACTAAAGCAGCACAAGTCTTCTCTATAGTTGAGTACCTCTGCTCACAGGGGTTGAGAAGTTTTGACAAGTAGTAGGCTGCCCTTTCTTTTCCTTCTTCATCAACTTGGGCTAAGACAGCGCCTACAGAGTCATCCAGGACGGAAATATAAAGAATAAGCGGTTTGACTGGAACTGGCGGCCTCAGGATAGGAGGATTTGAGAGATAATCCTTCAATCCATCAAAAGCTTCCTGACACTTGTCATCCCAAATAAACTTGACTCCCGGCTTAGTAAGCTCGTAGAACGGCCTACATCTTTGTGAATGCTGGGAGACAAATCGACGAATAAATTGCAACCTCCCGATCAATCCTCGAACTTCTTTCAAATTCCTGGGAGGAGGCATTTCTCTTATGGCCTTCGCCTTGTTGGGATCAATCTCGATACCCCTCTTACTCACGATGAATCCAAGCAACTTCCCTGATGAAACACCAAACACGCACTTCTTAGGGTTCATCTTTAATTGATATTCCCGTGCCCTTTGCAAGACCTTGGTTAGAACCCTAGGATGCTCAATCCTTGTCCTTGATTTCACTACCAAGTCGTCAACATACACCTCAATATAAATGTGGATCATATCATGAAAAATTGCCATCATAGCCCTTTGATAGGTGGCTCCAGCATTCTTAAGTCCAAAAGGCATGACCACATAACAATAAGTTCCCCATGGTGTAGTGAACGATGTTTTCTCTTGATCTTCCTCAGCCAGGCGAATCTGATTATAACCTGAAAAACCATCCATAAAGGAAAGAGTCTCATATCCTGCCGTGTTGTCAATTAAAACATCAATATGAGGGAGGGGGAAGTCATCTTTAGGACACACGCGGTTGAGGTCCCGAAAGTCTATATAAATTCGAACATTTCCATCCTTCTTCATGACTGGGACGATGTTAGCCATCCAATTGGGATAGAGGACAACTCTAACAAATCTATCCTTATGAAGCTTGTCAACCTCTTCTTTCATCTTTAAAGCCATATTAGGGTGGAAACGTCTCAACTGCTGTTTGACCGCGACAGACCCCGGCTTAAGTGTAAGTCGATGTTCAACGAGCGCAGGGTCTAGTCCAGGCATATCTTCATAGCTCCAAGCGAACGTGTCCTTGTATTCTTGAAGTACCAAAATAAGCGCCTCCTCTTCATTGGGCGGCAAATTCTTTGAAATGAGGACAAACCTAGGGTCTTCCTCCGTACCCAGATTTATTTCTTTGGTAGGCTCTTCTACTGAGGCTGATGGTTCATCAAATCTCCTCATGCCACTAGCAAAAGCATCAGCCTCATCCTCATATTCTTCATAACTTTCATCCCCCTCTTCAATAGGGTCTTCATCGTTCATAATCTCATAAACACCAAAACCCTCATAGAAAGCGTAAGTATCCTCATATTCTAATTCTGGCAGGATAATAGGATTCTCCACAAATTCGGGGATGGCTAAACAAGCATGACATCTGACGGCTAATTCTCTGAGGAATCTACGGGGAATCTGCTTGCCCTTGGATTTCTTATGTGCGACTACCCCATGGGTCTTATTATCAGAAGAGTAAGAACAACTAGCTTGATCACTAAAACTTGATGAAGAAGAGAGAGGAGAGGAAAAAGCGGGTACAGAAGGGGATACAGATGAAGACCCCTCACCAGAGTGGTAGAAAAGATCTATTAATGAATCTTGGAAGAGTGGCCCCGAGGTCGGGACACACTCAGAAAGGAGATAGGATGTCTCCTCAATGGAGACGGAGGATTGAAAAATTGGAATTTTGGCGTTTTTTTTCGGTTTCGTTTTCATTTTCATTTTCATTTTCATTTTCAAGGAGGAAGCAATGCGAGGGGGAATTAGGAGGTGAAGTTGAAATTGATAGATTGGCAAAAGATTGGATCAATGACTGCCCGCACGGGGGCATAATGGAGAGTTTGGAAAATTGCTCGAGGAGCAAGGGAGGAATTTGAGGAGAAACTTGAGGTGAATTTGGGGAAAAAGTGATTAAGACTGCGGGCGGTCTAGGAATATCTGAGAAAAATAGTTGATCAATCAAACGGACAACAGCCGTTGGATGAATGGACTTGGTAAAAAAGAGGCCAGCCCACAACCTGTCTATATTGTAGCCTTCCTCGAACGGCACATCAGGCTCTTCGGTATCTGTATAATCACTTAGCAATTGCCTCTTGTCTGTGATCACTACTGGCTTCTCAATTAGCTCATGAATTAGCGGCGGCCATTCCGGATCAGTTGGCATAAACAACCGGCTCAGAGCAATAACAATGTCATTCATATCAAACCACCTATACCAGTGACATTCAGGGTCATCCATTTTCCTTCTCTTATCTGGCCGCAAGGACTCCAATGCTTTGTAAGTAGCCAGTGGGGCTATGTGGCGAGCAAACTGTCGGGCATGTACATCTTGACAGTCCAGCATGGAAGTAACAAGTTTAGTTTGCTCATCATTCTGAGTTCCCCCTTTTATAAAATGTGTTTGGAGGGTCCATGTGAGAGGCTGTCGATCTGTCTTAAGAGTGGAGGTCATGACGGCCCATGGCCCATCTTCATCTTTGCTCTTGCCCGGCCCTTTATACCCTAGGCCACCTCGGGGAATCATCTTTTGGTGCCGGATTGGTTTAACGCGGCCTTGGAGATTGACCCCCAAGCCCTTACTAGTCTCATACCCCATCTTTAATAAGATATTCCATCCAAGTGTGTTCATCATATTCTTCTTTTTCTTTCCTTGGGGTGGCAGGGGTGTTATTAGGGGTGAAGCCGGTTTAGGGACTGGGGGCCTTAACAAGTCTTGCCGCAGGTCGGCAACATCCAATACTGAAAGTAAAGGCCTATTGGAAGGCCACATGGAAGGCACTGAAGTTGCTGAATGTATATCTTCTGTCGGCAAGATGGGCATGCTAGTAACTTTGATAATGCGCCCTTTGTGTGGAAACTTTATGCATTGATGATTTGTAGAGGGCACAGTATCAAGTTCTTGAATATAGGGGCGGCCTAGGATGCCGTTGAATGTTGGATCCATGTCTAAAATGTGAAAATCTGCTGTAACAGTAACTGGACCCAAATCAACCTTTAAAGTAATCATTCCCAAGGGCAGCTTCCTAGTATTATCATAAGCTGTGACGGTAATTGTAGATGGCCGTATTTGACTTTCTGTAATGCCGCACATCTTCAAGGTGCTTGGCGGCAAAACATTAATGGATGCCCCGGTGTCAACCAAACATTACATTACGGCTATCTTATTGATGTCAATAGTGATGCACAATGCATACTTTCTAGCCGGCTGCGGAGCCAATTCATGTTCATAAAAAGTGATAGCCGGTTGATTGCTGGCCGGATTCAAAACTGTGGTAACTTGTTCAGTAGGAATGTCTTCATTGACCATCACCTTTTACAAATACTGTTTTAGAGCCAGCTGATGTGTGGTTGATCTTTTAATCAGTTCTAGAATAGAAATTCGAGCCGGTGTTCTGTCCAAATGCTTCAATAAATCATACTCCGTGCCCGGTGTAGATTCTTGCTCTTGTTCTCCTTGTTCTTGTGTCAGCTCCTGCTCCCGCTGGGGAAACACTCGGTGGAACATCCATCCACTACGGAGCACCATAGTTCGGGGCGCCTCTGTCGGGCTTGGAGTGGATGAAGGAGTAGAGGAGGTAGAGGGAATAGTGGTGTTGGGTGCTGAAATGGCAGGGGGAGAGGTTTTTGTAAGGGACCTCGCCGTCTGGGGATTATCGGAAGGCAGAAACGGAGGCCGGGTGACAAGGAGAGGTCTTGGAATCATGGTAGTGGTAGGTGGAGGTGGAGCAGGAGGAGTGATGGCTGCCAGCGAGCGGAGGATAAGAAGAGGTCTATTTGGTGGAGGGTTTTGGTGTGGAGGGGAGTTCAGGGTTTGGCGTAAAAGGAGAGGTTGTGAAGGAGTGGTGGAGCGTATAAGGGTGCGTTATGGCTGGGAAAGAAATACAGGCGGAGGCCTTCTTATCAGTTGTGGTGGTTGTGGTTGATTGAAATTTTGACTAATGGCCCCGACAGAGGCGCTTTCATTATGCTAGTCTTGCCCTCTCTCCACTTCATGGATTGAGGTGACTAGGTTTACCTGTTGATTCTGAACCGGGTGCTCCGGTAGCGGGTTATTAACAATCCCCATGTTTGGCTGGGGTGCAGGAGCCTGCTGTTGCTGTGGAATCTGTTGCTGACCTTGCTGTGGTTGCTGAACTGGTGGTTGTCGAGGAGGCCTTCGAGCCTTCAAAGTAGCGATGACCCTCCTCATCTCATCCCAATTGATATCACCTTGATCATTCATGTCATGTATGTAATCCTTGAAGTGAAAACAATAATCAATGTTGTGCCCCGGCTGCCGATGGAAGACGTAATATCGGGAGGTGTCCACATTTTGCGGCCATACCGCCCTTTCTTTAGGCAATGTGAGCATGTTAGCAGCCATGAGGGCGTTAAAAATGTCTGACAAACTCTCAGGTAGCGGAGGGTATTGGGCTCTTCATGGACCCATCGGCCTTCTCGGTTGTTGTGGTTGTTGCAGTTGATAATTAGCCGAGGGGGCACTTGGTGATATTGGTTTTGTGGAGCAAAGGGGAGTTGTTGTTGTTGTGGAGGTGGAGGAGGCCTTAAGGTTTGAGGAGGATTATTATTTGACTGGTGGACTTGATTTTGGAAAGCGGGCTGTTGTGGTGGCCTTGGGTTTAGAGGGTGGCGGAAAGGAGTGGAGTTGCAGAACGCGCTCACCTGCTCATTGATTACAGTGCCTTCGGTAGTTAGGCCAGCATTACCAGTATGAACATTTTTCCTTATCACCTTTGGCCTTGGCTCGAACATGCCCATAATGGGCGAGTCTTTCATTTGAGTTTGTATATATCTAGCTCTTTCATAGAGCTCCTCCATAGTGCTTAATTTGTTCATGGCCAAAATATGACGGAATTGCGGAGTGGATAATTTGTTCATGGCCAAAATATGACGGAATTGCGGAGTGGAGTTTGATATTA
Organism: Amorphophallus konjac; assembly: GCA_022559845.1. Classification (NCBI taxonomy): domain Eukaryota; kingdom Viridiplantae; phylum Streptophyta; class Magnoliopsida; order Alismatales; family Araceae; genus Amorphophallus; species Amorphophallus konjac. The sequence goes on from CM040121.1 coordinate 529,827,774, forward strand.
TCATCTTGACTTGTTCTGTCTCTGACAATGTATCTTTTAACTTCTCGGCCATAGCCCTCCACCTATCAGCAAATGAAACGAAGTCCTCCTCGGGCTTCATCTTCTCAGCAACCAAGTCGGTAACAGACAAGGAGGGACCCACACGGTCGTTGTACTTCTGTATGAACTTCCGTTGAACTATATCAAAGTCGCCGGCATCAGCCGGCTCCAGAGAATAAAACCATTCTAGAGCTGGGCCATCCAAAGACCGCCTAAAGAGATAAGCCAACGAATTCTTATTATCCTACCAGAATGATGCTTCATACATAAAGTCCTTCAAGTGGATGTTCGGGTTGCCCGTGCCATTATACCGCCGAAAATTCGGCATTTCAGAAGGTGGTAAATGAAAAATCGGCATAGGGGGAAGCATGATTTCGGGAGTAATCTTGGATGCAGTGACCCTCTTAAGCTGTTCTTCCATACTAGCCATCTTTTGGAGGAGCAGAGCATGGCTATCAGACTCGGCTGGGGCCTGACGAAAAGAGTGTTGGTTTGTCATAGGCCTCCTTAAAATTTGAGAAACAGGAGGTTGTTGAGGCCTAGCAACGGAGTGACTTGCCGGCTGGGTCGGCATAGTCATAACAGGAGTTGATGGGCGCGAGGGCACCCTAGGGGAGACCGCCGGGTCGTTGGGAGAATTAACAGAGTGGCCACCCATGACCTGGGGAGGGTTAGAAGATGACGGTATAGACTTTCCCTTTAGGAGGGCGGCTTGAGCTGCCTAGCGCTGGGAGTCATCCAGCTGAGCAAGAGTTTTGAGAAATTCGTTGAAGTTGAAAGAAGGGGAGGTGTCCCCGGAAGTATTCTGAGTAGTAGGTTGGGCTTGGGAAGAAGGCTCAACCTCTAAAGCAGTAGTGGCGACGTCCACCATGTGGACCTGAGTAGAAGAAGAATTGTAGTTTCCCTCGTAATAAACAGAATCCTGAGAGGGAATCTCATAGAACGGGTCAGAGTGACCCTCCTCATAACCGTTATAAGTGTACCCGTAGTTGGCCATATTGAGAATTTTACCTGAACGCAATTTCATTCTTGTGTTGAAAGAAATAAATTTCCAGCAATGAGATATAATCAATGAATATCACCTTTTCAAGCAAGAGAAACACACAAGTTGTAATGAGTCCCAAAGATTTTAAGATTTTCCTTGGAGATTAGGGTGAGTTCAATATTAGATTCTCTCTTTTGAGGGTGGATCCTGGTTGAAAATTTAGGTATAATCTCCAGGTATCTAGATTTTTCTCTCTCCTCTCCAACGTATGGGTCAACTATACTCCGGGTACTTCAATGGTACAACCTGCCTGGCGTCCGTGAGGGAATCCACGGGTGCGAGGACTTACGGAGGCTTGGCTTAGGAATTTCCGGTCCAATGAGACGGAATGCTCAAAGGAGGGTCCTTCCTTCACCAAGAGGGGTGTAGCTCCTAAAAAGTGTGGGGAGAGGAGGTCTCCCAAACCGTATGCCCTAAATGCAATCTAATGCAAGCAATATCAAGCAGGTGATATCAAATAGATTAAGCAAATAAACACCAACAATCAGCACTTCTGTGGGCACAGAAGAAAATGACGCCTTGAAGAAAGGCATTAAATCAACAGACATCGTCTGGAGTGCAGTTGCTAGCCGCTGTAAACAGTGCGAACTAAAATGACGCCTTGCTATAAGGCGCTGAATAAGTGAAAAACGCTTCCGTTGGAGGCGTCAAATCGTGCGTCAAATGATGAACGGACGCGTCTGTATAGGGGCGTCAAAACACTGTAATAGTAATGGGATGAAGGGTAAAATGATAATAATCAACTAAATGACGCCTTGGTGTAAGGCGTTGAATGATGAAATGACGCCTCTGTAAGGGGCGTGAATTATAAAAATGACAAAAATGTAGGAAAATGACTGAAACAGCACCTCAGTCGCGGTCGCTGTATGAATAAATGACGGCAGTGTGGAAGGCGCTACTCAGTTCAAAGAACCGACAGCCCTGGCAATCAGACAGAAATCAAACAGAGATAAAAAAGTCTAATCAGTGGGAGGTGTGCACGTGGTGCACAAGGGGAAGGGTGCTATGTGGAGCACAAGGAAGGGGTACGCGAGGGTACCAAAGGAGTGGCACGTGAGGGTGCCAATGGGAGGGTGCTACGTGGAGCACAATGGAGGGGTACACGAGGGTACCAAAGGAGGGATACGCGAGGGTACCAAAGGAGGGACACGCGAGGGTGTCAATGGGAGGGTGCTACGTGGAGCACAATGGAGGGGTACGTGAGGGTACCAAAGGAGGGACACGCGAGGGTGTCAATGGGAGGGTGCTACATGGAGCACAATGGAGGGGTAATCAAACTAAAAATAAAAGGCGTCCCACCGTGATCGCCAATTTGTAGATTATGGAAAAATCTACTTAAGAAAGAAAAAGAAAGCATGTAAGAAAGCACGTGGTGCTAATGGAGTGTGATCGCCAGAGGGGTTACCTCAAAAAGAATGAAAGTGATCGCATGTACCTTGTGTTAAGCGCGAGATATTGTGAGATTTTCCTTCCTCCTTCCACCGGCCGGCCGATGATGAGGGTTTGTACCTTGATTACCCTTGCAAAGAACACACAAAACAAGTGAAAAAATGGATTAGCCAAAGGTGCGTAGTATCAATGTTCTAATGATATGAACTCAAGCAAATAAAGCATGAACACACCTTGTGTGTTTTGATTTTAAACCCCTAAAGAGGAGCAACAAGGTTGGGAATAATGGATGCAATGATATGCAAACAAACGGGTTATATGATGATAGTATCTCTAGCAGAATAGCTAGAGGGATGTGTGTATGAGGTGATAATAGCTAACAAAATAACTAAGAGAGAAGAGGAGCCTTCTGCTGCGTGCGCAGCAGTAAAGGTGAGAAGGCAAAACAACACGGTAGCTTCAGCGCTAGGGAAAGGATGAAGAATCCGCTGTGGTGGAAGAACCTTGAAGAAGCACCTGCAAAAGGAAGAAAACTCTCTCTCTTTCTCTGTAAAGCTCACACGATGCAGTTGCTCTCTTTTTAGCTGCCTCTCTTTTTTTTTCTTCTCGTGCGGGAGAACACACGGGGGTATTTATAGGGCCAAAGATCCTTGCAAAACAAGGATTGAAATAAGGTAATAACCCTCCAATAAGAAACCCTCTCCCCAATCGAACACAAGGTGCAAAATGGGGTAAGGATCATTACTGGAAAGAAGCAGGCGAAACGGAGTTGGAAGTGAAAATGACGACCTGCAGAAGGGCGTCAATTGAAAATGACGACCTCACTAGGGGCGTTAATTAAAATGACGCCTCCTACAGTGGCGTCAATTCCTGGACTTATTTATGGCAACAAAACACTTTCCTTATTAAAAATTCTGAAATGACGCATGTTTAAAAAGGCGTTAAACAAGAGACGCTCTTAATGGGGACGTCAATTCTTCATTTTTCAATTTGCTTAGGATTCGTAAAATTCCAGGAAATGACGCCACTATACATAGCCGTCCATTTATGAAGAGGCGCCCTTGACTACGCCGTTAATTAAAAGATGCCCTTACTTAAGGCGTCAATTCCATTCAACACAGAAAAATGCTAAGAAATCACAATTAAAACACGAAAAATAGAAAAACTTCATATTAAGCCAATATTGAGGTCCACTTTGGGGCGTCACATGGTGACATGAGATTTACTCAACATAGCATCGATTTTGGCGTGTCTACACATGGTCCAAGTGTGGACTTGGACCAAGGAGATAAAAGAAGAAAAATCATTTTTTTTCTTCCTTAAAGGGGGGGGGGGGGCGCACCCTTCATATATTGTTATTTTATTTTGTGGTTTTGACCACAGGGGGGGAATATCTTCTATCCCTTGTATACCCCTCCCCTAACCCTAGATCTGAGGGTAATTAGGTCTTTAGGTGGGAGTTATATAAGCCATGCATTTTGTGAATTTCAAAGAATTAATGTGAGAAAATTTCAGAAAATTGCCAAGGAGCAAGGTACGCCCCTCTCTCTCTCCCACCCCCTTGCAGATGGATTTCTATGAAATTCTTGAGGTGTGAAGCCTCCTCCCCTCCCCCTCTCTGAGTGTGAAGCTCAGCACCGCCGCCGCCGCTGCCATCGAGCCGCCGTCGCACCGCCACCGCCGCCGCGTCGGAATTCTGTCCACATCATGACAGAAGGTTGAAGCCCAATTTTTATCTCCCCATCAGGATATCTGATCGAGCTTCACTTTTGAGTGTTTGTTCTCCCTGTTATTCCCAATCTCCATTTTAAATTTCGTGCCAATCAGAGGTCAATTTGCTATTTTTCCCGTAATTTTAGTTCCACCCCTAACAGTCTGCCAGTTTACAGATCTGCAGGATAGGAGTCTGTTCTTCTATTTTTCCCACCCCCTTATACATCTCTAGGATAGGAGTATGTTTCTCACTTTCCTACCTTCCACCCATAATTTTTCCAGGGTCTAGATCTTTCATCTTCCTATCGGTCAAAATTCGTTTCCAGGGAAAACTCAGTCTGTCCTGTGTGTCTGTCAGTCCGAGCCAGCAGAAACCTTTGAGGGACAGTCATTTTTATTTTCAATCCATTCACTTGATGGATCTGAAAAAAATATATGTTGTGGCCCTCTGAGTCCTCTATCCATCGGTACCGAGTTTGCATCTATCCGACACCGGATCTGACCGCAGAAATTCTTTTCGTGGAGGCGCGCATTTTAGATCCGAGAACAGGCCAGTAACTCAGTCCACCGATTAATTCCGGTAAAATACGCCGGCTCACCTTCGACGACCGCCGCTCCCGGAGATCGATCGGCAACCCATCAGAAGCGTCCCAGCCAGTCGCCATAGTAAGGATTCGACCGGAAGCCGCTGTCCCAGTTGCTGAGTTCCCTTGCTGTACCGAGTTGGAATAGTACCGAGTCGGAACCAAGTCGGACCAGCAGTCCGTCTCCGGCCCGAAAGCCCTTCCGACTTGCTGCCCGTCAACCCGAGTTCGCTACTCCCGGGTCCCATTGTAGCCCTTTACCTCCCTGCGTGGAGTGGGTAATTAAATTCACTGCTGTAATTATTTATTTACTGTGTACCTGGAGTACGAGTTTCGGCCGGGATCGTCTTCCCCATGCCCGGAGCATGGAGGTACACTCACCACCCTCCTTATTTGGCATTTTACTTATCTCGTATGTTTTTGAATGCCGCTGCTAGAGTGATAGGTAACTAGCTCGTTATATTATTTCAATCACCGTTGCGAGAGAGTGAGTGGAACCCATCCCGTGACTCAATCCGAGTACACGCGAAAAAGCCGATACCCGACTCATTGCCGGTTTCTAAACCGCGTACGATCCCGCGTTTCCCTCGCTTAGGGACGTCCGCGAGCTAGAGTCCCAGGTTCGCTGTCCGTCCCGCATCACCGATGATGGCAGGAGTAACGTTCGATCGCCGGAGGGTCATCCGACGTCCGATATGCCCGGGTTGATGCCCTTCGTGGGTTGGCGAATCCGATGGCCGGCCCTATTGGGTCACCTGGTGTGGGCTGTGGTCGTCGGGGGTCCATCATGTGTGTTACGGACCTTGAGCCAACGCGGGCCTGGCGTCAACGGGCCGTGCATGGGCCATGTCGATTTTACCTTCCTCAGGCATGAATGACGCAATTGAACAAGTGGAGTAGAGCATGAAAAAGCTCAATTCTGATACCATGTGAAAAGTTTGAACTCTAATCTAAAACTTAAACGTTTAGCTGAGTAAATCCTAAATAAATAAAGAGAGAGACTCCCACAAATTATTCAATGTGAGACTAAACCACAAACAACACTAAATAATGAAAACACCCTCAAAATCTATGTTGGGAGTTTTGAGGTTGATATTAACTGTGGGAGTATCTTTGTCATTTAATGATATTTTTGAAATTTTTAATCAACAATAATACTATATATGATATTTGATAAGCCAAGATAGTGATTTTGATATTTTACATATAAGGGGATTTATGTGAAATTAACTCTAAAATAATCACTTGTATAAAAGGAAAGATCATGGTAGTATATATGGAAGAAATCGCCTATCTAAGGAAAAAATATTTCAACTGTTTTGATTGGAATCCATTCCTTTGAAGAGAACTTATAAATACTTAAACAACTGAGCCACTTATTACAAAAATTTATTATCTTATTTATCATGATAAAGTTTACATCTCCATATCTCCTATAAACAAAGAAACTTGTACCGGAGTCCTTTCTGAAATCTAGAAATATCGTCTCTACAATTTGAACCTCTATGTGAACAAAAATATCTAATTAAATAATTATTTTAGAACTTAATTTCTATAAATATTATCCTTAATTGTCCCTCTAAATCATTCTTGATCTACCATTAAGAATAGAGTGATGAAGTTGATATCAATATAATATAGTTGGCATCATCACTTTCTGATCTTGTCAAACGGTGTGGGATGAAAATTTCACTTAAACCCTACTTTCGGTATATATAAACATGAAAAATGTCGAATAAGAGCGCTTATCATCATCTATAAGATAGTTCTGTGAGATAAATCGTTCCTGATAACCTCATCTTAAACCTCAGCTAAAGACATCTTATTTAAAAATTTAATAGAAAATTAAAGATTCAAAATCTTATAAATCAATCAGAAATATTCTCCCATCTAAATAACTAGACCAAAATGCGTTAAAAAATTAAAAATATTTTTTATTAGATTGTGCCTAACCTTGCATTATAAAAGGCAATGTAAAGGATCATCTACACCGACCACGTATTTTAGCACTCCCATAGTGACGTACGATAAGGCTGATGGCCGATGCACACTCGTCAAACGAAACGTCAAAATAGGCCAGCTTATGCCTCGTCGTAAAAAAAATGTGACTGCAGATGCGACATATGAAAGCACTATAAAATTGATGCATATTCTTGTGGAAAGTAGTTTCATGAGACAACGTTACATGGAGAATGAGAGAAAATGATGTTCCTAGGACGAAAGAAGGAAATTAAAAGTGCTTAAAATTAATCTCATGAGATGGCTATCATCAGCTCTCTTTCCCCTAAAACTCGATTCTAAGGATTGTTCAGTCCAGGAAACATAACCCCACCCCCACCCTCACCCCCAATGATGATATTTTAATTAATAGTTCACGCGTTAGCTTTCAATTGTTAGAAAGAAAAGGTTCACATGCAGTAGATCCACAGTAAACATGGTACACATGGAAATGAAACCTCTTACCACCCGACGTTCAATTTAACCTTACAAAGATGTCATGTGCCGAAAGCACAAATTCTTCAACAAGAGCACTCCTATAAAGATGTCCAAATTGCTACAAGTGTTTGCCAGATAAGGATATAGCCCTGCCATTCAAAGGTTTCTAACACATTCGTGTTGTCTTTCTTTCAAGCCCGATGTTCGGTTTGAGGCGGGTGCTCTGGTCAAGAATTGTGTTCGGGTGAGAAGAGGATTTTCCTGATAAATTACTGATTGTCGAGCCCGATGTTCTTGTCATGCTCTGTAGCGTCAGAAATGACGTGTGATAACGCGAAAGCGTATGTCGTTACTACACGCGCGCTAACAATCTTAAAATTTTCAACTCGCACTAGATGAAAAAAGACGTAATATGGTGGCAAGAAGGGTCAAATCCACAGGGAAGAAGAGATTTTTAGAGTTAAAAACCTTGGAGTCCTTTGAAAAATACTTGTGATTTTTCTTTACTTAAAAAAATAGTGAAATGATGAACGAGTCAAACACTTAATTAAAAACACCTATGACTATACACCTATGCTATAGAAAATAATTACATGAAGTGAAAAGAAGAGATATGAGAAGAAGGTAGAGAGGGAAGAAGAGCGAGAACTAGTTAAAAGATTAACTCCTTTCATTAACTTAAAAGAAAGAGTACATGAAATGTAAAACAAAATTACACTAACGACGCAATGAGATTACAATGAAGTGAAATGACACAAAAGTAATAAAAATAAGAGAAGCCTGGAGTTTGAAGTTTGGAGAAGGTAGAAGCAATGGTGATGACGGCGTTGTTCTCTCTTGGCCTTGGATCACGAAACACCTCGCGGAAGATGTCGTCTACGCCGGGAGGAAGTCACCTTCGTCGTTAAAACTACCTTTGGAGGGTGAATAACTTTAAAAACAAAAATAATTAGAAGAAGTGGTAAAAATAAAAGTTGAAGATTAGAGGAATGGGAAGAAGTTTTTTGAAGAGTGCAGAGGGAAAAGAAGAGCTTAAGGGCATGAAAAAGAGGAAGAACAAGATGTAGAGTCTCGTATGAATAGTAAAAACACAGGACAACACCTTGAAAAAGATGTTATAACTTAAAAATGGTATAGAATGGGAAGATGGTTCAGAAGAAGAAGTTGAAGATCTTTTCAAAACAAAGAACTTTTATGAAGAAAGTAAGAGGAGAAAATGACTAGAATGGGGAGAAATAAGGGGAAGAACAACGAGAAATATTGGTTCACATATGAACATGATAGTACAGTGAAAAATATGAAATAACTTGAAAACCAGAAGGACTTGGTAGATGATGCAGAAGAAGTTGTAGAGGATTTCAAAACAAAGAACTTTTGTGAAGAGAGTAAGAGGAGAAGAGGGACGAAGAGGGAGACATCGGTGACCAAAGATGTGAGAGGGAGAGGGTGAAAATTGCCAAAAAAAGAACTCCCCTTCTCCTCCTTATCATGGGCTATTTATAGGGAAAGTTGGGTCAATAGAGGGTGGAGATTGTATCAAAAGGAGATGGATGCCTGAGATTTAGGTAGAAGATGATGTATGGAGAAAAGAAAAAGGAGGTGGGCACCCCCTTTCCCAAGGCTCATCACGTCTCTCTTTTATTTCTAACTTTGAATTCAATTTTCTCTCGAACCAAAATATGTGTTTCTTTTCCTCAATATCAAACTTTTGAAATTTCTTTTCCCTCCAACCAAAATATGTACTTTTGACTTGGTCAAAGTGGTGATGATAGTTTTGTCCCCGACTTCTTTTGCAATTACCTTCGGTGTCCTGTACACATATAATTACGATTTAATTCATAAAAATTACCATAATGTGCACATGAATCACAATTGCTCGTAATTATGTAATGGATAATTAATGTTCATAACTCTCAACTCTATTTTATTAAATAAAATTATCAAATTAATTAATTTACGTGAAAGGTCTAATCTACATGTGAAGTTGAGATTAACGATAGATCATGCATAATTGCCTAATTATATGCACATAAAATGGTGTACATGCGATGAATTATCATAGAGAATGGACACTTATCACACCCCCAACTTACTCATTTCTAGTCCCTTAGCAATGTAAATAAATTAAAATTTAGGACTAATAAGAGTTTGTAAAATTCATACTCTCATATCCAGCTCTCCCTTCATAGAATCAACCAAAGATTAGGAATCTGGAATCATTAATGTACACTAGCCTTATGTGGGAACTTAATAGTAAGAATTCAAATCAAAGCTCAATAACACTTGTGCATGTGTAACTATCAAATCCACAGCTTAGACAATTACATCCCTCATTCGCTATTCCAAGCAAATGGCTTTCAACCCTGCACCTCTTAGATCAGAGGATTAAGTATATTAGCTTTTTGTCTGCCTTATTGCTTTGTCCCTTTGGGATCTTTTATGTCACACATGATGCTGCACTACCCTTCACTGCTCAACGTGAACCTCGACTCTTGCCTTAGGAGAAGCAGGCCCGATTTCGCAGATCAAGGTTCCCTTTTCCATTTTACGCGAACCTCAACACGTCTTAGGTGAAGTAGGCCCGGTTATTAAGACTAGGGACATTTTTCATGGTATTTTTTCTTTCTTTTTCTCTCTCTTTTTTTCTTTTATCTTTTTTCTCTCTTTTTTTGATAGATAATTTGACAGAAAACTTTGTAAAAATATCTCTTTTCTTAAGAAGTGCAGAATATTAGATAACATACCAAAACTAGCAGAGGGCTTATCTTGCTTGCTTCATTAGTGTGCAACATGAATTTCTTTTTTCTAAAGTGCACATGAACTTTAAAGGGATTCTTATATTAGTTTTCCATGGCTAGATTGACTAAATTTCCCATCATCCTTCTCCCTAGTCTTTTCTATTCCAGAATTACTTTTAATTTAAGCATGAATCATGAAACTCAAGATGGGGTTTATATCTTTCTACTTTCATGTAACGATGACATGCAAGACAGGACTCCTATCAGGTTGTACTATATGCATCATGAAAATTTTTCTCTCCCCCTCAACTTGAATGATATTATCCTCAATGGCATATGCAATAGAAAGATCAGAGAACAAGTAAACAGAGAATATGGTTGGGATGGAAGGATACAACCTAGTGGGCGGGACAAAGGGATGACAATGGCTCCTTCTCTTCTTAGCCTGAAAACAAAAAAAATAAAATAAAATAAACACACTAAACCAAAATATCAAATCACAAAAATCTTGGGTTACCTCCTAGAAGCGCTAAGTTTACCATCTTTAGCTAGACACGTGAAAGCTCAAAAAGGAATTCCTTCCTGATCACACAATGCTATAGATTCTTTCGGTGATAACAGCTCATTTTCCAAATATGATTTCAACCTTTGACCGTTAATAGTAAAAATATGACCATTTTGTGGATTCAGAATTTGAATGGCTCCATGGTCAAATGCCTTAACAACAATGAATGATCCATCCCATCTGAATTTCAACTTGCCTGGGAACAAGCGTAGCCTCAAATTGAAAAGCCAAACCTTTTGATTAGCATAAAATTTTTTCCTATGAATATATTTATAATGGAAAACTTTAATTTTTGCTTTGTAAATCTTGGAATTTTCATAAGTCTCATTACGCAGTTCCTCCAATTCATTAAGTTGTAGAGCTCTTTGGGATCCAGCATGAGTGAGATCAAAATTTACTTGCTTAATGGTCCAATATGCTCTATGCTCAAGTTCAACAGGTAAGTGGCATGCTTTTCTAAAGATAAGGCGATAGGGTGACATGCCAATAGGAGTTTTGAATGCAGTTCTATAGGTCTATAGTGCATCATCTAGTTTCTCGGATCAGTTTTTCCTATCCGGCCTAACTGTCTTATGCAGAATGTTCTTAATTTCCCTATTGGAAACTTCGACCTGGCCACTAGTTTGGGGATGATAGGGGGTGGAAATTTTGTGAGTGATCCCATATTTCTTGAACAAAGCTCAGAATTGGGAGTGAGTGAAATGCGAACCCCCGTCACTGATGATAGCCCTATGACACCCAAATCTAGAGAAGATGTTCTTACGAACAAATTTCACCACTACCTTGTGATTATTTGTCCTTGTGGCTACAACTTCAATCCATTTTGAAACATAATCAACCGCCACCAAGATGTATTCATTCCCAAAGGATGGTGGAAACGGTCCCATGAAGTCTATATCCCAAACATCAAAAATTTCTACAACCAGAATAGGATTAAGCGGCATCATATCTCTCCTTGAGTTATTGCCCATAGCTTGACACCTCAAACATGTTTTTGAAAATTCATAAGCATCTTTAAATAAAGTAGGTCAATAGAATCCGCTCTGCAAAACTTTCGCCACTGTTTTCTTTCCGAAAAAGTGTCCCCCATAAGCGAGATTATGACAAAAGTTTAAAACAGATTGTTGCTCCTCCTCGAGGACACATCTTCGTATTATGTGATCAGGACCCATGTAAAATAGCTTCGGGTCCTCCCAAAAATAATGCTTAACCTTTGCGAAGAAATGATCCTTCTCCTGCTTAGACCACCCCCTTGGGATTTGTCTTACCACTAGGTAATTGACTATGTGAGCAAACCACGGGGTTAAGACATGAGAAATAGCTAAGAGATGTTCATCAGGGAAGGAATCATGCATTGGGGAGCTCTCAGGTATAACAATTCTTGAAAGATGATCGGCAACAAAATTTTCCAACCTCTTTTTATCTTTAATCTCCAAGTCAAATTTCTGAAGCAATAAGATCCAACGGATGAGTCGGGGTTTGGCATCCTTCTTGGTGAGCAGATATTTTAAAGCAGCGTGATCAGAATAGATAATGACTTTGGCCACCAAAAGATATGAGCAAAATTTCTCTAGGGCAAAAATAACAGCCATAAGTTCTTTCTCTGTGGTGGTATAATTCAATTGAGCATCGGTGAGAGTGCGACTCACATAATTGATCACCACAGGTTTCTTATCAATTCTCTGGCCTAAGACAGCTCCTATTGCATAGTCAGAGGCATCACACATGATTTCAAATGGGAGCGACCAATCAGGAGACTATAGGAATGGAGCTTGAGTGAGGGCCGCTTTAAGAGAGTGAAAAGCCTCTAGACAAGATTCATCTAGGTGGAATGGGGTGTCCTTGGCTAGGAGCTTAGTAAGCGGACGAGTAATGATAGAGAAGTTCTGAATGAATCTTCTATAAAAACCCGCATGGCCAATAAAATAGCAAATTTGCTTGACAGACGAAGGGGGAGGAAGATTGGAAATCAGATCAACCTTAGCCTTGTCTACCTCTATTTCCCTTTCGGAAACAACATGGCTTAACACAATGCCTTCTCTTACCATGAAGTGACTTTTCTCCCAACTCAACACAAGGTTGGATTCAATGCATCGTGCTAGCACCTTCTGCAAATTCACCAAGTAGTAATCGAATGAGTCACCGAAAATCGAGAAGTCATCCATGAAAATCTCCAAAATTTCTCCCACCATTTCAGAAAAGATTGCCATCATACACCGCTGAAAGGTGGCAGGGGCATTACAAAGCCCAAACGGCATTCTTCTAAACGCAAACGTGCCATAAGGACACGTGAATGTAGTCTTTTCTTGATCTTTTGGATAGATAGTAACTTGATTGTACCCGGAATATCCATCCAAAAAGTTAAAATATTTTTGCCCAGCCAATTCTCCAAAATCTGATCCACAAACGGGAGAGGGAAATGATCTTTCCTTGTCATTGAGTTCAATTTTCTGTAATCAATACAGACTCTCCACCTCGTTTGTAGTCTCATTGGCACCTCTTCACCCTTCTCATTTTGAATCACAGTCAGCTCGAATTTCTTTGAAACAACTTGTGTAGGACTGATCCACTTGTTGTCAGAGATGGTATATATAATTCTGACATCTAACCACTTCACCACCTCCTGCTTAACCACCTTTTTCATGTTAGGATTCAACCGGCACTGCATCTCCCTGTTCGATTTGGCATTGTCCTCTAAATAGATATGGTGTATATAAATATCCAGACTGATCCCCTTGAGATCCGCCACCGACCAACCGATTGCCCCCCTATGCTCCTTAAGAACAGTTAAGAGTTGGGCTTCCTGAGCAGAAGTGAGGTTGGAGGCAATGATGACAGGTAGAGTGTGGTTAGGTCCCAGATATGCATATTTAAGGGAGTCTGGGAGAGGCTTGGGTTCTAGAGCGGGAGGATGTTCCAGAGATGACAAGATTGGTTCAGATTGAAGTGCAGGAAGTGGTTCTACCCTAGACCAGGGTGCAGAGGAGAGAGAAGAATCCTGAAGCATGCTACCCTCTTCTAGGATGTTCTCAATGTCATCCGAACTTTCATCAATCACCTCCTCAAAGATATCAATGATATTGCATTCTTCTTCATGGTCTGGGTATTGAGAGGCCTTAAAAACATTCAAAGCAACATTCTCTCCTCCAAATGATATATCCATCATTCCCGTGGAACAATTTATATTGGCCTTTGCCGTAGCTAAAAATGGGCATCCCAAAATGATAGGTCTGTGCTTTAGATCCTGGGACGAAGCCATATCCAAAATGAGAAAATCCACTGGGAAATAGTATTCATGCACTTTGATAATAACATCTTCCAACAAATCCCTTGGTGTTTTAACCGATCTATCCACCAATTGAAGGATTATTGAAGTGGGTTTTAATTCCCCCAGATCAAACTGCTCATAGATAAAGGTGGGCAAAAGATTCACGCTAGCACCTAAGTCTAGCAATGCTCGATCAAAAGTGACTCCACCTATATCACACGAGATTAGCGGGGCTCCGGGGTCCTTCAATTTTTTTGACAAATGATTCATCAAAACATCACTCACATCTTCAGACAAGCGGATCTTTTGAGTTACCACCCTTGGCTCCCTCTTTGGAGTACACAGCTCTTTCAAAAATTTCGCATAATGCTTGATTGCATCCAAGAGTGGAATATTGATATTTACATGTTTAAACAATTCCGTTAATTCTTCCTACTGCACCGGCGGTTTCTTGTGAGCCTTCAACTTTAGAGCATCAGGAAAAGTGACCTTAGGCCCATATTCTTGGGATCCTTCATCAACTTTTACCTTTCCTTTATCGAGCCTCTTCTCTCCACCCTCCGGCTTCTTTTTCTCTTGCACAATCACCAGCTCCTCATCCTTACTATCACTTTCCATGTGGGCATCTCAGCCCGAACTACTGCTAACTTCCTTAGTCTTATAAGGATTATCTAAAATATTCCTGCTCCTAAGAGAAGAGATTGCCTTAGCATTCTCAAATTGAGGACCTATAGGAGGGGGCGGCTGATGTTGATTGGGCTGATTGGGTTGAGGAAGAATGGGAGCTCTTGGAGGGAAGCATGGAGGTTGTTAATTGCGGGGGTTGGCCATCGGTTGGCTAGGGAGCTGGCTTACCTCTCTTCTCATGTTATTAGTAGCAAGTTGTCCTATCTGATTTTCCAACTTAGAAATGGATTGTGCTTGGGTAAGGATGAGTTGTTGGAGTTGTTCAAACTTATCATCAAAATTGAGCTGCAGAGGTTAAGGAGGAGGAGGAGGTTTGAAAGGAACTTGAGCTTGAAAATGGTTTGGAGGATACTGATGATACTGGCCCTGAAAATGTTGAGTGGGAGGTTGATGATACGGGGCCTGAGAATGCTGAAAAGGAGGTTAAGAATATTGTTGGAAAGGTGCATTGGATTGAGAATAATTATGATGAAACTGAGCTTGTTGAAAAGGAGATTGGTAATGTTAGTGGGCTTGAGCTTGAAAGGGTTGTTTTTGAAAAGAGGGATTAGATTGGGTAGATGGACCTTGCTGAGATTTTCAAGAAAAATTCGGGTGGTTCCTCCAGCTTGGATTGTAGGTGTTGGAATACTGATCATAAGGAGACTTAGAGACACCCTGAGCAGCGAAGATTTGTTCTTGGATGAATGGGAGAAGTTGAGCTGCTGTGGGGAAATCAGTTACCCCATGATCAGGGCTAGAACAAAGAGTACAAATCTCTTCATGACTGGGGGCGGAGAATGGTTGAGGTCGAGGGGCTGAAGAAGAAGAAGGTTCATGCCTAGATAACAACTGATCTAGCTTCTGAGTTACAAGATCAACCTTCTCTATCTTTTGCACCAACAAATCTATTTTGTTCAATTTCTGAGTCAAGGCATTAATGTCCATCCTGTTCTCACACTCACCTTGGCTCTTAACTTCATAAAGCCCACCCCTCTTAGCCGACCCAATCATTCTCTCATAGGATGAGAGCGAGACATGACTTATGGAATTTTTACTAAGAATTTCAAATAAATCGTAAGCCTCATCTTCGCTCTTACTCATGAATGCTCCTCCACATGATGCATCCACCATCTGTCTATAATTCTCCGTCAAACCCTCATAGAATGCCTGTACAATTTGCCATCTTGATAACCCATGGTGGGGGCATTTCCTCAACAAATCTTTCAGTCTATCCCACGCTTCATGGATATGTTCCCCATGATTTTGTGTGAATCCAGTAATTGCTCTTCTCATGGTATTGGTTCATCCTATGGGATAGAACTTCTTCAAAAAATCTTTTTCCATTTTCGCCCATGTATCAATGGTCCTACTCAAGGCTCCTAACCAATATTTGGATTTATCCTTGAGAGAGAATGGGAAGAGAGTAAGCCTAAGAGCATCATCAGAGAAATTTTAGATTTTAACAGTTGAGCATATCTGAAGAAACTCATCAAGATGTTTGTAAGGGTCTTCATTGAGATTTCCATAGAAAGATGGCAACATTTGGATGGTACTAGACTTGATTTCATAATGAACCATCTGGTTCTGAGGTGCTTGGACATAGAAGGACGGTTGGTATTGATTGGGCAAGAAATAGTCCTTCATTTACTTTGGAGGATCGGGATTTTCGACCATTAGATTTTAGTGGTGAGGTCCTTGATTTTCGGCCATGAGATCTTGTTGGAGATCGTTCCCTGGATATAAGACTCTCTCAATTTTTTGAATGGGTCCTAGTAGATTTGGATGTTGAGATCTTCTATCTTGCATGAACTAGGACGAAGAGAGAGATGAAAGAGATTTTTTTTATGATGATTTTTATTTATTTTTTATTTATTTTTCTTATTTTTGATTTTGATACAAACTTGGACGAAGAGAGATAAGAGGAGAATTTTTTTTTGATTTTTTTGTTTTAAATTTTTTTATGCAAACACAAACAGGTTGTCACACAAATTACCTAATGACCTATGTGTGACCTAGACCTACAAATTGGGTTTCACAAAATGGCTAAAGTGCAACTTGAGTTCACCCTCAATATTTTCACCGGCCAAGTAAGGGGTGGGGTAGTGGGAGGCTCCCCTTACTTTCGCAAGGTCCTAATTAAAAATTACTAGCCCGCTTAAGGCGTTTGCCATCCGACCGTCTTTCCTTAGGCACCGATTTTCACAAGAGGGTGAGCCCAAATAACACAAGAACCACAGTATAAACTTAGGGCCAACGTCTACTGAATTTTATTCAGGGTCTAGGTGATGCAAAGATGAAGAAAATTTTGGTTTGTGGGTTAAGTAAGGGTGATGAAATCCCCACCTTATCTTACTTATGGGTGTTGCCCTTAGAATATTTTAAAAATGATATGCAACAAATCAAGTTCAAACAAGGGGTTCTATGCAAGTATGCATGAGCATGTGATTAAGAAAAAGATTAGAAAAGAACTCACCTTGCCCCTCGCAATCTCCAAAATACAATGACCAAAGTTAAACAACAAGAAAAAAAAACTTCTATCCTAAATGATGCATGACTTAGAACATGAAAGTATGATTTCTACTCTTGGAATGAGGATTTTTATTGGGTTCAAGTGAAGAGTTTTTTTTATTATTATTTAGTGAACCTATCTAACCACAATATTCAAGAACATTAAGGAAATAACACAAAATGAGAGGAGTTAGGATACTTATTTGAAGCGCAATCTCTCGTTCTCTCTTTTTTTTTTTTTGAAATGAATGTCAAAAAGATTAAGGAAAGGGAGGAGAGCTTACCTCTTAACTGCTTCTTTATTTTTGCTCTTTCTTCTTTTTTTTCGATTTTTTAGCTTCAATTCTTGAAGTGCGTTCCCTCGTTCTGGAGTTTTTTTTTACAGAAATAAGAAAAAGAGAGATATTAGTACACTTATAAACACAAGAAAAATAAAGTTCTTAAATCAAAAATCATCATTAATCCCCGGCAACGGTGCCAAAAATTGATAACGCGAAAGCGTATGTCGTTACTACACGCGCGCTAACAATCTTAAAAATTCCAACTCGCACTAGATAAAAGAAAGACGTAATATGGTGGCAAGAAGGGTCGAATCCACAGGGAAGAAGAGATTTTTAGAGTTAAAAATCTTAGAGTCCTTTGGAAAACACTTGTGATTTTACTTTGCTTAAAGAAAATAGTGAAATGATGAACGAGTCAAATACTTAATTAAAAATACCTATGACTATGCGCCTATGCTATAGAAAATAATTGCATGAAGTGAAAAGAGGAGATAGGAGAAGGAGGTAGAGAGGGAAGAAGAGCGAGAACTAGATTAAAAGATTAACTCCTTTCATTAACTTAAAAGAAAGAGTACATGAAATGTGAAATAAAATTACACTAACGACGCAATGAGATTACAATGAAGAGAAATGACACAAAAGCAATAAAAATAAGAGAAGCCTAGAGTTTGAAGTTTGGAGAAGGTAGCGGCAATGGTGATGACGGCATTTTTCTCTATTGGCCTAGGATCACGAACCACCTCGTGGAATATGTCGTCTACACCGGGAGGAAGCCACTTTCATTGTTGAAGCTGCCTTTGGAGGGTGAATAACTTTAAAAACAAAAATAATTAGAAGAAATGGTAAAAATAAAAGTTGAAGATCAGAGGAATGGAAAGAAGTTTTATGAAGAGTTTGGAGGGAAAAGAAGAGTCTAAGGGCATGCAAACGGAGGAAGAACAAGGTGTAGAGCCTCGGATGAACAGTAAAAACACAGGATAACACCTTGAAAAAGATGTTATAACTTAAAAACGATATAGCATTGGAAGATGGTTCAGAAGAAGAAGTTGAAGATATTTTCAAAACAAAGAACTTTTATGAAGAAAGTAAGAGGAGAAAATGATTAGAAGGAGGAGAAATAAGGGGAAGAATAGGGAGAAATACTGGTTCGTAGATGAACAGGACAGCACAGTAAAAATATGACATAACTTGAAAACCAGAAGGAATTGGTAAATGATGCAGAAGAAGAAGTTGTAGAGGACTTAAAAATAAAGAACTGTTGTGAAGAGAGTAAGAGGAGAAGAGGGACAGAAGAGGGAGACATTAGTGACCTAAGATGTGAGAGGGAGAGGGTGACAATTACCAAAAGAAGAACTCCCTTTCTACTCCTTGTCATGGGCTATTTATAGGAAAACTTGGGTCAATGGAGGGTGGAGATTGTATCAAAAGGAGATGGATGACTGAGATTTAGGTAGAAGATGATGTATGGGGTAAAGAAAAAGGAGGTGGGCACCCCCTTTCCCAAGGCTCATCATGTCTCTCCTTTATTTTAAACTTTGAATTTAATTTTCCCTCCAACCAAAATATGTGTTTCTTTTCCTCAATTTTAAACTTTTGAAATTTCTTTTCCCTCCAACCAAAATATGTGCTTTTGACTTGGTCAAAGTGGTGATGACAGTTTTGCCCTCGACTTCTTTAGCAATTACCTTCGGTGTCCTGTACACATATAATTACGATTTAATCCATAAAAATTACCATAATGTGCACATGAATCACAATTGCTCATAATTATACAATGAAGAATTAATGTTCATGACTCTCAACTTCATTTTATTAAATAAAATCACCAAATTAATTAAATTGCGTGAAAGGTCTAATCTACATGCGAAGTTGAGATTAATGATAGATCATGCATAATTGCCTAATTATATGCACATAAAATGGTGTACATGCGATGAATTATCATAGAGAATAGACGCTTATCAACGTGTCAGTCTCGGTTATCTTTACGGATTTCGAGACAAGATTGGGGAGAGATATCACAGTAAGATCTTGCTCCTGCGCTTTTGCGTGTGAATGGGTTGTATTCGCCTTGAATTTGGTTCGAGATGTGAAGGTTCCGCGGCGAGTTCGGGACTCAAGGATGAGCGTTGGCGGTTGCCGATTATGGCTCATGTTGCGGCTCTTGGCGTGGCGTGTTATAGTTTGAGGAATTGCAGCGGTGGTACATCGAGAGATGTCATGATCGTGGTCCGACGAGACACTTGGCGAGTGTTGTCGGAGGAGCTGACCTGACAGAGGTGATGGTTTTCTTGGTACTGGAAGGTGCGGTTCCCAGCGTGTGCAAGGATTGAGGTCAGGTCGAGCGTAGAGTTTTCCTTCCGTTAGTCGAAAGTATATTGAGTTTTTCCCTTGGTTGGAGAAGATTACGTTTGGCTAAGGTTCGTCGTCTTGCGTCGTATGTTCGGATTGGTTGGCCTTTGTGTGCCATGAAGTCAGTGTGAGACACGTCCTGTGTTTTGGCAAGGTGGTTGTCTGTGAGAAGCGTTGCCCCTCCCCTGATGTGTAAGGGTGTGTTGGCGCTGTTTTGGAAGGATGCGTGCCAGTCGGGTGTGTTCGTGAGAATTTGCAGTTGGTGTTGTGATTTTTGATGTGTGGGGGATCGGGGCCTGCGAAGTTGCAGAGGATTGTCAAGATGGTGGATCCCGAGTCGTTGTGGTTGGCTGTACGTATGGATCAGAGTGCGCGGATTGTAGTGTTGGTTGCTACGGGTGGATTTCTGAGGATGTGAAGGGCATTGGAGGATTGGTTCCTTGATATGAGATTATCTCCGGCGGTGTGAGATGTGTTGTTACCGTGCCGTTACTTGAGATATTGTGGTTCATGGCACAAGCGGGTCGAGAATTGGGGAAATATGTTGGCAAGTGCGCCGCATGAGTACCCTATCCATGTGTTCGAAGCCGTGTCAGGCGTTGGAGTTGGTCCCGGATAGGGTTGTTAAGGATATCGTTGTATAGAGGGTGAGGATGTGTTGATCAGAGTCGGTGGCTTGGTGCTCGACTCTCGATGGAAGTTGTGTTCTTGGATGAGATCGTGTCTTGGAGAAGTGATCTCTACGAAGATTATGGGTCCCAGTTGGTGGCCGTCACTACAAGAAAAAGCGGTTTTAGCGACGGCCCTATTCCGTCCCAAATCCGTCGCAAAATCAGTCGCTAATCGATTTTGCGACGGATTTGCGACCGAATTGGGACAGAAAAGGGCCGTCTTAAAAAAAGAGTCACAAATAACCGATAGATTTTCTTCCATCCTAAAATCCATCTTAAACTTCCGACGGCATAAAAATCCGTCGCAAATTTAGTCGGTAATGAAACAAATTCGGACGGAAAGTGTCGTCTTTAAATCCGTCTGAAGTTTGCGACGGAAAAATTCCGTCTAAATATCCATCTCAAATTTTCCGACGCAACTATTTTCCGTCATTATTTCCGTCACAAATTACGCACGGTAATTGAGACGGACGTAAATTCTGTCTACCTATCCGTCTGAAATTTCTCTTAAATTCCATCTTCAATTTGAGACAGCCTAAATTCCGTCCTTAACTCCGTCTCAAATTTGAGACGGATCCGTCTCAAAATCCGTCCGAAATATATTTTCATCTTTTTTTTAAACAACAAATTTGTATTAAAAACCTGTTTACAAAATCATCGAAAACAAAAAATTCATACGAACAAAAATAAAAAATCAAATTTAATTAAAATTACATCAAATATCAGAATAAACTCATCAGCGTTACATAAAAAAATACAACAAAATCAACAAATATCCTCCAGATCGTCCATATCTTCATCCCCGCCCCGCCCTGCTCATCCCCTCTGGTAACAAAAATATAAAATCAAATTTAATTAAAATTACATCAAATATCAGAATAAACTCATCAGCGTTACATAAAAAAAATACAACAAAATCAACAAATATCCTCCAGATCGTCCATATCTTCATCCCCCCGCCCTGCTCATCCCCTCTGGTACCGCTCGCAGAAGGATCCTCCTATATTAAAAAAAATATACATAGATAAAAAAATTAAAATTAGTATAAAGATAAATTAAATATTTTATTAGATTACATGAATTTAAATCAAAAATAATATCAAATCGATGACTGTAAAGATATCAATCGTAGAACCTACTTTTTTGAATTATTCTAAACTAAGTTTTGAAAACTAACATAGTTTTGAATTGAGTTATTTTAGCGTGGGGCTCAAACCGGACGTCCGATTTGGAATCAGTCAGCTCTGACAAGTCACGTCTACCTCCCAGGTCGTGTTGGAACGATCGGAATGCCGATCGGATCAGTATTTCACATTTTTCATCCCCGGACCCCGACTGCTTTGATTTTAAACCAAGTGCATTTACAAAATGCACTTTTGAGTGTCGGGCTCAAACCAGATGTCCAATTTGGAATCCGTTAGCTCTGACAAGTCACGTCTACCTCCCAGGTCATGTTGGAATGATCGGAATGCCGATCGGATCAGTATTTCACATTCTGGACCCCCGGACCCCGATTGCTTTGATTTTAAACCAAGTGCATTTACAAAATGCACTTTTGAGCGTCGGGCTCAAACCGGATGTCCGATTTGGAATCCGTCAGCTCTGACAAGTCACGTCTACCTCCCAGGTCGTATTGGAATGATAAGGAATACCGATCGGATCAGTATTTCACATTCTGGACCCCCAGACCCCGACTGCTTTGATTTTAAACCAAGTGCATTTACAAAATGCACTTTTGAGCGTGGGGCTCAAACCGGATGTCCGATTTTGATTCCGTCAGCTCTGACAAGTCACGTCTACCTCCCAGGTCATGTTGGAACAATCGGAATGCCGATCGGATCAGTATTTCACATTCTGGACCCCCGGACCCCGACTGCTTTGATTTTAAACCAAGTGCATTTATAAAATGCACTTTTGAGCGTGGGGCTCAAACCGGATGTCCGTTTTAGAATCCGTCAGCTCTGACAAGTCACATCTACCTCCAGGTCGTGTTGGAATGATTAGAATACCGATCGGATCAGTATTTCACATTCTGGACCCCCGGACCCCGACTGTTTTGATTTTAAACCAAGTGCATTTACAAAATACACTTTTGAGCGTCGAGCTCAAACCGAATGTCCGATTTGGAATCCGTCAGCTCTGACAAGTCACGTCTACCTCCCAGGTTGTGTTGGAACGATCGGAATGCCGATCGGATCAGTATTTCACATTCTGGACCCCCGGACCCCGACTGCTTTGATTTTAAACCAAGTGCATTTACAAAATGCACTTTTGAGCGTGGGGCTCAAACCGGATGTCCGATTTGGAATCCGTCAGCTCTGACAAGTCACGTCTACCTCCCAGGTCGTGTTAGAATGATCGGAATGCCGGTCGGATCAATATTTCACATTCTGGACCCCCGAACCCCGACTGCTTTGATTTTAAACCAAGTGCATTTACAAAATACACTTTTGAGCGTCGAGCTCAAACCGAATGTCCGATTTGGAATCCGTCAGCTCTGACAAGTCACGTCTACCTCCCAGGTTGTGTTGGAACGATCGGAATGCCGATCGGATCAGTATTTCACATTCTGGACCCCCGGACCCCGACTGCTTTGATTTTAAACCAAGTGCATTTACAAAATGCACTTTTGAGCGTGGGGCTCAAACCGGATGTCCGATTTGGAATCTGTCAGCTCTGACAAGTCACGTCTACCTCCCAGGTCGTGTTAGAATGATCGGAATACCGATCGGATCAATATTTCACATTCTGGACCCCCGGACCCCGACTGCTTTGATTTTAAACCAAGTGCATTTACAAAATACACTTTTGAGCGTGGGGCTCAAACCGGATGTCCGATTTAGAATCCGTCAGCTCTGACAAGTCATGTCTACCTCCCAGGTCGTGTTGGAATGATCAGAATGCCGATCGGATCAGTATTTCATATTCTGGACCCCCGGACCCCGACTGCTTTGATTTTAAACTAAGTGCATTTACAAAATGCACTTTTGAGCGTCGTGCTCAAACCAGATGTCCGATTTAGAATCCGTCAGCTCTGACAAGTCACGTCTACCTCCCAGGTCGTGTTGGAATGATCAGAATGCCGATCGGATCAGTATTTCACATTCTGGACCCCCGGACCCCGACTGCTTTGATTTTAAACCAAGTGCATTTACAAAATGCACTTTTGAGCGTCGGGCTCAAACCGGATGTCCAATTTTGAATCCGTCAGCTCTGACAAGTCACGTCTACCTCCCAGGTCGTGTTGGAATGATCGGAATGCCGATCGGATCAGTATTTCACATTCTAGACCTCCGGACCCCGACTGCTTTGATTTTAAACCAAGTGCATTTACAAAATGCACTTTTGAGCATCGGGCCCAAACCGGATGTCCGATTTGGAATCTGTCAGCTCTGACAAGTCACGTCTACCTCCCAGGTCGTGTTGGAACAATCGGAATGTCGATCGGATCAGTATTTTACATTCTGGACCCCCGGACCCCGACTGCTTTGATTTTAAACCAAGTGCCAAACTGAACTCATAGAAACTGAACTCATAGAAAAGACCCATGGAAAAAAATCACCTGTACCACTTGTGCTATGGTGGTGGATGTATGAGGGAGAATTCTTGCTTGGGAGAGCAGGCCAGTGAGTGCCTGCAACATGGCTGCCTGCTGGGTAGACATCTCCTCTCGGAACTGCCGCTGCATCTGCAGTTGCAAATCAGAAATCTGGCTAGACATCTCCGATCGGACGATGTCTCTGACGTCGCTACCAGAAGTACTGGGGGAAGATTGAGGTATACTGAAGGTAGAAGTACTGGTTTGGGCTGAGTTCGAACTCGCACACGATGATATCACCGCGCTAGAGTCCATGCTGTCCCCAAAACCATATATTCGGCCCTTCTTCGGTACACCAGCTACGGCCACCCATTCTGCCGGATCCAACTCTGGCTGCTCCCCCTCTCCCTCCCCGTACTTCTCTGTCATAGCTCTGCTATATGTTTCCTACAAATAAAATAAAATAATTAGTCAATTTCATATGATTCAATCTGAATTAAATGAACGGTAGAAGTTGCACACGAAGATAAACTTACCGCTATTGAACGAGCTCTCGTACTCACAAATTGACTTGTCGCCTTCTTTTTGTGTGTTCTGTCGAACACCTCGAGGAACGTCGGAGCTCGATTAAGCTCCACAGCCTGTTATATAGTTCATAGTAAAAAATTGTCATATATGTTAATAAAATGTAAGAAGATTTGAAACATTACTTACCATTTTATTTTTATGAGTCGCAAAAGAGACGGACCCACATGTATGCAAATTTGCCTCCGGCTGTGACGCCCTATTTGATTTGGCTTTTTGGGACTTTTCTATCCACTTGGGGTCGGCAAATTTGTCACATAGTATGTCCCAATCCTCCTTCCTCATCCATAGAGGACGGTGCTCCTTCCACGGCTGTCGGTCTTCACTCCCACCATCATTTTTTTTGGCCTTCTTCTGAGCCGCATATACTCTCTTTCGATAATTTGTCTTCACAGTAGACTCCCAGGTAGAACGACATCGTGCCGCATCATGTCCACCAGTGAATCGATAAGTCCGCTGTAAATAAATTAAGCTTCACAATTAATAGACTGTTGTGAATTGAGTTTGGAAAAGACTTGAATTAAATGACATAGTTACTTACTAAGAACATGTCGAACAATGAATCGCGGACGCCCATCGGAAATTCTTTGTAAGACAAATGTGGCCCGGGCACATGTGCCATTACTAGGCTAATAGCATGATGGACAGCAGTGGAAGGTTCTAATTTTTTCCTGCAATTGCAAATGTCAAAGTATTCATATTAGAAACTTACCGCTAATAATTAATGAATGTAAACTAGCCTTATAAATATACCCGGAGATCCAGCAGGGGCGACGTCCATCATGGATAGTGCCTCCCTTGTGATGACTGTTGGCATCGTCAACTGGCTGCTGAGTGGCTGGGGGGGCCCTGTAGAAGTCAGAGGTGGTGGGAGGGTTGTAAGAACCAATTTTCATAAGTAAATGCAACATGTTACTGAAAATTAAAATAGATATACCTGTAGCGACAGGTGGTGGGAGGGCACTAGGACATGTAAGAATTAATTCACATTAGATAAATGAATATTTTGCTGGAAATTCAAAGAAATACATAGGTGGGAAAGCATTAATTTCCATAAGTAAATGCAACACGTTACTGAAAATTTAAATAGATATACCTGTAGCAGGAGCTGGTGGGGGTGGCGTCGGGACAGGTGGTGGGAGGGCACTAGGACCTGTAAGAATTAATTCACATTTGGCAAATGAATTCCTTGATAGAAATTCAAAGAAATACATAGGTGGGAAAGTATTAATTTCCATAAGTAAATGCAACACGTTACTGAAAATGCAACATAGATATACCTGTAGCGGGAGGTGGTGGGGGTGGCGTCGGGACAGGTGGTGGGAGAGCACTAGGACCTGTAAGAATTAATTCACATTAGATAAATGAATTCCTTGCTGAAAATTTAAAGAAATACATAGGTGGGAAAGCATTAATTTCCATAAGTAAATGCAACACGTTACTGAAAATGCAACATAGATATACCTGTAGAGGGAGGTGGTGGGGGTGGCGTCGGGACAGGTGGTGGGAGAGCACTAGGACCTGTAAGAATTAATTCACATTAGATAAATGAATTCCTTGCTGGAAATTCAAAGAAATACATAGGTGGGAAATCATTAATTTCCATAAGTAAATGTAACACGTTACTGAAAATGCAACATAGATATACCTGTAGCGGGAGGTGGTGGGGGTGGCGTCGGGACAGGTGGTGGGAGAGCACTAGGACCTGTAAGAATTAATTCACATTAGATAAATGAATATTTTGCTAGAAATTCAAAGAAATACATAGGTGGGAAAATATTAATTTTCATAAGTAAATGCAACATGTTACTGAAAATTAAAATAGATATACCTGTAGCGGGAGGTGGTGGGAGGGCACTAGCGGGAAGTGGTGGTGGCGTCTGTACATGTGGTGGTGAGCCGACACTTGGACCTATAAAAAAATTCTTTTAAGTTAGTAAATAATTAAAATATTCATATAGCTAACTTATTGATCAAATATACCTGTGTCTGAAGAAGATGCTAACGAGGAGGGAGTAGCACCCCTCTCACTGCCTTGTCTCCTCCCACTCCTAGTACGACCTCCTCGCACCATTTCCTTATTAATAACAAAACAATTAATACATATTAACCCACAATTATATAAGGCTAGACAAATGTTATTTAAAATTATGCTTAAAAAGTAAGAATCAGCTTACTAAATTCACAATGCATTGTATAGACTTCAGCAATGTACAGACTTCAGCAGCATAAGAGAGGGCAATGTACAGACTTCAACAGCATAAGAGAGGGAATTGTACAGACTTCACAATGTACAGACTTCACAATACATTGTACAGACTTCAGCTGCGAATGGGAGGGCAGTGTATAGACTTTACAATGTACAGTCTTCATAATGTACAGACTTCACAAACTCTGCAAGACTTTGTATGCACCACAATGTACAGGCTCTGCTGGACTTCACAATGAATGTACAGACTTCACATTGTACAGACTTTACACACACTGTACAGACTTCACATTTCACAATGTACAGACTTCAGCAGCGAAAGGGAATGCAATGTATAGACTTCTCAATGCAATGTATAGACTTCACAAAGCTCCAGCACAATGTACAGACTTCACGTATGGAGTTCACAAAGCTTATGCAATGCAGTGTATGGAGTTCACAAAGCTTATGCACCACAATGTACAGACTTCACACTCTGTACCGTCTTCAGCAGCGAATGAACAGACTTCACAGTATGGACTTCATACAATGTACAGACTTCAACAATGTACATACTTCACATACTCTGCACCAAAGCTTATGTATCACAATGTACAGACTTCAACAGCTAAAGGGAGTGCAGTGTATAGACTTCACTTTGTTCATTTTTGCAACTTTTGTAACAGGTTACGGTTTGTAGACTTTCATGGCTGCAAACTGTAACTGTTCAGGGGTATGCCCCGATGAGCCTGTATTCATTACAAAAAATCAATAAAATTCTATGGCCACAGTGTTAGTCTGGGGGAGTGAGAACACTGTCCCCTGCTGGGGGATGGTGCACTCGACTTGACATTAACTCTGTTGCTCGGTGCTTATAAAAAAAAAATCAAAACATGCCTCCCTCATGTTGATATATCTAGCTCATCATCATCATCTTCGTCATCCATCGTAGTCTCATCAGATTGGAACTCTTCCTCTTCATCTGACTCCTCCTCCCCTCAAACATGAACATTTAACTCCGTCGGATCGATTTCTTCCACTTCATCTTCCTTACGTAATGACAGTGGCTCATCAGATTCATCCAGATTAACATGTGTGGAGCCTATAAGGCCAACTTCATCTGATTGAAAATATTCGACGCTGCCAAGCTCTAAGACATTTTGACTCATATTTAACTCATAAGTGGGAAAATATTTTGCTTTAACCCTGCAAACTGCCCACCAACCTTTATTCTTGGATGATGGATACCTTGAATAATACACTTGGTGGGCTTGTGCGGCTAAAATGAACGGTTCATAGGTATTAAGTTTGTACCTATGTTTGACATCAACAATCCTAGTAGACGTGTCATGTCGAACTGAATTAGGATCAAACCAATGACACTTAAATAGGTATACATGATTGTCTCGTCCCAAATACTGAAGTTCTATGACTTCCTCAAGAATACCATAGTAGTCTAATTCTACTTCATTGTATACACTTCCCATAACAGATACGCCGCTGTTCATCGTAGACTTACTTCGTCCATAATCCCTCGTATGAAATCTGTATCCATTCACAATATATCCTAGATAGGCACGTGCAACGTTGGAGGGGCCATAACTTATCTCTTGTACTCTCTGATCACTAATGAGACCTTGTTCAACCTGTATGTAAAGTAGAGTAGTTAAATATTTTTGAACAATTACGTCAACATTAGTAACTGCAATCATATATATTGAACGATCGACACTAACTTGATATCTCAACCATTTGGCAAAAAACTTCTCGCGTTCTTTTTCAATCTCTACGTCCTGGATATTTGGACATTTTTGTGCTAATTCTGAATCAAATTGTCTGCAATATAAATGCACTACTACTTTAAATGAACTACAGAAGAAGGATGAACAAGTTATGGCATTGCTGGAAATGTGAGTTAAGAACTTACCCAACATAAGGTTCAATCTCAGTACAATTCAGAAGAATATATATCTCAGCGGCGTACAACTCTCTATCTTCGAGCGTGCGGGTCGAGCAACATCCAAAAGCACGTCCAGGATGCTTAAATATAGAGAACCGATCTGACAAATCATCAACTCCCCCATCATCATTACGTGGAGGTCGAGTATGACGAGTTTGAATATCTGGCTCAAAGTACATGGAACAGAAGTTCAAAATTTCTTCAGTAACATATGCCTCAGCAATCGAACCTTCCACCTTTGCCTTGTTGCAAACTTTCATTTTCAATTCATACATGCACCTACAACAACAATTCAGATGGCAATGACATGTAGCGATCATGGACAACATGTATGTCTTCAATCAAATTCTCACATACCTCTCAAATGGATACATCCATCGAAAATGTACTGGCCCTCCGACAATAGCCTCGTATGGCAGATGGACGACCAGGTGCAACATCGAATCAAAGAATACCGGAGGAAATATCTTCTCTAACTTGCAAATAGTTTTGACCACATTTTCTTCAAGAGTTTGTACATCCAGAAGTCTGAGTTCTGATGCACATAAAATCTTGAAAAACTGACTCAGCTTGGTTAGTGCTCCCCATATAGGCTTCGGCAACAAATCACGAAATACAATGGGCAGTAGCCTCTCCATGAACACATGACAGTCATGACTTTTCAGACCATATATTTTTCCCTCGTTAACATTCACACAACGGGCTATGTTGGATGCATATCCATATGGAAATCTCAATTGTTTCACCCACTGGCACACTTCCTTGATCTGTGTATCATTAAGCACGTAAATTGCTTTTGGCTGCACAACCCTTCCATTTATGTTTTGTAGTTCTAGTTCTGGACGTTTACAAAGCATCTTTAAATCCATGCGCGCTTTGGCGTTGTCCTTTGTTTTACCTTTAACATTCATGACCGTGTTGAACACATTATCAAAAAAATTCTTCTCGATATGCATGACATCTAGATTGTGTCGTACAAGAAGAGTTGACCAATAAGGCAATTCCCAAAAAATACTTTTCTTGTTCCAGTTGTGATCCTTTCCAAAACTATTCAGTTGTCGTGTGCTACCAGACAATTGTACTACATCTGGTAAATTTTGCACCCGTGTCGCCATATGTCGACCCGACACCCGTTGCAAGTCTGCTTCATCTACTTCAACAGTATTTTTTTTAAAAGAGTCTTTTTACCTTCGAAAAGGATGGTCACTTGGTAGCAACCGCCGATGGCAATCAAACCAGCATACTTTTTCACCATGTTTCAATACAAATGATTTGGTATCTTCCATACAGTAGGGACATGCTAACCTCCCATGTGTGCTCCAACCAGATAACATTCCATATGCAGGGAAGTCACTTATTGTCCACATCAGTGCAGCCTTCATAATAAAATTTTGCTTCCTACGTGCATCATAAGTAACAACTCCATCAGTCCATAAAAAATTGAGCTCATCAAACAACGGCTTGAGATATATGTCCAAAATTTTTCGGGGACTTTTTGGACCAGGAATTACTAAAGATAAAAATAGATTTTCTCGCTTCATGCACATGTCTGGCGGAAGGTTGTACGGTGTCATGAACACTGGCCAACAAGAGTAAGATGTCACTGAACCACCGAATGGATTAAAACCATATGTGCATAAACCCAACCTAACATTACGTGGCTCCTTTGAGAAAGTAAGATGAGTACGATTGAAGTGGGTCCAAGCTTCACCATCGGCAGGATGACTTATTATATCATCGGCACGGCGTACTCTGTCACTGTGCCATGTCATATGTAGAGCTGTCTTTGAGGACATATATAGTCGCTGCAGCCTAGGCACAAGAGGGAAGTATCGCAATGCCTTGTAAGGTACATCTTTTCGCTTTGAATTGACACCTCCCTTTGTTTTGAATCTGTCATGGCCGTAAATAGAACATGATATCTTATCTGCATCATCTTTGTAATATAATATACAATGATTCGGGCATGCATCTATTTTCACATATCCAAGTCCTAGCTCATTAACTATCTTTTTTGCACGCTAATAAGTTTCTGGCAACTTCTCGTCTTGAGGTAACATACTCTTGATCAAGAGGAGGAGACGGTCAAAACAAGTCTCAATGATGTGAAATTCAGATTTTAAGTCCAACAACTGTGACACTGCAGACAACCGAGTGTGCTTTTCACAACCATCCCAAAATGGCTCATTAGATTCACTAAGTAGTTGATAAAATATTCCGACTCTCTTATTCGGCACTTCTTCCATATATGCATGTTCGCTATTAACATTAAAACTAGGACCAGCTGCATCCACAACCATATCCACATAAGAACTTCTGGTTGCAATATTGTCATGCTCAAACCTCCAGAATTCCTCACCATGACACGTCCAATTCGTATAACCATCCACAAATCCTTTCTTGTACAAATGATGTTGTACATCCCATGGTGAACGCCACCTCAAGTTTCTACAACTTGAACAAGGGCAACGAATGTGACCGTCGCGGTCTATTGATGCGTTTGGATTCCCCAATGCAAACTGAATGAAACTCTCAACTCCATGCTTAAAATCATCCGACACCACCCGGTCAACTATTCTACGATACATCCATGAACGATCTGTCAACATTTCGCCTGCACCTAATAAATGTTAATACACAAGTAACATTTAAATCATTACTCTTGAAAATAAACCCGACCCATTCCTCACATCGTTGGTCGCAGACCATTTGTAGTTGGATGAGGACTATTATTTAGATTATAACTTTTTAACCCATTCATGAAGGTTTGATCGCACAATCAATTACTATATGTGTTGCATAATTTACTGAAAATTTCGACAACATCTCCCCACACTTCTCCGATATACCAAAAATATTTATTGATTTTAAAGTTTTCTTAAACACTTATAAGTAAGTGGTTAAGAAAACACTCAAAATCAATAAAGGTATATCGAAGAAGAGTGAGGAGACGCAACCGACATTTTTAGCAAAGCATACAAACACATATAGTAAATGATTGCCTAAGTGCGATCAAACATTCACAGACTGTCCAAACAGGACAATTCAAGACTTCGAGGTAGATATATACATTCTCATAAAAAAAATGAGAACATACACATCAATCCCAAAGTCTTGAACGGGAAGGTTCATTGACACGGGTTTAACACGCTCTCCTGAGGTGCGTGTAATGTTAGGTCGCACCCAAGCACCTCAGCTCACATGGAATACCCCATGTGTTTATATAACATAAAATTAAATAACATCGCACTTATCATTCTGCATATATCCGTCTAAATAATATCTAATTTAAAAAAAATACTCAAATGAAGAACATCAAAGCTAAACAATCCATATTTTTGAGTCAGGTTAACATCAAATCAGATCTAAAAACACATTTATATGCAATTAAAATCCACAAAGTTTTAAATCACCTTAGCTCACGGGTGTCAACATTGACGGCCATATCCATGGACAACTTTAATGAAAGTAATTTAAATGGAATAAGAAGCATGTAGCTCGGAGCATTAGAATGCCTGCCCCATTGGGCAATAATGGTGAAGTTTCCAGAATTTGGATTTTTTCAAAGCCTCATATTTCCCTTGAGACAATAGAGGCCCATCCATAGTATTTGACTGTAGCTATCAAGGACAATGATAATGCTGCTTTGTTCTTTACTGCTATATATGCCTCTTGCAGCACTAGTGAGCGCAGAGACATGTTTACCTCTCTTATGGCTTTCAGTCAATCTGTAAATATTCCCTGGATTGTGGGTGGAGATTTTAACTGCATTATTTCCCCTGAAGAAAAAAGTGGAGGATCTTTCTCATCCATGGCTGCCATGGGTGACTTTCAGGGCTTCTTAACAGCAACAGGTTTAATTGATGCTGGTTATTATGGAGCTAAGTATACCTGGACTAATAACCAAGCTGGATCAAATCAAATTAAAGCCCGTTTGGACAGGGTCCTTTACAATTCATTATGGGTTCACTCAACTCATCTTCTATCAGTGAGACATTTAATCCGAGGTCCTTCAGATCACTCCCCAATGTTATTATCTCTTAAGTCTAATCAGCCTTCCCCTGGGAGATTTATGTATCAGCTAATGTGGCACACGCATGACAATTTCTTGGATTTTATCAGAGTCCATTGGAGCAATTATCATCTAGCTGATAGTCACCCTTTTGCCAGCTTGCAAATAAAGCTAAAGTATCTGAAGGCTGACCTAAAGAAATGGAACAAGGAAATCTTTGGAAACATTTTTCAGGCTAAAAAATAGGCTGAAGCACTTGTTGAGCAAGCTCAAAACCTTTTTGATGAGAATCCTTCGGTTGATAACCGTATGAATCTACATAAAGCTAATGCTGAATTGCGCCTCACTTTATCTCGGGAAGAATTATTTTGGTACCAAAAGGCCAGGGTGGAGTGGATTTCTTGTGGGGACAGAAACACACAGTTTTTTCATCACTACACTAAGATTAAAAGGCAGAAAAATCACATTCAGAAGTTGAAAATCAATGAGCAATGAATAGATGATCAGGATGTTCTGGCTAATGGTGCTGTGGAATTTTTTAAAGGGTTATTATCCTCTGAACATCACACAATTGATGAAAGTTTGTTTGCTGTCATTCCTTCCTTGATCAATGAAGATCAAAATCACTCATTGTGCTTAATCCCTTCAGCTGAGGAAGTCAAGACTACCATATTTTCTTTGTCTGGCAATAGTTCCCCAGGGTCGGATGGATTCACTGGAGCCTTTTTCCCTCAGTGCTGGTATATTATAGGAAATGATGTAACCCAAGCAATTCAGAGTTTTTTTCAAGGATGGGGCCTGCCAAAAGGGGCTACCTCCACTATCATTAGCCTCATTCCGAAGGTCAAAAATCCTATTTCATATGCTGACTTTAGACCAATTAGTCTTTGCAATTTCACATACAAAATTGTTTCAAAGATTATATGTGATAGACTTAAATCTAATCTTCCCTTGATCATTTCCAAGGAGCAGAGTGGCTTTGTTGGTGGAAGGAACATCACTGATAATTTTTTGTTGGCTAAAGAGATGTTAATGGAACTTGATAGACCGATTAGAGGTCATAACATGGTTATTCAGCTGGACATGGCCAAAGCATATGATCGAATGGAGTGGGATTTTATAATCATGGATTTGAGAAAATTTGGTTTTTGCAACATGTTTATTTCTCTGATTGCTCAATTGCTGGTAAACTGCTGGTTTTCTTTATCTTTCAATGGAAAAATTTGTGGTTACTTTAAATCCACAAGAGGCATTAGGCAAGGAGATCCTTTAGCTCCTGCCCTATTCATCATTGCAGAAGAGGTATTAAGTAGGGGTCTTAACCACTTGTTCTCTGTGGGACTATGTAAACATTATCACCTACCCAGAGGAGTGCAACCCATTTCACATATGCTGTATGCTGATGATTCTGTAATCTTTATGAATGGTGGAGTCCACTCAATTAAGAAGCTACTTCTTTTTCTGGGAAGGTATGAAGCATCTTCGGGGCAACGGATAAATGCTCACAAAAGTAGTTTCATTGTTGCTAAGCTAATGTCACATAGAACCATAGTTCACATCAGTCAGCTCACAGGATATACACATAAAAGTGGTCCTTGGTATTCCTCTTTTTAAGGGAAGGGTCAAGGTCCCTCATTTCAAGTATCTTATTGACAAAGTCAACAGCAAACTTGCAAGTTGGCAAAGCAAGTATCTGTCACAGGCTGGAAGAATGGTGCTTATAAAATCAGTTTTATCAGCTGTTCCAATATACACTGTTGCTGCTGCTTCTATCCCATACACTGTTATTAAACATATTGGGAGAATATGTTCTAATTTCTTTTGGCAGGGACTTGATACTATGCACAGAAAGCACTGGGTATCATGGGAGAAAATCTGCAGTCCGGTTCCTAAAGGTGGTCTAGGAATCAGAGGCCTTCTTGACATTCAACTATGTTTTTATGTTAAACTCATCTGGAATTCTATACACCGTAAATCCCCCTGGGCCAGCTTCATAAGGAACACATATTTACATAATCAGCATATTCTTAACTGCAAAATCCCTTTCCATGCAGGGATTAAAAAGCATGACTTTGAAAAAGCTCGATCTATTTTCTTGACTAGCTCAAGAATGATGGTATGTGATGGGGCTAAAACTAACTTTCTCAAGGATAGCTGGTATAAGGAAAGATCCTTAGCTGATAGTTTGCTTATACCAAATCAATCGGAGCTTATTGACTGTTCTGTTAAAGATGCTCTGGCAGATCTCCAACACCATGTATGGGACAGTTTAGAAGACCAGCAATTGAGGGAACAGGTTCAGAGATTCATAACCTTTGCTGGAGATGATATTCACATATGGTCTCATTCCAATACAGGCACATTCAGTCGGAGTTCTACTTATAATTTTATAAAAGGGCAGTCTGCCAGGCCTAATATGAATCTGAAGAAGCTATGGCATAACAAGTTTCCCCCAAGGGCTTCATTATTCTGCTGGAAACTATTAAATCATGCTGTCCCAGTTGACAGCTGTAGCGACCCAGATTCCGAATACCCGGCATACCCTGTAGGACTACCGGATACGCGTGATACCGCATGGAACCCGCGAGGCCTCCCAAGAGCGGGAAAGCTCCGAAGGGAAAAAGGCACGTGTAGAGTACATTGAAGCCACAGAGATAGTACAGTAAGCAATTAAATTTCATTAGACAGGTTTGCTAAAGTAGCAGAAATAAAATTACTTTTTAATTAACTGTTCAAATTAACAATTATATCCCAGAGTCAAGTCCAAAGCTAAAGACAACTAGTCTAGCATAGTACAGTCGACAGAAAGGAAAAACGTACCAAAAGGTCGGGAGAAGCCCGACGCAGGTACCAGCTGGCAGCAACGGCACCCAACGAGCATGCACACTCCAGGAACCGCAGAGGCAGAAGGCGAAACCCACCTGAAAAGTAGGGGTGAGTCTCTAAAAAGAAACTCATTAGGGGTCACGCGGATCCCCACTGGAAAACGCACAGTGCAACGGAAGCAACTGTAAAACAGCAAGTGCAGCAAAGCAGGAAAAGCTACACTACAAAGCTGTAAATAGAACAGGGACAGCAGGAGTAGGGAACATGCTAAGAGCAAGGGGAGCTCAACCAAAAGAAAGAGCAAGGCCGCAACAGCCAGAACACGGCCACCGAGGAGAACTCGGCACTCTAAGCTACTCCAAAAGGCAACAGACGGTCAACCCTAAACTCTCACGGTAGGGTACACCAGTCCGTCGACCAAAACTGAGAAGAGGGCAAAAGCCAACTACAAAAACGGAAAAGGTCTAGAAAAGACCTAGACGGATGACAACTAGAACGACTAGAACGCCGTGCACGCCGCCCCACGCACGACCAGAACGTCGCTCACGCAACAGGGCACCGACCTCGAGTATAGCCACGAGAGGGCCACTCGCAAAGGTCACAATGCGCAAGAAACGTCGAGAGTCACGTGTCATGTGACGGAAGCACCTCCTCACAGAAACAGCCAGCTGCGTCACTGACGTCTTACGATGCACCACAAGTACCTACCTACACACGCCCAAAACGGCGGAGGCCAAGGTACTCAAAACCAAGTCCAAGGAACAACCGCTCCGAGTCTAAGGAGAGGCAGCACCAACAGATGCTGAACCAGAAACAGAACAACAACAAGACAAGTAACTAGTCAGGGTCACGTCCGTCGACGTAAGTCCTCAGTCCCTGACAACGTGTGCACACACTGGCTGTAGCCTAAGCCAGGTCCTCTAGCTAAATTTCTCCCTTGGCAGGACGCTATCGTTGAATGGGAGCCCACGGAACTAGCTTACAAACCGTGTACGGGAACCCTCCGCTATCCGCAAGCAGGCCGGCACTCAAGAGACCGAAGGGTAACAACAACGGAGGCTCACGAGGCACAAGACTCGAAAACACGAGTGCTAAAGTACAGACAGTCCACGGAAGCCCTGTCGCACGTACTACAAAGCACCACTGGCAGTACAACCACTGCCAACAGACTCAGGACAAGGCAACTAGACCTACAACGCAACGATCCTTGAGTCAGACGACTCAAAGGCAAGATCGTCACAGACAGCGAAACAAGCCGCCAATCGGTCTAATCCTAAGCCACAAGAAACGACGCTCCGCAGAAAACAACTCACGGAGACCTGAGGGAACACCAGCAACCCTCAGCACACCTGGACACACCAATCGAGGTAAGGCAATACCTCGAGGCATCAAGAACCAGTGTCTCGGGCCGGGCAAAACCACCGAGACACACACAGGGCTACTTGTCAACCCCTAGGTCACACCGGGTTGACCAGAACCCGACAATAATGCTCACTGAGTAGGAAAGAGAATCCTACCTCAAGCA
Source organism: Amorphophallus konjac (assembly GCA_022559845.1). Lineage (NCBI taxonomy): Eukaryota > Viridiplantae > Streptophyta > Magnoliopsida > Alismatales > Araceae > Amorphophallus > Amorphophallus konjac. Next base: position 529,864,666 of record CM040121.1, read on the forward strand.
AGAAGACTCCTGGCCACCTTACAATGTGGTCTAAGCCCTCATAGGATGTCAAAAGACCTCCCCGGGACGGCGGGCAGACCACAAGGCCAAGCCAAGACAAGTCGAAACCCAAGGAATGGAAATCGGAGCACAGGACATGTAACGCGCCACCCTTAGACCGCTACATGAACCTGACGGTCTAAGTCTAGGCCGTTACACTCCAAGCGACGGTCGGGGGAGCAGCCGTCACTCACACCGCCCTAACCAACTCTAAAACACAGAAAACAACATGTAACGACCAGCACGGGGCGCGCTACACACACCTGACGCGCCCGACCGGGGCCGTCAGGGCCAACACGGACCAAAACGCAAACACAACAAATGTAACGCGCCATGGCAGGCGCGTTACAAGCACCTAACACGTAGAACAAGGCACGTTACAGCCACAAACCGAAGACAAAAAACCCACGGCAACTCGAGCCATGTAACGCGCTAGGCCAAGCGCGTTACACACGCCTGACACGCAGGAGCAGGCGCGCTACACACTGGCTTAAGATAAAAACAGAGGCTGAGAGGCATGTAACGGCCAGCACAGGGCGCGTTACAAACGCCTGACGCACAGGGGCCCCACCGTTGCATCCAACGGCGCAGCAACCCCACTCAGCCAAAACAGCATGTAACGGTCCAGAGATGACGCGTTACACAGGCCTAACGCACGGGGGAACCACCGTAAGAGGCACCGCCTCTAATGGTCAACGTCGGTCAAATGGAATGTAACGGCCTGGGGCAGGCGCGTCACATCCATCTAACGCACTGGGTCAAGCGCGTTAGAGGAACCGACTTAACCCCAAAACTCAAAACGACGAAGCAATGTAACGCGTTAACACATGCGCGTTACATGGGTGTGACGCGCCTCCCCAGGGCGTCACACACCCAGAAGCCACAAAACTCTAAACGCCAAACGAAGTGGCGGTCTATCGTAGGGCCGTCAGGGCCATGTAACGGTCCTTGGAACGACCGCTACATCGGCTACGGCGGGAAAACAAGGGAATGGCCAAATCGGCCCGTTCCACGCCCCATTCACGCCGAAACGTAGGGGAACCAAACCCAAACGACAAATAACAACATAAAACGGCTCAAAAGCCCACATGCAACCACACAAACACAAGATCCAGGCGATTTAGACAAATCGACCCTAAAAGAGTCACAGATGTTCCCGGACTTCTATCGGCCTCGAATGACCACCAATCAACACGAAACAAGCATGGATGGGATCCTAACATCCCAACGGTCAGTTCAACACTAACCGAGGTAAAAATGGTTGCCATTTTCCGGCGAACCCTAAAAACACCGAAAATCATGATTTAGACTAAACAAGCCCAAACTCGGCCGTTTCCTTACCGAACGACGTGCAATGGCAGGGAAAACGGAGAGGAAGAAGTGAGGAACCGTCACCCTACCTCCACCGAAGAAACCGTGCCCCGAAGGGACTAAATCGCGCCGAAAATCGCGCCGCGAATCGAACCGTCGGCTTTGAATCCACCGTTTGGGATCGCGCCAAATCCATCTCGATCCTCACACTATCGCGCACCTCAGCAGCATCTCGTCGTCACCAGCACGCCCCTGCACCCCTCCGTCTGCAGCTGGAGGCGAGAAGGCGGGAGAACGAGAGAGAACGGGAGAGAGAGAGGCGAGCGTACGAATGAGATGGAGAAGAGAGGAAAAGGAAAGAAAAAGAAAAGAAATTAGGAAATTTTCCTAATTTCTGAAAATTCTGAAAATGCGTCGAAAATGCACAAATTCAAAAAAATACGTAAAAATAGTCGAAACGACCGGCTCGGCGAGTACATCGTCGCTGTAGCATCCACAAGTCGAGGAACTGACAAACAAACTCACCGTAGGGTTCCGTAACTAGTACGAGAGAAAAACCCACACGGCCACCAAAGCGAACCGAAACTCACCGAAACCAATCCAAAAGATCCAATGAAGATCCAGCAAGACCTACCAAGGATCCATGGCATTACATCCTCCCCTCCTTTAAGAAATTTTATCCTCAAAATTAAGGACTAACAAACAAGAAGTAGGGAAGAACAAACGAACAACACAACCTCAAAAACAACACAAATCTCGAGAAACACAATTCAGAGGAACACCGTCAGACCACAATCATGAGCACATGCTCTGGATCGAGCACGACACAAGTGGACACAAGTCCAACACCTCTGAAACAGGGCAACGTCGTTTACGTCTCACAGGACAGGAGACACGACTGCCACAACAACAGACAACCGATCGAGAAACACAATGACGACACGGCAAGCGGCAGCTTACACAAGGAGACACAGTCCTCACAGCTGACGTCTCGACCACATCATCGGCTCCAGTGCCAAAGGCGACAGGGAACACCTGGCACACAGGACACCAACGACAACACTGGACCACAACCACAATAAAGTCAGTCCTCACTCAGATATTACATCTGATCGAGTCGCAAGCTAACTCTAAGGAAAAAGAGTACAACAAAGCTAACCGACAAGACTTGGTCCACACAAAGACACAAAATCATAGAGAAACGGCGTTTACAGAAACAACACAACAGTAGCACCTGCAGGTTTCTGGTTCCACTCTGAACGCAGAACCATGGAACTCAACTGCAAGCAGGGTCACAACAAGGCACAAGAACAGCTGAGCACACGACCACAAGGAATGGGTCACGCATCAGACTGCTCACCAAGAAAACACCCACAATAACGAGAAATGATAATAATCTCAGGGAACGCAACTCAAGGACCACCAACACGCCTCGAGAGCACAACGCCCAAGAGAAGAAAATGCAGAGTAGAGGGTACTCAATCAGTTGGAATGCCGACAAATTTCCCAATACTCACAAATGCCAATGCCAACACCATAAAACCACCAACAATGGCATGGCAACAGACGACATCGAGGCACAAGAAGCCAAGACGAAGTCACATCGAGAAAGAACAAACCTCTCGACCAGTGGGTAGCCGACCCACATGCTTCCGCTGCACTCTCAACAACGCGCACAGGCAACAGGACAACCTCGGTAGTCACACCTCAGCACACACCAAGCGCCTTCGCAATCAACAAAGATCACAAATCACATGCCACGAGTACCGATCCCGCGAACAACCGATCACAAGGAGCCAAAGCGCAACAGGAGAAGAGCACCAGCTTCAGCATAAAGCACAAGGAAAGCATCAATCTCAGCTTACCTTCATGTCCTGAAAATGATAAATGAGCCTTAACGATACATTGGCCGCTGGACACGGCACGACAATACGGTACACAACAGCTCTTAACACCATCATGGAGTCCAAAGCCAAGCAACCGTAAAGCAGAGAGCAGATCAAGCTCAAAACAAAGCTATCCACACTTAAGCAGACACATGACAAACGCATCACCAAGACAGCAATTCCAAGGCAAACCTCGAAAAGATTCCACCAGAAGGAACAAGAAGCAATTAGATCAACCACAAAAGCTCACCAGGAAGGGAAAATCCTAGCTCGCCTGAGCAGCTTCTCAAACACGGAATCTAATCGAGCACTTCAACAGAAGCGAGACACATCAAGAGCTGAACAGACTCAAGCCGGGATGACCAAGACAACGTAAGAACGTGTACGGTCATCAAACCAAGGCTGAAGGTCAACAGCAACCTGAACAACACACGGAAAAATCTCGAACAACGTACCGTAGATTCAAGCCTTCCGGTGAACACTGCCAAGTACAACATGATCGAGACAAACGCAACGACGAAAAAGAAACACCTCGTCACTTCCTGACGAGAGCAGAACCATCTCATACAGTGCGAGAATAGCACGCACAAGACAACACACAGAAAACAACGATGTCAAAGAATCACAAACCGCAGCCAGCTGAAGACTGTACTGCACCTTCACGACTCTGGAAACTGTATATCTCATATTCCCATGTACTTCACACGATAATGCTCTGATAGCTCAGAAAAGAACTCCGAACATCTCAGAACACTGCTCTGATACCAAGCTGTAGCGACCCGGATTCGGATACCCGGCATACCCGGTAGGACTACCGGATACGCGTGATACCGCATGGAACCCGCGAGGCCTCCCAAGAGCGGGAAAGCTCCGAAGAGAAAAAGGCACGTCTAGAGTACATTGAAGCCACAGAGATAGTACAGTAAGCAATTAAATTTCATTAGACAGGTTTGCTAAAGTAGCAGAAATAAAATTACTTTTTAATTAACTGTTCAAATTAACACAGTATAGTCGATAGAAAGGAACGTACCAAAAGGTCGGGAGAAGCCCGACGCAGGTACCAGCTGGCAGCAAAGGCACCCAACAAGCATGCACACTCCAGGAACCGCAGAGGCAGAATGCGAAACCCACCTGAAAAGCAGGGGTGAGTCTCTAAACAGAAACTCAGTAGGGGTCACGCGGATCCCCACTGGAAAATGCACAGTGCAACGAAAGCAACTGTAAAACAGCAAGTGCAACAAAGCAGGAAAAGCTACACTACAAAGCTGTAAATAGATCAGGGACAGCAGGAGTAGGGAACAGGCTAAGAGCAAGGGGAGCTCAACCAAAAGAAAGAGCGAGGCTGCAAAACCCGGAACACGGCCACCGAGGAGAACTCGGCACTCTAAGCTACTCCAAAAGGCAACAGACGGTCAACCCTAAACTCTCACGGTAGGGTACACCAGTCCGTCGGCCAAAACCGAGAAGAGGGCAAAAGCCAACTACACAAACGGAAAAGGTCTAGAAAAGACCCAGACGGACGACAACCAGAACGACTAGAATGCCGTGCACGCCGCCCCACGCACGACCAGAACGTCGAGCACGCAACAGGGCACCGACCTCGAGTACAGCCACGAGAGGGCCACTCGCAAAGGTCACAATGTGCAAGAAACGCCTAGAGTCACATGTCACGTGACGGAAGCACCTCCTCACAGAAACAGCTAGCTGCGTCACTGACGTCTTACGCTGCGCCACAAGTACCTACCTACACACGCCCAAAACGGCGGAGGCCAAGGTACTCAAAACCAAGTCCAAGGAACAACCGCTCCGAGTCCAAGGAGAGGCAGCACCAACAGATGCTGAACCAGAAATAGAACAACAACAAGACAAGTAACTAGTCAGGGTCACGTCCGTCGACGTAAGTCCTCAGTCCCTGACAACGTGTGCACACACTGGCTCTAGCCTAAGCCAGGTCCTCTAGCTAGTTTTCTCCCTTGGCAGGATGCTATCGTTGGCTGGGAGCCCACGGAACTAGCTTACAAACCGTGTACGGGAACCCTCCGCTATCCGCAAGCAGGCCGGCACTCAAGAGACCGAAGGGTAACAACAACAGAGGCTCACGAGGCACAAGACTCGAAAACACGAGTGCTAAAGTACAGACAGTCCACGGAAGCCCTGTCGCACGTACTACAAAGCACCACTGGAAGTACAACCACTGCCAACAGACTCAGGACCAGGCAACTAGACCTACAACGCAACGATCCTTGAGTCAGACGACTCAAAGGCAAGATCGTCACAGACAGCGGAACAACCCGCCAATCGGTCTAATCCTAAGCCACAAGAAACGACGCTCCGCAGAAAACAACTCACGGAGACCTGAGGGAACACCAACAACCCTCAGCACACCTGGACACACCAACCGAGGTAAGGCAATACCTTGAGGCATCAAGAACCAGTGTCTCGGGCCGGGCAAAACCATCGAGACACACACATGGCTACTTGTCAACCCCTGGGTCACACCGGGTTGACCAGAACCAGACAATAATGCTCGATGAGTAGGAAAGAGAATCCTACCTCAAGCAAGAAGACTCCTGGCCACCTTACAACGTGGTCTAAGCCCTCATAGGATGTCAAAAGACCTCCCCGGGACGGCGGGCAGACCACAAGGCCAAGCCAAGACAAGCCGAAACCGAAGGAACAGAAATCGGAGCACAGGACATGTAACGCGCCACCCTTAGACTGCTACATGAACCTGACGGTCTAAGTCTAGGCCGTTACACTCCAAGCGACGGTCGGGGGAGCAGCCGTCACTCACACCGCCCTAACCAACTCTAAAACACAGAAAACAGCATGTAACGGCCAGCACGGGGCGCGCTACACACACCTTACGCGCCCGACTGGGGCCGTCAGGGCCAACACGGACCAAAACGCAAACACAACAAATGTAACGCGCCATGGCAGGCGCGTTACAAGCACCTAACGCACAGAACAAGGCGCGTTACAGCCACAAACCGAAGACAAAACACCCACGGCAACTCAAGCCATGTAACGCGCTAGGCCAAGCGCGTTACACACGCCTGACACGCAGGAGCAGGCGCGCTACACACTGGCTTAAGATAAAAACAGAGGCTGAGAGGCATGTAACGGCCAGCACAGGGCGCGTTACAAACGCCTGACGCACAGGGGCCCCACCGTTACATCCAACGGCGCAGCAACCCCACTCAGCCAAAACAGCATGTAACGGTCCAGAGAGGACGCGTTACACATGCCTAATGCACGGGGGAACCACCGTCAGAGGCACCACCTCTAATAGTCAACGTCGGTCAAACAGAATGTAACGGCCTGGGGCAGGCGCGTCACATCCATCTAACGCGCTGGGTCAAGCACGTTAGAGGAACCGACTTAACCCCAAAACTCAAAACGGCGAAGCAATGCAACACGTTAACACAGGCGCGTTACATGGGTGTGACGCGCCTCCCCAGGGCCGTCACACACCCAGAAGCCACAAAACTCTAAATGCCAAACGAAATGACGGTCTATCGTAGGGCCGTCAGGGCCATGTAACGGTCCCTAGAACGACCGCTACATCGGCTACGGTGGGAAAACAAGGGAATGGCCAAATCGGCCCGTTCCACGCCCCATTCACGTCAAAACGCAGGCGAACTAAACCCAAACGACAAATAACAACATAAAACGGCTCAAAAGCCCACATGCAACCACAAAAACACAAGATCCGTTCGATTTAGACAAATCGACCCTAAAAGAGTCACCGAGGTTCCCGGACTTCTACCGGCCTCGAATGACCACCAATCAACACGAAACAAGCATGGATGGGATCCTAACATCCCAACGGTCAGTTCAACACTAACCGAGCTACAAATGGTTGCCATTTTTCGGCGAACCCTAAAAACTCCAAAAATCACGGTTTAGACTAAACAAGCCCAAACTCGGTCGTTTCCTTGCCAAACGACGTGCAATGGCAGGGAAAACGAAGAGGAAGAAGTGAGGAACCATCACGCTACCTCCACTGAAGAAACCATGCCCCGAAGGGACTAAACCGCGCCGCAAATCGAACCGTCGGTTTTGAATCCACCATTCGGGATCGTGCCAAATCCATCTAGATCCTCGCACTATCGCGCACCTCAGCAGCATCTCGTCGTCACCAGCACGCCCCTGCACCCCTCCATCTGCAGCCGGAGGCGAGAAGGTGGGAGAACGAGAGAGAACGGGAGAGAGAGAGGCGAGCGTACGAATGAGAAGGAGGAGAGAAGAAAAGGAAAGAAAAAGAAAAGAAATTAGGAAATTTTCCTAATTTCCGAAAATTCTGAAAATGCGCCGAAAATGCACAAATTCAGAAAAATACGTAAAAATAGTAGAAACGACCGGCTCGGCGAGTACATCGTCGATGTAGCATCCACGAGTCGAGGAACTGACAAACAAACTCACCGTAGGGTTCCGTAACTAGTACGAGAGAAAAACTCACACGGCTCGCTTGGAAGCCACCAAAGCGAACCGAAACTCACCGAAACCAATCCAAAAGATCCAATGAAGATCCAGCAAGACCTACCAAGGATCCAGGGCATTACAACAGCCGTATTCAGCAGAGTGGTATCAACCTGGTTTCCAAATGTGACTACTGTCATAATTCCTATGATACAGAGGATGAAGATCACTTATTCGTAAAGAGTGAAATTGCTAGCTGTCTTTGGAGAAGGTTTGCCCCTATATTTAGCAACACATGTATGAATGTTGAAAGCATTATCAACAGGCTGGAATACACTATAAACAGGACATTGTTAAGTAAACCCAAGGATTTCATTCGGCTGATGCTTATGTTAATGATCATCTGGGAAATTTGGAAATGCAGATGTTGTGCTAGGTATGAAGGAAAACATACAAGCCCAATGAGAATAGCTAATAACATTTCTACTGAGATTAATTGCTCGGTTGGTAAGATGAAATTTAAGCAATGTACCAGTTGGGAATTTTTAAGAGTTTTGAGATGTTTTGGAATAACTATTGCCTGTGCCCATACAATTTGCGTCATGATCCGATGGATTGCTCCTGCAGAAGGGTATATTTTAAATGTTGATGGTGCTTGTAAAGGGAATCCTGGTCAATCCGGGGGAGGAGGTTGCATCAGAGATCGACATGGCCAGCTCATCCTGGGTTTTTCATACTATTATGGCCTTGGCACAAACATGGTTCCTGAATGTAGAGCTTTGCTAGATGGTCTTCGATTGGCTCATTTCCACAACATCTCTCTAGCTATGATCCAATCTGATTCTCTGGTTTTGATAGGCCTGCTGATATCTAAAAAAGATCCACCTTGGACCCTGCTCCCTTGGTGGCAACAACTGTTGCAGCTGTACAATACACTCCAATATCCAGCCATTCATGTATATAGAGAGGCCAACCAGCTTGCTGACGCTTTAGATAACCATGCAGTGTATGTGGGGGATAACAAAGAGTATCATCATATCCGTGAGCTGCCATTGTCAGCTAGGGGTAATGCTATTGCTAATGCTAAAGGCTTACCTAATTTTAGGGTGAAACATGTATAGGCATTGTTTCCAGTTTTCTTACATATTTGTAGATAAGAGGTTTGCCTCTCTCTGATGATGTAATTCCTTTTGAATAAGCAATAAAATAGCATCTAATGGTTGTTTGGTGGAGTGAGAACATTCCCTTACTCTGGAATGGGGGTGCACTCTCCCGTACTCCATTAGATGACTGGGTTTCATAAAAAAAAATAAGAAGCATGTAGCCTTAATGTCTATTTTATTATTCTATTTTATTATGCTGATGGCCATATCCATGGACAGAAATGATTGAAATTTCACCATCTCTGGTCCATTTCCACACTGGATATCAGTTTATTTCGGATTTGAATCAAGTTCGGATCTCATGTTATCGGATACGGACTCGGATCATGAAGAATCCGATCCGGATCCGATTCATTGACACCCCTAGCTCCCCCTCCCACCGAGCTCCCCCCCTCTTGCTCCCCCCTCCTCCCCCCCTTCTGCTCCCACCAAGCTCCCCCCCCCCCTCCTGCTCCCACTGAACCACCAAATAGATTTTCCCGCTATCATGTTCCTTTTTTTTCTTTTTTTTTAGTGCCCACTGTTGGGTCCCGTGAGGTGTAAACGGATCTAGAAGGGGGGGTTGAATAGATCCTATCACAAGTTATAGCCTATTTAAAAACTCTTATCTAGCGGAAGCTTAAACCACTCTTATAAAGTGAATAAATCACTTAGGCACAATGCACAGCGGAATTAAGTAGAGTGGCTCAAATGGAAAGATTTGAATTACAAGCTATGAAACGTCCACACTTCTTTAAGTGAATTACAAAGCATAACACATAGATGAACATGCAATAGCTTGCAACAACCGTGCATGTGTGTGTATGCTATGTTAATCACTCAAAGTGCATATGTATGTGAGCAAGATAACCAAGTATGGTAACACACGAACCTGTGAATGGGGTTAGAAGATATAGAGCAATCACACACAATAAACAACCCACAACACAGGGATTTTTAAGGTGGTTCGGTTGCAACCCCGCAACCTACATCCACCCCTCACCAAAACCCGGTGAGGCTTCCTTGCTGACACACAGCTTGACCCGGGGACACGCCCCAAATCACAGAACAGAGAAAACCCTCTTTCTGTCTTCCTACACACAAAGTCGGCAGGGACGGCTACACCGCAAATCGAGAACTCCCGATTGCCTTCCTACTAACCACCGATAGGGACGATTCTCAATTCTAAATGTTTGAATGAAATGGAAAACGAACAAATATGAAATCACTCAAACAAGATATAGAATATGCTTAAGAGAAAAGATCTTGTCTGAGGTTTGTTGGAGCTTGAATCTCTTGAGGATTTGATGAAGAACTTCTTCCCAGAGTACTGTTCACAGCTACAGTAACTCGAACTCCTCTTCCTTGAACACACCCTTGCAGCCTCCTTTGATTTCCCTTGTTAGCCTTGCTTTCTTCTACTCTTCCTTGGAGGTTGCTGGATTGAGATATGAGCTTGAATCACCTTGAGTTGATGGAGAGATTGTTGGATGTAGCTTTGATCTTCTTTGAATCCCCTTGAGTTGATGAAGAGGTGTATGGATGTAGCTTTGATCACCTTTGCAAGCCTTGAATGCTTCTTGCTTGATTGGAGGTTGCTTGGCTTCAGATCTCACCTTGAATCACCTTGGAAGGATGAAGAACTCCTGCCCGAAACACTGTTCACGGAGGTGCTACAGTGCTCTCGAAATGGCCTCCCTTGATTCACTTCATCAACTCCATCAACTAGGGTTTCTAACCCTCTCATGTTGGTTTTATAACCCTTGGAATGGTCCTTGGACACCCTCCAGACCAGATCCATAAATCATGGAAGATTAGGTAGGGTTTGATTAAACAAATCCATGGAAAGGGGCTGGCCACGAGGTGGATTTCGAGGTCAAACTTGGTTGGCTCGGGGCTGGCGGTCGACCAGAATTCATGGGCCGATCGACCGGAACCTGCTGCAACTAGAACTTTTCGGTTCTGGCAAAATCGGTCGACTGAAATTCATGGGCCGGTCGACCTAAATGTCACAGACCTCGAACCTTTTGGTTCTGGGAAAATCGGTCGACCTAGCTACAGTGCCGCCGGTCGACCTAGCTACAGTAAATTCTAGATTAACACAATTCAGCCCCAAATGCCATTGTAACCCTTCCGAACTCTCTGGCATCAAACTCCTTTGATCTTGGGGAATAATTATTGAGTGTTTTGGCCTGCAAAATCATATAAAAAGGATTAGAACTTTAGCTCAATAATCCATATAATAAATGTATGAAATACACATATGAAATCTCATGAATTAGTTATATGTGAACACTTTGAATCACAAGTGTTCTGGGCTAAAGATCAAGAGATAAGAGCTCAACCACCCCAAGTAAAATATCCATGAAACACACTCATGGAATCTCAATAACAAGAAGGATAGAAAAGCTCATTCTCAAATTAACCATCCATATCAAAAGATTAAGTTCATATGACAATGAATTTAAACGAATGGATGATCATCATGTAACCCAAAGTTTCAAGAGGGATGTGAGCATTCAAGAACCACATGTTCCTTGGTATTAATGCAATGTGAGAACATATAATGCAAGTTGTGAATGGGCATCATGAAACCAAATACATGGAGAGTGATAAACAACAATGACTCATAGTGTTAAGCCATTATCAAAACCAAGAATACCACAGAACTCATATGACTATAGCATGATGTCGAATGACCCAAGAGACCACAGAATGACTCAAATGACCTCAGGGACACAACACCCACAACGCCCCACCCCCTCTCTAATTTAGTTAATATTAAACAAGACATCCTAACAATAAGTCTGAGTAAGATTACATAAATTAAAATAAAATGAAACAACATATAAATATGAAATTAAATTTTTACTTACTGTTTATTTGTAAAGAATTCTTAGATTCTTTCGTTCCCTTTCCCTCGGCCGATTATCCTACGATGAGTACAACAATATATTAAATAAAATAAAAAAATTTGGTTTATCTACGAGTGTGAGACGGGTGTGTGCGTGTGCCTGCGAGGGGGGGGGCGGCAACGGGAGCCCTGCGGCCAACGGTAGAGGGAGAGGGTGAGGGGGGCCTGGGGCCAATGGTAGAGGGAGAGGGAGAGGGAGAGGGGGGCTTGAGGCCTGTGTGCGTGTGTCTGTGTCTGCGTGTGTGTGTCTGTGAGGGGGAGGGGGGCCACGGACAGGGGAAGAGAGGGCGGTGGGGGGGGTGGGGGAGGGCGGCCAGAGGGAGTGAGGGAGTGGGACATGGGAGAGGGATTGAGTGAGGGAGGGGAACAGGATCAGGAGAGGGGGAGGGCGATAGGGAGAGGGAGAGTGGCGAGAGGGAGCGGAGGAGGGAGATAGGGAGAGTGGCGAGAGGGAGCGGAGGAGGGAGATAGGGAGAGGGAGAGAGAGAGAGCACTTACCGATGATGACGACGGCGATGATGGGAGGAGGCTGGTGGCGACGACGACGAGGATGGGAGGAGGATGGCGGCGACGACGACGATGATGATCGTGAGAGGGAGGGAGGCTGGCGGCGACAGCGAGGATGGAAGGGCCTCCTGCAATGGAGAGGACGGAGGCTCTGACGATGACGACGGCAAGCAGAGGAGAAAGAGAGAGGGACAGGGAGAGTGGGGGCCTCCGGCGATAGCGAGGACGGCAGCTCTGGCGGCGACGACGGCGAGCAGAGGAGAAAGAGAGAGTGAGAGGGAGAGTGGGGGGGTGAAATGGGGGTGGGCGGGGGGAGAGTGGGGGCCTCCGACGACGGTAGGACGGCAGCTCTGGCGGTGACAACGGCGAGCAGAGGGGGTGAAATGGGAGAAAGAGAGAGTGAGAGGGAGAGTGGGGGGGTGAAATGGGAGAAAGAGAGAGTGAGAGGGACAGTGGGGGGGGTGAAATGGGGGCGGGTGGGGGGGCGAATTGGGGTAAATTTTGCGACGGCAATTTCAGACGGATTATTGTCCGTCTGAATATACGTCTCAATTTTGTGACGATAATACGGACATAACATATTTCTTCTATAATTAGGGATGGAATATTTTCGTCTGAATATCCGTCGCAAATTGAGACGTATATCCAGACATCGTATAGTATGCCTGAAACACAGGTGGAATTTGCAACGGATATTAATCCGTCGCAAATTCCCATCGTTAAAACCACTTTTTATTATAGTGTGTGAGCGGCTGGTAAGGTTGACTGAGTGGTTGACCATGGTAAGATGTGTATTGGCTAGGGACTAGTGTGCATTGGTCATGGCGCTGTCGACCAGGTTGCTGTTATAGCAAGTTGCACTTGGTTGCCTTGGAGTTGTGTGCCGTGAATTGATCAGGTTGTGTCCCGTGGCTCTGTGATAAGAGCGGAACCGAGATTAGCAGGCGTCCATTTGGAGAAATTGAGATGACATAAGATTTGATGAGACAGGACGATGGACAATGCTGGGTATGGAGGTCTCTGAAGAGACGTTGGCGTTGGATATGGTGATCATTAGTCTGTGACCATCATGGGAGGATTTCCCCTGTAAGTCTGAGTCATGTGAGGTAAGGATTGAAGACTCTAGATTTTTGTCATTGGTTCGCCGTGCTCCCCTGAGAGGGTAGAGTTGGCATGAGGATAGGTCTGGATGCGTTGTCCGAGTGAGGTTGGCGCAAGATTGGATGCAGTGTTGGTCTGTGCGGAAGTCAACGGATGGCTTGTCGAGGTTTGGAATGTGCCCTTCAGATCTGGTGGAGAACCAGGAAAGAAGGAATGAGCTACGTGGGTCGAGGGTTTCCCGTTGACGAATATCTGGTGACCAGTGTATGGTCTTTCACAGACAGTAGATGCTGGTGGTTGTGCATCGAGAATGGTGAGAGTTGTGTGCAAGCGAGGCCTTTGGTGTCTATTTTCGTGATGTGCTTTTCCAGATGGGATCTGGGCTTTGTCGAAGTTTGAGTTATGACAGAGTTGGTCCCGTACTGTTGTTGGCGTTCGGCTTGCCAGGTGTGAGATGGTCCTTGGCGTGGAGCCGACGGAATTGTGGCAGTTAGCTGGTAGAGAAGCTGGCGTTTGGTTGGTCCGCCGACCATGTGATTTTAATTGGTGGTTGTCTCTCGTAACGAGAGTTGTGTCTCCACGGTGAGCGAGATGGTGGCAGAGGTGACATGAGTGATTTTCGTTGTGACTGAGGTGATGCCAGACTTGTGCTTTTCGTTATATGCCTGCTCTGATGATCAATGTGTGTGCGGTGTGCGGAGTGAGGTGTTGCTCGTGATTATAGTATGGCTATATCCCTCTGGATCGGTGCTTTTGTGAGAATCAAGGTTTTCTGTACTGGGGCCCTGATATCATTGTCAGTTGGTTAAGGTGTTCTCCCCCTATGACTAGGTGCTAGTCCTGAATTTCGAGGATGAAATTTCTTTAAGCGGGGAGGGCTGTAACCCCCCGTATTTTTCGGATATTTTTCGGATCAGGATCCATGGGTTTCGGATCGCTTTCAGGGGTCCCGGATTGAATTTTACGATTTACGTGTGTTTTTGTCTGTCGGACCTTCGGAACCCTGTGTAGGGTGAATCGTTGCGTTCTCAAGCTATGGGACGTTACCCACGCGTTATGTGTTTTCCGAGGATCGTGGGGAGTATTTTTTCCTATTTTTCAGATTTTGGAATTTTCGCGTGAGTTTTCTATTTAAACCACCCTAACCCCCCCCCTCTCTCCCCATTCTCTCATTCTCTCCCTCTCTCTTCTCTTTCTCTTCCCCTCTCCTCCGGGCGACCGACGGAGGCGATGGTGGGCGAGGTGGAGACGGCGTGGGGGCAAGGAGCACGAGGACGGGTCAAGGATCGAGGCGTGGTGGCGCATTGAAGCTCGCTCGTGAGTTCATGAACTGGATGTGGTTTCGTGGGCGTTTTCACGTGGAACGGCATCCACGATGCATGAAATTATCGGTGGAGGTAGGGGGGCTGATCCTTAACCTCTGTACTTCATTTCCCGCGAGTTTTGTAGGCCGTGGTGAGCCGAGCGGGGTTATTTTCACGTTTTGGGGAAAAATACATGTTTTAGGGTGTGAGCCGGATCGGGTGTTTTGGTCGTATTTTTGGGGTTTAAATGGGTCATCTCGGTGCTAGAGAGGTTGGGGACTAGTTCTTCCTTATTTTTCCCTTTACATGGGTGTAAACGGGACGTGGAATGGGGTTTTCTACTGTGTTTGCCGTTTTCGCACTTGGGACGACTTAGCGGTCCTTCCAGGGACCGCCAGGCGGCCTAGCGGTCATATGGAGACCGCTAAGGGTCCTCTTATGTCGGTTCGAACCTTGCGGTCTCGCGATGGACCACCACCGGGCTTAGCGGTCTCCAGGAGACCGCCAGCCAGTGTTTAGCGATCAGGGCATGGCCGTTTATGCGATTTTGATCATTCTGGTTCAGGATTGAGTTGTGACCTTGTGACTGATCGCTAAGCGACGCTAGCGGTCAGGCCAGGACCGCCACTAGGGTCTTGCGGTCTTGGGAGGATCGTTTCATTCCTGGTGTCTTTCACGGCTAGCGGCCCAATGACGGATCGCTAAGCTGGGCCTTGCGGTCCAGAGTAGACCACTAAGCTGGGTTTATGGTCCAGGATGGACCGCCAGGTGGTGTAGCGGTCCAGGGAAGACCGCCACCCTATTTTCCGTGCTAGTCATGTTCCGATTGCGTCGTGTTGGCCTTCGGTCAACCCGGTTGTGACCCAGTGGTCGACCTTCAATCTCGTGGATGTCCCGGACACCCCGTGGATTCCGTGTCCGTGTTTTTGGGGTGTCTGGAAATACTGAGTTACCTCGATTAGCATGTCCATGGGTTTGGAGGGTTTGGGTGACTCCATGTGTTCCGGGCTTTCGTGCTTTCGCTAGATCGAGTCACTGTGATGCGATATGGGTGCAGAGGGCTTTCCCCGCACTACTTGGGTTTCTCCATAAGGTGGTTTCTGAGTGGGCCATGCTTATGGCCTCAGACCATGAGTCCAGTCACCCAGCATGGGACTGGAGGTTTTCCCACTTTTTCCTTGGATGGGGGATTGACTCGGCAACTTGTGAGCTGCCTTGGGAATTGTGCTGTCGTGGTTTCATACCTAGGGATTAGGCTAGATTAACGGCAATGTGCCGTCATGTGCAGCGGTCCTGACCCGAGTCACGTGACTCAAGGATTGTTGGGTTTATTAGGTCTAGTGGACTATCCAGAGTCTGGTGGCCCCGAGCCACCTGTTACTCTGTGTTACTCACGATGGGTGAGTGCGTGATTTTTGGTGTTCACGTTTAGTGACCGCTAACTAGCTGTGGCTTTCCTGCGCACGCGAGTACGAACCCACTTGGGAGTGGTGAAGAGCGTGACCCGGAGAGAGACAATTTTTAGGCTGGTTACTGTAGGGCTCCTCACCTTTGCAGCTTGCGTTCGAGCTGGGGGGAAAACCATCTAGAGGACCTGACTTAGAGCGGATGGTCTGTGTGTGCACACGTAGTTGGGGAAGTCAGACCCACGCTGACGAGCACGGCCCCAGCTAGTCCTTGTTCTGTGGTTACTGTACGGTGTCTCAGTTCCCGCTGGGCCGGAGGGAGACACTTGAGGCGCAGACTAAGTCATCAGTGGACTCTTCCGGCCTTACTTCTAGTGGGCAGGTACTCCCGTCACTTGATGTGGGTTCTCGTGACTCGAGCTTCCGTTTTCCCGTATGCGAGACGTGGCTTCATGTGTAGATTCTGTGTGTTTCCTGAGGTGGAAGTCTAGGATTTCTAGTGAGCATCACCGAGGGTTTTCCCTAGACAGTGTAGGGTTCACGACGGTGAGGTCGTGACCGGGTTCCCAGACCGCATGGTCTTGGGTAGGGCCTTCGTCTGCGAGACGGGCCTTCACGATAGTGTTATCGTGATGTTTCTTCTGGTAGCTTAACCAGAGGTTTTCCGTTAGTTCGGTGGTCCCCTGACTGTGAGATCGGCGTATGTTTTCCGGTAGGAGTAGCTATAGTGTCAAGTTTTTACCGGCCATCGAGTTTGCTGTTCCTATTGTTGTTGCTGCTTTCCGCTACCGCCATTGTTTACGGTTGGGGTTCCGCGGGACCCCTACTGAGCTAGTGATAGGAGGCTCACCCCTGCTTTTCAAGTGTGGGGGTTCGTCCTCGAGATTCGAGGGTGCTGCATGGAGGTTCTTAGTTGCCAGCTCGCCGGGCCGAGTGTTCACTCGGTGTTGGGTACGCTCTTCTACCTTAGACTATACTTTTATCGGACTGGACTCTATTGTAGTTAGATTATTTATTTCTGTTAATTGTTGAATGGTCCTGCTCTATTTCCTATTTCTTTGTACCTCCACACTCCTTTTAGCCCTTCCGAGCTCTCCGGCTCGTGGGCGGTGGGCCAGGATTCGAATGGTATCGGGTTCTTCCTGATATCCGGATCTTGGGTCGCTATAAACATAGAAAGTAATGAAACTGGCTCTAGCTCCAACACTGCTAGACTTAGAGAAGAACAAGAAACTCCTATAGAACTAAGAAGAAGTAAAAGAGTAAGAATAAAAAAAGTCTTTGATAATTTTTATGCTCTTCTAGTTGAAGATTCTCCATCCACTTATACTGAAGCCATGAAATCTATAGATTCATATTTTTGGAAGGAAGCCATAGATAATGAAATGAACTCTGTAATTTAAAACAACACATGGGTCCCAACTGATTTACCTCCTGGATGTAAAACAATTGGATGTAAATGGGTATTTAGAAAGAAACTTAAACCAGATGGAACCATAGATAAGTTCAAAGCCCGATTGGTAGCCAAAGGGTTTACCCAAAAGGAAAACATAGATTACTTTGATGTATATTCCCATGTGGCTAGGATCATTACTATTAGGATCCTAATAGCCTTAGCCTCGATACATAAATTAGTCATTCACTAAATGGAGGTAAAAACTGCATTCTTAAATGATGAATTAGAAGAAGAAATCAATATGGATCAACATGAGGGCTTTATAGTCCCAGGACAAGAAAAGAAAGTTTCTAAATTAATCAGGTCCTTATATGGCTTAAAACAAGTATCCAAACAATGGCACCTAAAATTTGATGAGACTATAATATCCTATGGATTTAAAATCAATCAAACTAATACATGCGTATATCATAAACAATTTGGGAATTACATTGTTATATTATGCTTATATGTGGATGACATTTTAAACTTTGGGTCTAATATGAAAGTAGTAAAAGAAGTTAAAGAATTTCTTTCCCAAAACTTGGACATGAAAGTTTTAGGTGAAGCAAATTTAATTCTTAACACGAAAATTATAAAAGATTCATCCGGGATAACTTTATCATAATTTCACTACATAGAGACAATTCTTAAAAAGTTCTACTACTTAGATTGCCAACATATATTGACCCTAGTATTCACTTAAAGAAATATTTAGGGCATCCAACACTACAAAGTGAATATGCACAAATTATATGGTCACTTGGATTCTTAACAAATTACACCAGGCATGATATTGCATATGCGGTCAACAGGCTTAGTAGATACACTATAAAGCCCGACGAAAGTCATTAGAAAGCCTTAGAAAGAGTACTTAGGTATTTTAAAGGGACTATAACCTGCGGATTACACTACACTGGTTATCCTTCTGTCTTAGAGGGATATAGTGATGCAAATTGGATTAGTCATTCTTTTGATGTAAAATCCATATCAGGATTTGTTTTTCTCCTGGGAGGAGGTGCGGTGTCTTGGAAATCAACTAAATAAATAGTGTTAGCTAGGAGTACTATGGAATCTAAAATTATTGCACTAGACACCACCTGCACGGAGGCAGAATGGTTGAGAGACCTTCTAGCTGATATTCCTTTAGGGCCTGTTTGTTTCTCGAATAGCGTCGCCGGATTATCCATCCCATGAGAGAGATATTCGTGGGGCCCACTGAAGCCTCTCACACACAGCCGAGTTATGCGGGGTGACCGAAAATGGTCGAATGAGTTATTCTACCTAATTAACAAAGGAGCCCTTAATAACTAATCCACTACCTCCCATATCTATACTATGTGATTGTAAATTTGCCATTGATAAATGCATGCAAGCTAATGCAGATGTAAACATGAATGGACACTTAAAAGTGAGACATAAATCAATAAGAGATAAAATGAAGCAACAATTAATTACCTTAAACTTTGTGAAATCAGAAATGAACTTGGCAGATGCCTTTACAAAAGGCTAATCTAGAATTGTGATTCTAGAGACGTCAAGGGGGATGAGATTGAGCCCATAAGAGAAAGAAGTTACCACGGCAGCAACCCAACCTTACGGAGGTTCAATAGGTAAAAATAAGCTTGATAGGTAACTTGGGAGAGCACTAATGGATTATGTTCCCATCCCTATGGCGCTAGTGCTCATTTAAAAGCAAGTGGCAAGGATGAGTGCTATACTCTTAATGAATCCGAGACCTAAGTGGCAGGATAGTTACCTTGCTTCCACCTTTTGTAGGATTTATCGACATGTGTGGAGTCGTGAGGCCGCGACTATAAAAATGTGGGCGATTTTCTAAAACACACATGAGATACCTGCGCAAGATCATTAATAGCTCAACCTGCCTAGAATCTCGATCTGACTATACTATGTGTGAATTTGGAAAAGTCTGAACCATGGGACCTAGTTCAAGGTATAGTCCACCAAACGTTCCTACAGATAATCTCAAATATCACTAAGTGAAAATTCAAACCGAAAGGTATTTTCACCCATTACGTAGTATAAAGGACTCAGCAGTCTTTTTATTCGTTTACCTGTCTTCTTTTTATTTTTTTAATTTAATATATTTTTTAAAACTTTTAAATCATGTGGGAGATTGATAAATGTGCTGATATAAAAACTTTGTCAATGTTGCCATTGCAACGTTCACATGAAGTGAACATTGCATTGTAACGTTGCAACGTTAACGTTTCCATTAAATGGAAACGTTACACACGTGACATAAAAAAATGTAAAGGTGTTTAAGGAGGCTATGAATGTATGAACATGGGGAGGTCTCCTAAGGCCTATATATAGACCCCTTTTGGCCAACCCAAAAATCACAACTCAACTACAAGAGCATCAACGAGAAAGTTCTCCCAATTTTTTTTCTTCTCCTTTTCTTTCCTCTAGAATTTTATTTCCTTTGTGCTGAGTTCTTGAAAGCTGGGTTGAGATTCGCTAAGGCTCTCTTCGAGGATGTGCCGACGAGAGAGAGGGTGTCGTCTATCCGGGGTTATCGTATCTTTAGAAGACTATTACCACGAGGATTGCACGTCGACCGGCAATAAGTTCTCCTAGTTCAGTGATATCGCGCTTCGATCAAAAAACTACGTTCCCTAAACTTCTTAATTTATTTTATTTTATGTAAATAATTATAATTTTTCAACATATATTCCCACCACTTTAATCTCTCCACGGTACTCTTCCTCCTTGACCACATTGTAAATAGTTGGAGGGAGACTTCCTTCCATAAACAATGGTTCTAGAGGAATCCTAAAGGGATCATTGAAGCAGACAGAATGAAAAGAATTCCCACTAAAATATATAAAGACAATATATAAATGGGAGTTTACTAAAATGCAAACAGAAGATGAAAGTAGATTTAGTGCAACAGAAAAATGACTAGTCGCTATGCAAAAAATGGACAAAAACTGTTTACTTCTTCTAGCTTACTTTTGGACATCTAGTTACTTAGTGGCACTAAAATTAAAAGAATCCACTGATATCTATAGCCCATTGCAATAAAAGGATGGAGAACTCACGTTACTTCACCCACAAAATCATCCTCTCTAAGATTATCATTGTCCATGAGCTTGATAGTAAGGTATGTAACACCATCAAAAATGGTAAAGATGAAGCTCTCGTTCCACTCCACTCTGGGTCTGAACCTTTACATGTAACAACAACAAATAATGGTAGGGAAAATCTTCCATTAAGTTCGAAAGCACTTAGTAGCAAGGTCTATATCAGCTGAGAAAAGAAGTTTTATGTTTGATGAAGTATTTATTCATGTAAAGCTCTTCATATTCCACGTCCTAATAAGGAGGCCACCTAATATTGGGAAAGATAATGACCACTAACGTCGACTTTATATCATCATCATCGTCGTCAGAGTTTTATCTCAATTATTTGAGGTTGGTTACATGAATACTATTCCGTCAAAGATTTCTATCAAGTGTTATATTCATTTTTAAGTCTAAGAAATTAATGTCATTCTTAATAATATCGTATCATCTCATTTTAGACCTTTCTCGAGCTCTATATGATGTTAAAAAAATGTGCAAATGTTGTTTGGTAGGCAGTATTCCTTCACCTTCTGAATTTTTCTTTAAAATTACGTAAACATTTTGTTATATATTCATTCATATTGACAGCAGATGGTACAATTTATATAAATTGTGTTACTTCATAATGGAGAACGAAAAAGGCTCTGACGTAGTGAACATAAAGCTTCATTATGTCAACCATGGACTCTGACTTTGAAGACCAAATCTCTCTAATCTAAACATGATTTACTGGTTGGCTGCTACTGCTAGTTTGACTAAGATATTTGGTGTTTGTATGTAAATAACAAGAAGATACAATCGTGTCTCTAAGTTGTCTTTAGATAATTTATGGATAAAATGGCTCACATATTGTCCCTTTGTAACTTTGTCCCCCTACCCCCTGTGAGTCAGAGGCAGAGTTAGACACTTTCAATGGCAGAGTCAGATGTCTTCAGCTGAATTCTGCAGAGAGGTTATAAAATGGTGTGGTGGAAGTCCCCTCCCTTCCTGCCTAGGGTTTACCAACAATAGTTGGATTTTGTCCATCATCCAAAATAGAATGCCCACCATTGTCATTGAAAATTCATTTAGAGATGACTTCATATCATGTCTAATAGAAATGATCTTTTAACTTTTAATGATGTCATGTCGTCTAGTGATTTCACAATCTAGATAGAAGCAATCAATGGGGAAATAGAATCAATTATAAGTAACTATACTTAGGAACTAGTATATCTTTCACTTGGTACTAAGACAATTGGTTGTAAATAAATTTTCAAAAAAAAATTGAAACAAGATGGCTCCATTGACAAGAGGCTAGATTGACTACTAAGCGATTCAGACATAAAGAGAAAATAAATTTCTTTGATATCTATTATCCCGTGACTGAGATGACTACAATGTGACACCCCCTTATAATAACTTATCAATCTAGAGATGTCACATCAAACACATATCGTTGTGAGAGAGAATTACTTTAAGATGCTAAAGGGCAAACCATCTATATAATTATAAAAGAAATGTCATACCATTTCCATAATATAAACAAAACATCATCAGTCTCATTATTTACAATGCTATACACCATTCTATCAAAGTATAAGTTTATCCCTAGGATATGAAATTATATGTATCATTTACAAGTGAGGAGGGTAAAATTTGCCAGGCCCAACGCAGCCCGATATCGCCATGCCCATTCTAGCCCGGATCGGCCGAGCCTGTGACAGACCAACCCATTGGCCTCTTGTCCATTCAGAACAGCCCAGCTGAGGCCCCAGGAAACTCCGACAGCCCACAAGTGGAATTACTGCGTGTGTAGGATCTGGACACCACAAAACATGCCAACGGACGAACATCACCACCGCCATGACAGGGCTTTCCCCGGCGTGGACCGAGTCACATCCATGCCGCCGAGATTCTCTCTACGAGGCCCCTCTTTCAGAATAGGCAGGTGCACAACGGACAACTCTCTCTATGATCAAGGAGGTGATACTTCACAACCCATGTCATTTTCCAATTAAGGAACATACGACCACCACCGAGGCCTATATAAATAGGTCCCCACTGGATCCAGAAGAGGAGAGAGAACGACACCAATAGAGCACTTGGGAACTAGTTGATGCGGGACGGGACCATGGACACAACAAGCTCGCGATCGTCCCTTAACGAGGGAAGCGTCAGATGTGCGCGGTTGAGAAACCGGCAATGAGCTAGGATGGTCGGCTCTCTTTTGCGCTCGGATCGGGTCACGGGACTGTTGTGCATCCCTTGGTTTTGATGATGACAATAGGATATGTTTGATTAATCAAGTTCTATCTTGTTTCATAACAAATACAAGTGGTTTGATTGTTCCTTCAAAGTATTGGACTCATTCAATTTACCTCTGATAAGTTAAGTAATTTCAGGTCCACTGAAATCCAAGTGGAATCAACAAATCAGAAGAAGTGTCAAAGGCCGCTTGTCGACCAGGGAAGTGGTTATGGTCGACCAACGAACTCAACCAGAAAAGCATCAGATCATCTGTCTTCTGGAAGCATCTTGGCTGTCGACCAAAGCCCCGCCTCTGGTCGACCACAGAAAAGACAGAAGCAACAGACAGAACTGATGGCCATCTGGAAACTGCCCCCTGTCGACCAGCGACCAGGCTGTGGTCGACCAACGGGCGACGTGAGTTTCAGCCAGAAGAACCGGCCGTCTGGGGACTGCCCATTGTCGACCAGCGACAGGGTCATGGTCGACCACGGGTTTATATATTGTCCAAAACCGAACTCTAACCGAATTCTGTTTTGGTTCCTTAAAACCTGCAGATGGTTGTTGCAGGTTGTTGGGCTGCTCAGGAGATAAGCTTCCGCACGGGAATCAAGGAAACAATCTTGCTTAGAAGTGGTCAAACTCGTTCTAACGATTGGATTTAAACCGATCCCTGTTTTCTAGCAGATTGGCGCTCGATCTGAAAATTGAGCGGGAAGAACTTTATTCTTGAAAATAAAAAGAGCTATATGAAGAATATAAGGCAACTAATCACGAAGAAGAAAGCGGAGAGAGAGCACGGAATAGAAGCCAAGGAAGATACACACAGAAGAGGAAGAAGGAGCTCTCCACCAATCAAAAATCTGCAGAAAGGTTAAAGGCAATCTCGTTGCTGCAGAAGGAAGACTTAGCTCAAGACTGTGTGATCTCCAGCAGCAGAACAATCGAAGGCAACTGACTGGAAGATCAACAGGGAGTCTAGGCTTCTTCATAAGCGTGATCAAGTCCCAGGCTGAACACCTATTCTTCTACACACGCCAATATTCAGTCCTGTCTTTCATCACCTGTTCTTATCATCTTTTCATTTCTGATTACAATTATTGTCAAGCTGTGAGGCAGCAGAATCAAGCTGTGTGTCAGCAGGTACAAGCTGTGTGTCAGCTGTGTTTTGGTTGAGATCAGAGATTCTCATAGTGAAGCCTTGCTTGAGTTAAGCAAGGGGTGGATGTAAGTCTCAGGAAGAGACTGAACCACCTTAAAAATCCTTTCTTGTGGTGTGCTTGTGTGTGTTTGATTTCCTATACGTATGCTTGCATCTTTACTATCCGCATTAGTTCTATGATTCATTAATTACCAGTAGCTCATCTGGTCGATAGTCAGTAAATTATCAAAAAGGGGGAAAGATCTATTCACCCCC
Source organism: Amorphophallus konjac (assembly GCA_022559845.1). NCBI lineage: Eukaryota > Viridiplantae > Streptophyta > Magnoliopsida > Alismatales > Araceae > Amorphophallus > Amorphophallus konjac. The sequence continues at coordinate 529,888,868 of CM040121.1, forward strand.
CCTCTAGATCTATTCAGTCCGTATCCAACACGTGGTATCAGAGCCAGGTTCTCCAAAAATGTGGTCTAACAACCAGGAGAGACCGGGCGGACTGAACTCTAAAAGCCTCATAGCTGAGGGGCACTCTGTAACTAGACCTCCATATTTTGATGGAACTGATTATTCTTATTGGAAAAATCGTATGCAGGTATTCTTACGTGCGCAAGACCACGAGATGTGGAGGGTAGTGAGCCGCGGACCTTTTGAGCTACCGGAAGATGAAGAAACCTGGACCAGAGAACAGGTCAGGAAATCAACTGTCAACTGGGGAGCCATGAACGTGATGCAGTGCTCACTACACCCCACAGAATTCTCAAGAGTTTCCCAATGCGCAACAGCCAAAGAAATGTGGGATCGTCTAAAGGTAATCTACGAAGGTACTTCCGAGGTAAGAGAGACAAAAGCAAATATGCTAGTCTCAGAATATGAGATGTTTAGGATGAAAAATGATGAAAGTATTTCTGAGATGTATGCCAGATTAGTACAATTGACTAATGGCTTGAAGAGCTTAGGGAAGACATACAAAGAGCAGGAATTAGTGAGGAAGATCTTAAGGTCTCTCACATCGATGTGGCATACCAAGGCCACAGTCATTGAGGACTCAAAGGATCTCACAACAATGACAGTGGATGAGTTAGTAGGATCCCTGATGGCCTATGAGGTCAATCTGAAGAGAAAGGAAGATGAGGGCAAGAAAAAGAAGCAACTTGCCCTAAAGACTAAGACAAGCACCTCTGAGGTGTCTGACAATGATGACTCATCTAGCTCAGGTGAAGAATCTGGTGAGCTAGCCATGCTTACAAGAAAATTTAAAAAATTCCTGCGGAAGGAAGGTAAAGGATTCAGAAATCCAAAGGGCATGGTAAGGAAGTCATCCCAGTTTAAATCTGATAAACATAAGGCTCCTTCTAACAAACTCATTTGCTACAATTGCAGGCAGCCTGGACATATGAAGGCTGAATGTCCAGAAGCTCCTAAGAAATCAAGCTTCAAGTGGAAAGGCAAGAAACCCAAGGCGATGATTAGCACTTGGAGTGAGGAGGAAGAGAGCAGTGAAGAGGAAACAACTTCCGAGGAAGAAGAAGGAAAGCTCTGTCTGATGGCCAAGGGAGACAACAGTGATCTTGAGGTAAGTTCCCCATTTCAAGACTTCTCTAGTTCGGATTGGGAAGAAGTATATTCAGAATTGCTTGATACTTATGAAAGAATAAGAAAGGAAAATAAACATTTGAAGAAGAAGATCAGTCAACTGAATAAAGACAGCAATTCAATGGAAAACAAAACTGAACTAGAAATGGAAATCAAGTCACTGAAAAACAAGCTGAATCAAATGGACTTAGATGAAGAAAACCACAAGAGAATGTCCGAAGAGAATGAAATGCTAAAAAACGACATTGATGAGTTAAAATTAAAGACTCAAGAATATGAACAGGAAACTAAGTTAAGTCAAGAAAGAAACAATTCACTCAAGGAAGAAAACAACCAACTCCTAAGAGAAATAGAAAGAATTAAGAGTAACCTGAAAAACAAACAGGAGACCTTGGAAAAAATGACTCAAGGTCAAGAAAACTTAAATGCTGTCTTGGGAATAAAAGTAAACTTTCAAAAAGAAGGGTTAGGATACAATCCTACGGCTAAAAAGGAATTCCAAATAAAAACCGTAACTGGGATTGCTGACTCAAAAGGAAAAAGGCCCCTGATTAATCTATACCAAGATAAACAAGAGGATGTAGCTGAATGCTCCTCCAAAAGGAACAATGTCACCAAGGAAGAGAGAAATTTTAAAGAGAAAACAGTCAATCAATATAAGATTCAAAATAATAAACAAGAAACCCAAATTCACAGAAATCACCAAACAAACCAAGGACTAAACCAAGTTAAAAGACATAAATCTGGAAAACAAGATGTCTGGAGACAGGCTGGTCGACAACAGACCCTTCATCTGTCGACCAGAGGATCTGCCAGAACAGGCGCTGGTTACTGGAGAAGCAGTGGTCGACCACAGGTACACCAGATGTCGACCAGAGGTGCTGCCAGAACAGACGCTGAGTTCTGGAGACGCGATGGTCGACCACAGACATACCAAAAGTCGACCATGGCCAGACAAGCAAACAGAAATCACAGGTTTTCTCGGGTAAAACAAAATGAAAACTTGAATACACAAAGGTGGACTCAGATTAAAGAAGCTTTAGAACAAAAGCAACCCAACCTGAACAAGTTCAGAAATAAAAATTTACACTGCTCTAACAGAATCTGGGTTCCCAAAGGATTACTGCAGCAATTTCATAATTTCACAAGCTATCTTGGACCCGGGTACCATTGGGGTCCAAAAGTTTCTGTGTAACTTGTGATGCAGGTGTGTTTGGCAGCTATACACAACAAGTGGTACTTAGATAGTGGCTGCTCAAGACATATGACAGGGGACAAGGCAAAATTCTCCGAGCTAAACTCAAAAGATGGAGGACATGTGACATTTGGAGGAAATAACAAAGGCAAGATCATTGGGAAAGGTAAGGTAGGTAAGATATCTACAAATTGCATTGAAGATGTACTGCTAGTGGATGGCCTGTAATATAATCTTCTAAGCATCAGTCAGCTATGCGACAAAGGCCATCAAGTAGTCTTTGATTCTAAGATCTGTAAAATTCTTGAACCAAATTCGGCTAAAGTTAAGTTTATGGGCAAGAGAGTAAATAATGTCTACATGATAGACTTGGATGATCCAGCCCACTCCAACTTGTGCCTCACCGCCAAGAAGGAGGACCTGACTTGGTTGTGGCACCGAAGGCTAGGGCATGTTAGCTACAGGGTGCTGCACAAATTGGTTAAGAATAAAATGGTTTCTGGTTTACCTGAAATTTCGTTTGCTCAAAATGTCAAAGTATGTGAATCATGTACCCAAGGTAAGCAAACAAGAAAATCATTCAAAGGTAGAACTGAAAGTCAATCTTCTAGACCACTAGAACTTGTGCACATGGACCTTTTTGGCCCAACAAGAACTGCTAGTCTTAGTGGTAAGAGGTACGGTTATGTACTAGTTGATGATTTCTCTAGATTCACATGGGTAATGTTTTTATCACATAAAAACGATGCCTTTCATGAATTTCAGGATTTTTACAGAAGAATGAAGCAGGATGGTAAGTCCAAAGTGTGTTCAATAATATCTGATCATGGGGGAGAATTTGAAAATTCAGAGTTTGATGAATTCTGCAGGAACAAAGGAATAAATCACAGGTTCTCCTCACCAAGGACGCCAGAGCAAAATGGAGTGGTGGAAAGAAGGAATCGCACACTTGTTGAAATGGCCAGAACCTTGTTAGTTGAAGCCAATCTTCCAAGAAGATTTTGGGCTGAGGCGGTCAATACAGCATGTTATATTGTAAACAGGGCAATGGTAAGACCATCTAGTGCGAAAACTCCATATGAGGTGTTCAAAGGTAAGAAGCCATCTCTAGCTCATTTTAGGATCTTCGGTGTAAGGTGTTTTATTCATAACAATGACAAGAGATCATTGGACAAATTTGAACCAAAGAGTGACCCAGGAATCTTCTTGGGATACTCTGACCGATCAAGAGCCTATAGAGTCTACAACACCAGAGATCAGCTAGTTGAAGAATCCCCACATATCACATTTGATGAAAATAATGACTTTGACAAAACTGGACAGGTAGGCAAAGATGAAGATGGGGAATTTCTGGAAGGCAAAGAGGAACCAATGGAGACTGAAGCAGAACCAAAGCAAGGTGATTCCAATGATCAACCCGAAGGAGAGATCATCCCAGGTAACAATTCTGAAAATCTGAGATTTCTCAGAGATCATCCTCTAGATAACATCATTGGAGGAATTAATGAACCGAGGAAAACTAGATCTCAGCTTAAAACAGTTGATGAATTAGATCAGCTAGCCCTTGTATCTCAAGTTGAGCCTAAAAATATAGAGGAAGCTTTAAGAGATGAATCTTGGATAAATGCCATGCATGAAGAATTAAATCAATTTGAAAGAAATCAGGTTTGGAAACTTGTTCCCAGACCCTCATCTCATCCTGTTATTGGAACCAAATGGGTTTATAAAAATAAGCTTAATGAAGAAGGAGTTGTTATGAGGAACAAGGCTCGGTTGGTGGCTAAGGGGTATAACCAAGAATTTGGAGTTGATTTTGAAGAATCATATGCTCCAGTTGCAAGGTTAGAAGCCATTAGAATATTGTTAGCATTTGCGGCGTCCCATGGAATTAAATTGCAGCAAATGGATGTAAAAAGTGCCTTTCTAAATGGCTTTGTAAAGGAAGAAGTCTTTGTGGAACAACCCCCTGGTTTTGAAAATGATGATCTTTCTAATCATGTCTTTAAACTGCATAAGGCTTTGTATGGTTTAAAGCAGGCTCCTAGGGCATGGTACGACAGACTGAGTTCATTCCTCACCAAAAAGGGCTACACAAGAGGTAAAATTGATCAAACATTATTCTCCAAGACCCAAGGTAAGAATATACTAATTGTGCAAATCTATGTGGATGATATTGTGTTTGGATCCACTGAAGCTTCATTATGTACTGAATTTGCAAATCTAATGACCAATGAGTTTGAAATGAGTTTAATGGGTGATTTACAGTTCTTTCTTGGATTGCAGATTCTACAATGTAGAGAAGGCTACTTCATAAATCAATCCAAGTACATAAAGGAGATGCTGAAAAAGTTTGGCATGGAGAGCTGCAAACCAATAGAGTCACCCATGGGGACAAATGCAACATTGGAGGCTGATGTAAAAGGTAACATGGTAGATGCCAAGAAATACAGAGGTATGATCGGATCCCTACTATATTTAACTGCCTCTAGCCAGACATTCAGTTCAGTGTATGCATGTGTGCTAGATATCAATCTAGCCCTAGAGATTCACATTTAGGGGCTGTCAAGCGTATCCTTCGTTACCTTGCCGGTACCCAAGAATTGGGTTTATGGTATCCTACTTATTGCAAACTAGATTTAATTTCATATTCAGATGCTGATTATGCTGGTTGCAAAATTGATAGGAAGAGTACTAGTGGTTATTGTCAAATATTAGGTGGATGTTTAATATCATGGGCTTCTAAAAAACAGCATTCTGTGGCACTCTCCACTGCTGAGGCTGAGTATGTCGCAGTAGGGAGCTGTGGTACACAGGTTTTGTGGATAAAACATCAACTCCAAGACTACAATGTAGATCTTGGATGTGCACCTATTTTCTGTGACAACACTAGTGCTATTAATCTGTCTAAAAACCCCATTCAACACTCTAGGACAAAACACATTGAGATCCGTCATCACTTTCTAAGAGATGAGGTCTCCAAAGAAAATTTCATGCTTCATTTTGTAGAAACTGAAAAACAACTGGCAGACATTTTCACAAAACCCCTTAACAATGACAGATTTTCAACTCTAAGAAGGGAGTTAGGAATTTGTAGAATTTCTCCTGAAAATTCTTGAAATAATCATATTCATGTGTTCACTGCATAGATTCTGTCATTTCTGTCTAAGTTATGTCAACTAGGTCTCTAGTACTGGTCAAGTTTTTGAGTTTGGAAAGTCTTGTGTCGGGTGCTACTTCAGCAAGTTCTACAGAATACTGGTTCTCTACGGCTCATCTCTTGTGGTCGACCACAGACAAGGCGCTGGTCGACCAAGGCATCAGGACAGGAAATAGTTAGCTCTGGGAATTCGCAGCTGTCGACCACAGGCGATCCAATGGTCGACAACAGGTTTGTCAGAACACAGTCTTCTCAACAGGCAGGTTCTGTGTCAGCACAAAGGTCGACCACAGGCCACTCCATGGTCGACAAAGGACCTGAAAAAGGGAAATTGGATCTAATCAAGCTGCTGGCTTTGGTGGGAAATCTTCTGAACTTTTTGGACTCTGAGCTCAGTTTTGCTTTACTCACTCATCCTTGTTCACACTTCCTATTCCTTGTGTCTCTATATCTCTTTGTGGCCAACTTATTGTTTTCTATCTTCAGCAAGGACTCACAAATTGAGGGGGAGTAAAAAGTGTAAACTCATTCCTTAATAAATCATTGAACAACCTAACCATATCTTACAAGAAAATCACCAAAGTCATCAATGAGAGTAAAGGTTAAGTGTAGTAATGAGAATTTGACCTGTACTACTGCAATAAATTCAAACCATAACTATGACTCTGACTCAAGACTGGTATATAAACGCTGCTATAGCATGAATGTATATGGAATACGCCATAATTCTGCCTTCTTGGTAGAGCAATGGACTGAGTTCTGAGAAACTACTGTTCTCTATCACAAAGCAAAATTGGCTGAAAAATTAAGTGGGAGACATGTATGTCATGAAGACTCAATCTACCTCTGCCACTCTCAAAATTATTAATTGGGCATCCTGAGTAACTGGGGATATTGGCGTCTGATAAACGTATATCCTCACGGATAAAAAGTGTGTCCCAGTTAAAAATGGAATGGTTAGGCATGCTAAGTAGCCGGGGTTTCTGGCGTGTAAAAAGCGTGTCTCCTCGTGTGGAAAAGCATGTGATAAACCTGACCACAGCTCTTAAATATTTCAAAACGAAAAGGCAACAAAAATGGTTGACCTAATGCACTATATGCAAATAGAGGCATAAAACACTGTTCAGCTTGTTCAGCTAGTAAAATTATCTCATGAACAATATTATAAGTTTAAGGAGCCGTGAGTAAGAAAGTGGATATGGGGAGTCAATTTATTGGGGCAATACTTTCAAATTCTTTGAACCACAAGACCCACTCGAATTTGTCACAAGGTGGTCTTTGAGAAAGGGAGGAAAGGTTACTTAATTGTCTTATTAAAGAAAGGGGGTACACTTCAATAATTTCCCAAAATATGAGTTATGCTGATTAATCGTGACCGCTCGTTCTTTGCATCGCGATGGTTCACTGCCCTAACAATTGAGACCTCCTCATCCTCCTCAGAGGGATTGTTCAAATGATCTTCTTTTTGCTGTTGACAAAGGGGGAGATAGGACTTTATGTGTCATTGTGTGTCTAGTTGTGTGTCTAGATGTGAGTCTAGATTGTCAAATTTACTTTGTCTACGTGTCCTCAGTGTCTTTATCCTTTTTTGAGTCTCTCATGTAATTAGTGCTATTGTTTTTGAAAGACACATCAAACGAATTGACTGAATGAAATCTGTGCTATGATAGCCTTGCATGCAATATCAAATGAATTTTATAATCTGTTGTTTGTCACAATGACTCATGGTTGTCATCATCAAAAAGGGGGAGAATGTTGTGCATCCCTTGGTTTTGATGATGACAATAGGATATGTTTGATTAATCAAGTTCTATCTTGTTTCATAACAAATACAAGTGGTTTGATTGTTCCTTCAAAGTATTGGACTCATTCAATTTACCTCTGATAAGTTAAGTAATTTCAGGTCCACTGAAATCCAAGTGGAATCAACAAATCAGAAGAAGTGTCAAAGGCCGCTTGTCGACCAGGGAAGTGGTTATGGTCGACCAACGAACTCAACCAGAAAAGCATCAGATCATCTGTCTTCTGGAAGCATCTTGGCTGTCGACCAAAGCCCCGCCTCTGGTCGACCACAGAAAAGACAGAAGCAACAGACAGAACTGATGGCCATCTGGAAACTGCCCCCTGTCGACCAGCGACCAGGCTGTGGTCGACCAACGGGCGACGTGAGTTTCAGCCAGAAGAACCGGCCGTCTGGGGACTGCCCATTGTCGACCAGCGACAGGGTCATGGTCGACCACGGGTTTATATATTGTCCAAAACCGAACTCTAACCGAATTCTGTTTTGGTTCCTTAAAACCTGCAGATGGTTGTTGCAGGTTGTTGGGCTGCTCAGAGATAAGCTTCCGCACGGGAATCAAGGAAACAATCTTGCTTAGAAGTGGTCAAACTCGTTCTAACGATTGGATTTAAACCGATCCCTGTTTTCTAGCAGATTGGCGCTCGATCTGAAAATTGAGCGGGAAGAACTTTATTCTTGAAAATAAAAAGAGCTATATGAAGAATATAAGGCAACTAATCACGAAGAAGAAAGCGGAGAGAGAGCACGGAATAGAAGCCAAGGAAGATACACACAGAAGAGGAAGAAGGAGCTCTCCACCAATCAAAAATCTGCAGAAAGGTTAAAGGCAATCTCGTTGCTGCAGAAGGAAGACTTAGCTCAAGACTGTGTGATCTCCAGCAGCAGAACAATCGAAGGCAACTGACTGGAAGATCAACAGGGAGTCTAGGCTTCTTCATAAGCGTGATCAAGTCCCAGGCTGAACACCTATTCTTCTACACACGCCAATATTCAGTCCTGTCTTTCATCACCTGTTCTTATCATCTTTTCATTTCTGATTACAATTATTGTCAAGCTGTGAGGCAGCAGAATCAAGCTGTGTGTCAGCAGGTACAAGCTGTGTGTCAGCTGTGTTTTGGTTGAGATCAGAGATTCTCATAGTGAAGCCTTGCTTGAGTTAAGCAAGGGGTGGATGTAAGTCTCAGGAAGAGACTGAACCACCTTAAAAATCCTTTCTTGTGGTGTGCTTGTGTGTGTTTGATTTCCTATACGTATGCTTGCATCTTTACTATCCGCATTAGTTCTATGATTCATTAATTACCAGTAGCTCATCTGGTCGATAGTCAGTAAATTATCAAAAAGGGGGAAAGATCTATTCACCCCCCCTCTAGATCTATTCAGTCCGTATCCAACAGGGACGGCTTCGCTCTCTCTCGCAGCAGTGATATTATAAATTGAAGGCGAGCTAGGTATCCCTACACATGCTCTCTAGCAGCGGCATATAAAGCATATAAAGAATTAAGCTAATGCCAAGTGTAAGGGTGAAGGCGATACCTCCACGCTCTCGGCGTGGCGAAGACGGCACCCGGCCAAAGCTCGTACTCCCGGAAACTTAGTACATTATGTTTACAGCAGTACAAATAAGCCCACTCCACGCAGGGAGGTAAAGGGCGACACAAGTGGGCCCGGGAGGACCAAGTTCGGGTTGACTGGCGGTTTCGGGCAATGCTTCGGCTTCACGCGTACTCGTGCTAGTGGGGGCCCACGTATTGACCGGAGGGGTCGTGTGGGGCCTGATGACTCCTCTGTTGTGGAGACACCTGGAAAGCGTTCCCCTGGGATGGCGAGCTGCTGGAACGACCGCCGGACGCCGGGCGGCCCTCGGACGACGCTCGCTGGGAACTCGGCCACGAACCTGAAAGTTCTGTTTGCAGGCGCGCGACTCGGAGAAAACTGCTGCTGCGATCAGCCCCGTCGTTGGAATGTGACGAGATTAGCGCCGTTGGAAAGCTGACTCAGAATACTTCGACGTAGGGGTCTTCAAAAAAAAATAATCAGATCTGTATTTCTGATCATGTATTTTACAAGCTTGCTGGAATCTGGCCAGAACTGCAGGGGCAGGTTCTGACTTCTCTGAAGATCGACGTTGACCGGGGAGAAGACCTCCGAATCTGGAAATGATTTCTTCAGAAAAGTTGAAGGTCTCTGAGAGAGGAATCCGGGACTATTTTTAGTTTTTTTATTGGATAAGAAATGGATTTTCTGGGATGTTTTTACTAGACCTGGGTCGGATCTGGGAAACTATGGGCAGACTGTTCTTGGGAACTTGGACGAATTTTGTAAAATACTTGGAGGGCGAACCAAAAATTAATAAAATTCCTGGTGGTAGAGGGATGTGGACAGAACTCCCATTAAATTTGGGCATCCCAAAAAAAATCAAAAGATGGTTCGAATGGGGTAAACTCAGAGCTGATGAACAGTAAACAGAACCAGGACAGATCTGGAACTTGGACTTGGACGAAAATCAAAAAATAGCTAAAGGATGAATTTTGACGTGATTTTTTTTGTGGGGATAAGTCTTCTAGAGGGGAACCAACCCTGAAATTTTGAGCTTCAGAAGACGAAGGGAGTGATAGCAGAAATTCAGAGAAGAAGGATCTATCCTGAGTGGACAGAACACCGAAACCGTTGGCAACGACGCGTCGGCGGCGAGACGATGGCGGCGGCGATCACCGGAGTTACTTCAGATGCTGGAGGGGATCAAGGGGGAAGGGATTACACTCTAGAAAGGGGAGAGGGGGTGGAGGAACCAGGGAGAGAGAGGGGAGGGGCGCAAATCTCCAAGGGGGCAAATGCCTTTTTTTCCTTCATTTTATTCATTCAATATGAAAAATACAACCTTATATAGGATGCCAACCAAACTCAACCTCAACCCTTGGATCTAGGGGTTTGGATTGAAGGGCTGGGATACAATGTGAATCACACATTTAATACATTAGTTTAATCTAATTTGACCATACTTATTCAACCTTGGACTAGATCCATTCAAACACCACCTAACAAGCCTAATAAGGCCAAAAAAGGGGGCGCCCCATTCATGGGCCTCTTCTTGGGCCAAGTGTGGTTAAAGGCCATATAACCAGCCCACCAACCATGCTAGACTCTTCCAACTTAGTTGGCCCATGAAGGAGTGTAGCCCAATTTGGGCCTTAAGTGCATTAATGACCCATTAACAACCTAATGACTCAATATGGCATAAGCTCCCTAATGGACTCTACTAATGGCAACCTAGCCTTGGACTTGACATAACAAATGGCCCATTGGCTTGATATAAGCCTTACAAGGATGGCCCAAAAGAAAGAAATTACACAATTACAACTTCATACAAGCCATAACACACAAATACACTTCACCCGTGTATGGAAATCGCCTTTGATGTCCCATCAATTCTCCCCGGGTGGGAGGAACTCGACCCCGTCGAGTAGGGGTATGGCTGCTCTGGTACTCCGGCGGATCTGTCACCGTGCTAAGTAGCGCGGGTATGCTCCACTCCAAGTGATCGGCACCTGCTCATTCCATATATACTCGATATGCGCACTGCTATGGCTAAAGGTGATCACTCCGAAGGGGCACTCTCAAAAGGAAGGAGACAGCTCGAAGTCTCACTAGGAATCACCGCTGAGTCCCTATAGGTGACTGATCCGGATATAGAAGTAAAACCGATCTCATACTCATCAAGTGAGTCCACTCGCCTCTTACTCGTAAGAGACCGACAACGAGCTTGCACAAGACACATGCAGACTCACCATGCACAGACACACGAATGCAAACTACGCAAACAATCAACTCAAAATCACCACACAAACAAACCACATAAAGAAAACACACCGACTCATATATGACCCTAGACACACCTAATGTTAGTCCGACCCGTACATGGGTGACGGCGGACCAGGACACCCGAATATGTGCCATGCATGCATGTTAGGCAACTGGGAATGGATGGCATAGGTAACACCTATACGTCGGGTGTGGTTATGCGTGGATGGTCTTTGGAATGTGGGCGACTCGGGTGGTTTAGAAGGGCCGGGTGTAGGTGGATCGGGGTTGGTGGATGTAGATGGACCATCTCGAGGGGAAGGGGCATAAAAGTGGGCTTCCTTGAAGAAGAGGTGTACGGGTGGTAACTCGGGAAGTCTAAAAGTGAAGGGGTCAAAAGGGTCAAAGAAGGGATGACCCCTTGTGGTGGGTTCCCACAAGTCACAGTCCCACGTGTAGACGGTTTGAAGATGTGGGTAGTCACCTTCTTGAATTGTAACGGGTGGGACGGGGATCGTAGGCAAGAAGTAGGATTCCTCCCTCGGACAAAAGGGTATGAATTCGGGCTCGTCCGGTAAGGGGAGGAGTAAGAGGATCTCCGTGGTGACACAACTCCCGGTGCACTCGGATGTAATGGACCCATAGGACGGATGGGTGAAGCTAAGACTAGCGGGTTGGTCGAAGCCTCGAGCCAATAAATGTGTAAAGGTCAACTGCCGGTCTAACCCTTTAAGCAGGTCGTCTAATGTGTTCACATAGTGACGAGACGGAAGGTGGTATGAAATGAGTTGCTTGACACTAGTGGTAATGTGGGGTCCATTGATGGGAAGGGATGTGGGACCAAGCCATCCTTGAGCCAACTAAGAAGTGGCTCGGCTATGAAAAGCGTACCCGTTAGAAATACGGGTGGCTCGGGCCTTGGTGGTTCCAAATGAGAGGATTCCGAATCAAATTCGGAAATAGAGATGGATGACATTGGAACTCTCTCGAGTGGTGAAGGCCATGGTGTAGGCGGCTGGGAGGTAGATGCTTGTCTAAACCCACCATACCGAGAGAAGTGTGACTCAAATGGTTCGACCACTAGAGCGACCGTATAGGATTCGCTAGAGAGAAAGCATTGCGGATAAGACATTCCAATTGGAAGTGAAGGCGCAAACCTCTCTGGAATTGAAATGCGGCCGTTTTGCTCTCCTCTCCCAAGCCATGTTCCAACCAATACTTATGATATGCCCGAATGTACTCGGACACGGACCTATCACCTTGGACGGGTCGACATGGGTTGGCCATAGTTGCCAAAATACGGGAATGGATCCCTAGGAATGGATATGCAAGGCCATTTGGGCAAGACACTAGACACGACCCTAAGTAATGCAAAGTTGGAATGCATGCACACTAAGGACCCTAGACGTAAACCAAGACTCGGTACGTGGCGGAGGTAATTGATCCGAAGATCACTCGCGCAAATGTGCGGCCTTCCCGATAAACGTTCGGACAACACCTTTTGATATACCGAGTAAAGGGATGTATGCGACCCAAAAATGACTCTTTTTGTTGTTTTAAAAATATGATGATCCTAGACTCGACTTAAACCGACTAATGACTAGACATAAATGACACTCTTTTTTTTTCTTTTTGACACCCTAGACTCAACTCGCTCTGATACCAAATTGATGCGGGACGGGACCACGGACACGACAAGCTCGCGATCGTCCCTTAACGAGGGAAGCGTCGGATGTGCGCGGTTGAGAAACCGGCAATGAGCTAGGGTGGTCGGCTCTCTTTTACGCCCGGATCGGGTCACGGGACGGCTTCGCTCTCTCTCGCAGCAGTGATATTATAAATTGAAGGCGAGCTAGGTATCCCTACACATGCTCTCTAGCAGCGGCATATAAAGCATATAAAGAATTAAGCTAATGCCAAGTGTAAGGGTGAAGGCGATACCTCCACGCTCTCGGCGTGGCGAAGACGGCACCCGGCCAAAGCTCGTACTCCCGGGAACTTAGTACATTATGTTTACAGCAGTACAAATAAGCCCACTCCACGCAGGGAGGTAAAGGGTGACACAAGTGGGCCCGGGAGGACCAAGTTCGGGTTGACGGGCAGTTTCGGGCAATGCTTCGGCTTCACGCGTACTCGTGCTAGTGGGGGCCCACGTATTGACCGGAGGGGTCGTGTGGGGCCTGATGACTCCTCTGTTGTGGAGACACCTGGAAAGCGTTCCCCTGGGATGGCGAGCTGCTGGAACGACCGCCGGACGCCGGGCGGCCCTCGGACGACGCTCGCTGGGAACTCGGCCACGAACCTGAAAGTTCTGTTTGCAGGCGCGCGACTCGGAGAAAACTGCTGCTGCGATCAGCCCCGTCGTTGGAATGCGACGAGATTAGCGCCGTTGGAAAGCTGACCCAGAATACTTCGACGTAGGGGTCTTCAAAAAAAAATAATCAGATCTGTATTTCTGATCATGTATTTTACAAGCTTGCTAAAATCTGGCCAGAACTGCAGGGGCAGGTTCTGACTTCTCTGAAGATCGACATTGACCGGGGAGAAGACCTCCGAATCTGGAAATGATTTCTTCAGCAAAGTTGAAGGTCTCTGAGAGAGGAATCTGGGACTATTTTTGGTTTTTTGATTGGATAAGAAATAGATTTTATGGGATGTTTTTACTAGACCTGGGTCGGATCTGGGAAACTGTGGGCAGACTGTTCTTGGGAACTTAGACGAATTTTGTAAAATACTTGGAGGGCGAACCAAAAATTAATAAAATTCCTGGTTGTAGAGGATGTGGACAGAACTCCCATTAAATTTGGGTGTCCCAAAAAAAATCAAAATATGGTTCGAAGGGGGTAAACTCAGAGCTGATGAACAGTAAACAGAACCAGGACAGATCTGGAACTTGGACTTGGACAAAAATCAAAAAATAGCTAAAGGATGAATTTTGACGTGATTTTTTTTGTGGGGATAAGGGTTCTAGAGGGGAACCAACTCTGAAATTTTGAGCTTCAGAAGACGAAGGGAGTGATAGCAGAAATTTGGAGAAGAAGGATCTGTCCTGAGTGGACAGAATACCGAAACCGTTGGCAACGACGCGTCGGCGGCGAGACGATGGCGGCGGCGATCACCGGAGTTGCTTCAGATGCTGGAGGGGATCAAGGGGGAAGGGATTACACTCTAGAAAGGGGAGAGGGGGTGGAGGAACCAGGGAGAGAGAGGGGAGGGGCGCAAATCTCCAAGGGGGCAAATGCCTTTTTTCCCTTCATTTTATTCATTCAATATGAAAAATACAACCTTATATAGGATGCCAACCAAACTCAACCTCAACCCTTGGATCTAGGGGTTTGGATTGAAGGGCTGGGATACAATGTGAATCACACATTTAATACATTAGTTTAATCTAATTTGACCATACTTATTCAACCTTGGACTAGATCCATTCAAACACCACCTAACAAGCCTAATAAGGCCAAAAAAGGGGGCGCCCCATTCATGGGCCTCTTCTTGGGCCAAGTGTGGTTAAAGGCCATGTAACCAGCCCACCAACCATGCTAGACTCTTCCAACTTAGTTGGCCCATGAAGGAGTGTAGCCCAATTTGGGCCTTAAGTGCATTAATGACCCATTAACAACCTAATGACCCAATATGGCATAAGCTCCCTAATGGACTCTACTAATGGCAACCTAGCCTTGGACTTGACATAACAAATGGCCCATTGGCTTGATATAAGCCTTACAAGGATGGCCCAAAAGAAAGAAATTACACAATTACAACTTCATACAAGCCATAACACACAAATACACTTCACCCGTGTATGGAAATCGCCTTTGATGTCCCATCACTAGTGGATCTTCCACCTGGTACCAAGACAATTGGTTGTAAATAGATTTTCAAAAAAAAATTGATACCAGATGGCTCCATTGACAAGAGGCTAGATTGGCTGCTAAGAGATTCAGACATAAAGAGAAAATAAATATCTTTGATACCTATTCTCCCGTGACTAAGATGACTACAATGTGACACCCCCTTATAATAACTTATCAATCCAGAGATGTCACATCACACACATATCCTTATGAGATAGAATTACTGTATGACGTTAAAGGCCAAACCATCCATATAATTATAAAAGAAATGCCATACCATTTTCATAATATAAACAAAACATCATCAGTCTCATTATTTACAATGCTATACACCATTCTATCAAAGTATAAGTTTATTCCCAGGATCTGAAATTATATGTATCATTTACAAGTGAGGAGGGCAAAATTCGCCAGGCCCAGCGTAACCCGATACTGCCAGGCCCATTCCAGCCCGGATCGACTGAGCTTGTGACAGACCAACCCATCGGCCTCTGGTCTATTCCGAACAGCCCAGCTGAGGCCCCAGGAAACTCCACTAGCCCATAGGCGAAATTACTGTATGCGTAGGATCCAGACACCGCAGAACATGCCAACGAACGAAAGTCACCACCGCCATGATAGGGCTTTCCCTGGCGTGGACCGAGTCATACCCATGTAATCGAGATTTTCTCCACAAGGCCCCTCTTCCAGAATAGGTAGGTGCATAACGAGCAACTCTATCTACGATCAAGGAGGTGTTACTCCATGACCCACGCCATTTTCCCATTAAGGAACCGACGGCCACCACCGAGGACTATATAAATAGGTTCCCACCAGACCTTGAAGAGGAGAGAGAACGTCACTAACAGAGGCACCCCTATAGGCATATTCTCGTAGATACACACAAAGAGAGAAAGAGGCATCTTCATGCTAGTTGAGCTCTGTGCCAAGGAGGAAGGAGAAGCTCCTCACGTAGCAGTGGAAGGAATCTCCATTTAGAAAGTAGAGTCAGGGAGGTCCCTTTTTGGTTCTTCTCCCCCGGTTTCTCCGAGCACTCTCCAAGCCCTCTGAGCACTGTCCGAGCACTCAAGGAGCTTTCATACATGCGCGCAAG
Source organism: Amorphophallus konjac (assembly GCA_022559845.1). NCBI lineage: Eukaryota > Viridiplantae > Streptophyta > Magnoliopsida > Alismatales > Araceae > Amorphophallus > Amorphophallus konjac. The sequence goes on from CM040121.1 coordinate 529,904,957, forward strand.
CTTGTCCACTCCACTCTTAAGCTCTGGTACCTCTCTCCCTATTATAGTTCTCTCTGAAGTACGTCTCTGACATAAGCATCAGAGGGTTATCCCCTTAGGTCATGCCCAGGGCTCCTTTTAATCCCCGTTTTCTAGTGTTTGTAGGCTTTCACGGGTGGCCAGTTGCTCTTCCCTAACAAATAAATCATTAAAGTGTAGTACGAGGACTATGAACCACTTTTCTGCCTCTACACTTTTTGGTGCCGTCTGTGGGAATCAAACGAGAAGCCATGTCATCCCATGGAAGCTATCGCAACACTAGTAATCATCAAGGGGATCAGGGATCTCACCAAGCCCCGAGTTCTCAATGAGGATCTCAGGAGGTGTCTTCCTCAACTCGACCACCTTGCGGCGCAGCCGTTCACAACCCCGCCGTGAACGAGCTGGCAAAAATGCGGCTACAGCTCCAGGCATTGACGGAGTTATGCTAGGACATCCTCAATCGAATCGTAGGATATGATCACATCCCGACGGAGCTTCCCCAGAATGGAGGCACCCCTACCTTAGCAGAGTCCCGTCAGGTACGAAAACCCTCACACATGAGCATTGCACAATCCCAATGACCATGCAGCTTACTCGCTCCGCGACCCCGCAGGCCGCTCCACTCCAATTCGGAGATGGCGCAACAGCTGCGGCACTATGAAGAGGTGGAGCGTGAGCCAGAGGGGAAAGTCCGGTACTTGAACGACATCCTCCAGACTGCAAAGACTCGGGGACTCATCGACGATGACTCGGACTTCCACGCTCCTTTCTCCAGAGAAATCATGGAGGCTCCCATCCCCCCTAAGTTCCAACTATAGACGTTCACCTCGTACGATGGTACCACTGACCCCGACCACATGCACAGCTTTGAATCGAACTTGGCGTTCCATCGGGCCTCGGACACTATGAAGTGCTTGGCATTTGTTACTACCTTATGAGAGAACGCTCGGACCTGGTTCGAGTCCCTGTCCGCCGGAACATCACCTCTTTCTAGCAACTGAAGAAGATGTTCAAGGAAAACTTCATCGGCTGTCGGAAGGAGGCCAAGTCAGTGATGAGCAGTGTTATCAGAACCGGACCGTTCGGTCGGACCGGTCCGACCGTTAACCGGTCCGATTAAGGACGGTCCGGTCTAATGTTAAAGAACTGGGCGAACCGGATGAATCGCGGTTCGACCGGTAAACCGGTCCGACCCGATTCACCCTTTAAAACAGAAAAAAATAAACGTAAAAATATTTAGATATTCAAAATGATATTTATGTGTGAATAAAATTATCTTATTATTATTGATTTATTATTATTTATCATTTTATTTTATATATATATTAAGTTTAAATGTTTAAAAGAGTATAGATGTCAATTGTGAAGAGTGAAGACTAAGGAAATATTACAAAATTTTAAGGTCAGTTTATTTAACCATGTTATTCTTATTTTTTTACTTGTATAGTTACGTAATCATGACTAATAATTATACATGTATGTTTATTTATTTGATCATTATATCTTATTTCTTATTGTCTTGGGTTATAGAATCGGGTCGGACAATGTATCAATATTATGATGACGTCACGGTTCAAACTGGTTCGATTGAACGGTCCAACCGGTTCGAACCGAACTAGCTCATTGGTCGGTTCAGGCACCAGTTCGGTTCTGATAACATTGGTGATGAGTGTAATGCCCCCAGGTTTAGGATCGTATTCCCGCAGGTTGCGGATTGTGTCCATGTGGGTTTCAGACTTTAATATTAGATCTTCGGGCCCTTAGATGATACCTGCGTGAATTATTTTGGGTCCATGGCGGTCCATGGAGCTGCTTAACTTTTTCCTGGAATTTTTTTGGGTCAGAATGTATTTTTTGGAGTTTTTCTGGAGTTATTGTAAATTTTCTAATTAAAATGAAAAAAAGAGGAAAAGAAAAAGAAAAAGTTTCTTTTATTTAAATCCCCCTCCCCTCATTTCTCTCCCTCACTCTCGTAACCCTCTTCCCCCCCTTCTCGTTCTCTCCCTCTCACTCTCTCGTCTCTCCCTCTCTCCCTCTTCTACTCTGACGGCCGATGGGGAAGACTTGCGGGCGAGGAGGAGGGCGATGTTGTCGATTGTAGACACGCCAAAATTGACATCACATTGAGTACATCTCCTATCGTATTGCGATGCCCCAATTTGACTCTCAAATCGACATATTTGAGTGATTTCCACAGATTTCTTGATTAATCAGCTTTCCTAAGCTTTCCCACATTTTCCCCATTTTTTCTCATTTTTTCTGGATTTTTTCCAATTTTTCGGGGCCCTTTTTGAATTAGTGCCAGACCCCTAGATGCCAATTCTTCTCAAAAGAATTAACGACCGGCACAGTAAAGGCCAATTCTTGATTCAACGTCAGCTCGAAGGATGCAAATTCTTAAACTTCAAAGTGGCGTCTCGGGCCACGAACGCGTATTCATTTTCATACGAATTATCATGAATTAACGCCTTTTGGAAAGTCGCCCATTTTTTAACGTGTCTGGGATGGTGGACGCGTATTACTTTATTCCTTTTAATTATTGAAACGCCTTTTCGAAAAGGCGCTAATTTCCTAATCCGCGTCAACCTCCTAGACGCGTATTGTTAGTCGCGTCTGCCACCCTCGACGCGAATTCATCTCTTCTCTAAGTTTGAGCCAACTTCATTTTCTTGAAGAATTAACACCTCTTCACAAGGTCGCCAATTCTTTAAATAATTACCAAAATCTCATAATTTTATAATTCGTGTCTGCCCTCCTAGACGTGATTTCCTTTTCCGATTTTTGGTAATATTCGACTTTCCAAAATAATCAAGAAATGGCGTCTACTTCCCTTGACGTTAATTTGAAGACGCGTCCAGAACCCCGAACGCGTATTTCCTTACCTTTTTTGGGATTTTAAATTCTACCAAAATTCCTAAAATCTCTAATTCGCGTCGACTATGGTGGACGCGAATTTCATTCTAATTTTAGTAATTTCTAATATTTTTAAAAATGACTCATAATTGGCGCCTCTTTGAAGTGACGCTATTTTAATTAGAGCCCACTGTGGTGGATGCCAATTCCTGGAGAATTTTGAACTTGGCCAAACCTCATTCTTTCCTTCTTTTGGCCTCCTTTTCCACTTGGGAAAGGGTTCGTATAACTTTCGGAGGTTGAGAGGACACTTGGCCATGGAATATCTCCTTCCAAATCGTAATAAAATTAGTTTTCCTATTTTCTATGGAATTAAACTCTGAATTTCACCTCTATAAATAGGACCCCCCCTCTCCCTTGTATTTAAGGCTGGCTCAATTGTTCAAGGGGAGGTGCTGCTGAACTTAAGGCTCAAAGAGAAGAAGCCTCCTATGCATTTCAAGGCCATATTACGTTGAAGCTTCCTCCTTTGAAGAATATTGACTTTTGGAGCCCCCTTTTGGAGAAACAAACAATAAGCATATTCTTTCTCTTTACCCTTTCTTTTATTTTTCCTTAGACTAATTCATGTTGATATTGCATGCATCATATCGTATTTCTCTTCTTTTATTTTTCTCATCTCAACCACGTTGAGATACCTCCTTTGTGCAACACTTTCACCCTCTCTATCTTCATTCATCATTATTTTCCAACCCTTTTACATAGGGGTTTTAACGCAAACACCAATAAGGTGTGTTTGTGACCTTGATTTCATGTTTACCTTCTGTTAAGGATTTGATGCTACACACTTGTTTCTAATTCATATCTTTCTTTTGTTGGAGTTTATTTATTTTGCAAGGTAATCAATCAAGGAAAACTCTCTTTATCGGCCGGCTGCTTGGAAGAGAAGGTGACACTCACAATCTCCCCCGCTTCAAAAGGTATTATTCGCGATCCCTCCTTATTGTTTATTGTTCATAACTTTTGAGGTAACCCCTCTGGTGATCACATCATTCCCCTTAGCATCCACGCATACTCCCTTTCCTCCCCTTTCTCTATCCTTATTCTTTTATTAATTAATTTTTAATCTTCTTTGTGGATGTTGTACCCGGACTATTTACCCAGCAAAATACCCAGAAATAAGGGTTCGGGAATTTCCTCGAACACCTTCAAGGCATGGGCTACCCAGCCCCTCCGACAACCCAGTGGGCCCGACCAACGGCCCTAACATGTTAGCCGAGGTGCACGGCGGCACTAGCAATCAATCGGGATCACTCCCGATTCATAAGTCGTGGATTTTCTCCGCGCTCTACACGGCCACCCGGGCCGCCCTGGGGACACTCCGACTACAAGCCATGCCACATGGCACTCAGTGAAAAGGCTGGGGGCCTACCCCGGAACGCCTTCCTTCAACCCTCCAAGGTCAAAGGGAGACCTAAATAGGTCAACCACCGGCTCAGAAGGCCCGTAGCACGCGTGTATGGCTCACACACGCGTGTTCGGCATTCTACAGAACACCTTGTGGGCGCACGTGTTTCAACCCTTCTACACCAACCCATGGGCCACCCCATGGTCCCAGTACACCAATTGGGTCCTACAACGACCCCCCAGCAAGTTGGGGCCACCCCCGACCCTCAGACACGTGGCAACAAGCCACTAACTTAGCTCTCGGGCCAACCCGAGGCTACTCTACCAACTCGCCGTACAACATGGCACGTAGTACGAGACAAGGCCCATGGGCCCAAGGTGCCTCCTCCCAGCCCCTATGAACTTCTACCCTTGGCCATTGGCCAAATCCATGGCCCGTCAGCCACCTACGCGGCTCGTTTGGCAACCCGGGGTTTGCCGGGTATTCGCCCGAACACCTTGCGAGCAGCCACTACAACTCGAAGAACGATGGCTCTCACGGGCCATTTCAACATCCCGGAACTTCATATCCCCCAACGGATATCCCCAGACGACGAAGGAAGACCCCCGGGGGCCATCCCTCGGGGTTACGGCTTTGCCCGAGGCTCGTGCGCCCCAGGGCGTGGCCGCGCCCCCGGGGAGGGCGAACTCCCCGGGGGGCCACGCCCTCTCCTCAGCCCGGAGGCCTGACGGCCCTCCCCATTCCCGGTTCGTGCAAATTCGGTCCAAGGTTCGTGTAAAGTTCGTTCGTCGTACCCGTACGCAGAAGGATCCGTGAAGATGGAGCCCCGGGATTACGCTAAGTCACACACCTCAATCCCTCGATCTTCGCGCACAAGTAGGCAGTCCACCAGTGTATCCTCCCAGTATCCTTTATCATCTTTCTTCATAGCCAATTTAGGAAGAAAAATAACTAAAAACTAGGTTTTATAGAGGTGGGACCACTCCCCCTCTCTCTCTTCTACCTGGTCCGCCCAAACCCCCCCTTGGGGAGGGGTTTAGGCGGACCAGCTTGGGCCTCCAAGTTGGTCCGCCTAAACCCTTGAACAATAAAAAAAAGATTTTTAAAATAAAAAAAGGACCACTTTGGTCTACCTAAACCCCCCCTGGGGAGGGGTTTAGGCGGACCAGAACCCCCAGGCTAGTCCGCCTAAACCCCTCCAAAAATAAAAAAGAAAAAAGAATTTCTTCCTTCGAAGAGGGGTTTAGGCGGACCAGACCAACCCCTTGGGTTGGTCCGCCTAAACCCTACCCCTTCCACTTCAACGCACACACAAAACACATAAAAAAATACAAATAAAATAAAAATAAAATAAAAATAAAAGCACTATTTGGGGGGTTTACCTGGACCAAGTTGGACCCTCAACTTGGTCCGCCTAAACCCCACCCCCCACCCCTTCAACTTCTATAAATTGCCCCCTTACCAACAAGCTACACACATAGACACATGCATGAAGCATAGGAAGCAACGCACGGACACTCAGTTGGACGAGCTAACTTCCCCGGCCTAATTGTCGCACCCTCGGACTCCCGGGGATTTCGGCAAGGGTCGGGAACGCGAGAAGACAAGTGCGCGCGCGGTTGGCTTGCTAGTCGGCTTTCACACGCCGAGGGTATGTCGCACGTACTCCCCTCACGTGGTGTTTAGCCGTCTCATGCCAAGTCCATCCCCGCCACATGTAAGATGACCGTACCAATGGCAAATACGCCCGCACCCCGGGCCTGCCCGTGCACGGCAACTTACGACACTTACGACGGTGACGAAGGGTACTTCATAGCGCCGCGTCGGCCCTTGACACGGAACCGCGAGCCCACCGTTCACCTCTCAGTCAGCCGTCGGCGCCTCAGATCGACAACTCAACTCTAGTCGGACCTCTGGCCCGGGAATCATAGTCCCGGGGCCGACCTCGATTCCCCAGCATGGCAACACTCGCCGTCCAAGACCCGGACCCAACCGCTCACCTCGAGCCGCGTCCGACCTCCGCCAGGCGCCAGCCCGCATCCGTTCTGGCCACCAAGGCAGTCGGACCCACACCAACTCTTCTGTAAAGAGTTCTAGTAAAACACGCGGACATCCGCTTCGCCATGCAATGACCCGGGGACCGACCCACGTGTCGGAATTATCCGCGGCTTGCTCCAGTTGTACTCCGGCCATTTAGGCCCGCTTGTAAAGCCCATGTGGCTCATCATAAAACCAGTAAAATACATACGCCTGTGTTCGGGCCCCTAGCTTCCGACCCACACCCCTCGGTCTAACACGTACCCCTAGCTGCTGAATGCACCCCAGCCCTCTGCCTAAGGCTTCAGACACACATACAGACTTTTCTTCTGCATAAAACGAAGGTATTCGGATTCAATCCGATGTAAATAAGCACCGGTTACTTGCGGCCGGTGGGGAAAGACGTCTTGTACACGATTCCCGCAATCGCCTACGCACCCATGGAACCCCTTCTCTCCACGTGTCGCCCGATCGCCTGAGCCCACGTGCCGTGCCCTGGTGGCGCTTTCCCGGTCAAACCTTGGTTCCATGAGTGATTGTCGAGAGATCGACTGGCACGTCCGCATCTTATCCGGTTAACCTTTATCTCGACACTTCCGTACCATTTGACCCTTTCTGACTTTCCGTGAAAGGAGAGTGCCCGATACCGCCGTGAGAGACATGCACCCGTAAGGAGGATACCTGAGATACATCAAACTCCCGTATTTTCCTTCCCCGCAGTATTCCTTCCCTCACCCCAGTTAATCGGCATAAAAACCCATGCAACAGAGAGGATGGCACGCCCGGTGGGACGTCTCCCGCCTTCCTTATTTTTGCTGAAGAAAAGTCTGTGCCAGCCCTGAAGCCCAGTGCCCTTTCCCTGTCCTTGCAGGAGAGGCAGAGGAGGGTACTTGCGCGCAATCTCCAGTAGCTGCCGATCCGCGTTCCGATCTTCGGGCCGCTCCAGACGACTGTCAACAACTGTCGCCTCCGTAGCACTCAACATTCCGGCAACCATAGCGGCCGTCACCTACGGCCCCAACGTCATTGCCACCCATGCCCGAGTGGGCTACTTGGCGACACCGATCGCTTTCGACAGCTTCGCCCTGGTTATCGGATCCCCCTACTTCCTGGGTGTGATCCCTGTGGCTGCTCCTCAGCCAACTCCAGTCTCTCCAGTGGCCCCTGCGGCCAACGCGCCATGCGCACGTCCAGCTCCAGTGTCCCACCCGAGTGCCGGGCGTCGGACTGCCACTGCAAGCCCCTACAAGGCCCCCATATCAACGCCGACCCGAGTGAACATCAGCTCCCGAGGCCAGCCTCGTCCGATCTCCAACACGGGCCCCGTGCCCCGGACTTCGGTCACCTTCCCACCATCTTCCTCGGGTCCTCAACCTCGAGTCGCAGCCAAGCCGGCACCCGATACAGGCTCCCTGCCCTGGGTCCACGGCATCCCAGCATCTTCCTCGGGTCCTCAATCCCGAGCCGCAGCCAAGCCGGCACCCGACATGGGCTCCCTGCCCCGGGTCCACGGCATCCCAGCATCTTCCTTGGGTCCTCAACCCCGAGCCGCAGCCAAGCCGACACCCGACAGGGGCTCCCTGCCCCAGGTCCGCGCCTTCCCAGCATCATCCTCGAGTCCTCAACCCTGAGCCGCAGTCAAGCCGGCACCCAACACGGGCTCTCTGTCCCGGGTACGCGGCTTCCCAGCATCTCCCTCGGGTCCCCAATCCTGAGCCGCAGCCAAGATGGCACCTGGCACGGGCTCTCTGCCCCGGGTTCGCGGCTTCCCAGCATCTCCCTCGGGTCCCCAATTCTGAACTCCAGCAAAGCCGGCACCCGGAACGGGCTTTCGGCCCAGGGTTTATGGCTTCCCAGCATCTGCGTCGGGTTTCCGATCCCGAATCCCGGCAAGGCCGACACTCGACACGGGCTGATGGGGCATCAAAGGCGATTTCCTTACACGGGTAGAGTGTATTTGTGTGTTATGGCTTGTATGAGATTGTAATTGTGTAATTTCTTTCATTTGGGCTCCTTGTAAGGCTTATATCAAGCCAATGGGCCATTTGTAATGTAAAGTCCATGGCTAGGTTGCCATTAGTAGAGTCCATTAGAAGCCTAGTTCATCTTGGACCATAATAGCCATTTAAGGCCCAATTGGGCCACTCCCTCTCATGGGCTATCTAGATGGGAGAACCCATGGACCAAGCTTGGGTTGTGGATTGGGTTGGCTGGCCTTGGACCAGCCTAGGCCCAAGAGAGGCCCATGAAGGGGGCGCCCCCTCTTTTGGCCTTATTAGGCTTGGTAGGTGTGGTTTAGGTGGAGTTAGAATGGAATTAGTCTAAGTTTGAATAGAAATGGTCAAGTTAGATTAAATTATGTATTAAGTGTGTTGATTCACATTGCATCCCAGCCCTTCAATCCCCTTCCCTAGATCCTAGGGTGCACAATTGATTTGGTTGGAGTCATATATAACCTTGTATTTTCATATGAAATTCAATGAAAAAAATCAAAAAATTGTTGAGTTGTTTGAAGCTTAGTGCGCCCCTCTCTCTTCCCCTGCTGTTCTTCCATCCCCAACCCCAGATCTAGAGTGTATTCTATCTTCTTTCATCCCCTCTCAACCTCCGGTGATCGTCTGTGCCGCCGCCGCCGCCGTTCGTGCCGCCATCGAGCCGCCTCTGCAGTTCTGTCTTCGTCCGACCACAAAAGCTTCCACGAATTTTCTGTCTCAGCCACGAGGTTGGATTGATCTGAATTTTTTATGGTGTGTTCACCCCTTGCATCCCAAGATCCACTTAAATTTTCACGCCAAAATTCCATCGTTTAGTATTTTTACATTTTCGTCCAACCTGTCATCCCAGATCTGCCAGGTTTCTAACTACAGTGACAAAACCTCTGAGTTCTCCCCCTCAGACCATCTTTTTGATTTATTCAAGCCCTTCCAATTTTACTGGGAGTTCTTTCCATCACCCTCTACCTCCACAAATTTTATTAATTTTTTATCAGCCTTCTAGCTATTTTTAGAAATTCGTGTTCTTCCTCTGATACAGTGTTTTTAGTCAGATCCCAGATCCGACCACCCTCCACTTCAAAAATCAGAACTAATCACCACCACCTCCAAATACAAATCCAAAACTAGTCCTGGTTTTCTTGTTCAATTTCCTACAACCTTGCTGAATAACACATCTTCAAATTCGGACATCTACTTCACGGTCAAAGGCAATCAACAGGGAAGTTGTCTGCAGATCTGAGTCTTCGGTTACTGTACAACAGTAGCAAATAAAATTCGCCAACATAAAGTAAAAATCTGGTGAATTTTTCTGAAGGCCACTAGATTGTAGTACTTCGAAGAAGCTTTCCAACGGCTCTGATCTCGTCGCATTCCGACACCGGTGCTGATCGCAGCGTCCGTTCTCGACGGAGCGCGCGCTGAAATACAGAACCGACAGATTTCCGATCGGTTTTCCGACCGGTGCCGAACGGAGCCGCCCGGCCTCCGGCCGGCGAGCCAGCGTGCCGCCAGCCCGGGGAGCGCTTCTCCAAGTGTCTCCACTACAGCGGTACCACCGGGTCCCACACGGCCCCTCCGGACAGCACGTGGGCCCCACGGTCGTGAACACGCGTGTAGCCGAATCAACACTCGAAGCTGCCCGTCAACCCGAATTCGGTCCTCCCGGGCTGATTTGTATAGCCCTTTACCTCCCTGCGTGGAGTGGGCATGTTCCCATTGCTGTAATTATTGTGTGTTATGTTTCCCGGGAGTACGAGTTTTCGGCCGGGTCCGTCTTCCCCACGCCGAGCGCGTGGAGGTATCGCATTCGCTCCCTTACTTGGCATTTTGCTTAATTTCATATATGCTTGTTTATGCCGCTGCTAGAGAGCATGCTTTAGGTCCGTTAGCTCGCTATATTATCATTCACCGCTGCTGCGAGAGAGAGCGTTACCGTCCCGTGACCCGATCCGGGCACGAAAGAGAGAGCCGACCACCCTAGCTCTTGCCGGTTTCTCAACCGCGCACGTCCGACGCTTTCCTCGTTAAGGGACGATCGTGAGCTTGTCGTGTCCGTGGTCCCGCCCCGCATCACGGGCTCACAGCCCCGAGTTCACGGCTCCCCGGTAGTGCACTCGGGACCCCGGCCCCAAGCTCCAGTTGAACTGGCTCTCCCCGTGGGTCTTCCACCCAGAGGGCAGCATTCCTCAGCACCTTCCTCGGGCATCCTGACCCGAGCCCGGATTACGCCAGCACCTACCCCGGGTCCTCGACCCAGGGGCGTCGGCGCTCTAGCACTTCCAACGACTTTGCCTTCCGGTGCGAGAGTGTCATCTTAAGCCTCGGTGAGACACTTATTGGTGCGGGCGAAGGCTTACACCCGAGTCACCCAGCCATCGACTCCCGGTGGGGGCTACTTGCCCCGGGGACCGATTCTGGCACTACGGACTGACGACTTCATGTTGCCGATCGTTCCGGGCCATATTTTCTCGGTCTACCATCTTGGGGCGGAGTCTTCCTCAGCTCCTTAAAAGAAGCGTCGCCATGGCCACCGAGCTAGGCGACTTGCCGCTGCAACCAGCAACTCCGGCAAGACGGTCCTTGTCGGCGACTTGCGGATCCGTCTCTATGGGGGTGAACCAATCATACCCCAGGAACGGACAATTCCCACCATCCCCACTTCCAATCATTTTGACCTCTTGTGTCAAACACGAGAGGACGGGGCGAAGCTCAAAGGAGCGGGTTCCTCGGTGGCAGCCCGGGGGCACCCACCGCAGCTAGACACATGGCCTCCCAAGACAACTGGTCGGAAAAACGGCGACAAGGGAGACCAGCAATTGGACTTGAGGAAAATCTGGGTCACCCCAGAAGAAGCTCAAGCTGTTCGAAGGGCGCGTATTACCAACCCCCTGCGAGCACTCAGACGCGGCATCAGACGGGATGCAGCGGGTCTCACAGCGGCATTGTCTGACGACGCCCAGTCGTCCAATGTTCCCCGCACAAGCAAGCAGAGGCAAAGGCGAGCCCGTCCTCAGGCCATCCAGCAACCTGTCCAGGGTTCTCCTCCGGCTGACATCGGGAGTGAGCCCCCTCCGCAACGCATCTCGATCTATGACAGACTAGGGACGCATGTCCGCCTGGAGCGGCACACGCGAAGGAAGCGGACGGCCCGGCTTATCAACGATGTGGTTCAAGTGTTCGTGTGCTACACCACCGGACACCAGCCAGACACCTAGTCTGACGACTTGAACCAGCCTCTGTCTCACTTTAGGAGGCCGCGCCATCTGGCTCCGCCACCTCCTCAAACAGGTCACATCGGCACTTCTACCGGACCGCAAGCGTTAGAGCGCGTAGAAGAGGTCCCGATGGAAGGCCGTGACCCTCCTATCAACGCAGAGCCGGTCAACAATGACCCTTCTACGAACAAGGTACAAGAAGTGACCCTCGACACTCTCATGAAAGAGAACCAACACCTGAAGGCCCTCCTATAGGACCTCCTCCAGGAGCGAGACCTTCATCCGCAGCAACCTGACAGGCCTCAGGCCGAGGCACCGGTACCCCCGACAGCCCGCGATGCTGCCAACACCTCAACGGCAATTGCTCGAACTCCGTTGGCAACTGGGTTTGGCACGCCCCCGGTTGATACTCAACCACGAGCCTCCAACACGCCAGTGCCAGAGAATCTCTTGGCGCAACGCCTGATGATCGAGCGCATTATCGAGACGAAGCTCGCCCAGTATGGTGAAGGGACGCTCACGGTGGATCTCTACAATGTACCCTACCTGCTTCACCACCAGTTGAAGAAGCTTCCTCCAGAATACTCCAAGCCCCCGAAGCTGCAAAAGTTTGACGGGCAGGGGTTGCCACATGAGCACTTGGCCTACTATGTTACGGCTATGGGCGAGTTAGCGTTGGATGAATCCTATCTCCTCCGCTACTTTGCCACTTCGGGAACGGCCTTTCAATGGTACTCCTGCCTTAAGCCTGGCTCTATCGTTGACTGGGCGGATCTCCATAAGAAATTCCACGACCAATTTCAGACGGCTGAGTGAAAGGTCTCACTAGCTGAACTATGTTCCCTTCGGCAGAAAAAGGGTGAGAGTGCCCTCGACTTCATCAAGAAATGGCGAGACCTTAGCATGAGGTGTGTCAATCCACCCGTCCAGGAGGACGCCATCACCATATGTCATCAGGGTCTGGTGGCCGAGGTCAGCGAAAAGCTTCTCGGCACCAATATCAAAGGCTTCGACCAGCTTAACTCGGCAGTTGCCGAGATAGAGATGTTCTTCGCTGATAACCCGAGCTATACTGTAGCAAAGGGTAAACAAGTGCGAGAACGCCAGCCTGGCAAGGAGGTGAACATCATAGAATTCACCCCTGCCACCAAGGCCAGTAAAGCGGCCGAGTCCAGTGGCTCTGACAAAAAGCCAGCAGACAAGCCGGCTGCTCCTTCCTTCTCGGAGCGTATGAAGACACCCTTCTCCTTCAAGAAGGAACACACGAAGATGCTCTTCGACCTCTGCATGGCTCAGAAGATCATCGAGCTGCCAGAAATCCGCAAGCCGGATGAGGCTCTGAAGACCGACGATCCCAGTTACTGCCTGTACCATCGCAGGCTGGGTCATTCAATTGAAGATTGCTACGTCTTCAAGACTCAAGCACAGAAGCTAATCCAAGACGGCCTTGTCAAGATGAAGAGCGGTCTCGTCGATCCCCCTCAGCCACATACGTGGGCCAGGCCAGCTAAGGTAGCCCGCGTGGCTCACCCCTTGGCCAATGTCATTCACATGATGGCCACATTCTCTCTTTCTGATGACGAATCAGAGGGGCCCAGTGCTAGTCGAAGGGAACGTTCGATATGGTACCCAGGGTGGAGGCCCTGGCATGATCAGAGACCTCTCTCCTTCCCCAGGGAGAGAACTCGACGACTCTTCGATATCCTTGTCGAGTACGGGAAAATCATGCCCCACGACTCGCCTGCCGACTACACCCATTGGGATCATAGTAACCCCCAGTACTGCTCCTTCTACGCCAGAATCTGTCACCCAATCGAGTCCTGCGAGGAAGTTCCGTACCTTATCTAGGAACAGATTCGTTGGTAGCAGATCGATGCGGAAGGAAACACCATGTCGCTCGTCAGGCTTCGGGAAGGTGTCGAAGAGACCCTAATCATCGCCAGGGATGTGCCAGAGCGGCCAGACTCTCCCCAAGAAAATGGGCATGGGCTGCCTTACCAGCATCCTCCGGAATGGCTCGAGTTCCGGACTGACAACCAAGAGGCGCTCGAGTGACTGCGAAGGCGTAGAGAGCAGGATGCCAGTCAAGAGGGAGAACTGACTAACCTCTCGGTCAACGTCATCCATTCTCTTGCTCCTCCGGCCCTTGAGGGCTCTCAGGCATCTATAGCTAGCCAGCCAACCCCATCCACTTCGGCCGTGCAGTGGCAGTCCTGGCGGGAGCTAAAGTCCCTTCCTTTCCCTGAAGAAGGCACTGCCAGGCTCCTCTAGGTCCTTCTCTGCCGAGAGGACGTTCTGGTGGGCGAGACGACGACAAGCACTTTGGCTCTTTCTCATCCTCCTCCCGCCCTATCTTCGTCGCCGATAGCCGCAGATAGGAAGGGAAAGCAAAAATAGGGTGAGGCCCCACCTTAGCCTCGGTGCACCTCCCCAGTGGAGGGGCCATCAGGTCCTCTCCGCCTACCTGTTGACACAATACAGAGTACAAAGAAGACGTCTTCGGAGTCTTCAGCGGCTTCGATTCAAGTGGCGGGCCCACCGCCACAAAGCTCCTCCATTCCGCAAAGTCGGGATAACTGTGCAGAGCGATAATGTCCTGCGACACTGCCAGTTGTCGCCAGGCCTAGCCCTCAGCATGGTTGCAAAGGCAACGCTAAGGAGCAGGATGACCAGTGCCCCTCTCTGCCCACTTCTCAACAAAAGCCGCCGTCACCGTGGGTAAGGCATCAAACCGCGCATATGTCCTCTAGCACCGGTCCTAACGTATCGGCTCAGCAGAAGACATCTTTGTCGCCACCGCAGTTAAGGCATCAAACCACACACACGTCCTCGGACACCAGCACCAGCCTACCGACTCCTCGTAGGCTCCCGTTGCCATTGTGGTTAAGGCATCAAACCGTGAACACGTCTTCGGACGCCAGTCCCAATATCCCGGCATACCAAGAATTACCGCTCGAGGTAATCGAGTAGGCGATCAACGCCACCTTCCAGATACAACAAGCGAAAGGCGCTTGGATCGAAATCCGGGCGAGGAAGAGTCATCGACCTCACCCCACAAGGGCGTCAGCTCGGAGATATCCTCATCAAGATTTGTCAACTCCAGCTCCAGCACCTCTCCCTCCTACTCCCTTGGAGACGGCTATCGCCAAGAGACGAGAAAAATAGGAGGAAGAACCTCAGAAGGCGGCTCAAGAAATAGGCTGAACAAGCCGCCGCCCTGCAATCTCCGACTGAGCCAACGCCTCTCCGAAGGCTCCAGTAGCTCATTGACGACCCGGAGGAATACGTTCCTCCTCGTCCTACCGGGGCTCTCCCACTCAACAGCTACATCCCGTGGTAAGAAATGCAGAAACGAGCCCACCTCAGAAATTGGGTCCAAGAGATGATCCAAAAGCTCAAGAACGGCGAAAGACTCGTGATCCCTGATGAGCTCTCCTTGTGCTATAAAGACAAGGAGATCACCACAGAGCAGCTGGAAAAAATGCTCTAGCGCTGCACCTGCAACATGGTGGCCATCCCACCTCCCGACAATATCAATGCTTCTCGGCAGGGCGAGCCAGTAGCCTCCCGGATGAGACAAAGGGCTAATGCCCCGCTCGGGCTACAGCCAGACGTGGTAGAGGCCATGGGAGAACTCCCGAGCTACCCCTCTCTCCATCCACCTTCGATCCGGAGCGAATCATCCTCTTTCGAGGAGAGGAACTGGCTCCCATCCCGGAAGTGGAAATTCGGGGCGGACCCGGTATCTTCGACCCTGTCGGCTTTGGCAAGGCTGCGGCCAGCCTTCCAGCCCCTGCGCCAATCTCGGCTTCTGTAAGAGAGCAAGCGGGACCGTCCGGTAAGGATGAGCCAGCCCACCAGTCACCCCCAGAAGAGCCATCATTGGCATCCCTGTTCCAAGAGCCCGCTGGCAATCAAGGCCAATCTGGTCCAAGTGATAAGGGCAAAGCAGTGCAAATCCCCGATGGGGAGCAGCACGACGGCTCGCAGAGGGTTCAGCCTGACATACTACCCTCTCTGGAGGATGCTCAAGCTCGAGCTGACCGAAAGGTCCTCCACCAGATGAAGCGCTTCCCTGCCAGCATTTCAATCTGGGAAGCCATCGCTTGGAGTAAGGACCTAAGGGAAACCCTTATCAAAATACTCCAAGAGCTGGAAGTCTATGAAGCACATGCTGCGGAAATGAAGGCAGCTGCCTATGGAACCTTCGCAGCCACCATCACCTTCACGGAGAAAGACATGCTGCTCTCCCCTCCGTGCCACAATCGTCCTCTTTATATGAAGGGGAAGATCAACGGGCATGATGTAAACCAGATCCTGGTGGATGCTGGTGCAGCTGTTAACATCATGCCACTCAAGACATTCAATTCTCTGTATCTGACCCCATACCTCCAGAAGGTTCAGGCGGTCAAGATATCCAGCTTTAACCAGAACACCGAGGACGTCCTCGGCCGGGTAGACGTCGATCTGATGCTCAATGATTTCGCCTCTAAGGTGACATTCTACATCATCGACTCCAACACGTCTTATAAGATGCTACTGGGCAGACCCTGGCTCCATGAAAATTGGGTTGTCCCATCAACTCTCCACCAATGCATCAAATATGCCAAGGATGGGGAGCAATAGAAGGTCTTTGCAGACATGCCGCCATTCACACTGGTAGAATGCAACCTAGCAGATGCTGCGCTCTACTTCAAGGGGATTAGTCCATACCCCGTGATCAAGAGCAAAATCAATGGTTGGCTCTCAGAGGAAGACGATGATGATCTCTTCTCTGTCGACGAGGAGAAGGCCAAGCTTCACCGGCTGCGCCTCGACTCCAAGTCAACCCCGGATCACCCTGAAAGGCACCAGATCTACTTCGAGGCTAATCTTATTAGCTGAGCTATCGGCAAGAGTATATGCTTGCCACCAGACTGCATCCAGCTCCCGTGTGCATCCGAGGAGCACAACGTCAAGTTGCTGACAACATTCATTGTCACCTTCAAGCGACAACACCGAAACAAGAGGAAGGCTAACAGGGACAAACCTATTGTCTTCTACAAAGGAGACATGGTCCCTCAAGCCTCGCTAGATGACAACTTCGGCTGGTCTAAGTAAGCCGATGATACCCCTGAAGCAGTTCAAGTGTGGGGCGACCTCTCGCCGCATATTCAAGAAATGTGTTTGAAACAACACATTCCCCTGTGGCAGACCTCTGCCCAACAGAGATACTTCCGTCAACTGTGGGACCCTTCTCAGGTCCGGGGGCAACCCCCGTCCTTCCATAAGGATACCAGGGGGCTTGGCTATGACCAGGACCCGGACTTTCGCGTCCACTACACAGTTAACGTCATGGGCTTGGTACTACCAGCCGACGACCAAGCAAGAGTCGAAGCCAAATTCGACAGCTCCGGGGATGAGGGAGAGGAAATTCTGATCCTGATCTCCGCCAAAGCCAGAACCCCGACTCAAGCTGTCGGGGAACCTTCTTCGCCTCCCTGCCAAGACAAAGGGGCGGGAGAGGCTTCTCCGATCTCTCAGCCAGTCGAAGGACCCAGTACGGTAAACCCTCCTGAGGGGGGGGGATCTTGCCGATCCTAGAGGCGAAAGATTGTCCACTTCATCGGGCAACCTCAGTGAAACCTCAGCAACACCAGTTGAGGACTGTTGGCCACAAGCCGACGGCCCAGATCGATCCCTAGCGGGTCCCAGCAACAACTGCTCTCCAGTCCCATCAGCATTAGTCGGTGGCTTTGAGAACCAAGGGCTACCCGAAGCCAACACCGATGATGAGGATTTCATCGACTTCCAACCCGCTCCTCCCGAACTGGAGGACGGTGTCCAGGCGACCGTCGACGATCTTGTGGAGATCAATCTGGGTGACGATGAAGCCCCTCAGCCTACATTCATCAATGCCCTCCTCACCGAGGCAGAGAAGCAGAACTACAAGTAATTCCTGCTCGAGTTCAAAGACTGTTTCGCCTGGACCTACAAAGAGATGCCAGGGCTAGACCCCTCCGTAGCGGAGCACGATCTAGCCATTTCTCCTTCAATCGCTCCAGTCAAGCAACCATAGCGGCGCATGCGCCATGGGCTGGAGCTTCAAGTTTCAGCCGAAGTCCACAAAATGGCGGAGGTCGACTTCATCGAGCCGTGCATCTACCCGATCTGGCTCACCAATATAGTTCCAGTCAAGAAGAAGAATGGTCAAGTCCGCATCTGCGTCGACTTCCGGTACCTCAACAAAGCTTGTCCGAAGGATGACTTCCCAGTCCCAATTATAGAAACGATGGTCGATATGACCACCGGTCATGAAGCCTTGTCTTTCATGGACGGGTCGTCCAGTTATAATCAAATACGGATGTCCCTCAAAGACAAGAACCACACAGCCTTCAGATCCCCCAAGGGGATTTTCAATTACAAACGCATGCCCTTCGATTTGAAGAATGCCAGTGCTACTTACCAAAGGGCCATGACTAAAATATTCGACGAGATGCTACACAACATCATCGAATGCTATGTCGATGACCTCGTCGTCAAGACCAAAAGGCGCGAAGACCATTTGCGCGACCTTCGCAAAGTCTTCGAGCGTCTTCGACAATATGGGCTCAAGATGAACCCCATGAAATGCGCCTTTGGCGTATCCAACAGTAAATTCCTCGGCTTCGTCGTCACGTACCGGGGAATCGAGGTGGATCCCAGCAAGATCAAAGCGATCTGGGAGCTTCCACCGCCCAGCAACATCACCGAGCTCAGGTCCTTCCAAGGGAGGCTTACCTACATTCAGAGGTTTATCTCTAACCTCTCCGATCGGTGCGCGCCTTTCAGCAAGCTGATGAAGAAAGACGCCCCATTCACATGAGACTCGGAATGCCAAGCGGCTTTCGAGCAAATCAAGGAGTATCTCCTTACTCCCCCACTCCTGGGAGCACCAGTCAAGGGTAAACCCCTCATCCTTTACATCGCAGCCATGGACGCTTCGCTGGGAGCTCTGTTGGCATAGATCAATGAAGAAGGTAAAGAGCAGCCCCTCTATTACCTCAGCCGGAAGCTAATCGGGGCCGAGTACCGCTACTCCCCTATGGAGAAGGTCTGCTTGGCATTGGTGCTCGCAGTCAAGAAGCTGCGGTATTACCTCCTGTCCCATCGAGTCGAGCTTATATCCAAGCACAACCCCATGAAGTATCTCCTTCGACGACCTATTCTCTCAGGCAGATTGGGGAGGTGGGCTCTCCTATTGATGGAGTACGACATTACCTATGTCCCCAGGAAAGTAATCAAGGGACAAGGTATGGCTGAATTCTTGCCAGCCCATCCAGTGCCAGACGACTCACCCTTCAACTCAGAGCGCCTGGACGAGGAGTCCCTTGCTACCCAATCACAACAACCGGTTGAACAGAGCGGAGATGTCTTGCATTACTGGTAGAAAAGTGCTCTCACAACCACTGTTGCTCAATCACAACAACCAGTAGAACATAGTGGGGATGTCTTGCATTATTGGCAGCCAAGCACTCTCACAGCCATCGTGCCTTGCTGGGAGCTCTACTTCGACGGTGCTTCCCGAGGGATCACCCGGAGCAACCAGGATCCAGCCACCACGGCAGGTGCCGACATTATTTTCCTGACTCCTCAGGGTGGAGTTTTGTACAACTCCTACACCCTCATGAAGTCCCTAACCAACAATGAAACCAAGTATGAAGCTCTACTTATTGGGCTCCAGATGGCTCTCCACATGGGCAATAAATGCCTCAAAGCCTACGGGGACTCCTAGCTGATAGTCCGACAGGTCCTCGGCATCTATGACGTACGGAAGCCAGAGCTGGTTCCATACCACACCGCTATCACCAGATTAACCCAGAAGTTCTATTTCTTCGAAATAGATCATATCCCCAGAAGCAGCAACGCTCAGGCGGATGCCTTAGAAAAATTGGCCACGGCCATCAAGCTCCCGCATAAGGGCGAGGTCGACATCGTCATCAAGCAACGAAGACTGATGCCGAGCTCACTCAAAGGCGACATCGACCTCACCATTTACGAGGTCCACGACCTTGACCAAAGCACACCTCCAGAAGAAGATGATTGGCATGCGCCTATCATCAAATTCAAGAAAGGGTGGCTTCCCCCTCACCGAACTCAAAGGGTCCAGCTACTCCGCCGAGCAACCTCTTACGAGTTGATTGGCGACTCCCTATATCGGCTCGTCCACGAGAAGGATAAGTTGATTCTCCTGAGATGTGTCTCACTAGCAGAAGCTTGAGCCGTCATGCAGGAGGTTCACTCCGGGTTGTGCGGTGCACACAAGGCCGGAGACCGAATGAAGCATAACATCAAGCTCAAAGGCTTCTGCTGGCCAACCATGTACATGGATTGCATCCAGTATGCCCATACATGCCATCAATGCCAAGCCTTTGGCCCAGTACCCAGGAAACCTCCCAACCCACTGCGTCCTACAGCTCCCACTTGGCCATTCGCTGAGTCGGGTATGGACATCGCGAGGCATTTTCTGCCATCTTCCAAGGGCCATAAATACATCTTGGCCGCCACTGACTACTTCTCTCGTTGGGCGGAGACTCTCCCTTTGCGAGAGGCTACCGGCGAAATCGTTGCTAGATTCATCCGGCACCACATCATATACCGAATCGGTACTCCCAGTCGCATTGTGTCCGACAACGGGACACCATTCAAGAATAAGGCCGTATACCAACTAGCTGCTAAATTCCACATCGACTGGAGAACCTCTTCGATCTACAACCCTCAGGCTAACGGCTTGGCAGAAGCCTTCAACAAAACCCTCTGTAAGCTCCTGGCTAAGATGGTTAGCCACCGGAAATGCGACTGGGGTGATAAGATCTTCGAAGCATTATGGGCCTATCGGACGGTCTACAAAACCCCCGCGGGGTGCTCGCCATTCTCCCTTGCTTACGGGGCAGAAGTAGTTATCCCTATCGAAGTCCAGTTAGCCTCTTATCGTGTAGCCATCCACACAGGCCTTGCCGGCCCTGACGAAAATGAGTACTAGAGAAGGCTAGAAGAGCTCGCCGATCTCGAAGGAAAGCGACTCAAAGCCTACAAACACCTGCAGGTATACCAGGCTCGCATGGCCCGGGCCTACGACAAGCTCGTCAGGCAACGAGCTTTCAAGCAAAGCGACCTCGTCATGATCAAAGAAAAAGAGGTCACGGCAGGGCGCTCCAGTGGAAAACTACAGCCGAATTGGTGAGGTCCATACATCATCCAGAATGCCTATGAGGGTGGGGCCTACACGGTTGTTGATCACAAAGGACACAGACTGTTCTTGCCTCTCAACGGCAAACACATGAAGCTATACTATGCACCAGAGCATGAGTTCGTACGCCAGCCAAACTAAGGCACACGTCCCAGCTACTACCAATAAGGCCGGTCCTCCCTCGAGAAGGATCTAACTGGCCAGTCCTCCCGGTCTTCAATTCCCAGTCAACCAGCCAGTTCAGTTCCTCGGAATTACTGTCGGGCATCCGCGGGAACCGGCCTCCTGCCCTCGTTCCCGTCACTATGGGAGCGCGGGCGCTTCTGCACCAACGCCAGTCTAGCCGTCAGGCTCCCAGGTAAGTCAAAAAAAAAATAACAACAACAAAATGGGGTTAAAAATAGAGATGCCCTGGCAGACCCAGTCATCCTCACCACAATAGGGTGGCTGGGGGTAAAAAGGCCAATAACCCGACTGAGGTGAAAACCTGAAAGGGAACCTCAGGCAAAATCGGGAAACCCCTCGACGTGAAAACCCGCAAGGGCACGTCGGAAAAAGCTAATGGGGGTCGGCTCTAGCGTAAACCCGAAAGGGCGGTAGAGTCGATAACGAGAAAATCTTCTTCTCCCTACCAGTCAGGATGGCCTCCCGCCTATTCTTTATCAGGCCGTTAGCTTCACCCAGAACCAGTCTCCAATACACTTGCACCGCTACGGCGCAAAACTTCCCAATCTCCAGTTAACCCTGCATTACTCCTACTTAGCTCGGCCAACCTTTGGCCCTCACCTCAATGTCACAGTTCAACCAGTCCCTGTGACAGTCAAGCTTCCAGTTACCATCCCGGTAAATTTATATCCTGACGCATTCCCAGGTATTTATCAGTCTCCGCCCCTACATCCCACATATCCAGCACATCCAGAGCCCTCCAGTTCAGTATGATCCCAGTTTCCCCCATACAATCCCAGATCCACTAGTTACAACTCCAGTCATACCTTACCATGGCAAAGTGGCCCTTCGCCACCATGGCTTAAGGATTTCTAAAAACCCTTATGAATGGTCGAACAATATTCGGCTATCCTCACCTTCCAGTTCTCAAATATATATATATATATATATATATATATATATATATATGGGGTTAAAAATAGAGATACCTTGGCGGCCTCAGCCAACTCTCTCTACGAGACGACTGGGGGCAAAAATTGCCACCAACCCAGCTGAGGTGAAAATCCGAAAGGGTGCCTTAGGCAAAATTGGGTAACCCCTCGGTGTGAAAACCCGCAAGGGCGCGTCGGAAAAAGCTAAAGGTGGCCAGCTCTGAAGAAAACCCGCAAGGGCGGTAGAGCTGGTAAAGAGAAAAAATAACTCTCTCTCTCCCCACACTGTACACACAAAGCCATCGACCATGACACGTCCCGATGGCGAGTTCAACATCACTCCACATCAATTGTGACCACTACACCCCCGAGCGTCGGTCATCACCAGCCTTCAACTCCAGTTTCGGCTACAACGCCTTCATAGGCCGGCCGCCAATTTTCAGCTTCCAGTTTCAGCTGCAACGCCTTCACAGGCCAGCCGCCAGTCTCCAACTTCCAGTTTCGGCTACAATGTCTTCATAGGCCAGCCGCCAGTCTCCAGCTTCCAGTTTCGGCTATAACGCCTTCACAGGCCAACCGCCCAGTCTCCAGTCTCCAGCTTCCAGTTTCAGCTATAACGCCTTTACAGGCTAGTCGCCCAGCCTCCAATCCCAGTACCTCGGCTACAATGCCTTCACAGGCCAGCCGCCTAGTCTCAAACTTCCAGTTTCGACTACAACGCCTTCACAGGCTAGCCGCCCAGCCTCCAATCCCAGTACCTCGGCTACAACGCCTTCACAGGCCAGCCGCCAGTCTCCAGCTTCCAGTTTCGGCTACAACGCCTTCACAGGCCAGCCGCCAGTTTCCAGCTTCTAGTTTCGGCTACAATGCCTTCACAGGCCAGCCACCAATTTTCAGCTACCAGTTTCGGCTACAACGCCTTCACAGGCTAGCCGCCAGTCTCCAGCTTCCAGTTTCGGCTACAACGCCTTCACAGGCCAGCCGCCAGTCTCCAGCTTCCAGTTTCGACTACAACGCCTTCACAGGCCAGCCGCCCAGTCTCCAACTTCCAGTTTCGGCTACAACGCCTTCACAGGCCAGCCGCCAGTCTCCAACTTCCAGTTTCGGCTACAATACTTTCACAGGCCAGCCGCCCAGTCTCCAGCTTCCAGTTTTGGCTACAACACCTCCACAGGCCAGACGCTAGTTTCCAGCTTCCAGTTTCGGCTGCAATGCCTTCACAGGCCAGCCGCCAGTTTCCAGCTTCCAGTTTCAGCTACAACGCCTTCATGGGCTAGCCGCCCAGCTTCCAGTCCCAGCCTCAGCTACAACGCCTTCACAGGCCTAGCCGCCAGTTTTTAACTCCAGCCTCGGCTACGATGCCTTCGCGGGCTAGCCACCAGCTCCCGGTTCCAGTTTCGGCTATAACGCCTTCCCAGGCTAGCCATCTGACTCAGTTCCAGTTCCCAACCATTGCACCTTCCTAGGTCACCCAGCTGGCTTCAGCTCAAGCCCCTCCTCCCAGTCACAGTCCCAGCTTCAATTTCCAGTCCCTCTCCCAGTTCCGGTCTTGGTTGCCATGTCCACCTAGGCCGTCCAGCTAGCTCAATCTCAGTTTCCCAGACACATACGAATCCCGTTCTTTGGCCAACGACACAATGTTAGTTGACATTCCACCATCCAGTTCAGGGTCAATATACACCCTCCAGAATCACCTCTACAACCCTAAACCACGTAAGTTTCCCCGTTCTTATGGGCCTATGTTGGTTCTCCGATATGCGGGCTTTCATTCCCCGGGAGGATCGACCCCCACATCCTTTCTTTCCTCTACTGCCCAGCACTCAACCACCAGCTTCCAACACCGAGTTCCTTAAAATTGGTCCCTGTTATCACTCATGACAATGCGTCGTAGGACAAGCAAGCACGACTAACAATAAGTGGTCGTCAGTTCACACGCATCATTCCATTGCATCAAAGAGGGAAGGGAACAACCCAGTAAACAAAGGAGCTGAAATTTGTCATTAATACTTTGTAAAAGGAGCCCAAGACATGCCCTTGGGGCAACAAAATTCATACACTCCAGACAAAAGAAAAAGGGGGGGGAGATACAACCAGGGCTCCGCCTCAGCCCCCTCCAGCGCCGCAAGACGAAAGTCCGCTGCTGCAAGCTTCGCCTCCAAGGTGGACAAGAGCTGGGCACTGGCTCCGGCTGTAGCCTCAGCCGCCTGCCACTCGGCTCGGACACGCTCAGCAACTACCTGCTGCTCCTCCCAGGCCATCCTCAAGGCCTCAGCCTAGCTCTCCACCTTCCTCAACTGTGTGGCTCACTCCTGAGATGCTGACGCGGTCACTTCGGCGTGACTCCTCTGCTCGGCTACGACTGACACAAGCCGAGCCCGCTGCTCCTGCGCCTCTCGGATCGTCGCTAGCCTCCAAGCCCTCTGCACCTGAGCCTTGCAGATTCGTAGGTATTCAGCCCAGATCCCAGCCAACCCAGACATCCATAGCTCACGTGGGAATCCGAGTGCGTGATAGCCCTGGGTGCACTCCCGCAGTCGCTGCCTCAAGTCCTTGGGAGAAGGGAGGGGCTCACTCTGTGAGTAGCCTCGCGCCAGCTAGAGCAGGGCGGCACCTGCACTCGCCACCAGCAACGGCTCTGGCGGAGAGGCGAATGGAGGCCACTCGACCCCTAAATCTAGGGAGAGGTCTCCGGACTCAGGCGGCACTCCAGTGGAACCTGCATAGTTCTAACAAACACCAAAGGAAGTAAGTGATACATAAAAGACTTCCTTCGACAAATAAGGTGAAAAACCTGACAAAAAGAAGGAGACAAGTCTTGACTCCTTACCTGGAGCAAGTCCAGCTGACTCTGTGACATCATCTATCGGGGTCGGGGAAGGCAGCTGCACCTCCGCCTCCACAACATCACCTATCGGGGTTGGAGAGGGCAATGGTTCCTCCACCATCCGGTCATCTCCAGCAAGCACGGGTGGGACAGGAGGCTCCTCCTGCCCGCCCTCATCAGGAGTCGACGCGTGCTCCTCCCTAGGATCCAATGCTACAAGTAACTCAAGAATGTCAACACTCTGTCTTATAAAGCATACAAGTACTAAATAAAGGCGGAGAGGACCACTGCATACCTCCAGAAGTGGTCCTCGTCAGAACCTCCCTACCAGCGGAGGCCCCGGAGGACGAAGAGCTCGAGCTTGAGCTCTCCTCTATCTCCATCTCCGAACCACCGTCGTCTGAAGAGCTCGACGAGGTCTCCCACGAACTCCCAGAGGTGGCCTAACCTAAAACTCCTGCAAGCCAACGCAGCCAACAAGGTCATCACCAGACCCAGCTCCATGCAAGAGTGGTTCTCCAGCAAAGAGTTGCAAACAGAAAACTCACCGGCCGGAGCACTCCCCTCTGAAACCTTTTCAATGTCGATGATCTCCTCGTCGTCCTCAGCAGGGGCCACTTCGGTGGACCCCCCCTCCACCATCTCGGCCCCGTTGCGGGGTAGCTCACCTTCTTCTAGAGGCGAAGGTACACCTGTAAACAACATCAGTAGGACCTCAGCACTAGAAGATAATCAACAACGAGAGGCTTAACAGAAATGGTTAGGTCCCCAGTTACGCACCTGAGGGTCCCATGCTCGAAGACCCAACCCGCCCCACAGTGCAGGCCGACACCACAGCTGGCAGGGAAGCTTGCTCCACCCCCGCCAATAGCTGCGGTAACAAGCTAGACACTTCCTTGGTCGTGGGCGGCATGGAAGCACTCCTCCCCTCAGGCTCCCCCTCAAAGGAGGGAAGAGACACTGAAGGGCCTGGACGGACCAACTCCTGAATCATCTCCAGGGTGGCGACTGGATCCTCACCTGGAAAATGACATCATAAAGTCAGTCAGTATTGGCATCCCCGTAACTCTATAATGGAAGGGCAATACTTTCCGTAACAGTTCGATACTTACCCAAGCCATCCTGGGTCGCAGCGGGCTCCTGCCCATCAACGAATGGGGCCACCTGGCCTTGCATCTCTGAAGAAGCTGCGGTCTCTGATGCCCCGGCCATCTCTGCATGACACCAGAAACTATGTCAACTCCCAAAATCAAATACAACCATAAACACAACATGCTCGGTCCCAGAATTGTTTACCTGGCTGGGCATCCTTTAAAGCCTTCCATGGCTCAAAGTCAGGGAAGCTCTCAACATTGGGGGCGGTCTCGTCCATCATACGAAGGAGCCCCTCCATATCTATCTCATGATCGACCCCGTCGTCAGGAAGTGGGTCGACCTCCTGAGGAGGCGAGAAGGCCACATCAGCCCCGGCCTCCAGTGGCGCTGCGAAAAGCAAATCCAATTGCACAAGGTTAGCCAATCGTCAAGGCTGAATCAATATAAAGCAAGTAGGCGAATATGACACTTACTCAGAGCCGGCTCCGCCTCGATATGCTCCCTTGCAGTGGGTCCCCGAGAGGACTCACCAACCTCCCTGACTCCGGTCTCCACCCGAGGACGCTTCCTCTAGGGCTGAAGAGCCCCATCACCATCCCCAGAAGATGTCCCTGTGGAGAGGGGATCCCTGCCTGCTGCAGAACCTTGCAAACACAGCCACACAAGATATCTCAGCCATATGTCCTAGAAAACAACAAAGCAGGGCTAGCAGGCTAATAAAGAGGTCTTACCTGAAGTCAAGAAGGGGGTCAGTGGCAGAGGAACTAGTTGCTTTGTCTTCAAACCCACAACCCGTGCGGCCTTCGGGATCGCCTCCTTCACGTCCCTCAGGGTGTAGGCACACTCAACAAGGGACATGAACTCTACGGGTTCAGCTGACCCTATCGCATGCGCGATATGACGCCTCCAATCGTCAGCCGTTGTATCTGTAAAGCTCCCCTCAGGAAGCACTCGGTCCAGCGAACCCCGCAGCTCAAACCCGCAGTCCGCCAGAAACTGGGTCCACCAAGTCCTCGACGTCTCGGGTCGAGGTGCCCTGACTCTGGTACCTCCAGGCGCCACCCGCGCCTGCTTGAGGGGATTCAGTGCCCCATTGTCGCTTCGCCCCGTCGACAAAGAGCCTCGGCTCCCCCGGGGCGCCTACTGCGCCAGCCTCTCTACCTCCCGGTGGATCCGAGAAAAGAAAGTCCGCAGATACCCGTCATCCAGTGCGATGAGAGGCAGGTCCTCCCTCAAGAGACAGGTCTCCTCGACTTTCCGGATCGCCGAGGCCTTCTGTCGGTACTGGTGACTATGCTCAAACCACCATCTGGCGTAGTGGACGTCGAACCGTCCCCTACTTCCCAGCACAAGCGTCGGCAGTCACTCCGGCTCTCGACAACAGTAGAAGTCCCACCACGCCGCGGCTAGGAAATGTGTGTCCCAACCTTTGTACTGACGACCCGCCAAAGGGAACTCCTGGTTCTGCCGGATCCCCTAGTCATATCCCAAGTTCCGAGCGAACCTGTGCGGGTAGTACGGCTCTAAGAAACTCGTAACGGACCGGTGTAAAGGTAGCACCGCTGGCTGTGTGCTCATCACCCACTCTGTGTACAATGACACATCCGGCTCCGGCTGGTAGGGTAGGGTGCAGGCCGCCCCACCATTCAAAGGCACCATGATCAGGTGGGAGTCCCTGGTAGCGCCGTCAAAAGGAACACCCTCCTCGCCCCTGCCGGGCAAGTAACACAAGGCCCTCCTGGCTTCCTCCAGCTGCATCACTGCGTCCCCATCAGGCTGTCCGGTGAAGCTAAACAACAATGGTGCCGCCTGGTTCATCACAGACTTGCGTGACACCAACCCTGGGAATAGCAACCCAGCCCATGCACTAAGATAGTGAGTCGGCAGAAGCAGGCTCCACTCACGTGGCGTCGGGTGCGCCGCCAGTACTCCCAGTCCCTGGTAAACATTGGCCAAAGCCACTGGGGCTAAGGCCAGCCTTCGTCACTCTGCCAATTGGCACGTAGGCCACAACAGCTCTACTCGTAGCTGGCCGTCCTCCCCGTGGGGAACCACGAACGTCGCCAGCCAGTATGCCAAGTACGCGGACAAGTGGGTCACGTCTGGTAGTCTATGGGGGTTCCACCCCTCCTGTGGCGCGAAGATATACCTGCTATATGTCCGGAAACATAGCTCCACCTTTGTGTACTCCTCCCAGGGGGTCTGGTCCCTCGCGAACTCTTGGTGAAAGAAAAAGGGGCCGTCATAAAAGTGGCGAATCCACACATTCAGCGGCACCCTGGGAGTCTGCGCTGCTCTCTCTTTCCCAGCCAGGGCTAGATCCCTCCAGGTCTTCAGTAGATACCGGTAGCTGTAAGAAACCCGGTATCGTCCATGCCCGTCAGTGTGGCTACGATGGAGGTCATCCAGCACTATCTCCTCGTACCCCTCGCCGCTGATCGGCAACCCAGAGATCCTCCACAGAGACCACAAGTCTAATGACGCCTCTCCCTCAGCCGTCCACGGTGTTCCACCTGTGGTTGAAACGCTCTGTCAA
The DNA here is from genome assembly GCA_022559845.1 of Amorphophallus konjac. Lineage (NCBI taxonomy): Eukaryota > Viridiplantae > Streptophyta > Magnoliopsida > Alismatales > Araceae > Amorphophallus > Amorphophallus konjac. The sequence continues at coordinate 529,933,245 of CM040121.1, forward strand.
CGCTTGTCAAAGTCCTGTGTAGCAAGGATACGCATACAGAGCCGCAGTCACAGCATATCTGATGTCAGCTCGGTCTAACAGCACCCGGTAGTGGTGTACTATGCCCATCAACCACTCAGTAGCTCCCTGGCGGTATCTGTGTTACGGAATTGTAGACACCCATGTTTAGCCGATAAATTGAGCATTTTCTTTGTTCTCTTAGTCGATGCCCCAATTGATCCTTAATTGGTTGATTTTCTGGGATTCTTCCCCTTTCTTGGCCCAATGCTTCAATTCCATACCTTGGATCTCGTCTCGAGTCTGGCATTCCCGCGCTATTTGTTCTTATCGCTTTTTTGTTCATAGCGCGTTGTGGGTCAAATTCAAATTATCCTTTGATCAATTGTTATTGCTTGACATTTGATCATTATGACATCAATTTTGGGTGTTACTCTCCTTCAACATTTGATTAAATGACTGCCCAATGGTTTTTTCTCCGTTTTTATACCATTTAATGGGCCTTTACTTGTTGCGCTATATCTCCATAGCGCGTTCTTCATTATCGCGCTATGGAAGTATAGCGCCTTATCAGACAGAGTCCCTCTCTAGGCCGGACTCCCTTATTTCGATTCAGAGGCCTTATTGGGTAAGTTGCTGACTGTGTTTCTTATCTAGGAAGGTTTCTAAACCTATCAGGAGTCTTTCCCCCTCATTAGTCGGCAATATTACCCCGATTTGAGCCGCCAAGCCATCGGATTGAATCAAACTCCGACCTAGGGTTTGTGTTTGATCTTCTTCCTATAAATTCATCCCTTTGGCCGTCGTTTGAGGGGGATGCAACTCGAGTTATTGACGAGGAGGAGGAAATACTTCGTGCACAATCAACAAATCCTCGCTCCTCGCACGTTCAAGGGAGTATTTAGGGCTTTTCCTTGTGTTCTTCCTCTTTCATCTTTCTTTTCCCCTCCGGATTTTTAATCTTTGCATCGCATTACATCCTGATTTCAAAACACTCCTTTTACAAGATACATGCATTCACACACCACACCTATCTTTTGCCCATCCATAGGGGTTTAAAAACCACCAAACCCCCAGGTAATCGAGCCCCCTTTTTACATGCTTTTGATTAAGGATAAGGGCAGATTATACTCAAATCTCGATCTAATGGGCTTTATATTTGTTGTTTATGATTGTTTGCAGGTACTAGAAGATTGATACGTGGAGCCCTTGCACCTTGGCCGGCCTTGGAGCAAGGAAGGAACGAAACCAAATAAATCCCGCTACCTGTCTGATATCGCGCTGTCCTACGCTAGCGCGACCTGGAGAACGCGCTATGACGATATAGCGCGTTAATCTCCAGGACCATGGCTCCCCTTTATGGATTTCTGAGGTATGTAACATGTCCCATCCTGATCTCTTATTGTTTGGCATGTTTCTAGCTTCAGTGGCGATCACGGATCTTAGTTGTTGCATATGATTTTTCCCCTTTTTCATCATTAATTGAGTGCGATATCTTGTTTTAAAACAAAATCACCATCTTTTATCAATTTGGGGTTAATCATAATTATTTGCACATCTACAAATTGGCGATCACGGTGGGACACTTTGTGCTACCACGTGCATTCTTCTTGTTGCCTGCTTATCAGTACATCAGTGTGTGTGTTTATTGGATTTTGAGCCCTTCCCCCACTGTCGATTATCGCGCTATGTGTCCATAGCGCCTTCTATAGATCGCGCTGTGGACATATAGCGCGATAATCACCAGAGGATATATTCACCTATATCCTCTGCCCGGGTTCTGATTGCCATCTTCCCTGGTTGCATCATTGTATACTTCCTGTTGTATATTTACTTCTTTCATCTATTTTCCTTTTATTGTGCTAGTTTAGATTTTTCTTCCATAGCATTGCATTCATCCTTGCATTTGGTTTGAGAGACCTCCTCTCTCTACATTAGGATTCCACACACCCCCTTGGTGAAGGAAGGACCCTCCATTGAGCATTCCGTCTCTTTGGATTGGAAGTTCCTAAACCAAGCCTCCATAAGTCCCCGCACCCGTGGATTCCCTCACGGACGCCGGGCAGGTTGTACCCTTTTGAAGTCCCGAATTAGTTGGCCTATACGTGGTGAGAGAGGGTCCCTAGTTGGCATTGAAGTGACTCATTTTGAAACTAGGTTCCTCCCCTTGTGTGAATCATATCAATTTGTATAAAATCATTAATTCACCAAGGTTCAAACAAATAAAAATCAAGGTAACCATTCCAACTTGCGTGTTTCTTTACAAATTGTTTGCACATTATTTGGATTGCGTAATGCCTTACTTTGATAAACAAAACAACATGTTCAATTCAATTCATGAGGATGCACAACCTAGCACTTCTTACAATCCTCACTTTCAACATGTTCATCATTCTCACCATACTTTCAAGGGACCACGTCCCCATTCTTATGGTCATGCCCGACCCATGGGCGATGTCCATTCTCATGGTCCCCCTCCTCAATTGCGAACCACTATTCCTCCGGGACCGTCTCGTCCCAATGATGAGAAGGTCTCCCAAATCTTGCATGCATTAGATCATCTTACCCCTCAACAGATCCAAGCCCTTAAGGCTGCCGTTGAGGGTACATCTCATGCACCTCCTCCTTCCAATTCTATTTGGGTGGTCCATCACCCATCTCCCTCCAATTCTGTTCGGGTGGCCCATCACCCATCTCCCCCCAATTCTACACGGGTGGCCCATCACCCACCTCCTCCTTCCGATCCTGATCGGGTAGCCCATTACCCATCTCCTCCTGTTCATTCTACTCGGGTGGCCCGACACCCGCCTCCTCATATTCCTCCTCCATCACGGCCCCAAGGCCCATTTACTCATTGCAATCCGTCCCGTCCGGGTCCTTTTACGGGTCATCCCGTCAACTCCCCTCCACGGCCTTTTTATACGGCCCCTCCTCCTCCAAGGCCCTGCCAACCCTCTATTGTTCATGTTACTCCCCTCCAGCAAAACGTCTTGGATAAGATTGCTTCTATGGAGGAACAATTAAAAAGGGTCACGGCTCCTCCTACTCCAGTCAATCCTCTCTATGCGGCTTTGGATGATATTACAAGAATGGAGAGAGAATGGAAGGATAGGATAGACGACTATGGCGTTGATATTCCAAGTAAGCAAGAGCCGGCAATCAAAGAATACGAGCCGGTATATGATGATGAAGCTCCGCAGGCACCCTTTCCGAGTTTCCATAATTTCCCACTCCCCCCACTATCATTTGATGAACCCCTGCTCAGGACGAAGCCACCGTCCCCGATCCAACCCCCATTTATGAGACTAACTGGTGTTACGATGATGGGTCGATACTTCAATCACCCACACCGGCACCTCTTGAGTCTCCTCCTATCCCTGAACTTTCCATTAAACCTCCACCAATTACACCTCAACCCACTATACCATCAACCTTCACACTATTAGCCACCACTGAACCTTCCATTTTAAAACCTTCACCTATTCAACCATTAACCTCCACATCAGCCTCCACCGAGCCTACCATTGAACTGTCCCCAATTCAACCTCCCGTTATCCCATTACCACCATCCTTAAAATCCACTTTTCCTACCCTACCATTTAACCCTTCACCCTTGCCTATGGTTAGTCCTGAGCAGGATCCACCACTTCTTGCACTCGAGCTAACCTCAACCGCTTGCAAGCGAGGGGAGAAACTCGGTGTGTTTGAACCTCCGCCTCCACTTACGCCAACACCTTCCATTATACCTCCACCACTCACAAAGCCTTCCGCCTCCACTTCACCTCCTTCTATTACTCGGAATGTGGGTGCTTCTGCAAGTATATGTGTCGAAGATGATCAAGAGCCGGGCAAGACAGATTTGGCCACGGCTATGCGATTCAAGATTCAAGAATTCATTTACCGGATGCCAATCCGGATTATTGTGCCAAGCATGTTCGCGAAGGCCAAGTCACCGTCATTGTTCGGAAGAGAATGCCAGGTGTTGATGTCACCCGAAGGCCGGGCAGGGCGCCCCTTGTTCCAATTTTCAAATCTTGATTCCATTCCTCTATGCAAGGGGCGAATGCCCATTTTGTTCAACACTTCTTATACACCACAATTAATGGGCATGGCAATGCTTCATGTTCCAACTTTCCAACTCCCTCACATCATTGATCCTTGCCTTCCAAGGGGGTTGTCATTTATTAGCGAAGCTTCTTCCATTGGGCCAATTTCTCATACACTTTCACTGCCATGGAGGGGCAATTGTCTTAAGGGGCCATCCCTTATTTGTTCCACTTTCTATTCGACCATCTCTATCACTTCTTCTTCATGGGCTACTCCAAGGGTTAGGAGGAGGATCTTGCCCTCTCACCCTTCGTATTCCTCATTTTTTTCACCTTCGTTGCATCTCATGCATTTTGTTGCATTCATGCATTCACAGCATTCATCACATCCATCATTTTGCATACAATTGCATCTCCTGCTTCCTGGGTTTCCAAACCCGTATCTTCCCCGCCTTCCGGCCCCGCCGGATATTCGGCATTCCCCATCTTATTCATATTCATCTTTTTGTCCACTCCCCTTGGGGCATCGCGTCCCCCTTCCTGCTATTTCCCTGGAACCTCCAGGAATTTTATCCCTCCTCTTTGGGCATCTCGCCCTTTTTGATTCTATTCCTCCGGAACCTCCGGACTTTTCCCTCGGGCATCGCGCCCCTTTCCATTCTCCTCCTTTGGAACCTCCGGACTTTCCCCTCGGGCACGACGCCCCTTTCAATCTTCTCCTTACTGATTTCATCCCTCCGGAATCTCCGGATTCTCCACCTGATTGTCTCCATCTTCTCCCCGGGCATCGCGCCCCTTTCTATCTCATTTCACCGGAACCTCCGAACCTTCTTGGGCATCGTGCACCTTCCTATTTGCTTCCTCCGGAACCTCTGGATTCTCCGTCTTATTCTCTCTATCATCTCCCAGGGCATCGCGACCCTCCTGATTTCATTCTTCCGGAACCTCCGGACCTTCCATATTTCTTTCGATTCATCTTCCTGCTCCTCCGGGACTCCATATCTTTTATTCTCTTCTTCCTTTTCCGTCACCTCTTCCATCATCTTTTTCCCTATTTTTTCCCAGGGCATCGCGTCCCTTCCTTTGTCATCCCTCCGGAGCCTCCGGATTCCTCCTATCATGATTCTCCTCCACAGCCTCCGGACCCTCCGGATCCGCCTCTTTCTATTTACCAATTTCTTCTTCTAATTCCTCCCGATCTTGGGTCTGATCCAACTTCTTCCGCATCCACTGCCTTGGGCATCTGCCCATTCACTCACTGCTTCCGAGGCTTTAGTCCTCACCCCTCTTCTTGATTTTCCGCTTCTTCTGTAGACTGTTCCATGTGATCAGGGTCTCCACGCCTTAGCAAGGGAGTTCTAGCCCTCGCCTCTCTTTTCCTTTTCTCCTTATTCGTCTGAGTCTGGTCTTGGCACCACTCCTTCTTGTTAAGCCACTTTCAATCCTCTGCTTCCAATCCTTTACCTGCCTAAGAGGACTATCCCACGATGATCACCTCTAGCAGCAGCTGCTCCTACAAAGGGCGCAAGGTAACATATTTGCGTAAGTAAACATTTTAAATGATATCATTTTCTCATTACTTCGCGCATGATTTTTAAAATAAAGTGCTTCTTAACGAAATCAAGAGTGGTGTTTTAGACCTTTATCTTAAGCTTTTGTTTAATTGAAATCTTTGTTAAAAAGAGTCTTTAGGCTTGCTTCTGTAGCACTTTGGTTAAAAAAAACCCCGCGCTGGGAATTCAACATTCTTTCCCCGCTTGTTAAGAGTAACCCTTAGCGGGGCATTCCACACACTTCACGGCGTCCTTAGCCGGCTCCTTTGGTTAAACACCGTTGCTACTTTGGCCATGCCATGAATATATCTGAAAGTCTTTTCTCTTCTTTACTCGGCCACGTGCAGGGGCAAGAGGTTGACGGACAAGATGACCAACCTTGGTAATCCCCAATACGAGAGGAGTCTCAAATAGGGGCAGTCTTGACCCAAACTAAATATGAATTTCATGATATACATCTAGCCAAAAGGGTTATTATGAAAATCAAGTCGGAATTCTGACAAAAGTATGAATTATGGCATGTCAAGAGTGGCAAAGTCCCCGCAGGGAAAACCCTGGTCGTATGCATGTCAAGGGTCTAAAAATCAAAGGCATAAAGCCCCGGCGCAACAGACTACCTCTTTGAGGGTTAACACCTTGGAAGGAGTTCAAGTCCCGACATCTCCCATCCTGCATAAAGCTTATCTCCAATTATTCTTCTCTTCTCCCTCCAAGACTGAACGTTTCTCAGGTATGGCCTTGGTAGGGGCACCGTTGATCAAAGGTGGTCGATTATAGGATGCCACTTTCAATGCACGCCCGGCTTTGGGCAGTTTTAAGTAAAAGGGGGAGGAACAAGGACCCCTAGCCAGTGGTTTAAACACCCTTTGATGCTGCATTAGCAATGTCTTACCAAAACTCCACAAAAAATTTGAATATTACCAAAAACTCCACAAAAAAATTTGAATTTTACCAAAAACTCTACCAAAAAATTTGAATTTTTCCAAAACTCCACAAAAAAAATGAATATTACCAAAACTCCATGAAAATTTGAATATTGCCAAAAATCCCAAAGAAATTTGAATATTGCCAAAAAATTCCAAAGAAACTAGAATATTGCCAAAAAAATTGAACATTGCAAAAGTTTTTTTAAAAATATTCAAATATTTTCAAAACTCATAAAAAATTTTTTGCATATTTTTTCAAACAAAAAATTCCAAAAAAAAATTGCATTCTATTTCTGATGGCATCCTTTTAAAAAGGCACGCAAAATGAAGAACAATCACACAAGCCGCAACAAGTGCTAAGAATTGTCTCATTCCACTATAACATGTCAAAAGGTATAAAATGAGATGGATACAACAAACTCTCAGCTCTCCCCTCGACCCTCCTGGTCTCCCCCTCTGTGTGAACTCTCAGCTTCCTCCTGTCCTCCCCGGGGAGGCCTAGGAGGAGCCATCTGTGCCCGGGAAGCCGAAACCCTGTCACCATGTGCTCCCCTCTCTGCATCCTCTCTCCGCTGGTGCTCAGAAGAAGTAACTAAGTAATCTGTGCTCGAGTAGGCTCGGGAGTATCCCTCACGCTGGGCCCGCTCACGTCCTCGTCGGTAGCGATCCTCTGCATCCTTTGCTCGCTGCTCGGTGATCCCTAATCGAGTGCGTAGCTCCACTCTCTCAAGCTCCCGCTCCATTCTCTCTTTCTCCCATCTCTCCCTCTCTCTATCACGATCCTCTCTCTCTCTCTGCCGCTCACTCCTCTCCACCCCGAGGAGAAGGCGCAGCTCTGCTACATCTCGAGGGAGCTCCTCTGCATCACGCCGCCTCAGCTCCGCTTCTGCCACGCGTAGCTCTTGTTCCTGCATCCAAAATCTTGATTAATAATTGATAATTGTTAAAACTCCTAGACTAAGATTAAAAGAACAGATTGCTCACTCTCTCCTGGAGGGAGGCCTCGGCTGCCTCCGCCCGAGCCACTGCACTGGCAAGCTGGCCCTCTAGCTCGGTGTGGTCGCAGACGGGCTGTGTAGAAGATGAAGCGCCGTGCGAGGATCGGACTGCCTCCAGCTCCTCGCGCTGAAAAGAAAAGCATTATCATTAATTGCAATTCAAATCTGAACCATTCTAAGTTTCAAGTGCTTACCAGCTCATCGACGGTTTGCTGGAGTTCCTCGCGCTGTCGGACTGTGGAATCGAGGAGTCCCTGTACCATGGCCAGTCTCCCCTCTATGTCGAACTGCAAGAACACATTGTTAATCACACATTGAATAATCAACCACAATTGAATTTAAGGGCATACCTGTCCGCGAGCACTCTGATAGACTCGGCTGTCGTATGCCTGTGAGTATGCCTGAAGGTAGGCATCATCTGAATGTGCTCCTGCAGGGACTGCTCGGCCACGCTTCTTCCAATCTGCCAACTGCTCTCGAGCACGCTGCCGCCAATCGTCTGTACCCTGCAGGCCTCGGAAGCGTCGTCCAGGTCGTGGGTCCGTCGCCTGGGTCGGAAACTCCACCACTGCCTGATGAAGCCCAAGTGTCCTCATGATCAACCTGTGGTATAGTGGCTCGACCAGGTTGAGGGCATGCAGCCAGATCTCTCTCCCGAAGAAAGGGATGGCCGGCTCCACCCAGGGCATCACCTCGGCTCTCCCCTGATAAGGAGTCCAGTCCACCTGCATAATTCAATTTATCATTGCCCTTAATTCCACTCATAACTAAATTCAATTTCAAAAATTCAATCTTACCTCTATATGGGGCATCATGTCTAACGTCTCCTGGATGTAGGTAACCTGGTCCTTCAGAGATCGGCCGTCTCGTGTAGGGGTCCATCGTCTGGCCAGGGGCAGTCGGTCCCCTCGATCCTCCCAGGCTCGTCGGAGGGTAGGAAGGTATAAGTAGCTCCAAACCTGAAACATAGCTCATATGATTGACATAAAAGGCAGGTGCATAATTCACAAGTTTGAGGTGTAGAGAAATACCTGAAGTAGAGGGTAGAACCCCCTGAGTGAAGACTGGAGTGAGGAGATGCCGAAGCTGTCAAACAAGTGGGCTAGGACTGCCGCACCCCAGGCATACCTTCCGACTCTGTCTAGGTCCTCCAGTAAGGGTAGAAAACGGCAGCTCACTGCGTCGCCCTGGGTCGCTAGAAGCAGCTTGCCGATCAGCAGAATGAGGAACCTCCTCAGCTCCATGTCTGCCTGTGGGCCTGCCTCAGTAGTAAAACTCTCCCTGGCCCCCGCCTCTAGCCTCTTCTCATGAGCTGTCGAAGTCTCCCCCACCTCCCTCTGTGTGTGGAATAGGCCGAGACTCTCCTGCAGGACGATCCTCGACACTAGTGAGGTCCGGCCTGTACCCTCCAGCTCCAAGCCCAGCAGCCTGCGCGCCATCTCCCGGTAGTCGGGGTAAGTGTAGCCCGTCACTGCCGATCCGTGCACCCGCAGCCCGGTGATGCGCGTGACGTCCTCCAAGGTCGGGATCATATGACCCCAGGGGAAGAGGAAGGCCTTGCATCCCGTGTCCCATCTGGCCTTTAGGGCCCTTATCAGCCCCACATCAACCCTCAGCACTTCTATCTCCAGAAATTCCCCGAAGCCCATATGGCGGAGGCGGGCCCTTTGAAACTCCGGTAGTGCGTGGTAAGCTGCCCGGACCAATGTCCAAGAAATTCGGGCACGCACTGCACCCTCCACACCCTGCACACAACGAAAAAGAAGAAATAATCAATTTATGTGATCATCAAACAAAAGGCTAATCAGAAAATGAAAACCTGCATGCTGTTATTTGTCGCGCTATATCGTTATAGCGCGTTCTTCAAGAACGCGCTATGAAGACATAGCGCGTTCCCCTTCTGTAGGTAGGGGGTGACCCCGTTCCCCGCAATCTGTTCTATGGGCATTCTGCCCTACATTTTGATATTTAGGGGCATTCCCCTTTCCGTTTTCATCACATAAGAAAAAAAACATAAGAAAAAAATCAAATCAAAAACAAGTTTAGGGTGATTTTCTTACCACCCGGCATTTTCGGGCCGCCGCGCCTCCGACGGGCTCCGCCGCCATTTCCTCGGCCGCCGGGACGCATTCAACTTCTTCGGCCTCGTCTGGGTGGATGTCCATATCGTCTCCCTCGAGTCGGGCCGAGACCGTCGCCTCCGAGTCGGAGGGTTCTTCCGCGGGAGGGGGCGCCCGTTCCTCTTCCACGTCCGATCTTTGGCGGACGCGGGTGGCACGCCGTTTGGGGCGTCGAGGAGCACCACCCGCCATCAGATTGTTGCAAATGGGGGCTAGGGCTGGTGAGAGGCTGAGAAGGCGAGAGAGGAGTTGGGGAGAGGGAAGGAGTAACTTTGAATAATAGAAAGGGGGGGGACGGTTTTGAAACCCGCGGTTAATGGACGCGCTACATGTTCATAGCGCGACACTGTCACGCTATGTACATATAGCGCGATAATTAAATTAGATAAGAAAATAAAAAAGGAGGGGAGAAAAGAGGATATGACTTGAGAACATATAATGAGAACTTGTGTTCTTTTGCTTATGTTTGAATATGCTTGAATTTGTTTAAACATTGAGATTGATTATATGTTTGAATTTGCTTAAACATTGAGATCGCTTGAATTTGCTTAACATTGAGGTTGCATTTGCTTGAATTTGCTTGTGCCTAACGTTGAGATTGCAGGAAGAAAAAAAAACATATGCCATGCCATCAGGGAAGTATTTCTGTGTCCCTTCTTTTATTGCATTACTATATGCTATTTACATTATTATCTCAAGGACCGGCTGGTTCTCTGTATGTTTCAGGATTTGAGTTCCCCTCTACCAAAAACAGTGATGATCTAGAAACATGCAGTTAATCGTCGGATAGGCCGTTAGATCAAAATAAATTTGGGGACGATGGACTTCATCTCGCATGCCGTGGTTGCGGATAATTCTTGACCCGAGTCTATTTGATTTAGCAATATTATCCTTGAGTATCTTGTATTTTATCTTTCTTGGCATTTGTTTTGATGATTTCTTTTATTTTAGCCCTGCATGCATCATGCCACTTTTGCATCCATAAATCGCCCAATCTTCTTCCTAAATTAAAGGATCAATTTGCTTTTGTTCTCGAACAAAGAATTTAATTCCATTCCGAATCTGAAGATTGCTCCCAGTTAAGCATTGGATCTCGTTGGTCGATGTGACCCTTGCCTGATTGTGCTTATCACCTTTTTGATTCAATCTCCTTCTTTTTGATCCACTCATTAGCTGTGAACCGCACGATGGCGTCGATGGATCCGCCGGGCTCGCGTCTATTCCACTAACTGAGTGAAATTCGTAGTTGCTACGCGCTGCGGATGCCTCTTTTGTACAAGAGGTTGATCAATTCCTTTTTCTTGTTCCGTGCCTATCATTCTAGGCAGGAATCACTAGTGCCGGCTTGACCTTGTGGTTAGCTCGGAGTTTTCTGGATCATTCCTATCATTTGTCGGTTATAATGGGTGTCTTTTCTCCTTGATATCCACTTATCAGTCCGCTCTACTGCATTTTTACTTCATCTCCCCGTCACTACCACTCTGTGTCATCTCCGTGTTATTTCCGTTTCACCTCCGTTTCGCTCCCCTGCAAAGCGGATATCAAGGAGGGGCATCTGTAGACACCCATGTTTAGCCGATAAATTGAGCATTTTCTTTGTTCTCTTAGTCGATGCCCCAATTGATCCTTAATTGGTTGATTTTCTGGGATTCTTCCCCTTTCTTGGCCCAATGCTTCAATTCCATACCTTGGATCTCGTCTCGAGTCTGGCATTCCCGCGCTATTTGTTCTTATCGCTTTTTTGTTCATAGCGCGTTGTGGGTCAAATTCAAATTATCCTTTGATCAATTGTTATTGCTTGACATTTGATCATTATGACATCAATTTTGGGTGTTACTCTCCTTCAACATTTGATTAAATGACTGCCCAATGGTTTTTTTCTCCGTTTTTATACCATTTAATGGGCCTTTACTTGTTGCGCTATATCTCCATAGCGCGTTCTTCATTATCGCGCTATGGAAGTATAGCGCCTTATCAGACAGAGTCCCTCTCCAGGCCGGACTCCCTTATTTCGATTCAGAGGCCTTATTGGGTAAGTTGCTGACTGTGTTTCTTATCTAGGAAGGTTTCTAAACCTATCAGGAGTCTTTCCCCCTCATTAGTCGGCAATATTACCCCGATTTGAGCCGCCAAGCCATCGGATTGAATCAAACTCCGACCTAGGGTTTGTGTTTGATCTTCTTCCTATAAATTCATCCCTTTGGCCGTCGTTTGAGGGGGATGCAACTCGAGTTATTGACGAGGAGGAGGAAATACTTCGTGCACAATCAACAAATCCTCGCTCCTCGCACGTTCAAGGGAGTATTTAGGGCTTTTCCTTGTGTTCTTCCTCTTTCATCTTTCTTTTCCCCTCCGGATTTTTAATCTTTGCATCGCATTACATCCTGATTTCAAAACACTCCTTTTACAAGATACATGCATTCACACACCACACCTATCTTTTGCCCATCCATAGGGGTTTAAAAACCACCAAACCCCCAGGTAATCGAGCCCCCTTTTTACATGCTTTTGATTAAGGATAAGGGCAGATTATACTCAAATCTCGATCTAATGGGCTTTATATTTGTTGTTTATGATTGTTTGCAGGTACTAGAAGATTGATACGTGGAGCCCTTGCACCTTGGCTGGCCTTGGAGCAAGGAAGGAACGAAACCAAATAAATCCCGCTACCTGTCTGATATCGCGCTGTCCTACGCTAGCGCGACCTGGAGAACGCGCTATGACGATATAGCGCGTTAATCTCCAGGACCATGGCTCCCCTTTATGTATTTCTGAGGTATGTAACATGTCCCATCCTGATCTCTTATTGTTTGGCATGTTTCTAGCTTCAGTGGCGATCACGGATCTTAGTTGTTGCATATGATTTTTCCCCTTTTTCATCATTAATTGAGTGCGATATCTTGTTTTAAAACAAAATCACCATCTTTTATCAATTTGGGGTTAATCATAATTATTTGCACATCTACAGGAATCACCGCCCAGCGGCCATACCAGCTAACGGCAGTCTGTCGTAGAATCCTGGACAAAAGGTTGTGGTCGTCATAGCCTTCCCCGGCATACTCCAGCCCTGATGGCTCCAGTACCAATCCCGGACTGCCCTCTGTCTCTGTTCGGTGGTGTCCATGCAAATCCCAGGAGGCGGGACCCATCACTCTAGCACGAACTCCAAACTGGTCTGCTCTGCTGAAGAAGCCCTGGCACTCAGCACTGGGAAACTGACTCTGCATCCAGTAATCCACAGAGAAACTCGGGAAGCCGCAAAGGACAATCCCGTGCAAGCTATCTCGACCCACCAAGATCGCCCGCTCCAGTCGGCGACGGGCTCCAGCAACCCGTGAGTCACTCTCCTCCATGCCTGGCGGGACAAAGTGCCTGATAAACTCAAACAAATGACAGTCCAAAGGGAACTCCACTGGATAGCCACCGCTGCGATCATAAGTATAAAATCCGCCCGCCTCCGACGCGCGGGCCAGCTCCACCCCAACCCCGTTGCCGCGCTCACCGACGGGGCCCTCTGCCACAATTGTATGCCCACCATCAAGCTGCTCCACGCTGGCCGCGGTGATAACCGGCGGGCCCAAAGGGGGCATGGGCCTCTCGGTCCTCCTCACCCAGTGGTCCTCCTCCCAGACCACACGCCTCGGGACCCTCTCGTCCCTGCCAAATCCAGCCATAGCTGCAAGACATAGCAAAAAAATGGTCAGTATGCTAGAAATTCAACACATACAATACAGCAAATCACAAATATATGAAGCGTCCAAATGCAACTACAACAACTCAAAAGGAGAGGTTCACGGGCCGTACGCCCTCATCTCCGCCTCCGACGCACGACCCGTGGGGGGCATTTGTTGTACCCGGACTATTTCCCCAGCAAAATACCCAGAAATAAGGGTTCGGGAATTTCCTCGAACACCTTCAAGGCATGGGCTACCCAGCCCCTCCGACAACCCAGTGGGCCCGACCAACAGCCCTAACATGTTATCCGAGGTGCACGGCGGCACTAGCAATCAATCGAGATCACTCCCGATTCATAAGTCACGGATTTTCTCCGCGCTCTACACGGCCACCCGGGCCGCCCCGGGGACACTCCGACTGCAAGCCAGGCCACATGGCACTGAGTGAAAAGGCTGGGGGCCTACCCCGGAACGCCTTCCCTCAACCCTCCAAGGTCAAAGGGAGACCTAAATAGGTCAACCACCGGCTCAGAAGGCCCGCAGCACGCGTGTACGGCTCACACACGCATGTTCGGCATTCTGCCGAACACATTGTGGGCGCACGTGTTTCAACCCTTCTACACCAACCCATGGACCACCCCATGGTCTCAGTACACCAATTGGGTCCTACAACGACCCCCCAGCAAGTCGGGGCCACCCTCGACCCTCAGACACGTGGCAATAAGCCACTGAACTTAGCTCTCGGGCCAACCCGAGGCTACTCTGCCAACCCGTCGTATAATGTGGCACGTAGTACGATGCAAGGCCCATGGCCCCAAGGTGCCTCCTCCCAGCCCCTACGAACTTCTACCCTTGGCCCTTGGCCAAATCTAAGGCCCGTCAGCCTCCTACGCGGCTCGTTCGGCAACCTAGGGTGTGCCGGGCATTCGCCCGAACACCTTGCGAGCGGGCACTACAACTTGAAGAACAATGGCTCTCATGGGCCATTTCAACATCCCGGAACTTCATATCCCCCAAGGGATATCCCCAGACAACGAAGGAAGACCCCCGGGGGCCATCCCTTGGGGTTATGGCTTTGCCCAGGGCCTGTGCGCCACAGGGCGTGGCTGCGCCCCCGGGGAGGGCGAACTCCCCGCGGGGCTGCGCCCTCTCCTCAGCCCGGAGGCCCGACGGCCCTCCCCATTCCCAGTTCGTGCAAATTCGATCCGAGGTTCATGTAAAGTTCGTTCGTCGTACCTGTACGCAGAAGGATCCGCGAAGATGGAGCCCCGGGATTACGCTAAGTCACACACGTCAATCCCTCGATCTTCGAGCACAAGCAGCCAGTCCACCAGTGTATCCTCCCAGTATCCTTTATCCTCTTTCTTCTTAGCCAATTTAGGAAGAAAAATAACTAAAAACTGGGTTTTATAGAGGTGGGACCACTCCCCCTCTCTCTCTTCTACCTAGTCTGCCCAAACCCCCTAGGGGGGGGGGGTTTAGTCGGACCAGCTTGGACCCCCAAGCTGGTCTGCCTAAACCCTTGAAAAATAAAAAGAAGATTTTTAAAATAAAAAAAGGACCACTTTGGTCCGCCTAAACCCCCTGGGGGAGGAGGTTTAGGCGGACCAGCTTGGACCCCCAAGCTGGTCCGCCTAAACCCCTCCAAAAATAAAAAAGAAAAAAGAATTTCTTCCTTCGAAGAGGGGTTTAGGCGGACCAGACTAGCCCTTGGGGCTGGCCCGCCTAAACCCCCCCTGGAGGAGGGGTTTAGGCGGACCAGACCAGCCCCTTGGGCTGGTCCGCCTAAACCCTACCCCATCCACTTCGACACACACACAAAACACATAAAAAAATACAAATAAAATAAAAAAATCACTATTTGGGGGGTTTATCCGGACCAAGTTGGACCCTCAACTTGGTCCGCCTAAACCCCACCCCCCACCCCTTCAACTTCTATAAATTGCCCCCTTACCAACAAGCTACACACACAGACACATGCATGAAGCATAGGAAGCAACGCACGGACACTCAGTTGGACGAGCTAACTTCCCCGGCCTAATTGTCGCACCCTCGGACTCCCGGGGATTTCGGCAAGGGTCGGGAACGCGAGAAGACAAGTGCGCGCGCGGTTGGCTTGCTAATCTGCTCTCACACGCCGAGGGTATGTCGCACGTAATCCCCTCACGCGGTATTTAGCCATCTCATGCCAAGTCCATCCCCGCCACATGTAAGATGACCGTACCAACGGCAAATACGCCCGCACCCCGGGCCTGCCCGTGTACGGCAACTTACGACACTTACGACGGTGACGAAGGGTACTTCATAGCATCGCGTCGGCC
This sequence comes from Amorphophallus konjac, assembly GCA_022559845.1. Taxonomy (NCBI): domain Eukaryota; kingdom Viridiplantae; phylum Streptophyta; class Magnoliopsida; order Alismatales; family Araceae; genus Amorphophallus; species Amorphophallus konjac. Next base: position 529,948,880 of record CM040121.1, read on the forward strand.
CTCGACACGGAACCACGCGCCCACCGTTCACCTCTCAGTAGGCCGTCATCCCCTCAGATCGACAAATCAAGTCTAGTCGGACCTCTGGCCCGGGAATCATAGTCCCAGGGCCGACCTCGATTCCCCAGCATGGCAACACTCGCCGTCCAAGACCCGGACCCGACCGCTCACCTCGAGCCACGTCCGACCTCCGCCAGACGCCAGCTCACGTCCGTTCTGGCCACCAAGGCAGCCGGACCCGCACCAACTCCTCTGTAAAGAGTTCCAGTAAAACACGCAGACATTCGCTTCGCAACGCAATGACCCGGGGACCGACCCACGTGTCGGAATTGTCCCGCGGCTTGCTCCAGTTGTACTCCGGCCATTTAGGCCCGCTTATAAAGCCCATGTGGCTCATCATAAAACCAGTAAAATACATACGCCTGTGTTCCGGCCCCCGACTTTCGACCCACACCCCTCGGTCTAACACGTACCCCTAGCTGTTGAATGCACCCCAGCCCTTTACCCACGGCTTCAGATGTTGGGTTCGGTGCAAGTATTCAGAGGGGGGGTGAATGAATACATCCCTTTAAAAACTTTCACCCAATTAAAATATGATGCTCACTAGAATTACTAGTTCGCAAACTAGACAAGCTTAAATGCTAATGGGCAGATGCGGAACTAAACAAATACACATTAAGATCACAAGAGTGATAACAAGATAGATTTAGACAAAATATAGCTCAACTAGAATTTCGCTCTCTTGACAAATTAAAACACTCTAAGAAGACTAATTAACTCTTCTGCTCAACCAGAAGCCAAACACATGGAGCGCCCCTATGCATTCATCTAGCGGAAGCACAATAGAACAAAGCAAACCACAATGCACAAGGGGGTTTTAGGTTGTTCGGTCCTACAGACCTACATCCACCCCACACTCAAACCGAGTGTGGATTCCGCTGACTCACAGCTTGAATAGCTAGGCATCACAGCTTGCCATACAACCGCTGGGCAACACAGCTTGCCATCCGAGGAATCCTCCTCACCCCACTGAGCAACACAGCTTGCTGTCCAGTGGAATCCTCCACTGCAAACCGCTGGGCAATACAGCTTAGCCGTCCAGAGGCAGCACCTCTGCAATCCGCTGACTAACAGCTTGAAGAAGATGTAAAATAGAAAATAGAAAATGGAAATAAACAGCAATCTGAAAGCTGTAAACAATGAAGCACAATGTGGCTCTTAAGGAGCTGGATGGCCTAGATTTGATCCACGGTCCATCAAGAATAGATCTCCCTCGATCTCACTCTCTTTCTTCACTTTCTCTCTTTCTCTTTCTTCTCAGCTGCACTTCTCTTCTTCTCTCGATCTATGTTCTCCTTTTTTCTCTTTCTCTTTTTCTTCTCTTCTGCTGGATCGTGAAAGCTCTCTCTTCTTTTCCCCTTTTTCTTCTCTCAGCTTTTGCTCTCTGGCTTCGATCACGATCAGCCTCCATCTGAAGATGAAGGCTCCAATATATACCAGCAGCAGTAGGGAGATAGGGCGTGTGCTTCCCACGCCTTCCGTCCAGAAGATTCCTCCTCGGATCATGTGCTCAGCACCACCTCGGATCACGTGTCAGGTGCCAGCTTCGGGTCACGTGCCCATTCATCAGTACGCTCAGCAACTGGAGTTAGATGGCGTCAACCCACTTGCTCCAAGGAGTTGACGTAGCCTTCAGAGATCTTCAACCTATTAAACTCAAGTCTGCTGCGTTGACTCCATCAGTTTGCTGCGTTGACGCATTGATACGTTCCAGTGAACAAACAGCCTAGCCTTTTTAACTGCTGCGTCGATGCTTCCAACCCGTGGCGTTGACGCATTGATGCGTTCCAGTGAGCAACCAGCCTAGCCTTTTTAACTGTTGCGTCGACGCTGCTCCACTGCTGCGTTGACGCGTAGGTGATCCAGTGATCAGGTCTTCAGCAGATAGATGTGCTGCGTTGACGCTCACAGCATGTTGCGTTGACGCATGGAGCTGCAACGTCGATGCTGCCAATGTACTCCAGAGGCTGCAATAAGGGATACTTGAACTGCTGCGTCCACGCTACTTGATCAATGCGTTGACGCACCAGAATAATCCAGGAGCTTCTTTCTTGATTGTTTGAACTGCTGTGTCCACGTGTCAGCATTTCAGCCTCTTGGATCACATGCCAAGTCTTGATGGCCTGAATCATCTGCAGACAGACAGAGGAAAATGAACTTAGTTCATACGAATGTATATACTTAAGCAGAGCTGCCAGTGTATGGATTTGAATAGTGCAGCGAGTGTACAGACTTGGTAAAACAAGGTCCAGTGTATAGACTTGGTAAAGTGAAGTCCAGTGTATAGACTTTAGTTAAGTTCAGGCCTCTAACAACGAGTGTATAGACTTGGGTCTAACAATTGAATGTATAGGGTTGAAGACCTAACAATCGAGTGTATAGACTCAAGGTTTAACAACCGAATGTATAGAGTTGAAGCCTGACAACCCAATGTGTAGACTTGAAGCTTGGAAGGATGTACACACTTGACCAATTCAAAGGCGAATCAAGTGTACAGACTCTGAGTCCAAACAATCCGATGTAGAGACTTGAGGCATGGAGGCCAATATATAGACTTGGAAAGTTAAGACATTGTACAGACTTCACCTCGTGCCAGCTACCGTGAAGGAATGTATAGACTTAACAATCTCCCTGGCTGTACAGACTTGACCAAAGCAAAGGCAATCGGATGTACAGACTTTAGAGGATGCAGACTCTGTATAGACTTCAACTCAAACATGCATAATGTAGTCTGATGTGTAGACTTTGCAACCGACAGCCAATGTATAGACTTGGCCAATGCTGTCAGGCCTATGCACTATGAATGTATGGACTTACATGAGATGCTCATTGAGACGCTCAATGTATACACTTCAAGCCCAGTGTATAGACTCTCAGCCATGAACAAAGCGTGAAGCACACTAATGCAGGAATGTATAGACTTGGAAGTCTATGTGCATGACAAAACCAATGTATAGACTCTAAAATGCAAGCGATGCAGCAATGCCTAGACATTGGGCTTTACCCTGCAGTGTATAGACTTTGCTACCCAAACAATCAGTGTTCTGATGGGTCGAAGCATCAGCAAGAGTGGGTCGACCCACTATTGTTCAGACTGTAGATACATGCAGAGACATGATATCTGACAGAATGCAATGCATATATATAAAGAACAAATGCCATCAATGCTAAACATCATCATTCATGTTACTATCATATGCAGAATGCTCAGGAATAAGAATGCACAGAAATGCACTTTGTTTATTGCAATCATCAAAATACAATATCAAATGCACTCAAATGCACTCACTGTCTTGCTATCATCAAAACCAAATAGCATTGCTATCATCAAAGCAACATAGCACATGCTTGTGCCTAAGGGGCACAACATTCTCTCCCTTTTTGATGATGGCAATAAACAGTGACAGTGAGTCACACACAAATTTTCTCCCCCTTTGACATAATCAAAAAGGGAAGAACAATAAAAGAACATGTGTGCAACATGGCAGTATGCATGCAAGTGACTTCTCGAGCAATAAACTCCCCCTGAAGATATGACTCCCCCTGAATTATTTCTCCCCCTAAATAAATGCTCCCCCTTTGAGAAGGAATATGAACAGATAAACAAAGGTAGAGAAGGTAGGAGGGTCACTTGACAACAGCTGAATCATAGGTTCAGAAAGGAAGCATGATTATAAACAACTGTGAAAGTATAAGAATCAGCAACATACAATTTTGACAAAAATTCAGGTTTAACAGTGATAAACCTAGAGTAAAAGATCTGACCCCTGAAAAAGAGTTTATAGATTCCATTTATAGCAATGAATCTAGGGCACATGGTATTAATAGATAAGTCAGAAATAATACCCTTTTGTGATTAAACATGGAAGATCAAGAAAGGCAACTTGAATATATATTAATAAAAACAATTTTCACTCATTGACTTTTGATTTTTCGAAGGGTTACAGCAGTTTTATTTTCACTTTTGAATTTCAGAACTTGAACTAAGTGAATAGATCAGTGACATTTATGCTGTTGACATTAGGTGTACACCTTGATCAGAGGCAGGTACCCCCAGTTACTAGGCATAAACTACTAGACCTATTTCAGATCAAAACCCACAAAGGATAGTCTTCACTTTTGACATTAAGGGTACACCTTGATTAGAGGCCAGTACCCTCAGTTACTTGGTGAGGACTCCCCCTAAGGATTTGACCCTATGCACAGAAATATTCTGAAGCACCTCATGACATGTGAATTCTCCTGCTTCTTTGGAGGAGTTCACAGTTTCTCAGTGCAATCAGCCATTGCTCTGTCACTGTGTTCAGTTCTTAACATTAATGATCTTATTTACTGCTGCCCTTAATTCTTTTAGAGTGATTGTTTAAAAAATCAGTACACACTCTTATTAGCCTGTTCTAGACATATCCGGTTCAACACATTTAGGCATTACAAGAACTTTTTCTATTTTAGCCATGAGACAAAGATTAAGAGCTATAAAAGTTTTCTTTTATCTCAAATTCTGAAGTATAGACACTTAACTCTCCAATTTATAAAGGTTAAACCTTTAGTTCCTTTCAATTTGTAAGTGTGATTCTTATAAGTGAACAATTGCAATAATCACCATTCAATGTACTAAACCAGATGCAAAGCTGTTGTTTAGTGAAAATGATGGGGAAAAGATAGCAATTGGCAATATGGTTCAATGAGCAACTGATGTCAAAGAATATGAATCATTTGAATGAGAACACTGAGAAGTGAATAGGATTCAATGAATTGAATAGAAAAACTCTCAGCTCCCCCTGACATCATGATGCAAGGATTATGCTATGCACTAGGCTGTTCTACATGCAGACTATGCAATAATGAAACATGAGGCAATTATGCAATCAATTTAAGTTTATACATCTAACAACAAGCATGCAGTCCATTTACATAGTGCAATAATCAGTGAGAGAAGAGCATCAGATATATGCAAGGTAAAACTCAGTAGCTGAGTCTGGAATGCAGACTGATCAGCTAGACATGAAGAGAATATCAGACATCAAACGAACAGTTCAACAATTTCAGATATCAATCAGACAAATCAGCATTTTCAGATGATGAAATTTAAAAACAAGTTCAGAGCTAACCTGAGATGTAGAATCCTGGGGCTTCCTTTTTGAGTGCCTTGGCTAAATTACCCCTTTTATTTCTCTCACCAAGGCACACCTGCAACATATCAATCAATATGATCTTGCAGGGACCCAAGCAGTCTTAGGTCCTGCACTACCCCTATCAGGTGTTCTAAACATTCTTTTTGTAACATTATCATCAAATTCCATAAAAGAACAATCAGACATAGAATGTCCAAAATTTCCACAATAATGACATGAAACAACAGATTGTCTGGTCCTATGATGCTTATCAAAAGAAGCATGAGACATATGAGACTTAGCATGAATTATTCTGTTGTTTACATGGACATTTTGTTTCTTACTAGCATCATTGGGAACAGGAAATTTTACAGATTTAAAATTAAGTCTACTTTCTTGAGCATGCCAACAGTCCTTGACTGTGTGGCTATGCCTCCCACATTTGAAGTACCTTGGATGCTTACCTCTGGAGCCAAGGTTATTTCTATCAAAAGCATTTTTGTTAACATGGAAATTAACAAATTCAGAATTGAATCTCTTTCTCGGATTCTGCCAACATTGAGCAGCAATGTGGCCAAACTTTCCACAACAAAAACAATTCAGATTCTTTCTCCTAGAATCATGATTTCTAGCATGAAATTTTTTAACATTCAGATTACCCTTTTTCTGATCAGACAGAACTTTTCTAGCATGCTTTCTATCATCTTGTTTCATCACAAAACACTCACTCATAAAGTGTCCATGCTTACCACAATAATGACAAGAATAAGAACCATTAGATTTATTTAAAACATGGCACTTATCAGATGAGTTTGAGTTTTTAGCATGCAGATTGTTCCTTTGAGTTTTTGGGGTTTTCTGATTTTTATTTCATTTTTGAATTTCCTTAGCAGCATGCATATTTGAAGAAGAAGCTGAAGTGCTAGCTAAACCAGAGCTATGAATAAAAATGGTATACAGCTGGTTCTTCTTAACTTGCTTAATTTCAGACATGTTATCAATCTCCTCACATTGATCACTTACTACATCTTCCGAGGATATTTTCATTTTGCCTTTATCCTTAGCAACCTTAGATGAAGTACCATTCATCTCAGTAATTTTACTTTCCAAGGAGATTATAAGATTTTCTGAATCAACTTTCTCCTTCTCATAACTAGCCAGTTTTTCTTTTAACAGACAAAGTTCTTTTTCCAAATCAGTAGTGTGTATTACAAAGCTAGTAATTTCTTCGTCACTGCAATTGATATACTCTTTCAAAACAGATTTTTCTTTTTCAATTGTCATCCATCTTTCAGAGAAAACAGTGTTAAGAACCATTAACTTTTTATTTTGTTCCTTCAGATGAGCATTTTCTTCAAGCATTTTACTTTCAATTTCTTCAGCTTCAGTTTTCTTTTCTAACAATAATTTGTTTTCCTCTTTCAGGGATTTGATTGATTCCTTTTGCAAATTATCATCATGATCAAACTCATTTATCATGTCTTCTAAAATAGCACATGCATTGCAGGAATCATCTTCTCTAATGTGCTTATTTATGAGATTCTCATTTTCAGATTTCAGGTTTTCATTTTCTGCCTTCAAACGAGTGACTTCAAGATTCATGTCTTTTCTCAATTTTTTATTTTCAGATTTTAATTTCTTGGACACTTTGAACAAATTTTCATACATCTCTATCAATTCATCAAAAGTGTATCCATCTGATTCGGAGCTTACCTGAGATGAGGTTTCCTCATCATCACTTCCCCGGTTGGCCATTAAGCATATGGACTTTTCTCCTTCTTCATCAATGTCCGAGGTGTTCCCTTTGAGTTTCGATAGTTCTGGACAATCATCCTTCGTGTGGCCAGCCTTCCTGCATTTGTAGCAAATATTAGTGTTAGCAATCTTGGCAAGATTAGAATTATACCTTGTTTGCTTTTTGCCACCATCAAGCTTTCCTTCTCTTTTTCTCAGAAATTTCTTGAAATCACTGATCACCATTCCAATGTGGTCTCCATCAATTTCAGACCGCGACAGGCTGATTTTCTCGCTTGATGATCCACTGTGGCTGGATCTATTTACTTTGCTGGAGCCAGTCTTCAACACGATTGGTTCCATTACAAATAATCTGAAGACAGAGAAAAACTGAAGCACCTAAACCAAATAAGCAAGACACAGCACTAACTCAGTGAAACTAAATACAGAACACAAGAGGCACACTTATGAAATGCACCAAACAGAAATGCACTAAACCAGATGATCAATGTAAAGCACTAAGACAGTAAATCAAAACAATTCCAAATGACCCACTCTGAAATGCACTAAACAGTTAGCAGGATCCTCTACAGATTGTTAGATCTGTTAAGTCAGAGACCGCTCTGATACCAATTGTTGGGTTCGGTGCAAGTATTCAGAGGGGGGGGTGAATGAATATATCCCTTTAAAAATTTTCACCCAATTAAAATATGATGCTCACTAGAATTACTAGTTCGCAAACTAGACAAGCTTAAATGCTAATGGGCAGATGCGGAACTAAACAAATACAAATTAAGATCACTAGAGTGCTAACAAGACAGATTTAGACAAAATATAGCTCAACTAAAATTTCGCTCTCTTGACAAATTAAAACACTCTAAGAAGACTAATTAACTCTTCTGCTCAACCAGAAGCCAAACACATGGAGCGCCCCTATGCATTCATCTAGCGGAAGCACAATAGAACAAAACAAACCACAATGCACAAGGGGTTTTTAGGTGGTTCGGTCCTACAGACCTACATTCACCCCACACTCAAACCGAGTGTGGATTCCGCTGACTCACAGCTTGAACAGCTGGGCATCACAGCTTGCCATACAACCACTGGGCAACACAGCTTGCCGTCCGAGGAATCCTCCTCGCCCCGCTGAGCAACACAGCTTGCTGTCCAGTGGAATCCTCCACTGCAAACCGCTGGGCAATACAGCTTAGCCATCCAGAGGCAGCACCTCTGCAATCCGCTGACTAACAGCTTGAAGAAGATGTAAAATAGAAAATAGAAAATGGAAATAAACAGCAATCTGAAAGCTGTAAACAATGAAGCACAATGTGGCTCTTAAGGAGCTGGATGGCCTGGATTTGATCCACGGTCCATCAAGAACAGATCTCCCTGGATCTCACTCTCTTTCTTCACTTTCTCTCTTTCTCTTTCTTCTCTGCTGCACTTCTCTTCTTCTCTCGATCTCTGTTCTCCTTTTCTCTCTTTCTCTTTTTCTTCTCTTCTGCTGGATCGTGGAAGCTCTCTCTTCTTTTTCCCTTTTTCTTCTCTCAGCTTATGCTCTCTGGCTTTGATCACGATCAGCCTCCATCTGAAGATGAAGGCTCCAATATATACCAACAGTAGTAGGGAGATAGGGCGTGTGCTTCTCACGCCTTCCGTCCAGAAGATTCCTCCTCTGATCACGTGCTCAGCACCACCTCGGATCACGTGTCAGGTGCCAGCTTCGGGTCACGTGCCCATTCATCAGTACGCTCAGCAACTGGAGTTAGACGGTGTCAACCCACTTGCTCCAAGGAGTTGACGCAGCCTTCAGAGATCTTTAACCTATGAAACTCAAGTCTGCTGCGTTGACTCTATCAGTTTACTGTGTTGACGCATTGATACGTTCCAGTGAACAAATAGCCTAGCCTTTTTAACTGCTGCGTCGACGCTTCCAACCCGTGGCGTTGACGCATTGATGTGTTCCAGTGAGCAACCAGCCTAGCCTTTTTAACTGTTGCGTCGACACTGCTCCACTGCTGCGTTGACGCGTAGGTGATCCAGTGATCAGGTCTTCAGCAGATAGATGTGCTGCGTTGACGCTCTCAGCATGCTGCGTTGACGCATGGAGCTGCAGCGTCGATGCTGCCAATGTACTCCAGAGGCTGCAATAAGGGATACTTGAACTGCTGCGTCCACGCTACTTGATCAATGCGTTGACGCACCAGAATAATCCAGGAGCTTCTTTCTTGATTGTTTGAACTGCTGTGTCCACGTGTCAGTATTTCAGCCTCTTGGATCACATGCCAAGTCTTGATGGCCTGAATCATCTGCAGACAGACAGAGGAAAATGAACTTAGTTCATACGAATGTATATACTTAAGCAGAGCTGCCAGTGTATGGATTTGAACAGTGCAGCGAGTGTACAGACTTTGTAAAACAAGGTCCAGTGTATAGACTTGGTAAAGTGAAGTCCAGTGTATAGACTTCAGTTAAGTTCAGGCCTCTAACAACGAGTGTATAGACTTGGGCCTAACAATTGAATGTATAGGGTTGAAGACCTAACAATCGAGTGTATAGACTCAAGGTTTAACAACCGAATGTATAGAGTTGAAGCCTGACAACCCAATGTGTAGACTTGAAGCTTGGAAGGATGTACACACTTGACCAATTCAAAGGCGAATCAAGTGTACAGACTCTGAGTCCAAACAATCCGATGTAGAGACTTGAGGCATGGAGGCCAATGTATAGACTTGGAAAGTTAAGACATTGTACAGACTTCACCTCGTGCCAGCTACCGTGAAGGAATGTATAGACTTAACAGTCTCCCTGGTTGTACAGACTTGACCAAAGCAAAGGCAATCGGATGTACAGACTTTAGAGGATGCAGACTCTGTATAGACTTCAACTCAAACATGCATAATGTAGTCTGATGTGTAGACTTTGCAATCGACAGCCAATGTATAGACTTGGCCAATGTTGTCTGGCCTATGCACTTTGAATGTATGGACTTACATGAGATGCTCATTGAGACGCTTAATGTATACACTTCAAGCCCAGTGTATACACTCTCAGCCATGAACAAAGCGTGAAGCACACTAATGCAGGAATGTATAGACTTGGAAGTCTATGTGCATGACAAAACCAATGTATAGACTCTGAAATGCAAGCGATGCAGCAATGCCTAGACATTGGGCTTTACCCTGCAGTGTATAGACTTTGCTACCCAAATAATCAGTGTTCTGATGGGTCGACGCATTAGCAAGAGTGGGTCGACCCACTATTGTTCAGACTGTAGATACATGCAGAGACATGATATCTGACAGAATGCAATGCATATATATAAAGAACAAATGCCATCAATGCTAAACATCATCATTCATGTTGCTATCATATGCATAATGCTCAGGAATAAGAATGCACAGAAATGTACTTTGTTTATTGCCATCATCAAAATATAATATCAAATGCACTCAAATGCACTCACTGTCTTGCTATCATCAAAACCAAATAGCATTGCTATCATCAAAGCAACATAGCACATGCTTGTGCCTAAGGGGCACAACATCAGACACACATACAGACTTTTCTTCAGCATAGAACGAAGGTATTCGGATTCAATCTGATGTAAATAAACACCAGTTGCTTGCGGCCAGTGGGGAAAGATGTCATGTACATGATTCCCGCAATCGCCTATGCACTCGCACCCATGGAACCCCTTCTCTCCACGTGTCGCTCAATCGCCTGAGCACACGTGCCGCGCCCTGGTGGCGCTTCCCCCGTCAAACCTTGGTTCCATGAGTGATTGTCGAGAGATCGACTGGCACACCCGCATCTTGTCCGGTTAACCTTTATCTCGACACTTCCGTGTCATTCGACCCTTTCTGACTTTCCGTGAAAGGAGAGTGCCCGACGCCGCCGTGAGAGGCATGGACCCGTAAGGAGGATACCCGAGATATATCAAACTCCCGTATTTTTCTTCCCCGTTGTATTCCTTCCCTCACCCCGGTTAATCGACATAAAAACCCGCGCAACAGTGGATTAATTCCTAAATCTATAAATTGAAGATCATGTTGGGACCGTCTTTTATTTTCTTTGATTACCCTTCTCCACTCGGCACCCACGTGTGCCATCCCCTTTTGCACCCATTGTGCATCCCCCTTTGTGCTCCACGTAGCACTTCCTTTTTTATTTATTCATCTCATGTGCACCGCGTGCACAACCCCTCCCCTACGTAATTATTAATTCGCTAGATTTTGGAAATTCCTTTTCTTATCTATCTAATTAAAAATAAAAAATTAAGCATGCCTTGCGATATTTCATATTCTGATTGATTTCCATGAGTATCATTGAGATGTTGTGAGTGTTTTTATCATTTTCTTTCCATCAGGTTTGTTCATTTTTTTAGCTTTCTGGTCATAGTACAGAGGGTGAACACGGTCTGGAAGCGGACCACGTTCTGCCAAAAAAAAAACCCCGCATCCAAGACAGTGGACGTGAATTTCAAAATTTGCGCCCACTGTCCCCGTCGCCAATTCTGTTTGTTTTCATAGAATTCTCTTGTTCTGTGATCTGTTTTGCATTATTCTTATAATTCCTGTTCACATATGTGTTTTTCCTTTCTTTTACATTAGTTTTGCATTCATAGCGCATTTGACTTGGGAGACCTCCTCTCCCCATACCTTTTAGGAGATTTTTACCCCTCTTGGTGAAGAAAGGACCCTTCAATTGAGAATTCCTCTCATTGGACCGAAATCTCCTCCACCAAGGCCTCCGCAAGTCCCCGATACCAAAGGATTCCCTCTTTGGTAACCGGGCTGGTTTTACCTTGAAATTTCCCGGGATTAGTTGGCCCAAAATGTGGTGAGATACATCAACCTAGTTGGCATTGAAGCAAACTATATTGAAACTAGGTTACTACCTTGATTAAACTACATAAACCTTATCAAAACTCATTTAATTCACCAAGGTTCAACTAAGAAAAATCATGCGTAAAACATCTCACATTGTTTGATATCTTTACAATTGTGCTTTGATTGAATATTGATTGCTTTGCATAATGTTTTTTTTTTTTTGTAAAACCCCAACCAAGTGGAGGATGATGGGTGCCACCATCACACCACTAGGAGGATAATTTTATTGATAAGAGATAAAGAATAATTACAAGAGACGAATGCTTTGCATAATGTTTCGCTTTAATAACCAAGTCAACATGTCTAATAATTTCTACAATCATGAGGATGAACAACCTAGCACTTCATATAATCCTCAATTTCATAATTCTCACCATAATTTTTCTAAGGGACCACGTCTTCATTCTCAAGGTCTTGCCCGCCCCATGGGTAATTCTCAATCTCATGGTCCCTTACATCAATCGTGAGCCACTATTCTCCCGGAACCATCTCCTCCACATAGCGGGACGGTCTCCCAAAAATTGCATCTCACCCCTCAACAAGCCCAGGCCCTTAAGGCCATTGTTGAGGGCCTAGCATCTTCTTCTCACCTTCCTTCCATTCCCACTTGGGTGGCCCATCACCCACCTCCCTATTCTATTCATCCTCCTCCTCGGGTGGTCCATCACATGCCTCCTTCTATTCCTCTTTTTCCACGGCCCCAAGGCCCACGTATTACTTGCACCCCGGTCCGTCAGGGTCCCTTTGTGGGACAACCTCTCCACCCCCCATGGCCTCCATATCAAGTCGCCCCTCCACGGTCTCAATGCCAACCTTCCACTTCTTAAGTAACTCCCCTCCAACAAGCTCTTCTTGATAAAATTACTTCAATAGAGGAATAATTAAAGAGGGCTACAAGTCCGCGGCCTCCTCCTCCTCCTCCTCAAGTCAATCCCCTTCGCGCATTCATGAAAAACATTACTAAGATGGAGAAAGATTGGAAGGAGAGGAGAGATGATAATGGCATCGTATATACAAGTGAGCTAGGTGATTCAATGAAGTTCAAAGCTCAAGTGAACGCAGGCCGCCCACCACCTATATATCCCACTCATTCATATGGCCCTCCGCCTCCACATCCGCATTCATATCCACAAAACCCTCCACATCAATATACACCTCCTTCGCCCATCATTACGCCTCCACCACGACGTCCACTTGAGTCGGATTATGAAGAATATGAATCAGATTACGAAAAGTTGGAGACGGCACGTGATGAAGATTTTGATGATTTCCAGGAGGCACCCACTCCGAGTCTTCTTCGCTTCCATCTCCCTCCATTACCACCAGACGAACCCCCTGCTCAGGACGAAGCCACTACCCCTAACCCCGTTTATGAAACCTCATGGTGTTAAGATGATGGGTAGATACTCCAATCACCCACGCCGATGCAGCATGAGTCTTCCCCTATTCTCAAACCTTCTCGCCCCACTAAATTCAGGCACTTTCTCTGTACCAAACCTCCTTCTTTTACACTCCCAACTACTATACCCTTAACCCCCACTATAAGCCTTCCGAGCCTCCTCCCCTTCCTCAACCTATTAACCCTCCAACCATACAATTAACCCCCATACCACCGGCTTCCGCCGAGCCCCCCATCAATTTTTCAACCCAACCAAGTAACCCTCCACCGCCGCCACTTCGGCCCTCCACTGTCCCTATAACCCCAAAGCCAGTTATTAACAATCCTCCACTTAACCGTTCACCTAAACCCGTGGTTAATCCTGAGCAGGGTCCACCCCCCTTTGCAATCGAGCCAACCCCATCCGTTGCCAAGCAAGGGGAGAAGCTCACCACGTTTGAACCTCCACTTTCACCTACTCTTTCTCCAACGCCTCCCATTAAAACGCCATCATCCTTTGAGCCTACAGCCTCCATCTTGTCTTCCCTCTCCCCTCGGAGTAGGTGTGTTTCCACAAGTGCATGTGCCAAGGACGATGGTCAAGAGCCGGACAAGAAGAATTTGATTATGGCTATGCTGTTCAAAAGCCAAGATTTTATTTGCCGGATGTCAATCTGCATTCTTGTGTCGGGTGTCTTTGAGAAGGCCGAGTCTCCGATAATGCTCACCAAGCAAAATTCTCATGAGTTGATGCCATTGACGGTCAAGGCCAATATTATCAAGATAACATTGCTTATTGGCCAAAACACTTTCAATGCTCTCATTACCACTTACTCTATCATTATGCAAATACCTAATCAAAAGAAGGGGTCCTCCTCCAATCTTGTCATGACACATTCCGTTGCTAGGGAGGTGACGAAGTCCATGCTCAAGGGTCGGGCATTGCACCCATTGTTTGAAGCTTCTAATACCAAGCTTATTCCATCTTCGCTTCCATGCAAGGGGTTAATGCCCATGTTACCAAACACTTTTTATATTCCAAGAGCCCTGAGCATTCCAAAGCTTCCCATTTTGAAATTCCAACTCCCACATTTTGATATTCCCCGCCTTTCAAGGGAGTTGCCTTCTAAGAATCCATCTTCTATTAAGATTGAACTCCCGAATTTTCCTTGTAACTACTTGCCAAGGGAGTTTCCATTTATTGTTGACACTTCATCAAATGAGAGCACTTGGGCATTAATTTTATCCATTGGGCCATCTGGTCGAGCACTTTTTTTGCCATGGAGGGGTGCATGTTCTTATGCTAAGGGACCTTCCAATGATATACTTATAACATATTCATTTCCACTTACATTCTTATTAACCATCAATTTCGTCCCATGGGCCACCCGTTGGGATTTTCCATTTTCTCATTCCTTGTGTTTGTTGCATTCATTGCATTTCATGCATTTGCATATTCATTCACTTTTCTCTCCCGAGTCTCTTGACCCTTATCTTCCCTGATTTTTGGAACCTTCAGATCCTCCACATTCTATTCCTTTCACATCACTCTTTTCTTCGGAACCTTCGGATCTCCCCCATCCTCCTTCTTATCATTCACCTTTATCACCGAGACCTCCAGATTCCCTACCTCTTCCCCCAGGGCATCGCGTCCCTCCACACTTTCCCCCTCCGGAACCTCCAAATTTTTCATCTTGTTCCCTATCTCCCCTCGCAGGGCATCGCGCCCCTCCTTATTCTCTCCCTCTAGAACCTCCGAATTCTTTATTTCATTCTCCAATCCTCCCAGGGCATCGCGCCCCTTTTCATCTTCTTCCTCCGGAGCCTCTAGACCCCCTTTTTTTCCTCCGATTCATCATTCTACTCCTCCAAGACATCGCATCCTTTGTTCTTTTCCTTATTTTGAATCACCTCTTTCCATACCTTTTCAAAGGGCATCACATCCCTCACCATTTTCTTTCTCCGGAACCTCCGGATTCTCACTCCCATCATGATTCTTCCCATTTGCCTCCGAACTCTCCGGACCCACCTCTTTCAATTTACCAATTTCTCCTCTTGATTCCTCCTGATCCCGAGTCCGACCTGACTTCTTCCACATCAACCGCTCTGAGCATTTGCCCGTTCTCTCACTATTTTTGAGGCTTTAGTCCTCACTCCCCCTCTTGATTCCCATTTTTCTTCTGTAGACCATTCATGTGATCAAGGTCTCTGCACCTTAGTGAGGGAGTTCTAGCCCTCACCTCTTTTCCTTTTCTCCTTATTCATCTACGTCTGATCTAGACACTGCTCCGTCTTGTTAAGCCACTTCCAATCCTTGCCTCTTATATTCTTATATGCGAAACGAGGACTACAAATCTCATGTTTATCAACATCGCCATTGGTAGCTGCTTCTACAATCAAGGTCGCAAGGTAATCTATGTGCGTAAGTGTGCATTTTTATGATATCATTATTCTCATTCATCTTCACGCATATTTTTCAACATGAAGTGCTTCTTAACTTGATTAAGAGTGGAAGTCTAGGCCTAGTCCTAGGTCTTTGTTTAATTTAAAGTCAAAAAAGAGTCTTTAGGCTTGCTTTTGTAGCATCTTTTGGTTATAAGTACCCCACACAAGGAGTTCATCATTCCCTCCCCGCTTGTTAAGGGCAACCCTTAGCTGGGCACCGCACACACTTCACGACGTCCTTAGCTGTCTCTCTTGGTAAACATCGTTGCTACTTGGGCCATGCTCGTGGGCACGAAGTCTTCTTCTCTTCTTTACTCGGTCGAAATATGAGGGTAGCGATATTCTGGGCAAAACAACTAACCTAAGCATATCTCGACAAGAGGAAGTATCAAATAGGGACAGTCTATTATGATCTTATTCTCAAATTTCAAGTTTAAATTTTAATATCTTTCAAGTCCAAAGGACACAAAAGAACAAAATGATGATCAAAATGACAAAAATGAAATGAAAAGAAAAATCTAAAATTTATGGCATGGCAAGAGGGCAATACAGTTTTCCCGCGGGACGTCATGAGCTCGGTCGTATGCATGCTTAAAAGAGAATTAAGGTTCAATGATATGACACAAAGTCCCGACGTAACATACTGAATCTCTAGGGGTTATGCTATGGAAAGAAGTCAAAACTCAATATTTTCTTAACTCATATCAGGCTTATCCCTAATTTTTCTTCACTTCTCCCTCTAAGATTGAGTGTTTCTCAGGTATGGCCTTAGTAGGGGCACCGTTATCTAAGGGTAGCCGACTATAGGGCGTCACCTTCAATGCACGCCTTGCTTTAGGCAGTTCTTAGCGAAAAGGGAAGGAACAAGGACCCCTAGCCAGTGGTTTAAATTATCCTTCGATGTTGCAATTAACAATGCCTAAACCAAAATCAAAAAGAAGAAGAAACTTGAATATTTCTAAAATAAAAAAATGAATATATCTAAAACCCATAAAAAAATTTATTTTCAAAATCCCACAAAATTGCATTGTATTTTTCCTAACTATTTACTCAGATGGTGCTTTTACAGGAACTGCTATTGCAAAGACCAAGGACATGGGATGAGTCCTCTTTTTATTTGCATTAATCTTTCTAACTCTTCCCTATGTTCTCAAACATTGCTCGTCAATCATTCATGGTTTACCATTATATTCATCAATTTCTCGATTCCTCTGATTATTCCTAACGCTCTGGGCATCACCACTTTGATTCTGATCCTTCAAAAGTAAATCTTATGATTGGCCAAGTTGTCCTCCTCATGGTCTAAACAACAAACAATGATGCTTTCAATAATGCTTTCAAAACTATGATGACCTCAATGCTTTCCATGGTATGCTTTGCATACTATACATTGAATGCTATACATGCTATGCTTTTCATGCTATACATTGAATGCTATATGTGCTATGCTTTGATGCTATGATTTACGCGCTTTAATGCAATGTTATGCTTAATGCCTTAAATTCATTGCTTGTTTCATGAGATCTTGGCTAACAATCTTT
The DNA here is from genome assembly GCA_022559845.1 of Amorphophallus konjac. Classification (NCBI taxonomy): domain Eukaryota; kingdom Viridiplantae; phylum Streptophyta; class Magnoliopsida; order Alismatales; family Araceae; genus Amorphophallus; species Amorphophallus konjac. Next base: position 529,966,044 of record CM040121.1, read on the forward strand.
GAGCGCAGGAAGAAGTTCTTTGGTCCCATCGTCCCGGCATCATCCTGGTCCCACGGTGACTGCACCTCATTTTCTCAGTTCCCATATGCTTATTATTTCACCATCTCCATGTATCCATTTTTACTATATGTTATCTACGCTATTAGATTATATCAAGGACTTGGTGGCTTTGATAAATTTAGAATTTGAGTTTCCCTTCATCAAAAACGATGATGATTTCAGAGGAATCTTAGTCGCACGGATAGGCCGTTGAGCCGTCTAAGACTAGAGACGATGGTTCCCTTTTACGAGTTGGTGCGCAGATAAATGTGTTTTGGCTTAGTACCAGCTCACAAATCGATTTCTTGACTCAGTCTGGACAGCTTAACAATATTATCATTGATTACTTTCTATTTTAATTTATTTTAATTTTCTCTTTAAATACATCATGCATTCATGTAGGACTTTGAATTAACTTTGGAAAATCATTCTAATAACTCAATTTTAAGAGTCAATCAATCATCAATTTCCAAGATAAGAGATATTCCATGCCAAATTGAGTCCTCAGTTCGCCTTGTTACCGTTTTGGGCTATTTCCTTGAAAACTCCTTTGTTTTGATTTTTATCCTCTTATTTCAATCCTCCCTTTAATCCACCTTGGTTGTAGCACGTCTACATTGGTTGGTAACAGCTCTCTAATGGTGAAACCTACAGGTTTGTGACCTGGGGTACTTCTACCGCGCTGAAAGTTGATCTATCTTTTTTCTCTCCTTCATGCCCGTGTGCACACCCTTCCTTCTTCATCCAAACAATTGTTGATTTCATTGAATCTTCTCAAGATTACTTCATTTCGATCTTTGGAACCAATTCTTATCAAGTGTTGTTGATTGTGTCTCATCACACCTTGGCGTCTACTTTTCGGTTCGCTCCACTCCACTCCATTTCATTACACTTCATTCCATTTCATTCAATTCCGTGTCACTCCCTTACAAAGCAGACGTCAAGGCGGGGCAACTATAGACACGTCAAAATTGACCCTCAAATCGACATATTTGAGTGATTTTCCTCATATTTCTTGATTAATCAACTTTCCTCAGCTTTCCCACATTTCCCCCCATTTTTTCTCATTTTTTCTGGATTTTTCTTTAATTTTTCAAGGCCCCTTTTGAATTAGTGTTAGGCCCCTGGACGCTAATTCTTCTCAAAAGAATTAACGACCGGCACAGTGGACGTCAATTCTTGATTCAACGTCAGCTCGAAGGATGCCAATTCTTAAACTTCAAAGTCACGTCTGGGGCCACAGATGCGTATTCATTTTCATACGAATTATCCTGAATTAACGTCTTTTAGAAAGTCGCCCATTCTTTAACGCGTCTGGGATGGTGGACGCATATTACTTTATTCCTTTTAATTATTGAATTAACGCTTTTTTGAAAAGGTGCTATTTTCTTAATCCGCGTCAGCCTCCTAGACATGTATTGTAAGTCGCATCCACCACCCTCGACGTGAACACATCTCTTCTCCGAGTTTGAGCCAACTTCGTTTTCTTGAAGAATTAACGCCTCTTCACAGAGCCGCCAAGTCTTAATTCCATAATTTCTTAATTCACGTCTGCCCTCCTGGACGTGATTTCCTTTTCTGATTTTTAGTAATATTCAACTTTCCAAAATAATCAAGAAATGGCGTCTACTTCCCCTGACGTTAATTTGAAGACTCGTCCAGAACCCCGGACACGTATTTCCTTACCTTTTTTGGGGATTTTAAATCCTACCAAAATTCGTAAAATCTCTAATTCACGTCGGCTATGGTGGACGCGAATTTCATTCTAATTTTAGTAATTTTTAGTATTTCTAAAAATTACTCATAATTGGCGCCTCTTTGAGCTGACACTATTTTAATTAGCGCCCACTGTGGTGGACGACAATTCCTGCAGAATTCCAAACTTGGCCGAACCTCCGTCTTTCCTCCTTTATGCCTCCTTTTCCACTTAGGAAAGGGTTCCTATGACTTTCTAAGGTTGAGAGGACACTTGGCCATGGAATATCTCCTTCCAAATCCTAATAAAATTAGTTTTCCTATTTTCTATGGAATTAAACTCCGAATTTCACCTCTATAAATAGGACCCCCCCTCTCCCTTGTGTTTAAGGCTGGCTCAATTATTCAAGGGGAGGTGCTACTGGACTTAAGGCTCAAAGAGAAGAAGCCTCCTATACATTTCAAGGCCATATCACATTGGAGCTTCCTCCTTTGAAGAATATTGACTTTTGGAGCCCCCCTTTTGGAGAAACAAACAATAAGCCTATTCTTTCTCTTTACCCTTTCTTTTGTTTTTCATTAGACTAATTCATGTTGATATTGCATGCATCATATCATATTTCTCTTCTTTTATTTTTCTCATCTCAACCACGTTGAGATATCTCCTTTGTGCAACACTTGCACCCTATACATCTTCATTCATCATTATTTTCCTACCCTTTTGCGTAGGGGTTTCAAAGTCAACACCAATAATGTGTGTTCATGACCTTGATTTCATGTTTACGTTATGTTAAGGATTTGATGCTACACACTTGTTTCTAATTCATATCTTTCTTTTGTTGGTGTTTATTTGTTTTGCAAGGGTAATCCCTCAAGGAAAACTCTCTTCATCGACCGGCCGATTGGAAGAGAAGGTGACACTCATAATCTCCCCGCTTCAAAAGGTATTCTTCGCGATCCCTCCTTGTTGTTTATTCTTCATATCTTTTGAGATAACCCCTCTGGCGATCACATCATTCCCCTTAGCATCCACGCATGCTCCCTTTCCTCCCCTTTCCCTATCCTTATTCTTTTATTAATTAATTTTTAATCTTCTTTGTGGATTAATTCCTAAATCTACAGCGATGAGAGGCGAGGATTGAAGCGTGGAACGAGAGGCGGCTTCGTGGCGGGGAGTTTTTGAGTTTTCGTGAAGAACCGGTCGTGGAACGAGCGATTTCGGCGTGGATCAGCCCCAAGCTTGCGTAGTTTCTTGGGAAAAGGTAGGGGGACAAATACCTGACCTTTGTACTTTAGTTCCCAGCAATTTCGTGCCGATTAGAGTGAGTTCGAGTGGATTTTCCTTTTGTTTGGGGTTAAAATACATATTTCGGGGTGTGAGACGAATCCGCCGATTCGGCTGGCGTTCTTTGATTTAATCGCTAGATTTCGAGTTAATGAAATGTCAGGATGTGATTCCCCTTGATTTGGTTGGATTTTTGTTGCGATTTGAGGCCGGGATGAGGCCGAATGTGTTATGTGAGTGGCACGGGCGTGTGTGCAGGGCAATTGATGAAATCGTTCATTTCTATTATCCTTTTTGTGTTTTTTTGAGTCCTTCCGGTGTGTGGAAGGTAAAGGAGTCATTTTTATGTGTTTTTCCCTTCGTGCGAGATGAACGGGGCGTGGAATGGGCGATTTTGCGCTGGTTCCGAAAAGCTCGGATCGGAACGAGAATGCGATCGACTCCCTAATCGTGTTCAGCTTCTAGATAATGAATGCGGCGTAAACATGCACTGCATTCATTTGAGAAGCCCTTAAGAGGCGGTCATAGACGTGGTCAGTCGACCAACAACGTCTTTGGCAGATTGCAGTCCCCAGGCCAATCACGATCATCTTAACGTGGATGACCCCCCAACCACGTTCCTAGCCGATCGACCGACTGGGATGGCCAGTCGACCGACCCATTCCTGGCAGGTCAACCCACATGTGGTCTAGGTCGATCGACCAGTGGTCCAGGTCGACCGGGATGAGGGCTTTTCAGCCCGTTTGAGTCCCATGAATGAGTTTTCACCCTAGAACATAGAAATTAATAAAATATTCACATAAACACATGGAAATCGGGCCATTTTGTCCTTGTGAGGTGGTGGTTGCTCGAGAATGGATTCACGTAATACGAGATTTATGGATTCCCTTTGGTGGGTTTGGCCGTATACGCGTAGCTTAGTTTCCACGTGGCTTGCGTGCCCGTGGTGGGTTATATACCGCGTGAGTCCTATGATCGCGGAAGGTTATATCCGTGTGGGTTCTATGATCTTGGTGAGTAGTCCTTGTGTGAGTTTAGTGGGCTGGTACCCACTAGTTTCCATCATCCGGTCGTGGGTAGTTTTCTTAGCACCCCGTGGTGTCATACCATGGTTTACGTTGGTTTGTGTGCGTGTGTACACCATTATCGAGATTCTCGTAAGACCACGGATGATAGTGTCATGTGGTAGATTCCCGTGAGATCGCAGATGATAGAGTTACACGGTGGATTCCTACGAGACCACAGAAGATCGTGTTTTGTGGTTTCACTGTCTTGAGGGCACTTCGTGTCAGATCGGGTAAGAACGCCTAGTGTGTACGATGCTCCTTGTTCAGAGGCGAGACCGCCTGAGCATTTGTACCTTGGTTAGGACAAGTGTATGTTGTTGTCAGGTGCAGTGGCGCATACCCCGTGTCAGGTAGCTGGACACGGCTGTATTGTTGGGCGCAGAGGCACTGACCTTAGACAATCCGAGGGTGTGGTATGTGTGTGTATCTCCTCTGCTCCTCCCGAGACCTGGTGTGGGCAGTCTGCATGCATATGAGACCTTGGCACAGTATAAGACGTCAGTAGATGCAGATGACCCTGTTGTGTATACTTGAGTGGTGGACCCTATGGTAGTAAAGGTTGAGTTACCGACAATGTTGTCGTTGGCCCTTTCGGTAGATTGACTGGTGTCGCCATGTGCGTAGGGCATGTGGTGCGGACACCAGGGCGATCACGTGACACGTCGGCGAACCGACGTGTCATACGCGGAGCGCCAAGTGGACTACATCGGCTTCCCATCGAGTTGGGGATCATTTGGCTTCAATTTGGACACTTTTAGCATTAAATTTGGGCTTGTATTGAAGATTATACATGGGTTTTCATATTGGGCTGGTTGCTAGACCCTTAAAAGGCCAAGTGGTTAAAGGATCTTAGGCTTTCCTTAAGAAAGGAAAGGCCTTGGACCAATATGAAGCACCCATTAGCCTAGCAAGGCCCAATTGGGCTCCCTTTCTATATGGGCTCTCTAAATGGGAGAGGCCTTATACAAGCATGGGCTTCACTCATGGGTATACAAGGTTGGAAGGGGCCTTAAGCAAGAGGAGGAGAATGGGCTGGCCATGAGCCAAAGTGGCCCATTCAAGGCCCATTGAAGGGGGCGCCCCATTCCTTGGCTTATTAGGCTAGAAAATTCCTAATTTTCTTATTTCTTCTCTCCATTTACCACATGGGAGTATTAGAAGGCTACTGGTCAATTTTCCAACGGCTACCACCTAACATTTTACAAGAAAATTCAAAGTTAGGTGAGCCACCATTGCCCCTTGTCCCCCCCTTTCACTATCACATTGTAATGGCACCCTTCCCCCTCTCTCATTGTGTATCCCACGCATCCCCCTCCCCTCCATTGCCTATTTAAAGGCTTGTACAATGTGTGTTTAAGGATTGATGAAAATATTTTGTGAGAAATTGCCTTAAGTGAGTGATTCACTTCTCCTTCTTTGGGTGTGACTCCCAACCCTGTCCTGTGACTGGACAGCATTCAGGTCGTGAGACTCGACCCTCTACCTCCCTCTTCCTCTTATCTTCTGGTTCCACCTGATTTATCTCTGATACTACTACGAGTGAGCAAGGATTCAGCGCTGGTTTCGTGTCGATCCGAGTTCGGGAGCGTCGGTGGCGATTTTCCTCGTAGCGGCACGCAGATCTGTCCCAGAGTGCAGTCCAGATCTGAAGATGTCTGTGTATTAATTCTTGGAGCCCAACCCCGACGCCATATGCAATTTCTTTCTAAAGCGAAATCGTAGTATTTCAAGTCCTATTCGCGTTGCCACTGGTTTCACCTCGATCCGTGACTGGTGCTGATCGTGCCGACAGATCTCGTGGGATCACGCGGGCTGATCTGAGCAGGTCCGGCTGAAATCTGAGTAGACTTTCAGAGCCTGCCCCACTTTCATCCGGCCAAGATCCGTGTGAGAGGTCTTCAGAGTATTTCTTCCTCAGGGCGTATTCGACGTTCTCCCACAAAGAACGCCCCGATCCGACATCAGAAACCATTATTTCATATTTTTACCGTGTCACTGTGCAGTTCTGTGAGCACAAAACTAGAACCAGAGAAGTTTCATTGCTGCGCCCAGATCTGAAAGCATCTGATCGCGCCCTTCAGAGTGAAGATACTACATCCAGTCGCCGACATTCTCCAACAAACGGCGCTCCGATCGGGCGTCGGATCTGGTCGTACCAACGTCCGCAAGCTCGCTACGCAGGGTGACCAGCGCGGGCAGAACCGGGTCGGCTTCCCGTCGGCGTACCCGAGCGGCTCCGGCACGCGTTCCTCACCTCCTGCGAGTGTGGCCCGTCAACCCGGGTTCTAGCAACCCCAAAATTGGCATTTTTAGTCCTATACCTCCCTGCGTGGAGTGGGCATATATTTCTGAAATGTAATCTTATTACATTTGTATATCGGGGTTGTTCAGAAATCGGCCGGGAATCTTCCCCACGCCTAGGCGTGGAGGTACGTGCTCGTTCCGATCCTCACATTTGCTGTTTAGTATACTTTCTATATTTCTGCGTTTGTGAGATTAGGGCCGTTATCCAGTTCAAATTCACCGCGATTGTGAGTTGTGAGCGTCCGTTCCGTGGCTCCAATCGAGCACCGAGCGCGAATTAGCACCCTAGGCGACGGTGGTTTCTTAATCGCCGTGATCCCCACGTTTCCCTCGCAAGGGACGATCGTCGGGCTCAAGAGAGTCACTGTTGAGAGACGTCTCCACCCGGAGAATACCACGGTGGTCAGCCGCCCGGCTTGCCTTAGTGTGCTAGTGCTAGTCGCACATCGAGTCGGTCGTACGTCTTAGCCCGAGTCGGTCATCCGTCCCGCATCAGCATGGTTCTTTTACTGGTCCTAGCTCGAGATCGAGGTTTACCAGTGTTAAGGTTATCATCCTGAGGGTGGAGGTCATGTGTGTGTGTGTGGCCACGTGGCCTTGTCGGTGATTCTGTTAGCATGGACGGATTGTTACGACCGTATCATCGTGGGGTTTTCTCTCGGTAGTAGGACCGTGGTTTCGCCATGGTCGGCGATCCCGACTAGTGGTCGTGGTTTATTTTTGAGATTATGACTAGCATAGAGGCTCCATAGTTCCTCCACTTACCGTTCTTGTTGTTCCGACCTCTATTGCTTACTATTGTTATTTTATTACTGTTATTTAGTGTTGCTACTGCTCATCGTTCTCGTTGTGGTGGGGATTCACGGGACCCCTACTGAGCCAATGAGATGAGGCACACTCCCTATTTTTTCAAGTGCAGCACTTCTCTTCAAGGTGGTGCATCTTGGTCGGAGGTCTCTTAGTCGCCAGCTTGCCAGTGCGGGGGTGTGCCCCGTAGCAGTGTACGTTTCCTTTCTAGTTGACTGTACTTGTGGACTGGACTCTATAATTATGTTATTTGATATAAAATATAATTTTATTTCTACCAGATTAGTTGATTAATTCTATAAATTAATTTTTTGCAATTATTTTCAATTTCAATGTAAAACCACAACACTCCAATTAACCCTTCCGAGCTTTGCAGCTCGTGGGTGGTGGCATAGGATTTGAATGGTATCAGATTTGACTCGGTATCCAAATCTTGGGTCGTTAGAGTGAGTCTGCTCGCCATCAGATAGGGGCACGGAGATCCCCTATGGGACTACGTATCCCGCTTTTGGAAGGAGGCCCTTCACATTCCCCACCTTGACGTCAGCAGCGCCACGACAATGCTGATGCAAGGCACTCGAGACACCATTCTCCGGCGAACGCTAGGAGTGGAGTCCCCGGCGACGCTAATAGAGCTCCTCGCCCGAGCCTAGAAGCATGCCAGCTGCGAGGAGAACAATGCAACGTTGAACCGAACAACCAGGGCCAGTCGGCCTGATCGCAAGAGCCAGAGCCTCGGGTGAACGCCATCAACCATGAGCCATTATGGATGGGCCCCATCCTCAATTATTTTCTTCACCAACACTTGCCTTAGGAGCACCCATGGGCCCGACGAATAAAAGCCCGAGTGATCCATGTTACGCTTGTCAATGGATTCCTCTCCAGGCGTTCACTATTGGCACCCGTCCTGAAGTGCTTATTCCCGACCAAAGCCAAGTAGGCCATTCATGAAGACTATGAGGTGTGCGGCAACCCTATGGGGGGTGATGTAATAACCTGGGATTTTCGGATCACAAATCTGTGGGTTTCAGAGTGCTTCCGTGGGTCCTGGATTGTATTTTGTAATTAAATCAAAATTTTGGTTATCAGGCTCTCCGATCCCCGTATGGGGTGAACCTTGTGTTTTCGGGCCCCGGAACATTGCAGACGCGTTGTGCATTTTCCGAGGATCATGGGGATGGTTTTTTCTCATTATTCTATTTTCTGGATTTTTGAATCCCAAAATATTTTTTCTATATAAACCCCTTAACACCCCCTCTCCCCTCATTCTCTCATCCTCTCCCTCCCTCTTCTCTCATTTCTCTCCTTCTCTCCACCCCTTCTCCGAGCAGCCGATGGAGGATGGTGTGGATGAGGTGGGGGCAACGTGGGTGGCGAGGGATCGAGGATGGAGCGAGGAACGAGGTGGTGGTGCGACGAAGCTTCACTCATAAATTTGAGAAGCCAGTGGCGGTTTGAGAGCCATTTTTGCATGGAATCGGCGTCCTCAGTGCGAGAAATTATCGTAAGAGGTGGGGGTGGATCCCTAGCTCGTGCATTTCATTTTCCCACATTTTGTAGGCTGAGGTGAGGCCGAGAGTGGGTCATGCCGGGGCACAAAATACAAGTTTTCGGGGTGAGCGATGGATTCGTCGATTCGACTGAGTTTTTATGGTTTAAATGTGGCATCTTGGTAGTTTAGAGGTTGGGGAATGGTTCCCCCATGTTTTCCTCTATCACCCGGAGTGATTAGGGTGTGGATTAGAGCCCCTCAGATGGGGTTTCGCGGTTGGGTCGCTGGAATCAGTCGACCGATGGGGCAGCTTGGTCGACTGGTTGGGCGTTCGCCACGGTGGGCGAACTGACCTAGTTCGGTAGACCGACCCAGCCGGTTCAGTCGATCGAGCCAGGTCAATGGGTTGCGTGGCCATGGTCCGGTCAACCGACCCGGTTGGTCCGGTCGACCGACCCCTTGTAGGTATACTGACCCAGTGGGCATGTTGACCGATTTGGACCCTTTTTGCCTGTTTTGGCCAACAGTGGACCCAGTTGAGACCCATTGGTCGACCCTTTCCCCCGTGGTTGTCCCGGACACCTCGTTAGCCAGAGTTTGTGTTTTAAGGTGTCCATGGAAGTCATAATACCTCAATTAGCATGCACGTCTAGTTTTGAGAGTTCGAGTGACCTCGTGTGTTCCGGGCTTCTTCGTTATGCTAGTCTGAGTCACTGTACACCCTAGTATGGGTAGGGGGGTGTGTTCTACACTGTGTTAGTTTCCTCGAAAAGTAGTTTTCGTGTAGGACATGAGTATGGCCAATGACCGTGAGTTTCGTGACCCAGCCAGGGGTGCTGGGGGCTTCTTGGTCTCCCTTAGAGAGGGAGTGAACCTGACGGTTATGAGCTTCCTCAAAAGTCCTTTTGACCGTGGTTTCTGACTTTCAGACTAGGGTAATTTGACGACATGGAGCCGTATGTTGTGCCCCTGTGGTTTCGATGTCAGCAAGCACTATGAGTATGAATGATTGATTGTTGTGTGGTTTTGATGTCAGCAAGCACTATGAGTATGAATGATTGATTGTTGTGTGATTTTGATGTCAGCAAGCACTATGAGTATGAATGATTGATCACCATGTGTCTGCAAATGAATGATTGATTGAGCATCTTACTTCCATGCATGCATAAAGAGTCGTATGAGTTCTAGTATATAGAGTGCGTCGACGCACTGTAGTGGCTGCGTCGACTCAGTATAGCATTTCTGGAAGGATACCCATTCTGGAAGGGGGTGTGCGTTAACGCAATATGGGCACTGCGTTGACGCAGCCAGTTGTGTGTTCTTGCATTAACTCTGTAAAAACACATGCATACTCGGTGCATTGTTAGTTCTCCTGCACATTGCATCGGTGCATTCATCAGTTGCTTCAATACTAAGTCAGTACAGTTCATGCATACCGCATACACATATTCGGTGCAATTTATAGCTCCGCATTCATGACAAGTCTGTCCCTGCATAACTTGAAGTCGATGCATTCAAGTGCATTTCATGATAATCGTCATAGTCAAAGCCTGTGTATACTTTATTTACTCATTGAAAGTCGATGTGTGTTCATTGCATCTGTCAGGTCTGTACATCTCCGCATGCTATCAAGTCTATACATCGCCGCATGCTATCAAGTCTGTACATCGCCCGTGTTCTTCATGCATATACATAGTCAGTACATTCATTTGTTTCATGTGTACACAAAGTCTGCACACTCTCTGTTGATATGTCCATTTATCATCTCACAAGTCTGTACAACCGGTGTTGATACTAGCATTCAAGTTCATACATCATTTCACAAGTCTTTACAACCTTTGTTGATTCAAGCGTTCAAGTTCGTACATCATTTCATCAGAGTCTGTACATTAGGAAGTCTTGCTTAAATTGTTGGCACAGCAAGTCGATGCATCGTTTGTACATTGCACACAAAGTATGCACATTCCTCGGTGGTATATCTGTGCATCGTTTGTACATTGCACACAAAGTCTGCACATTCCTCGGTGGTATATCTGTGTATCATTTGTACATCACACACAAAGTATGTACACTCGTCGGTGGCATGTTCGTGCATTCATATTCAATGTGCATACTTTCCTGCATGCAAACTACATTACACACCATCAAGTCAATACATGCTATACATCAAGTCTATACATGCTTAGTTCAACTCTCGAACTAACTCGGTGCGTCTTTCTGTCTTTCCTTTCTGATTAACTCAAACTGATGACAAGTCTGATCTGACAGAACTGCTGGTCGAGGAACTTAAGAAGGGCACGTGATCCAAGAATGGAGGAAGTGCCAGGATCGTGACACGTGTATTACAGCAGGCTGAAATGCTGCCACGTGGTCAAGGTGCTAGGGTGGGAATTCATGGAAGACACACGCCCATCTACCTTCACTGCTCTATAAATAAGAGACTTCTCCATCTGGAGAAAGTGATCGTGAAAAGAGTGATCGAAATAGGGGAACTTACTTGAAAGAGCAGAAGCAGAAAGAGCATGCACGATCCAGAAAAAGAAGAAAGAGAGAAGAAGAGAATGAGAGAGTTGAGAAGGAAAGAGTGAGCATTAAAGAAGAAGAAGAAGAAGAAAGAGAGATCGAGAGTTTAGAAGAAGAAGAAGAGAGTCATCTGAAGCTTTGTCCATACTGGACCGTGGATCAAATCCAGGCCAGCCAGCTCTTTAAGAGCCACTTTGTGTTTTATCGTCTACAGCTTTCTGTTGCTGTGTCCTTTCCATATTTTTGTTTTCTTTTAAACCTTTATGCAAGCTGTTAGTCAGCAGAGCTAAGCTGTATTGCTCAGCGTTGCGGAGGAGGATTCCTTTGGACAGCAAGCTGTGTTGCTCAGCGGGCGAGGTGGATACCTCGGACAACAAGCTGTGTTGCTCAGCGGACGAGGTGGATACCTCGGACAGCAAGCTGTGATGCTCAGCTGTTTGTAGGTAAACTGTGAGGCCCAGCCATTCAAGCTGTGAGTCAGCGGGAAGCCACACTCGGGTTTGAGTGTGGGGTGGATGTAGGTCTGTGGACCGAACCACCTAAAAATTCCTTCGTGCACTGTGGTTTGAATGCTTACTGTTTGCTTCCGCTAGATGAATGTTTAGGCTTGATCTGTCTTTCTATGTCCAGTGAGCCAATTGACTGCACGTTCTTTGTTTGATTAAACGCACCAGTCTTTCAGACTCGATTGAACTTAGTTCGTTTCAATTCTGTATCTCTGAGTATTCAAATTTATCAATTGGGCAAAAATTTTTAAGGATAGATTCATTCACCCCCCTCTGAATCCTTTGCACCAGCCCCAACAATTGGTATCAGAGCTGGTCTCTCACTTTCCAGATCCAACGATCTGCGGAGGATCCTGCTGTCTTCGGTGCTATATTGCTATTGGTGCATTTCTTATCGACTGCTTTGTGCGTTGAACCTGTTTGCTATCTGTCTTAATGGCTCGTCCGTTTGCGTTTGATGGATCTAATTTTAGTAATTGGTTAGGTAGCCTATGCGTTTATATAAATTCCATTGACCCTAATCTATGGAGTTTGGTTTCAAAAGGCCCACACCAATTACCTCATGATGAGACCAAGTGGTCTAGAGAGGACAGAGTAAAGAACTGTGATGATGTCACAATTCTTAATATTTTAAAAGTTGTAGTTAATACTGATAGACTTCCCTTTGTTCTCAAGTGTACATCTGGAAAAGAAATATTGGATAAATTGATGGCCAGTTACGAAAAGAATGGGGAATAGTGCTTGATGGCCAAACGAAGAGATGATGATGAGGAAACAATATCTCAGGTAAGTGCCAGATCAGAAGAATCTTCTTTTGTTGAATTGGTTGTGATGTATGATGAATTGTTAGAGTTGTCCAAGAAAATAAAATTTGAGAACAAAAGACTGAAGAAAAAGATCGAACAAAATAAGTCTAAATTCACATGTGATGTTTGTCCTACTTTGAAGCAGTCTTATGATGCTTGTTTAATAGATGTTCAAAATTTTAGGGAACAAAATTGTTCTTTAAAAATTGAAAATCAAACATAGTTGAACAAGATATCAGAACTTGAGAATCTGCTGAATAAGAAGAAAGATGAGCATCTAAAAAGCATGCAAGAACAGATCGAGATTAATTCTGTAATGGACAAACTGAAGCTTGAAAAGGCTGAAGTTCAAAAAGAAAATGAAAATCTCAAGGCTAGAATGACTGAAGTCAGTAAGGAAGCTGCACATATTTCCTCTGTAGAGTCAAGCTGCAACAAATGCTCGGTTCTGTGAGAACTAAGGCTGTCAATGGGCCGGGCCCGGCCCGGGCTTAGGTCGGCCTGGCCCGGGCCCGACTTATCAAGAGTAAGGCCCGAGCCCGGCCCGGGCCCGACCTGTGTCGGGCCGGGCCGGGCCTGATATTATGTAAAAAATTCAAAGCCCGACTAAGGCCCGGCCCGGCCCGACTACTTAAATAAAATAATAAAAATAATAAAAATTAATAGATTTAATACTATAAAACTTATAATCTCACTAAATAAATTAAAGTTTTGATATTAATTACATAATTTGTGTGAAAAGAGATATTTAAAATTTCTAATTAAGTAAAATAACGTAAGTTTGACTAAATAGTTTTTAAAATTTCAAGTGAGAATAAAAAAAGGGATCGGGCCGGGCCGGCCCACGGGCCGAACTCAAAGCCCGAGCCCGGCCCGCGAGTCTAGTCGGGCTAGGCTTTTAGGCCCGACTAAAAGCTCGCGGGCCGAAAAAGACCTTGCGGCCCGGCCTGAAATCGGGCCAGGCCCGTGGACCTGTCGGGCCGGCCAGGCCCATTGACAGCCCTAGCGAGAACGTAATGAGGAACTCTACAGTGAAAATGAATGGCTGAATAAATAAATTGCCTCATTTAAAGAGGATCACAAAAATTTACTTGCTGAAAAAATTAAAGTGGAAAAAAGAGAAGAGGAACTAATTGAGAAACTGGAGTTGATGTCCAGAAATGAAAAATGTGATGAAGAAATTGAGAAGCTGATCAAAGAGAACAAAGAACTGAAAGAACAAAATAAGAAACTCATGGTCTTAAATACTGTTATTTCAGAGAGGCTTCTGGCTATCGAGAGAGAAAGATCCGTAAATAAGGAAATTCAAGCACAAAAACTTGAGGAGGACAAAATTGATTTGAAAGTTGAAATTGAAAAATATAAAATTGCAAATAAAGTACTAAGTGAATGTATTAATTACAGTGAACAAGAGATTGCTAGTTACGAAATCCACATTGCCTCTTTGGAAAATAAAATTCATGATTTGGAAAATTCAGCACCTAAGACTGATGAAAATAAAGGAAAAATGAAAGCTATTATGGAAGGTGAGGATGATAATTTAGAAAGGGGATAAGTTGCAGTTCTGAAGTTAGGGAAATTATTAGAAACCAGCTATACACCACTTTTGTGCAAAGCTCTGATGTAGTTGGTACCTCAAGTCAATCCCCAAAAGAAAATAAAAATCAGAAATCACCTTCATCATCTGTATTTCAATTCAAAGCTCAGAAAAATGAAAAATAAATGAAAATCGAGAAAAACAGGAAGAATTTAAAAAGAAATGCTCAACCGAATAAGATTAAATTTGTCCCTGCTCGTGCTAGAAATTTTGATGGTTGCTTGGATTATGATAGTGAATTGCATGCAACTTACAAATCACCTACTCACTCGCATGCATCTGAGAAGGAAGCCTCATGTTATTACTGTGGCAAAGCAGGGCATATCATGGACGACTGCAGACTATTAAAAGAAGATGAGCATACAAATAAAACACTACATTCTAGGAATTCATCTGATAGAAACCACACCACTAAGAGATATGATGCATCATGTTATTACTATGGTAGGCGTGGTCATCTAATGAATGCATGTTTTATCATGAAAGAAGACAATAAACTGCATGCTAGAGTTTCCTCACATGCTCACGGCCCATATAGATATAAATATACTTCAGGCCAGCACACTATTTGTTTCACTTGCAACAAGCCTGGGCACATGGTAGATGAGTGCTGGTCAGGAAATTATTAGGGTAACAATGACTCAAGAGGCAAGTACCTTAGATGCCTTGAATGTGGTAAGTATGGGCATGCAATCAAAGACTGCTGGTATGCTCAGGGAAATCATGCTAACTCCAAATCTACTAAGTTCCCTAGAACAAGACCTGCAAATATTTCGTGCTTCAACTATGATAAACCAGGTCATAAGTCTGCAAATTGTTGGTTATCAGGTAATAAGAAACAAACTGTCCATGCATACAACAGAACATTTCATGCTTATGTTCATGGGTCTCAGACTGCTGTTGATATGCATTATAGGACCAGAAAATCTGTTGTTTCAAGTAGATATTGTGAAAAATCTGGTCACTCAATGGATAGTTGTTACCTGATTGATTATGATGATAATGCTGCTAAGAGACTGTTCAGAACACCTGTCAGGGTTAACGTAGGAACCAAGACTGTTTGGGTCCCTGTAGGATCAAAATGATTAATGTGCTGCAGGTGTGCCTTGGAAGTTGATGAATAAAGTGGTAAATAAACCAAGGCACTCAAAATGAAAACCCCAGGATCCTACGCTTCAGGTCAATTCTGAACACTCTGTTTTAAATTCTATCATCTGAAATTGTTAATTCAAAATGACTATATATCATGCTGCTCCGTTGGTGCTAAATTGAAATTTTCTTTAAATATGAATTGCGCAATCATGCTTATGGTAGTTCCCTTCTGTCTGAATTGCATGAATCATATATGAATGAAGAATTTAAAATCATGTGTTGTGCTTTCATTACATTTCATGCACGTAGTCAGGGGGAGTTCAACCATTCGTTGTTAACCATACTGTTGCTCATGCTTTGTTGATTACATGATGCATCTAGACAGAGGGAGCTTTTTAGATCATCTTGTTCACTTTCACCTGAAAGCTTCCTGTCGAGTTTATCGGTTCGTCTAATGCTCTCAATTTGTTTCAATTGAATTCTCTGATGTCTTCACTGAAATAGCTGATCTATCTATTTTCCAGACTCAGCTACTGCTTGTTGATATACTCTCTTCTAATGCTTTTCTCTCTTGTTGTTGACTCTTCCACCAGCTCACACTCATCCTTCACATACTTCTTAGCTGGTGTGACTGATTTGTTTCTATTGTTGATTGGTTGGTCAGCTATATTTTTGAGCTGATCTGAGGAACACAAGCTGCAGGCCATGCAATTCAGTCTGAGAATCATGTAGAAATTCCTATCATATAGGTTTAAGAATGACCACTGAATCAGACTGATATAAAGTTAATGTATTCTCAGATTTGCATTTAAATGACTTTAAAATATCTGAATGATAAGCTTTAATAAATTTTAACCACATGTGTCATGAATATCTTAGATTCACTCATCTGAAATCTGAAAATTTGAAATCAAGGCTACTTTGGTTGAGATACATAGAGTGAGTATTGTTTTTAAACATTAACCTGAAAAATGTTGACTAAATGAAAAAAAATTGCATTTAGAGCAATGACTTGGTCACTGAGAAACTGGGTTCTCTATCAATGAAATAGAGTAAACCTACGTCATGAAGTACCATAGTTATCTTTGGTGAAAATTTTATTGAAAAACCTGACAGAGCAATGGCATGTGTGTGTTGAGTAACCGGGGAGTCTGGCCTCTAATCAAGGTGTCTTCTCACGTAAAAAGATATTTCTATTGCTAACTCTGGTCTTAATGTTGAGAGGCAATGACAGTTATCACACTGAGTAACTGGGTCACTTCACCTGAGACATGTTGTGCCTCACGTAAAAAGGTGTTGATCAACTTAAATTACTCAGGAAAAGTATAATGTGCTTCAAATGAAAATATCTTGCAAACTCTGTCAACTCATTCTCTTGTAAAAGTGGTAAATCTCAATACTGATATGTGTAACTCTCAAAGGTGTCATTGAGATCATGCGTGTAAGACAAAGATGATTGGTCCTGAGTGTTATCTGATTATTTGGTTCACCTTTATTAAAACTTGAATTTAGATATAAGTATTGAGTTTAATTGACAAATTTGGTATACATCATAATTAAATCAGGTTAGTCAAGTTGCCAATTCATAACCCTCTATGATAGGAGAGTCTATTCATGTTAAGACTTATTGTAGTGGTGCCTGCCTTACAATCCCTCATGGTCTGATTCACTCCTGACAACTTGATCAACATGAACTTTGTTGAAAATTATCTCTTATCGGTTGATTGATTACTTCTTGAGATGTACTGTGCTTTGATTGTTTCTCACCCCTACTCTTGTCCACACTGTTGGAATCTTCCATCTTGTTTCTGTAACCAGTTCTGGTTCTGTGGACTTTCCACCTGCTTTATTCTGTCCATACATATGTGAGGTGCCTCAACCATTATTGTTTTGGATTCCTTGTGTTGGCAGATTTCAGATTGCTTCATTGGATAACCAGAGTTCATTCCTGCACTTCGGGGTAAGTTCTGGGTCATCTGCATTTAAGGGGAGAGTAGTCAAGCATTCATGTTGAACAGATTTCATTTATTGCTTCTTAAAGGGGGAGGATTGATCTTGGCTGTCTAACTGCCCATGTGCTTGTTGATTGTATTCCTTTATTCAGGGGGAGTTTCTTGTATGGTTGTTCTTCCTTTTTGGTCTCATATTGCTCTTTGGGGGGAGAATAGCTAGCTCTAATGTGCTTTCATGTAGTTAAAGGGGGAGATGTTATATCAATCCTTTCATACCTGCTTAATTTCTCTCTCAAACTATTTTCTTTTTGATGAAGTCAAAGGGGGAGAATAGTTTGAGTCTGTGTGACTCATAGTGTTGTCATCATCAAAAAGGGGGAGATTGTTGTGCCCATGTGGTTTTGATGTCAGCAAGCACTATGAGTATGAATGATTGATTGTAGCACTATGAGTATGAATGATTGATTGTTGTGTGGTTTTGATGTCAGCAAGCACTATGAGTATGAATGATTGATCACCATGTGTCTGCATATGAATGATTGATTGAGCATCCTACTTCCATGCATGCATAAAGAGTCGTATGGGTTCTAGTATATAGAGTGCGTCGACGCACTGTAGTGGCTGCGTCGACTCAGTATAGCATTTCTGGAAGGGGGTGTGCATTGGCGCAGTATGGGCACTGCGTTGACGCAGCCAGCTGTGTGTTCTTGCACTAACTCTGTAAAAACACATGCATACTTGGTGCATTGTTAGTTCTCCTGCACATTACATCGGTGCATTCATCAGTTGCTTCAATACTAAGTCAGTACAGTTCATGCATACCGCATACACATATTCGGTGCAATTTATTGCTCCGCATTCACGACAAGTCTATCCCTGCATAACTTGAAGTCGATGCATTCAAGTGCATTTTATGATAACCGGCATAGTCAAAGCCTGTGTATACTTTATTTACGCATTGAAAGTCGATGCGTGTTCATTGCATCTGTCAGGTCTGTACATCTCCGCATGCTATCAAGTCTATACATCGTCGCATGCTATCAAGTCTGTACATCACCCGTGTTCTTCATGCATATACATAGTCAGTACATTCGTTTGTTTCATGTGTACACAAAGTCTGCACACTCTATGTTGATATGTCCGTGCATCATCTCACAAGTCTGTACAACTGCTGTTGATACTAGCATTCAAGTTCATGCATCATTTCACAAGTCTGTACAACCTTTGTTGATTCGAGCGTTCAAGTTCGTACATCATTTCATCAGAGTCTGTACATTAGGAAGTCTTGCTTAAACTGTTGGCATAGCAAGTCGATGCATCGTTTGTACATTGCACACAAAGTCTGCACATTCCTCGGTGGTATATCTGTGCATCGTTTGTACATTGCACACAAAGTCTGCACATTCCTCGGTGGTATATCTGTGCATCGTTTGTACATCGCACACAAAGTATGTACACTCGTCGGTGGCATGTCCGTGCATTATTATTCAATGTGCATACTTTCCTGCATGCAAACTGCATTACACACCATCAAGTCTGTACATGCTATGCATCAAGTCTATACATGCTTAGTTCAACTCTCGAACTAACTCGGTGCGTCTTTCTGTCTTTCCTTTCTGATTAACTCAAACTGATGACAAGTCTGATCTGACAGAACTGCTGGTCGAGGAACTTAAGAAGGGCACGTGATCCAAGAATGGAGGAAGTGCCAGGATCGTGACACGTGTATTACAGCAGGCTGAAATGCTGCCACGTGGTCAAGGTGCTAGGGCGGGAATTCGTGGAAGACACACGCCCATCTACCTTCACTGCTCTATAAATAAGAGACTTCTCCATCTGGAGAAAGTGATCATGAAAAGAGTGATCGAAATAGGGGAACTTACTTGAAAGAGCAGAAGTAGAAAGAGCCTGCACGATCCAGAAAAAGAAGAAAGAGAGAAGAAGAGAACGAGAGATTTGAGAAAGAAAGAGTGAGCATTAAAGAAGAAGAAGAAGAAGAAAGAGAGATCGAGAGTTTAGAAGAAGAAGAAGAGAGTCATCTAAAGCTTTGTCTATACTGGATCGTGGATCAAATCCAGGCCAGTCAGCTCTTTGAGAGCCACTTTGTGTTTTATCATCTACAGCTTTCTGTTGCTATATCCTTTCCATATTTTTGTTTTATTTTGAACCTTTATTCAAGCTGTTAGTCAGTAGAGCTAAGCTGTATTGCTCAGCGTTGCAGAGGAGGATTCCTTTGGACAGCAAGCTGTGTTGCTCAGCGGGCGAGGTGGATACCTCGGACAGCAAGCTGTGTTGCTCAGCGGGCGAGGTGGATACCTCGGACAGCAAGCTGTGATGCTCAGCTGTTTGTAGGCAAGCTGTGAGGCCCAGCCGTTCAAGCTGTGAGTCAGCGGGAAGCCATACTCGGGTTTGAGTGTGGGGTGGACGTAGGTCTGTGGACCGAACCACCTAAAAATTCCTTCGTGCACTGTGGTTTGAATGCTTACTGTTTGCTTCCGCTAGATGAATGTTTAGGCTCGATGTGTCTTTCTATGTCCAGTGAGCCAATTGACTGCACGTTCTTTGTTTGATTAAACGCACCAATCTTTCAGACTCGATTGAACTTAGTTCGTTTCAATTTCGTATCTCCGAGTATTCAAATTTATCAATTGGCCAAAAAAAATTAAGGATAGATTCATTCACCCCCCTCTGAATCCTTCGCACCAGCCCCAACACTGTATTGTACAATGGCCTTGGGATGAGTCGCGTAACTCTATGGCTCTTGGATTAGCGAGTCTAGCTTGTTGTCCTGAGTCTGGTGGGACTGTGCCAGCCTGTGTTCCGTGATACTTGCGATGGGTGCGTGCGTAGCCCATTGGTACTTTGGTGTTTCTTCTCTATTGAGGGTTCCTACGTCCAGTGACCCCCCACTAGTCGTAGCCTTCTTTATGACACACGAGTGTCGACCTACCCGGGAGTGGTAGAGCGGCTTTCCTGGGAGAGGTGATTTTGGGTTGGTTGCCGTAGGGGCTCCAACTGTGGCGGCTCGAGTCCGGGCCAAGAGAAAAACTAGTTAGAGGGCCTGACGTAGCGTAGTCAGTTAGTGTGTGCACACGTGGTCGGGGACTATGGATGTGTGCTGATGAGCATGACCCCGACTAGACCCTTATCTTCGGTTATTTGTATGATGTCTCAGTTTCCACTTGGGGCGAGTAAGGAGACACCCGAGGCACAGACTAAGTCATCAGTGGACGCATCTGACCTTACATCTAGTGGGCAGGTTCTCTCGTCACGTGACACGTGACTCTCTTGACTCGAGGTTTCGTTTCCCGTCAGTGAGGACGTGGTTCTTCGTGTGGCTTCCGTGTACTTTTCCCGACATTGAGGTCTTGGGTTCCCAATAGAGTCATCGAGGTCTTACCCATAGACAGTGTAGGGTTCACGATGGCGAGGTCGTGATTGTACCCTTAGACCGCATGGTCTCAGTTGAGCCTCCGTCTGTGAGGATGGGCCTTCACGACAGAGATGCCGTGGTTTTTCCTTCAGTAGCATAGTCATGGTTTCACCATTGGTTCGACGGTCCTGACTGTGAGATCGGGGTTTACTTTTCGTTGCAGTTAGGAGTAGCTTAGAGAGCTATATTTCTGCCACCTCCTTCTGTTACTGTTGTTGTTACGATCGCTACTGTTGTTGTTATTATTATTGTTGTTATCGTTGTGTTTGCCACCGTTATTTCATGGTGGGGATCCGCGGGACCCCTACTCAGCCAATGAGATGAGACTCACCCCTTTCTTTTCAGGTGTTGAAGTTCCTCCTCGAGATTCAGAGGTGCAGTGCGCATGTTCGTAGTTTCCAGCTTGCCAGAGCTGGGGGCGTACCCGACAATTGTGTGTGTTTTCTTCCCTGTAGACTATACTTTGTGGACTGGACTCTGTAGTTAATTGTTAATTGAAAATATAATTTATTTTGTGTTATTTAAATAGTTAATTATATAATTATTTTATGCATTATTTTAAATTTCAATGTACCTCCACAACACCCAAATAACCCTTTCGAGCCCTCCGACTTGTGGATGATGGGCCAGGATTCAAATGGTATCAGATATTTCCCGATATTCAGATCCTGGGTCGTTATAGGTGGTATCACAGTAGGGTTGTGGATGTACATGAGAATTTAAGATAATTGCAGTGTTCTAGAGTCCAAAGAGTCCAATACAGTCGGTAGTTGGCATAGGGTTTTTGTGTTTATTTACCTCATTGTTTCTTGCGTGGGAGCTAGAGTGCGTGGTGATGGCACTATGAAGGCGAATTCGGTTATTGTCAGAGTACTGGTGGGGACCTCAGGAGCAAGATAGAGAGTTATCTCCTCCAATGGTGGTGGCCCCAGTTGTGCTAAGTTGGGTAGAGTTTTTGCCGACAGGTATGAGTTTTGGTGTAGCATCAGAGATACCAGCGACAAGGTTGGTGGCTAGCGAGGATAGATAGTGGCTAGGTGGCCATGAGTGTGCTCCGAAGGAGTTAGTATCATTTTGGCCACCCTAGTTTGAGATTTAGACAGCCCCTGAGGTGTCAAGGTCGTGGTTTGAGGTAGTAGAGCGGATGCCTAGATCGAGAGAGTGCTCAAACGAGTGGAGAATCTTCTTGGTGAGCTATTGACTGTCGAGCCCGACATTCTCGTCATGCTCTATGGTGTTGGAGATGATGTTCCAGTCCCAATTATTCTGGTAGATTTCGAGACAAGAATGGGTAGAGATGTCCAAGTGAGTTCCAAGTCCTGCTTGTCTACACATGAATGGGATGTGTTAGCTTTGGATCTGATTTGGGATAATATGGCGGTGGCTTAGTTATGGGCCCAAGTTGTGGGATTAGGATCATTATGCACCACACCAGATGCGCCAAGCGAGGTAGCAGAGGAGGTGTGGAGGTTCAGCGGCAGATTCGAGACTTGAGGATAAGCTGAGGTAGGTGCCGATCGTGGTTCATCTTATGGTTTTGAGCATGGTGGTCCGGGAAGTAGTAGCGCAGGAGTAGATATTTTGAGGACCCGAGAGTTAAGAATAGGTTGGTATCAACAAGGACAGATTCGAGGGAATAATGTCTTATGGTTAGAGGTGCAGCAACCTTCTAGCCTGGCGTCTTTAGTGATTTCCTCACTCCCCGATAAGCTTTTTGACAGGTTAGGGATTCTGGGATAAGAGATAGGCATAGGAAGGGAGCGTGCAACAGCGGCTAGCTCAACTGCTGTGACAGAGTGTGGCTGGCGATCAGCAGAGTTAGTGCTCGAGGTGTGGTGAGTCGTTGTTCAACAAGTTGTGATGGGATGTCGAGAAATGCCAACATTATGGTCCGACGGAACACTGGGAAGGTATTGTCAGAGGAGCTGACCTGATGGTAGCGATGGTTTTCCCTGGTACTGGAAGATGAGATTCCCAGCATGCGTGAGATTCAAGGTGGAGTCAAACGTGGAGACTTCCCACTTCGTAGGAGGTATGTTGGTGTCTCCTTAGTTGGAGAGAATTGTGTTTTGGTTGAATTTCATCATTTTTCATATAGGTAATATCGCCAAATCTTCAATGTGAATATCACCCCAGCTAATTCCAGATCATGCACAAGGTAATTTTCTTCATGATGCTTTAACTGCCTTGATGAATAGCAAATCATCTTTCCATTTTGCATAAGGACGCATCCTAGGCCAATGCCAGATGCATCCGTATAGACTTCAAAACCACCACCGTCTATTGGTAATGTCAATATAGGTGCAGTGGTAAGGTGTTCTTTAAGATTTAGAAAACACTCTTCACAATCCTTTGACCATATAAAAGGATTCTCCTTTCTGGTGAGTCTAGTCAAAGGAACGGCGATCTTGGAGAAATCTTTAATAAATCTCTTATAATAACCAGCCAGACCTAGAAAACTTCTAACTTCAGACACGGTCGTCAGTCGGCTCCAGTTCTTAACAGCTTCTATTTTTGAAGGATCGACAGCAATACCTTCCTTTGAAATAATATGGCCAAGAAAGACACCTCCTTTAGCCAGAACTCGCACTTACTAAGCCTCGCATAGAGTTTGTGTTCTCTTAAGATTTGCAAGGCAATCCTTAAGTGTTCTTCATGTTCTTCCTGTGTTTTGGAGTAAATAAGAATATCGTCAATGAAGACGACCACAAATTGGTCAAGATAGGGCCTGAAAATATTATTCATGAGTTGCATAAATGCTGTTGGGGCATTGGTTAACCCGAACGGCATTACCACGAATTCATAGTGGCCATATCTGCTCCGAAAAGTAGTTTTGTAAATGTCTTCTTCTTTAATCCTGAGCTGATGGTAACCTGACCTGAGGTCTATCTTGGAAAAATACTATGCTCCTGAAAGCTGATCAAAGAGTTCATCGATACGCGGCAACGGATACTTGTTCTTGATAGTAAGCTGATTCAGTCGCCAGTAATCGATACACAGCTGGAGAGATCCATCTTTCTTCTTGACAAATAGAACTGGCGCATCCTAAGGGGATGTGCTACATCGAATAAAACCCTTGTCTAATAGCTCCTGAAGCTGTTTCTTCAATTCCTTGAGTTCTGTGGGGGACATCATGTAGGGAGCTATTGAAACAGGTGCTGCTCTGGGAATGAGTTCAATAAATAAGTTTACTTCCCTTTCGGGTGGTAAACCAGGCAAATCCGATGGAAATACATCGGGAAACTCATTTACAATAGGAATATCCTCTAAGATGATCTCCTTGGATTCGGTAATGATTACGGAAGCAAGAAAAGCTACACATCCTTGTGAAATTAGTTTGCAAGCGTGCAGAGATGAAATGATGGTAGGATGCTTCTTATATTTTATACCAAGGAAGGAAAACCTTGGAAGACCAGGTTTCCAAAAAGAGATAATCTGGTTGCGGCAATTTATATAGGCGTCGTGGTCTACAAGCCAATCCACGCCTAGAATAGCATCGTAGCCCTCCATGTCAAGACATACGAGGTTTGCAGGAAGATTATGACCTTCTACCATTACCTCACTATCAGGATAATAGTTTGTAAGTTTTGTTCCGGGACCTAAGGGTGTAGTAATAGCAAGGTCTGAAGGTAGAGGAACTGATGAAATAGGTAAGGTTTTTACAAAAGTAGTAGATATAAAGGAATGAGAAGCACTAGTATCAAATAGTACGAATGCAGGATGAGAATAGATTTGGATAGTACCTTCCATTAGCCCATCATCTTTGGGCGCTTCTTCCTCTTCCAGAATAGCATTTAAACGGGCCTGACGCTTGCGCCCACCACCGGAAGATTGTTCCTTCATAAGGGGGCAATCCAGCATGCGGTGCTCCCGACTGCCACATCTTAAACAAGCGCCGAGGCGCTTCCAGCACACTTCGGCTGAATGACCAAACTTCTCGCAAAAAGTGCAAGCCGTGGCGACCTGCTTCTCTTCTTATTTGACTTTCTTGTTTTTGTGGTTACCACTACCACTACCATTCCGAGATCTTTTCTTGCTATCACAGGATTTGTGGGGTTTCGTGATACTAAACTTCTCTTTATCATGTCGATCAGACCTTTGGCTTGGTTCCTCACCCTTGCCTTTTAATTTCTCGACCTTCTCTAAGGTCCTTTCGCATAAATGCGCCCATTGGACCATCTCCGCATAGGTATGGATATTTTGAATCCTCAATTGTTGAATATAGCTGGTGTGACGAGTTGGGATCCGAGTACCGGAAATGAACTGGCACGTCTTGAATCTCGGCCCGTCAACCCACGAGCCCGAAGACTTGGAAAGGTAGAAAGGGATGGTGTGTGAGTACAAGAGAAGCTGAAACAACCGCAAAGATATCACAATAATTTGAAATAAAATGCACATAATAATATAAATAAATTAAACCGCTACAAGGTCTAGTGT
The DNA here is from genome assembly GCA_022559845.1 of Amorphophallus konjac. Classification (NCBI taxonomy): domain Eukaryota; kingdom Viridiplantae; phylum Streptophyta; class Magnoliopsida; order Alismatales; family Araceae; genus Amorphophallus; species Amorphophallus konjac. The sequence continues at coordinate 529,991,079 of CM040121.1, forward strand.
ATCTCATGTCCAAATGAAAGTACAGTCAACAGAAAGAAAGTACAACTACACGGGGCATCCCCCGGCATACAACTACACTGGGCATCCCCCGGCTCTGGCAGACTGGCGGCTAACTCTGGCTAGAAGAACCACGCTGAAACTCGGTTGCACCTCGCGAAGACCCCGCCTCACCTGAAAAGCAGGGGTGAGCCTCATTTCATTGGCCCAGTAGGGATCCCGCGAATCCCCACCTCACGCAGAAAATAAGGCAGGAAAGCAAGAAAGTAGAAAAGCAACCCTACCTAACAGGAGTACGGTAGAACCAACAAGCTAAAGTAAATAAACGGAAAAGCCGTCTACTCTAACAGTACAGTACTACTGAACCTCGGTACAACGAAACTCGAGTCCACACCTGCCAGTGAACGGGAGCACTACCCACTAGAAGAACGACCGGAAGTGTCCCCTGATGTCTTACACCGCGTCACAAGTGTCTAGCTACAACGCCCCGGGTGTGAGACTCAGACACGCAACAAGTACCACAACAAGGACTAGCTGGGGTCACGCTTGTCAGCTCGTGTCCTAATCCCCCAACCACATGTGCACACACAGACCATCTGCTCTAGGTCGGGTCCTCTAGCTGGTTTTTCCCCCCACCGGACTCTGGTGGCAAAGGCAAGGGGTCCTACGGTAACCAGCCTAAAAACTGCCTCTCACCGGGTCTCGCTCTCCACCACTCCCAGGTGGGTCCGCACCCGCGTGCGCAGGAAGCTACGACTAGTGGACAGGTCACTGAAAGTAAGGACTTACTCACGGAAACCACCATCAAAGAAACGAGAACACACCTACACGGTGCAGCACAGAGCCTGACGGTCCAACCTTGGGCCGTCACAGGCTGTGACACACCTACACTGGAGCGTCACAAGGCTCTGACGGTCCAACCCTGGAGCGTCACAAGCCGAGGTGAAAACAGGCTCTGACGCACCCACCTAGGGGCGTCACAGCACCTAATGGACCAACCCTGGCGCGTCAGGGGAGATGGGTTCATCTGCTCTGACGCATCCACACAGGGGCGTTACAAGGCTGTGACGCACCAGGCATGGTGGGTCACATGCCTTGACCCCCAACAGTCAAAAGCCAACGGTCGGCAGCCAACGGTCGAACGCCCCTGACTGTCCAACCTAGGTGCGTCACAGTACCGTCGCGGTCTATCGTGGGACCGTCACAGCCCACAGACCCCACTTGGCTGCACTCAGGGCTGTAACGCACCCATCCGGGCGCATTACATAGTGTGACGGTCACTCAAAGGACTGTCACACCCGCCCGAGGGCGAAACGGCGGGAAACGCCCAAAAATTCCAACCACGCCCCCATACCTCCATAGGAGAGGGGGGATCAAAGGGGAAGACCCCTAGGGACCCCTAGCATGATTCTAGGCAATCAAAATGCCGAATCGCGGCTCAAATCCATAGATCGGGTGAACTCTCCCCAAAGCACGATTTTGCCCTAACCCGCTCAAACACACCCCCCTCGGCTCCCATTTGGCCTACAAATCGCGGGGGATGACGGGATGAGCATGGGGATTCGTCCCCCTACCTCAATGGAGCGAATGCTCCGCCGAATCACCACTGAAGTCAAGGAGGAAGCTTTTAGAATGCCACGCCTCCCGCCGCGAAAAGGCCACCACCGGAACCGCCTCGCCGCCGCCGCCACGCCGTTGCCGGAGTGAAGGAGGCCGCGTCTCGGTCGTCCGGGGAAGAGGAATGGTCGCGATGGAGAGGGCGCTCTCCAACGGTTGGAAGAAGGAGGAAGAAGAAGAAAAAGGTGAAAAAGAAAAGAAAAAGATTTGGTATTTATAGAAAATCCAGAAAATCAAAAAATCCCAAAAAATAGAAAAATACACCTCCTCGATCCTCGCGATGCGCTTATCGTAACGGTACCACTCGCGGGTAGATGAACGACCCGGTTCACCCGCTACAGGGTTCCGTAGATGTTTCCGAGACATATGCAGGAATCGGAAAACACGCGGAAAAAATCGCGGAACACATTCCGGGCCTCCGAACTGACCCGAATCGCACGGATCCGAACACGAAAGATGTCCAGAACATAATTCCGGACACAACGGAGCCAGATTCACCGAAAACGTAGATCCGAGACCAGAGAAGAGGGATCCAAAAGGGTCTGGGACATCACAGCCCTCCCCCTTAAACAAATTTCATCCTCAAAATTTGAGAACAAGGCACAAGAACGGGGGAAAGACTCACGCAATCAAATAAGGATATAGCTCTCGCATCTCATCCTCACGCTCCCAAGACGCCTCGCCACCAGAGCGACGCTGCCAGACTACCTTAACCATAGGAATAACCTTGTTCCACAGGCGCTGCTCTCGCCGATCCTCAATGCGAACAGGAAACTCCGAAAGGGACAGATCTGGAGTCACCTCAGGCTAAACGGCATCCTCGAGAACATGGGAATCATCAGGCATATACTTCCGGAGCATCGACACGTGGAACACCTCATGCACGGCGGAAAGCTCCGGAGGTAGCTGCAACTGATAAGCAACTTCCCCAACACGCTCGATGATGGGAAAGGGACCAATGTAGCGGGGGCTCAGCTTCCCGCGCTTACCGAAACGCATCACACCTTTCATGGGAGAAACTCTCAGGAAAACTCGGTCTCCCACAGCAAAGCTGAGAGGTCGCCTCCTCCGATCGGCATAACTCTTCTGTCGGCTCTGAGCTGTCAATATCTTTTGCTGAACGAGATGCACCACCTCAATACACTGCTGCACCAAATCTGGTCCGATCAAGGCACGCTCGCCCACCTCGAACCAATCAAGCGGAGTCCGACAAGGTCGCCCATACAACGCTTCATAGGGAGCCATACCAATGCTTGAATGATAGCTGTTGTTATAGGCAAACTCCACTAATGGCAGATGGTGGGTCCAACTCCCCTGCCATTCTAAGCAACACGCTCGCAACATGTCCTCCAGAGTCTGGATGGTCCACTCAGACTGACCGTCCGACTGAGGATGATAGGTCGAGCTGAATGCCAACTCGGGGCCTAGAGCCTTCTGGAAGCTCATCCAGAATCTAGAAGTGAAGCATGGATCACGATCAGAAACAATGGAGATGGGTACTCCATGCAACGGAACAATTCGCTCCACATACAAACGAGCCAAACGATGCACGCTCCAACTGACCTTGACCTGCAGCAACCGCGCCATCTTCGTCAGTCTATCCACTAGCAACCAGATATTATCCTCCCCGCTGGACATCCTCGGCAACCCAACCACGAAATCAGTGGTCACGTGGTCCCACTTCCACGCGGGAACATCCAAGGGCTGAAGTGTGCCCCCCGGTCGCTGGTGCTCAACCTTCACCTGCTGACAGGTCAAACACCTGGCCACAAATTCCGCCACGTCTCTCTTCATGCCAGGCCACCAAAACTACCTCTTCAGGTTCTGGTACATCTTAGCCGATCCGGGGTGCACGGCATACCGACTCCCATGAGCCTCGCGCAATACCGTACGCCGCACCTGCTCCTCGGCTGGCACGTACAACCTACCTCTGAACCTCACAGCTCCATCCTCACCAAACTCCACCTCGGCCATCGGCAGAATACGAGGTAGCTCGGGGTCCGCTTGTTGAGTCTCAGTCACCTGTCGACGCACCGCGGGCATGACAGTCAGACTCGCAAGGACAGCCGAACCCTGGTCCTGAGGGACCTTGAGCCTAAAAGTCATGGCCGGAACCTGCTTCCAAAGCCTCCACTTCCTCAACAACATCCGACTGACCGTTACTCTCCTACTCAGAGCATCGGCCACGACGTTCATCCTCCCAGGCTGATAAGACAGAGTGAAATCATAATCCTTCATATACTCCATCCACCTCCTCTGCCTGAGGTTAAGGTCCTTCTGCGTGAACACATACCTCAAACTCTGATTGTCAGTGAAAAGCTCAAATTTCTCGCCGTACAAATAATGCCTCCAGATCTTCAGTGCGAAAATCACCGCCGCCAACTCAAGATCATGAACAGGGTAGTTCGCCTCATGTGGCTTCAACTGTCGAGACGCATACGCCACCAATCTCCCATGCTGCATCAACACAGCACCGAGACCTACCCCGGAAGCATCCGTACACACCACGAAACCACCCGAGCCAGATGACAACACCAAAATCGGAGCAGTGGTAAGCAATCTCTTCAGCTCCACAAAGCTCCGCTCACACTCCTCTGTCCAGACGAACGGCACCTCCTTCCGCGTAAGCCTGGTCATCGGGGCTGCAATACGAGAAAAATTCTGAATAAACCACCGATAATAGATTGCGAGCCCCAAGAAACTCCGAATCTCCGTGATAGAACTCGGCCTCGGCCACTACACCACGGCCTCGACCTTGGCCGGGTCCACGGAAACACCATCACCAGAAATAACATGCCCCAGAAAGTGCACCTCTCGGAGCCAGAACTCGCACTTGCCGAACTTGGCATATAACTGGTGATCACGCAGGATCTGCAACACCGCCCTCAAATGGTGCACATGCTCCTCAGCAGACCGCGAATACACAAGGATATCATCCACAAACACGACCATGAACTGGTCTAGATACGGACGGAACGCCCTATGCATCAAATCCATGAACGATGCGGGGGCATTGGTGAGCCCAAATAGCATCACCAAGAACTCATAATGCCCATACCTCGATAGAAACACCGTCTTCTCCACGTCCGACTCTCGAATCCACAGCTGATAATAGCCCGATCTCAAATCGATCTTCGAAAACACCCGGGCCAACTGAAGCTGATCGAACAAGTCATCAATCCGAGGCAACGGATACTTGTTCTTAACAGTCGCCTGGTTCAACTGGCGGTAGTCGATGCACGGCCTCAAAGTACCATCCTTCTTCTTCACAAACAACACCGACGCACCCCACGGGGAATAATTGGGACGAATATACCCCTTGGCCAGCAACTCCTGCAACTGAGCCTTCAGCTCTCGCAACTCTGCAGGCGCCATCCGATAAGGGGCCTTCGACATAGGCGATGTACCCGGCACCACCTCAATCACGAAATCAATCTCTCGCTGTGGTGGCAACCATGGTAGCTCCTCGATAAAAATATCGGGAAACTTGCACACGACAGGAATCTCCTCTACCTCAGGACACTGTCGATCACTCAAAACCACGGATGCGAGAAAGCCCTGACAACCAGCATTAAGCAAGTGACGCACACGGATAGCCGAAATAAGCAAGCGGGAAGAGGAAGACCGAATACCTTGGAAATAAAAGGTGGGTCCACGAAGCTGTCGGAAGTAGACCTTCTTCAAGCCGCAATCCACCAAGGCATGATGAGCATTGAGCCAATCCATGCCCAAAATCACATCGAAGTCCTTAAGCAGTAACGCGTAGAGTCTAGCCGGCAAGTTCCGCCCTTCCACCCACACAGGTACCTTCTCAAAGCAGTACGGGGTGATCATGAAGTCACCGGTAGGCAACTCTACCGCCAAGTCACAAGACACCTCGGTCACCGGGCCCTCCACACTCTGAGCAAAATCCTCCAAGATGAACGAATGAGAAGCACATGAATCAAACAAAACACAAGCCGCACAACCCAAAATCGAAAGAGCACCTTCCACCAAATGCGACGCCTCAGCCTCTACCCTGGTCATGTGAGTCACTCTGCCTCGGGATCTCTACCTCCCTACAGTAGCTGACCGTGACAACTGAGGAAACTGTCCCTGCTGCTGGTACTGCTGCGGCTGTGATGACAATTGCTGGGGCTGAAACTGCTGCTACTGTTGAAACTCGTGTGGCTGGCTCGGTCTCTGCGGATAGTCACGTGCCATGTGCCCTGGCTGATCGCACCTAAAGCAAATCACGGGCGCTGAACACGGTCTACCCGGATGAGAACCACCGCACCTAGGACAACCGCCCCGCGAACCAGTCATCGAACCCTGACGCTGAAAAGCCACCAGCTGCTGAACACTGTCCATCGACTCCTGCTTCGACTCCTTACGATCCTGATGCCTCTTACTCAAACCAGCTTCCTTCAGCAACTTCTTAAGCTTCGATCTAATGGATGACGACCCTGGCACAGGAGTCACAGACTGCGTCGCCACTGATCCACCTGCTGAGAGTTGGATGGTACTCTGCTGCTGCACCCCCGTCGGCTGGCTGAAATCTGCCTGCACCTGACTGGCACTGCCCTGCCCTCGAACCTTCTACAAGTCTCTCTCCAGCGCCGATGCTGCCTTACATGCCGCGTCCAAAGTGGTCAAACCTGACGCAAGAAGGTGATGCCTCAACTCTAGCCTCAGACCACCAACAAACTGATCGGTCTTCACCTCCTCATCTGCCACGATATGAGGAGCATAACGGCCCAACTCGATAAACCTGGCATGGTACTGCATCACCATCATGTCACCCTGAGTTAGCTCCATAAACTCATACAACCTCTGCGACCTGACAAAGGACGGACAGAAGGCACGCTCGAAAGCCGTGACAAACTCCTGCCATGCAATCTGCCGAAGAGGACGAGACCGGAACACTGAACCCCACTCTGACGTCCACCAAGTACGGGCCGCTCCCTGGAGACGATGAGTAGCCAACGCTACCTGCTCCTCCTCGGGACACTCCATCACGCTGAAAATCCGCCACACATCATCCAGCCACTCTCTGGCCACCTCAGGATCTGGCTGCCCACTGAAGGAAGGAGGTTGAAACAGCAAGAACTCCTTCAGCACACGACCATGACCACCACGAGCCCGGTCCTCACCAGCATCGCCGCCCTACTGCTGGTGATCTCCCTGCTGCCGCTGAAGCACATACTCAAACATACCTCGGAAGAAATTGTCCATCCCTGGAGCTCTCGTACCTCCAGCCACACCCTCGGAAACTGAAGCCCTGCTCTGCTCCTCTGGACCATCACTAGACTCTCCCTACTGGGGACGAGCCCTCCTCCGTGGCACCATAACACACCTGGCATCAAGAGAAACAACCATAAATCAATAAAACACACGGCCCTAAGCCAGTCGCCGACTATATAGGACATTCATGGACCTTCTGGACCACCGCAATTCATTTCAAGTTCTGATATACCTCCACAACCTCACTCTGATACCAGCTGTGACGACCTGGGATCCGAGTACTGGAAAGGAACCGGCGCGTCTCGAATCTCGGCCCATCAACCCACGAGCCCGAAGACTTAGAAGGGTAGAAAGGGATGGTGTGGGAGTACAAGAGAAGCTGAAACAACTGCAGAGATAGCACAATAATCTAAAATAAAATGCACAGAATAATATAAATAAATTAAACCGCTACAAGGTCCAGTGTATCTCATGTCTAAATGAAAGTACAGTCAACAGAAAGAATGTACAACTACACGGGGCATCCCCTGGCGTAGAACTACGCGGGGCATCCCCCGGCTCTGGAAGACTGGCGGCTAACCCTGGCTAGAAGAACCACGCTGAAACTCGGCCGCACCTCGCGAAGACCCCGCCTCACCTGAAAAGCAGGGGTGAGCCTCATTTCATTGGCCCAGTAGGGATCTCGCGAATCCCCACCTCACGCGGAAAATAAAGCAGGAAAGTAAGAAAGCAGAAAAGCAACCCTACCTAACAGGAGTACGGTAGAACCAACAAGCTAAAGTAAATAAACGGAAAAGCCGTCTACTCTAATAGTACCGTACTACTAAACCTCGGTCCAACAAAACTCGAGTCCACACCTGCCAGTGAACGGGAGCACTACCCACTAGAAGAACGACTTGAAGCGTCCCCTGACGTCTTACACCGCGTCACAAGTGTCTAGCTACAACGCCCTGGGCGTGAGACTCAGACACGCAACAAGTACCACAACAAGGACTAGCTGGGGTCACGTTCGTCAGCGCGTGTCCTAAGCCCCCAACCACGTGTGCACACACAGACCATCTGCTCTAGGTCGGGTCCTCTAGCTGGTTTTTCCCCCCATCGGACTCTGGTGGCAAAGGTAAGGGGTCCTACGGTAACCAGCCTAAAAATCGCCTCTCACCGGGTCTTGCTCTCCACCACTCCCAGGTGGGTCCGCACCCGCGTGCGCAAGAAGCTACGACTAGTGGACAGGTCACTGAAAGTAAGGACTTACTCACGGAAACCACCGTCAAAGAAACGAGACCGCACATACACGGTGCAGCACAGAGCCTGACGGTCCAACCTTGGGCCGTCACAGGCTGTGACACACCTACACTGGAGCGTCACAAGGCTCTGACGGTCCAACCCTGGAGCGTCACAAGCCGAGGTAAAAACAGGCTCTGACGCACCCACCTTGGGGCGTCACAGCACCTAACGGACCAACCCTGGCGCATCAGAGGAGATGGGTTCGTCTGCTCTGACGCACCCACACAGGGGCGTTACAAGGCTGTGACGCTCCAGGCATGGTGTGTCACATGCCTTGACCCCCAACGGTCAAAAGCCAATGGTCGACAGCCAACGGTCGAACGCCCCTGACAATCCAACCTAGGTGCGTCACAGCACCGTGGCGGTCTATCGTGAGACCGTCACAGCCCACAGACCCCACTTGGCTACACTCAAGGCTGTAACGCACCCATCTGGGCGCGTTACATAGTGTGACGGTCACTGGAAGGACCGTCACACCCGCCCGAGGGCGAAACGGTGGGAAACGCCCAAAAATTCCAACCACGCCCCCATACCTCCATAGGAGAGGGGAGATCAAAGGAGATGTAATACCCCAAAAAATTTTATTGAGCCCAATGTATTTATTAAGCTTTTATTAACTGAAAATTGAATTTTTAATGAATTAATGCTTGAATTTTGGATTTTTAATATTTAATTCCTTAGAAAATAGAATAGTGAAAATTTGACTACCTTATAAAAATCCAGAAAAATGGTAAACAAGTTAAGGTCGATGTAGTTAGCAACTTTGTCTTCTGTGGTCGACCCAGCAAAAATCCGTAGTTAGATCTAATTAGTGATTAAGCCCAAAAGTGCACACTTAGTTAACCATTACCTAACATCATCTTAAAACATCAAATTAGAGCTTAATACTCAACCAAATGAGCTCAAATCGGTGGCAAATGAAAGGCCATGATCTAAGGATCAATAGCCCTCTATCAATCGAACCCAAACCTAACCCTAGCACATGGTGGCGGCCGAGTTTTGGCTTGGTCAACCTTAGCGGCGCCGTTTTCCAACACCACCTTGCGTGGTCGATTTCTCCCAGCTCTGAGGTCTCCAGAAGCTCTATGAGCTATCAAAATGAAGCTCTACGAGTCTATTTTCTTTTGGTAGCTGTGGTGTTTGCATTGGATTCAGATATAGGAAGATCTTGGTCATTTAGTGAAGGTGGGTCGACAGCCGTCGTCCTCCTTCCTCTCCTCTTTATTCTAACGATTGAGGTAGGTCTCCTTAACCAAACCTACACATGAATACATCAAATTGTTCCTCTCGATGAGATCTTTCCAATGATATAAGAAGCCTTAAATTTCATTAGGTATCCGAGGAGATATCAAGATTTTTCTAAGGTGCTGTCCAGTTCATTCTTCATATCTAGCATCTTATTTCAATCTTCGATTGAGGTAGGTTATAACAGACCAAACTTTAATTAACTTATATTCATGAAATAAGCATCTTGTTAGCTTTCATTTAATGTAGAAAGCCCTAAATTTCATGAAGCATGTTTAGAGAATTTCTGTTCGGAGTAACAGTATGTCTAGACCAAGTTTTTTATATGTTCTTCCGAGTTAAGTTCTGATTTCGAGTTACTAATCCTGATCCACATATAACATATCATATATGGTTGGATTCAGCATCGAAGTAGCTTTCTGTTGATATAAGAAGCCCCAAATTTCGTTGTATATATTGATAGAATTTTACGATTTAGTGACAGCATGTCAAAATTAGGGTTTCCCGTGTTCTTGCTTTGATAAATCATGATTTTAGAAAGATATTATGAAATTGATCATACTGTTAGGTAGAGTTTTTTATTAGCTTTCCAACGGTACCAAAAGCCCCTTATTTGGAGTCCGTTTCCATGAGTTATTAGCATTTTAGTTCAACCCTAGCAAACCCCCACTTCCCGGCGTTCATCAGACGTGGTAGGGATGACCGGAGACGACCCAGAGATGGACGGTCTTACGATAGACCGCACAACTCAAGCCCAGACTTTGACCAATTTTGACTCTGGTATAGTCGGAGATAAACGGTTGGTCAGGAACCACACATCCCAGGATGAACGGTCCCAAACCGACCACATATCTAGATATAAGGTCCAGAATGGACCACATAACTTGGACGGCCCAGAAGCAACCACTCATCCCAGGGGATGGGCAGCCATTCCAGGACCGCCCAACCCCCTTGGGCGGCCCTCCAGGAACCGCCCATCAGATGGACGGCCCTCAGGGAGCCGCCCAACTCCCTGTGATGCCCCTTCAACCCCGTTTATCCCCCGGTTAGCCCAGATGATATAAGGTTCATTCCGAACCGTTTATCTAGACAGAAAGTGACTTAATACTAGTTCTAAATGCTTCATATTAGTATCCTAATGGTAATTAATAAATTAGAAACTCACATGATTAGTGGTTAATTATGCAACTAAATTTCTGTTAATTGCATGTTGTTCATCCTACTCGAGCTTGTTCATTCTCCTTATCAACTTGAATCATTCTTATTGGCAATTTGTCTTAATGTAAAACTTAATCCTTGATAATTTGACATGGAATTAGGATTAATATGATTATTAGCTTGCTGGTTAGCTGCTGTACTACAGTAAACAACGTGACCAACTTACCGACTTTTAACAAGTCATTAGCCGATTAGTGTGCTAGTCTTGGTTTTACCCCCGGAAACTCTATCCGACGGTTTTACAATCATCTTGGAACCTTGTTATATCCCTGTTATGAACCTAATGAACTACCAAAACATTGTTTTATGTGTTTAAACCATTGGTTTAAGGCTTCGATCGAATCAGACGACGAGAGGCATGCGCGGCTAGTCGTTAACCGCATACCCTCTTCGGCGGCCCGATTATGACCGCCTATATCTAATACGGCCCAGTATGGACCGTATATCTTGTTCATGGGTCTCAATATCTTCTGGACATAAGCGGCCCATAATGCACCGTTCATACCTTAGAGCGGCCCACTGCCAGCCGTTCTTTCTTGACCTCGCTGGCTGAGTTTCAGTCCAGTTCCTGTATGCACGGCCTGGTGTTAGCCGTACATACCCTTGCACGGTTTCTGTACGACCGCACATCTCTAGGAGATGCGTTTTACTGTGTTTATGCTCTTGAATCCAAGGACAAGGTTAGTCCTTTAAATCTTGAACTTCTGGCAGTAATTCCTCTTATTAAATTGGCCATTAAACTTGACTGAATGTCTAGACAATCGTGGGATCTTGGATCCAATAAATCAATGCCAACGCATCGTAGGGGCCCGGTCTGGTCCTGGGGAGAGCGCTCAAAAAATTAGTGAGCCCATGGGATGTTATAATGACATGGTGAGGCATTGCACCGAAATGCCTGACTTGTGTAACGTCTATGACATAAAATCTCTTGTTACTTGTTACTTGATCGTGCTTGAAGGATGTTTAAAATACTTGCTTGTTGGCCAATTCTTTATTACTATCTCCTGTTGTAAATTCTTATACTTGTTATCTTGTTAATTCTTGACATCATATATTTCTTGACCTTGCAAGATCTTTTTACTACGTCGTTTCATTATATCGTTATCGTCATTTATTTCTTTTATTAGCATGGCATATGAAAATGTAATTAACTTGTTAATCACGTAAACTTGCCTGTTATTTCCTACTGAGCGTCAGCTCATAGTTGTTGTTTCCCCCTTTCCAGGCTATTCAGGTGACGATGTGCAAACCGATGGGGAAGGGCGGGAGTGATGTCTTGAGTGTATCAGTTCTAGTGTTTTGGCAGTCTTATCCTCCTATTAGTTGTGCTTTGGAGAGTATTTAGTTTCAGTTATGTTATTGTTGTTAAGTGGTTGTTGTCTCAGTTGTATTAAGTTGGTTTGAGGTTATTGTATCAGTTATGGTTTATTTTATGATCATTAAGTTATTTCCTTTTCTTAGCACTTGTGTAAATATTTAGATTAGTTATCTCTCTTTCCTTCTAGCTAGTTTCTAACTGTACGTCCCGATATTCCGCGTCGGGGCGTGACAGCTTAGTTGGTATCAGAGCCCTAGGTTTCACATTCCTAGGTTTTCTTAAGTTCTAGGTTTTCTAAGTTTTAGGGTCCTATGATAACCCCTAACCTTGTTAAGTCTAGAACCCGACCTGGTGAGATTGGGTAGAAACTTGGGTTAAGTTCGTATCTTAATCGTGTTATTATCTATTTTTACCGAACCTAAGTAACCTATTCCACGTGTAGGCTTTGGCAATGGCAGCTGATCGCGCGGAATGGAGGAACTTGCAGCGCACGGTTCAAGGACTTACGCAGGCTTTATAGCAAGTGGCTCAAGCAGGAGCGGCACACCATGGCACCGGCGATCTATATCGAAACTTTCGGGGAATGAATCCACCGAGATTTGGAGGCTCGACTGACCCCGATGAGGCCGAGCACTGGCTAGATGAAATGGGAAGAATATTCGAAGTGATGCAATGCAGCAATCAAGAGCGTGTCCTTTTATCTACATTCCAACTGGAACGTGATGCACGTACTTGGTGGGATTCTATCAAGGCGACTCTCGGTGATCAGCAAGTCACCTGGGAGGAGTTCGAGGGATTCTTTAACAGTAAGTATTTTTCTGATAGAGTGCAAGAGAAGAAAGCAGCGGAGTTCGCGACTTTGAAGCAGCGAAGTCTGTCCGTGGCGGAGTATGAGGCTCAATTTTCACGGCTTTCTCGTTATGCTACACACCTTATTTCCATCGAGAAGATGAAGGCGAAGCGTTTTCTCAACGGTCTGAGGCTGCATTATATTAATCAATTGGCACTGATGGATATCTCAACTTATTCTGAGATGGTGAGGAAAGCTCAAGTTTTGGAGGATACTCTAGAAATGACGGAGCGAGTCCGTGGAAAAGGCACCAAGAAGGAACTACCTACGGGTTCCGGGAATGTCAAACCCGGGTATACCAAGAAGAGGCCCATTAGTGGATCTGGATCGTGGAAGGGCAAGATGCCGAGGCATGAAGACAAGAAGCCTGGCCCTATTATCCTATTCAAGGGCGTATGCAAGTTTTGTGATCGTCCTGGTCACAAGATGGAGGAGTGCTGGCGCAAGCTGGGCGCCTATCTGCGATGTGGGAGTAAAGAGCACCGTATCCCTAATTGTCCTCTTATATCGGAGCAAGCTACACCAGTAAAACCTCAAGTCTTCAAGAAACCACAAGGCAAGCTTCAAGCTTTGCATGCAGAGGAAGCAGGAACCGCCGAGGATGGTGGACTCGTCGAAGGTACTCTTATTATACTCGACAATCCAGCATTTGTTCTTTTTGATACTGGTGCCACACATTCGTTTATTTCTCGGAGATTTGCTAAGTCTTTAGCTGTGGAACCTGTTTTGATGATTTCTCCGTTAGAGATCTCAACCCCTATTGGTACTAGATCAGCAATCCAGCATTTCTATCCTTCTAGTAAGGTTATGATTGGTGAACAGAATTTACCAACTGATTTGATTTGCATGGACATGAAGGATTATGATGTAATCCTAGGAGCAGATTGGTTGGCTAGATATGAGGCTAATGTTCACTGCAGTTCTAGCTCTGTGTCTTTTACTAGGCACCCGAGACTTTTTTTTATGGGAGTTAAGCACCACAACTCCGTACCTCTTATTTCGGCTCTTCGAGCTGATAAGCTGATGAGACGAGGATGCGAGGCTTTTCTAGCCTTTGTCTGTGCAACCCCTGAGCAACAGATTGAGATTAAGGACATTCCTATTGTCCGAGATTTTCCTGATGTCTTTCTAGAGGAACTACCAGGACTTCCGCCTGAGCGGGAAGTTATCTTCTCTATTGATTTCATTCCTGGCACATCTCCTATTTCTAAAGCTCCTTACCGTATGTCTCCTGCGGAACTGAGAGAATTGAAGCAGCAGTTGATGGAATTGCTCGAGAAGGGCTTCATTCGTCCTAGTACTTCTCCGTGGGGAGCCCCTGTATTATTCGTCAGGAAGAAAGATGGTTCGATGAGGTTGTGCATCGATTGTCGGCAATTGAACCAGCAGACCGTCAAGAACAAATATCCATTGCCGAGGATTGACGAACTATTTGACCAGATAGCGGGAGCTCAGTATTTTTCTAAGATCGATCTTCGATCTGGATATCATCAGTTGAGGATTAAGGAAGAGGATATCTATAAAACAGCTTTCCGCAGCAGGTATGGTCATTTTGAATTTGTCGTTATACCTTTTGGTCTAACGAATGCTCCAGCAGCTTTCATGCAGTTGATGAACAATGTATTTCGGCCCTATCTTGATCAATGGGTCGTGGTATTCATTGATGACATCCTGATTTATTTTAAAAATGAAGAGGAGCATGCTGAACATCTGAGGATGGCATTGCAATTATTGAGAGATCATCAACTATATGCCAAGTTCAGTAAGTGTGAATTCTGACTGCAAGAGGTGTCCTTTCTCGGACATATCATCACCAAAGAAGGTATTTCTGTTGATCCTTCGAAGGTAGAGGCAGTGAAGAATTGGGATCAGCCTACCAGTGTGACTGAAGTTAGAAGTTTCCTAGGCCTGGCAGTCTATTACAGAAGATTTATCCAGGATTTCTCTAAGATTGCGGTACCTATGACAAGATTAACCCGCAAGGAGAATAAATTTGATTGGTCCGAAGATTGTCAACGAAGCTTTCAGACTTTGAAGGAATGTTTGACTACTGCACCTGTATTGGCTTTACCTTCTGGTGAAGGAGATTTTGTGGTATACACTGATGCTTCAGGTATTGGTTTAGGCTGTGTACTCATGCACCATGGGAAGGTGATTGCCTATTCTTCTAGACAGTTGAGGAAGCACGAAGAGAATTATCCTGTTCATGATTTGGAACTAGCAGCAGTAGTTTTTGCATCAAAGATATGGAGGCACTACTTGTATGGAGAAACATTCACAGTGTTTTCAGATCATAAGAGTCTGAAATACTTATTTTCTCAGAAGGAACTCAACATGAGGCAGAGAAGAGGGTTGGAGTACTTGAAAGACTTCAACTTCTCGATTGAGTATCATCCAGGAAAAGGCAATGTAGTGGCAGATGCATTAAGCCGGAAGCCTGTAGCTAGGTTATCAAGTCTCATGTTACAAGAGTGGAGGCTACCGGAACAATTGTCTAGCCTGGATCTTAATATTGACAATGATCGGGTTATGATTGCACAGATTCAACTTAAGCCCGAACTGTTGATGGAAATCAAGTCCTTGCAAGATAATGATCCCGAGCTAGTAGAGATCAAGGGAAGCTTGAGCAGCAGACCTGACTTCATGTTGGCTGACGATGGGAGATTGTTATTCCAGGGTAGAACTTGTGTGCCTGATGAAGCTGGAATAAATAACAAGATTCTTGAGGAAGCACATAGATCCAGATACACCATTCATCCCGGAGGCACTAAAATGTACAGAGATTTGAAAAGATCCTTTTGGTGGCCGAATATGAAAAGGGAAGTTGCAGACTTCGTGAGTAGATGCTTGGTTTGTCAGCAAGTTAAGGCTGAACATTTCAGACTGGCAGGAAAGTTGAAACCACTTGACATACCCCAATGGAAGTGGGAAAGCATTGGCATGGACTTCATTATGGGTCTACCTAGGACTCGTGGTGGATTTGATGCAATATGGGTGATTATAGATCGATTGATAAAATCGGCTCATTTCTTACCCATTAAGTCCAAGTGGACAGTTGATGTATTGGCTGCTTTGTATTTGAAGGAAGTGGTAAGACTCCATGGCATACCAGTCAGCATTGTGTCTGATCGAGACTCCAGATTTACTTCACATTTCTGGAAGGGACTGCAAGAGTCTTTGGGTACTCGTCTGAATTTCAGTACTGCTTTTCATCCGCAGACAGATGGACAGACTGAAAGAACCAATCAGATAGTGGAAGATATGCTTCGAGCATGCATGATTGATTTTGGAGGTAGTTGGAGTGATCACTTGGCATTGATTGAATTCGCCTACAACAACAGTTACCAATCCAACATACAGATGGCTCCTTTTGAAGCATTGTATGGCAGAAGCTGTCGTTCCCCGTTGTGTTGGGACGAGGTAGGTGAGAAACAGTGGCTTGGACCGCATCTTATTTCAGAATCATCACAGAACATCCGTGTTATCCGAGACCGGTTACAAGTGGCCCAATCAAGACAGAAGAGTTATGCCGACAACAGGAGAAGAGCATTGGAATTTCAGGTTGGCGAGCATATATTCTTGAAGGTCTCTCCGACGAGAGGGATTCGCAGATTTGGCATTCATGGCAAGCTTAGTCCGAGATATATTGGTCCATTCGAGATCCTAGATAGAGTGGGAGAAGTTGCTTACAGACTGGCTTTACCACCTCAGTTGTCTAGCGTACACAATGTCTTCCATGTGTCTATGTTACGGAAATATGTGTACGACCCCACTCATATCATTCAGCATGTGGATTTTGAACTGAAGGAAGATTTGACATATGAAGAAAGACCTATCAAGATTTTGGACCGGAAGCAACAACAACTCCGGAATCGTTCTATACCAATGGTCAAGATTCAGTGGAGTCGGCATGGGACCGAAGAAGCTACTTGGGAATCTGAAGATACTATGCGGAAGCGGTATCCCGACTTATTCTAGGTGATCTATCTCTTTCCCTACTCTCAGTTATAGTGCAGTGAATTTGGAGGACCAAATTCCTTAAGTAGGGGAGGGTGTAATACCCCGAAAATTTTTATTGAGCCCAATGTATTTATTAAGCTTTTATTAACTGAAAATTAAATTTTTAATGAATTAATGCTTGAATTTCGGATTTTTAATATTTAATTCCTTAGAAAATAGAATAGTGAAAATTCGACTACCTTATAAAAATCCATAAAAATGGTAAACAGGTTAAGGTCGATGTAGTTAGCAACTTTGTCATCTGTGGTCGACCTAGCAAAAATCCATAGTTAGATCTAATTAGTGATTAAGCCCAAAAGTGCACATTTAGTTAACCTTTACCTAACCTCATCTTAAAACATCAAATTAGAGCTTAATACTCAACCAAATGAGCTCAAATCGGTGGCAAATGAAAGGCCATGATCTAAGGATCAATAGCCCTCTATCAATCGAACCCAAACCTAACCCTAGCACATGGTGGCGGCCGAGTTTTGGCTTGGTCAACCTTGGCGGCGCCGTTTTCCAACACCACCTTGCGTGGTCGATTTCTCCCAGCTCCGAAGTCTCTAGAAGCTCTATGAGCTATCAAAATGAAGCTCTACGAGTCTATTTTCTTTTGGTAGCTGTGGTGTTTGCATTGAATTCAGATCTAGGAAGATCTTGGTCGTTTAGTGGAGGTGGGTTGGCAGCCATCGTCCTCCTTCCTCTCCTCTTTGTTCCATCGATTGAGGTAGGTCTCCTTAACCAAAACCTTCACATGAATACATCAAATTGTTCCTATCGACGAGATCTTTCCAATGATATAAGAAGCCCTAAATTTTATTAGGTATCCGAGGAGATATCGAGGTTTTTCTAAGGTGCTGTCCAGTTCGTTCTTCATATCTAGCATCTTATTTCAATCTTCGATTGAGGTAGGTTATAACAGAACAAACTTTAATTAACTTATATTCATGAAATCAGCATCTTGTTAGCTTTTATTTAACATAGAAAGTCCTAAATTTCATGAAGCATATTTAGAGAATTTCAGTTCGGAGTAACAGCATGTCTAGACCTAGTTTTTGA
The DNA here is from genome assembly GCA_022559845.1 of Amorphophallus konjac. Lineage (NCBI taxonomy): Eukaryota > Viridiplantae > Streptophyta > Magnoliopsida > Alismatales > Araceae > Amorphophallus > Amorphophallus konjac. The sequence continues at coordinate 530,008,892 of CM040121.1, forward strand.
TATGTTCTTCCGAGTTAAGTTCTGATTTCGAGTTACTAATCCTGATCCACATATAACATATCATATATGGTTGGATTCAGCATCGAAGTAGCTTTCTATTGATATAAGAAGCCCCAAATTTCGTTGTATATATTGAGAGAATTTTACGATTTAGTGACAGCATGTCAAAATTAGGGTTTCCCGTCTTCTTGCTTTGATAAATCATGATTTTAGAAAGATATTATGAAATTGATCTTACTGTTAGGTAGAGTTTTTTATTAGCTTTCCAATGGTACCAAAAGCCCCTTATTTGGAGTCCGTTTCCATGAGTTATTAGCATTTTAGTTCAACCCTAGCAAACCCCCACTTCCCAGCTTTCATCGGACGTGGTAGGGATGACCGGAGACGACCCAGAGATGGACGGTCTTACGATAGACCGCACAACTCAAGCCTAGACTTTGACCAATTTTGACTCTGGTATAGCCTTAGATAAACGGTTGGTCAGGAACCACACATCCCAGGATGAACGGTCCCAAACCGACCACATATCTAGATATAAGGTCCAGAATGGACCACAGAACTTGGACGGCCCAGAAGCAACCACTCATCCCAGGGGATGGGCGGCCATTCCAGGACTGCCCAACCCCCTTGGGCGGCCCTCCAGGAACCGCCCATCAGATGGACGGCCCTCAGGGAGCCGCCCAACTCCCTGTGATGCCCCTTCAACCCCGTTTAGCCCCCGGTTAGCCCAGATGATATAAGGTTCATTCCGAACCGTTTATCTAGACAGAAAGTGACTTAATACTAGTTCTAAATGCTTCATATTAGTATCCTAATGGTAATTAATAAATTAGAAACTCACATGATTAGTGGTTAATTATGTAACTAAATTTCTGTTAATTGCATGTTGTTCATCCTACACGAGCTTGTTCATTCTCCTTATCAACTTGAATCATTCTTATTGGTAATTTGTCTTAATGTAAAACTTAATCCTTGATAATTTGACATGAAATTAGGATTAATATGATTATTAGTTTGCTGGTTAGCTGCTGTACTACAGTGAACAACGTGACCAACTTACCGACTTTTAACAAGTCATTAGCCGATTAGTGTGCTAGTCTTGGTTTTACCCCCGGAAACTCTATCCGACGGTTTTACCATCATCTTGGAACCTTGTTATATCCCTATTATGAAACTAATGAACTACCAAAATATTGTTTTATGTGTTTAAACCGCTGGTTTAAGGCTTGGATCGAATCGGACGATGAGAGGCATGCGCGGCTAATCGTTAACCGCATATCCTCTTCGGCGGCCCGATTATGACCGCCTATATCTAATACGGCCCAGTATGGACCGTATATCTTGTTCATGGGTCTCAATGTCTTCTGGACATAAGCGGCCCATAATGCACCATTCATACCTTAGAGCGGCCCACTGCCAGCCGTTCTTTCTTGACCTCGCTGGCTGAGTTTCAGTCCAGTTCCTGTATGCACGGCCCGGTGTTAGCCGTACATACCGTTGCACGGTTTCTGTACGACCGCACATCTCTAGGAGATGCGTTTTACTGTGTTTATGCTCTTGAATCTAAGGACAAGGTTAGTCCTTTAAATCTTGAACTTCTGGCAGTAATTCCTCTGATTAAATTGACCATTAAACTTGACTGAATGTCTAGACAATCGTGGGATTTTGGATCCAATAAATCAATGCCAACGCATCGTAGGGGCCCGGTCTGGTCCTGGGGAGAGCACCCAAAAAATTAGTGAGCCCATGGGATGTTATAATAACATGGTGAGGCATTGCACCGAAATGCATGACTTGTGTAACGTCTATGACATAAAATCTCTTGTTACTTGTTACTTGATCGTGCTTGAAGGATGTTTAAAATACTTGCTTGTTGGCCAATTCTTTATTACTATCTCATGTTGTAAATTCTTGTACTTGTTATCTTCTTAATTCTTGACATCATATATTTCTTGACCTTGCAAGATCTTTTTACTACGTCGTTTCATTATATCGTTATCGTCATTTATTTCTTTTATTAGCATGGCATATGAAAATGTAATTAACTTGTTAATCACGTAAACTTGCCTGTTATTTCCTACTGAGCGTCAGCTCATAGTTGTTGTTTCCCCCTTTCCAGGCTATTCAGGTGACGATGTGCAAACCGATGGGGAAGGGCGGGAGTGATGTCTTGAGTGTATCAGTTCTAGTGTTTTGGCAGTCTTATCCTCCTATTAGTTGTGCTTTGGAGAGTATTTAGTTTCAGTTATGTTATTGTTGTTAAGTGGTTGTTGTCTCAGTTGTATTAAGTTGGTTTGAGGTTATTGTATCAGTTATGGTTTGTTTTATGATCATTAAGTTAGTTCCTTTTCTTAGCACTTGTGTAAATATTTAGATTAGTTCTCTCTCTTTCCTTCTAGCTAGTTTCTAACTGTACGTCCCGATATTCCGCGTCGGGGCGTGACAGGGGAAGACCCCTGGGGACCCCTAGCATGATTCTAGGCAATCAAAATGCCGAATCGGGGCTCAAATCCATAGATCAGGCGAACTCTACCCAAAGCATGATTTTGCCCTAACCCGCTCAAACACACCCCCCTCGGCTCCCATTCGGCCTACAAATCGCGGGGGATGACGGGATGAGCATGGGGATTCATCCCCCTACCTCAATGGAGCGAATGCTCCGCAGAATCACCACCGAAGTCAAGGAGGAAGCTTTTTGAATGCCCCGCCTCCTGCCGCGAAAAGGCCACCACTGGAACCGCCTCGCCGCCGCCGCCACGCCGTTGCCGGAGTGAAGGAGGCCGCGTCTCGGTCGTCCGGGGAAGAGGAATGGTCACGATGGGGAGGGCGCTCTCCAACGGTTGGAAGAAGGAGGAAGAAGAAGGAAAAGGTGAAAAAGAAAAGAAAAAGATTTGGTATTTATAGAAAATCTAAAAAATTAGAAAAATCTCAAAAAATAGAAAAATACACCTCCTCGATTCTCGTGACGCGCTGATCGCAACGGTAGCACTCGCGAGTAGATGAACGACCCAGTTCACCCGCTACAGCGTTCAGTAGATGTTTCTGAGACACACACGTGGGAATCAGAAAACACGCGGAAAAAATCGCGGAACACATTCCGGTCCTCCGAACTGACCCGAATCGCACGGATCCGAACACGAGAGATGTCCAGAACATAATTTCAGACACAACTGAGCCAAATTCACCAAAAACGTAGATCCAAGACCCGAGAAGAGGGATCCGAAAGGGTCCGGGACATCACAGCTGGGCCTCAACCCGTCCATAAATCGATTAGCCTTCAATAAGTCAGTGCTAATCAAATGATGAGCATACGGTGCTAGCCTAGAAAATTGAAGTTCATACTCCGCTACCGCCATCATGCCTTGATGTAACGAAGCAAATTCCTTGGCCTTCCACTCCTAGACATGCTCGGAGAAATACTTGGCTCGAAAAAGTGTAAGAAAACCTTCCCATGTATGAGGTGCATCACCTGGTGGTGCAGGAATAGACTTCCACCATGTACGGGCACCTTTATTAATTGAAATGTTGCCAAACGGACCTTCTCCTGATCCGCACATTGCATAACTTCAAAGATGCGATTCATCTCATCTATCCAAGTTTTGGCTTCATCTGGGTTAGAGGAACCCAAAAATCGTGGAGGGTTTAAGCTCCAGAAGTTACGATGTAAGTCTCCCGCTCTTGCCCCTGCACCGGCTTGAGTCATAATTTGTAATGCCTGAGTAAGACCAGCAACGGTCTCTTGCAAACTGTTCCAGTCCACGCGATGAGCCGTCGTAAGAATGAGGTACCTGAGAAGAGCAATGAATTTGTTAATTCTAATAGAATGGGTGAGGTTAGTCCTTAGAAATAGTTCTAATTTCTATCTCATCCCCGGTCCTACCCAATTCCTCTCATATGTTGGGAATTTCTTTCCTAGTTGCATAGCTATGGGTCCTTAAACCTTGGACTTAACCAATGACATGACTTTTTCCTAGGACTTCTAGTCCTAGCTCTCTGATACCACTCTCACTGTCACGTCCGGAGATTATGCAGCGGAAACAATTGGGAATGTGAACAGTCGGCTAGTATGCCTCAAGCAAGTAATATAATCAGAGCACAAGATAATCACATAAGAGTAATTGCACAATATAATTCACCAAAAACTTTCAACTTTATTCCTTCATAAAATAATCCCAAATTACATAAGAACTTTGATTCTCATTGGTAGACTCAAGAAATTTTAAAATTTACATTCTGACTCGACTAGACACGAATAACTAAGGCTTCTCTCGAGTCTTTATCCTTCAATCACTCTCGGATCCTTCACTTGAGTAATCCGAATCTGACCCACTAGAATTTCCTGAAAAAGATTGGAAAGTAGGGTAATGAGCACACTTGCCTAGTAGATATCTTCGTATCAACATGTAGGCAATGTTAAAGTAATTAATGTTTCAGCTCTAAGGTAATAATAAAATAAACCATGTAGATACGATGAAATAATGCGAATAAATCCAAAATAACAAGATACGATCAAACTTGATATATGAGAATATGATTTGATCAAGTATATAACAAGAATGTAAATTCAGCCGTTTCAAGAATGTAACAAGAATGTACTTTTCATAACCATGATGGCTATGCACTAGAATGTCACGTAACAAGCAAGAATGTACTCTTCACTTAGTAACAAGTACTTCGTGAATTCATGTGGATCACCCCGTGGATATTTCACTTATTTATAAAGAAAGTACTCCCAGCGCAATGCGACGCCATTAGCATCATACCCCATGGTTTACAGTATGTTTCTGATAATCAGCCGAGGGGACTAGCATAGAGCCCTTGAACACAATCAGTGCTCGAACTGCATCTTAAAGTATAAATCAAGCTACTTCCACGTTTACAACAATAATATGGTCAAGAATGTATAATTTCAACTATAGTTCCATGATAAAGTAACCAAAAAAATAAGAATGCTTCTATTGAGAATAAGAGATTTCAATAAATGCATTTAATAACTAGGTTATGCCATGGAAATAAATCGGCAGCATAACGGTACATTCTTTAACTCTAAAAATTACTTAGGTATCTTTGGAATAATGTTACAGGTTCTAGATAATCAATTGGACCATCTAGGAACATAATAAAATCAACCCTTGAGTCAAACCCCGGGTTAAGCAAACTCATGACATTAGCGGTCGTTTACCGGACCGTTTCTTGATCTAGTTCAGGACCGTTAATTAAGATAATTTGATATTTTAAAAACAGAATATCTGGAGTCTTAGCGGTCTAATGCATGGCCGTTTAGGATCCATTAGCGGTCAAGTGTAGGGCCGCTAGCAGAGTCAGACAGTCAACCAAATGGCCGCTAAAGTCCAGAATATAAAACATTGGTATAAGTGCCTTCTAGACAATTTGGCTTTAATGGTACAACCAGCTCGGCATCCTAGTGGGAATCCCAGGCTCGCGGAGTCTTATGGAAGCCTTAAAATAAGATTTCCTAGTCTGTTGGAAGGAATATCTAAAGGAGAGATCATCATGTCCAAGATTGTGTTCTTAATGTGCAATGTGTATCAAATGACAACCTACCGGGATATGTGTCATGTACTTAAGAAAATGACGCTTAGAAGAGAGAGAGATCGTGATAAAATAGTGATCAAGTTAAATCATGAATCATCTATCATTTGAACATATATTTATTACAAGAATATATGATTTTGGTCACAAATTAACATAAGTTAAAATAATACCAATGTACATGAAAACTGGAAATCTATCATGATGAACAATAAATATAACTAAGTATATGAAACCAGTACCTAAATCAGGCTTAAAACTTAGTTAACTAGGCTTATCATATATCCATTAAGGCTAATCTACAATATGTTTCGGGTAATAATATTATAGAAATCAGAACAGAAAATAGTCTAATACAGGACTATCACTTGCGGTTAGCGGTCTATCGTACGACCGCTAGATTCCCTGGCGGTCTACAGGAAGACCGTCTCTTCCTGCATAAAATCGAGTTCAATGAAAACAATACAAAATGCTAATCTAAGATACATCATGCATGGAAATCAACATATATAAACTTCCATAATCATGATAGATCGTATATAGACCAACAATATGCAGAGGTTTGTATGAACAACAAGGAATTCCATTTTTCTCTTCATTAGGCTAAGTATTATGTGTGAAGAATATACTAGATGCATAGTCCTAACTAAAATATGAAAATCTCAAAGTACAATGCATGAAACCAAGTGAAACAAGAGGGCTTTTATTCCTGACATAGAGTTTGAGCCATCCATGAGATAACCTACCTCAATTAATTCTTCTAGATAGTAAATTTCAGACTGGAAGTCAGCCCTAATTCTGCCCTTTCTTGTACTAAATCAACAACTTCATGTCCCTCTATCTCCTGATTCCCTTGACCTATGGACGTGAAATTTTGAGGGTAGATAGAAGATATGAAGGGTAACAAAAAGTTCTAAAGACACTTCTACTAAATACCTCGTTTAGGGCTCCGAATTTCTTGATCTTCTTGGGTCGGATGCACCAATTTCTGAGTTCTTAATGTAGAATCAGCAACTTTAGAAGACTCCAACTTCCTATAGGCTTGATCTCCTAGAACGAAAATCGGAGGGTAGTTAGTTCTAAGTATAATAAATAAATTCCTAGAAGAAACTTACCTCTAATTCATCCTCCTTACCTGAGTTTCATACGTGTCAAAAGTAAGGGTCACACACGTCAAATCTGGGATCTATTTATAGGATTTAACTAGGGTTTTGAGGATTAGAACGAACTTAGAGTCCGAACTAGGCTTTCAATTCGATCTACTATCCTCCTAGACTTATCTAATTAGTAGATAATGTCGATCCTATATGATTTGGATGCCAAAAATCCCACCTTTCCACGCTATTTTCCATTCACGAAACTGCAGTGACATAGCGGTCTAGGACTGGACCGCCAACCGTCCATTAGCGGTCTCGCGATAGACCATTTTTCACTTCAGGCCCCAAATTTAAAATACATCAAACTCTTTTGATATTATCCCCAATATTATCATTCTATTTGTATCCCAAGGAGTAATTATCTCCTTAATTCCGTGATTTCACCCATTCCTAGCTTCTAGAATATGGGCTAAAGTCCAAAACAACCTTTTTGAGCCTATTTGATTTGTTATATGGGCCTAATCTTCTTGGATTAGTGTAGGGAAAAATTCATGTAATAGCCTATTAAATGCTTAATAATTATATTTTAAATCCAAAAAATTCTTAGAAAATTCTCAGACGTTACACCCTCCCCCACTTAAAAAGAATTTGTCCCCAAATTCAATACATCGATTTATGGAGAGTGTACTTACATTCAAATAATTTTAAAAATCTTTTGCGCATGATTTCTTCGGTTTCCCATGTTTCTTCATATTTAGTCCACTGGATCTTGACCATAGAAATAGTTTTATTCCGAAGTTGACGTACCTCTCATTCAATGATCTTGATTGACTTTTGCTCATATGTCAAATCCTTTTTAATCTCCAGATTGTCGTAAGTAATGACATGGAAAGGATCAGGTACATACTTCTTGAGCATTGAGACGTGAAATACATCATGAACTTCAGATAATTATGGAGGCAAAGCTATTCTATATGCAACTTCACCAACCCTTTCGAGAATCTCAATGGGCCCAATGAATCTTGGAGTAAGCTTGCCTTTGATACCGAATCTTCGAATACCCCGACCTGGAGAAACCTTAAGAAATACATGGTCTCATACTTGAAATTCCAGGTCGTGACTTCGATTATCAGCATATGACTTCTGTCTGTCTTGGGCCATATGAAGTCTTTCTCGAATGAGTTTTATCTTCTTGGTAGTATCCCTAATGATGTCGGGACCAAGAAATTGTATTTCTCCTACTTCATTCCAACAAATAGGGGAACGACAGCTTCTTCCATATAAAGCTTCAAACGGTGCCATTTGTATGCTAGCTTGGTAGCTATTGTTGTATGAGAATTCTACTAAAGGCAAGTGCTCGTGTCAACTTCCTCCAAAGTCAATAGCATAAGCCCTGAGCATATCTTCCACCACTTGATTTGTCCTTTCAGTTTGACCATCAGTTTGTGGATGGAATGTTGTTCTAAAGTTGAGCTGGGTCCCTAATGAATGTTGTAGACCCTTCCAGAATTATGATGTGAACCGAGGATCTCGGTCAGATATGATGGTGACTGGGACACCGTGTAATTTAACAATCTCTTTCATGTATAATGCTGCTAGTACATCCACAGACCATCGACTTTTGATTGGTAGAAAATGTGCAGATTTAGTCAATTGATCTATGATCACCCATATACCATCATGTCCTCCTCTTGTCTTAGGTAAACCCATGATAAAATCCATCCCTATACTTTCCCATTTCCATTCGGGAATATTCAAGGGTTGTAATTTCCCAGCATGTCTTAAATGTTCTACTTTTACTTGTTGACAAGTGAGACATCGGGATACAAAATCCGCTACTTCTCTTTTCATATTGGGCCACCAAAAGTTTCTTTTCAAGTCTTGATACATCTTGGTAGCACCAGGGTGAATAGCATACCGCGATTTGTGGGCTTCTTCCATGATCAATTTCTTAGTATCATCATGATTCGGTACACAAATTCGATCCTTAAACAATAATCGTCCATCATGTGAGATAGAAAATTATGGTCTCTGATCAATACTACCCTTAATCTCCATCAATAAGGGATCATTTTCTTGCAATTGGACTAAGTCCTCTATCAATGTAGGTTGAGACCTTATGTTGGCAATCGTACCTCCTTCTCCTTCTTTGTCAATATCAAGATTTAAATGAGAAAAATCTTCAATAAGACAAATTATATCTTTTTCGGAGGCTTGCTAGCGTTGCCATTGGTTTTCTGCTAAGGGCGTCAGCTACCGCATTTGCTTTCCCTTGATGATATTGAATAGTGAAGTTGAAGTCCTTGAGATACTCCAACCATTTACGTTGTCGCATGTTCAACTCCTTCTGGGTGAAAAGGTATTTCAGACTTTTATGATCTGAAAATATTGTGAATTTCTCCCCATATAGGTAATGTCGTCAAATCTTCAATGCGAATATAACCGCAGCTAATTCCGGATCATGCACAGGGTAATTTTATTCATGACGCTTTAACTGCCTTGATGAATAGAAAATCACATTTCCATTTTGCATAAGGACGCATCCTAGGCCAATGCCAGACGCATCCGTATAGACTTTAAAACCACCACATTCTGTTGGTAATGTTTATATAGGTGCAGTGATAAGGTGTTCTTTAAGATTTAGAAAACTATCTTCGCAATCCTTCGACCATATAAAAGGATTCTCCTTTCTGGTGAGTCTAGTCAAAGGAACGACGATCTTGGAGAAATCTTTAATAAATCTTCTATAGTAACCAGCCAGACCCAGAAAACTCTAACTTCAGACACAGTCGTCGGTCGGCTCCAGTTCTTAATAGCTTCTATTTTTGAAGGATCGACAGTAATAGCTTTCTTTGAAATAATATGGCCAAGGAAAGACACCTCCTTTAGCCAGAACTCGCACTTACTAAGCTTCGGATAAAGTTTGTGTTCTCTTAAGATTTGCAAGGCTATCCTTAACTGCTCTTCATGTTCTTCCTTTATTTTGGAGTAAATAAGAATATCGTCAATGAAGACGACCACAAATTGGTCAAGATAGGGCCGGAAGACATTATTCATGAGTTGCATAAATGCTGCCGGGGCATTGGTTAACCCGAACGGCATTACCATGAATTCATAGTGGCCATATCTTCTCCGAAAAGTAGTTTTGTAAATGTCTTCATCTTTAATCCTGAGCTGATGGTAACCTGACTTGAGGTCTATCTTGGAAAAATATTATGCTCCTGAAAGCTGATCAAAGAGTTCATCGATATGCGACAACGGATACTTGTTCTTGATAGTACGCTGATTCAGTCGCAGGTAATCGATACACAGCCTGAGAGATCCATCTTTCTTCTTGACAAATAGAACTGGCACACCCCAAGGGGATGTGCTACGTCTAATAAAACCCTTTTCTAATAGCTCCTGAAGCTATTTCTTCAATTCCTTGAGTTCTGTGGGGGACATCCTATAGGGAGCTATTGAAACAGGTTCTGCTTCGGTAATGAGTTCAATAAACAAGTTTACTTCCCTTTCGGGTGGTAAATCGGGCAAATCTGATGGAAATACATCGAAAAACTCATTTACAATAGGAATATCCTCTAAGATGATCTCCTTGGATTCGGTAATGATTACGGAAGTAAGAAAAGCTACACACCCTTGTGAAATTAGTTTGCAAGTGTGTAGAGATGAAATGATGGTAGGATGCTTCCTATATTTTATACCAAGGAAGGAAAACCTTGGAAGACCAAATTTTTTAAAATAGATAATCCGGTTGCGGCAATTTATATAGGCATCGTGGTCTACCAGCCAATCTACGCCTAGAATAGCATCGTAGCCCTCCATGTCAAGGCATATGAGGTTTGCATGAAGATTGTGACCTTCTACCTTTACCTCACTATCAGGATAATAGTTTGTAAGTTTTGTTCCGGGACCTAAGGGTGTAGTAATAGTAAGGTCCGAAGGTAGAGGAACTGATGAAATAGGTAAGGTTTTTGTAAAAGTAGTAGATATAAAGGAATGAGAAGCACCAGTATCAAATAGTACGAATGTAGGATGGGAACATATTTGGATAGTACCTTACATTAGCCCATCATCTTTGGGCGCTTCTTCCTCTTCCAGAATAGCATTTAAACGGGCCTGACGCTTGCGCCCACCACCGGAAGATTGTTCCTTCATAAGGGGGCAATCCGGCATGCGGTGCTCCCGGCTGCCACATCTTAAACAAGCGCCAAGGCGCTTCCAGCACTCTTCGACCGAATGATCAAACTTCTCGCAAAAAGTGCAAGCCGTGGCGACCTACTTCTCTTCTTCTTTGACTTTCTTATTTTTGTGGTTACCACTATCACTCCCATTCTGGGATCTTTTCTTGCTATCACGGGATTTGTAGGGTTCCGTGATACTGAACTTCTTCTTATCATGCCGATCAGACCTTCGGCTTGGTTCCTCGCCCTTGCCTTTTAATTTGTCGACCTTCTCTAAGGTCCTTTCGCATAGATGCGCCCGTTGGACCATCTCCGCATAGGTACAGATATTTTGAATTCCCAATTGTTGAATATAGCCGGGCCTCAACCCGTCCATAAATCGATTAGCCTTCAATAAGTCGGTGCTAATCAAATGAGGAGCATACGGTGCTAGCCTGGAAAACTGAAGTTCATACTCCTCTATCGTCATCATGCCTTGACGTAACGAAGCAAATTCCATGGCCTTCCGCTCCTTGACATGCTCGGAGAAATACTTGGCTCGAAAAAGTGTAAGAAAACCTTCCCATGTATGAGGTGCATCAGCTGGTGGTGCAGGAATAGACTTCCACCACGTACGGACATCTTTATTTAATTGAAATGTTGCCAAACGGACCTTCTCCTGATCCGCACATTGCATAACTTCAAAGATGCGATTCATCTCATCTATCCAATTTTTGGCTTCATCTGGGTTAGAGGAACCCGAAAATCGTGGAGGGTTTAAGCTCCAGAGGTTACGATGTAAGTCTCCCGCTCTTGCCCATGCACCGGCTTGAGTCATAGTTTGTAATGCCTGAGTATGACCAGCAACGGTCTCTTGCAAACCGTTCCAGTCCACGCGATGAACCGTCGTAAGAATGAGGTACCTGAGAAGAGCAATGAATTTGTTAATTCTAATAGAATGGGTGAGGTTAGTCCTTAGAAATAATTCTAATTTCTATCTCATCCCCGGTCCTACCCAATTCCTCTCATAGGTTGGGAATTTCTTTCCTAGTTGCATAGCTATGGGTCCTTAAACCTTGGACTTAACCAATGATATGACTTTTTCCTAGGACTTCTAGTCCTAGCTCTCTGATACCACTCTCACTATCACGTCCGGAGATTATGCAGCGGAAACAATTGGGAATGTGAATAGTCGGCTAGTACGCCTCAAGCAAGCAACATAATCAGAGCATAAGATAATCACATAAGAGTAATTGCACAATATAATTCACCAAAAACTTTCAACTTTATTCCTTCATAAAATAATCCCAAATTACATAAGAACTTTGATTCTCATTGGTAGACTCCAGAAATTTTAAAATTTACATTCTGACTCGACTAGACACGAATAACTAAGGCTTCTCTCGAGTCTTTATCCTTCAATCACTCTCGGATCCTTCACTTGAGTAATCCGAATCTGACCCACTAGAATTTCCTGAAAAAGATTAAAAGGTAGGATAATGAGCGCACTTGCCCAGTAGGTATCTTCGTATCAACATGTAGGCAATGTTAAAGTAATTAATGTTTCAGCTCTAAGGTAATAATAAGATAAACCATGTAGATACGATGAAATAATTCGAATAAAGCCAAAATAACAATATACGATCAAACTTGACATATGAGACTATGATTTGATCAAGTATATAACAAGAATGTAAATTCGGCCGTTTTAAGAATGTAACAAGAATGTACTTTTCATGAAGGCTATGCACTAGAATGTCATGTAACAAGCAAGAATGTACTCTTCACTTAGTAACAAGTACTTCGTGAATTCATGTGGATCACCCTGTGGATAGTTCACTTATTTATAGAGAAAGTACTCCCAACGCAATGCGACGCCATTAGCATCATACCCCATGATTTACAGTATGTTTCCGACAATCAGCCGAGGGTACTAGCATAGAGCCCTTGAACACAATCAGTGCTCGAACTTCATCTTCAAGTATAAATCAAGCTACTTTCACGTTTACAACAATAATATGGCCAATAATGTATAATTTCAACTATAGTTCCATGATAAAGTAACCAAAAAAATAAGAATGCTTCTATTGAGAATAAGAGATTTCAATAAATGCATTTAATAACTAGGTTATGCTATGAAAATAAATCGACAGCATAACGGTACATTCTTTAACTCTCAAAATTACTTAGGCATCTTTGGAATAATGTTACAGGTTCTAGATAATCAATTGGACCATCTAGGAACATAAGAAAATTATCCCTTGAGTCAAACCCCGGGTTAAGCAAACTCATGACATTAGCGTTCGTTTACCGGATCGTTTCTTGATCATGGCGGTCTAGTTCAGGACCGTTAATTAAGATAATTTGATATTTTAAAAATAGAATATCTGGAGTCTTAGCGGTCTAATGCATGGCCGTTTAGGATCCATTAGCGGTCAAGTGCAGGGCCGCTAGCAGAGTCAGACAGTCAACCGAATGGCCGCTAAAGTCCAGAATATAAAACATCAGTATAAGTGCCTTCTAGACAATTAGGGTTTAATGGTACAACCAGCTCGACGTCCTAGTGAGAATCCCAAGCTCGCGGAGTCTTATGGAGGCCTTGAAATAAGATTTCCTAGTCCGTTAGAAGAAATATCCAAAGGAGAGGTCATCATGTCCAAGATTGTGTTCCTAATATGCAATGTGTATCTAATGACAATATATCGGGATATGTGCCATGTACTTAAGAAAATGACGCTTAGAAGAGAGAGACAATCGTGATAAAATAGTGATCAAGTTAAATCATGAATCATCTATCATTTGAACATATATTTATTACAAGAATATATGATTTTGGTCACAAATTAACATAAGTTAAAATAATATCAATGTACATGAAAACTTGAAATCTATCATGATGAACAGTAAATATAACTAAGTATATGAAACCAGTACCTAAATCAGGCTTAAAACTTAGTTAACTAGGCTTATCATATATCCATTAAGGCTAATCTACAATTTGTTTCGGGTAACAATATTACAGAAATCAGAACAGAAAACGGTCTAATACAGGACCATCGCTTGCGGTTAGCGGTCTATTGTACGACCGCTAGATTCCCTGGCGGTCTACAGGAAGACCGTCTCTTCCTGCATAAAATCGAGTTCAATGAAAACAATACAAAATGCTAATCTAAGATACATCATGCATGGAAATCAACATATATAAACTTCCATAATCATGATAGATCGTATATAGACCAACAATATGCAGAGGTTTGTATGAACAACAAGGAATTCTATTTTTCTCTTCATTAGGCTAAGTGTTATGTATGAAGAATATACTAGATGCATAGTCCTAAGTAAAATATGAAATTCTCAAAGTACAATGCATGAAACTAAGTGAAACAAGAGGGCTTTTATTCCTGACATAAAGTTTGAGCCATCCATGAGATAACCTACCTCAATTAATTCTTCTAGATAGTAAATTTCGGACTGGAAGTCAGCCCTAATTCTGCCCTTTCTTGTACGAAATCAACAACTTCACGTCCCTCTATCTCATGATTCCCTTGACCTATGGACGTGAAATTTTGAAGGTAGGTAGAAGATATGAAGGGTAACAAAAAGTTCTAAAGACACTTCTACTAAATACCTCGTTTAGGGCTCCAAATTCCTTGATCTTCTTGGGTCGGATGCACTAATTCCTGAGTTCTTAATGTAGAATCAGCAACTTTAGAAGACTCTAACCTCCTGTAGGCTTGATCTCCTAGAATGAAAATCGGAGGGTAGTTAGTTCTAAGTATAATAAACAAATTGCTAGAAGAAACTTACCTCTAATTCGTCTTCCTTACCTGAGTTTCACGTGTGCCAAAAGTAAGGGTCGCACACGTCAAATCTGGGATCTATTTATAGGGTTTAACACGGATTTTGAGGATTAGAACGAACTTAGAGTCCAAACTAGGCTTTCAATTCGATCTACTATCCTCCTAGACTTATCTTATTAGTAGATAGAGTCGATCCTATGTGATTTGGATGCCAAAAATCTCACCTTTCCACGCTATTTTCCATTCACGAAACTGCAGTGACTTAGCGGTCTCGGACTAGACCGCCAACCGTCCATTAGCGATCTCGCGATATACCTTTTTTCACTCCAGGTGCCGAATTTGAAATACATCAAACTCTTTTGATATTATCCCCAATATTATCCTTCTATTTGTATCCCAAGGAGTAATTATCTCCTTAATTCCGTGATTTCACCAATTCCTAGCTTCTAGAATATGGGCTAAAGTCCAAAATAACCTTTTGGGCCTATTGGGTTTGTTACATGGGTCTAATCTTCTTGGATTTGTATGTGTAGGGCAAAATTCATTTAATAGGTTATTAAATGCTTAATAATTATATTTTAAATCCAAAAAATTCTTAGAAAATTCTCAGACGTTACAAGAAATATGGCGGCAAGTGTGCCAGGTGAGTACCCTATCCATCCAATGGAAGCGATGTCAGGTATTTAGTAGTGGACCTAGATAGGCGTTAGAAAGGAAATAACCTGATAGAAGATGAGGACACGATTATTGGAGTCAGTTAGCTGGGTGCTCGACTGGTGTTGGAAGCATATGTCCTCAGGATAGAATTGGGATCCAAAAGAATGAATATAGAGAAAGGATTTGTGGGTCCCAGTTGGTAGCTATGAGTGGTTGATGAGGCTAGCTGAGTGGTCGGCTATGATAACACCTGAAAGGGGTCCAGTTGAGTCTGAGAGTTTCAGAATGATGCGAGAAGGACCTAATTGAGGTAAGGATCGGCAATGTCTAGAGATCCATGTAGATTGGCACGTCATTGACTAGACTTCTACGGCACGAATAGTAGGAGAGGGATGCATGACCTGAAGCTCACTTCAGGGAAAATGTTGAACCTCTATAGGGTGCATCATGTGTTAGATATCAGGAGGCACTTTATTAGTGGATCTTTGTTAGTGCAGCAGGGTTTTAAACTTATTTTTGAGTCCAATAAATTTGTAATTAACAAAAATAGAAACTTTGTGAGAAAATGTTATTTGATTGATGGATTATTTGTTCTTAATATACTTGCCTCCAATTATTCAAATAAAATTTCCTCCTTTGTTGCCTTTCATATTGAATCATGTGATGTTTGGCATGCTAGACTTGGTCATGTTAATTTAAATACCATGAAAAGAATGATGCATTTAAATCTGATTCCTATGTTTGATGTTAAGAATAAAGATAAATGTTACATTTGCATGCAAGTTAAACAATCTAGGAAGCCTTTTAAATCTATTGAGAAGGACACCTCGATGTTAGAGTTAGTTCACTCTCATATTTGTGAAGGGACTGGTTCCCTAACCAGAGGTGGAAAGAGATATTTTATCACTTACATTGATAATACTTCAAGATTTTATTTATTGTATTTGATAAGCACTAAAGATGAGGCACTTGATAAATTCATGGCTTATAAGTCTCTTGATGAAAAGCAAACATATATAATTCTTAAGAGACTTAGATCTAATAGAGGAGGTGAATATATCTCTAATACATTGCATGATTTTTGTGAAAAGAATGATATTATTCATGATTTAACTGCTCCTTACTCTCCTGAATCTAATGGGGTGGTTGAGAGAAATAATAGGACTTTGATGGACATGGTAAATTACATGTTGTGCAGCTCAGGTTTACTTGAGAGTATATGAGGAGAGGCTTTACTCTCTGCATGTCATGTCTTAAACTATGTTCCTCATAAATCAAAAGATAAATCACATTTTGAATTATGATTTAAAAGGAAGCCAAATTATAAAATTTTGAGAGTTTGAGGTTGCTTGGCCAAAATTAAAATTCCTGAAATTAAGAAAAGAAAAATTGGCCCCCAAACTGTTGATGGTGTATTTATTGATTATGTTGAGCATACTTCTACATATAGATAATTAATTATTAAATCTAAAAATTCTGCTATTTCTGAAAACACTATTTGTGAATTCAGTGATGCTATTTTCTTTGAGAATATTTTCTCATTCAAATCCAACTTACAAGTTGAATTAGAACCTTCCTCTTCTATTCCTTCTTCAAGTGACTCAAAAGTTATTGAATCTCAACCTGATGATTTAGAGCCCAGGAGGAGTAAAAGAATAAGGATCGAAAGAACTTTTGGTGATGACTTTGTATCTTAGTTGATTGAAGATGATCCATTAACTTTTAATGATGCTATGACCTCTAATGATTCTGCCTTTTGGAAAGAAGCTGTTAAAAGTGAAATTGATTCCATAATTTGTAATCAGACATGGGAATTAGTTGATCTTCCTCCCGGTAGTAAAACTATTGGATGTAAATAGATTTTTAAAAAGAAATTGAAATCTGATGGCTCTGTTGACAAATATAAAGCTAGACTGGTTGCTAAGGGTATAGGCAGAAAGATGGGATGGATTTCTTTGATACATATTCTCCTGTGGTGAGGATGACCACAATTCACGTGCTTATTGCAATGGAGTCCATTTATGATTTAAAGGTACATCAAATGGATGTCAAGACTGCCCTCTTAAATGGGGAACTTGAAGAAGAAATCTATATGGATCAACCTAAGGGATTTGTGGTATCTGGCCAAGAGCATCAAGTGTGCAAGTTGGAGAAGTCCCTGTATGGATTAAACCAAGTCCCTAGCAATGGCATCAGAAATTTGATGATGTTGTTATTTCCAATAGTTTTACCATGTGTAAATCTGATAAGTGTATGTATGTTAAATTGTTCAATGATGCATGTATTATTTTATGCTTATATATTGATGATAATCTGATTTTTAGTAGTAGCATCATGTTGATTAATAAAGTCAAACAATTCTTAAATAGTAAATTTGACATGAAGGACCTGGGAGAGGCAGCGGTGATTTGAGGGCTTAGATTCCTAAAATCACGTAAGGGATATGCAATATCCCATGCTCATTATGTTGAGAAAGTATTGAGAAGGTTTGATTATTATGAATCCAAACATGTTAGTAATCCTTTAGATCCTAGTGTCATTCTCAAGAAGAATTATGGTGATAGTTTTGATCAACTTAGATATTCACAGTTCATTAGTAGTTTGATGTATTTGTCTAACTATAGTAGACCTGACATTTCTTTGTTGTGAATAGACTTCATAGATATACACAACGTCCTAGCAAAATTTATTGGCATGCATTTGAGAGAGTATGCAAGTATTTGAAAGGTACCTTGTCACATGAATTTGCATTATGAGAGATTTCCTATTGTACTTGAGGGGTATAGTGACGCCAATTGGGTGACAGGAAATGTCCAACGTAAGGGCACCACTGGTTTTATTTTCATACTTGGTGGAGGGGCAATTAGCTGGAAATCCGCCAAATAGACTTTATTATCTCGATCCACTATGGAATCTGATCTTATAGCCCTTGAGATGACTGGTAGAGAGGCAGAATGGCTGAAGAACCTAGTGGTTGAACTATCTCTGCTGAGTAAGCCTATTCCTGTAATCTCTATTCATTGTGATAGCCAGGCAGCGATAGCAAAGGCTAAGGGTGAAAAGATAAATGATAAATTAGGTATTCATATAAGACTCAAGTTGAGGTTTGTGATGGAGTACTTGGCCAAATGAATCATTTCCTTGGATTATATGAAATCTGCAAGTAATCTTGTTGATCCTTTAAGCAAAGGACTTAACATGAAACTGGTTGAAGATACATCAAGGGGGATGGGACTTAAGCCCATGATTTAGACACCGTTAATGGCAACCCAACCTATTGATTGGAGATCCCATAAAATAGGTTCAATGAGAAAATAAATTGACTGGATGACTAGTATAGATCACACTGTTGGAGACTTGTGTCTCATTGTCCCTCCCTATGATGTAGTGCTCTATCTGGAACGGCAAAAGTTAAACTATATGATCTTAATGAATCCAAAGGGCATAGGCAAGGTGTAGGCACATCTCAATGCACCTTGAAGGAGTCAACTATGTGAGTGTGGTTGCATGTCCATAACCTATGAGATGCTTGGACTATCTCTAGAGCGCTCATCAAACAAGATACAAAGCGTATGGCCCTAATGTACTACCCTATGAGAACATTACTATCGACCAATACTGTATATGATGCATGAAACTTTCTGCATAAAGGTTTAAATTTAAGACGAAGTTCACTTGGACCTGTGGAGAAAAGGAAGTGTTTCATTACGTGAAGGTTCAAGTCGGAAGACACCTTCACTTATACATAGTATTTCACTTCAAGCTCTTGTAAATCTTTGTCTCAAACTTTTAAATTTTTTTCTTGTTGGGTGAATGTTGGATTTAATGCTTTAAACTTTTCAATGTTTGAGTTCTTGTGTGATTTTGTCCCACATTGGAAGATGAAAAAAATTTCATCTACTTTTAGTTGGGACTCTTGGCTACCTTATGTACTCCTTTGAGGAGATTATGGTAGTTGGGCTGTCACGACCCGGATTTTCAGATTGCATCTCTGTGGGTTTCGGAGTGATTTGGCAAGTCTTGGATCGCATTTTAAAAATAAAATAGAATTTATGAATATCGGGTCTTCGGATCCCGAAATAAGAAATAATAAATTATTTCTGGGTGTCGTAGGGTGACGGGTGAGTTACGCATTTCTCAAGGATCGCAAGGTTAATTTTTGGTATTTTTTTGATTTTTGGAATTTTCAAATCCCAAAATAAATCCCAATTTAAACCTTTTAAATAACCCTCCTCCCCCTTTCCTTTTCTCCCTCTCCCATTACACTCCCTCACCCTCTCTCCCGTTCTCCCTTTCTCTCCTATGCTCTCACTCTCTCCTCCTCCTTCAACCCCGATAGCTGACGGTGGCGTGGAGGCAAGCTAGCAGTGCGGTGTGGGCGATGATCGACGCGGACGAGAGCAAGCGTTGGGTAGTGGAAAGCGGCGAGGCGTTTCACGGGTTTCATGAATCGGTAGCGGGAATCGTGGCGTTTTGAGCTTGGATTGGCGTCCATTCTTCATGGTTTCTTCATAAGAGGTAGGGGGACGTATTCCTACCCTTCTTGTGTGATCCTATCACAGTTTTAAGTCGAATCGAGCAAGAAAGAGCAGGTTTTCTTTTTGTTATGGGAAAATACATGTTTGGGGACGAGTGGCAATTTTCGTCGGATCGGGGGGCATTTTCTTGTTTAAATTCATGCATTGGGTGGTTTGAGACCCGGGGAAAGGTCCTCGATGTTTTTCCCTTCGACTAGGGTTGAATGGGGCGTGGGCAGGCACTCCACGGTGGGGTTCCGTCGATTCCCGACTGGAATTGGTCGACCGATCGATCGGATCAGTCGACCGGTCCACCTAACCGCGATGCAAGCAGCAGGGTGCCTGCACCGGTTGACCAATGTGCCTAGTCGGTCGACCGACTAGTGCACTGGTCAACCGACCAGAGCAGGTCGGTCGACCGACCCTAGGTGTAGGTCGACCGACCCTATGGGTCGGTCGACCAGTTTTCAGTCCAGGCTCCCTTTTTTGGGCCGTGTGAAGGGCCGTTCGCCCTGGGCTTGATAGTTAATGATTTCGGGGTTAAAATATACTTAGTAATGGGCCATCCCAAGCCGACGGCATTTGAAATTGAGGTCACCAAGGTGCAGTGACTCGGGGTTATATTTTTGGGTATATTTTAGTATGAGGTTTCCCCGTTGAGTGTTCTTAGGTGAGTTATTTGGGGTCAGTGCTTCTAGGTTTTTAGCTAGCTTTGTGTGCCGACTTGAGGGACGTGTAGGTGTGAGTAGTTCGGGCCAGTTTTGG
This sequence comes from Amorphophallus konjac, assembly GCA_022559845.1. Taxonomy (NCBI): domain Eukaryota; kingdom Viridiplantae; phylum Streptophyta; class Magnoliopsida; order Alismatales; family Araceae; genus Amorphophallus; species Amorphophallus konjac. The sequence goes on from CM040121.1 coordinate 530,029,441, forward strand.
GTGGTTTAGGTCCGATCTTGTGCCATGGCCTAGGGCCATATTCTACTCAGTTTTGAGTGCGTGCGTGGGCACTCCGATGGTTTCTATGAAACTACGAATTTGCTGTTCTATAGTGGTACTGCCTGGGGGCATTTCGTGGACGGACCCGGCGAGGACAGTCGGTGTGCGCAACGCTCGTACAGCTGAGGCAAGGACAGCCTAGAGCGTAAAGTGCCTTGGTTGAGACAAGTGTACGTCGCTGACGGATGCAGGGGCGCATACCCCGTGTCAGGTTGTAGGATACGGCCGTGCTGATGGGTGCAGAGGCACGGACTTTAGCCAGTCCCAGGGAGAGGTGTGTGTGTGTGTCTATGTCACACTAGAGGATAGTGTGTGGGCCGTCTGCTTGAGATGTGAGAGACGGCCGGCCGAGGTAGAGATACCGACAACGTTGTTGCGGCCCTTCCGACAGTTAAGGTAGAGCTTACACGACGGTGAGATCGTGGCTCCCCTCTTGGTTCTTGATCGAGGTTTCTCCGGCTTTGAGGTCGTAGTCCTCCCGAGAGTGGAGGTTGCGCCTTTGACTGCGTAGTTTAGGCTGTGGCTTTCATCAGTATGGACTGGCCTTCACGACAGAGGTGTTGTAGATCCTTCCTAGTAGCGTAGCCATGGGTTACCATTGGTTCGGCAGTTCCAACCTTGAGGTCTAGGTGTTCCCACTGAGGTTAGGAGTAGATTAGAGCGTTGTGTTTCCTGCAACCGCTGCCGTTGCTACTTTTGTTACTGCAGTTGCTACTGTTATTGTGGCCTTTCTTGCTACCGCTACTTCTGTTATTGTTCTCGTTGTTTACTATTATTATTGTGGTGGGGATCCACAAGACCCCTACTGAGCCAATGAGATGAGGCTCACCCCTTTTTCTTTTCAGGTTTGGAGTGCCTCCACGTGGCCCGGAGGCCTTGAGCAGCGCCCTAAGAGTTCTACTGTTGCCAGTCTTCGCTAGCCGGTGTATGCCCCAAAGGCTTTGTACTTTTCTTTTGTTGAGTTGTACTTTTTGGACTTGTACATCTGGACTATAAACTGTGAAAAAAATGTATAAATATGTTTATAAATATAAGCTCTAATTTCTGCATTTTATTACTGCGTTCATTGTAGATTCCCACACACTCTCGTGAAACCAATTCTAACCCTTCCGAGCCCTGTGACTCGTGGGTGGCGAGTCGAGATTCGGGTCGTACCAGTTACTTTCTGGTACTCGGATTCCGTGTCATTACATGGGCTATTTGAGCTTGTAGGCTCTTTGGGTCTTATCCTCTATCACACACGCTCGCGCGTATTGTCTTGCCTTGTCGTGTTGTGCATGCGTGCAATATTTGACATTTATTTTTCTTTTATTTTTGACCATTTGACCAAGTGTCTCTTGGATTCTCTCTGCATCTCCTCTGATTCTGTCCTGCATCCCTTTGGGAATGGGAGCGTCTGATCGTGTGCTTGACCTGTTTTAGACTCCCATTGGGAGTCTTTTTATGGGAGTAGTTCTTCCTAGGGTTGGGCCAATGTGAATTGATCTTTCTCTCATCTCTTCCTCTCTATCATCTTTCTCTGCAAGAGCTTAAAGTGGTCTTTGTGGTGTTCACCCTGGCATCGCAACTTGTAGTGCACTTTTACACCTCCACCGTTAAGGTCGTCGTATCTTGAGGGAAGTTTCGCCGTGGGGCATATTACACAGTGAAGGGGTGGAATGACTCTAAAGAAACTGACATCACGCTTCAACCCTTGTTTGATCATTCTAAACTTGAATTCCGTATACTGTTTGTTGATTCATCTGATAGAGAAATCCCTCCGTTGTGCATGCATAAAAATATTTTTATCCAACAAGATTCTCTCTGCGTCTCCTCGTATTCCCCTCTTTAGGTGGATGGGTGTGACCCGGTCAAGGGCCACTTCCCTAGAGGGTATTTGAGGAGAGTCTGCTTTGTATGAGAGTTACCGATTAGGGTTTTCTCTCACCCGATGGCTATCTCTCTCGAGATCCTCTCTCCCAACATTCTTCTTCTTCTTGCAAGTGCCTATAGTCACAGTGGTGTTCATCCTCGGTAATGCGAGTTGGAGTGCACCTTCGCATTGCTATCAGTCTGGGTCGCCGTATCTTGGGAGAAATGTCATCGTGAAGCATATTTACACTGGAAGTAGGGGGAAGGACTCTAAAGAAAGCGGCTATGCGCTTTGACGTAAGTTTTGTATTTCTTGATCGATTGATTTCCGTGCTTAGATCTAATAGAATATCTTTACTCGTGCATAGCTTTTCCAATGGTTAGATATTCAGGTCTTTCTTGATATGGATTTTAGGAGATTACAGGGAATGGTAGCGTCTCTCTGTCTCCTTGTCTCGCTGGTGCCAGAGAGGGCCGTCGCTACCCTATCCCGCTCTCAACCCTCTCTATCTGTCGCTTCCCTACTCTCTCTCTCTCTCTCCAATGGGCTGGACACTGGTGCACATATGGGTTTTCATCCTTTTTGCTTTCAACCCTCGCAACATCCTGGGCAAGGGCAGCTTCGGGAACGTGTACATGGGGTGGCTGGCAGACGGCACCATGGTAGCCGTCAAATGGCTCAGGGACGTGTGCTCCTCTAACGAGGTGTTGTTTCGCACCGAGGTGGAGATGATCAGTCTCGCCATCCACCACAACCTATTTCACCTACTCGGCTACTACACCACCGCCAACGAATGCCTCCTTGTTTACCTCTTCATGCCCAATGGCAGCGTCGCCTCTTGTCTCAGAGGTATAGACATGGCAGCATCAGCCTTCTAGATGCCTATACCTCATCTCTCTCTCTGCACATGTCAGAGGTGTCGGCGCTGAAGGGGGAGACCTCTGATACCCTCCCCCCTCTATCATGCTCTCTCTCTCCCCACACGTCATTCTCTCTTTGTATCTTTCCAATAAAAATGAAGGTAAAATGATAATCTCACGTGACAGAGTTAGGGATATCGCAATTTGGGTTAACAGATTTGAGAGGCATTATAGTAAATACTATAAATGTGGGTATACGGTGGTTATTTCAAAAGACTTTAAGGGTATAAGTGGTAATTTTCCAAAAAGGTTTTGATAGGGTGGTTGAGAGCAACTATTTTAAAAAAGCTCTTTCTATCTAAAAATTTATGTTACATCAAATATTAACCTAATTTTTAGAATTGATGAAAATGAGCAAGTATATGTTTGGTAAAAATGTCATAATATTTAAAATTTATATAGAGTTGTTTAGTAGAGTGTTAGAGGGGCGGGGGAAATAGGATGGAGCCAAACCAAGATGCCAAGGTCGTCACAGAGCGGAGTGTTTAGGTCGTCAGTGATATGTTGGAGATCTATGACGGACCACTTGAGGATGATAGTGACTGTGAAGACGAACCAAAAGAGGAGGAGGATGGTGGCGAGGGCCCACAATTTGTAGCGGCTCTTCCTCAAGATGGCCCTCGTTGGCATTCACACTGCCTGGGGTAGACGATGATAGCAGACCCAGCTCCTTCACCGCGTGAGAGGGAGAGAGAGAGAGGGGGGGATGGCGGCGGGAGTGCTTCCTTGCCGCCCTTGGAAGGCGGACATGGGATCTCCCCCTACCAGACACAAGGGGGAGTTCAACAGTGGAAAGGGAGAGAGACGGGAAGGGGGATCTCCCCATGTTGTGTACAGAGAGAAGGGGGTCCATGGTGGAGAGAGAGAGAGAGAGAGAGAGATGGGAAGGGGAATGTCCCTACACCATCTGGCCTGTGATCCAGGCCAACTTCAAATGCGAACTCCTCAAGGGCGGCAGCTTCGAGCTCCCCTCCCTTGCCCACCGCTCCTTCCCCGTCCCAGTCAGCCCTTGGTCCAACCACATTTGGGCCCGCATCGATTACTTCCCTAGTAATAGGAGTCGCTTTTCTGACGACATCATTGACTGATTCACATGCGGTGGGCTCAGGGGTGTCGTCCCCACCACCTTGGCGCAGCTCTCCCTCTATCAAGTGGGGACCTTTACAACCTTGGCTACTTTGTGTTGGGGTGTTGTCAGACGAGGGGGAAGGTCCTGCTGGATAGGGGGTGAGGGCATGGGGGGTGGGTGGGAAGGTGATGCCAATCTAAGGATGGCAATGGGTAGGGTGACGCAAGAGAGGGTCGGGGCTTAGGGGTGTTGCTAGACGAGTGGGGAGGTGTTGCCGGACACAAGAGAAGCTCTCATCTATTACTGATTGTTCGACGTCGAGGTCACGAAGATGTCAGTTGCGATGCCCGAGCTCCTTCCTCAAAAAAAAATACTCAAGACATATTTTTATTTTGGGAGAAGTTATAGAAGTATGAGATGTCATCCTAAAAAATAGGAGAGATGTTACCAAACGTATTTAGGTAGGCTCTTTGTTCTAAATTTTTATTTTAAAAGAAAAGAGAGCTACAAAATTACTCCTAAACATCCCATTAGATTTGATTCTTAGCACTGGACCCGACTATCTTCAATGTCACGTATGTCCATTCAGACACGATACCATGAAATGTTCAGTGGAAGAAAACATGCGAATTTGCTTCGAGTTATTACCGGTGATCATATGAATTAAATTGTCTAATCAACCTAATTACTGTTACACCTTCTTCCCATCAAAGCAATCTTATGAATTAAATTATCTAAGCAAGTCAATTAACTAAATTCTAATCAACCTAACTATTATACTACATAAAAAATTGTCCTTTCAATTACTCATGCTTAGTTGAAGCACTAGCCAAATCCATGGTCACATAAAACATACACATTTGATTCCTGAAATAAAAATTTTAAGTTTTTTTTATAAAAACACGCTCATTGCAAATTTATTTAAGAAATAACCCCTCTTATTTTTTCGGAATAATTACCTCTATACTCTTAAAATCTTTTAAAATTATCTTTGTATCCTCATCTTTATCATATTTATCGTAATACCCCTCAAATATTTTAACTAGTGCTGCGATACCCTTGGGGTTAAATTCCTTGCGAACGGTGTTAACTCACTTAGGTGACTTTACTATTTTAACCCCATTTTTATTGAAAGCATATATAGAGAGAGAAAGAATGGGGAACGGGTCCCTCTCTGATGTCCGTGAGGGGGAGGGCACCAGAGGGGGTCTCCCCCCTTGATGTCGGCACCCTCGATTGGTGCAGAGATAGAAAGAGAGAGAGTGTGTGTGTGAGAGAGAGAGAGAACGAGCGAGCGAGTAGAGGAGGGGAGGGGGAGGGTGCTTGAGGGATCTCCTCCGACGTCGGTACCGTTGGTGGGTGTACACACACACACACACACACACACACACAGAGAGAGAGAGAGAGAGAGAGAGAGAGAGAGAGAGAGAGAGAGAGAGAGAGAGAGAGAGAGAGAGAGAGAGAGAGAGAGAGAGAGAGAGAGAGAGAGAGCACATCCCCCTTGCGCCTCTCTTCTTCTTCTTCTCCTCATCCACCTTCTTCCTCCTCCCCTACCATGTGCACGATAAACCCTAGGAGGGCTAGATCTCCATTCCCCACTATCCCTGTCAACAGTCGCCACGTCTACTTCCCACAACTCAGTGCCACCCTACACTACGTCTGCAACCCTCACCGCCATTGAATTTGTGGCCTGCTCAGGCCTGTGCAATGCATCCCACCCTGGAACTACCTCCACTACGACTCTTCTCCCCTGGCTAGATATTCTCCATTGCCAGACCGCCGCATAGGGCCTGTTGTCCCCCCTTCTAGTAGCGGCACTGCCTATGCGATAACCTCTCCCGTCATTTCCCCCTCACCCACACAGAGCCACCACCTTCCACCTGACAACACCCTGCCACCTTCTTCTTTCCACCTTCCTCCCCATCATAGGCCACCACCCCTAACATCTGCCAAACACCCCCTTTCACTACTGCCACCTCACGGTCGTCTCAACCCGTCACCACCGTCGATTTCTCCATCCCCAGTAAGCCTAGTCCTAACCTCGACCCCTCAATATTGACGCCATCGCAAGCACCAGGCGTTGTACACCGGACCACCTCCTTCCTCCTCGCTCTTCCCCAAACTCCCATCGTTACCATCCACGGACCAACCCTTCCCGCCAGAAGTTACCATTACAACCGTCTCTATCGTAGCCACATCAACTCTCCCTTACCGACGGCCATGTGAGAGAGAGCGAGAGAGAGAGTTTTAATCAAGGGTAAGTTAGAGATTTCCACCTTCCTCACCCACTTTTAGTTAACGAGAACAACGGTCCGAGAGAGAGTTTTAACCAAGGGTAAGTTAGAGATTTTCACATTTCTCACCCACTTTTAGTTAACGAGAACAACGGCCCGATTTATTGAAGACTTGAGGGGTATTACGATAAATATAATAAAGGAAGAGGTATAGAGATAATTTTTAAAAAGTTTAGGAATATAAAAATAATTTAGCTTATTTTTATTTTTTAATATGACTTTAATTTAATAGCCTTCTTATATCAATATAGTAAAAATACTCTTATAACTAACCTCCATTAAATATTCAAAAAGTATTATACTTTCATCTATGTGATAGAATTTTTGAACAACAAAATAGTTATAAGAGTTATATGAAGAATTTTTGAGATAAAAAAATAGTTATATGAATAGAAGATAAACGCATAGATACACGCGAAAAAAAGAGATACTTGCTGAGAGTTTAAGAGTACATTCTTTTTTTAAAATGTACTTAACACTTTAAAACTAAATTAAAAATGAATGAAATAACAATATTGTTTGTAAATGTTACAGTAGTGAGTATATTAGAATGATATAAAAAGGGAGATGTAATTTCATAAGTAAACTTATAAGAAATATTTTTATAAAAATTTGAAAAGTATGAAATGATTATACATATACTCTTAAACATATTACATATTGTACTTTATACTCTTAATATTGTAATGGATACCGCATATTAATTATATACCTCATGCTCGTCAAAGTTAACAAAATATTAAGTTAAATATGTAAACATAAAGTGTGACAGGCATATACATATGATTATTTTAATCACGGTTTTAGGAACAGTTTCATACTGACTCGTTTAATATCACTCGAAATCATCTAATTGATGCAGCAACAAGTCGGTTCAAGTTTTTTTTTCAATACGACATAAAAAATAACAATTTTTTACATATAAATAATTTTTAAACAAAAAATTTTAAAAATATTTTTATATAAATACTTTAACAGATATATCAATCAATATTTAAATTTAAATTATACAAATATATTATATTTTTTATAAACATATCACTTTTTATTAAATAATTATAAAAGGCATATTCAGATAAAATTTATATATTGTTTAAATTAACCTATCTATTAATGTATTTTAAAATAACTTTTTATAAATTCATCACCAACAATAATTTTCACTTAAAAATTTTAAAAATAACAAAATGATCCAACCCTAAGTCAATTCGTGGCGGACCAAAAATTTTGTACCATATTATGAGGATTAGGGGTGATCATTATTCAAGTTCAACTCGAAAATCAAACTGAACCGTTAGATTTGGTTCGATTTGATTTGAGTTAAAATTTAAAATTTGTTGATTTAGGCTCAAATCGAATCGTATTAAAAAAAATTGATTTAGTTTGATTTTGAAGTTCAAACAATCGAATCGAACCGAATAATCCAAATTTAAGGATATTTTTGTCAAGTTAATATAAATATATATGTGACTATAAATCTTAATTTAAAAAGTTCAATCACTGAAGTCTCGCGATTAATGACACCCAAGAGGGGGGTGAATTGGGTGATAATAAATTTTACGAAAACTTTTACCCTTTTTACAAAATATGTGATAAACAATAATTAACAAATGAAAATTAATTAACCAATTCTCTCAAACTTTTCGTTCATACACGACCATACAACGAAAATAATCAAACCACACAAATAACACACAATGCACAGCAGTTTTTAAGGTGGTTCGGATGCAACGACGGCAATCCTACGTCCACCCCTCACCAAATCCGGTGAGGCTTCACTCGGGGATAAATCCCCAAACGGAGACGACGCTCCAACCACACACGCAGGACGACGCCTGCCCACACACACGGGGACGCGCTCCAAAACACACACACACACGGAGACGAAGTCTCCAACACGATCCAACAAGCGGATCAACTAGACACACACACGCTGCGACAAGTGCAGCACTCCACACACACAAACACTAAGATCTGGATAAATCTACACACACACGCAGATCTAAGAAGACCTACGCACACACGAATCAAGTACGACACACACACACACGACCACGGATCCAACAACCATCCACACACACACGAGTTTGCAGTTTATAAGAAACACAAATCTGAAACTATAAAGCACAAAATACAAACATGAATAAACTACAGTTTAGAAAGCTTCTGATTTAGGCTCCCCCTGAGTGTGTGCTATGGATGTTCACGTTGATTCCTTCTTCACTTGAATAGCTTGAGACTCAATTTGAATGGCCTTGTATTTGATGTAGATCTTCTTGCACGGAGTACTGCTCACGGCTACAGTACCCTTCCTTCTTCTTGGACAAATCCATGTATCTTCTTGATGCTTGTGAGCTTGTTCTCTTCCTTTGAGACTGCTGACTTCAAATGGAGCTAGAGTACCTTCAGATGATGCTTGAATGGCTCCTTCTTCCTTGTAGCATCCTTCTTCTTCTTCCCTTGGATCACTTTGAGTTGATGAAGATGTGTATGGATGTAACTTTGAACCTTGATTTCTTCTACACCTTCTTGGAGGTAGATGGCTTCAGAAATACCTTGAATGGGTTGGAGATAGATGAAGAGCTTGTTGCACGAGATACTGTTCACGGAGCTACAGTACCGCTTCTTCCTCCTTGGACAGCCTCCCCTTTGGATCTCTTGGATAATTAAGGTTATGACTCTAATAGGATATTTTATAACCCTTGGAAGGTCTATGGACAAGCCCTAGACCAGATCCACAAATTCTAGAGGGTTTGGTGGCTTTGGGATTAAACAATAGCAAGAGGAGATGCTTCTTTCGAGATGGACAAAAGTCAATATTTTTGGCTTATCGGGGCTGGCGGTCGACCTGCAGAGGCTAGCGGTCGACCGCTACTGAGAGAACTGCTGGCCGTTGGTTTCTGAGAATTCGGTCGACCGCTATTGGGCTGGCGGTCGACCGCCACTGTGAATCCCTGTAGGCGGTGAGCTGCTGGCAAGGGCGGTCGACCGCCCCTGAGCTGGCGGTCGATCGCCAGCTGGGCAGACCCCCGATTTTCCCGGGTCGGTCCGTTAACCTCTTCAGCTCCGTCGCTTAAGTCTTTTAGCAGCCCGTTCATGTCTGTGGCATCACCATTGACAGTTTAGAAGGTGTCAACTGAGTCTTTGACCTTGTGAATTTTTACTGAGTGTTTTGACCTGCAAAAACATACATAATTGATTAGAACTATAACTCAACCATCCATATGATAAGTGCATGAAGTTCATGCAAACCATTTGAGCATTAATCAAACGAAGCCCCCGAAAATTCATGCAAAGGGCGCTGCCCCCTTGACCCCCGTGACCTGACCGGGCAGGTCGATCCCCGCGACCTGATCGCACAAGTCGATCCGCGGGCGAGGGCGCACGATGGCCAGAAGGGTTTCATGTTTTAATGTGTATGAATGAGGTGTATGAAGGAGAGGTATATGAGATACACATTGTGAGATCGATGCTAAGACAAGATAAGAGTCTCACCAATGGTTCTTGACAGTAAATGACATATACCATATGTTTTAGATTGTAGAGGAGCAGGGTGTTTATCCACATGTTTGGTTCACCAGGTGACTGCCATGTGTTTGATCCTGCAAGCAAGATAGTCAAGGTTAATACCATACTTGTTCCCGTTGAAGAGGTTATGAAACCTCTTGCCTCTTGAAAAACCAACATATGCAAACCAAGGATCAAGATCATGTAACCGTTCCCATTTACCATCTTAACCATACATAAATAACAAGAACATGAGCAATCAACCACAAGTTTAATTATCATCACTTAATCACACATTAAGTTTAGTTATCATCAAAACCATAACTTAACAATCACAACAATCATCAAAACCATAACTCAACAATCCCCGCATCCTAATAGGATTTCTGACTTTATAAAATAAATTTCAAATCACCTTTCATTTTACTATAACTGAAACTCTTAATTTTTTACGCGAAGATATTATAAAACTTATTTTTACAAGTTACAACTTTCTATGTTATTTTTTTAATTTTTATTTTATTTGATATAAATTTTTTTATTCTATTTTCTCTTCTCTTATTTGAATCTATTCTAATTTTTAAAAAGAGATCAAACTGAACCAAACTGAATTAGTTCAGTTTGATTTGATTTGACTTCAAAATGATTTGATTTGATTCGAATTGAAATCTTAATTCGATTCGATTTGAAAAAAATTCTCTTCAAACCAAATCAAATTAAATTATGCTCACCCCTATGATTCAAATAAATTCCACGTCCAAGATAAGACAAATGTTCATTTTAATTAAAAGAGAAAATTACACAAAGACAAATTAATTTTTATCTTAATGTACTTAAAATTAAATTAAACAAATAATTGATAACAACTTAAAGAGATATAAATAAATATTATTACTACTATAAAAAATACATAAAAAATAAAAAAATATATAATATGATATGCAAGATCCTCTTCAAAGAAATTTTGCTACTATGAATATCTGGATAGAAGCTCCCACATTACACAAGATAATTACACTCCTTCATAGAAAGGAGTTACAGGGTGCACAATCACACGCAGAGACAAACCGAGAAGATTGACAGAACATAGCCGGAAGAGGAGGAAGGCGAGCACATAAAGCAGAAACAGGGACCATTGGATGATAGGAAGAAGAAAAGGGGCGAACGCAGAGCAAGGAGGGGCCTTTTACACGCCCTCGTGGTGAAGCCCCGCCCTGGGCAAAACTAAGCGACCTTGACTTCGACGGTCTTGGGCTTCTTGGGCTCCGGCGGCGGCACCTTCTGCACGGTGACGGTGAGCACCCCGTCCTGGCACACGGCTGTGACGGCGTCGGTATTGGCGTCCTCCGGCAGTGCAAACTTCCTCATGAACTTGCCCACCCGACGCTCCATGCGGACGTACTTCCCCTCCTTGTCGTCCTCCGGCCGCCGGCGCTCGCCGCTGATGACCAGGACGTTGTCGTCCTCCACCTGGACTTTGATCTCGCCGGACTTGACGCCGGGCATGTCGACGACGAAGACGTAGGAGGTGGGGTACTCTTTGACGTCGGCGGGGGTAGAGGCCATGGCCTTGGCATCCTGGACGTAGGTGCGGGTGGGGGCGTTGAAGGCCTTCTCCATCTCCTCCGGGATGGTCATCAGGTGCTGCAGCGTCGACACCAGCGGGTTCTCCAGCCCGATCATCCTCACGTCCATGCCTCCCCTGCCTGCCTTTGCTGCTGCTGCTGGGCGCTGGTGGGTGTGAGCGAATTCGTAGAAATGATCGAGTCTGCGAGCTATCGCTTCGATGGAGACGACAAGCAGAAGGGGAAGGAGCTTTATAGGAAAAGAGGATGCTTCGAGAGAGGAGGTGAGGCGACGTGGGGGGGGGGGGGGGGGGAACCTGTCGCAGAGGGGGCGAGCTCCTTCGAGTTTCGACAGGTGTGTGGAACGATGCCGAAGGTTCTGGTCTTCTGCAGAACTTATCTTGTGTGCGATACACCGCCGGAGTACGTTCTTAGGCCACGGAATGACGGAAACGAAAAACTTTGTTATCGCTGTGGAGAGCGTTTTCATAGGCAGCGCCTTCTAAAGCGGTTCCTCACGGGCAGCGTACCCATCGACGTGGCAGGCAACAGAGGCGAGGTACTCTGCGACGCGTTTGCGTTAGGGGCGTTCTTTTTTGAGTTTTATTTGGCACGAAAGTTATTATTAGAGTTAAATTTGTAAAAAAAATTTAAAAATATATTAGTAAACATATCGTTACGTCAATTCAAATAGTACATGATCACAGAAAAGTTCGCTAGGTCTAATGTGGCCTAACAGTGCTAGGCCCGTCATTGCCCGGATCACCTTGACCCACCGGGGGTCTAATCGACACGGCTCAATCGGGGCCCACGAAAGTATCGCCAGTTCACGGGAAGAACATTATAGCGCCGGCACAGGAGCGGGATACCCGCGTGCGGGCGTTCTGAGTGCAGCAAAATTCGCCAATGGGTGAACGTTGGGTCGCAATCACCAGACTTGCCCCGACATGACCTGGGTCACTCCCACGCCGCCGAGATACTCTCCACGATGTCTTCTCTCCCGGAATGAATGAGTAGGCGACGCACGATCCCACGATCGGGCAGGACTCCACTCCGTGAATCACACCATTGCCAAGAGGGACGAGGTCACCGCGCCCAATATAAATAGGTCCCCAAACGAGGACACAAGGGACGGACGAAGAGATAGAGGAGATACACGCAGATGCAGAAGGAGATACCAGGCAATTGAGAGACTCATATCACCAGCAACTTCCACATAATAAGAGAGAGAGAAAGTCCCCTACATACTCGTCATCGAAGGAGACTCCAGTCGGATAGTAGAGAGAGAGAGGTCCCTTCTAGGTTCTTCCCTTGACTCTCCGAGCACTCTCCGAGCGCCCTCTCCAGACTACAGTCTCTCAACTCTCTCCCTCGATCTCCTATTTCTCTTTCCCTTTGGCTCTCCTCGAACGGTCCAGACTTAGACATCGGAGGATTGTCCCCAAAGATCTCTCCCAGGGATCCTTCTGACGTTCTTCCTAGTGTTTGCAGGTTTCCTCAAGGTGGCCGGCTACTCTTCCCCGTCAAATAAATCTTAAAGGTGTAATACAAATGTGACACTTTTTAGCCTCTACAGTATATAAATGTCATTTAAACGTAACTTTTTACATTTTTTTAAAAAAAAGAAGTGATATGTCTATAAATAAATATGACATTTTTACACAATTTATATTTACACATTCATATGCATGTTAATATATTTGCATGAATGATTTTTTTACAAATTTATGTTTAACAATGATTTTCATGCAAAAGACTCAAATACTAATCAATTACGGAAGGAGGCCGAGCGAAGGAGAAGGTGGCTGGAGGAGGTTTGTCGAGAGGGGGTTCGCGGGAAAGAAGGGGGGTGTACTAGGGGGAGGGGCTGATGAGAAAGAGGGTGAAGGGGAGGAGGACCGCAACATCGTGTCACTTTTCTCTCTCACCTCAACAGCATCGCAGCACTGTCGATTCTCCACTACAAACTATGATGCTAGTGCAATCGCAGGCTCCTCTGTTGTCCTCCAGGATCGGGAGAGTGAGACGGAGTCGTCGAAGCTGCCCCCCTGTGTCGCCGATCCAACTATCATAACAGGTGCCACGCCCCACAACAGTTACCACCCCCAGGCCAGAGCCCTCCTTCAAGCTGAAGCCCGTCAACTCTGTCTCCGACACCACCCCAGATGTTTTTGAGGGATAGGACAGTTGTGGTTGACTTGGTCAACCATGTTAAGAGATCCACAGAGAAAGAGAGAGGAAGATGTGGAAGCCGAGGAAGCCGAGGAATCCACTCAAGGAGAAGAAAATGAACTAAACTACAGACTATCAAGGGACTAAAAATTAAGAAGGATTATGAAACGTGCCAATATGAGGAAAGAGCATACGTAGGATGCTAAAGGGATGTGATCGCCAGAGGGGTTACCTCAAAGAAACGAAATGATCGCGTGTACCTTGTATTGAGCGTGGAGATTGTGAATCCTCGAGAGCGGGAAATGATAGGTTGCTTCTTCCTCCCCCTTCGGTCGGCCGACGGAGAGGGCTTTTCTCAGGTACCCTTGCAAAATAACGACAAACAAGTAACGAGTGGATCAGAAAGACGAAGGTGCAGTATTCAAATTCTAACGACGCAAGTAACGAAATGATGGCAAGACACACACCTGGTTGGTGTTGTCTTTTAAACCCTTCTCGGACACGAGTAGGAGGAAAATACTTATGATGAATGGCAATTATTCCGACATAGAAACGGGAAGAGACTCTCTCATAAAGGGGGGGGGGGGTAGAAGATATGATATGATGAATGCAAGATAACTAGGAAATGAGAGGAGAGAATGGCTTATTGGATGGTCGATGGTGAGATCCGGCGGAGCTCCGGCAGCGTAGGGACGACGAGGTAGCGCGGCGGGCGAAGGCGGCCTCTCTCTTGCGAGCACGGGCACCCGAGGATCCGGCAGGACCTCCCCTACAAAACACCCACGGGTTAGGAATAGAATCCGGCAGCCTCTCGGCGCTCTTTTTTTGACCTCCTGCACTGAGGGGGGTAGGCCTCTATTTATAGAGGTCGGGAGGATGGGGGCGTCCAGAGGCCTGGACGCCTCCATAACTTGGATTTTATTCAAACGACAGGCTGAGCAACGGTCAGTCGATGGTCGGGGGTCGCCCGTGAGCTGGTTGATGGAGGCGTCCAGGGGCCTGGACGCCTCCATAACTTGGATTTTCTTCAAACGACAGACTGAGCAACGGTCAGTCGATGGCCGAGGGTCGCCCGTGAGCTGGTTGATGGAGGCGTCCAGTGGCCTGGACGCTTCCATAACTTGGATTTTCTTCACACGACAGACTGAGCAAAGGTCAGTCGATGGCCGGGGGTCGCCCGTGAGCTGGTTGATGGAGACGTCCAGGGGCCTGGACGCTTCCATAACTTGGATTTTCTTCAAACGACAGACTGAGCAACGGTCAGTCGATGGCCGGGGGTCGCCTGTGAGCTGGTTGATGGAGGCGTCCAGTGGCCTGGACGCTTCCATAACTTGGATTTTCTTCAAACGACATACTGAGCAACGTCGATCGATGGCCGGGGGTCGCCCGTGAGCTGGTTGATGGAGGCGTCCATGGGCCTGGACGCTTCCATGATATTGTATTTTTTTTTGTTCAATCTTATATATATATATTTGTCATTATTTTGTATTGATGGAGGCGTCCAGGGGCCTGGACGCCCCCATGATGACCCCCGGATTCCCCCGGAAAGGGCGTCGGCAGTCGTCCGTTAGGCATTTTCCTGGTCCCGGCAACTTCTAATGCATCCGATTGATGTTGATGCCGTTCGAATGCCGCATGATTTTCACAACGAGGCGGTTTCCGGATGCCGAAGGAGCGTTATGCTACTCGCCCAGAAGACGAGAGAAGACTCAAAGATAGGAAACACTCAAGTGATTCAAAATGCGAAAGCCGCTGCGGGGCATCGCGTGGTAAAATGAGATTTTCTTAGGGGGCGTCAGGAATAGCGTGTCTACAGCTGCCCCGCCTTGGCGTCTGCTTTGCAAGGGAGTGACACGTAATAGAATGGTATCGAAGTGGAGTGAAATAGAGTGGGAATGGACTGATAAGTTGATGCCAAGGTGTGATGAGACACGCTTTTTGGTGAGGACACCAGAGCACGAGTACGGCCCGACTCAGCGAGCCGTCGATATCGGACCCGCAGCACGACTCGATCGACATCGACATCGTTGTGGCTGGGCGACAGTATGGAGTCCCTACCTGAGTGTTGATACTTTCCTATGTTTATTGTGAGTGTATTACCATGTATTTACTTATTGTGAGTGTATTAGTGTGTATTTTATATTTTAGCTTCTAGTTGGGTTAAGATTGTAATGTGGGCTACACTTCATGTAAGGGGTCCAAATTCTAAATTGGGCCTCAAGACCATTAGGAGCCCAATTGGACTTCTACACATGTGGGCCTAAAAGGCTGGCCCGAGGCCCAAGATGGACTTCTAGAAGACTTGGACTATTAGACCAAGGAGACAAAGGTGGAGGATGCCCCCTCCTTGTCCCACATGCTTGTCTCCCACCCACCCTTGACCAATGTTAGTGGGTGTCCTTTGGTGTTAGTGGATGTCCTTTGGTGTTAGTGAATGTCCTTGGATCTAGATCTAGGGTTTTCATATTTATAGTCTCTTGTTGTATTTTGTGTTGAACTAATGAAAAATTCAAGAGAATTATGCTTGGTGTGCACCCCCCCTCTTTCTTCTAGTGTTCTTGGTGTTCTTCATCTCCTTCCAACTCTCTTCTCCAGATCTAGATCTAAATCTCTCCTATCTCTCAAACCTCTTCCCCTTCTCTTCTCCCTCTACCTATTGTGAATGTCCACTGCCGCTGTCGCCGCCGTTCGTGCCGCCATCAAGCTGCCACCACCACTTCTCCGAGTTGCTGTCCTGGATTCCGGCCTGCAAATCTGAAGCTTGAAGAGAAGGCCATAACTCCAGATCCGACCGTAGGATCAAGCTGATATTTTGAGGGTTGGTTTCCCCATGTCTCCTACATCCCCAGTTTAACTTTCACGCTGATCAGAGTTCGTTTGCCCCCTGTCCCAGTCAGTAGTTTGTTCCCCTCACAGTCTGCCTGTGAGCAGGCCAGCGAGATAGTCTGTGGTAGGTGATTTTTCCAACCCCCAAAACGTGATCAGAATCCTACAAAAAAACTATGTGTGTCACCGTGTCCCTCCCCTCTACCCACCATAAAAATCTCAGGTCCTACTTCCTTCCTTGGATCCACGGTCAAAGCCCATAAACATACTGGTTCTAGTATGCCCTGTGGATTCTGAGTTTCGGGACAGAACCATCTTTTAGTTTGCAGAGCTATTCATTTCCATTCATACCGTTGGATGGTTCTGAAACTCCAGTATGTTGAGGTTCTTTGAGTGCTCTTCGCAACGGCGCTAACCTTGTCTCGATCTGACGTCATGGATGGGCGTACCGGCTGATCTCGTCGGAGCACGCAGATCCGACCAGAAGCGGAGCTGCGGGACAGCATTGGGGATTAATTCCCAATAAATTCCCCAACTCACCACCGGCGACCACCGCTCCCGGGGATCGACCCGGGGCACTCCAGGGACTCTCCCTCCGGTCGCCGTTGCCAGAAGACGCCCGAAAGCCATTGTCCCAGTTATCGGGCCCACTTGGAGCCTTGTGGGCCCCACATTGAGCGCCACCACCGTGCTACCCGCCACCGCCCGGAACCGCACATTGCTGCCCGCCAACCCCTGAACGGCGCTCCCGGATAGCTGGTTGTGGCCTTTTACCTCCCTGCGTGGAGTGGGCCGTAGTTTATTTTTACTGCTGTAATTAAATATTAGTTTGTATCGGGAGTGACGGTTCACGGCCGGGACGTCGTCGCCACGCCGTGAGCGTGGAGGTACACCCATCACTCTTATTGTCTTTCTGCTTATTTAGTATGCACTTTACTGCCGCTGCATGTGAGTAGTTATCTTTCCTAGCTAGTTTAATTTTAATCACCGCTGTGAGTTGTGAGAGCAAAACCCGTCCTGTGACTCATTCCGAGCACGAGAGTGAGCCGACTACCCAAAGTCTCAAAGCCGATTTCCCAACCGTGCATGATCGTCGCGTTTCCCTTGATGGGGACGACTGTGAGTAGCGCTTCTTGTTTGGGGCAAGTTCGTCTCTTCTGGAGCTCGTCGGTGCCGCGTCATAGTGTGTTGCTGGTCGCGTCGTCTGTCTAGTCGAGTCTCGTAGTTGTCCCGCATCAAATTGGTATCAGAGCCGGTTTGAGTCTAGGGTAGTATTGTCCAAGGTCTTGCATTGCATCCCAATATTCGATATATAAAAAGATGTTGCCCGACCGTTAGGTTATGCCAATCGGGGAGGCGATTCACTCGCGTGAGAGGATCTTCAGATCCCCGGACTCCGCCAGGTATCGGATATCGGTTTAAGTCAAGGGTCCTCAACTTGCATCGGTCCATCCATATAGGTCTAGTGAGTCACTCTTAGTTCTCTTTAGGCCTCATTGCATGCCCACCCGTGGAGGTGCCCAGTACCATCGCCCTGACACTATGGGTGAACACCGAGGTGCCAACCCGGGAGGCCGTTCCCTAGAGGACATGATAGCCCTACTCATGGAGCGCATGGATAGGTCCGAGCAAACTCTTAGGGAGCATACCGAGCGTATGGAGAGCCGATTCAAAGCCATGGAGGACCGCGCCGAGGCTTCTGACCGGTCTGTCCAAGGTCTGGTTGGAAGGTTAGAGAGTGTGGAGATAACCCCTCGCCGAGACCTACCCGGCATTCTCCCGGTCCCTCAGGCACATGCTGCCCAGCCCGCGCTTGCTGCCCAGCTCGCACCACCTCGGGCTGAGGAGCAACGGCAACGTGCCCCCCATTTTGAGGACTACGAGTCCGACAACGATTATGAGGGAAATGGCCGGCGCCGACATGGTCACCGACCACACAGGGATGATGAGGACGAACGGATCCTCAGGACCGTCCGTGCAGACCCTCCCTCGTTTGATGGGTCCAAATCTTTGGAACCCAAGATCTATCTTGATTGGGAGGCCAGCATGGACCGGTACTTTGAGTGGTTCGAGATGACGGACCACCGGAGGATCAGGTATGCCAAGATGAAGTTGTTAGGGCAAGCACAGACTTACTGGAGCAATGTAGAGAGTTTACTCTTTCAGCGTCATGAGCCTCAGGTAGGTTCTTGGGATGAGATGAAGGACAAGCTTAGGCGTAAGTACCTTCCTGCCACGTACCGTCAGCGACTTATTGATAGGTGGTAGAGTCTCACCCAAGGGGACCGATCCGTGTCAGACTACATCGCGGAGTTTGATGAGTACTTTTTGCGATGTGGCGTTACGGATGAGAGCACTATGCCTATATCACGCTTCCGTCGTGGTTTGCGGCCCCACTACCAATATGAATTATTTCACCGCAATGTTACCACCTTGGAAGACGCATACCAGGTTGCTCTAGAGTTGGAGCAGTTCGAGGCGAATTTTGCTCCCGTCCAGCGCCCGGGGTTCACTTATCAGCGTGGGACCGACCCCCGTACCACGCCTACCTCCTATAGCCGCTTTCCGGTGGCCCGTCCCCCGAAACCCCCTCGGCAGGACCCCACTGCTCCTAGGCTCTGCACTTTCCCTCCGAGGGACCCTCCCCCTCGCCCGCAGGCACCCATCCCTGTCACTCGGCCTTATCAGCCTGCCGTACCAGCTCGGCCTCTTCTTCCTACACCCCCAGTCCATCGAGAGGACAAGGGTAAGGGTCCAATGATTGGTGGAACATCTCAGGGCAATGGGACACGAGACCGTTGCTACACTTGTGGTGGAGTTGGCCACTTTGCCAGCAAGTGTCCCACCCGGGGAGCACTTGTTATCGCCGACACACCGGTCCGTGACCCCACGCCTGAGTTGGTGCCAGTCAGCTACGAGCCGGACCAAGAATTGGCCGAGGAATTCTTTGACGAGTTATTGGAGGGCGAGCAAGTTGACGTCCCTAGTACCTCATATCAGGATGACGTACATTTGGGTGTAGTCAGGTGCATCCTTACCCAGCCTCAGGTGAGCGACGATTGGCGTCGCACCACCATATTCCACACATTTTGTAGGCTGGAAGGGAAAGCTTGCAAGGTGATTATAGATAGCGGGAGTTGCATCAACGCTATCTCCACAGGCACCGTCAAGCGCCTTGGTTTGACGCCCGTGGATCACCCTGCACCTTACAGAGTTTCTTGGGTGGATTCCACTTCCATCCCGGTCAGATTGCGGTGTCTGGTGCCGCTGCAGTTCCAGGCATACCATGATGCGATCTGGTGTGATGTACTACCTATGGAGGTGGGTAGTATCATACTTGGTAGGCCTTGGCTCTTTGACCGAGATGCCACCCTCCATGGCAGGTCAAACACATGCACCTTCGACCATGATGGCCACAGGATTACCCTCCACCCTGTCCAGCCGAAGGACCCATCTGTCCGAGGACCAGCTGGCCCCAGTACTGTGACCTCTCCTAGTCAGGGGAAAGTCGGTACACCCACTTTGTCCTCGGCACGGGCTACCACCTCTTCGACTGCTCCTAACATAGTGGATCCTCCACCCAGGAGGTTGATGATGATCAGTCCGAGAGAGATGGAGCAGGAGGTGACCGGGGGTAACCCCATTCTAGCTGTCGTCGTCAGGGGCGTTGAGGATGTTGCCCCTAGGTCCGAGGATGAGCATCCCCCGGAGATAGCTGCAATATTACGGGAATTCGTCGATGTATTTCTCGAAGACCTCCCGGGAGGCCTTCCACCTATGAGGGATATCTAGCATGAGATCGACCTCGTCCTGGGCTCATCCTTGCCCAACCTTCCCCACTATAGGATGCGTCCCACGGACCATGCCGAGCTACAGCGGCAGGTCGAGGAGTTGATGAGTCGGGGATCTCTTCGGGACAGCAAGAGCCCTTGTGCTGTTCCTGCACTATTGGCCCCGAAGAAGGATGGCACATGGAGGATGTGCGTTGATAGCCGTGCAATCAACAAGATCACGGTGAAGTATCGTTTTTCCATTCTCCGATTGGATGATTTGCTTGATATGATGTCGGGAGCCACTATCTTTTCAAAGATAGATCTTCGTAGTGGCTATCACCAGGTGCGGATCAGGCCTGGGGATGAGTGGAAGACGGCATTCAAGACCAAGGATGATCTTTATGAGTGGTTGATTATGCCCTTTGGGCTTTCCAACGCCCCTAGTACCTTCATGCGGTTGATGACCCAGATCTTACGCCCTATGATAGGGGTCTTCTTGGTCGTCTACTTTGATGACATCCTTATCTGCAGCCGCACTAAGGAAGATCATCTAGACCATCTTAGACAAGTCTGCATTGTGTTGAGGCGAGAAAGTTTATTCGCCAACCCAAAGAAATGTGCTTTCATGTCTGATCATATCACTTTTCTCGGGTTCATTGTGTCGAGAGATGGAGTCTCCGCTGACCCGGAGAAGATTAGGGCCATCAGAGAGTGGCCCGAGCCCCGCACCCTCCACGATGTCCGGAGCTTCCATGGCTTAGCGACGTTCTATCGTCGCTTCATTCGTGGCTTCAGTTCTATCACTGCCCCGATCACTGATTGCATAAAGAAGGGGGCATTCATATGGACTAAGGCTGCAGCCACGTCCTTTCAGGACATTAAGGAGCGCATGACCCAGGTGCCTATCCTTGTTTTACCTGATTTTTCTAAGGTGTTCGAGGTCACATGTGATGCTTCTAGTGTGGGTATTGGTGGCGTATTGAGTCAGGAGTCTCACCCCATTGCATTCTTTAGCGAGAAGCTTAATGATGCCAAACTGCGATATTCCACATACGACAAAGAATTCTACGCAGTTGTCCAGGCATTGAGGTATTGGAGGCACTATTTGTTGCACCAGGAGTTTATCCTCTTCTCTGACCACGAGGCCTTACGATTCCTCCATATCCAAAAGAAGTTGAATGCTCGCCATAGTCGTTGGGTGGAGTATCTCCAGGAGTACACCTTTGTGCTCAAGCACAAAGCAGGGGCGGAGAATAAGGTCGCCGATGCACTGAGTCATCGGGTGATGATGTTGACCACCATGAGTGTGGAGGTGGTAGGGCTAGAGAGGCTGAAGGACACTTATGTTGACTGTCCAGACTTTGGTCCGATCTATGCCATCCTTCAGGATGGTCCCTCGCGCGATTATAGCGAGTTTGTGTTACAGGAGGGTCACCTATTCCGGGGTGACAAGTTGTGCATCCCACGGACTTCTGTTCGTGACTTTCTTATGTGGGAGATGCATGCGGGAGGTCTTGCTGGCCACTTTGGTCGGAACAAGATCATAGAGGCGGTTGAGCATCGATTCTATTGGCCTAGCCTAAAGAGGGATGTTGCTCGTATTGTGGCCCAGTGCCGCACTTGTGCTATGGCCAAACAAAGGAAGCAAAGTACCGGCCTCTATACTCCCCTTCCCGTCCCGGATAGTCCATGGCAGGACATTAGCATGGACTTTGTGTTAGGATTGCCCCGCACCCTCCGAAAGCATGACTCAATCTTTGTGGTTGTCGATCGGTTCTCCAAGATGGCATTATTCATTCCATGCTCCAAGACCTCGGATGCCACTATAGTTGCCCGCCTGTTCTTCTCTCATTGTGTCTCCAGGTTTGGCCTTCCCCGTACCATAGTGTCAGATAGGGATGTACGATTCACTAGCTATTTTTGGAAAACCCTATGGCACATGATGGGCACACAATTAAAATTCTCCACTGCATATCACCCCCAGACCGATGGTCAGACTGAGGTTGTCAATAGGAGTTTGGGGGATCTTCTTAGGCGTCTTGTCCGAGATCGAGTCAGGGGTTGGGATTTGGTCTTACCCTTGGCCGAGTTCGCTTATAATGATTCGGTCAATAGGTCTACAGGTATGAGCCCCTTCGAGATTGTCACTGGCCGTAGACCTAGGAGACCCATAGACCTAGTCCCATCTCCCATCCAGTCCCGTGTGTCTGAGTCAGCCGAGTCTTTTGCTAGCCATATTAGACAGTTGCATGAGCATATTCGTCGTCACATTGAGTCCAGCAACGCACGATACAAAGAATTGGATGACGCCCATAGGCACCACCGTGAGTTTCAGGAGGGCGATTCTGTCATGATCAGGGTCAGACCTGAACGGTTTCCCTCAGGAGCCGTGAAGAAGTTGCATGCTCGCGGTGCCGGTCCCTTTCGGGTAGTGAGGCGAGTAGGATCGAATGCATATGTTGTGGACTTGCTAGAGGATTACGGGATCGGCTCTACTTTCAACGTCTCAGATCTTGTCGCTTATAGGGACCCAGCGGTGATACCTAGTGAGCCCTTTGAGCCGTCTCCACCCATTATGAGTGACACCACCTTAGAGTGTCCACCTCCAGCCTTGTTACCTCAGTAGCGAGAGCAAATAGAATGTATACTAAATGAGCAGGTGACGACTACTCGAGATGGATTGTACCAGCGCTACTTGGTGCGTTGGAGGGGACGGCCCGCGTCCGATGACACCTGGATCACCCAGGCAGAGCTACAGAGGATAGATCCAGATCTGCTGGATCGGTACCAGAGCGACCCGGACCCTTACTCAACGGGGTCGAACTTCTCCCACCCGGGGAGAATTGGTGAGGACACCAGAGCACGAGTACGGCCCGACTCAGCGAGCCGTCGATACCGGACCCGCAGCACGACTCGATCGACATCGACATCGTTGTGGCTGGGCGACAGTATGGAGTCCCTACCTAAGTGTTGATATTTTCCTATATTTATTGTGAGTGTATTACCATGTATTTGCTTATTGTGAGTGTATTAGTGTGTATTTTGTATTTTAGCTTCTAGTTGGGTTAAGATTGTAATGTGGGCTACACTTCATGTAAGGGGTCCAAATTCTAAATTGGGCCTCAAGACCATTAGGAGCCCAATTGGACTTCTACACATGTGGGCCTAAAAGGCTGGCCCGAGGCCCAAGATGGGCTTCTAGAAGACTTGGACTATTAGACCAAGGAGACAAAGGTGGAGGATGCCCCCTCCTTGTCCCCCATGCTTGTCTCCCACCCACCCTTGACCAATGTTAGTGGGTGTCCTTTGGTGTTAGTGGATGTCCTTTGGTGTTAGTGGATGTCCTTGGATCTAGATATAGGGTTTTCATATTTATAGTCTCTTGTTGTATTTTGTGTGGAACTAATGAAAAATTCAAGAGAATTATGCTTGGTGTGCACCCCCCCTCTTTCTTCTAGTGTTCTTGGTGTTCTTCATCTCCTTCCCCCTCTCTTCTCCAGATCTAGATCTAAATCTCTCCTATCTCTCAAACCTCTTCCCCTTCTCTTCTCCCTCTACCTATTGTGAATGTCCACTGCCGTTGTCGCCGCCGTTCGTGCCGCCATCAAGCTGCCACCACCACTTCTCCGAGTTGCTGTCCTGGATTCCGGCCTGCAAATCTGAAGCTTGAAGAGGAGGCCATAACTCTAGATTCGACCGTTGGATCAAGCTGATATTTTGAGGGTTGGTTTCCCCATGTCTCCTACATCCCCAGTTTAACTTTCACGCCGATCAGAGTTCGTTTGCCCCCTGTCCCAGTCAGTAGTTTGTTCCCCTCACAGTCTGCCTGTGAGCAGGCCAGCGAGATAGTCTGTGGTAGGTGATTTTTCCAACCCCCAAAACGTGATCAGAATCCTACAAAAAAACTATGTGTGTCACCGTGTCCCTCCCCTCTACCCACCATAAAAATTTCAGGTCCTACTTCCTTCCTTTGATCCACGGTCAAAGCCCATAAACAGGCTGATTCTAGTCTACCCTGTGGATTCTGAGTTTCGGGACAGAACCATCCCTCAGTTTGCAGAGCTATTCATTTCCATTCATACCGTTGGATGGTTCTGAAACTCCAGTATGTTTAAGTTCTTCGAGTGCTCTTCGCAACGGCACTAACCTCGTCTCGATCTGACATCATGGCTGGGCGTACCGGCTGATCTCGTCGGAGCACGCAGATCTGACCAGAAGCGGAGCTGCGGGACCGCATTGGGGATTAATTCCCAATAAATTTCCCAACTCACCACCGGCGACCACCGCTCCCGGGGATCGACCCGGGGCACTCCAGGGACTCTCCCTCCGGTCACCATTGCCAGAAGACGCCCGAAAGCCATTGTCCTAGTAGTCGGGCCCACTTGGAGCCTTGTGGGCCCCACATTGAGCACCACCACCGTGCTACCCGCCACCGCCCGGAACTGCACATTGCTGCCCGCCAACCCCTGAAC
This sequence comes from Amorphophallus konjac, assembly GCA_022559845.1. Taxonomy (NCBI): domain Eukaryota; kingdom Viridiplantae; phylum Streptophyta; class Magnoliopsida; order Alismatales; family Araceae; genus Amorphophallus; species Amorphophallus konjac. The sequence goes on from CM040121.1 coordinate 530,053,951, forward strand.
GGCGCTCCCGGATAGCTGGTTGTGGCCTTTTACCTCCCTGCGTGGAGTGGGCCGTAGTTTATTTTTACTGCTGTAATTAAATATTAGTTTGTACCGGGAGTGACGGTTCACGGCCGGGACGTCGTCGCCACGCCGTGAGTGTGGAGGTACACCCATCACTCTTATTGTCTTTTTGCTTATTTAGTATGCACTTTACTGTCGCTGCATGTGAGTAGTTATCTTTCCTAGCTAGTTTAATTTTAATCACCACTGTGAGTTGTGAGAGCGAAACCCGTCCCGTGACTCATTCCGAGCACGAGAGTGAGCCGACTACCCAAAGTCTCAAAGCCGGTTTCCCAACCGTGCACGATCGTCACGTTTCCCTTGATGGGGACGACTGTGAGTTGCGCTTCTTGTTTGGGGCAAGTTCGTCTCTTCTGGAGCTCGTCGGTGCCGCGTCGTAGTGTGTTGCTGGTCGCGTCGTCTGTCTAGTCGAGTCTCGTAGTTGTCCCGCATCACTTTTGACATGACTGTTTGGAATCTTTCCTGTAGTTTCAATGAGGCAACCTTGAAGAAGTTCTTTCAAATTTGACGATTGTTTGGACGGAAATCAAATAAGGGAGGGTGAGATGTACGCTCAGGCATGAAAATAAAGGAGACCAACTTCTCGGTGTGGAAGTACCTGGGTCATAAACCTGCAGGTTTCACCTTTGGGGAGCGGTTACCAGCCAATGTGGAAGTGCTGCGGCCAAGGTGGGTCAAATAAGGTAAAAAGCAAAGGAATATCTGAGAGTCTGTCCAAACAAGGGTCTCGTTTGGAAGGGCAACGTAGGGCCATTTCAAGGAAACTCAGTATTTCATTCAGAATGGAATATCTCATATTTGTAAGAATTGAAGCAGAACGGCTTTCGCAATCGAATCACTTGAATGATCTTCCGCAATAGACTCAAAGTCCTATATGAATGCATGCTGGGTTTAAAGAAAAATTTAAAACAAACTAGAATAGAAAATAGCCAAGGATAATATTGTCAACTCGTTAAGAATGGGTCAGGATATCGATCCAGTGAGCTGATACTGAGATGGGGCCCGTTTATCCACGCACCGACTCACTGAATGGAACCGTCGTTCCCACGCTATCACCAGTTAACGGCCTATCCGTACAACCCAAATTCTTCTGGAATCATCACTGTTTTTGTTGAAGGGGAACTCAAATCCCAGATTCGTTCGGGTCGCAAGGTCCTTGACGTGTTCTAATAGCGTAAATATCATATAGTATGATGCATGACACGGGGGACCAAACACTGAAGGCCGGTATACAAGATAGGGCGAAAAACGTCTGTTGGTAAAACTTGCACAGACCATCATAGATTAAATACATCAGAAAGCAGTAGAAATATAACAGAATCGTGCCACAGTACAAGGATAAAATACTGACGACTTGACCACTCATGTGACACGTCCCGTCCCGTAGCACCTCTCCTTTCCTATAAGTACCTCCCTTAGGCTAGTTTATTCAAATGTACCAAGGGAAGTTTTGAAAGTTCAGGAGGAGGAGAAGAGAAGGGTCTAGGGATTTCAGGATGGAAGGAGAGTCTTCCCGCGTTATGAAGTGGGGCAGGCCTAGCAGTGAGATCAGGCAACTTTCCGACCTCGAGGGTCATCTGAGTGGGACGATCCAGTCGCATATGGTAAGTTGATTTATTTCAAATTTACTGCATGGACTCTCTTCTCACTTTCCTTCCTTTCTCTTCTTCTTTCCAGCCGTATCCACTCTTTCCGGGCCCGAGGAAGTTTTCCAAACTGCCATGGCTTTCAGAGCTAACTTCCAACATCTCCATTGGCATGAGGGCTATACTCTCGAAGTGGCATCTTCAGGGGCTCCTTATTCACGCCAAACACTACGAGAGAATCCACATGGACTGGGCGGCTATGGGCGCATTAGTGGAGATCTGGCATCCCCAGACCCACACTTTCATCTTCCCGACGTTCGAGACGACCATTCTCTTCGAGGAGGTGGAGCTTCTGCTTGGACTAAAGAAATTCAAGAGTGACGAGAAGACGAAGCTGTAGACACGCCAAAATTGACATTACTTTGAGTATTTCTCATATTGCCTTGTAATGCCCCATTTGACCCTCAAATTAGCTTATTTGAGTGTTTTTTTTCTATTTTTCATGGATTTTCTCCCCTTTCCCCCCCTTTTTTTTAAATTAATGCCCTGGAGAGGGGCGTGTTTTTTAAAACGTGGCCTGATCCAGGGCGTGTCTCCCCCATTTTATCTATTTCTCCCCATTTTACCTATTTTATAAATTCGTGACCTGGTGAAGGGCGTGTTTTAAAACACGACCTTACCTGGGGCGTTTCTTGATGAAAGGACGCCCTGAGATGAGGGCGTCAATTCCTGGCATTATCCAATTTTTGAAAAAAGAATAAATGTTTGAAAAATGTTAATTAACGCCCTTCTTTGGGGCGTGTTTCAATTGACGCCTCTCCCGGAGGCGTGTTTCAGAATTTCCAAATAAAAGAAATATTTATTTCCAAAATTGATGTGGGAGTTGACGCCCTTGGCCATGTCGTGTTTTGATTTAACGCCCTATGGTAGGTCGTCAATTCTTGAATTGACGCCCTGACCCAGGGCGTGTTTCATCTTCTGTCTTCGCAGCCCTTTCCCCAGAGAGTCCTTGCTTCGTTAGACACCTTTCTTGATTGGGGACTGGAGTCTTGCCTCCGTAGGGCTCTTGCCGTTCTTATCTCTTCTTCAACCTATTTAATAGAGACATTGTCTCTGTTAATCGGTTGGATTCTTCCCTTTACCGATTCCCTTCCTTCCCCTCCGCTCTTCTTTGTTTTGCAGGTTGAGGGTGCTGTGCGACTGGCTGAAGGAGGAACCTCACGTTCATCTCTTCATCTTCTGAAGTTCTTCCCCATTGAACATCAAAGCCCAAGCATCGCACAGGCTCTTCTCCTTTATTTTTATTTTTTTTGTTTATTGCATCATTCATCTGCATGCCCATCTCTTATTCGATTTTCTTTACATCTCAACCACGTTGAGAAACCTCCCCACAGTGCACTCTTGCACTCTTTCCCCTTATTCACATTTTTATTCATATTCATATCATATCATTCATATATTCCCATACCCTCTTTGCATAGGGGTTTAAGGGCCAACACCCACAAGGTGTGTTCTTGCATAATTTTCATGCTCATCTTTACATATAGAATTTGATGCTACACACCATATTCTAATCCATATTTTTATTGGTATTTGTCTTTTTTTGCAAGGGTAATAAAAGCAAGAACTCTCTTCATCGGCCGGCCGATTTGAAGAGAAAGGAAGCACTCACATCCCCGCATCTTTTGAGGTACTTTTCGCGATCATTCCTCCCATGTTCTTATTGATTATATTTTTGAGACCTAGCGTCTCTGGCGATCACACACTCCCCTTGCGCACCTCGTGCATATATTTTCCTCCATATTGATGATTATTGCATGTCTTTTCTTTGATATATTTTTCTTAAGTGGATTATTCTAAATTAGAGATCCACAAATTGGCGATCACGGTGGGACCCTTTGTGTTCTTCTTTTATTACCCCTTTCCTCTTTGGCACCCTCGCGTGCCCTTTCCCTTTGGTACCCACGGTACCCCTCCTTTGTGCTCCTCGGGCGCCCTCCATTGTGCATTGCACTCTCCCCAAGTGATCTGTCAGTTTGATAGTTTTTTAGAATTTCCACTTATCCAAAAATTTTTTTGATGAGCATGCTTCTATCTTAATACTCATATATTTGTTGATTGGCCGTGACTGTGAGTGTTTGATATTGCTGGCCGTGGGGTCTTTCTGGGAATTAACGCCTTTGTCAGAGGTGCTTTTTAATTTCATGCCCTCACCCAGGCCGTTTTATGTATGTCTAACGCCTTCTGACAGGACGTCTTCTATCATACCCTGCTTATCTGTGAATTAACGCCCTTCTCCAGGGCGCCTTTTTATATTGTAACGCCTCACACTAAGGTGTTTTATTCATTCAGCCGTGCGTACCCCTGAGAGTTGACGCCCTCGACCAGAGGCGTCCATTTGATTTGTAGCGCCCCATACCATGGCGTGTTTTTACCTTGCCTGTGTGGGCCCTCACAGTGATTCACGACAGTGACACTGTCGTTTCTTTTCTGGATAGCGCCCCCTTTCAGGGCATCTTTTACTGTGGGTTTGTAGAACCCTTCCTTGCGTGATTTTTCATCATGATTCATGCCATGCTCATATTCATTGATTGATTATATTGTGGTGATTACCCTGCTTGTTTGTGAATTCACGCCCCTCTCCAGGGCGTCTTTTACTTGGTAACGCCTCACGCCAGGGCGTTTCTTTGTTGATTAGCGCCCCTCAGCAAGGCGTTTCTTTTGATTTGACGCCCTCGGTCAAGGGCGTCCTTTCCCCTTATAGTGCCTCACCCTAAGGCGTGTTTTTACTGCCCCTGGCACCTCGCTTTGAGTCACGACAGTCACACTGTCGTGTCCTTTGTTAGTAGCGCCCCCTGCCAGGGCGTGTTTTTACTGTGGGTTTCCAGAACCCTTCCCGTGGGTGAGTTTTCATGATATTTCATGCTTATCTTTGTTGATTGATCATATTATTGTGGTTGGCCTGTTTACCCTGCTGCATTCACATTTGCATTTGGTTTGGGAGGCCCCCTCCTCTTCATTAGGATCCACACACCCTCTTGGAATCGGGACGACCCTCCATTGAGCATTCCGTCTCTTTGGACCGGAGATCCCTTTTCCAAGCCTCCATAAGTCCCCGCACCCGTGGATTCCCTCACGGACGCCGGGCAGGTTGTACCCTTTTGAAGTCCCGGATTAGTTGGCCATATACGTGGTGAGAGAGTGTTCCTAGTTGGCATTGGAGTTAAATCACATTTGAAACTAGGTTCCTCCCTTGTGTGAATCACTCCAAATTGTTAAAAAGCCTTAATTCCCCAAGGTTCAAACATAAAAATCAAGGTAACCATCACAACTTGTGTGTTTCTTTGCAAATTGTTTGCACACTAAATTGCTTGAATGGCTTACTTTGATAGACAAAATAACATGTTCAATTCAATTAATGTTCATGAGGGTGATCAACCTAGCACATCTTATTCCCCTCAATTTCAGCATGTTCATCATTCTCACCATACTTTCAAGGGACCACGTCCTCATTCTTATGGTCATGCCCGGCCCATGGGCAATGTCCATCCTCATGGTCCCCCTACCCAATTTCAAGCCACTACTCCTACGGGACCGCCTCGTCCCAATGATGAGAAGGTCTCCCAAATTTTGCATGCATTAGATCATCTTACCCCTCAACAGATCCAAGCCCTTAAGGCCGCTGTTGAGGGTACATCTCCTTCATCTCCCCCTTCCAATCCTAATCGGGTGGCCCATCACCCACTTCCCTCTTCCACTCATGTTCCTAATCGGGTAGCCCATTACCCATCTCCTTCTATTCACACTCCCCCTCGGGTGGTTCGACACCCGCCTCCTTCTATTCCTCCTCCATCACGGCCCCGAGGCCCATTTACTCCTTGCAATTCGGCCCGTCCGGGTTCTTTCACGGGTCATCCCGTCAACTCCCCTCCACGGCCTTTTTATGCGGCCCCTCCTCCTTCAAGGCCCTGCCAGCCCTCGGTTGCTCAAGTCACACCCCTCCAACAATCTCTGCTTGATAAGATTACTTTGATGGAGGAACAAATAAAGAGGGTCACGGCTCCTCCTACTCCAGTCAATCCTCTCCATGCCGCTTTGGACGAGATTACAAAGATAGAGAGAGAATGGAAAGATAGGAGAGATGATTACGGCGTCGGCGGCTCAAGCAAGTAGGAGCCGGCATTTGAAGAATCCAAGGTAGTGTACGATGATGATGAAGCTCCGCAGGCACCCCTTCCGAGTTTCCTTAATTTCCCGTTCCCTCCACTATCATTTGATAAACCTCCCGCTCAGGATGAAACCATCCCTGATCCAACCCCTATTTATGAGACTAGTTGGTGTTACGATGATGGGTCGATACTTCAATCACCCACACCGGCACATTGTAAGTCTCCTCCTATCCTTGACACCGCATACATTACACCTCTTCCAGTTACACCATTAACCTCCGCAACACTGGCCTTCCCCAAGCCTTCCACTATTAAACCTCCACCCGTTAAGCCATCTACCTCCACACCATTAGCCTCCATCGAACCCACCATTGAACCTTCCCCAATTAACCTCCCATTACCGCCACCTCGGCCTTCTATTATCCCTTTAAAACCCACTTTGCCCATTCCACCATTTAACCCTTTACCCTTACCCATGGCTAATCCTGAGCAGGATCCACCCCTTTTTACACCCGAGCCAATCCCAACTGCTTCCGAGCAAAGGGAAAAACTCGACGTGTTTGAACCCCCGCTTACGCTCACCCATTTGCCAACGCTTCCCATCATGCCTCCACCATTCAGGGAGCCTTCCGCCTCCGCTTCACCTCCCCTTACTACTCGGAATGGGGGGCCTTCTACAAGCACAGGTGCCGAGGACGATCAAGAGCCGGGCAGCAAGGATTTGGCCGCGCCATTCAAGATTCAAGAATTCATTTGCCGGATGCCAATCCGGGTTATTGTGCCAAGCACGGTCGAAGAAGCCAAGTCGCCGACATGCCAAGCATTGATGCTGTGTAAGGGCCGGGCAGGGCACCCTTTGTTCCAATTTCCAAATTTTGAATCTTTGGGCAACATAATGCTTCCGAGCCCAACTTTCCAACTCCCTCACACCATTACTTTGCACTCTCCAAGGGAGTTGACATTCACCATTGAATCTTTGGCAGGGGCTATTTCTCATACACTTTCACTGCCGTGGAGGGGCAGTTATCTTAATGCTAAGGGGCCATCCCTTATTTGTTCCACTTTCTATTCATCCATCTCTATCACTTTTTCTTCATGGGCCATTCCCAGGGGTAGGAGGAGGATCTCATCCTCTCGCCCTTCACATTCTTCATATTCTTTGCATTTCATGCATTCATCGCATCCATCCCATTGCATGCATTTGCACCTCCTGCTTCCCGGGTTTCTAAACCCGTATCTTCCCCGCCTTCCGGCACCTCCGGATATTCCGCACTTCCCATCTTATTCATCTTCGTCTTTTTATCCACTATCCCTGGGGCATCGTGTCCCTTTTCCTGCTATCTCCCTGGAACCCCCAGGAATTTTATCCCTCCTCTTTGGGCATCTCGCCCTTTCTGATTCTATCCCTCTAGAACCCCCGGACTTTCCCCTCGGGCATCGCGCCCCTTTCCATTCTCCTCCTCCGGAACCTCCGGAACCTCCGGACCTTTCTCTTGGGCATCGCGCCCCTTTCCACCTTCCTCCTCCGGAACCTCCGGATTTTCCCCTTGGGCATCGCGCCCCTTCTCATTTGCTACCTCCGGAACCTCCGGACTTTCCCCTCGGGCACGACACCCCTTTCCACCTTCTCCTTCCTGATTTCATTCCTCCGGAACCTCCGGATTTTTCTCTCCTCCCTGGGCATCGCATCCTTCGGCATTTGCTTCCTCTGGAACCTCCGGATTTTTCTCTCCTCCCTGGGCATCGCGTCCCTCGGCATTTGCTTCCTCCGGAACCTCCGGACCCTCGATCTTTCTTCCGATTCATCTTTCTAATCTTCCTGAACATCACATCCTTCATTTTTTTCTTCCTTTTCCATCATCTTTTTCCCTATTTCGTCTCAGGGCATCGCGTCCCTTCTTTTGTCATTCCTCCGGAGCCTCCGGATTCCTCCTATCATGATTCTTCTCCTCTGCCTCCGGACCCTCCGGATCCGCCTCTTTCCATCTACCAATTTCTTCTTCTAATTCCTCCTGATTCTGGGTCCGACCCAACCTCTTCCACATCCACTGCCTTGGGCATCTGCCCTTTCTCCCACTGCTTTCGAGGCTTTAGTCCTCATTCCTCCTTCTAATTCTCCTCTCCTTCTGTAGACTGTTCCATGTGATCAGGGTCTCCGCGCCTTAGTGAGGGAGTTCTAGCCCTCGCCTCTTTTCCTTTTTTTCCTTATTCGTCTGAGTCTGGTCTTGGCACCACTCCTTCTTGTTAAGCCACTTTCAATCCTTTGCTTCCAATCCTTTATCTGCCTAAGAGGACTATCCCACGATGATCAACCTCTCGCGGCAGCTGCTTTAACAAAGGTTGCAAGGTAACATATTGACGTAAGTATGTATTTTATGATATCATTATCTCATTACTTCACGCATGATTTTCAAAATGAAGTGCTTCCTAACGAGATTAAGAGTGGTATTTTAAACCCTTATCTTAAGCTTTTGTTTAATTGAAATCATTCTCAAAAGAGTCTTTAGGCTTGCTTATGCAGCACCTTGGTTAATAAGAACCCCGCGCTGGGAATTCAACATTCTCTCCCTGCTTGTTAAGATCAACCCTCAGCTGGGCACCTCACACACTTCACGGCGTCCTTAGCTGGCTCCTTTGGTAAAACACCGTTGCTACTTTGGCCATGCCATGAGTATATCTGAAAGTCTTTTCTCTTCTTTACTCGGCCGAATGCAAGGGGCAAGAGGTTGACGGATGAGATGACCAACCTCGGTAATCCCCAATACGAGAGGAGTTTCAAATAGGGGCAGTCTTGACCCAAAATCAATATGAGTTTTCATATGAGTTTCATGATATACATCTCGCCAAAAGGGCTATTATGAAAATCAAGTCAGAATTTCGATAAAGGCAAAATTGTGAATTATGGCATGTCAAGAGTGGCAAAGTCCCCGCAGGAAAAACCCTGGTCGTATGCATGTCAAGGGTCTAAAAATTAAAGGCACAAAGTCCAGGCACAACAGACTACCTCTTTGAAGGGAACACCTTGGAAGGAATTCAAGTCCCGATATCTCCCATCCTGCACAAAGCTTGTCGCAATTGTTCTTCTCTTTTCCCTCTAAGACCGAATGTTTCTCGGGTATGGCCTTGGTAGGGGCACCGTTGATCAAAGGCAGTCAGTTATAGGGCGCCACCCTTCAATGCACGTCCAGCTTTGGGCAGTTTTAGCGAAAAGGGAAGGAACAAGGACCCCTAGCTAGTGGTTCAAAACAACCCTTTGATGCTGCATTAACAATGTCTAAGCCAAAATCCAAAAAAAAAATTTGAATATTTCCCGATCAAAATCCCAACAAAAATTCAAAATATTTTCCAAAAATCTCCATAAAAATTCAAATATTTTCAAAACTCATAAAAATTTGCATATTCCAAAACTCATAAAAATTTGCATATTCCAAAACTCATAAAAATTTACATATTTCCAAAATCCAAAAATTTGCATTGTATTTTCTGATGGTGTTTTACAGGAACAGCTTTGCAGAGACCAAAAGCACGGGATGGGTCCTCTCTCTACTTATTGCTATCAATCTATTGATTCTTTCCAACATTCTCATGACATGCCACCCAGGGGCATCATCTCCCTATATCATTCTGATTATCATATCTCATGATTATTCATCTCCAAATCTTTCAATCAACTCCTGCTCGTTTCATCTGATTACTCCGCCGATGGGTATTATCAGATCTTGATTATTTAACTCCAAAATTTGATTAGCCAGATTGTCATCCTCATGACAAATAACAAATAATGATGCTTTGCTATGCCATGATTTGACTTATGCTGTTCATGGTATATGCTATGATTGGTTGCTTTGATTCATGCTATGCATGCTATGATTAAATGCCTTATTCATTGCTTGTTATATCTTGGCTAATGAATTTTTGAGCGCAGGAAGAGGCTCTTGGTCCCGCCGGCAGGACATCATCACTCAAAAGTCCCACGGTGCTTGCAGCTCATTTCTCAGTTCCCATGCTTATTGATATCACCATCTCCCTGTATGCATTTTTACTATATGTTACATATGTTACTAGATTATATCAAGGACCTTGTGACTTTGGTAAATCTGGAATTTGAGTTCCCCTTCATCAAAAACAATGATGATTCCAGAGAAGTCTTAGTCACACGGATAGGCCGTTGAGCCGTCCAAGACTGGGGACGATGGTTCCCTTTTTACGAGTTGGTGCGTGGATAAACGGGCTTTGGCTTAGTATCAGCTCGCAGAATTGGTTTCTTGACCCAGTCTGGGCAGTTTAACAATATTATCCTTGATTATATTATATTTTCATTTGTTATTTTCCCTTTAGCCCAACATGCATTCATGTAGGACTTTGAATTAACATTGGAAAATTATTCTGATAAGCTGATGTTGAGAGTTGAATTGATCTTAATCTTTCTCGATATGAGATTTTCATTGTCGAATTGGATCCTCAGTTCGTTTTATCGCTGTTTTGGGTCTTTTCTCGAGAGCTCCTTGTTTAGATTTTTATCATCTTTTTTTATCTCCTTTCCTTTGATCCACCTTGGCTGCAGCACGTCCACTGGCTGGTAATCGCTCCCCAATGGTGAAATCTACAGGTTTGTGACCTGGGGTACTTCCACCGCGCTGGAAGTTGATCATTTTACTTTATCTCCTTCGTGCACCGCGTGCATATCTCCCCTTTTATCCAAACATTATTGATTTCGTTGGATTTCCCGAGATTTGCTTCATCTCGAGCTTTTGATTTGATTTCTTATCAAGTGATGTTGATTGCGTGTCTCATCACACCTTAGCATCTACTTTTCAGTTTGCTACGCTCCCTTGCAAAGCAGATGCCAAGGCGGGACAGCTGTAGACACGCCAAAATTGACATTACTTTGAGTATTTCTCATATTGCCTTGTAATGCCCCATTTGACCCTCAAATTAGCTTATTTGAGTGTTTTTTTCCATTTTTCATGGATTTTCTCTCCTTTCCCCCTTTTTTTTTTAAATTAACTCCCTGGAGAGGGGCGTGTTTTTTAAAACGTGGCCTGATCCAGGGCGTGTCTCCCCCATTTTATCTATTTCTCCCCATTTTACCTATTTTATAAATTCGTGACCTGGTGAAGGGCGTGTTTTAAAACACGACCTTACCTGGGGCGTTTCTTGATGAAAGGACGCCCTGAGATGAGGGCGTCAATTCCTGGCATTATCCAATTTTTGAAAAAAGAATAAATGTTTGAAAAATGTTAATTAACGCCCTTCTTTGGGGCGTGTTTCAATTGACGCCTCTCCCGGAGGCGTGTTTCAGAATTTCCAAATAAAAGAAATATTTATTTCCAAAATTGATCTGGGAGTTGACGCCCTTGGCCATGTCGTGTTTTGAATTAACGCCCTATGGTAGGTCGTCAATTCTTGAATTGACGCCCTGACCCAGGGCGTGTTTCATCTTCTGTCTTCGCAGCCCTTTCCCCAGAGAGTCCTTGCTTCGTTAGACACCTTCCTTGATTGGGGGCTGGAGTCTTGCCTCCGTAGGGCTCTTGCCGTTCTTATCTCTTCTTCAACCTATTTAATAGAGACATTGTCTCTGTTAATCGGTTGGATTCTTCCCTTTACCGATTCCCTTCCTTCCCCTCCGCTCTTCTTTGTTTTGCAGGTTGAGGGTGCTGTGCGACTGGCTGAAGGAGGAACCTCACGTTCATCTCTTCATCTTCTGAAGTTCTTCCCCATTGAACATCAAAGCCCAAGCATCGCACAGGCTCTTCTCCTTTATTTTTATTTTTTTTGTTTATTGCATCATTCATCTGCATGCCCATCTCTTATTCGATTTTCTTTACATCTCAACCACGTTGAGAAACCTCCCCACAGTGCACTCTTGCACTCTTTCCCCTTATTCACATTTTTATTCATATTCATATCATATCATTCATATATTCCCATACCCTCTTTGCATAGGGGTTTAAGGGCCAACACCCACAAGATATGTCCTTGCACAATTTTCATGCTCATCTTTACATATAGAATTTGATGCTACACACCATATTCTAATCCATATTTTTATTGGTATTTATCTTTTTTTGCAAGGGTAATAAAAGCAAAAACTCTCTTCATCGGCCGGCCGATTTGAAGAGAAAGGAAGCACTCACATCCCCGCATCTTTTGAGGTACTTTTCGCGATCATTCCTCCCATGTTCTTATTGATTATATTTTTGAGACCTAGCGTCTCTGGCGATCACACACTCCCCTTGCGCACCTCGTGCATATATTTTCCTCCATATTGATGATTATTGCATGTCTTTTCTTTGATATATTTTTCTTAAGTGGATTATTCTAAATTAGAGATCCACAGAAGCCTATGCGGATGTTGACAAGGGTGACTTCCGAGAGCGTCCTTGGAAGCTTCATGCCGTCCGACGCAGTCAGAAAGGTCAGCACTCAAAAGGAAATTGACTTGCAAAGGCTCGCGGTATGGGTTATGGATGCCTTGAGAGGGTCACCAGGTGATGAACATTTGGAAGGAATTATGAAAGGGTTCACCATCTGTCTGGCGGGTGCTCTCTTGTTTCCTTATACCGACAACATAGTGGAGGAGGACCAACTGAGTGCTATCCGCGGGATTTGGAGTGGAAAGAGGGTGGGAGCCGCCGTCCTTGCCTACCTTTACAGCGGCCTTACTGTCTCGAGCATGGGTAATCCTCCTTACGGTTGCGCACTCGTTCTAAATTGTTGGATTGATTTGCATTTCAAATTCGACCACTGTGAGGGGATGCCGACTGCTTCGAAGCTTTTCCCACAAAGCCCCCTTTATCACATAGCCGATGTGTTAGGCTTCGGAGGCACCGTGGCGAATCGTGTTCCGTGGCTGAAGAGGCGTGAGGACTGGCGGTCTCACTTTCGAACCATGACACAAAACTTCTTCACTTACACACCGGCATGTCTACTCTTACTTGAACTCCTCATGAGGTCTTCTCCCGAAGTTGAACTCCAACTGATCGGCGTGACCGAGTTTGTCCTTTACAACGCGCATCGGTGCTGCCTCCAGGTCGGCCTTCCACGTTACTCGTTCCCACTGCTGACCGGGATCGTTCCTTTGAAGAAGAGGGAGCTGGGCACGAAAGCGGACGCGAAGGAAGTGAAGGCCATTAAAGCATCCTGGAAGATAAGTGTTGTGGGAAGGGCCTCAGCGTATGTGGGGGAGGAATGCGAGCTGTGGAGGGCTTATGTAACCGAACTGGGGAAGTTAAGGCCTAGGGTGCCTAAGCCCCTGATGTAGCTCATCCTGCTTTTCCGATGGAATAAAATCTGGCACATGACATTTGGACTACTGTTCCCTTGGTTATGGTTTTTATTTATCTTTTGCATTTTTTTTGTTTTCTCTTTTGTGTTCTGGTTTATTCAAATTATGGTCGTATATATATATATATATATATATATATATATATATATATATATATATATATATATATATTTATTTATTTATTTATTTATATGCTTAAATGGGGGCGTCCAGGGGTCTGGACGCCCCTATCTTTTCTTTTTTATTTTTTTTTATTTTGTTTGATGTGGGGGCGTCCATGGGCCTGGACGCCCCTATCTTTTCTTTTTTATTTTTTTATTTTGTTTGATGTGGGGGCGTCCAGGGGCCTGGACGCCCCACACATCTTTTTTTTAAAAATAAAAATAAAAAGTGGGGGCGTCCAGGGGCCTGGACGCCCCTACACATCTTTTTTTAAAAAATAAAAATAAAAAGTGGGGGCATCCGGGCGCCTGGACTCCCCCAAAAGGGCCCACTTTCTATATCAAGGGGCCGCACCCCCCTTTTTCTCATTCCAGTTCATTCTGACGACCTATTCTTCCCCTGAACGACTCACTCTCAGTTCTGATGGAGCCAGGAGGCCCGAGCCAGGGTGGAGAGAAGCGGAAACGACGGGCTCGTCGTCCGAGGAGGTCGAGGGATCACGCCGAGGAGGCTGCCATGGGAGAGGAGATTGCTGCGGAAGAGGAGGCGCCTCCTTTGGCCGTGGAGGGTCCTGCGGGTGCTGGCGACGCGGGAGAGGATGAGCATGACGCGGTAAGCCCCTTAGACTTCCATCATGTTGGTTTATTAGGCTAAACAGGCGGTCGAGAGATGGTGTGGGGAAGGCCAGGGTGTGAGGGGAAGGAGGCGTCCAGGGGCCTGGACGCCCCCATCCTTTCTTTTTTTTTATTTTGTTTTATTTTTACTATTTTTTTTGGGTTATCACGTAATTAAAAATAATAAAAAATAAAAAAAGGGGGGGCGTCCACATGTGTGGACTCCTTCATGAATATATATTTTTTGTTTTTTATTTTGATTTTTGTTTGTTTTTTTTTGTTTGGGTTTTGTTAAAATAAAATAATAAAAAGAAGAAGGCGTCCAAGTGGGTGGACGCCTTCAAAAATATATATATATATATATATATTATTATTTTTTAAAATAACTAAAAAGTAAATATTATGTGCAGTGTTGTTGTTTATTATTATCCATGAGGCTGATGTGTTCCTTTTTTCGTTTGTTTTTGTGGTGTGCAGGGCGTGATGAAGAGCCGTATCAGCTGGTCCCTGGTGGTGGCAGCGTATCGTAGGCTGCCGGACTTTCAGAGGGTGCGTGTGGATGCCATGGGTTTCGGAGCTTTCCTCAGGATTGATCCCTTCCGGCTTGACCTTCCTCTCATCTAGGCGTTGAGGGAGCGGTGGCACGCGCCGAGCCAGGCGTTTCTGATGCCCTGGGGGCACATGGTGCCGACACTGGAGGATGTAGCTCGGATCACCGGGCTACGAGTTGACGGAGAGGCAGTCAGTGGGGTCACTTACCCCGATTACCGAGAGAGTGCCTTGGACCTGCTGTGGCTAGAGACGAGCGTGACTGACAGAGACAGCAGGGTAGTCGGCCGAGTGGGGATTATGGAGGCGCTCGGATTTGGTGACCCGCGCCAGTGGGTCAGCGAGACTGGAGCGGAGTTTCTGGCATGATTGGAGGGAGATGCCCGTGCAGCTTTCACGCAGGACCCGAGCGAGCGGGAGCTGGTGGACCTAGACCTCCGGAGGTTCCTTTTCTTCTTACTGGGCCGCCTTTTGCTGGGCACGAAGGGGGACGGCATCCATTGCCGCTTCCTTGGGATTCTGGCGGACCTGGACAGAGTGGGAAACTATGCGTGGGGAGCGGCTCTGCTCGCCCATTTGATCGCCGATCTCTCCCAGACTTCAGAGAGGGAGACGACAGTCAGCGGCTTCGCACCTATCCTTCAGGTAAACATTTTATTTATGCATTTTACCGTAGTTAACTATGTAATTATTCGTGCTAATGATGTATGATGGATGCAGGTGTGGAGCTATTACTACTTTCCGATGGGGAGGGCTAGTCATGGGAACATGAGAGCCGTGCCCCTGGCGCGACGGTGGAGGCCGATCGTGGTCGCGGCACCCCATGGCTACCAGCTGGCGTCGCTTCGACGGGAGCTGGGCGAGTACCCCGAGGCTATGGTATGATGCGTATGATTATTTTTGTCTTTATACCTATGACTTAATTGAGTAACTAATATGATGCATGTATGGTGATGCAGGTGGTGTGGAGGCCCTACTTGGGCATGACTAACGCTGGCCAGCCTTAGGTTGTAGCGGGTTTTCCTCGTTTCGGGCGGGACGTGTGGGTCCATTGCCTGAACGAGATCGAGCCGCTGCGGCTTAGGCTGGTTATGAGGACGTTGGGGTTAGCCCAGGAGTGGGTCGACGTAGACGAGCCGGTCCGCGTCGGGCGGAACACCAAGGGGAAGGCGAAGATCGTGGATTGGCGTACGCGCTTCCCTGCACAGTACCAGGACTGGCAACAGGGCGGGGTCCCAGTGGTGTCCCATGTGCCGGACAGCACTGACTACCTGAGACGGTACCGGGCTACGTACGGGGAGCGTCTCTTCCTCGGTGGCATGGCAGGGGTAAGTGTGAAATGGAAATGTCCTCCTTTCTATACGTATATGCTTGTGACACTAACTTTCATGTGGTGTAGGATGCTCGTGACAACATGATTGCCGACCTGTGGACCCAGCTGGCAGACGCCAGGCGGCAGTTAGTGGCCATCCGACAGGAGTTGGAGATCCTGGTGAGTCTATGCAATGCATTTTTTTTGTTTTGTGACATGGATTTCGATGCTTAGCCTCTGACTCTCGTTTGTTCCGTGTTTCAGCGGGCCCATCAGGCAGCGGTAGCCGGGATGGCTGGTGGAGCGGGTTCCAGTTCGTGGGGCCCTCCTCCGGAGGTTTCTGCCCTTCAGGAGCAGCTGGCGTACGCGGTGGCCCGGGCTGAGGAGGCCGAGCGTGACCGCGAGGCTCGAGTGAGTGTCTGCCTGACCCCGACTCTCTTTCCAGTTGCTCTTCTTCCTTCACTGTTCTCTTATGGGTCGTGCGTGCTTTGATAGGTGGCCGAGATTCGGGAGGCCCTGGCCCGTGCTGTTCGTGCCGAGCAGGAGCGCGACGCCTGGGCGGCAGAGCGTGACGCCCGGACTGCGGAGCTGGAGGAGGAGCGGCGACGGGAGGCTGAGGAGCTCCCTCGCGACGTGCGGGATTTGCGTTTTACCCTCGAGCTGTCGAGGAGAGAGGCGATGCGGGAGAGAGAAGAGAGGGCGAGAGAGGACAGAGAGAGAGAGAGGGAGGACAGAGAGAGAGCGGGAGGACAGGAGGGCGGAGCGACTGCAAGACTGGGACAAGAGGAGGCCTCTGGAGGCCCAGCTGACGGAGCTCCTATTGAGTCTCGGCATGGCGGAGGGGAGGCTTCGGGAGAGCGAGGAGCGGTATCAGAGGGCGAAGGAGCGCGGGGCGCGACTTCGTCAGTATGGTTCTTTCTCCATGGGCAGCTTTCTGGTTTCTTCGGCCGAGGAGCGTCGCCGAGCCTTCGAGGCTGGCGTGCCACCACAGGGCGAGGCGAGCGCCGCCTCTCAGAGTTCGCGGAGGCCCCCTAGGGATCCCCGTCAGAGGAGGGAGGAGAGAGATGATAAGGAGGGTGGTAGCAAGAGTTAGAGAGTTGCTTGTACACCCCACCTTCCTCACTTTATGATGTATGACTGACTATTTGCTTATGTGCAATGAAATGGTTCCTTTTATCATATGCACTTTCCCTTTTCCACGCTTCTTCTTTTACACCGAGTTGTTTCGAGGCACGCTTCACGGGACCTTGCCCTGAGAAGCAGAGAACTATGCCTTGCACGGAGAGATCATCCTTCTCTCTCTCTCTTTTTTTTGGGGCGCGTCCTAGCGCGAGGACGCGTCTTATCCTTCGAATTCAAATTTAAAGTGCCAAGCGGCCTTTCTTTCTTCGTGCCTTACCCGCAAACGAGCCCGCCTCCTGTCGAGATTTGCTCGCCCCTTTTCATCTTCTTCCTCTCTCGATCGATGGAGTTCGGTGGGCCAGATCGTGGCGAGGGAGAGAGGGGTGAGGGACTCCTCGCCCGAGGAGGGATGCGCCCGAGCATGGAGAGGCGTCGACGGAAGTGGAAGGGCCTTTTAGAGCACTCGTGGGACCCGAGGGGCCCGATGGCGCGGAAGGAGGCGAACGCGGCTGGGTGAGTGCTTCGGTTCCCACCTCTATGACTTGTTTTGAGTTTGGAGCGAGTGGTGTGGGAGTGGAAGGGGTTTGGCGAGGGCGGCACTCACATGATGGGCGCGTCCTCGTCAGGGGACGCGTTCTCGTTAACTGGCGGGGGACCTCCCTCTTTGATGCAGGGTACGGTGAGAATCCCGGGCTTGGCTGACGAGTGGGCGAGCGCGGATGAGCCGAGCCGTGTCAAGAAGGAGAGTTGCGGCAAGGCGAAGCTCGAGGACCGGTGCGTACATTCCCCTGGACAACAAGGGAGCGCACCGGTGCAGGGCAGTGGCGGCCTCCTGCAGCAGCGGAGGGGGGACCTAGCGGGGGCTCCTCAGCTTGGGAGACGGACGGAGGTGACAATAGGACCTCAAAATTCTTATTTTTTTGCCATGAAATTCCAGAATTTAACCAACAGGCGTTGTCTATCTATTTTTTATGTACTCAGCAGGAAACGATGGTAGGGATGGCTGGCGGATCGTCCTCCAATCCTCAGGCTCTTTTTCTGGAGATAGCCTCCCTCCAGGAGCAACTTGCCAGTGCGGTGGCCCGCGCGGTTCGTGCTGAAGAGGAGCGTGATGCCTGGGCCGCAGCTGTGGCAGAGTTGCAGCGTCGAGGTGAGGGGAGGCCCTCTTCAGACATTCTAGAGTTGAGGGTCCTTCTCCAGGTGACGTGGAGGGAGGCAGAGAGAGAGAGAGAGAAGAGAGAGAAGGGCAGAGCGACAGCGAGACCAGGCCGAGAAGAAGGCCTTGGAGGCCCAAGTGAGGGAGCTCCAGCTAGGCCTTCAGGTTATTGCGCAGAGGTTAGGAGCGATGGAGACGCGCTACGAGAGAGCGCGAGAGTTAGGGGCGCTACTTCACCGGTCAGGGCACTTTTCTGCTGGTGGCTTCCTCGCCACGCCAGAGGAGGAGCAGCGAGCCCCTGCTATGGGGCAGGCGCCACGAGGCGAGGCGAGCGCTGCATGGGGGTCCAGGAGGCTTCTGAGGGATCCTCACCTCGGGGGAGAGGAGAGGGACGCCTAGAGGGATGAGCATGAAGATGATGTCGAGAGTTGGCGAGTCAGTGGACCCGCCTCCTCTCTATGATTGTGATGTTTATGACAGCTTATGTAGACTTATGAGTGATTTGATTTTCTGTTGTTTGTTTATTTTCTTGCGCGTCCCTTCTTCCCTACGCTTCTTTATACTGTTCTCATGTGATGTGTCTGCCGACATCCTGCCCTAGACGGAGGATGGCATCTTGCTGCGACTATTCTTTCACGGGAATCTGTCGTCAAGGTCAATGATGACAGCTTAGGCCTCTTCTCCCGGATGATTTTTCAAACTTTGCGGATGGCCTCCACGTTATGACAGGGCGCCACAGGGAGCGGGTCATCATATTACACCGTCCGATCCATCACCTTGTGCGGGTGGTGAAGTGACTCATGGGACCGCAGGGGAGGCGCCCTATTGTGAGGGATATCGTTGGAGGCAATCTTGGCCCACACATCTCCCATTTCTATATATACCTTCCTCTTTTGTTCTTCCAGGAGCATCGAGGGCCAACTTGAAGGGTACTAGGAGGAACTCAGAATTCCGGATGGAGGGCGAATCTTCCCACTCCTCGAAGAGAAGCAGATCCAGTGGTAGCAGTTCCAGGAAACTCTCGGACCTCGAAGGGCAGTTCAGCGAGAGGACCCAATCGTAACTCGTAAGCTGAGCTTTCCTGCCCCCCCCCCTTTTCCAATTCTTCCTTTCTTCCTTTCTTTCCTTCTTTCTTTCATTTGACAAAACCTTCTCCATTCCTCGTGCATGCGTAGAGCGTGATGAAATCGCATATTTCATGGGAATTAGTAATGGCAGCATACAGGGGTCTCCTGGATTTTCAGAAGGCCAGGCTGGACGTGATGGGATTTGGCGCCTTTCTTCGGATCGAGCCGATCCAACTCGACCTGGCCCTCATCCAAGCCTTGGGCGAAAGATGGGACCCAGTAAGTCGGGCATTCCTGATGCCATGGGGGCACATGGTGCCTAGTCTGGAGGATGTGGTCCGAATCACGAGCCTCAAGGTAGATGGCGAGGCAGTGACTGGAGTCACCTATGCGGATTACCGAGAAGGTGCCCAGAAGCTACTGGGTTTGGACTTAGATGGTCGGAAGAACAGGTCAGTAACCATGGCATCTATCATGGAGGCATTAGGGCTCACTGATACTCGTCGATGGGACGATGAGTCCTCAGAAGAATTCATGGAAAGGATGGAAATAGGATGTCGTACTGTGTACTGCATATATTTTGGCAATCGTGAGAGATCCAACATGGATTTGAGGAGATTTCTCCTCTTCTTACTGGGAAGATTGATACTGAGCTCGAAGGGAGATGGTATCCATTGTCGTTTCCTGGAGCTGCTATCAGACCTTGAAAGAGTGGGGCACTACGCCTGGGGAGTTGCCATGCTGGCGCATTTGTTTACATGCCTGTTCCAAGAGGCGGACCGTGAGATGACTGTGAGTGGTTTCACACCATTCATCCAGGTATTTTTTTATGTTTTATTTTGTATTTTTATGTTTGTTTTTGTGATAGCCCACTTAAGGTACTAATGACATGCGCTAAAGCAGCTGTGGAGCTATTATTACCTCCCGATGGGGAGAGCTCGACATTGGCGACCAGTGACGGTGCCGCTAGCCAGGCGGTGGCAACCCATCATGAGTGCGGCACCCCTAACCTACCAACTGATGGTGCTAAGGCGGGAGATACAGGAGTTCCCTGCAGCAATGGTGGGATCTTTTTTGGAATTATTTTCATTTTATTTTTTTTGGGTTTTTGGTTTTGACCAGCTAAACGGGTATGTACAACCTAACCTAGGTGAACTGGAGACCCTACTCAGGCATGGTTGACGTCGACTAACCATGGGTTCTAACAAGTCGTGCCCGGTTCGGACGGGAACTGTGGATGCACTGCCTGAATGAAATCGAGCCGCTCCGGCTGTGATTGGTTATGAGGACTCTAGGGCTGGCCCAGGAATGGGTGGATACGATTGCGCCACCTCGCGTTGGAAGAAAGACACGGGGACCGACAACTTGCGTTGATTGGCGTGTGCAGTTCCCCGAATAGTATGAAGACTGGCAACGAGGTGGCACAATCGTGGAATCACATGTGCAGGATAGTGAAGACTATCTGCGTCTGTATAAGACAATGTACGCAGAGCGGCTCCAACCCCGGGGACTTGTGGAGGTGGGTCTCCTTTTTCCTCTTTTCTCCTTTCCTCCTCTCCTTTCTGTGGATGCTGACTCCTATGGTTACAGGATGTCTGTGATACCATGATAGCGGACTTGCGATCACGCCTGGCAGAAACGGAGCAACAATTGGGCGACACCCGTGGAGCCTTGAGCGCTTCAGTAGGTGTATGTACAATGCGCACTCCTAATTAAAACTCTAGATTGATGGCGTTCGGCCGCTACTTTTCATCCCATGTGGTTATAGCGCACTCAGATCGACGTGGCTTCGTCAGCGATGGGAGGAGGCGGCGTCTCTTCCAGCTTATGGATCCCCGCCTCAGAACTTGATTTGCTTCACGAGCAACTTGCTCGGACTACGCAGCGTGCCGCGGAGGCAGAAGGAATGCTCTCTATACATGTAAGAGTTTCAGTGTTGAGTTCTCCTTGTTTATGCCTTGCCACATATCTGAGATAGTATATCTGGTAGGAAAAGGAGACGCGAGAGGTACTTGCCCATGCTGCACAGAGAGAGGCTAGGATAGCAGAGCTGGAGGAGGAATTGCGGCGTCGTCCTGATGACGATTCTTACAGGGATGCCATGGAGCTGAGAATCACCCTTCAATTGGAGAGGGAAGACCGTGAGAGAGAACGGGCAGAGAAAGAGAGGGACAAAGAAAGAGAGAGAGCTGACAGATTGGCTGAAAGGGAGGAGCGAAGGGTCATG
This sequence comes from Amorphophallus konjac, assembly GCA_022559845.1. Classification (NCBI taxonomy): domain Eukaryota; kingdom Viridiplantae; phylum Streptophyta; class Magnoliopsida; order Alismatales; family Araceae; genus Amorphophallus; species Amorphophallus konjac. The sequence goes on from CM040121.1 coordinate 530,075,266, forward strand.
GAGGCCCAGTTGTTCGAACTCCGAGCCAGCCTTGGCCTCGCTGAACAATGGCTGAGAGATGGTGAGGAGCGCTACCGAAGAGCACGAGAGCGTGGCTTTCATGTCAGTAGCTCCTTTGCTGCTCCTACGGATCAACGTCGGGATGTGGGAATGGGAAGAGGTGTACAGAGCGGTAGAAGTACCACTTTTCGTAGTTGGGTAGCACCCTTGAGAGCATTCTGCTTGGAGAGTAGCAAGACGAGTAATGCAGAGAGAGAGGGCGGAACTTGATGTAATTTTTTTAATTTTTGGAATAAAATATAAGGTTCGGTTTGTTTGGTTTTCACCTTTACTTTTGTCGCCTCGAATCCCTGCACACATCACTGAGACAAACAAATCAGAATTTCTGCTCTAACTTGGCCCCTTGCTCAATAAGCAAATGGTCACTTTGACTGTCCTTGATAACTGGTCAAGGGGCCAAACCTTTATTAACGAAGGCAAGGGAAAGATGCGATAATGATGAATGTGACAGATAAGCAGACTAATGCAAGCGGAATTTAAAAGTGAAATGCTGCATACAAATGCAATCATGTGAAATGATTTTTTTCTTTTATTTTTCTGGCATTTTTTTGTTGTCTTTGTTATCATTCTAATTTTTTTTTGTTTTCCAAATATCTATGTTTTCTCTTCTTCTTCTTTTTTTCTTTTTTTTTATCATTTTTTGTCGCTAACGCCTGATGAGCTCCCATATGGCACCTAACCTTTATGAGAACAGGGGTTTCTTACTAACCTTCCAGGTATCCTAAGTGCACATCTAGGTTGATTTGGGCCTCTAGACCCCTCGAATGATAATCCCGTCGGCTAAGACTTATCCTGATGACAATATCGCCATGCCATACTTAGGCTCCCAGTTGCTTCCGACCACAGGGATTCGCCCAAAAGGTGTTCGAGGTAAATGATTTGCCCGACGCGAGTCTGTTTCCTCACAACTCTAGATGGTATATGATGGAACACCCTGGAACCCTAACGACCAACCGCGCGACGCTGACCCGGAATCAGACGCCGTCGCACCCAGAGGTGACGCGTTTGCATTGGCCTAAGCCCAAGGTTAGATAAGAAGACATCAAGTTGGTAGACATGGGTCTTGACCGGCCAGAAACATAGAGACTCCTTCGCGGCGATAGTCTTTGCTTTTTAAAGTAGACAACCGTATGCGTATATAAAAATAAGGTCACAGACCCTGGTGGGTTTCATCCTTCAAAAACTCCTTCGAGCTTTCATCTTTAGAGGAGTATGGAAGAGTGTAGGGGGTAAACCTCCTGAGAGGACCGGCAAAATCGTTAACCCGGCGAGCCAATAAGGGCCCATTAACTCTCCCCTTTCAGACAATTTCGGACCAAATCTCTAGCATTTACATTCCATGGCCCCTTTTGTGGATTGAGACTTTTGCTTTGAGGGGTTCTATTTATCGCATCAGGCACGGTCACGACCAGGCTTTTCTCTTGATTTTGATTTTGTGTTCCTTTTGCGAGGGAGATATAGTCGTTTGACGTTGTGGGCTTCCTTTTGTATGCCTGCGGGGACACTGCCCTCTTCTCGTGCTCTGATCGATGCTCGAAGAAGTGGATCCTACTCTTGTCTTAAGGGGTTTGAGTTTTGGTTTCTCATGCTCAGCGTTTTAAGGGCGCCGGCTGTCTCATTTGGTCGAAGAGAAAAGAACAAAGATTACAGCTTCTGAAGATCTTCTAGGTGAGGCCCCACCGTAGCTGATGCTACCAAATTTTTTGGATAAAATACATAAGTGAGTACATGTTGGCTTCCTTCGAGCGAGCATAGGCCGACGTGGCCGGACAGGGATCTCCACGGTTCTGGCAAACCAAGACCCGGTGCCTACCAAGCCTTAATGGGCCCTATCCTAACATGAAGGTTGGATGCAGGGACTTAACTACATGGTGACCACCAGGCATCGACATTTTGAATTTTTCATATTTTTAGTGATTTTTAATATTTTTTGTTTTTGATGTTTTCTTTCTTTTCGTCATTTTTTTGTTTTTTGACACTAAGCTAAGGGTAGTACTTTTTAAGATAAAGTCCGTTCCAAGGGTGGGATAACTCGGTCCCTTTGGCGTTGACTAGCTTGTGGGCGTTGCCAGGGTACACGGATTGAATTACAAATGGTCCTTCCCAATTGGGTTGGAGCTTAGAACGCGGCCCTCCAGGTTTGACAAAAATTCATTTTACGACCATCTCACCGACTTTGAATTTTCTCTCAACGACTTTCTTTTGGTAAAAGCGAGCGAGTCTATTTTGGTACACACGCGCATGCTCGGCAGCGGCCAGCCGCTTCTCATCAAAGAGTTCCAACTGGGCGAGGAGTGAATTACAACGGTCGTCGAGGGGAAATTCCTCGTCAAATTGTACCCTGAGAGAAGGGATCAGAGTCTCGTACGGGACTACCGCTTCCATACCGTAAGTAAGGGCAAACGGAGTCTGCCCGATGGGGGTACGGATTGAAGTGCGATAGGCCCATAGAGCTTCGATAAGCTTTTCTGGCCAGCTTGAAAACTTACTGAACTCGCATGTTTTCTTGATGATTTTGATCAATGTTTTATTGGTGGCCTCTGCTTGGCCATTACCTTGTGGGTAATAAGGTGATGAATGATGCAATGCAATTGCGTACCTTTTGCAGAGGTCCTGAAGGTCCTGAGAAATGAACTGTGGCCCATTGTCGGTGACGATTGTGCTTGGGACGCCGAACCTGGCGAGGATGTTCTTCATGATGAACTTGCAGACTGTTGACGCCTTGATTTCCGTGTAAGCTTCGGCTTCGGCCCATTTGGTGAAGTATTCCGTCGCAGTAAGGATGAAAGATTTCTGTTTGGTGAGGGAATTGGGATCACCTAGGGGACCGATGATGTCGAATGCCCACATGGAGAAAGGCCATGGGGAGGATATTGGATGAAGTGAGGAAGATGGTGAATGGATTTTATCGGCGTGAAGTTGACACTTGACACACCTATGGACATAGGTGGCACAATCCTCTTCCATAGTGGGCCAGTAAAAGCCTTGCCTAATGATCTTCTTGGCGAGCATCTGGCTATTCACGTGGCCACCGCACACACCCGAGTGTGCTTCTTCTATGCATTTCCAAACCTGATTGTCGTATGCATTGCATTACACCGAAAATCAGTGCCTCCCCCAAGCCCTGAACTCGCTTCCCTTCTTGGCCTTATCCGACGCGTCTCCCTTCCCTCCCCGCCGGCCATGGCCGGAGTGGTGGGGGTGTCTTCCATGCTGAAGATTCCAGAAGAAGCTCAATCTTCTTCTGCTGCTACTCCTCGCCGTTCTTTCGCGCAGGTGTTGATGGATTCCAGGTAGCGACCGAAGATAGAAATTCCAATCAAGGAGCCTGCATTTACTGACCGAGGAGAGCCGGCGGTGTATTTCTCTAAGAAGGACATTCAAGCTTCGATCCAGTTCTTATCCTTCTCTATTGTTGCCAAATGTGCTTATGGCCGCCCAGCGTTTTCGGATATTAAGAGTTTCTTGGTGCAGCGGCTAAAGATCTCTTCGGAAGTTATTATCAGCAAGCTCAATCCAAGACATCTCCTGCTGCGGCTTGATTGCGAAGCGGATTTTATGAAGCTTTTAATTCAGAAGAACCTGTATATCAGAGGATTCTTGTTCAGATTTTTCGATGGACACCTGATTTTAACTTTGATGCTGATCCTCCGACTGTTCCTGTTTGGATTGGTTTTCCAGCCTTACCAGCTAATCTGTACCACGAAGACTGTCTCCGATCGATAGCTGGAAATTTTGGTACAGTCCTGCGTTTACATGAAAAATCTCTGGCTCTATCAGACACCTCGGAGGCTTTGGTTTGTGTAGAAATGGATCTTTCTGCCCCGCGTAATGAACGGATTTGGATAGATCTGGATGGGATTGGTTATTGGCAAAAAGTGAGTTATAACCGTGTTCCGGCGCTCTGCTCCTTCTGCCATAAGCTGGGTCACTCAGAGGAAGGTTGTAGAAAGAAACAGGGCAGGATGGCCCGGATTCAATTGGCTCAAGAACCTGCTGCTAAAAATCCAAAACAGACCTTCTGGCCTAGGCAGGATGGTCTGTTAACTGTTCGACAGTATGTTGCAACTGATAACAAATTTGAGCTGTTGGAACAGACAGATATTCCGGAGGAAGTTCCACAGGATTCTAATTTACCGACCAGCAATGATCACAAGTTGATGTTCAAGGAAGGGAAACTCTCAGATTTGGACACTAATTCAGGTAGCACTTGTGAGCCTCACTTAGAGCACCAATTACTGCCTACCTGTAAAGAGACTGGTAATGTCAATGGCTATGGTAACAGTGAGCCTACTATTTGCTCTGGGGAAATAAAGGTGATAGAAAAGGGTACTACTGTTGTAGTGGAACTGATATCTGGATTAGAAGATTCAAATAAATTATAGACGAATGATTTACTAATGGTCAACAAGCAGGTAGCAGAAAAAGCTTGGCAGGATAATGTTTTCATGCAGTCACATGATCAATCACATTGTGTTGAAATTACTGGTAAGCAGCAGGATAAGGGGATTATTACTAGATCTAAAGCTAGATCCATGGAAGATTTTCCCTGGGAACCTCAATGATAATATCCTCCTTAATTTGGAATGCTCGTGGAGTAGGGAATGGTAGTACCAGGAGATGCTTAAAAGAAGTTGTACAGTCCAATAAGGTCGAACTTGTGGCCATCCTGGAACCTATGGTGAATTTAAATAAAGCCTCATCTCTGGGGAGATACATAAAGCTCGGGGGTTTTGCTTGTAGTAGCCCCCAAGACCCAAAAATCTGGGTTTTCTGGCATGAAAGCATCAATTTGGAAGTAATAGCTTCCTCCCCCCAACACTTAACTCTTGGATTGAAGAATGGTAATTCTTTCTGTACATATTACTCCATTGTATATGCTTCATATGACCCTAACCAAAGACAATCTCTGTTCAGTGATCTTGCCTCCTTTGCTTCTTCTGTAACTATACCTTGGCTGATAGGTGGAGATTTCAACTGTGTTCTTCGCCCCTCGGAGAAGGTAGGGGGTAGTATGCCGGCCTTAGCTACAATGGCTGATTTTAATAATTGCCTTAGCTCTGCTGGCCTGACTGATATTGGATTTATAGGAAATGCTATGACATGGACTAATAACAGAATTGGAGCGGCTAATATAAAGGCTAGACTTGACAGAGTGTTAGTGAATAGCTATTGTCTATCCTCATTTCCACAGCTGGCTGTTAAGCATCTTCCCAGAGGTCCTTCGGACCATGCTCCTTTGTTACTTCATATGGATAAAGAGCTGAGCAACCTAGGTCGTTTCATTTTTCAGAAGATGTGGTGCACTCATGATTCTTTTAAACAGCTTGTATCAGACAGCTGGCAGCAATCTCAAATTCATGACCCTAATCCTTTGACAAGATTTTTTATCAAGCTACAGACAGTTAAGGCCTCTCTTCGTACCTGGAACAAAGAAATTTTTGGGGACATAAACTCTGCTGTTAGCTATGCCAAAGCTGAGGTTGAATCTAAGCAAAGCTACTTCGACTCTGATCCTTCTTATGATAATAAGGACAGGCTTAAAGCTGCCAATGCCTTGCTTAATCAAGCTTTATCCAGAGAAGAAATTTTTTGGCATCAGAAATCCCGGGTTGAATGGATTGAATGTGGAGATAGAAATACCTCCTTTTACCATGCGGTTGCACAGTGTAATAGAAGAAGAAACATTATTAGAAGACTCAAAGTAGGGGATTCTAACGAATGGTGCTCTGATCAGGAAATTCTGAGAAAACATGCTGAGAATTATTTTAAATGTCTTTTCTCGTCTGAGAGTCATTCTCAGGACTCTGAATTGCTCAACTGTATCCCACAGATTATCACTGAAACTCAAAACTTAGTCCTTTGTGCTCCACCGAGCCATTCAGAGATCCGTCAAGCTGTTTGGTCTCTTAAAGGCTCCAGCTCCCCTGGTCCGGATGGATTTTCTGGGGATTTTTTCACAGCAGTTTGGGATATTATTGGACAGGATTTTAGTGATGCTGTCATTGCATTTTTTCAAGGTTTTCCATTGCCAAGGGGAATATCCTCTTCTTTAATAACTCTTATTCCCAAGGTTCATGAACCTAAATCATTCAATGATTTTCGGCCTATCAGTCTTTGTAATTTCTCTTACAAAGTTATCTCCAAGATCATTTCAGATAGATTGGCTCCTCTTTTGCCTAGTATAATTTCTAAGGAGCAGGGTGCTTTTGTGAAAGGGTGGTTTATCTTGGATAATATCTCCCTTGCTAGACAATTGATGATGGACATTAACAGGAAAGTTAGAGGCCATAATATGATATTTAAACTGGATATGGCTAAAGCATATGATAGAATGGCGTGGGATTTTATCTTAGCAGTGATGAAAAAGTTTGGCTTCTGCAATAGATTCACTTCCCTAATTGGTATGCTTCTATATAATTGCTGGTTCTCTATTAACTTCAATGGAATGATTTCTGGCTTTTTTAAATCCAGTAGAGGCATTAGACAAGGAGATCCCATAGCACCTTATCTCTTTATTATTGCTTCGGAGGTCTTAAGCAGAGGTTTATCAGCATTATTTCAATCTGGGAGAATTAAAGGATATGCTGGACCCAGAAGGACAATGCAGATTTTCCACTTGTTATATGCAGATGACACCCTGGTTTTCCTAAATGCTAGTAGAAGAAATATAGGGGCTTTCCAGCAGTTTATCAATAGTTATGAAGGTGGCTCGGGACAAAAGGTAAACGCTGCAAAAAGTTATTTTATCCTGTCAGCTAAGGCCCCCCTATCATCAATACAGGCTGTTAGGACACTTACTGGTTACAAGTACCATACTGATGGAATCAAATATCTTGGAATTCCAATTAAAAAGGGCAGATACCTATGTTCAGATTTCAAATTCCTTATAGAAAGGATTCAGAACAAATTAGAAGGCTGGCAATCCAAATTACTTTCTCAAGCTGACAGAGCTGTTCTTATAAACTCTGTTCTTAAAAGTATGCCAGTCTATTTAGCTTCTGCTTGCTTTATTCCGAAAAAGATAATCAGCTTCATGGAAAGTCAATGTGCAGCCTTCTTCTGGCAAGGGAATCATGGTATCAAGCGCAGGCATTGGATTGCCTGGTCTCACATCCAGAAACCTCACACAGAGGGTGGCCTTGGCATAAGAGATTTCCTAAGTATCCAGATTGCCTTTGCTGTTAAGATGTTATGGAGTATTCTTCATGGTTCATCACTGTGGTCCCAATATGCCAGACAGAGATTCATTAAAACTCATATCTCCAGCAGTAAAAAACCTTTTCCTCCTGGCATGCCTCAATCAATTTTCAGACAAGCCAGAGATATTATTCTTGAAAATAGCAGGTGGTTTGTTGGGTCTGGAGATATAACTGATTTCTTAAGAGATAATTGGACTGGTAATGGTCCTATTTTTAATGCAGATCAGGCCGCAAACAGAAATAATGGGAATGTAATCCCTTTTTTCTCTGTTAGAGATGTTATCAGAAATACTCAGCATATGGCTTGGGGGTTTATTGGCAATGGTCAACATATCCCTACTGTCCAGCTTAACAATGAGGCTGATACCTGTTTTTGGATGAATTCTGCTACAGGTAGTTTTACTATTAATTCAGCCTACAATCTAATTCGCACAAAAGGAGTGAAGAGGTCAGCATGGGCAAAATTATGGCATCCTGCTTTCAATCCAAGAGCAGTTTTATTCATTTGGAAACTCATCCACCGGGCAATTCCAGTTGATAGCAGGGTCATTGATTGTGGCATCCAAATGGCTTCAAAATGCAGTTGCTGCTCCCTTCCTAAACATGAAGATCTCAATCATGTCTTCATTCATGGTGAATTGGCTTCAGAATTATGGGGTTGGTTGTTACCCCTAATCAGTAATAAAATATGGCTGGGAGACCAAATCACTAGTAGGTGCTGGGAATTCTTATCTGCAACTAGTATGCCTTCAGCTTTTAGTTTAGCTGGAATGTACGCTACATTCCTCATGCTTTGGGAAATATGGAAGCAGAGATGTGCCTCCAAGTTTGAAGGGGTTTCAATTAATATCACTGCCATTAAAAGGAAAATCCTTTCTTCTGTCCAGATGGTGTTAGAAAAAATTATCTTCCACAGGCCCCTTTCTCCTACAAAAATCAAGTGCTTGGCCTCCTATGGTTTGCTGCTTCGGGTACAGATCAAACATCCCATTATGGTCACCTGTAAACTTGCTAAACAGGGATATACCCTTCATGTTGATGGGGCATCAAAAGGTAACCCCGGCAGATGTGGTGGAGGCGGATGTATCAGAAACAATTCTGGAGACCTGATAATAGGCTTTGCCTTCTCTTATGGTATTGGAAATAGCATTATGGCTGAATGCAGGGCATTACATGATGGGCTAAATATTGCAAAGCAAAGTGGCGTTAAACTCTTGGCTATATTTTCAGATTGTTCCTTGATTGTGGATGCATGTAGGAGTGGTACTCCTCCTATTTGGGCTGTTTACCCATGGTGGAAAGAAACATTAACTCTCCTTCAAGAAAGTGGCAGTGAGTTCTATCATATTTTCAGAGAGGGAAACCAAGTAGCTGATTCACTGGCTTCTTATGCTTGTGGTATTACAACTAACCAACTCTATACCAAAGCAAAGGAGTTACCACAGCATACCAAGGGTGCTTTAAGAGTGGATAAGGCTGGCTTGCCTTCTTTTCGTCATTACTAGTTTGCTAGTAGTTTTTCTTTAGTTGGGTTTTAACCCTTATTGCCTAGCTCGGGCTTTCTTTACTTGCCCTTTGTTTCTTTCTAGGCATTTGCCCCTTGGGTTGTACACATTGTTAATCTCATATCAATAAAATTTAGGACCACTGGGAACGGCCAGGAGGAGTGAGAACATTCTTCCTCTCTGAGGAAGGGTGCACTAGACCTGTGCTTTCTTTGATTGGTCGGTGTTTGATTAAAAAAAAAAAACCTCATTGTCGTCAAGACACCTTAACAGAATGCTAGTAAGGCTCCTCCTATAGAGTAGACCTCCAACCAATGTGTATTTCTGAGCCACCCTTCTTATGGCTTTCTTATCTTCTGTAGTGGCTCCTTCAGGATAAGACTGATCTTTACAATATTTGACAATTTCATAGAACCATGGTTTCTCATCATCAGCCAGCTCTTCTTCGACTTCTGCCAGCATGATCTCCCTCTTCTCAAGAATTTCTCCCTTCTGGATCTTCTGTAGGACTCGTTCCTTGATCTTTAAGAGGCAAGGGTCCTGAACGGCAGGGACAAGACGCTTGTAGAGAATGATGGATCTAAACCATGCACCTAAAGGAAATTTGAAGGATGACGCCAAGGAGGCGAGGGCATCGGCCAGAATGTTCTGTTCGCGAGGAACATGGACAAAGATCAGCTTGGTGAACAATTTGCCATAGGCGGAGACCAGCTCCTGATAGGGTTTGAGCTTGGGATCGAGGGTGCGATATTTGGTAAGCACCTGGCGGAGAACAAGTTGACTATCACCCACGACTCGCAACTCAGTGATATAGAAAGAACGGGCTAGTTCCAGGCCAGCTAGAAGAGCCTCGTATTCAACGATGTTGTTGGTGACTGGGAACGTGAGCTGAAATGCCTCTGGGATGGTAACACCTTCAGGCGTTAGAAGGACAATGCCGATACCCTTCCCTTGGGAATTTAGAGCTCCATCAAAATATAATGTCCACATTGGCTTGTCGGATTGGGCGATTGATGCGGGACGAGACCACGGACACGACAAGCTCGTGACTGCCCCTTAACGAGGGAAGCGTCGGACGTGCGCGGTTGAGAAACCGGCAGTGAGCTAGGGTGATCGGCTCTCTCGTGTGCCCGGATCGGGTCACGGGACGGTCTCGCACTCTCTCGCAGCAGCGGTAATGAATAGATAAAGCGAGCTAGATATCCCTACACATGCTCTCTAGCAGCGACATAAACAAATATATATGAAGTAAGCAAAATGCCGAGAAGGGAGCGAGAACGATACCTCTACGCGCTCGGCGTGGGGAAGACGGACCCGGCCGAAAACTCGTACTCCCGGGAAACTTAACACACAATAATTACAGCAATAGGAACATGCCCACTCCACGCAGGGAGGTAAAGGGCTATACAAATGGGCCCGGGAGGACCGAATTCAGGTTGACGGGCAGCTTCGTGTGTTGATTCGGCTACACGCGTGTTCACGACCGTGGGGCCCACGTGCTGTCCGGAGGGGCCGTGTGGGACCCGGTGGTACCGCTGTAGTGGAGACACTTGGAGAAGCGCTCCCCGGGCTGGCGGCAGGCTGGTTCGCCGGCCGGAGGCCGGGCGGCTCCGTTCGGCACCGGTCGGAAAAACCGATCGGAAATCTGCCGGTTCTGTATTTCAGCGCGCGCTCTGGCGAGAACGGACGCTGCGATCAGCACCGGTGTCAGAATGCGACGAGATTAGAGCCGTTGGAAAGCTGCTTCGAAGTACTGCAATCTAGTGGCCTTCATAAAAATTCACCAGATTTGTACTTTGTGTTGGCGAATTTTATATGCTTCTGTTGTACAGTAACCGAAGACTCAGATCTACAGAGAACTTTCCTGTTGATTGTCTTTGACCGTGAAGTAGATGTCCGAATTTGAAGATGTGTTCGTCAGAAAGGTTGTAGGAAATCGAACAAGGAAACCAGGACTATTTTTGGATCTGGATTTGGAGGTGGTGGTGATTTTTTATGATTTTGGAAGTGGAGGGTGGTCGGATCTAGGATCTGACTAAAAATACTGTATCAGAGGAAGACCACGAATTTCTAAAAATAGATAGATGGCTGATAAAAAATTAAGAAAATTTATGGAGGTAGGGGTGATGGACAGAACTCCCAGTAAAATGGGGAGGGTTTGGATAAATCAAAACGATGGTCGGAGGGGGAGAACTCAGAGGTTCTGTCACTGTAGATAGAAATTTGGCAGATCTGGGATGACAGGTTGGACGAAAATGTAAAAATACTAAACGGTGGATTTTGGACGTGAAAATTTAAGTGGCACTTGGGGTACAAGGGATGAACACACCATAAAAAATTCAGATCAATCCAAGCTCGTGGCTGAGACAGAAAATTCGTGGAAGCTGCTGTGGTCAGACGAAGATAGAACTGCAGAGGCGGCTCGATGGCGGCACGAACGGCGGCGGCGGCGGCACAGACGATCACCGAAGGTTGAGAGGAGATGATAGAAGGTAGAATCACTCTAGAACTTGAGGTTGGAGGAGAGGAACCAGGGGGAGAGGGGCTGGGGGCGCAATATGCTCCTTGCTTACACACAAAAATTCTGATTTTTCATTGCTTTTCTCATAAAAATACAACAAAAAGAATATAATATGCAAGGGGGGGTGCGCCCTATTGACCAAGGGGTAGAAGTTGAATGGGTGGTTGAATGGTAGGTGGCCTACCTTGGACAAAATGGGCCACTTGTCTACCCATGTGGCATATGACTAGTACTAACTTCTAGATGTCCACCTAGGATGGTTGACTAGCCCCACAAGATGACATGGACCAATGGGAAAGGGCTGAGGGCCCCCTTGCTGGTCCTACTGACAAATTACATAGAAACCCACACAATCTACGGGAGTGACGCATTGGCCGATAAAGCCGTACAATTGCGCGTATACTTTCCCATGGATATAAAAATAAACTAAAGGATATAAATGCAATATGAAAAGGTACAGGCTCGGTGTCGATTCCCATCAACTCTCCCCGGGTGGGAGGAACTCGACCTCGTCGAGTAGGGGTAGGGATGCTCGAGTACTCCGGCGGATCCGTCACCGTGCCAAGTAGCGCGGGTATGCTCCGCTCCAAGTGATCGTCACCTGCTCATTCCATATATACTCGATATGCGAACTGCTATGGGCTAAAGGTGGTCACTCCGAAGGGGCACTCTCAAAAGGGAAGAAAACAGCTCGAAGACTCACTAGGAATCACCGCTGAGTCCCTATAGGTGACTGATCCGGGTATAGATGTGGAACCGATCCCATACTCATCAAGTGAGTCCACTCGCCTCTTACTCATAAGAGACCGACAACGAGCTTGCACAAGACTCATGCAGACTTACCATGCAATACACACAACAATCGACTCGAAACACACCACACAAACAAACCACACAAGAATACACACTGACTCATGCACGACTCGAGACTACGGTGGTAGCATCAAGCCCACTAGGTGGCCGCATCCTGGGCGGCAGGAGAGCTGTCCCACTCTTCTCCCCCCCCAAGGCATAGTACTCATCGGCTAGTGCCTCATCGGCCACGTAATTGACACACTCAAGCTCGGGAGGTGCGGATTCTCCAACACCTAAGGCTACGGTGGCGCGAGCGGGACACTCGCTGGCAATGTGGCCAAATCCATGACAGTGGAAACACTGCACTCGCGCTCGACTACTCTCCCCGAAAAGAGGGGCCTTACCCTTATCATCCCGTCGGGTAGGGGGTGTAGGCAGCAATGGGGGAGGTGTAGGTGCCTTGGACAATAGTGGAGGGGGTGCCGGTGCCAGAGGACGGGCTATAGGAGATGGGGGACGGGCAACGGGTGCCGGTGGATGGGGTGGAGGTAGATCCCGTGGTGGGGGAGGTCGAGGTCTAGGAGCAAAGTGCTCCTGACAGGCGGGCTCCTGTGGACGAGCCATGGGTCCCCTCGGGTATGAACCTAAGGAGCCACGGGAGTCACTACGGGGAGGAGCGGGGCTCCACCGGGGAATAGACTCGAACTCACCCTCGAATTGCTCCATCTCGAGAGCAACTTGGTATGCATCCTCCAGCTTGTCCACCTTGTGGCGGAGAAGCTCATACCGTAGGTGTGGGCGTAAGCCACGCCGAAACCGAGAGACGGTAAGGGAATCCTCCTCCGTGGCATCGCATCGCAAGTAGTACTCATCAAATTCGGCGATGTAATCCGAGACGGACTGGTCTCCTTGGGTGAGACTTTGCTACCTCTCTATAAGACGCTGGCGGTAGGAGGTAGGGAGGTACTTCTTCCTAAGCTTCTCCCTCATCTCGGTCCACGTATCGATCAGAGGTTCATGACGATGAAACAATAGATTCTCCATGTTCCTCCAATATGTTTGGGCTTGGCCCAAAAGTTTCATCCTGGCAAACTTGACCTTTCTTTGGTCCGACATCTCGAACCACTCAAAATATCGATCCATGCCAGCCTCCCAATCAAGATAGACCTTTGGGTCTAAGGACCCGTCAAAGGTGGGAGGGTCGGCCCGAACGGTCCGAAGGGCCCGTTCATCCATATCTTGGTCGTGGGTACGCCGTATAGGATGACGATCACGACCATATCCCCGATGCTCATTCTCGGACTCATAGTCATGCACCTCGGGGACTTCATGCCTCCTATTAGCTATCCCTTGACCCCTTGGAGTTGCGGGTTGTTGACCCGGCTCCGGTTGACCTTGTGTAGGTGGGACGGGTGCTTGGACTGGGGCAATCGGTGGTGCCTCGGCTGGGCCTCTCTCTAGTGCGGTGACTCTCCCGACCAATCCCTGAACGGACTGGCTAGACCCGGCGGCCCTATCCTCTACGGCCTTCATCCTTTCTTCTAGGCGGGTACCTAGATCATTCACTTGGGTACTCAACCCTTCCATCCTATCCACTCGGGTGCTTAACACTTCCATGCGATCACTCAACCCATCCATTTTTCCCATAAGAGTTCGGAACATGGTGGCCACCTCATCGGAACTATAGACTCGGGATTCCGCCATTGGTGGTGGTGGGGGTGAGTATTGGGTACCTCGACGAGTGGGCATGCAAACACACCGACTAGAAGACGCCGACTAAAGCAAACACACTAATGCAAAATGATGCGCCTAGACTTAAACCAATATCCGGTACGTGGCGGAGGTAATCGACCCGAAGGTCACTCGCGCAAGTGTGCGGCCTTCCCGATAGGCGTAGTCTAACGTTTGGACAACACCTTTTGATATACCGAGTAAAGGGATGTAAATGCAAAATGACATTTTTTTTTTGTTTTAAAACAATGATGACCCTAAACACGACTTAGACAATGACTAATGACTAGATGTAAATGACACTCTTTTCTTTTCTTTTTTGACACCCTAGACTCAAACTGCTCTGATACCAAATTGATGCGGGACGAGACCACGGACACGATAAGCTCGTGACTGCCCCTTAACGAGGGAAGCGTCGGACGTGCGCGGTTGAGAAACCGGCAGTGAGCTAGGGTGATCGGCTCTCTCGTGTGCCCGGATCGGGTCACGGGACGGTCTCGCACTCTCTCGCAGCAGCGGTAATGAATAGATAAAGCGAGCTAGATATCCCTACACATGCTCTCTAGCAGCGACATAAACAAATATATATGAAGTAAGCAAAATGCCGAGAAGGGAGCGAGAACGATACCTCCACGCGCTCGGCGTGGGGAAGACGGACCCAGCCGAAAACTCGTACTCCCGGGAAACTTAACACACAATAATTACAGCAATAGGAACATGTCCACTCCACGCAGGGAGGTAAAGGGCTATACAAATGGGCCCGGGAGGACCGAATTCGGGTTGACGGGCAGCTTCGTGTGTTGATTCGGCTACACGCGTGTTCACGACCGTGGGGCCCACGTGCTGTCCGGAGGGGCCGTGTGGGACCCGGTGGTACCGCTGTAGTGGAGACACTTGGAGAAGTGCTCCCCGGGCTGGCGGCACGCTGGTTCGCCGGCCGGAGGCCGGGCGGCTCCGTTCGGCACCGGTCGGAAAAACCGATCAGAAATCTGCCGGTTCTGTATTTCAGCGCGCGCTCCGGCGAGAACGGACGATGCGATCAGCACCGGTGTCAGAATGCGACGAGATTAGAACCGTTGGAAAGCTTCTTCGAAGTACTGCAATCTAGTGGCCTTCAGAAAAATTCACCAGATTTGTACTTTGTGTTGGCGAATTTTATATGCTGATGTTGTACAGTAACCGAAGACTCAGATCTACAGAGAACTTTCTTGTTGATTGCCTTTGACCGTGACGTAGATGTCCGAATTTGAAGATGTGTTCTTCAGCAAGGTTGTAGGAAATCGAACAAGGAAACCAGAACTATTTTTGGATCTGGATTTGGAGGTGGTGGTGATTTGTTATGATTTTGGAAGTGGAGAGTGGTCGGATCTGGGATCTGACTAAAAATACTGTATTAGAGGAAGAACACGAATTTCTAAAAATAGATAGAGGGCTGATAAAAAATTAAGAAAATTTGTGGAGGTAGGGGGTGATGGAAAGAACTCCCAGTAAAATTGGGAGGGTTTGGATAAATCAAAAGATGGTCGGAGGGGGAGAACTCAGAGGTTCTATCACTGTAGATAGAAACCTGGCAGATCTGGATGACAGGTTGGACAAAAATGTAAAAATACTAAACGGTGGATTTTGGGCATAAAAAGTTAGGTGGCACTTGGGGTACAAGGGATGAACACACCATAAAAAATTCAGATCAATCCAAGCTCGTGGCTGAGACAGACAATTCGTGGAAGCTGCTGTGATCGGGCGAAGACAGAACTGCAGAGGCGGCTCGATGACGGCACGAACGGCGGCGGCGGCGGCACAGACGATCACCGGAGGTTGAGAGGAGATGATAGAAGGTAGAATCACTCTAGAACTTGAGGTTGGAGGAGAGGAACCAGGGGGAGAGGGGCTGGGGGCGCAATATGCTCCTTGCTTACACACAAAAATTCTGATTTTTCATTGCTTTTCTCATAAAAATACAAGTTTATATATGTTTTACATCAAATGCAATGTGGACCCTTGGATCTAGGGAAGGGGATTGAAGGGCTAGGATTGCATGCCACAAACACAACAAAAAGAATATAATATGCAAGGGGGGGTGCGCCCTATTGACCAAGGGGTAGAAGTTGAATGGGTGGTTGAATGGTAGGTGGCCTACCTTGGACAAAATGGGCCACTTGTCTACCCATGTGGCATATGACTAGTCCAACCTTCTAGATGTCCACCTAGGATGGTTGACTAGCCCCACAAGATGATATGGACCAATGGGAAAGGGCTGAGGGCCCCCTTGCTGGTCCTACTGACAAATTACATAGAAACCCACATAATCTACGGGAGTGACGCATTAGCCGATAAAGCCGTACAATTACGCGTATACTTTCCCGTGGATATAAAAATAAACTAAAGGATATAAATGCAATATGAAAAGGTACTGGCTCGGTGTCGATTCCCATCAGCGATGGATATTAGTTCCTCATCTGGAAACTCTGATTGGACAGGGTCAAACTTGGGGAGAGGATGGTGGGCGAGATGCTCGGCTATGGCATAGCCTTTAATTGCCTTTTGCTGGATGTAGGTGATGTCGAACTGGGAAAGAAAACTTTGCCAGCGTGCTAGCCTATCAGTAAGGACGGATTTCTCCAGAAGAAACTTGATAGGGTTCATGCGAGCAATCAAGTGGACCTCATGAGCGAAGAAGTAGTGCTTCAATTTCTGCACCACCCAAACGAGGGCAGCACAGGTTTTCTCCATGACTGTGTACTTCTGCTCACAGGGATTGAGAAGTTTGGACAAGTAATAGGTTGCCCGTTCCTTGCCTTCTTCATCAACTTGTGTGAGGACAGCTCCCACGGAGTCGTCCAAGACTGAGATGTAGAGGATCAGTGGTTTTTCTAGTTTGGGTGGAATGAGAACAGGTGGACTAGCCAGATATTCCTTTAACCCTTCAAAAGCTTTTTGGCATTTAGAATCCCAGTGGAATTTCACTCCTGACTTGGTCAACTCATAGAAAGGTCTACACCTTTGTGAGTGCTGAGACACAAACCGACGAATAAACTGCAACCTCCCGATTAAACCTCGGACTTCTCTCAAATTCTTGGGAGGTGGCATATCCCTGATGGCTTTAGCTTTGTCGGGATCTATCTCGATCCCTCTTTTACTCACAATGAAACCCAGTAATTTACCCCATGACACACCAAACACACACTTCTTCGGATTCATTTTCAATTGGAACTCCCTTGATCTCTACAAGACCTTAGCCAAAACCCTTGGATGTTCCATCCTGGTCCTTGACTTCACCAATAGATCATCCACATACACCTCCAGATATATGTGCATCATGTCGTGAAATATGGCCATCATAGCTCTTTGGTAAGTAGCTCCAGCATTCTTCAACCCAAACGGCATGACCACGTAACAATATATTCCCCAAGGTGTAGTGAATGATGTCTTCTCTTGATCCTCTTCTGCCAAACGAATTTGATTATATCCTGAAAATCCATCCATGAATGAGAGGGTCTCATACCCCGCTGTGTTGTCGATCAACACATCAATGTGAGGCAAGGGAAAATCATCCTTTGGACACGCGCGGTTAAGGTCCCGGAAGTCGATGCAAATCCTGACTTTCCCATCTTTCTTCATGACCGGTACAATGTTTGCCACCCATTGAGGATAAAGGACGACTCTAATAAACCTGGCTTTATGGTGCTTGTCGACTTCTTCTTTCATTTTCAAAGCCATTTGAGGGTGGAAACGCCTTAACCTTTGTTTTACCGAGACGGACCCTGGTTTTAGGGTTAAACGGTGTTCGACCAGGGTTGAATCCAGACCCGGCATATCCTCGTAGCTCCATACAAACGTGTCCTTATATTCCTTGAGAACTTCAATTAATGCCTCTTCTTCAGAGGGTGGTAGATTATCACTTATGAGGATGATCATAGGGTCTTCCTCAGTTCCTAAGTTGACTTCTTTGGTGGACTCTTCTACGGCAGTTGACGGCTCGTCGAATCTCCTTATTCCACTAGCATATGCGCCAGCCGCATCCTCATATTCTTCACCCTCATCTTCAGTAGGGTATTCTTCATCTGTGATCTCGTAGACTCCATACCCCTCATTAATTGTGCAGTTGCCCTCACATTCTATTTCCGGTAGCTGGATGGGATTTTCTAGCAACTGAGGGACGGCAAGAAGGGCCTGACACCTGGCGGCTACATCCAGAAGGAATCGACGAGGGATCTGCCTACCCTTGGATTTCTTCCTAGGTATTACCTTTGACTTATTATTCCTAGATTGACTGACATTATTTACAGAAGAAGAAAAAGATGAAGAGGATGGTGAAGAATGTACAGGGGAAGACCCCTCAGAGGAGGGGTAGAAAAGGTCGCTCATCGGACCTTGGATGGGTGGTCCGCAGGGCAGGACGCACCCGCGGGAGATGTAGGAGGTTTCCTCAACGAAGATGTGTTGTTGAGGAGTTTGGAAATTGACGTTTTTTTTTCGTTTTCATTTTTGATGACAAAACAGTGAAAAGAGATCGGGGGAGAGAGAAAAGTGGTTATGGCTAGAGGATTGGGAGGCTCGTAGAGCAGATCATGATTGAAGACCTGGCGCGGGTTGAGAAACCCACGCATGTATGTAAGTAGAGAGGGGGATCTGGGAAGATCATCAAACAACCGTCTGGCCCGGGAAGATGACAGCAACAAAGGTTGTGACGAGTGAATGGAGAAGATGACGGCTAATGAGTCATCGGTGGTGATGGTGATGGCGGATGAAGATCCGCTGGTGACAGGGTCCTTCTGGCGAGGATGAGGATAGTTTGGAACCTTGGCAACAATGGTGATATTCTCTAGTATTCCGGAGATCATTGGAGGTCCTTCAAGCTGTGGAGGCGAGACCATCCTTTCCAGTGCAGCGGAAGTGTCCCGTATATCAAACCATTTGTCCCACTTGTATTCCGGATCTTTGATCTTGCCTCTTTTGGTGACTCTCGAACATTTTTCAGCCGAATATATAGCACGTGATCCCCCATGTGCCTCTTGCGGGTAATCTCCCATCTGAACAACGGGTCCTTTGTTGAAGTGATTTGATAGGGTCCATGTGAGGGGCTTCCAATCCTCCTTGAATGGTCCTTTGAAGCCTAGGCCAAACCTGTGGTTCGGCCTAATCTCCTTTGGTGGTTTTAGCCTACCTTGTAGCCGTGCGCCCAGACCTTTGTCTGGTTGATAGCTAATGTTCCTCATAATCTCCCAACCTTTTGAGTGAAAAGGGAGATATGGCATGGTTACCTTGACCGGCTTTTTTGGTGCTAGCGGAATGTGAGATGGATCACGCACGTCCAGCAGTGACAATATGAGTCGATGAGACGGCCAAACAGAGGGCATAGAGGTGTTGATAGCATCCACCGTGTGAAGGACAGGTGTGCTGACTACTTTAATAATTCTTCCATTATAAGAAAACTTCAAGCACTGATGGTTGGTGGAAGGTACAGCATCTATGGCTTCAATGTAAGGGTGACCCAGTATGGCCTTGAATGTGGGGTCCATGTCGAGGACATAGAATTCCGTGGGGACTGACATAGGACCTAGCTCTGCCCTTAGAATAATCATCCCTTGCGGCGGCCTTTTGCTATTGTCATAAGCCGTGACTGTGATTGAAGAAGGTCTTATCTGTTCCTGTTCGACCCCACACAACTGAAGGGTGCTCATGGAGATCACATTTATGGACGCACCCGTGTCTACAAAGGCATGGGTTTATGGATACCCCATTAATTTTTATTGAAACACACAATGCATATTTTCGAGCTTCCTTGGGAGCGAGCTCGTAGTTATGGAACATGATGGCCGGTTGCGTGTCCGTTGGGGTCAGGACGGTCGAAATCTTTTCTACAGGGAGGTCCTCATTTACCATGACCCTTTGAAGATATTCCATCAAGGCCGCCTGATGGGATGTGGATCTCTGAAGCAGCTCCAGGATGGAGATCCGAGCAGGCGTCTTGTCTAAGTGTTTCAACAGATCATACTGCATTCCGGGGATAGATCTTTCCGGTTGTTCTCCATCATCCTTCTCTGGTTGAGACTGCTCGGGATTCTGACTGTTCTGGGGGAAAACCTTGTGGAAAATCCTTCCACTCCGGAGCACCATCGCCTGTGGCTTTTGTGCCTCTATAGGGGTAGCAGTGGGTTTTAACAGAGGTTTGAGGGGTAGTGGTGGAGGAATGGTTGATAAAGCAGGGGTGATGACGGGAGCAGGGATTCTAATGAGGGGTTTGTTAGGTGGAGGCATGGTGGAGGTAGAGGGGATATCGCACGGGTTATGAAGGATAAGGGGTCTGGAAGGTGGAGGTGGAGACAAAGTGGAAGTGGGGAAGGCTTGAAGCGGGTAATGGTGTTGAGATGGATGGTGGATGATGAGTGGTTTTGAAGGCATTGGCGGTGGTATGGTGGAGACAGGCGGGGTTACGTACGGTGGACAGGTGATAAGGGGCTTAGAAGGCATAGGGGAAAATGCAGTAGAGGTGGATGGTAAAGTGGGGGAGTGAGAGGAGATGAGAGGGTGTGAGGGTGTAATGAAGGGTGTTGGCTGATAGGTCATTGGGGTGCGAATGAGAGGGCGTGATGGCAGTGGAAATGGTGAAGGTGGTACTAACGCGGGTTGATGAGAGAGAGGTGCTACCCGGGCAAGGCGAGGGGGTTGAATGATGATAGGATTGGCGGTAGAAAGAATAGAGGTACTTTCTGGATGCCACACCTGCTCTCTCCTGACTTCCGGGAAGGAGAAGATGGGGTTGACCTGATGATTGGGCTGTTGGTGCTCCGGTAATGGATTCTGGATTATGCCCATGTTGGGCTGTTGTGGTTGGGCCTGCTGAGGCTGTTGTTGTTGTTGTTGTGGTTGTTGCTGTGGCTGCTATTGTAACTGCTGCTATTGTTGCTGGAACTATGGCCTAGGAGGAGGTCTTCTAGCCTTGAGAGTGGCGACGTATCGCCTCATCTCATCCCAGTCAATCCCGCCTTCATCATTCGTATCGTGGATGTAATCTTTAAACTGAAAGCAGTTGTCCACTGTGTGTCCTGGCTGCCTGTGATGGACGCAGTATCTGGAGTTATCAACATTCGGGGGCCACACGGGCCTTTCCCTGGGTAGGATGAGTGTGTTTGAGGCCATGAGGGCGTTGAAAATATCCGCCAGAGTTTCTGGCAATGGTGGGTAATAGGCTCTCTTGGGACCAATCGGCCTCCTTTGTTGCTGTGGGGGACCATAATTTCCTGGGGGTGGAACTTGGTTGTACTGAAGTGGTGGTTGTTGTTACTGGGGTCGAGGTTGTTGCTGGGGTTGAAGTAGTTGAGGCATGTTGTTCTGAGGTGGATCATTTTGGGGTGGAGGATGAGAGGGGAAGGGACCTGGTTGGAGGGGAAGTCGGGGCATTTGTGGAAGCCTTCGGTTGGCTGCATAGTTGGCGTTGTTGACCGCCCTCACTTGCTCATTTGTTACGACCCCTTCTGTTGCTCCTCCTGGGATACCAGCGCCTGTCTTTCTGACCACCTTGGGCTTCGGCGGCTCAAACATGTTCATAATGGGGGAGTCTTTTAACTGGGTTTAGATGTACTGGGCTCTTTCATAGAGCTCTTCCATGGTGGTGAGCTTATTCATGGCCAAGACATGCTTGAACTGTGGGGTCGCATTGGATACGATCATCTTTACTTGTTCAGGTTCCGAGAGGGTATCTCTTATTCTTTCTGCCAGAGACCTCCATCTATCAGCATAGCGACAAAATCCTCGTCGGACTTCATCTTTTCGGCCACTAGGTCGGTAATGGAGAGAGAGGGGCCGACCCTATCCCGATACTTTTGCAAGAATCTTCTCTGGACTGTTTCAAAATTCTCGGCTTCGCGGGGCTCCAAACAATAGAACCACTCTAGCGCAGGACCGTCCAATGACCTCCGAAAGAGGTATGCCAGGGATCTCTGGTCGTTTTGCCAATAGGAGGACTCATACATGAAATCCTTGAGGTGAATGAAGGGGTTGCCAGTGCCATTGTACCTGCGGTACGTGGGCATTTCGGAGGGAGGAAGATGGATGACCGGAAGGATTGGCAAAGCAACCACCGGGGTGGATTTCACGTCCACCATTATTTTCAAATTCTGAAACTGTTCGTCCATCCTATTGAACCTATTGAGGAGCGATTGGGCGAGCTCCTTGGGCGGTGAAGGTGGCACTTACCACCGGGGAGGAAAATGTCTCCCGGAGACTTGAGGGGGAAACCCTGAATGAGAGGGAGCTGCCAGGCTGCCGATAGTTGGCCCCGGCTGAAGCGGTATGTGGGGAACAACAGGGGTTTGAGATTACGAAGGGAACTGGAACGAGGGTGGTTGTTGGCTCGCTTGCCCTTGAAGCGAGGGAGATTGGATGGCTTGTGCCAGTGAAGGAGATGGAATGGCCCGCACCGATTCTTGGAGAGGTGCGATGGCCGGAGTTGATTCCTGGGGAGGGGGGGGGGAACAGATTTCCCCTTCAGAATGGCCTGGAAGGCCCGGAGCTGCTCAGAGGTAAGCTCCGTGTTGGCGAGGACACCTAGCAAAGAGGAGATGTCCTGTGGCGGGGATGTGTCCCATGTGGTAACCTGCACCTCACGTGAGGGCTCATGGGAAGGACCCGCGTCCATAGCATGGACTCGCGGCTCGACTGACTCACCACAACCAGGGTGGTTCTCCTCAAAAGACTCGTGAGCCATGCTCACAGTTTTCCCGGAACGCAAAAACATACACTAGCAAGCAAATAGCAGAGATTATCAAACAAGTGGATGCCTTTATGCCCTTTTTTGTGTTTTGATTTTGATGATTTTTTTTTTTATGTTTTTTACCAGATCCGAAGTTCACACAAAATAGGAACCCTAGTTCATTTTTATTTTCACCACCGTGTCAGCTAGGGGCTCTCGTCTCACCACGAATGGGCCGACTAACTCCGGGGAACTTCAATGGTACAACCGGCCCAGTGAACGAAGAAGAGATTCTTCGATGTCGGGGACTTACAGAGGTCCCAGTGGAGGAGATTCTAGTCCGTCGAGAGGAATTCCCGAACGGAGAGTCCTTCCTTCACCGAGAGAGGGTGATCCTTAGAAAAAAGTAAAAAAAAGAAAGAAAAGGGGGTAAATGCATGAAATGTGGTGCTGGATAAAAGATATGTAACACACAGATGGAGCAGAGATAAGCACACAAATATAACAGATGTATAGCAGTGATATAACAAGAATATAACAACAATAAACAGATAGAAGAAGATATAGCCGTTCTACTTTCCAAGACAACACAGACTTAAAAATGACAAAAGAGGGGACTAAGGGGCGTGCACATGGTGCACGAAGGGGATGACACAACGCACGCGGGCGCAATAAGAAGGGGGACACACGAGGGTGCCAAGTGGAGGGAGCACACGTGGGTGCCGAGTGGAGGGGCACACGTGGGTGCCGAGTGGAGGGGCACACGTGGGTGCCGAGATAACGCAGATCTCGAAGTAATCACAAAGGACCGGGGGAGTGCACGTGGTGCACGAGGGAAATGATGTAGCGCACGTGGGCACAATAGAGAGGGGCACACGCGGGTGCCGAAAGAAGGGAGGCACACGTGGGTGCCGAGAGTTCAAGGGTAACCCAAAAAAGTAAAAAGACAGTCCCACCGTGATCGCCAATCTGTGGAAGCCGAGGAATCCACTCAAGGAGAAGAAAACGAACTAAACTACAGACTATCAAGCGACTAAAAATTAAGAAGGATTATGAAACATGCCAATATGAGGAAAGAGCATACGTAGGATGCTAAAGGGATGTGATCGCCAGAGGGGTTACCTCAAAGAAATGAAATGATCGCGTGTACCTTGTATTGAGCGCGGAGATTATGAATCCTCGAGAGCGGGAAATGGTAGGTTGCTTCTTCCTCCCCCTTCGGCCGTCCGACAGAGAGGGCTTTCCTCAGGTACCCTTGTAAAACAACGACAAACAAGTAACGAGTGGATCAGAAAGATGAAGGTGCAGTATTCAAATTCTAACGACGCAAGTAACGAAATGATGGCAAGACACACACCTGGTTGGTGTTGTCTTTTAAACCCCTCTCGGACACGAGTAGGAGGAAAATGCTTATGATGAATGGCAATTATTCCGACGTAGAAACGGGAAGAGACTCCCTCATAAAAAGGGGGGGGGGTAGAAGATATGATATGATAAATGCAAGATAACTAGGAAAGGAGAGGAGAGAATGGCTTATTGGATGGTCGATGGTGAGATCCGGCGGAGCTTCGGCAGCGTAGGGACGACGAGGTAGCGCGACGGGCGAAGGCGGCCTCTCTCCTGCGAGCACGGGCACCCGAGGATCCGGCATGACCTCCCCTACAAAACACCCACGGGTTAGGAATAGAATCCGGTAGCCTCTCGACGCTCTTTTTTCGACCTCCTGAATTGAGGGGGGTAGGCCTCTATTTATAGAGCTCGGGAGGATGGGGGCGTCCAGAGGCCTGGACACCTCCATAACTTGGATTTTATTCAAACGACAGGCTGAGCAACGGTCAGTCGATGGTCGGGGGTCGCCCGTGAGCTGGTTGATGGAGGCGTCCAGGGGCCTGGACGCCTCCATAACTTGGATTTTCTTCAAACGACAGACTAAGCAACGGTCAGTCGATGGCCGGAGGTCGCCCGTGAGCTGGTTGATGGAGGCGTCCAGAGGCCTGGACGCCTCCATAACTTGGATTTTCTTCAAACGATAGACTGAGCAACGGTCAGTCGATGGCCGGGGGTCGCCCGTGAGCTGGTTGATGGAGGCGTCCAGTGGCCTGGACGCTTCCATAACTTGGATTTTCTTCACACGACGGACTGAGCAACGGTCAGTCGATGGCCGGGGGTCGCCCGTGAGCCGGTTGATGGAGGCGTCCAGGGGCCTGGACGCTTCCATAACTTGGATTTTCTTCAAACGACAGACTGAGCAACGGTCAGTCGATGGCCGGGGGTCACCCGTGAGCTGGTTGATGGAGGCGTCCAGTGGCCTGGACGCTTCCATAACTTGGATTTTCTTCAAACGACAGACTGAGCAACGTCGATCGATGGCCGGGGGTCGCCCGTGAGCTGGTTGATGGAGGCGTCCATGGGCCTGGACGCTTCCATGATATTGTATATATTTTTTTGTTCAATCTTATATATATATATATATTTTTGTCATTATTTTGTATTGATGGAGGTGTCTAGGGGCCTGGACGCCTCCATGATGACCCCCGGATTCCCCCGGAAAGGGCGTCGGTAGTCGTTCGTTAGGCATTTTCCTGGTCCTGGCAACTTCTGATGCATCCGATTGATGTTGATGCCGTTCGAATGACGCATGATTTCCACAACGAGGCGGTTTCCGGATGCCGAAGGAGCGTTACGCTACTCGCCCAGAAGACGAGAGAAGACTCAAAGATAGGAAACACTCAAGTGATTCAAAATGCGAAAGCCGTTGCGGGACGTCGCGTGGTAATATGAGATTTTCTCAAGGGACGTCAGGAATAGCGTGTCTACAGAAGAGTCCTAGTGGGACTCTCCTTCATGGGATAATGTGGGTACCCACTTCTCTCCTATACGTGGGGAAATAAGATGTGACCCAAACATGTGGTCTCATCTTCTCCTATATAAATGGAGTTCGCATCAACCAACTCACCTTGAGATGTGCTCGATGAAGGTTGTTTGTTTTTTTGTTTTCCTCTTTCTCTCTTGGTGAGGATTAAGAGATAATTTAAGAGTGTAAAAGAATTTTTTTGAGTTGGATGCTTCTCCTTAAAATTTTGTACTTCTATTCCCGTTTGCATAGTGAAATTTTGCTTGTCTTCACCCATGGAAGTAGGGGGCTCAGTATGAATCTCTAAATCACGTAAATCTTTGTATGCTCTTTCTCTTCCCTTATTTCTTCTCAATTATTTTGTTTGTGGATTGTGGTTTGATTGTGTTCGTTTTTATTATGACGTCAGCATTCTATGACGACCATCCCCAATAAACTAATATTAGAGTTAGATCACGGTTGGTCATACTCAAACACTAGTGTTTTTTGAAGAACACAAGATGTCTACAAAGTTTGATATTGAGAAGTTCGACTGAAGTATCAACTTTGGCATATGGCAGGTCAAGATGAAAACTCTCTTGGCCAATCAAGGATTGCATAAAGCACTACTTGGCAAGGAGAAGAAGCCGGATATACTGTCATTAGAGGAGAAACAAGATTTGGATGAGAAGGCTTTGGCTGCGATTTAGTTTCGTTTGTCAAATGAAGTTCTATGGGAGGTCATTCATGAGAACACAATGGCTGGATTATGGCTTAAACTTGAGTTATTGTACATGACGAAATGTCATGCTCCACTAAAGTGGAAACATGGGACACGACACATTAACATAACATACTTGAGAGTAGTAACACCTTGATCATTCCACACATAAAACATCCATCCTTACATACACATTATGAATAGAAAATACACAAGGACTAACCCATTTATAATCTATAGTTAATTACATGATTGTCTTGGTATAAAAGGTTCACACAGGCAACAAAGCTAACAAAAAATATCATCATGGTGTAGCTCCCCTCCACACCTGCAAACTGGTTCTCTACTATTGCGCACTCTGATCTCTGACCCGTAGTCCTCACTCCTCAACACCTGAAGACACGTGAAGCAACAAACTGAGTATGAGACTTAGTAGAACTCTTGACAGTGGCCCAACGGTCACCCACCAATCGAGAATACTTACACTTAATCTGACCACCGATCAAACTATTTTAACCATAAACATGATACAATTATATTAAGTGAATCTAATCATAATGGAATACTACTTGACTATATATGGTAAATGTTTAATCAAGTAAACTCGGGTGGATCGGCTATGGAGGCGTCCCATTTCACCATTCAAGACTGAGGAGGCCAAGGAGGAAAACATGTAATCTAGACATAATACTATCGATATCATGATAGAAACATAAACTTACATCATGATTCAATAACATGAAAGAGTAGCATAGCATAACCTGCACATGGAGAGACATGAACATAAACATTTCATAAGGCATCTGAGTGTTTGATACTTGAATAAAATGTATCTTTACATGCTTCTTTATCAGGAAAGTTAACGTGTGAATGCTTATGTGATGGGAATCAACACCGAGCACTAACATTTTATTTTACATTTGTGTCATTTTTATTTGTATTTATATCCTTGACTAATTGGGTTTGTAATTGTATGGCAATTATAAGCCAATATTTTAGTCATTAAAATCTTTGGGTTTCTTTGCAAAAAGGCCTTTGGGTTTCTATGTAAAATGCCAATATGTCCAACAGGGTCCCCCACCCTCTTTCCCATTGGGCCACCTCACTTATGGGGCCCACAAGGGCTGGTCTTTGGTCCATGGGAGAAGATTGACCAAGAGGACAAATTTAACTTGGCCACCTTGGTCAAGGGGGCCCCCCCCTTTAATATTGTTTAATGCTTGTTATATTTTTTTTATTTATAGTCATTTGACCACATGGGGGAAGAAAATGCTATCCCTTATTTGTTCCTCCCTGACCCTAGATCTAGGGGTAGTTTTGGTCTTTTATACGTTTCTATAAATCCCTTGTATTTCCATTTTTGATAGAATTAATGAGAAGAATTTTGTGAAAATACAAGGAGCCTTGGGCGCCCCCCTCTCTTCCTCTCCCCTTGCAGCTGGATTACTATGTTTCTAGGGTGGATTCCCTACAAAAACTTGGTGGATTCCAAGATTTATCTCTTCCTCTGGTTGTGAAGCTCAGCCATCTCCGCCGTCGCCGCCATTCTTGCCGCCAACGAGTCGCCACAAGCCACCCTTCCCCTTGCTGTCCTGAACCACGAAATCCCGAACAGCAGCCTAAAGATAAGGTTGGTCCTCCTAGTTCAGAGCTCTGATCGAGCTACGATTTTGAGGGATTGTTTCCCTTCATGTTAGCTTTCCATCAATATAAATTTTGTTCCATTCCACCACCATTTGCCTTTTTTCCTGACTTTTAATCTCCACCCTGCGCAATCTATCATTCAGCAGATCTGCGAGATAGGTACCTATTTCTATATTTTTCCACCCTTCAACTCTCATCAGAAAAATCCCTAAAAATTCTTGCACGTCCCTCACATCCCCTTCTACCCCCCATAAAATTTCCAGCTCCCAGATCTACCACCTTCCCCTCGATCAAATTTCATTTTCAGATAGATCTTGTTCTGCCCTGTGTGTCTGTAATTCCAAGCCATAAATAACTACAACCCACAATCATTTTCATTTCTAATCCGTCTACTGGATAGATCTGAAATAATTATATGTTGTATCCCTTTGAGTCCTCTATCCACCGGTACCAATTTTACCTCGATCCGACATCGGATATGGGCGTAAAAATTCTTTTTGTGGAGGCGCGCATTCTTGCTCCGAGTCAGGCCAGAAAGAAAGTGTTAGGAAATAATTCCCAATAATATATCAAATTTTTGATTCAGCGATTGCCACTTCTGGGAGTCGACCAGGGACGTCCCGCCATCGTCCCAGCCAAGCGCCGCCTTTAGAAGATCCCAGGAGGACGACGTCCCTTTGGAGGCCCTCGTACGCTGTCCTACCGACCTGCAAATCACAGATCCGGACTTGCTGTCTTCAACCGCCCGAAACCCCTCCAATGTGCTGCCCGTCAACCCAGAATCGGCACTCCCAGACTGCTGTTGTGACCTGTTACCTCCCTGCTTGGAGTGGGCCTTAAAATCACTTCTATAATTATTAACATTTACTGTACCGGGAGTCACCGTTCTTGGCCGGGGTCGTCTTCCCCACGCCCGGAGCGTGGAGGTATCGTTTCCGCTCCCCTCTCGAAATTTTACTTTACTCGTATATATTTGTATGCCGCTGCAAGTGATAGGTTAACTAGCTCGATTCAATTCAGTCACCGCTGCGAGAGTGAGTGAGTGTAAACCGTCCCGTGACTCGATCCGAGCACGCGGAAAAGTCGATACCCTCGACTCATTACTGGTTTCTCAACCGCGCAGATCCGCACGTTTCCCTTGCTTAGGGACGTCCGCGAGCTAGAGTCCCAGGTTCGCGTCCCATCCCGCATCAAATTGGTATCAGAGCTAAGTCGAGTCTAGGGTCGTCGGTTAGTTGGTCCAAGGTGTCGCATTTGCATTCCTTTACCTGGTATATCAAAAGGTGTTCCCGGAATGATAGGTTACGCCTATCAGGAAGGTAGCACACTTGCGTGAATTCGGTCTTCGGATCATACCTCCGCCACATACCGGATACTGGTTGAGTCTAGGTTTGTAGTCGAGTCAGCATTCCAAACTTTGCATTGTTGTCTTAGGGTCGTGTCTAGTCCAATAAAGAGTCACCCAGTTTTGTCCCGTGTGTCTGCATGTCCACTGCCTGCCATCCAAATGGCCGTTCCCCGAGACCATGCGTCCGATTGGTCATCCCTGGTGGCCCAATTCAATGCTTTCATGGCCCGACACCCAACCCCTAAGCCCACAACTGAGTCGTTTCAGCGCCCTATAGTGTCCATTGCCATTCTACCTAATGGGTTGCATACGGAAATCGACTTCATCAGTAGGGGGTCATCTAACTGTGTCTCACAAGACATAGTTGAGTCTCTCTTTAAGACCGGGGAAATTGTTCTCAATGGTGGCTTAGCATTCATAGAGTTCCAATGGAGGTTCGGCCCCATTCTTTATGACAATGGATCATGGTGCATGGTCGACACACTTGCTGGTCCATGCATCATTTTAGGCCAAAATTGGTTGGAAGAGAGGTGTGCGACCTTTGACCGGGATAGGAGGACCTGCACCTTATACCCACCTCACCTACCCGGCGAGTTCATCTTCCACGACGGCATTCAGCCGACCACCCCCGTGTCATCAACCACCCACCCCCAGCGGCCCATTCCACCTCCGGACTCGCGCCCACCATCTCTCCCAGAGCCCACCCATGTGGCCCCCTGTAGTGGGATTAGCCATTTCTCCGACCCGTGTCCTTCACATTCCCCTACCTTAGAGGACAACCATTCGAATGATACCTCTCTCAAGCCTATTCTAGTGAGTGATGAGACTGACCAAGAGTTGGACGAGGAGTACCTCGCTAATGTTTTAAGGATAGAGAGTGATCCAAGAGAGGGCCAGGGTCTGTTAGCCACCCCAACCCCACCAGTCATCCCGGAGCTATCTATCCCGCCCAATTTGCCCTCGGTGGATATGCCATCTGCCGACCCTATACAGTCAGCCATCCCGCTCTTAGCTGTCTCTCCTACTGTAGTGCAGCCACTCGTGACTACTGTACCATTGTCAACACCTTATGTTGACACGGTCTGGTCTGATTTCTGCCGCGCGTACGAGTGATAGTATCTATACTTCCCAATTTCCATGCTCCACACCAGACGTCCGGATTACATTCCTGTCACCCGCCCCCTCATCCTCCCGCACTTCCATACCCACGGGCGAGTCTTCTCGAATCGGAGAGGGTTGACAAGGGATGAGACTCACGACATCAAGTTGTGGGTCAGCCTTTCTTTACACTTAGTGTATGTAGACGGTGTCCGTCATTCTCACCGAGTCATTAGTAGTTCTATGAGTGTCTAGGTTTGCCTAGGGTCATGTGTGAGTGTTTGTTTCGTATAGTCTGTGAGAGTTTGCATACGAGTCAGTCTAGAGTCAGCTCGCGATGTCAATCCCTTTCGAGTGTGAGGCAAGTCAGGTCTAATACGTACGTTGTAGACTTGCCAGAATTTAGGATCGGCTCTACCATTCTATGTCTCAGATCTAGTCGCATAAAGGGACCCAGCGGTGATTCCTAGTTAGTCATTGAGCCGTCTCCTTCCTTAGAGAGTGACTCCACCTCGGAGTGTCCACCACTAGCCTCATTCCCACAGCAGCATGTGCATATCGAATATATACGGGATGAGCAGGTGACGATTACTTGGAGTGGAGCGTACTCCACACTACCTGGTCGGTGATGGATCCACCGGAGCCACACGAGCAGCCGCACCCCTTACTCGACGGGGTAGAGTTCTTCCCACCCGGGGAGAATTGATGGGAATCAACACCGAGCACTAACATTTTATTTTACATTTGTGTCCTTTTTGTTTGTATTTATATCCATGGCTAATTGGGTTTATAATTGTATGGCAATTATAAGCCAATATGTTATTCATTAGAAATCTTTGGGTTTCTTGGCAAAAAGGCCTTTGGGTTTCTATGTAAAATGCCAGTAGGTCCAGCAGGGTCCTCCATCCTCTTTCCCATTGGGCCACCTCACTTATGGGGCCCACATGGGCTAGTCTTTGATGCATGGGAGAAGATTGACCAAGATGACAAATTCAACTTGGCCACCTTGGTCAAGGGGGCGCCCCCCTTTAATATTGTTTAATGCTTGTTGTATTTTTTTTATTTATGGTCATTTGACCACATGGGGGAAGAAAATATTATCCCTTATTTGCCCCTCCCTAACCCTAGATCTAGGGGTAGTTTTTGGTCTTTTATACATTTCTATAAATCCCTTGTATTTCCATTTTTGATAGAATTAATGAGAAGAATTTTGTGAAAATACAAGGAGCCTTGGGTGCCCCCCTCTCTCCCTCTCCCCTTGCAGCTGGATTGCTGTGTTTCTAGGGTGGATTCCCTACAAAAACTTGGTGGATTCCATGGTTCATCTCTTCCCCTGGGTGTGAAGCTCAGCCATCTCCATCGTCGCCGCCGTTCGTGCCGCCAACGAGCCACCACAAGCCACCCTTCCCCTTGCTGTCCTGAACCACGAAATCCAGAACAACAGCCTAAAGATCTGGTTGGTCCTCCCAGTTCACAGCTCTGATCGAGCTGAGATTTCGAGGGATTGTTCCCCTTCGTGTTAGCTTTCCATCCATATAAATTTTGTTTCATTCCACCACCGTTTGCCTTTTTTCTAGACTTTTAATCTCCACCCTGCACAATCTGTCATTCAGCAGATCTGCGAGATAGGTACCTGTTTCTATATTTTTCCCACCCTTCAACCCTCATCAAAAAAATCCCTAAAAATTCTTGCACGTCCCTCACATTCCCTTCTATCCCCCATAAAATCCCCAGCTCCCAGATCTACCACCTTCCCCTCGATCAAATTTTATTCTCAGATAGATCTTGTTCTGCCCTATGTGTCTGTAATTCTGAGCCAGAAATAACTACAACCCACAGTCATTTTCATTTCTAATCCGTCTAGTGGATGGATCTCAAATAATTATATGTTATTGACCTTTGAGTCCTCTATCCATCGGTACCAATTTTGCCTCGATCAGACATCGGATATGGGCGTAGAAATTCTTTTCGCGGAGGCGCGCATTCCTGCTCTGAGCAGGCCAGAAAGAAGGTGTTGGGAAATAATTTCCAATAATATATCAAAGTTCAGATTCAGCGACTGCCACTTCTGGAAGTTGACCAAGGACGTCCCGCCATCGTCCCAACCAGGCGCCGCCTTCAGAAGATCCCAGGAGGATGACGTCCCTTTGGAGGCCCTCGTACGCTGTCCTGCCGGCCTGCAAATCGCAGATCCAGACTTGCTGTCTTCAACCGGCCGGAACCCCTCCAACGTGTTGCCCGTCAACCCAGAATCGGCACTCCCAGACCGCTGTTGTGGCCTGTTACCACCCTGCGTGGAGTGGGTGTCACATCCCGAGCCTTTATGACAGCGAAAAAACTCGCTCGAGGAACGTGAACAGCCGGCATGGTAAGTCTCTTGCAAGCAAGAATGATCAGGTGGCAAGGCAATCACACATAAGAATGCAATCGCACAATAATTACTCAACTCCAACTTAATTTCATTGATAATCAAATATTCGAATACAATAACTCTCATCTTCTTCCAATCTATCAGACTTAAAAAATAGAAAAATTACATAGACTCAATCTAAACAAGATTGACTTTCACTATCATTTTGATATGACTTTCATTCGCTCTCGGACCCGCTACTTGTATAACCCGAATCCGAATTCGTATCACTTCTATCTCCTGAAAAAGATTAGAAATAGGTAATGAGCACACTTGTCCAGTAGGTATCTTCGCATCAACATGATTAGCACTATTAAAGTGATTAACATTTTAGCTCTAGAGAACATAAGGTAAAATCATGCGAATACGATCAATCATGCGATTAAACCAAAGTAACAAAGACGATCGTTAAGATAGAATGAGAGCAAGTATGAATTAGCAAGAATGTAACAAGTATGAACAAAAATGTAGCATGGCCTTTCACGAACAAGAATGTAACGAGAATGCACTTTCACTTTTCACTTTCATAACCATAAAGGTTACGCACTAGAACGTCAATCATGTAGCAATTCACTAGATTTTCACGAGTGCTCATGGATTTCACTTATTTATAAAGAAAGTACTCCCAGCGCAATGTGACGTCAGTAGCATCATACCCCATGGTTTATAATAGTATGTTTCCGACAATCAGCCGAGAGGACTAGCATAGAGCCCTTGGACACAATCAGCGCCCGAACTGCATCTTCACGTATAAATCAAGCAACTTCCATGAGTGTAACAATAAAGTATGGCCAAGAATGTAATAAGTTCAACAAATTCATGATAACAATAATTCAATTGAATGAATGCTTCAATTTTAGAATATGAGAGATCAAGAATGAATTAAGACAATGTTATGCTTATGGAAACAAATCGGCAGCATAACGGTACATTTCTTTAACTTTCATTCATTATATTAAGTTTCTTGATCAATATGATAAGTCCTAGACAATTATCAAGCCATCTAGAACCTTGGAAATTCAACCCTTAGGTCAAAACCTCGGGTTAACATACTCAAGCATTGTGACGGTCAAAGACTGGCTGTTACATTAACGTGACGCTCCAGTATTGGGCCGTTACATTGGTCTGAATCCGAGAGAAATAAAGATGGACTCAGTACATGTGACAGTCGGTTATTGGGCCGTTAGATGAGCCCGACGGTCCAATACTGATCCGTTACATTACTAGAACCAGAAAACATCGATAGTGCTTTCTAATCAATTGGGATTTAATGGTACAACCAACTCGGCGTTCTAGTGGGAATCCCAGGCTCGCGAAGAATTACGGAAGCCTTGAAATAAGATTTCATAGTCAATTGGAAGGAATATCCAATAGAGAGGTCCTCATGTTCAAGATAGTGTTCCTATAGTGCAAAGTGTGAACTAATGGCCATATACCGGAATATATGCCATGTACTTAAAGAAAATGACTCTATAGATAGAAAAGACTGTGAAACGATGTGAAATCATGATAAAACTCCGTCCATACATCATTGAAATCACAATTTAAATACAAACTATAGAGTTAGCTAATGAAATTAACATATGTTTTAAAACAACTCAAGATGCTTTTAAACATGCAGCTTCTATTATGAACAAATTAACAAACTTAAAATCATATTAACAGGGCAAAACTTAGATAACTAGGCTTATTTATAAGTAAAATTGACTGTTTTCTAATTCTGTCTACTGTTCTCCTGACGGTCGAGAGTGGGACGTCACAGTGATTGTGACGGTTTATCGAGGGGCCGTTATAGTAGTGTAACGCTCCTGTTATGGTGCGTCAGAGACAACAGAGTAATTAAAATGTAACAGAGGGTGTGACGACTTATCGTAAGGCCGTTATAGTGTTGTGACGGTCTAAGTATGATGCGTCAGAGTCTCTGCTAACAGTATAAAGAAATTAAAAGATTATGATTTGAAACCATGTCATGTTTTGAAAAGATTTAACTACCCCAATCATGATAAAACGAAGTAAAGGTCATCTAGATGCATGGGTTGCAGTGAATTGACAAGATAATATCTTTGATCTTTGATTGGGGCTAAGGATATGTATGTATGCATGAACCCACTAAAACATGAAATCCATAGTGTATAATGCATGAAATCAAACACAATCAAAGGGCTTTTATCCCTAACAAGATGTTTTTGCCAATCATGAGATAACCTATCACTTAACTGGGCTTTAAACTTCTAATTTGAGTCCGAAAGACGTGCCATAATTCTCCCTTTCCAGTGAGTTTTCAGCAACTTCACGCCGCTCTTGCTCCTCAGCCTCTTGACCTAAGGACGTGAAATTTTGAGGGTAAGAAGATGAAACTAAGGTGAACAAAAAGTTCTAAAGGATTGAACTCTAATTACCTCGTTTAGACGTCCTAATATCTTGATCTTCAGGGGACTTGCGTTCAGTTTCCTGGGTTACTATGGTCGAACCAGCAACTTTGGAATTTTCAATCTCCTTGGTTGGTTGATCTCCTAGCACGAAATTTGGAGAGCTATTAGTCTAATGTATTATAAACAAAATCTTCTAAAGAACTTACTCGAAATTGTGACTCCTTACCTTGTTTCTTCACGAGCCAAAAGTAAGGGTTGCTCAGTTCAGAGCTAGGTCCTATTTATAGGGTTTTGGCTAGGGTTTGAAGATTAGATCAATTCTAGAGTCCTTGTTAAAGCTTAGATCGATCTTAGAGAGTCCTTTACACCTCTATTAGTCTTCCCATCTCGATCCCTAAGAGATAAGCTAGCAAAAATCTAATCTTTCGGCTTGTTCTTCACTTCACGGACTTACAGAGTGTAACGCATCAGGACTAGTGTGTTACATGGCTGTAGCGGTCGCCCGATAGACCGTTACATCAAACGTGTACAGAGTTTCAATTTATTAAAACTCTTTTATTCGTTTATTCTTCTAATTATCTATATAAAAGAGTATTTATCTTTAAAATTTATGGATTGGCTAAATAACCTTCTAGAATATTGGCCAAACTTAATGGGCTTGGTCTTTTAACCTATTGGGTTTCATTTATCAAAGTTGGATTAATTACTTAACGTAAGTTGGGCCTTATAATGATTTATTTAATCCAATATTTATTTATTAATCCATTTTGGGTCTTTAAAATTCTCAGAAAATAATTAAATATACCAAAAATAATTTATAAAAATTCTGTGGCTTTACACCCTCCCCCACTTAAGAGAATTTGGTCCCCAAATTTAATATATGAGTTTTTACAGAGAGTGTATGTATTTTAATGCATTAAGAATTAACGTAAGGCGAATGGGTTAAGAGGGTACTTTTAATCATCTCACCTCCCTCGTCTAGAATGGCATTTAATCGACCTCGCTTCCCGCGTCCGTTGTTATCCCTTGATGATTATCCGTTGATGAAAGGACACAGGGGCAAGCAATATTCCCGGCTTCCACACTTGAGACAAGCGCCGAGACGTTTCCAACATTCTTCTGTCGAGTGACCAAATTTTTCACAAAATGAGCAAGGTGCAACGGCTTGCTCCTTCTCTTCTTTAACTTCCTTATTCTTTCCATTTCCGTTTCCGTTTCTTTTTCCGTTACCATTCCCATTACGGGACCTCTTAATGTGACGGTTTTCACCCTCATCCACTTCTTTCTTTTCTTGCTTATCATGTTTTCAGCTTAACCTCTCTCTCGAAGCCTCTCCACTTTCTCCATGGTTCTTTCACATAGATGCGCTCTTTGAACCATCTCGGTATAGATGCGGATATTCTGGGTTCCAAGTTGTTGGATAAATCCGGACCTTAAACCATCCATAAATCGGTTGGTTTTCAACAAATCCGTACTTACCAAGTGAGGAGCATAAGGTGCTAGTCGAGAGAATTATAATTCATATTCTGCCACGGACATCGTGCCCTGTTTTAAGGAGGCAAATACCATAGCCTTCCTCTCCTTTACATGCTCGGAGAAGTACTTGGATCGAAAAAGTGTAAGAAAACCCTCCCATATATGAGGTGCATCTGCAGGTGGTGCCGGAATGGATTTCCACCATGTACGAGCATCCTTGTTGAGTTGGAATGTGGCAAGTCAAACTTTCTCCTGATCGGTGCTTTGCATGACATCGAATATTCGATTCATCTCGTCGATCCAATTTTCTGCTTCATATGGGTTAGAAGATCTAGAGAATCGTGGAGGATTTAAACTTCAGAAATTGCCATGTAAGTTCCCCGCGCCAGCCCTTCCACCGGCTTGGGCCACTGTCTGTAGGGCTTGGGTAAGTCCTGCAATAGTTTGCTGCATCTCTTCCCAGTTCACACGATGAGCCATTGAGAATCAAGGTACCTGAGAACATGGATATTTTTAGTTATTTAGAGTCGGGAAAATTTACCCTAAGATAATTTCTATATAACTATCTTATCCCGGGCTCTACCCAATCCTCACATAGGTAAGAAAATTTCTTCTTTAGTTCATAGGTAGGGGTCCTTAAACCTTGGACTTATCCTACGACATGACTCTTCTCCCTAAGTCCTGAGACTTAGGCTCTGATACCAACTTAACTGTCACGCCCCGAGCCTTTATGACAGCGGAAGACTCACTCGAGGAACGTGAACAGCCGGCATGGTAAGCCTCTTACAAGCAAGAATGATCAGAGTGCAAGGCAATCACACATAAGAATGCAATCGCACAATAATTACTCAACTCCAACTTAATTTCATTGATAATCAAATATTCAAATACAATGACTCTCATCTTCTTCCAATCTATCAGACTTAAGAAATAGAAAAATTACATAGACTCAATCTAAACAAGATTGACTTTCACTCTCATTTTGATATGACTTTCATTCGCTCTTGGACCCGCTACTTTATAACCCGAATCCGAATTTGTATCACTTCCATCTCCTGAAAAAGATTGGAAATAGGTAATGAGCACACTTGCCCAGTAGGTATCTTCACATCAACATGATTAGCACTATTAAAGTGATTAACATTTTAGCTCTAGAGAACATAAGGTAAAATCATGCGAATGTGATCAATCATGCGATTAAACCAAAGTAACAAAGACGATCATGAAGATAGAATGAGAGCAAGTATGAACTAACAAGAATGTAACAAGTATGAACAAGAATGTAACAAGTATGAACAAGAATGTAGCATGGCCTTTCATGAACAAGAATGTAACGAGAATGCACTTTCACTTTTCACTTTCATAACCATAAAGGTTACGCACTAGAACGTCAATCATGTAGCAATTCACTAGATTTTCACGAGTGCTCATGGATTTCACTTATTTATAAAGAAAGTACTCGCAGCGCAATGCGACGCCAGTAGCATCATACCCCATGGTTTATAATAGTATGTTTATGGTAATCAACCGAGGGGACTAGCATAGAGCCCTTGGACACAATCAACGTCCGAACTGCATCTTCACGTATAAATCAAGCTACTTCCATGAGTGTAACAATAAAGTATGGCCAAGAATGTAATAAGTTCAACAAATTCATGATAACAATAATTCAATTGAATGAATGCTTCAATTTTAGAATATGAGAGATCAAGAATGAATTAAGACAATGTTATGCTTATGGAAATAAATCGGCAGCATAACGGTACATTTCTTTAACTTCCATTCATTATATTAAGTTTCTTGATCAATATGATAAGTCCTCCCCCACCTCCCCCACCCCCACCGGCGGCGGTGGCAGACGCCCCCCCCTCCCCCACCCACCCCCCCTCCGGCCAGATCCGACTAGCAGACCTCCCCCTCCCCCTCCCCCACCCCCACCCCCACCTCCGGCCAAATCCGGCGGTGGACGCCCCCTTTTCCCCACCCCCACCCCCACCGACGGCGGGATCCGGCTGGCAGACGCCCCCCCTCCCTCACCCCCCACCGGCGGTGGACGGCCCCCTCCCCCACCTCCGGCCAGATCCAGCCCCCTCTCCCTCCCCAATTAATCAAAAAAAAAAAATTTAGAGCACCTACCTCTGATCGCCAGTCGTCACGGCCGTCCACCGCCGCTCTGCAACGCTGTGCACCGCCCAGACCCGCCGGCCACCGTCTTCAGCCAGCTGCAGATGCCAGAAACGCCCACACCCCGGCCCGTTAAACGGCCGAACCGGCACGTTCGCACCGACCCACACGTACCAGACCGGGCCCGCCTCGACCCGGTCCGGTACGCGGCGGGACGCACGGGACCATGCGGTCCAGTGCGTCCCGGCCACGACCCCCAGCCCGTGCGACCCGGCGCCCGCCCGGGTCGGGTCGGGTCGTGCAGGTTGGTGCGTGTACCGTGAAAAGTTCTCAACCAACCGACTTACAAAATTATTTTAATATAAAAAATTATACAAATATATGTTACGTCCTGGTTGCGTCCCACGTACCGGTCATCCCGATCTTTGACTAGGACGGTCCGGGACGGGCGATTCGGCCTGTCCCAGAACAGTTTGTGTTAAACCCTGGCAAAAATAAGAAAAAAACAACTTGTTACGTGAATATAAGTGTGAAAATATTCCCATTGTGTAAACATAAATGTAAAAGTACCCCTCCCTTATCCATGAGCGAGATTACAGTAGTGTTTTAGTCAAGTTATGGGTATAGCAGGCGATATGGTGATTCGGAGTGTGTGATCAATTAAAATATGGAAGATATGCAAGGTCTATACACAAAAATGCCTAAACTCACGGTGGTCAAACCTTACGCGGCCTTCTCTCCGAGTTACTTGATCTTGACGAGGGTACTAATTCTTACTATTTTGGTGACTCGACTATGTTTCACGGTGCAATATATCTGGCGAGAAAGTTGAAGCACGACACGACTAATTAGCCTGAGGCTTCGTTTGGCACAACTCTTTTTTGAACTAAAGAAAGAAAAGGTAGTCAAAGTTTAGTCTTATCCTCTTGTATCATGTTTGATCGTGGAATAGTAAAGGCTGGATAATCAACCGATGTGAGAGAAAATTGTGAGCTCTATAATTTTCCCTCGCACCCATCTCCCACTAATTAGGGTGGGGTGAGTTATTCATGGCTTTGGGCACAAACAACTCATCCCACCTCACAATCAAACACGCCCGTGAGAAAAGGAAAATTTTAGGTCAAAAGTTATGCGGACAACAAGCTAAATGTGCTACTCATTTAATCCATTCTAGTTGTTGTTTGATGTGCGCCTGTTAATGATATAAAATATTATTTTAATATTTTATACTTGATATAGTTTAAATATTAAAATTTTTAAATCAGTCAATCATCATGAGTTTCATTTTATTTCGAGGTCATGATTTTCAATCAAATGATCAGAGATAAAGAAGATCCGGAGTTATACAATGTCATCATGGTAAGAAATATTGCCACGTCGAGGCAAAATGTTGGGACAAACAAAAGCAAGTCAACTATGTTGAAGAACATGAAACTGAAAGTAAATTGTTCTTGGCTTGTTTTCATTCCCAAATTGATACTAGGAGTGTTTGGTTCATAGATAGCGGTTGCTCCTATCACATGTCTGGAATTGGATCAAAATTTAAAAATCTTGATGAGTCACGTCAATGGTTCGATTAGGAGATGATAAACAAGTACAAGTTGAAGGGAAAGGAACCATTGCTGTCCAAACAAGCCATGGTAAAATTAGATATCTGCATGATGTTTATTATGTTCCTCATTTAGCACATAACATGTTAAATGTTGGACAATTGCTAGAGACTGGTTATTCTATTTTGTTTGATGATGCATCATGTGCTATTACTCATAAAAGAATCTGGACAGATAGTCAATGTGAAAATGACAGCAAATAAAATGTTTCCCTTTGAAACTTCAGATGTTGATGATCATGCTTTGATGATTAGCCACAAAAATCAATCAAAACTTTGGCATCTATGATATGGGCATTTGCTTATGAATGGATTGAAAGTCCTAAATCAAAAGGATATGGTTATAGGGCTGCCTAAAATTGAGTCATTTGATGAAATCTGTGAAGGTTGTGTTTATGGTAAGCAAATCAAAAAATCTTCCTGTGGGAAGAGTATGGAGAGCCAAATTCACTCTTGAATTGATTCATGTAGATGTGTGTGGGACGTCGATGAAGGCTGAATCATTAAGTGGCAGTCGATATTTTCTATTATTTACTAATGATTATAGTCATATGAGTTGGGTGTATTATCTGAAATACAAGTATGATGTATTTGAAATGTTCAAAAAGTTCATAGAATTTGTAGAAAGATAGAGTGATAACTATGTAAAGGTACTTCGGACAGATAGAGGTGGAGAGTTTTTATATAATAAATTTAACTCCTTTTGTGAGTAAAATGGCATCTATAGGGAACTCACAACACCTTACACACCATAGCAAAATAGGGTGGCTGAGCGAAAGAATTGCACCGTTGTTGAGATGGCTAAGAGTCTATTGAAAGGAAGGGGTCTTCTAGATCATTTTTTGGCAGAAGTTGTGGCTATAACTATATATTTGCTGAATATATGTCTCACAAAAGTAGTCCTAAACATGACTCCATACGAAGTATGGAGAGGGAGGAAGCCATGGGTAAGCCATTTGAAATTTTTTGGCTGTGTTGCCCTTGCCTTGTCAAATTCTCAAGATAACAATAAATTAGATGCAAACTTTGAAAAGTGTATTTTCATTGGTTATTGCCCCCAATCTAAAGCATATAGGGTATACAATTCAATAAGTGGGAAGTTGACAATTACTAGGGATGTTGTATTTGATGAAAATGTATATTGGAATTGGAATGACAACAAAATGAAGGAAACTACAATATTAGATCCATCGTTTTCTATTGCTTCTCCAAGTACCAATGTAGTTTGTCCAATGAGCAAGCCATGTTCTCCCGACAATGTTTCAAATGATTGCCCACCAAGAAAAGTAAGATCATTGGATGATATTTATGAGTCTTGTAGGTTTGCTCTATTTGTTTCAGATCCTATGAGTTTTGAAGAGGTAGCTAAACAAGAAGAATGGCAAAGGGCTACGAAGAATGAGATTAGTGCAATTGAAAAGAATGAAACTTGGGTTCTTTGTGATTTACATCAAGAGAAGAATGTTATGGGGTTGAAGTGGATTTTCAAGACAAAGTATAATGCTGATGGAACAGTCTAGAAACACAAAGCATGCTTGGTTGCAAAGGGATATGCACAGCAATAAGGTGTTGATTTTTAAGAAACCTTCTCTCCAGTTGCTCGATTTGAAACTGTAAGAGCACTCTTAGCTCTAGCAGCTCAATTAAAATGGTATGTTTATCATCTTGATATAAAAGTTGTATTTTTGAATGGTGAACTATATGAAGATGTTTATGTAACTCAACCTGATGGTTTTATTGTGAATGCCCAAGAAGATAAGATGTATAAATTAAAGAAGACTCTATGGTTTAAAACAAGCTCTAAGAACTTGGTACAACAAAATTGACTCTTTCTTTAGGAAAAATGGTTTTGAAAGAAGTGAGAATGAGCCCACTCTTTATATTAAGCAACAAGATATGCATGAGTCTCTCATAATCTGCCTTTACGTTGATGATATCTCGTACATGGGATCTTCTCCGTCTCTTGTGCAAGATTTTAAGAGTTGCATGATGAAGAGGTTTGATATGACAGATTTAGGTCTTATGTATTATTTTCTTGGCCTACAAGTGAAACCAAGTGCAGATGGCATCTTCATTTCACAGAAGAAATATGCTACTGATCTTCTCCAGAGGTTTAATATGTTTAACTGTAAAGTGGCAGCTACTCCCATGAATATGAATGAAAAGCTAAGGCAAGAAGATGGTATTGAAAATGCTAATGCAAAGTTTTCCAGAATCTTAGTTGGAGGACTGATTTATTTGTCACATACTCGACCAGATATTGGATTCGCTATAAATGTTATTTCCAGATTTATGTAAAATCTCTCGAAGCATCACTTTGGAGCAGCAAAGGGAATCATACGCTATATTGCTTGAACAGTGGACTTCGGTATATGGTATACTCATGTGATAGATTTTAAATTGATTGACTTTATTTACAGTGATTGGACAGGTTGTGTTGAAGATAGGAAGAGCACCTCTGGCAACATTTTCAGTCTTGGAGCAGGAGTAATCACTTTGAGTTCAAAGAAGTAAGTAATGACTGCACTAGCTATCCTCGGCCGAACCAGAGTATGGTGCTGCTGCAGCAGCTACATTTCAAGCACTATGGTTGAGAAGATTACTTGAAGATCCCAAGCACAATCAAGGAGGAGCAACTGAAATTTTCTGTGATAATCAGTCCACTATTACAATGACCCAAAATCCTATTTTTCATGAAAGAATAAAGCATATCATCATTCGTCATCACTTTATTCGAGAGCTAGTTGATGATGGAATGGTGGAGCTCAAGTTCTCCAGAATTGAGCAACCAGTTGCAGACATTTTTACCAAGTCACTGTCTTGTTCTAAACAATCATATTTCAGATCACTTCTTGGAATATGGAAGTTCGAATCAAGAGGGGAATGTTGAAGATATGATTCGAAATTAATTAAAATTTTCAGTTAGGATAATATTTGAATTAGTCAATGTAAGTTTGATCTTTAACTTAGTCAAAAGTATGGGGTTCACTTTTTTCCCGTATGTATCCCACGTCTCTAGGATAGTGGTCTCATATTTTTTCTGTTCGATTGAGAGAAGGGGGTACTTGGTGTGCTCCTTCGTGTCCATGTAAGCCTATATAAAGGCATATGTAGTTCAGGATTATTCTTGCTTTTATGTTATGCTCCGTTCCCATTGCAGAGAATAGACTTCACCTTCTGCTACTCGTTTTTTGTGATTCTGATTTATTCTAACAGTCGCTACTAGCAACAGGAAGAAATGGACGGGGACTGTTCGGCAGTAGTTCGTGACGAGCTCCGGGGCACATGGCACTTGCGAGACCAGAGCACGAGCGGATATAATGTTCATGTAGTACGTACGAAGGAAAATGCTGGAAACAAAAGGACTTGAGGTAGACATCTCAGCAGCTAGCTCCCTCCCCTCTGGGCCCTGTCACGATCAGCTCTACTTGCTGATGGGGTCACCACGGCATGCAGGGTTTTGGTCATCTTCGTAGTTGGAAGGAGATCAAGCGGGCGCAGTTCATGAAGAGCTCTTAATTTTTGGATTAGGGCAAACCCATCTACATATAGGCTGGCAGCTGGGAAGTGTTTTTATGGCCCAACTAGCTAGGTGCCTTAATTTGGTAGCAGTGTACATCGTATAAAAGGTAGGGTTAAGTTCTGTGAAGATAAACAGAACACGTATGAGCAAGGGAGATGTTGCAGGGTGGTCGCTTGAGTGGGTGACATTAACGGTTTCGGAGATGGGAACCTGACGGGATGCCGAGATGAGGATGGAAGCGTTAGTTCGCATGTCGTCGTGGAGAGCGTTGGCAAGAAGGAAGCTCTTAGTCGCCCTCTGACTTCCCAAAACCCATCGATCCAAGAACCTTGCTAGTGTTGTAAACATTAGCTAGGTCGATTATTGCCACTCCCAGGTAGGAACTTAGGATGCACGTACGTTGACATCTGATACCTATTTTATGTAGCCTTTCCATGCACATGTACGTAGCTCAGGCTACTGTGTGTGTGGATGTTCTTTGAACTTGAACGCTCTAATGAAGCTGAGTCGGGTGGCCCATTAGTGTGAAGGCTGTTTGGTTAGTTGTTGCTACAATTTATAGCACTGTCCTATGTCACTCCCATGCTCATATCATCCCATGTGGGATTAAACAGTCTCCAACCACACGAAAGCTCTGGTGTCCGATGGACCTTTGAGTGGGAATGTAGGGGATCAACGGTACAAGCTGAGTGGGCCGGGAAAGTTTAAAAATCTCTTCAAACATGCTTTCCCGTTTATCTCTGAATAATTAAAC
The DNA here is from genome assembly GCA_022559845.1 of Amorphophallus konjac. Taxonomy (NCBI): domain Eukaryota; kingdom Viridiplantae; phylum Streptophyta; class Magnoliopsida; order Alismatales; family Araceae; genus Amorphophallus; species Amorphophallus konjac. Next base: position 530,119,684 of record CM040121.1, read on the forward strand.
CTCGTATCTTGCATTGGCACTAATTTGTTGACCTGGCATGACCACGAGAAACATTCACGTGGCATTCACAAATTAATTTGCCCGAGCTAGCTAGCGTTAATGTCCAATCTTCGCCAGCTTGTCAGCTATATATACTAGCTCACAAGCTTTGTTGAAGCTTAGCCTATTTTAATTCGTTTTTGTAAATTATAAGTAATCCGAGGTTAAGGCTAATTCGAGTTTAACCTATTATCTCGCACCGGTAATTTGCATTGCAAAATGTCAAGAAAGTGTGAAGATGAATGGACGTCTCACCGAACCAAATTAATAGGAGAACGTGCGAGATAGATTATCACAACCGGGGAATTGATAGAGAAGTAGTTCATAAAAAGAAGATATCATATCCCATATATATATATATATATATATGTACCAGGTAGGCAGATAGCTAGTATGGTTGCACAAGCTATCCAATCACTGTAATCGCGACATGATCCCAGTGAGAATAACTCGCCGTCAATGTACAGATGGGCGATTTCTAGCCAACATAACAAGCTTAATTACTGACGGCACTGCGACTGTGCGGCACAAATGATGTTGTGCGTAGAAGATCGAAGAGATGTTGGCAAATATGCAACGACTCTCGCTAGCTAGTTACGAACAGCCTCAAGCCTCAGTAATTGTATGTGGATAGAACGAACAATTCGCGTTCAAATATCAGATATGAATTACTGCAACAATAGTATGTAATATACAAAACTAGGATGCCAACTCAAAATAGATCTTTAGGACTCGTGTGAATGGAGAGATCCCGGCCCACTGAGCTGACCACATCATGAAGTTCTTCACCTGCATTCAACTAGCCTCAACAATATTCTCCAGCAATGCACGTGAGAGGATTTAATTAGCATGAAAGACCAACTGCTGCCATTTAATTCGACCATTTTACTCGACACCAAAGCTGCAGGGAGAGATTCCGAGTGTTTGATCATTAATAGACGCCGATTAAAAGAGTACCGTCCATGCCCATCACTTGGAGATCTCTAGCTGGCACTCAAACGCGCATCTTGAAAGGCCCTGCATGTGGGAAGGATGGAAAAACTTTTGATCCCAATCCCCACATATATATATATATTTCTTGCTTTACTTCACTGGATTAGCATTAGATACTACGTACGGCATCTTCAAGCTGTATTTCAAATAATTAAGAGAAACTCCTGGCCCCGCGTTGATGTGGACTAGTTGATTAAAGGTCAGGGTGGCTTATGTTCTGCACTTCCATATGGCACCCTTTGGCTAGTATATAAATGGCCTACTCTTGGAGCTGCCAAATGCACCTGCTCTCTCTCTCTCTCTCTCTCTCTCGGTTCTCTACAGTGGAGATGTGGCCTTTCGGTGTCTTCGAGGTATACCCGAGGGAGAGCTCCAAGCATGGAGATCACGGAAGGAAGAAGCTCATCATGTGGGCATGCGCAGTAACCCTGGCGCCCCTCTTGTTAACCAGCACAGTCTCCGTCACAGCCATGAAGCCGGAAGGAGGCGATCCTGCAGCCAACCTTTCCCCCCACATGCACAGTGCTGTCTCCAGGCTTGCAGCCGCCACCACCACCACCACCGACAGCGCGGTGGCCGCCGCCTGCAAAGGCACGCTATACCCCACCGCCTGCGAATCGGCATTGGCCTCCGTCGCCGGAACAAAGGCGGCGAAGTCGCCCAAGAACCTCTTCGACGTGTCGGTGGAGTTCGCCATGGCGAAGGCGCACTCCGCCCGGTCCCTCGCCTACAACCTGACCTTCCCGGACGGCAGCTCCGGCCCCTATCCTCCCACCGGCACCTACGACTGCGTCGAGTTGCTCGACACCACCCTGTCGCTGCTCAGTGACGTGCTCGGCGGCGGCGGCGGGAAGCAGCCGAAGCACGAGGACGCGGAGACGTGGCTGAGTGCGGCTCTGACGAACCAGGTGAGTCGACGCTTTATTGTTTTTTCAGAGGAAAAAAGAGACCTGTTTAACCCATCCTAAAAATTTTGTATTCAACATTTTCTCATAAAAAATCTTTTAAAAAATCTATATAGCAATAGTCCGACGTTCATATCTTCTACCACTCATTCCCATTTGAACTTAGGGGTCATTGGATATGCTGTAAATTAATTAAATGCCTTAAAATATCATAACATATTATAAAATAATATACGTTTAATATTTGGAATGCTCAAAATTATTTTACATTGTTTTCCTTATTTAAAGTGCCATTTGGTTGACCTACGTGGCACCCCTTTTAATCTACTTCAATTTTGAGTCCAAAATCACTAAAATCCAAAATCAGAGATTTTAGAATCGGTGATTTTGAAATTGGCATTTACATTATTTTATAATATGTCAAACAGCTACTTAATTAATTGTACTTATTATGATGTAGCTAATATATTGTCATTTATCATTTATATTATTATATGATATTATACTATTATTTGTTATTACTCAGTCTCATAGAGAAGCAAATAGACTTGTGGATTTGAACTAGCACACTAAAATAATGATAATTTAAACATTTGTTATGTCCCCGAAAAGCAAAATCCTTTTGGCTTCGTCGTTGCAGGTGACCTGCTCGGAGAGCCTGGAAAGCAGGCCCCCGGCGGCCGGCGAGGGGTCCATGCGGGCAGACTCAGATAACCTGACCCGGTTCATCAGCAACTCGCTGGCCCTAAGCAAGACGGTCAAGAAGCAGAAGCCGCAGAGGGCTGGATGGATGACCATCTTCGGCGGCCGGAAGCTGCTGTCGTCGGATGATGGTTTCCCGTCGTGGGTGTCGGCCGGCGACCGGAAGCTCCTGTCGACGCCCAGCAAGGACATCGTCGCGGACGCGGTGGTGGCCGTGGACGGCAGCGGGACCCACCGGAGCATCACGGAGGCGCTGTCGGCGGTGTCGCTGGCGAAGAGCGACGACGGCGGCGGCGGCGGCGGCGGGGGAAGGAACGTGATATACGTGAAGGCGGGGACGTACAAGGAAAACATCAGGATCCTCAAGCGGCAGAAGAACGTGATGCTGGTCGGCGACGGGAAGGGGAAATCGGTGATCGTCGGCAGCCGCAACGCCGAGGACGGCTGGACAACGTACCAGTCCGCCACCGTGGGTAAGCTCTTGGACCCCACAGACGAAGAAATCTTACATTTTCGTCCTTATTTCTTGACTTTATCATAATCCTAACCCTATCAATTACGATCATAAATCTTTAAAAAAATGCTCATGCTTATTACCAATGTTAGATCATTTCTAGAGACCTGATCTTTTAGATTCATAACGCGTGGCTCCTTCAGCATGGATGGCCACTAGTTTGGGCAGTGACATTTCTTTGTGGGGACACACGTACGCACGAGCACATGAACGTACGGCAGGCATGCACACTAGCTCACATGCAGACGCAGATCACACTATTAATTACACAGCGTCGTATGCTCTAACTTGTTTCGAGGGCAATGGGACACAAACCCATGAATTTACTCATAAACGGAGGCAGGTAGTTAATACGTTAATTACTTTCAGGAGCAAGATGTCAAAATAAGTTAGATGACAGGGATACATCAAGATAGCTTTGAGAGAAGGTGTGGGGTTTATTATAACTACTATCACTATTCTAAGAAAAGGACTCGTGTTTACCATAACCACTAAGAGGCTATGCCTTTTAGGAAATCGTCAAATGCTTGCTATCCTTTCTAAACTTGACTTTGCAAAAGGTACGTAATATCATATGTTATTAGAACGATTCAAACACTACTTCAAGAGAAAGGCTCATCACACACACACTCAGGGTGTGTTACATAATCTCAATGTACAGTATCTTTGATTTTTTATAAAAAAATTCTTAAAGTAGTTTCTAAAGTACTTTAACTTAGAGTGTAAATTACGTTATTATTGAATTACCTAAAAGGAAATAAAAAAAGAAACTAGCTAGATTGAATGAATAGTATTAAGTCTATTCTTTTAAAAATTAAGTTATTTTATTTTTAATTTTTTAAATAATCATATGATGTCGTAATTTACACTCCAAATCATGATATCTTGAGGGTCACTTTAAAAAAATTAAAAAAATTAAAATCACTATACACTCGGGATATGCAGCAAACCTTTCCCCTACTTTAATTACCCTACATGCAATAGTGAACTCTCATAACTAATTAAGGCTATCCACTAAAACGCTGAAGCGTCGGTCGAATGGTCCGACCCAAAGCCCATGTGCAATGCTGGGGACCCCACCCCACAAGGTTGGGCACCTCATTGGGTATGATATTACAACCCTGTGTCTATGATACTATGATCTAAACCAACATTATTTTTACAGGTGAAAGTTTATCAGAGATTTTTAACAGTCCCCTCGTTGGGTATAAAATTGATGGCACACTTAATTAATTTCCCTTTCATGCCCAAATTAAGTCGGCCAGACTTGTCCCAAGCTGCCACAGTGGAACCTCCTCGTCAGCCAACCAAGTGGTGGGGCATAGTTATCAAGGCGGTAAGATGACTCACGGCTAATTATTTGGGGTCACCTACTGCCTAAGCACTTAGGAACCTACCTAAGCGATAGATGTTGATCTTATAAGAATCAAGAGGCAAGAAGTGTATATAGATTTTTTTATATAAAGATTAATTTAGCCCCCCCCCCCTCCCCAACTACATTCAAATTGTGTGGTAGGGTCCATTATGGGCTTGAGGAGAGTGAGAAAGAGAGAGTACACAATCACGGCGGCAAGGTGCTCGGAGATCGTGGGACAATTATGTGTTGAACGAGTGTGCGGAGTTTGATCTATCTTGGACTCAACCTCACATTGATTGACTTACATGGTCAGGTGGAGGGAGTGATTGGCCGATAATTTTTTAGACTAGAGACAAGAGAGGACAAATTAATCAGTTTTAAATAAGGTCAAATAAACCCAAGACGTGAAGGCAGGCATCTTGGGCCATCTCTTGCGGGCCCAACTAGGCGTACCTATGCCTAACTCACAAAATTCTCCCCTCCCACCTTGAAAACTATGTGCTGGTGGTAGCAAATCCCCATCAATCTAATCTGGAAGAGAAGAAAGAGAATATATATAGGATGAGAACATGTGCATGTGACACTGCTTTACAGAATAGATAATGTTAGAAGGGGAAGCTAAGGAACCAGAAAAATGGAAAAAGTACTTGTTTCTAAAAGACCACCTTCAAAGAATAAAAAAGTGAATGTGGACCACAAAAGATTACCCTAAATCTGCTGCTTTTAGTGTAATTTACACGGGCTAAAAAATAATAATAATAATAATTAGGTCCATGGACAGCGATATTACTCTAATAATATAAGGGAACAGGCGCAAAACGACAAACAACAAATCGCCTTTACTTTTTTAAAACCCCCACATAAAGTGGCTAGAAGGTTCTAAAAGTTTCTTTTGAAAGAGTAAGAAAACTGGAGAAGGTTCTTGAGTTAAACCATTATTTGCAGTGTAGATACCTAAAATTAGCACACGCATCCCAAAAATCTAGATATAAACAAGCCTTTTCATGTATTTAATTAATAAAAAATGTTTTTTGAAAAAAGTCATATGTCATGATTTTTTTCTGTGGCTTGGCATGCATGCTCTGTGCAGCTGCGCAGGGGCCCGGCTTCATCGCGCGGGACCTCACCATCATCAACAGCTCCGGCCCCTCCAAGAACCAGGCGGTGGCCCTCCGTGTCGGGGCCGACCACGCCGTCGTCCACCGCTGCTCCATCGAGGGCTACCAGGACACACTCTATGCCCACGCCAACCGCCAGTTCTACCGCGACTGCGACATCTACGGCACCGTCGACTTCATCTTTGGCAACGCCGCCGCCGTCTTCCAGAACTGCCGCCTGTCCCCCCGCCGCCCCAACTCCGGCCAGAAGAACTCGGTCACCGCCCAGGGCCGCTCCGACCCCAACCAGAACACGGGCTTCTCCATCCAGGGCTGTCGGGTGTCCCCCGCCGGCGACCTCGCCGCCGGGAAGGGCCACGTCCCGACCTACCTGGGGAGGCCATGGCACAAGTTCTCCAGGGTGGTGGTCATGCAGACGTACTTGGACGACGCCGTGCACCCGTCCGGGTGGGAGCCGTGGTCCGGCGGGTTCGCCCTGAGCACCCTCTACTACGGCGAGTACGCCAACACCGGCCCCGGGGCAGGCATCGGCGGCAGGGTCCGATGGCCCGGCGTGCAGCCCAAGATGAGCGCAGAAGAGGCTTCCCAGTTCACGGTGGGGCAGTTTATCGCAGGCAACTCTTGGCTTCCCTCCACCGGCGTCGACTTCACCTCGGGGCTGTGATCGTCACAATTTGAAGAAGAAGAAGAAGAAGAAGAAACCTGTTCTCCGTTTCATGTGGAAGGTTGTTTGTGAGATGTGTTGTAGTTGTTACACATTATTTAGACGAACAAAGTGCATGCGCGCTCACACACACACACGCACACGCACACACACACACACACAGTGCTAAGAGTGGGTATTGAGTATATTGGCATTGAGGAAAGGAGCCGAAGGGCCCTATGGATTAAATTTCCTTGTGGGCTCTTTAATTAATAAGTTAACTACAGTTATATATTTATAATTTTCTTGTGGAATAATATTGATGGCGTGCGCATTTCATGTTGCTATTTAATTTTTCTGGTTGATATGATGTAATCGTTAGAAGTAGTGCCTCAGCTTACCGACTCCACCTCTAATTTGCATATATATGTCAGCGTGAGGTGGGTGCACGTAGCTTTAATCATCCCCCTCTGTGAGAGTGTGAGAAAATTACGGGGAGTAATGCTAATCGATATCTAACTATCAGTTGATTTTCGAGGTTGCTTTTTAATTTTTTTAAATCTTGTGTTATTCAAATCTGTCGAGGAGTCATATATAGTCACTAGGAGTGAGCACGGTTTGATTGGATTTAGTTTGAATATAAATTTTTTTAATTAAATTAAGAGTTTAACTCCAACTAAATTAAACTGAATTAATTTAAAATTAAACTCTATCGAATCGAATTAATTCAGTTTAATTCGATTTAATTCGATTTGAACTATGATCGATAATTTTTACAACTAAATTTGCATATGTCAAAGACAACTATAACATGGATTCGTGATGTTAATTAACTTAGTATTTAAAGAATACATAATTCAAGACTGCTCATCAAGAATGAAATCATAAACGCATCCTTCTCGTTAATTTGAAATGTTAATATTTAATAACCTCGACGTGTCCCTTTAGATAATCCAAAGCATAAGACATGAAAGTAAACCAAATCAATTTAAATAAGATAAAAGATTAAGAAAGAATTACATGTTTAGTCGTGCCGAAATCAGTCAGCTTCACTTCTCTATTAGGATCAACAAGTACATTTGCACCTTTAGTATCTATATCATGTTTCATTATTCATCTTTAGAACTTATTTGATTTTTTATTTGATGCTTTTTTTTCTAAAGTAATTTTTATGAAAATAACAACATGCGAACTGTATTCCTCCCATGTAAATACGTCAATTGTCATTTGCCAACCTAGAGAGGATTTATGACATATAACCATACCGGTGAACCATTATTGTTTTACGAGGCACTGTTTTATTGATTCGATAAGCTCAAACAAACTATGTGCATTTTTGGAATTAGGGTTATACACTTATATTAACTCGGCAAAGAATTAGATTATACGATTTGTTTTGATTTTTTATAAATTAAATTAAACTTATCAAAAAAATTAATGCGATCCAATTTGAACTCAAATCAAAAAATTTAAAATTTCAATTCGAATCAAATCGAACTAAATCTTTTGGTTCATTTAGATTTAGAGTTGAACCCGCATTCCCCTGTTGGCCAATGTTCCTTTAGGCCCACTTTGTTAAATGGTTAAGATAAAGTCAACTAAGATTGAAGCCGATCTTAGCCGGTTATAAGAGGTATTCTCCGGTGATGTTCCTAACCTACTTTGATGGAGAACGGTCTAATGAGGCCGTTACAATTCAAATTGGATAGAAAATGCAACCCACATGGGTCGAATATGCTATTCGACCCATGTGGGTCGAATGGCATATGCCACCTAATCCTACACTTTTAACAAAGTGGACCTTAGGTAATCAATCTCCTGAGGTCCTTTTAAGAAGTTTCGAAGCTGCCCCAATGTTTTGTGCCGTAGATGGGGGGCTTCTCCTTTTTATGCATATCTCCCCCTCGGATGGAGGGGCTGTGTAGAGGAGGACAGCGATTTCATAATGTTAAAGCGACGGGAGTTGTTGGAGTGTGCCCATCAAGACTCCCTGTAATATATTGAGGATCCTCGTGATGGCATACCGCGGGAAGCGACGTGCAAACTGCCTGCATAAAGACGGCCACCGTCGAAGACCCCATCAGAAATAAAAGAAGAAAAGCATGTATCATTGCTTGGAACTAACTTGATAGTGGTACCTGTTGTGCTGTAAGTCCTTCTCTTGTACCTTGAGCAAGATATATAATTATCAGGTCATCTTATTTTAATTCTTGCTAGAAACATTAATTATGTTAAATGATTTTTTTTGTAACGGAAAATTTAGCACAGCGATGTTCAAATCTTACGGAGTACGAGAGACCTGAATTAAAAATCAACTACGCTCATCTTTTTTTTCTTAATAAAGTTTAAATTTATATATATCTCGAACGATTAAATATGAGTTAGATAACAGTCCCTCCACGTTTTACCACTTGATTATACTCGAATAGTGATGGCATTCTTAACTTAAAACCGGTGAATTTATTTTGTTCCCTACGACACTTGGTTTGCATGTGAATCGCTGCATAGCCTACGAAACTCGTGATATATTGCTGAGACTTGCGAGCATCTGTTTGTTTATTTTTTCTGTATGGTATCATGGTGATCCACTCGGTTGCCGATACCCCCGGGTCGTGGAGGCTTAGATTGGTCCATGCAGGTCTAATTATGATTTGTTGACGCGATGATCTGTATCGGATCGGATCTTTCTTGATTCGATATGATACACTCGAGTTGTAACTGATTTGACTTGACTCGATGTGTATTATCTCCTCTCTCTCTCTCTCTCTCTCTTTCTCTTTCACTGTGACTCGGCCTGACTCAACTGCCCGACTCAACCGATCCTATAAGGGTGATCCGCAAGGTATCGAATTTTTCTAGAACCCAAGTCGGATCGAGTCAACGAACCATGAGTCCAACGCCCAAGACACAGCCGCCGCTTTAATTTCTACGGGAATTTGGCTGTTCGAAATTTCGAAAAAAGAATCACCCATTTACGCTGGAGTATTCATCACTGACGAGAAAGGCTTCTTGCACAGTATGGTGTGCAGCACATCCCAATCACGTTGCAAATTGGAATCTCATTGGGCCAGCAAGACGTGAAGTGGCGGGAGTCCACCTAAGGTGACTAGGTTTGCCCCCCCCCCCCCCCCCCCCCCCCCCCCAAAGTGTTTTGAGAGGGTTGAGAGGAGGGTGTGTGAAACCCTACATGAAGGAGAGCAACGAGAGCAGCAGCCACCGTGAGAGAGAACACCCAGCATCACGAGAGAACCCGCCACAGCCTCCTCTCTCTTCTCTTTTCTCCTCTCCCGCTTCCTCTCTCTTATACGGACGAGGAGGAACAAAGCTGCACCTGTCCGTTGAGCGTGAGATCATTGTGATCTACGTTGTCTCCAGTACGTCTCCGAAGGGTCCATCACCGTCATCCATGGGTCTTAGAGCATGGAGTTCCTTAGGGTGACTCTAGTTGCCTATCCTGTCATCTTCGCATTCTCACGTGCGTCTTCCACTTTTACTGACGAGTTATGTCTCTCACTTTAATTGTTGTTATTATCAACATTGATAACATGGACACGGGTTTGTGGTTATTTTTTATTTTTTAGAACATGACAGACTTGCCTGTGTCACCGCCCTTCGTCCTTCTCCTCAGTGAGTCTCCCTCGGAGTCATCTTTGGAGGACTCCGTTTCGCGTCCATGGGTTAACGTGTAGATTAATGCAATGCGGTGTTTATCTACTGGAATCCTAGTACAGAGACATGATGCATGGGAAGATAGGAACGACGATGACAATGATGATGGACAACGATCCTCATCTGAAGATGTAACACCCCGACATTAGGAACCTAAGAGCATGTCAGCCCACCCAATAGGAGCCTAAGAGGCCAATACCGAGCCAATCAAATCCGTCAGTATTGTAACACTTACAAATTTAAGCTAAGAATATTCCGTTCATAGCAGAAATCTTAGGTGAAAATAGTATGACGAACTAATTAGGATGATAAATTGGTTTCCTGTTAAAATACATTATACATGGTTGAACATGAGTGTATATAGATGATAGTTATTAAAGAGTTATAAGAGAGGTCGAGTTAGACAATAGCCTAAAAGAACACGTACGTAGATGAAAGTAGACTTTGGTTGGAGGAGGACTTGGATGATAGAAAAATAGACGATGTGTCGGCTAAGTTAGGCGGAAGGAAGTGAGAAGGGAAAGGTAGATGATATATAGCTTAGACGAAGCGAAAGTTAGACGAAGACGTAGACCACTAAGAGCTAGCTAGACAATTGACTTGAGCAGAATAGAAGTAGACGTAATAGACTTAAATGAAGAGTTGCAGTCAGGCGAAGGGGTTAGACGTAAGTGAGAAGTTGGACAATAGGTTTAGAAGGAACAGAGAGGGAATGTTTCATCCAATTTAGGGAAAGACGATACGTGTTGGATGATAGACGATGAAACCTAGACGGAAACGTTATGTGATAGAGTTAGATAGAAAAGGAGGGAACTCAAACGATGCTTCGCCTAAGTTGGAGTAGATGATGCAAAAATGGATGAAGGACTTAGATTCTATAGAATAAGACGATATGATGAATAGGGGATTTCGATGAAGATAAAAGAATAGACGATTGACTGAATCCTCGCATAGTAAACGATACGGATTTAAGAAATTGATAATATTGGTCAATGGGGAATTAAATAATAGACCTCAATTCTAGGGAATTCACTTGAGTATTGTCTTAAAATGATCAGAAACACCTAACGGGGGTCATAAATATGCGGCTAAGATCAGAGATGAGAGACGAGGGTTAATGATGTGTGACGAGTGTGGGGGATGAGTGGTTGCAGATGCAACATGTGGAAAGAGGTTGATGCCAGGTGGAGAGTAGTTGTGACATGTGAGAATTATCTAACCAACACGTGGAGAACTCTCGAGAGATCGATGGGAGATATTGATAGTAGAGACAATTTTAGTTTTAAACAATTCCCCAACTAACTAGCCTTGGGGGACAACTTACTTAAGCCTTGTTATCTCTCCTGTTACCCTTACCCTACAGGACGAGCACATCCCAGAAGACGCCTGGAGCATCAGAGGAGAAGGAGGAGAAGGTGATTCCCAGAGCGTGGGGACGTCTTGGGGTCCTGTAGAAGTTAGGGAGGGTCAGGGGAGAGTTTAATAATCGATTAAAGGAGTTCACATTGCAGGTAGGCATACAATAAACCATTGCGTGACATCTGTTGTATCTTCTGCTTTAGTGTTTCTCAGTGTTTCTGTTTGTTAACACTACAAGAAAAGGCGAGATTTTCGATGGACACAATCCGTCAGAAATCTATCGGAACAATGGGTTCCGACGTATTTTCTGAAGGATTCCCAACGGATAATGTCCGTCGGATATTCCTTGTCACAAATTTCCGACGGATAGGAATTCCGTCGGAAATTCGTCTAAATATTACGATGAAAAAATGGTAGACGGAAATTTCGTCAGTCAAGAATGACAGTCCAACATTTTCGACGATAATATTCCGTCGATAATTCCATCTGAAATAATAAGATTAAAAAAATTAAAACTATATATGTTTCCGGCAGAGTACATATTCCGTCTGTGATTCCGTCGGAATAAATTTTTCATCGAAAAATGTGAAGGTGACAAATAACGAACAAGGGTGACAAATAGCTTCCGACGGTTTTTCCGACGGACTTAATCCTTCGGAAAGTATCGACGATATTTTCGACGGAAAAAATTTCTATCGAAAAATTGATAAATACCGAACAATGGTGACAAATAACGAACAAGGGTGACAAATATATTCCAACGGTTTTTCCGACGAAATAGTTCTGTCTGTGATTCCGTCTGAAAATTCTGAAGGTTCCGTCAGAAAATCTGTCGGAAACTCTATTCTATTATTTTAATATATATCTCAAAATTTATATAAAAACATGTTTAAATAAAAAATCATAAAATATATCTATCACAAGAAAAATAAAAAATATACAAGAAACGAAACACAATAACAATTATCATTTTTATAATAATATAAAAATCAAAAAATTTCAAACATATCCTCATCTTCCCCGTCCTGCTCATCTCCTCCGTCGCCGCTCGCTGGAGGGTTCTATATTGAAAAAATAATAACATTAAATATGCATTCATAAATAAAACATTAGTGAAGAAATAAATTAAATATTTTATTTGATTGCATAAATCCAAATTAGATATATTATCAAATCGATAATTTTAATACTAAACTCAAACCGAAGAAAATACACTTTTGAACGCTAGGCCTAAACCATGTATCAGATTTAGATTCCGCCAGTTCTCACAAGTCACTTTTACCTCCCAAGTCATGTTGGAACGATCGGCACGCCGATCAGATCGGTATTTTAGATTTTGGACCTCTTAACCCAACTTCTTTAATTTTAAACTAAGTGCATTTAGAAAATATACTTTTGAGCGTCTGCCCCAAACCAAGTATCAGATTTAAATCCCGTCAATTCTCACAAGTCACTTTACCTCCAACATCATGTTAGAACGATCGACACACATATCAGACCGGTATTTTAGATTTTATACCCCCCAACCCCTATTTATATGTATTTCAAATTAATTACATTTAGAGAATGTCCTTTTGAGCGCCGGGCCCAAACCGGATATCCGATTTGGATTTCGTCAACTCTCAGAAGTCACTTTTATCTCCCAGGTCATGTTGGAATGATCGACATACCGATCAGACCGATATTTTAGATTTTGAACCCCCGAACCTGGCTTCTTTAATTTTAAACTAAGTGCATTTAGAAAATATACTTTTGAGCGCCGGGCTTAAACCGGGTATCCAATTTGGATTCCATCAGTTCTCACAAGTCACTTTTACCTCCCAGGTCATGTTGGAACGATCGACACGCTAATCAGGCCAGTATTTGACATTTTGGATCCCTAAACCCCTAGTTATCCGAATTATTTTAAACAAAAAGTGAGCTTTGAAAACTAATCTAGTTCTGAATTGAGTAATTTGAGCGTCGGGCTCAAACCGGATATCCGATTTGGATTCCGTCAGCTCTCCAAAGTCACTCTCACCATCCAAATCCCGTTAGAATGATCGACGAGCCGATAAGGCTAGTATTTGGCATTTTGGACCCCCAAATCCCTAGTTATCTGAACTGTTTTAAACAAAGTTAGCTTTGAAAATTAACATAGTTCTAAATTGAGTAATTTGAGTGTCGAATCCAAATCGGGTATCCGATTTGGATTCCGTCAGCTCTCCCAAGTAACTCTCACCACCCAGATCTTGTTGGAATGATCGGCGAGCCGATCAGGCCAATATTTGGCATTTTGGACCCCCAAATCCCTAGTTATCTGAACTGTTTTAAGCAAAGTTAGCTTTGAAAATTAAATGTTGGGTTTATTGTGCTCCCTCATTGATTTTTGTATTGATTTTGATGATAACAAAATATTGTGTGCATTGTGTGTGTGTGTGTGAATGCAAATTGTGTGTGCTTGCTTGAAGGTCTTGACCTAATTCACTTGGTCTCACAATTGAGTGAAATTTTGAATGAGCTTTCAACTTTGAGATTTTATAGTGCATTTGTGAATGAGCCCTCAAATTGTGATCATCTATTAATTTTGTGAATCAAGCTCAAGAAGGTTGATATCTTGGTTGAATGATGCCCATACTAATTTTCTATGGTTGAGCTTTCATGCATTTTCTTTATGGTTCCTTCATGGATCCTTGAGATTCATAATGTATTTAAGTCCTTTATATCAATCATGGTGGAAAATGGTTAAATGTGTTTAAGTCCGGGCTCAAACTGGGTATTCGATTTACATTCTGTCAGCTTTCACAAGTCACTTTTACCTCGCAGGTCGTGTTGGAACAATCGGCACGCCAATCAGATTGATATTTTAGATTTTGGACCCCTGAACCTAACTTCTTTAGTTTTAAACTAAGTGCATTTGAAGAATGCACTTTTGAGCGTCGAGCTCAAACAAAAAGTTAGCTTTGAAAACTAACCTAGTTCTGAATTGAGTAATTTGAGCCCCGGACTCAAATCGGGTATCCGATTTGGATTCCGTCAGCTCTCCCAAGTCACTCTCATCATCCAGATCCCGTTGGAATGATCGACAAGCCGATCAGGCCACTATTTAGCATTTTGGACACCCCTAAATCCCTAGTTATCTGAACTGTTTTAACCAAAGTTAGCTTTGAAAACTAACCTAGTTCTGAATTTAGTAATTTGAGCGCCGAGCTCAAACTGAGTATCCGATTTGGGTTCTGTCAGCTCTCCCAAGTCACTCTCATCACCCAGATCCCGTTGGAATGATCGGCGAGCCGATCAGACCCCTATTTGGCATTTTAGACCCCCAAACCCCTAGTTATCTGAATTGTTTTAAACAAAGTTAGCTTTGAAAACTAACCTAGTTCTGAATTGAGTAATTTGAGCGCCGGGCTCAAACCGGGTATTCGATTTGGATTCCGTCAGCTCTCCCAAGTCACTCTTATCACCCAAGCCGCATTAGAATTAGCTAATTAGCCAATCAGACTAGTATTTTATATTTTGGAACCCCGAATCCCTAGTTATGTGAATAGGTTCTTGTTACTTTGAATCTAAATTTATGTATATTCATTGATTTTAGAATTGAGTAATTCTTCCAAAATAAAAATATAATAAACACTCACTTGAGGGGGCTGTGCCATGGTCGTTGATCCATGAGGGACAATTCTCGCCTGGGAGAGGAGGCCAGTGATTGCTTGCAACATGCTTGCATGCTGGCTAGACCTCTTTGCCCTCATGGACCGCATATGCCGCTACAAATCAGGGATTTCTGCTCGGACAACGTCTCTGACGTCGCTGGGAGAAGTACTGGGGCCGGGTGGGAGTGTACTAAAGGCACTGGTATTGGTCGAGGCAGCGCCTGAACTCACACACGATGATATCACCGTGGTAGTGTCTAAGCTCTCCCCAAAACCATATAGCCGACCTTTCTTCGGTACGCCAGCTGCTGCCACCCATGCCGCCGGATCCAACTCCAGTTGCTGCGCGTCTCCCTCCCTGCACTTCTCCGTCACAGCTCTGCAATATGTTTCCTATAAATTGAATAAAAAAACTTGTCAATTTCATATGAATCAATCATATTTAATTGAAAAGAAGAACTTGCATATGTAGATAAACTTACCGTTACTGAGCAAGCTCTCTCACTAACAAATTGATCTATCCCCTTCTTTTTGTGTGTTCTGTCGAACACCTCGAGGAACGACGGAGCTCAATTAAGCTCCACATCCTGTTTTATAATTCATAGTAAAAAAAGTCATATATATGAATAAAATATAAGATAAGAAGATAAATTAAAACATTACGTACCATTTTTTATTTATGACTAGTGAAAGAGATGGACCCACTCGTATGCACATTTGCGTCCGGTTGTGACGCCCTGTTTGTTTTGACTTCTTAGGACTTTTCTATCCACTTGGGCTCGACAAATTTGTCACATACAACGTCCCAATCCTCCTTCCTCATCCAAAGAGGGCGGTGCTCCTTCCACAGCTGTCGGTCTTCACTCCCACCAGCGTCTTTCAGAGCCTTTAATCGGGTCTCATGCAATTTCTTTCGGTAATTTGTCTGCATAATAGCCTCCCAGGTAAAATGACCTCTCGCCGCGTCCTGTGCACTCGTGAACTGATAAGTCCGCTGTAAAAAAATTAAGTTTCACAGTTAGTATACTGTTGTGAATTGAGTTTGAAAAATACTTGAATTAAATGATTAAATTACTTGCTAAGAACATGTCGAACAATGAATCCTGGATGCCCATCGGAAATTGTTTGAAAGACAATGCTGGCCCGGGAACATGTGCCATTACTAGTTTCATAGAATGACGGATAACATCGGCAGGTTCTAATTTATAACTGCAATTACAAATGTCAAAATAGTTGGTATTAGGCAGTTGAAGGATAAATAATGAATGTAATAACCATATAAATTTACCCGGAGATCCAGCACGACAAACGTCCATCATGGGCCCTGCCTCCCTCGCCCTCGTGATAACTGTCGACATCTTAAATCTGCTGAGTGGTGGGGGTGTGCCCTACTGCGGGAGGTGGTGGGGGTGGCGCCTGTACAGGTGGTAGGAGGGCACTGGGACCTATAAAAATTAAATATCATAAGTAAAATAAATATTTTACTGGAAATTAAAATATACATACTTGCAACGGGAGGTGGTGCGGGTGGCGCCTGTAAATATGGTGGGAGGGCACCGAGACATGTAAAATTTAAATATCATAAATAAAACGAATATTTTACTGAAAATAAAAATATACATACCTGCAGCGGGAGGTGATGGGGGTGGCGCCTATACAGGTGGTGGGAGGGCACCAAGACCTGTACAAATTAAATATCATAAGTAAAATGAATATTTTACTTAAAATAAAAATATACATACCTGCAGCGGAAGGTGGTGGGGGTGGCGCCTATATAGGTGAGCCGAGGGCACTGGGACCTGTAAAAATTAAATATCATAAGTAAAATGAATATTTTGCTAAAAATTAAAAATATACATACCGACAACGGGAGGTGGGGGGTGGCGCCTGTACAGGTGAGTCGACACTTGGACCTGTAAAAAAAAATCTTTTAAGCTGGTATATACACTGTAAGAAAAATGGAAAATATCGACGTAATTTTCCGACGGTAATATATCCGTCGGAAAGACGTCGGAACTATTATAACTTTCCAACGGAAAATATTCTGTCGCAAATCCGTCGGTAAATACGGACTGATTTCCGACCTATTATTTCGGGCGAAAATCTGTCTCTAAAAAGAGACAACTTTCAGACAATTTAAATTTCGTCGAAATTACGTTGGTAATTATCCACTGATTTTCGACAACAAAATTTTCGTCACTAATATTTACATATATTTATGTAATAATTATCAGAAATGAACATAAATATGTGTGTAAATTCTGACTTATTTTTGACTGAATAAGATTCCGTCGGAAACACCTGGAATAGCTTATGTTTAACCGTAATACGTATATGTAATAAATAACAAAAATAAATATAAATATATCAATAGTTTAGTTGGATAATATTCGAATTCGAATCCGTATTAATTAGCAGATAATATTCGAATTTGAATCGGACCGGATACGGATATTATAATATTCGTTTCATAAAATATCAGTTCGTAATATTATATATCATATAATATATATATATATGTAAATAATATATTATAAAATATAAAATATAAAATATAAAATATAAAAAATATGATAAGATGGAAGATTGTTACACTTCTTGAAACTATAATAACTACCTCATTTTAATTATTTGACTTCTAAAATTAAAACCAGCCATAGTGAGACCCTTCGTCTTTAAAAATCTCAACTCATGAGTAGTTGGCAAAAGTTGGGAGAGACCCTTCGTCTTCCACCGACTTTAGGCCTTCCACCGACTTTAGTAAACAAATACGAATACTTTACCAGCAACAGGAGTGCAAGATAGCAGGACTGCAGGAGGGAGAGACGTGTGCCAAGAGCCACCATTTTTTCTATTTGTTAAGACCTCTCTCTCTCTCTCTCTCTCTCTCTCTCGCTGTTGTTGACACCCGCTTTAGCCCACAAGTTGCGTCATTTCTCTTATTCATCATTTTTGATGTCCCGAATTATCCATTATTTTGGAGCCTTCCTTGGACAGATTTTGAGCCCATTTCATTGTTCCCTAGCCTTTAGACCTTAGAGATCATTATTTCTTAGAGCCCTGGAGCTTATTTTATTAACTTTTGGCCTTCCAAGTCGACTTACGGCCCATTTAGGTCAACTTTCCATCAAGCATCCGGCCCCTTTCGCTATATAGTCTTAAAAACTACCCTTTTTCATCCCCTTTTGCTCCTCTATTCAAAAAGTGTCCTTCACCAACGTTGTTCACCTTTTAAAGCTCTACAATTTCTTCTTCTACGCCATTGGCCAGTTCTCCACCGATTTTATGTTATTTACGTTTTTATGGCAAGCTATGTTGTTCACCTGTTTCCCAGAATTTTCTCTCTCTGTTCTCGCCCCATTTTCTCCCTCTTCCACTCGTTTTCTCATCTTTCTCTCTTCATGAAAGTTATTCATCTTTTTGTTATCTACAATTCCTTTTTCTACCACTTTTACTAATTCTGCACCATTTTTGAGATATGATCTGATTTCCAAAGTCACGCGAAGTCTGCCCAGAAATTTTCCTCTAGCAGCCTAGCGGTCATTTGCTAGACCGCTAAGTCATAAGAAATGGCCATTCACTATACCATTTTCCCCAAACTTGACCGAAATCATCTCGTTTCACCCTTGGAGCCTTACGGCCACCACCTAGACCGTTTGCCATCCCCATGCGGTCCTTTCCTAGACCGTTTTCATCAAGAAACGGCCCTGCGATAGACCGTTTTCCAGACAGAGTCCTAAACTTCCTGAACTCTGATTTCTTCGCCGTGGGACTCTTTGGAACACTTGTTGACACCACTTTCGAGAGAGATAAGCCTCCACCTCGGTTTTCATTGATCTGGGACTCTTCCCACCACTATTATCTTGAGGTTTATGCATCTATATCTCCGAAATTGGGTGTTTATCTCGGATCTATCTCCAGAAGTTTCCTGCTCCTATAAATAGCACCCAGTTCGTAGGTTGCAAACATGGGCTCTTCTTCGGTTTGAGGCGAAGCCATGCTACATCTCCAACTCAGATCTTCGACCTTAACCTGAAGGGGGAAGTGTTAGCTTTCAATTCTACGTCCAAGGGCTTGATTTCATTGTCTCTACTCTTAGTTCTCCCCCTCTTAAATTCACAAATCATCATAAATATCTATTTTCTGCACTATGTCTGCATTTTTCTCCATATTGCATGCACGTTTCCCGCAGTTGTGATGCGTGATTTTCTTATATCTTTTCTTCATTCTCATCACAACCCACACACCTATTATTTTCACCCTTCCACAGGGGTTAAAAACCTCCCCCCGGTGAGTTTACCCTCAATTTCTACCCCTACTTTATCACTGTGAGATTGATGCTACACCTCATGATCTAATAGGTTTTTACCTTTATGTTTTGGCTTTGTTTTGAAGGAGAGTATGATATGAATGTGAGGCCCTCTTCTTCTAGCCGGCTGGAAGACGAAGAGATTTGAATTTACAAGTTCTCCGCACTCGTTTATCAAGCGCGGTCAAATCTTCATCTTTCCAAGGTACACGGGGCCGTTCTCTTCATCCCTTCATCATTTCGGCGTTGTTGGAACCTTGGTGGCGATCACGGTATGTCCTTCTCATCCTTTCATCCCCTTTTTCTTTGTTCATATTGTTGCATGTTCATGCATACACATTAGTTTAAAGGGGCGGGGTGGAACTATTAACCAACCTAGCGATAGCTCTACGTTGGGAGTCTAGTTTCTTTCCCCGATTGTTAAGGGTGTCCTTTTGCACGGGTTTCTCACACACTATACGGCAAGCCATAGTCGATCTCTCTGAGACACACCGTTGCTGCTTTGGCCATACTTTGGGTATACACAAAGGTCTTTTTTTTTTCTTCTCGGCCAAGTGCAGGGACAAGAGATGGATGGATGAGATGACTAACCTATGCACTCCCTAATATGAGAGAGGTCTCAAATAGGGGCAGTCTTGACCCTTGAATATGAGCGTTCATGCTAAATCTAGCCAATAAGGGCTGCCAAAAAAATAAATCAATGATCTGATAAATGCAAAATCATGAATCAAAGGCATGGCAAGAGTGATAGTACAGTTTCCCGCGGGACGTCATGAGCCTGGTTGCACACGTGCCTAGTAAATATGGGTCTCAAAATCAAAGACACAAAGTCCCAGCGCAACAGACTATATCTTTGAGAGGTAGTGCCCTGGAAGGAAGTTGAGTCCCGATATCTCCCATCCTGCATAAAGCTTGTCTCCTAATTTTTCTTCTACTTCTCCCTCTTAGGCTGGGTTGAATCCCGGGTATGGCCTTAGTAGGGGCACCGTTCTTTAGAGGCGGTTGGTTATGGTAAGTCGCCCTTAAATGCACGTCCTGTTTAAGGGAAGCCTTTAATGAGAGGGGTAGGAATGACGATCCCCGATCAGTAGTTTGAGTCCGTCTTGGGTGCTGCGGATTGCTATTTTTAAAATTCTAAAAAAATCAGATATTTTAAAAATTCTAAAAAAATCAAATCAGATATTTTTAAAATTCTAAAAAAAATCATATATTTTCATAATCCAAAACAAATCAAATATTGTGAAAAAAATTCAAAAATTTAAAAAATCTAAAAATATTTATCTTTTGTTTATACGTTCTATTTGTTTTGAGGACAGGTATAATGCATTTGCTAAGTGTGCAGGTTGCAGGTTCAAGCTCTCCTTGCTTTATCATTCGCTCTACCTCCGGTTCACGTCTTCTGATTTGTTCTCTCATCTTCAATCATATCTCTCGATCTGTTCTGAAGCTCATGTCCTTCTCAGCTCTCGTTTCATCTCATCATGTCTCTATGAGAGGGCTTTACCTCACGATTGTGAACTTGACGGTTCTGTTTCATCTGATCTTAGGCGTTGATTGAAGAGCATATTTGTCATGTCTTTTATCCCGCCGTGGTGTTATTGTCGCGCATGTCTATGTCTCTCCGTGTCATCCCACACGTGTTATTTTGTCCCCCCATGTCTGTCACGTTTTCTCCCATAATGTTTTTGTCCCACTGTGTCGCCATGTCGTGTGTTGGTGTTGTCATCCCATACATGTGTTGTCCGTATCTTTTGCCTCCCGTGGTTTCCGTCCCACGTGTCTTTGTCCCACCATGGCCTTGTCCCACCGCGCATGCTGTCCCACCGTATTGTGGTGTTGTCTTGTCCCACCGTGTCCCGCGTACGCCTATTGTGTGTTCTTGTGATGTTTTGCTTCATTCCTCTTCATGTTATGTTTTGTTCATGGTCTGGTTATGTTTATTTCTCTGCTTATTCACATTTATTATGTTATCCTCGTGCTTATCTTGTTGTGGTTGTCTTATGCAAAAAAGGAAAATCCAAAAAAAATGCCGTTTTGCTTGGCAGGTAAGTCAGGTATGGCTCTCTATCCCTTCTCATTATTGCATTACTATATGGTATCTACATTATTATAGCCTCTCAAGGACTGGTTGGTTGTCCGTGTGTTATGGGATTTGATGTTCTCCTTTAACAAAAACGATGATGATCTAGGAGCATACGGTTAATCGTTGGATAAGCTGTTAGGTTGAGTCGGGTGGGGGACGATGGACTCTAGCTCGCACGCCATGGTTGCGGACGACTCTTGACCCCGTCTTGCTCAGTCTAGCAATAGTATCCTTGAGTAATTTCTATTTTATTCTTTCTTTACATTCGTTTTGATAATTTCTTTATTTTAGCTCAGCATGCATCATGTCATTTTTGAGCATTCACGTCTCGTGATCCTCTCAAAGTTTCTCCTCATCAATGGTTAATTGCGCTTTAATTCTCTTGGATAAGAGATTCTCATTCCACTCTGAATTTGAATGATTTCTCTAATCTGCCTGCTGGGTCTGGTTGGCCAGCGTGGTTCCTGTCTGAATTTTATCTCAATTTTATCTTTCTGTTTCCAACTTTTCAGCTGTGTTCCTTCCGTGTCCCCGATGAGGTTGATCATGTTTTCTTTCCTTTAGTTAGTTTAGTTCTCCAGACATGTCTCATCCGCGTCAGCTATTCCTTGTGGTTAGTTCGGCATTTTTGGGAGAATTCCTGTCGCTTGTTGGTTAAGACGGGTGTCTTTTGTCTTTATGCCCGCTTTTCAGTTCTCTCCGCTTCATCTCTGTGTCATCTCCATTCTTTGTCGCTTTTGCTTTCACTTTCACTCCATCTCCATTCCATTTCACCTCCGCGTCACTTTCGCTCGTTCCCTTGCAAAGCGGGCATCAAGGAGGGGTATCTGTTGACACCCGTTTTAGCCCACAAGTTACGTCATTTCTCTTATTCATCATTTTTGATGTCCCAAATTACCTATTATTTTGGAGCCTTCCTTGGACAGATTTTTAGCCTATTTCATTGTTCCCTAGCCTTTGGACCTTGGAGATCATTATTTCTTAGAGCCATGGAGCTAACTTTATTAACTTCTGACCTTTCAAGTCGACTTACGGCCCATTTAGGTCGACTTTCCATCAAGCATCCGGCCCCTTTCACTGTACAGTCTTAAAAATGGCCCTTTTTCATCCCCTTCTGTTCTTTTATTCAAAAAGTTCCCTTCACCAAAGTTGTTCATCGTTCAAAGCTCTACAATTTCTTCTTCTACGCCATTATCCAGTTCTCCACCGATTTCAGGTTATTCACGTTTTTCTGACAGGCTGCACTGTTCACCTGCGTCCCAGAATTTTCTCTCTCTGTTCTCACCCCATTTTCCCTCTCTTTCACTCATTTTCTCATCTTGCTCTCTTCATGAAAGTTGTTCATCACTTTGTTATCTACAATTTCTTTTTCTATCACTTTCGTTAATTCTATACTATTTTTGAGATATGATCTGATTTCTAAAGTCGCACGAAATCTACCCAGAAATTTTTCTCCAGCAGCCTAGCGGTCATTTATTAGAGCGCTAAGCCATAAGAAACGGCCATTCACTAGACCGTTTTCCCCAAACTTGTCCGAAATCGTCTCGTTTCACCCCTCGAGCCTTGCGGTCACCCCCTAGACCGTTTGCCATCCCCATGCGGTCCTTTCCTAGACCGTTTTCATCAAGAAATAGCTCTGCGATAGATCGTTTTCCAGACAGAGAGTCCTAAACTTCCTGAACTCCGATTTCTTCACCGTGGGACTCTTTGGAACCCATGTTGACACCACTTTCGAGGGCGATAATCCTTCACCTCTATTTTCATTGATCTGGGACTCTTCCCACCACTATTATCTTGAGGTTTATGCATCTATATCCCCGAAATTGGGTGTTTATCTCAGATCTATCTCCAGAAGTTTCCTGCTCCAATAAATAGCACCCAGTTCATAGGTTACAAACGGGAGCTCTTCTTCGGTTCGAGGCAAAGCCATGCTGCATCTCCAACTAAGATCTTCGACCTCAACCTGAAGGGGGGGTATTAGCTTTCAATTCCACGTCCAAGGGCTTGATTTCATTGTCTCTACTCTTAGTTCTCCCCCTCTCAAATTCACAAATCATCATAAATCTCTATTTTCTGCACTTTGTCTGCATTTTTCTCCATATTGCATGCACGTTGCAGTTGTGATGCGTGATTTTTTCATATCTTTGCTTCATTCTCATCACAACACACACACCTATTATTTCCACCCTTCCATAGGGGTTAAAAATCTCCCCCCGATAAGTTTGCCCCCAATTTCTATCCCTACTTTATCACTGTGGGATTAATGCTACACTTCATGATCTAATGGGTTTTTACCTTTGAGTTTTGACTTTATTTTGCAGGAGAGCATGATATGAATGTGAGGCCCTTTTCTTCTAGCCTACTGAAAGATGAGGAGGTTTGAATCTACAAGTTCCCCGCACCCGTTTGTCAATCGCGGTCAAGTCTTCATCTTTCCAAGGTACACGACGCCGTTCTCTTCATCCCTTCATCCTTTCGGCGTTATTGGAACTTTGGTGGCGATCACGGTATGTCCTTCTCATTCTTTCATCCCCCTTTTCTTTGTTCATATTGTTGCATGTTCATGCGTACACATTAGTTTAAAGGGGCGGGGTGGAACTATTAAACAACCTACATCTGTCTCTCTCTCTCTCTCATTTGTCACCACTACAGGCTATTTTTCACGTTTAGACACCCATTTATTACCCTTAGAAGTTATTTGTCACCTTTAGGATCCATTTGTTACCCTTAGAAGTATTTGTCACCCTTACGACCTATTTGTCACCCTTACGACATATTTCTTACCATTAGAAGCCATTTCTTTTTCCCTCATACTTTGCTTTTCCCTCCTCGCCGCAGACCATCGCCACCTTTTCCATGTGTGCCCACGGGTGCCCTACGCACCCTCCCTCTCCTCCGCGAACGAGCACCGCCGTGAGTGCCGGCCAGCCCACCGTCGCGCTCGCCCTTGCAGCCACTCCGGCAGAGCACCGCTGCCCCTCCGGTGCCGTGCCGTGGCAGTCGGCCGCTGTTCCAGCTGAACCCGCCCACCAACTGTCGTCCCGCACTGCTGCAGCCGCGGTCCTCGGCCGCCCATCACCATTCTGCCACCGCCGCCTATGCAGGGCCTCTATAACATCACATCCAAGGTGTCACTGCCATGGTTTAATCCCTCATGTCATGATTCCTAATTTCATCTCTCAATTCACATGTTGGATGTATTTTTATTTTGTTTAATATAATTTTTCAGGATGTACAAAAGTGGAAAATAGTCAATTTTTAAGGGAGATGCTGTTGAAATTTTTTAGAATACTCGCTCCATTCAAACCACAATTTTGAAATAAGCTCTTTTCTGAAGCATGTATCATGATCTCTCTCTTCCGGAGAATCAACAGCGACCAGCCTGTATGTGTAAACCTTTTTGGTCTGTCCTGGTCTAAAAGCAGGACTAATGACTTGGCGAGATACCAAAGCTATTGTTCGTGCTTTTAGAATAGGATAGACGAGGAATGTTTACACATACAGGCTGGTCGATGCTGATTCTCCAGAAGAGAGAGATCATGATACCAGCTTCAGAAAAGAGCTTCTAGTAAAATTATGGTTTGAATGGAGCGAGTATTCTAAAAAATTGGTATCTCAGAGGATTCTAGTGTCGAAACTTTTCAATCAGACGAGGGTGACACTGCAGAGTTGGTTGCTTCTAATCTTCATCTGATCGAATCTACCGAGCCACTTCGGTTGTGTATAGAGGACGAAGTGGAAGAAGTCGATCCAACTGAGCTAAATGAAGCAATTGTTGGGCAGGAGGAGTCGTCTAAGAGAGGGGATTCTTCTGCAACTGGTGATGCTGGAGGATGATCCAACAGATATCTGTGGATTTGTAATTGTAATTGTAAAAAATGACATATTTGAATTAATGTAATTGTAATTTCTTTTATTCATTGAGTTATATGTTGTGTGGATTTTATCGGGGGATGTGTGTTTTATGTTGAGTTGTGTAGGTTGTGTGTATAATTATAGTTTTAAAGGGTGATAAATAGATAACAGAAGTAAAAGATATGTTTTGAAGTGAAACAAAGGCGATGGCTGGCGAGCGATAAGGGTGACAAATAGATGTTGTGAGTGACAAATAGCCGTTAGCAGTGACAAATAACTCTGTAACGGTGACAAATATCTCATGGCAGTGAAACTTGAAGAAACTCAAGTTCGTTTGAAGGGTTTAACCGTGTATGGGTTTCCTAACTCTACCAACACGGATCTGAAGCTTTCCTAGTCATCAAACGACACTGATTAAATGAAGCGAAACATTTATATTATTTTTCTATCATTTTTCACAATTAGGTGGTTTTATATTATTGTTATAGTGTTACATTTATTAATTATCAATTTTATATTTTTGTTAATTTTATAATTATTTTATTATTATACTGGTACATTTATTAATTATCATTTTTATGATTTTTGTCATTTTCATAATTATTTTACTATTATTATGCTGTTACATTTATTAATTATCATTTTTATGTTTTTTCTCATTTTCAGTTATTTCATTATTATTTTACCGTTACATTTATTAATTATCATTTTAATTTTTTTTAGTTTTGTCATTTTCATAATTATTTAACTATTATTATGATGTTACATTTATTAATTATCATTTTATATGGTTTTTATCTTTTTTATAATTATTTTATTATTATTATTCTGTTATATTTATAAATTTTTAATTTGTATGATTTTTTATCATTTTTATTTATTTTATTATAATTACAGTATTATTTTTATTAATTATAAATGTTAGACAGAAAGAAGAATAAGTTTTGAAGTTTTGGAGCCAGTAAATCAGATAAGCCAAATCAAGCGCGACGGCTAACACCGCATAGTGGTGACAAATACTCATCAGTGGTGAGAAATAGATTTCAAAGCTGACAAATGTCACCTAAAGGTGATAAATGGATAACAGAAGTAAAAGATATATTTTGAAGCGAAACAAAGGCGACGGCTGGCGAGCGATAAGGGTGACAAATAGATGTTATGAATGACAAATAGCCGTTAGCAGTGACAAATAACTCTGTAAAGGTGACAAATAGCTCAGAAAAATGAGAAATACTGACGGTATTATCCGACTAAAAAGTTTTCGTCGAAAATACGTCGGAATGATTCGACTTTCATGGTTTGTTTATTATTTTCTTGCCTATGTGACAAATTATTTTATTTATTGATTATCATTTTATAGATTTTTTTATTATTATATTTATTTTCTCTTTTGGGTTCACCTTCCGTATGTGAGAGCAGCGAGTAAAATGAATGATGAGGGTGATGAATGCATATTATTGGTGACAAATAAGTTGACAGAGGCAACAAATGCACATTAGTGGTGACAAATAGGTTGACAGGGGCGACAAATGCGCATGAGGGGTGACAAAAGGCTCTTAACGGTGAAAAAATGCACAAAGGCAACGGCTCCCAGGGGCAAAGGCGACAGCTCCTGCATGCTATAAGAGTGAAAGATGCCTATTAGTGGTGACAAATAGATCAACAGGGGGACAAATGCGCATGAAGGGTGACAAATGGATCCTAACGATGAACTATGAGCATGAAGATAAGCCCTACTAATATTAGAACCATCGACAAACCCTGCTACTTATAGGGGAAGAACTCCCCTTCGTAAAGGTAACCCCTACCTGCGATGGATGGTATCCTTCATTTGACGGCAACCACATCACACAAAGATCAAGCATCCATCATGCAAAGAAAGGTTGCAGAAAAAGAAATTATATTGATAGGGGAAGAGGGTACAAGCGGTTACTCGTCCTCTTTGGGACGGAACCTGTCAGGTTGGAGGCTCAACACCCCCTTGTTACAAAACAGGCGGTCCACCTTCGCCAAGGCGTCCTGCCACCCTTGCAGGTACCCCTGCTTCTATTCCTCCGAAAAGTCACCGCCGCTGCTTTCCCCTGATGGTTGGTCGGCACTGGCAGGCTTCCTTTCGGAAGCACAGCCTTTTGGCGGGAACCTGCTCTGACGAAGAATCTGACTTCTCAGATGACGACATCTTCACGAGAGTGTCTTTGACCGCTAAAGGAACTCAGGATGTCCTTAGGGTTCCCCACAGAGTCTCTATTTATAGGAAGGAGACGAAACCCCCAGAGGGCAAAAGAGTCTTCGTGCCTCCCCAACTTTGTGGAAATCGAAGCGACGGGACCGCGAAGATCGTTCCATCTCCCCCAACTTTTTTGACTCTCAGTCCTTCCTTTTTGTCGGTCATGAGATCGCTTGGACTGAGGTTCCTTTCGTCTGGATATATCAGTCGCATAGGAGACGAGAGGTCGGAGAGAGATACCGCAATGGCTAACACCGCATAGTGGTGACAAATAGTCATCAGTGGTGACAAATAAGCTTCAAGGCTGACAAATATCTTGTAAGGGTGATAAATCGATAACAGAAGTCACAATATGTGATGAAGCGAAACAAAGGTGACGCCTAGCGAGCAATAAGGGTTACAAATAGCTCGTTATGAGTGACAAATAGCCATTAGAAGTGATAAATAGCTCTGTAACGGTGACAAATAGCTCATGACAGTGAAACTTGAAGAAATTCAAGTTCGTTTGAAGGATTTAACCGTGTCCTAGCGATCCTAACTCTACCAACACGAATCTGAAGCTTTCCTAATCATCAAACGACATTGATTAAACTCGACCTGTCTTTCTAACTCGACCTGCCTTTCATATGTTCAGACCTAAAATTGCACATATGCTCAGACCTTAGTGTGCGCTCATGCACATATGCTCAGACCTTAGTGTGCAACAGTGACAATGTGCACCGACCTTTGCATGCAGCATTTTGTTCATGTGCACTGACCTGAAATGCAACACTGAACATGTGCACCGACCTTATGTGCTTACATGCAGACATGCATGAACATGCACCGACCTGCATATGCAATACTATGAGCATGCACCGACCTTCATATGCAGCACTATGAATATGCACCGACCTTCATATGCAACATGTATGAACATGCACCGACCTTCAAATGCAGCATGTATGAACATGCACCGACCTTAGTGAGAAACACATACACACTAGCATGAGAGGCTATAAGATACTAACAGTGTTGCCATAATGAAAAGTAGATTCAGAATATCACAATTTGCCAATATCCAAAAGCTGAAGACAAAATGTATTGTTGCCAATCATCAAAACTTAATTAGAAATTAAATTCAGAGAATCAAGTTAAAGGAGACACAACATGAGACACACATTATCCCACACAATCTCCCCACAACATCCATCTCCGGATAGGTGGTGCCATCTCCTCATCTTCCAGTTGGTCTAAAATAGCCTCCTCAATGTCGTTGAACATTTCATCGTCCACCATTACAAATTCCATTACAATCCGATCAAAGTCTACACATCACACAAAGCACGTCCATCACCAAGACATCAAAGATGAAATAACCAAGTCGTTGTCAACGAGTAAAATGTCCAGTACATTATTTCCCTATCCAGACCAAGCATAGTACACTTCCTTACCTACAACAACAGTAATAACAAAGTAACTAATATGAAGAGGAGCAACACTACTAGAGTACATAATAGAACAACAACAATACAAGGCACATTTGACATTTGTGTAGTATGTTGGCGTAGTGCATGGTTCCTTGAATCATAGTCAGGCCCGGGACTTGCATGATATGTAGGCATGGGCCTTTCCTGTAGTTGAGGATGATCAACATATATATGCATGCTATTGCCAACCCTATTTATAGCAGCATGTGCTTCCTCTACCGAGTGAAAACCCTTATAACGAGCTCCAGGTATCCATTCACTTGGACAAAGCATTCGGGCCAACTATACTATACATCGGGTTCGCGACCAACCCACACTACATAGCATTTATACCTTCCGATTTTCTGAACCTCAATTCTCTGCATGTAAGGTGTTATAAAATACAATAGGTATGACAGACATAATAATTGCAACAAATTTAATATGAAGTCCAATCCATAAGAGCAAGTTTGTAGATCAGAAAGCATGTAGGTTTAAGGTTACACTGCATGAAGCATGATATAGTGGGGTAGGGGATTTAAGTCTGCTAGTTCAAGTGCATGAACAAGGTTTATGTCATGTGAATTAACACCCAATCAACCTAAGCAATAGTATGCCTTAATGTGGTGGAATAAAATTTGAACATATTTACATGCTTTCCTGGCAAGTAATAACAATATGGAAGTCCATTTCCGTGTGCTCTTATCAAAGCAAGGTAGATGTTAGGCCCAATACAGTGTACAGAGCATACACAAAGCATGGTAGAGGTCCAACGAAAAATAATACTTGTGCAGAGGTTAAGAACAAAACAACCACTGCATCCGTTTAATATGAAACTACCCAGAGCATATCATATACGAACATATGAAAGGCCTGTAAAATGCATAAACATGGAAGAGGATTAAAAAAAAGGAAGAGGACATCTGTAGCAGGAACCAGTGACGACAAGGGACCGAGGAAGACGCAGAGGAGAAGGGCTCTTCTGTTGGGGAAGCCACCGCTACGCGCACTGATGAAGGGGATGACATTGCGGAGGAGCCTTAAGAACTTAAAATAGAAGAGCGGGTGTCAATGTAGGGTCACGAGCGGGATCGGTGTGTCGATTTAACACACCGCTGCAATGGAGGTGGTAACACAGCCCCTCGGGAGCAGAAAAAAGGGGAACGTCGGGAACCCTAGCCGAACGATCGTCGCTCGATCGGAGCATATTGCAGAGGTGATTGGACAAGAGAGCCTATAGGGAAATACACTGGATAAGGGTGGAAAATACCCATCAGTGGTGACAACTAGATCTGCAGAGTAGACAAATACACTGGTAAGGGTGAAAAATAGATTCTGGAGCTAACCAATGAAAAGCAGAAGGAGCTGAAAGGAGGAGTCAAGTTCACAAGAGGATAAAAATATGAACAGTGTATCAAGAGTTTATAGAGCAATCAGAAGAAGAACGAAGGGACTTGGTCAATGCCAAGAGAGTCAATGTTGACTCGTCAAGGTCAACGCCAGTCAAAGAGGACTTCAGAAAACTCAACTTTTTCTTGACTACAGTCATGAGGTCCCAGTCAAAGTCAAAGGTTAATGAATAGATTAGTCAGCTACAGTGATTCAAGTCAAAGACAAGCAGCTAATGGAGAGAAAAGAAGGCAACGACTGGTCATGTGGTAAGATAAGAGTGATAAATATACAGTAAGGGTGACAAATAGCCTGTATGACTAACAAATGGACGATAAGCGTGTAAATTAGCTAGTAAGGCTGAAAGGGTGAATCACAGGCTCGGTGTGTCTGGCACACGCTCAACTCGAAGGCCAAGAGCCCAGGCTTTGCACGTGATCCAAGGTTACCCTGTCAGAGGTATATTCTCTCTCATGGGACAAGGATATTTCCATATTTCAGCCTGATCATCTATTATTCACCCTTTGTCGCCTCTTTTACACTAGTAAGGCCTATTTTTCACCATTGGCCACCTATTTGTCACCCTTAAACCGTAGCCAAAACCCTTTTCATCCAGCGGGTGACTTAGATTTTTCTCTTCAGCAGTCTGAACTGGAGTCGGCTCCACGGTCGACTCTAGTGGACACTTGTGCAAGTAAACCCTTCATCTTTTCACACTTCAGCCTAGTTCCTTAACCAAACTTGAATCTGTCTTCAGAAAACTCATTGATATTCATGAATTAACATTATCAAGCACACACATTAACAGCATTAAAACATATAAAACTTTGAAGATCAAAATGTATGACAAAAGAAATATCAATGAAGACAGGTATGCCACATTCTGAGGTTTGAGACGTGAAATATTTAAGATCTTATATTTCCAAAGGTAATGAGGTCGGCCCCAAATCGGGCTCTAAACATATTACAATCACCCGCATTAAATGTCCAAGATGTCTCCCCCTTCCTTGACAATTCATGAACATATTTTAGTACATAAATGGCAGAGTTGAGGCTTCCATCTGCCTATTAGGGACATTCGTTGTCGAATACAAGATCCCATTTCTCAACTCCCTCGAATGTCCCATAGAGCTTTAGAGACCCCGGTACAACTGTAGCCTGCAAATGAAAGGTTATAAATTATTAAGGAATAATTAAAAGACAATATAAATATCTATGATTCCGGGTACATGAATAAGAAAAAGTACCCAATTTCTTGTAGTGGCATCATGGATGGCCATGCCTCTCATGGAATTGTATGAGACAAAGCGACGATTCTCCGTGTCAACAGCAAGTAGATGCTAGTGACCTCCAGAGTGTAACACGAAGAATAAATATTTATTCTTATGCAGTTCTGATAATTCAACATTCTCGTAGGCGCACTCCAACAATTCGTTGGATTTTTCGTAGTTGGCCGCTGTCCTGCCGTTTATGTGATTCACTAAAGTGGTGGGAAAATAAACCCACTGATGAAAGGTGTCAGATTCATTGAATCATGAGTGGAGGAGGTACATCTTGGCGTCGATCACCTGCAAATTAACAATCACGATTCTATTAGCAGTAGAAACACATGTTCAGGGTAGGGCGAGGCGTAAAATTTCACAATTAATGAAAGAAAGTACTGTATCATCTATCATCTGGCTATATAATAGATCAATGACATGACGATGTTTCAAAACAATCCCATTCTGTAATTGAAATATGGGGCCACTATATTGGACAAAAATTTTCATGGTAGTCAGAGTAAGGCGGATCAGGATAATTACAGAAACTATAAGAGGACAACTTACTCAATATCCCCTGAGGCACAAGCATCAATGAATTCATTCACAATCGTGTTATCTGTCGACTTCAGTCGGCCTTTGCAGATCCAATCAGTACTTTGTATGAGCTTTCTGTAAGGGTCGGCTTCATCTCCCTTCTAGATTTATGCCAATATACCAATCTTAGATTCTATACTGTAAGAAGTAGGAACAACGCAGACTCACCTTCTTCTTCCCCCGTCCTGTAGTTTTCTTTGCAGGTGACCACCATTTCCTCACGGGCTTCTCGTCCCGTTGATGAAGGGACTGAGAAAAGACATCTTCACGACGGTCACCATGCCCATTGGTCGCCTCCATCTGAGCTTGGATATCGCCCTGCACATCCTCTTCAGGGGCTGCCTTAGATGGCACAGTATCATCCGTACTTTGTTGAAGGGGCCTTGGAGGTGGGACATCGGCGACAATGTCTATTTCAGAGGTTTGACATATACTTTGCTCCACATTTTCAGCCCCTTGCACTTCCTTGACAGGGGCTGCCGGAGGTGGCATGACATCATCTGTCACATGTTTGACGGGCCTAGGAGGTGCTACATCAGCGACAATGTGAGCCCCTTGCACCCTAGTCAGAAAGAAGGCCCTCATTTCCTCAAGTAGCCGCTGCTGGATCTTCAATGTAGCGGCAATATCCTGTAGCACAGGCATACATGGAGCTGATGAGGACGTCTCCTGAGCACTGAGTCGGGTCATCATCTGACCACCGTACACCGTGTCCCTTTCACTTGGCTGAACAAGGAGCCCTTCGATCACCTGCATTTCAAACCACATCACTTCGGTTATTCATTAATGTTGAATGACAAAGAAGAAGTTGTTAGTACTCATAATACCTGTTGACCTCACAGGGATCCAATGGAGAATTTAAATTTCTTATCTAGAAATGGCCCCCACCTAAATAGTCGGGGGAATGCCACTTGCCTTAGTGGCTGCCGCACCCGCGTATGCTAAAAAAATCAGACCTGTAATATGAAATATATCAAGTTATTTTACAATACAATAGAATTAATGATTGACACATTAATTATTACACAAAAAAAATAACAAAACTTACAGCAAGTGCGGCAGAACAACCAAATATAAATGTATGCGCCTGGGATGCATCCCCGGCTCTCCTCTTAGCATGGTCAATTGTACCTGACCGTCGTTTCCGGACCGCCAACACTAATTGCTCAAACTTGTGCATCGTTACCTGTTGCACGGCGGCTGCCCAATTGTAATCTGAAACTCTGTCAATGTCATCTAAGCATGACAGCATCTGTTGTGGACAAGAATGTGTCGACCGTGGGTAAAGGAAAGTGGACAGTAAGAGTACAATCCACAACCGGACAGTGTCGGCCACATCCTGCTCTTCATCGGACCCAACAATTTGCTGGATGAGAGAGGACACTTTCTTCCGGTCAAATGTTGCTGCAAATCTAAATCAATACTGCAACTTCGACTTCTGTTTCGCGGATCCATAATGTTGAATCGGCTGACTGGAGCAAGGTAATCCTAAAATTATGCCCACATCTTCCACACTGAATGCGACCTCCTTACTACCCATACGGAAGTAATTTCCTCCACTATAGGGGCAAATAATCTCCTCCAATAGTGTCATGGTGAAGGTGACGGGAGAAACATTGTCAACATATGGACCAAAGGGTGTGGTCCTCATCAATGACTTGTGGCATTCCTGAAATGCCATCTGATCCCTGTCCTTCATGTAAATGTCCATAGAACACCGGGCGGAGATGACCTTTGTGTTCACTAGATTCAAAAAAATGTGTAAACAAGAAATTCAGTTAATTGACTGATCAAGAAATATAAAAAAATATTAAGAGTAAGACAAGTGTGACAAATGTATAGACAAGGGAGTTTAGGTATGGCAAATAGGTGCTTAAGGGTGACAAATCTATGAAATTCGGAGACATGTAGGTCTAAATCTGACACAAATAGGTAGATATAAGCGTGACAAATAAATAGGTCGATAAGGGGGGCAAATAGCTATGTAAGGGAGATAAGGAACCACACTACCTTTAACTTGTCGTCTTGAAGTGGAGGCCTTAGAAACCCTAGGTATGTGAAACGTTTCTTCTTCGACTATAGGAACCGGTACAATTTCCTGAGATGCAGGTGGGACATCCAGTTTACAGCGGACGGAGCATTGCATGGGTGTCTCCTTCGGCTCCATGGTTGTCAGTGATAAAAGAGAGCTCGTAATTCAGGAGTGCTCGAATAGCAAATGACAGAGAGGTCGCAAATGGCACCGCGAGGAAGACGAGATGCTGAGCACGATGGAGAGATGAACCGGCTTCCGGTAGGTTGCGTAAGAGCCAAGACATGGTGGGAAGGGTAAATAAGTAATTGGAGATTTTTAATTTCGAGGATCTAGTTCGGTGTCATCATTTCTGTTGATGTGGCCTGCGGCGCTGGATCGGCGGCAATACGCGAACAACACCCACGCATGGCCGACGTGTCCCGTTTTCCACGTGGACCAATTAGAGCTTAAGGGCGACAAATGTGTCTAAATGGGTGACAAATGCATTAGCAAGGGTGAAAAATACCCTACTAACGGTGACAAATAGGACTCAATAGAGACAAGGTTGATGCGCGGCTTTCAAGACAGTGTAAGAGTAAGGGCGATGTCTTGTGGACTTTAGTGGTGACAATTAGGTGAGTGTGGGTGACAAATGCTCAACTAGAGTAACAAAAAACTTCCTTAAGTGTATCGCAGTTAATCATGAGGTGCCGGGTTCGAAACAAAGTTCTGCCGTGTTTTCATTTACATTTTTAAATAAGTTATATTAAAAAAACTTAAGGAAACCTTAAGTTTTCTTAAGGTGTCACCGACGTGTCCCATTTTCCACATGGACCAATTGGAGCTTAAGGGCGACAAATGTGTCTACATGGGTGACAAATGCATTAGCAAGGGTGAAAAATACCCTGTTAACGGTGACAAATAGGGCTCAATAGAGACAAGACTAGCGCGCGGCTTTCAAGGCAGTGTAAGAGTAAGGGCGACGTCTTGTGGACTTTAGTGGTGACAATTAGGTGAGTGTGGGTGACAAATGCTCAACTGGAGTAACAAATAGCTTCCTTAAGTGTATCGTTGTTAATCGTGAGGTGCCGGGTTTGAAACAAAGTTCTGCCGTGTTTTCATTTACATATTTAAATAAGTTATATTAAAAAAACTTAAGGAAACCTTAAGCTGAAGCTAAGATTCGAACCCGAAGAAATCCGTTCAAATGGCAGAACAATAAACCAAATGATACAACATGTCATTTCAATTTGTTTATTCCATTATATATATATTATAGTTTTTCGTATCGGTACACAATGTCCAATCCAGTCTCGAGCCGTGGCCAGGACGACCGGTTCGGCAGGGACGGCCACACCTGCCCCGAATGATGTGCACGTGACTCAAGGGCGACGACGTTGATTATTATCCTGAGTGCTTCCACGTGGCATTCCTCGCGAGGAGCCCTAGCTCCCAAAAATTCATTATAGACGTGACGGTAAATTCAAAACACATGAGTTTGACGGGGGCATGGAACAATAAGGAAATGGTCAACATGTGACCGATACGCCTCTGAGTACCTTTTCGCACCCCGATGTGGGCCTTTCAAGGTAGCTAGGCTTTTCAACACGTTGTCTCTTCCTTTTATAGGAATCGACTTATCGGCCATGCAGCCCCATTGCTTGGCGATTAATCAAACGTTTTCCCCTCTTATCACCGTGATCGACCTTTATGGCACGGCGGGTCGCCAGTCCCGACCCGATGCCCACCATCGTCTGCTTAGTGATCAAAAGGAGCACGCCTTCGGTTAATCCAGACCATTCCAGTGTTGGAACCTTAACACATTATCACACAAGTGATTGGCATGCCCTATCGTGAGTAAAACCGATAAAAGATATAATGATATTTGATTATTATCCTGAGTGCTTCCACGTGGCATTCCCCGCGAGGAGCCCTAGCTTCCGAAAATTCATTATAGACATGACGGTAAATTCAAAACACATGAGTTTGGAGGGGGCACGAAACAATAAGGAAATGGTCAACATGTGACCGATACGTCTCTGAGTACCTTTTCGTACCCCGATGTGGGCCTTTCAAGGTAGCTAGGCTTTTTAACACGCTGTCTCTTCCTTTTACAGGAATCTACTTATCGGCCATGCAGCCCCATTGCTTGGTGATTAATCAAACATTTTCCCCTCTTATCATCGTGATCGACCTTTATGGCACGGCGGGTCGCCAGGCCCGACCTGATGCCCACCATCGTCTGCTTAGTGATCAGAAGGAGCGCACCTTCGGTTAGTCCAGACCATTCCAGTCTTGGAACCTGAACACATTGTCACACACGTGATTGGCACGCCTTATCGTGAGTAAAATCGATAAAAGATACAATGATATTTGATTATTATCTTGAGTGCTTCCACGTGGCATTCCCCGCGAGGAGCCCTAGCTCCCGAAAATTCATTATAGACGTGACGGTAAATTCAAAACACATGAGTTTGGCGGGGGCACGGAACAATAAAGAAATGGTCAACATGTGACCGATACGCCTCTGAGTACCTTTTCGCACCCCGATGTGGACCTTTCAAGGTAGGTAGGCTTTTCAACACGCTGTCTCTTCCTTTTATAGGAATCGACTTATCGATCAAGCATGGTTTGACGTCCCGCTCCGGGGTGCCTCGACCCGCACGTCCCGACCCCACCCAAGTGGTGGCCGGGATGCCTGGGTCGTGGGTCGTGATCGAGACGCTTCATTATTTTAATATTTTATTATATATATATTATATATATAACAAGTCTTTTTTTACTTTGTTATAATATTTTATATATATTATATATATAAAGAGTCATTTTTTATTTTAACATTTTACGAGATGGACCGACACTGAGCGAATATGCACCGACCCGACCCGTCCCGGGCCGTGACCGGGACGGGTGGGTCGGTCGAGACCACAAACCCTGCTTTCAAGGTAGCTAGGCTTTTCAACACGCTCTATCTTCTTTTTATAGGAATCGACTTATCGGCCATAAAAAAGTTAAAATTTTCTAAATTACAGATCTCAAAATATTAAATAATAAATTTTTTAGATCTAATGATATCTTTTACTGAGGGGGATTTTATCCTATTAAAAGAAATGAATGAATGACAAAAAAATTATGAATGAATGAATGAAAACATGGTGCCAAATGAAAATATGGTGCCAAATAAAAAGAGACAAGAACAGGCAGACAACCCCTCTCCTGTCCTCCTTAGTCTTTCCCCCTTCCTCCTCCTTCAACCACTGCATCCCTTTCCTCTCTCACGATCGCACCCCCCTCTCAATCTCTCACCGGCGGGCGGCGGAATGGCGAGGGCGGGCGGAGGTGAGCTCCGGCAGCGGCGGCGGTCAAATTTTTTCCGGCGGACACCCCCCCCATCGCAGGTATTCCTCTCTCTCCCTCTCCCGTTGGCCCCCCTCTTGAGTACATATTACCTCCCAAGTAATATGTACTCAAGAGTTGCATAGAGATTACTTTTAAGAAAACCAACTGCTCCTTTGAGAATTTTAACCTTCATGCCTGATCTACAAGATGAACATTTTCTCCTTATCACATGGTGTACTCTTACAACATCAGATGAAATTCCAAGCCCCTGTTTTTATTGGGAGGGTGAGAAGAGGGATGTGGGTATAAATGTGTGTGCGTAAATGTGGATATGACCCTTTTTTCATTTTTGCCCGTTCAAGACTTTTGTTATGATATATGTGATTAGTATGCTTGGATGTGAATTAAATTGGTAAACATGTGTGGATGCCGATATGTAAGAAAATGTGTATGTGAATGCAAGTATGTTAATGATTTTTTCCAGAAGATGATGTCGATGTCAACCACGGTGTGTGAATATGGAAGTGAAAGTGGATGTGGATATGGATGTATATGTGACCAAACATGATGTACAAGTGTGGGAAATAGTCAATATTTAGGGGAGATGTACACGATATTTTCTTAGATGTAGTGATAAGACATATTGATATGAATTTTTTAATTTGTTAGGTAAATATGGCTAGAATTGATCGTTCATGGATGAATCACATAGTAGTTGACGGAGTGGTGTTAGAGTAGTTTAAGGATGGAGTTGATAGTTTTATTCAATTTGTATTGGGGCATCCAACAACAGTGGACCAGTGTGGTAACATCCAATGTCCTTGTTTAAGTTGTAAAAATAAGAGATTTCATTCGCTATGGGATGTGCAAGTTCATTTATACAGGAAAGGATTCACGAAAAGTTATATGAATTGGGTGTGTCATGGTGAGGACTTCTGGTCGTATGAGCCCGACAATGTTGCAAGCACAAGTACCTATGCAGACATGATAATCGATGCTGCTGGCCCTAACTTTAATGTACAAGGGGAGCATGTGTACAATGAAGAACCACCAAACAAGTCGGTTGAAAGATTTTATCAGTTACTTCGGGATGCTGATGAACCACTGTGGGATGGTTGTGAAAATCACACTCGGTTGTCTGCTATCTTATAGT
Source organism: Amorphophallus konjac (assembly GCA_022559845.1). Lineage (NCBI taxonomy): Eukaryota > Viridiplantae > Streptophyta > Magnoliopsida > Alismatales > Araceae > Amorphophallus > Amorphophallus konjac. The sequence goes on from CM040121.1 coordinate 530,158,294, forward strand.
TGTTGAATTTGAAATTTGAATTTCACCTTAGTGAGAGTTGTTTTGACCGTATGCTCCTTCTTATCAAGAGTGTGCTGCCTCGAGATGAGAAGATGCCTTAAAATTTTTACCGTGCAAAGAAGATGGTCAATGAGTTAGAGCTTGAATACCAAAAAATAGATGCATGCCCTAATCACTGTATGCTATATTATGAAGATGATGTAGATAAAAGATCATGTGATATTTGTCAGCATGATAGATTTAAACCTAAGAGAGGGGACAATTCAAAGCAGAAGGATGTGCCTTACAAGTCACTACGATACTTCTCTCTGACGGCCAGATTGCAGCGAATGTAAATGTCGTCAAAGACAGCTCGACATATGATATGGCACACGGAGAGAGTAGGTCGTGTAGATGATATAATCAGTCATCCCGTCGACGGTGAAGCCTGGGCTCATTTCAATCGTATGTATACTGCTTTTGCTCACGAGCCACGTAATGTTAGGTTAGGTTTATGCACAGATGACTTCAACCCATTTTGAGGTTCAGTGGCGTCTTACTCATGTTGGCCAGTGTTCATGACGCCATACAACCTTCCGTCGGGCATGTGCAAGAAGCGAGAGAACCTTTTCTTAACTTTGGTGATTCCAGGTCCAAAAAATCCAGGAAAAAATTTGGACATATATCTCAGGCCCCTGATTGATGAGTTGAAAATATTATGGATTTATTGAGTTGTTACTTATGATGTGTATAGAAAACAAAATTTCACTATGAAGGCTGCTTTGATGTGGACAATAAGTGACTTCTCTACATATGAAATGCTATCTGGCTGGAGCACACACGGGAGGTTGTCATGTCCTTACTGTATGGCTGATACCAAATCCTTTGTCTAGAAATATGGTAAGAAATCATGCTGGTTCAATTGTCATCGACGGTTTCTACCAATTGACCATCCTTTCCGAAGGCAAAATGACTCATTCATTAAGAAAACAGTTGAAATGGATGAAGCAGACTTAGAATGGATGTCTGGTCGACCAATGGCGGCACAGGTGCAAAACTTACCAGATATAGTGCAATTGTCGAGTAGTACACGACATCTTCGTGGATTTGGAGAGGATCACAATTGGGTGAAGAAAAGTATCTCTGGGAATTGCCTTACTGGTCAGCCATTTTGATACGGCACAACCTGGACGTCATGCATGTTGAGAAGAATGTCTTTGATAATGTGTTCAACACCATCATGAACGTGAAAGCCAAAACAAAGGACAATGCTAAGGCACAAGTGGACTTGAAGATACTTTACAAATGACCAGAGTTGGAATTGCGGCCGGTACAGGGCAAAGTTGTGCAACATAAAGCAGCTTACGTGTTGAAAGACACACAAATCAATGAACTGTGCCAATGGCTGAAGCAATTAAGATTCCCTGATGGATATGTGTCTAACATACCCCGTTGTGTGAATGTCAATGAGGGAAAAATATATGGATTGAAAAGTCATGACTGCCATGTGTTCATGGAGAGACTTCTGCCCATTGCATTCCGTGACATATTGCCAAAGCCTATATGGGGAGCATTGACTGAGTTGAGTCAATTTTTCAGGATTCTATGCGCATCAGAACTCAAACTTGGGGACGTACAAACTATGGAACAGAATGTGGTCACGACGGTATGCAAGTTGGAGAAGATATTTCCCCCTGCGTTCTTCGATTCCATGGAGCACCTGACACTACAAGAAAAAGCGCGATTTGGGATGGAATTTTGCTACGGAAATTTGAGACGGAATTTCCGTCTCAAATTTGGGACGGAATATTTTCCGTCGTAAATTCCGTCTCAAATATGGAATTTGGGACGGAATTTGCGACGAAATTTGGGAGGGAAACTATTCCGTCCCAAATTTGGGACGGAATTTGTGACGGATTTTTAGAACCGTCTGAAATTTTTGACCAAGAAATTGTGACGGACCGACTCCGTCGGAAGTCCGTCTCAAAATCCGTCGCAAAACACATTTACGACGGATTTCGCAAGGGGGCCCTTGCGAAATCCGTCGCAAATGTGCCCTTGCGAAATCTGTCGCAAATGTGTTTTGCGGCGGATTTTGAGACGGACTTCCGACGGAGTCGGTCCGTCACAATTTCTTGGTCAAAAATTTCAGACGGTTCTAAAAATCCGTCACAAATTCCGTCCCAAATTTGGGACGGAATAGTTTCCCTCCCAAATTCCGTCGTAAATTCCATCCCAAATTCCATATTTGAGACGGAAATTCCGTCTCAAATTTCCGTCGTAAAATTCCGTCCCAAATCACGCTTTTTCTTGTAGTGTGATTATCCATTTGCCATACGAGGCCAAAGTTGGAGGACCGGTACAATTTCGATGGATGTATCCATTTGAGAGGTAATCAGTATGTATTTACTGATTATTTGACAATAGTTACATGTGTCTGTTATTGTCATATGAATTGTTGTCATAGGTGTATGCATGACCTGAAAATGAAGGTTCACAACAAGGCTAAAGTAGAGGGTTCGATTATCGGGGCGTATATTATTGAAGAAATTTTAAACTTCTATTCGATGTACTTCGAACCCGAAATTCAAACTCGCCGCAATCGACCTCCACGTAATGATGATGGAGGAGAGGTGAGTCTGTCCGACCGGTTGTCCATATTTAAGTATCCAGGATATGCATTCGGATGTTGTTCGAATCGCATATTAGAGGACAGAGAGTTGTTGGCCGCAGAGATATATGTTCTTCTGAACTGTGCTGAGATTGAACCTTATGTTGAGTGAGTCGTCAACTCCGCAGCTCCCGAAAATTTATAAGCATCTTGACGTTCTTCCTCCCATTTACGGTGATGTTGCATTCATCATTACATGCAATTTGATTCAGAATTAATTACTCAATGTCCACACCTCAATGACATGGAGGTTCAAAATGAACGAGAGAGATCTTTTGTCAGATGGCTTAAAGGTCAAGTAAGTGTCAATCTACCAATTTCACAAAGCTTGAGGTGTATGCAAGTATCAAAAGAAAAGTAACGTGGTTTATATTCATAGGTTGAAGAAGGTTATGTTACTGATGAAAGAGTCCGGGTGATAAGTTATGGACCTTCGAAGGTCGCGTATGTCTATCTAGGATTTTTTGTGAATGGTTATAGATTTCACACCAGAGATTATGGACGAAATAAGTCTACGATGAATAGAGGCATATGCGTGAAAGGTAGTACATACAATGAAAATGATCTTGATTACTATGGTATTCTTGAGGAGGTCATAGAATTACAGTATCTCGGATAAGACAAGCATATATTCCTTTTTAAGTGTCATTGATTTGATCCTCATTCAGTTCGAAACGACGCAATATATGGGATTGTCGATGTCAAACATAGATCAAAATTGAATACCTATGAGCCGTTCATTTTGGCCGCACAAGCCCAGCAAGTGTATTATTCAAGTTATTCATCATCCAAGAATAAAGATTGGTGGACAGCTTGTAGGGTAAAACCAAGGCTTGTGCCTAATGATGAGTTAGATCTGATTGAAGCTGTCTCAGAGGATTCTAGTGCCGAATTTTTTCAATCAGACGAGGGTGACATCGCAGAGTTGGTTGCTTCTAATCTTCATCTGATCGAATCTGACGATCCACTTCGATTGTCTATAAAGGAGGAAGTGGAAGAAGTCGATTCAACTGAGCTAAATGAAACAATTGTTAGACAGGAGGAGTCCTCTGAGGAGGAAGTGTATGAATCTAGTAAGAATGGGGAAGATGACGAAGATGACAATGAGTTTGATATATCTTCGGCGTCTAAAGATGAAATAGATACTGATTGAATATTTTGTAAGAAATTTAACATATATACACTTCTTATCATTATTACTTACCACCTCTCCTCGTAATTAGTTGTGGACTAATATGTACTACTTTAATTGTTGTCAATAATTAGATGGTTCGAGGTTGTACTGGATCTTCGAGGAGAGGTGGTTCTGGGAGAGGTTCTACCGGTATGTTTATTTAAATTCTTAGATAAATGGGTAGTGAATATATACACTTTGTTTTGGTAATGATATTTTATGTCTCTGCACCAGGTACACAGAGTACATCGGCCCCACCACGTGATGCGGGTCTCTTTATTTCAATTCTTAGATAAATGAGTAGTGAATATGCACTTTATTTTGGTAATGATAGTTTGTGTCTCTGCACCAGATACACAGAATACACCGCCCCCACCACCTGCTGCAGGTCTGTTTATTTAAATTCTTAGATAAATGAGTAGTGAATATGCATATTGTTTTAGTAATGATAGTTTATGTCTCTGCACCAGGTACACAGATTACACCGCCCCCACCACCTGCTACTGGTATGTTTATTTAAATTCTTAGATAAATGAGTAGTGAATATGTACTTCATTTTGATAATGATAGTTTGTGTTTATGGCACCAAGTACACAGATTACACCGCCCCCACCACTTGCTGCGGATCTATTTATTTAAATTCTTAGATAAATGAGTAGTGAATATGCACTTTGTTTTGGTAATGATAGTTTATGTCTCTGCACCAAGTACACAGAGTACACCGACCCCACCACGTGCTGCGGGTATGTTTATTCAAGATCGTTCATGAATGAGTAGTGACTTAGCACTTTATTTTGCTCATGATATTTTATGTCTCTGCACCAGGTACATAGAGTGCACCGCCCCCACCAACTACTGCAGGCATGTTTATTTAAATCCTTAGTGTTTCAGCTCCATGTTTTGATGTTGTCAAAATGTAGATTCATGTATACTCTTCATGTGGATAGTCAATGTGTTTTGTTGATGTAGAATCATCCATGGAGCTATAATGATTGTGTGTGTGTAGTTTACTTCTAAATTGCACAAAGAACAGGTTGACAGTTGCACATAGAACAGGCTGAAAGCCAGTTATTTTCTCAAGAAACGAAGAAAAGTCAACGTGGTAACGTAGTCAACGCACAGTCAATGGAGCTAAGACAGTGGTCCGCCCAAGTCTGTGCAGTCAAAGTCTTAATTCTTTAGAAATGATGAACAAATCTATTAAGATTCATACAAGGGAAGGCAGGAAGATAAGGCAGACAAATGACTCATTAGTGGTGACAAATAGGGAGGTAAGGCTGATAAATAGCTCCCTACGGGTGAAAAATAGGTTGTAGCACTAAATATGTGTGAAGTGTTGAAGCTGCATGAAGGGGAAGTCCACTTGTGTTTACCCGCCAGGAGAAGAAGCTAAGGACGACAAATGCACACATAAGGTTGACAAATAGACTACTATGGGTGACATATACCCTCTTAAGGGTGAAAAATAGGTATCAACGGAGACATTAGCTTAAGTGCTTAAGTGTTCGACGTATATTCTATGCAAACTCTTGTTAATATATTGTTCATTCTATTTTAAAATTGGGTAGCGCCAGATTTTTTATTTTCATTTAGGCATAGTTTTTAATCGGGGGATATATTCACCACCCCTCTATATCCTATCCTTCTACACATCACTTAGATAAATGAGTAGTGAATATGCACTTTGTTTTGCTCACGATATTTTATGTCTCCGCACCAGGTACACATAGTGCATCGCCCACGCCAACAACTGCGGGTATGTTTATTTAAGTTCTTAGATAAATGAGTAGTGAATATGCACTTTGTTTTGATCACGATATTTTATGTTTACAGGTTTGAGTGCCTCTACATCAAGTCTACAGAGTACACAGCTTCCATCACATTCTACTGCTATGTTTATTTAAATTCTTAGTTAAATGATAAGAATTCTATATGTTTACTTGTTGAAATTTTTTTTAATAATGAGCTACATTCTGATTAACTACTTGTATTTTACTTGTAACAGGTACGTCGGGCACACCACCTACGATAGTTGGCTCGTCCGCCCACCCGGGCACACAACAGGCAGACGATGCTGTTAGCCATCACGAGGGCGAACAAGTGGTGTTGCAAGAGGGACGCAAGCCATGTTGGGTCTCTGGGTAAATATTTAAACTCATGAATTATGTTCGTTATCTATCCATCAACTATATATATAATTGTTGGCTATCATTTTAAGATTTGTAATTGCAGGGATAAAGTAGAGTCCAGTGAGGCTTCTCGTTTTATTACCAACATTATTGAGCGACATGTGACCGGCCCATATAAGTCATTTCAAAAGTTTCCTTAGGATATTCGTGATCGATTGTATGACGTGTTCCTAGTATATGATTTAATCTTTTAAATTACATATTTCCTAACTCTGCAATTTCAATCGACTAACTTATAAATTTTGAATTCTTGACAGCAAGGATATTAGTTTGTGAGGTGAGTTGACGCCGGACGAGCTCGATGTGCATGGGAGGCCATAGGAACTGTAAATTATAAGCATCAATTACACGGCTGTCGGGACCGTGCCAAGGCTCTAGCCGGGGGGAGCAAGGACCGTGGCCTTTGGAAGGCACACGGCCCCGCATGGATGAGAAGGGAGCACTGGGAGGACCTCTGTGATAGATGGGTCGAGCCTAATTGGATGGCCAAATTCGTAAAAGCCAAAGCCGCACATGCGTTACATCCAGACGTGCATCTCCATACTTCTGGATCCGTTTCCTTCGCGACCCAGAAGGAGAGATTGATAAGTAATCATCTTAATTTTATTATATTTTATTTCATATATGTCCCTATTTATTCTCTATAACATGTATAACAGGAAAAGAAGAGGGGTGGTATGTGTTGTGCGCCTTCCATATTCAAAGCACATGAGGTGCTTACCTCTAGATCCAGATTTATCCCAGTGTGACCCTGACCAGCACTCAACAACCTTGTGACCAAGCTTATTGCAATTGAAACAAATGATAAGCTGGTTAGAGGTAAATATGTTTCTATATGGGCCATGATTATTTGCAGAAGACCTGGCATGCATTTTACAATCTTGTTTCATGATGAAACATTCATTCATGAAATGACCACGCCTACCACAGTAATGACAAGAATGATTAGGTTTCCTGGTAACATTGCATAGTGACAAAGTCTGTGCAACTCTCATCTTTTGCATGCATAATGTCTGTGCAAGGTTGGTAATGGCACAAGCTGGTCAGTTCACTTCATTGCTTAAGTCAGTGCAGGGTTGATTGCTTAAGGCTAAGGTTCCTGCATGCATATATAAAGTCGGTGCAAGCCATGTTGCTGCACACGACCAAGTCGTTGCAAAGGTCATTCATGCATTATGTAAGTCAATGCATTGGTAGTTGTTGCACGAGACCAAGTCCATGCATGCTTCGTTCAAGGCACACTAAGTCGGTGGAACATTTCTCGCTACACGCTATCAAGTCAGTGCAACCCTTGCTGCTGCACGTAACCAAGTCAGTGCAGTATTGCCTCAAGCTTATGGACAACGTGCATTGAAAGTCGGTGCATATTTTTAGTCTCTCATATATATAGAAAGTACATGCATCTTTTACTTTGGTCTGTGCATACCACGTTATTTGGAAGATAACGTTGGTATATGTCTTAGTCTTTTACACATCCAGGATCGGTGCATTGCATCCATAGTCAGTGCACGCTCCACATCCTGCATAGCAAAGTCTATGCAACTTTTGATTCTTGCACGCGCAAAGTCTGTGCAAGATTGCTCTCAGCATTCGTAGTATGTGCATCTTTGAGCACTGCACTTGAAACAAGTCTGAGCACTTGTTCCCTGTGTGAACACTGAGTCCGTGCGTATGTGCACTTATGACATATTGAGTCTATGCATGGTTGCCTTAATGGCTCAGCAAGTCTATACAATCTTCACACTCATCTGATGTTTATATGTCTTGACACACTGACAGGTCAACTGCTCGTGATAGTTAAGAAGGGCACGTGATCCAAGATGGATCGCCCCTAACAGATGACTGCCATGTGGAAGCTATAGTACCCAGAGTTGTGACACATGGACAAGATTCCTGAAGCTTCCTGGCGGGATAGTTCTCTCCACACTCCTAGGGCGAAAGCTCGTGAGTCCTTAGACTGAAGGAGTATATAAGATCATTTCCTGCCGTCAATACATCGGTTCCTGAATCATTTCTGAAGAAGAAGAAAAGTAGAACAGGAATCATCTGAGAGTAGTAGTAGAGCAGAGAGAGAAAGAAAAGAGATCGAGAGAAGAAGAGAAAGGAAGATAGAGAAAGGAAGAGAAGGTTTGAGGAGAAGAAGAGAAGCTTCATTAGAAAATCTGTCCCTACTGGAATCTGGATCAAATCTAATCCAGTCAGCTCCATGGGAGCCACATCTATGTTGCTATCGTTTATAGCTTTCTATTGATGTGTCTTCTTGTCTTTTGTTTTCTTTTGAACCTTATTTTAAGCTGTTAGTCAGCAGAGCAAGCTGTGTCGCTCAGCGGTTGCAGAGGAGGATTCCTCTGGTCGGCTAAGCTGTATTGCCCAGCGGGTCAAGCTGTTAGGCAGCGGATGGCTAAGCTGCATTGCCCAGCGAAAGTAAGCTATGATGCTCAGCAGTTGTAGGAAAGCTGTGAGGCCCAGCAGTTAAGCTGTGTATCGGCGGGAATCCACACTCTGGTTTGAGTGTGGGGTGGACGTAGGTCTAGAGGACTGAACCACCTAAAAATTCCTCCGTGCATTATGGTGTGATTTCTTGTCTTATTCCGTTAGTTGAATGCTTAGGCACGATCTGTTTCTCTATGTCTAGTAAGGTTGTTGATTGCACACTGTCTGTTCGATGACTGTATTGAGAGTCCTTTGACATTGATCCTAAGTCACTACTCTGTTCATCTATAAACGTTTTAGTTGACTTAGCAAATCTGTTAATTCTGCAGCTGTTCATTGTCTTTCAGTTTTTATAAGGAAGTTTTAATTGGGTGAAGTTTTAAAGCTTTATAAGGGGATTCATTCACCCCCTCTCTGTATCCGGGCCTTGCACCTTACAGTTGGTATCAGAGCATACCATCTAGGTCTCATTTGACCTATCACTTGGTTTCAGAGAGTCCATCTATTCTATCAATTGGTATCATAGCAGGTCTCTGTGTTTCCAAATCCAACGATCTGCAGAGGATCCTGCTGTTTTTGATGCTTTTCTGATTTCTGTTATCTTATTATGGAGCATCACTCAACGAGCGCGTACTGTTTCAAAATCTGTTTGATACAATGGCATCTTCCGTAGTTTTTGATGGTTCTAACTTCGAGAAATGGTTAGGTAGTCTGTGTGATATTTTAAACTCTATAGATCCAAAACTGTGGAATCTCATTTGTTGCATCCCCTAGTTCATGTTTGGTTTCAATGATATCAAAACGATTGTGTTTGTGTGTGTATGTGGTTTATTGAGCAACATGTGTTATATCTTGAGAATATTATATTTATGTTGGTTTGTAGGAACACAACTTCATGATTCATGTTTGGAACTCAAAGGAGTGCATCAATGAAGATCTTATTGAAAAAGGGAGTTTAACTCTGTTCATGTTTGAAAGTTATATGAATGATTTGTATTTAAGAATCTCATGCCTTGAATATTTTGATTTGCAGGATCAAAATCCATGATTCATGTTTGGAACTCAAAGGAGTGCATCAATGAAGATCTTATTGAAAAAGGGAGTTGACTCACTCATTGCTTTGCGTTGACTCTTCTATATTTCATGTATATCATCAAACAGCTTTTCACAGTCTTGGTTGGGAATCTTCATGCATTTCCTACATGAGGTTTGATGGTCATACATGTTATTCAAATGCATGGGATATGTTGTTAACTTTTGGTTGAGACGTCTTGGAGGATCCCCTATTTATATCAATGCTTCTCGTGAGTTTTTAATCAACAAGAATGCCATTTGAATGAATGTGGTTCTATGATATTATGTATGCTTTGCATTGGCATGATTGTTAACACTTGTGTAATGAAGCATCTTGATGTTGAAGATTTGGTTGATTCAAGAATGTGATTGAATGGTTGAGCTTCCATGTTATTATATTTGATTGTATGATAGATTCATGCTTATCATTACAAAACTTTGTCATTTGGTCAAATGTATTTTTGCTAAGTGATTTGAGAAGCAAAACACATGTTTGAATAGGTTCAATGATGTATTTCATTGTGAACATGTTCATAGTGTTAATGCATAACTCATATATTTTGATTCTCAACTAACCTCTTGGTTTATCATATTTTTCAGGATGCAAAATCATTGTTGATCTTCATGGGATTATGGTAACATTTAATCAATTGTTTCCCTTTGGTTTGATGGTGGTTTTAGTTGTTTTTCAAACTCAAACTATCTTACAGTCTTCACCATTTTCAATCCAACCATTGGATCTCCCCTCTAAAAATTTTATGTTGTAGCTCTGGGAGTCCTCTTTCCAGCGCCTCCAGTCTCGCTTCGATCGGAGTTCGGAGCTAGGAGAATTAATTCTTGCCGCCGAAGCGCGCAGAGCTATTTTTGTGTACCCTGCCTGAAAGGGTCGACCCTTGGGGTCGACCCCCACTAAAAGGGTCGACCCATGGGGTCTACCCCTTTAAACCTGGCTCCTTTTTTGGCCCCGACAGCAACCTAGTTGCCAAGGGTCTACCCTAAGGGTCGACCCCTGTAACTGAGGGCCTCTTTTTGTGTATTCCAGCAACCTGGTTGCCGAGGGTCGACCCCAAGGGTCGACCCCTTCCGGACGGGACTTACGAAAGTGTTTTAAACTTATTGTAAACCCTATTAAACCATTCTAAAATATACCCTAATGGTTCCTAATCATGTTAGGGTGTTTTAAACTCATTTTAGAAGGGGTATATGGGTCATTTGGTTTGTCTCCTATATATATCAATGTGTTGCTCCGAATTTTAGAAGTGATTAACCCTAATGCTCATTTGTTCTTTCGTATAGGTGAAGAAAAGGGGGAAAACGTGGTGGAGCTCTTCCAAGGAGGATATCATCTACATCCGTGAAGATCTGGAGCTCGTGGAAGAAGAAGAAAATGAGCGGATCGAAGAGAGGATCAAGAGGACGTAAGAATCGTCGTCATCTGGCTACCCTCCAACTCGTGGTTCAAGGAACATCATCAACCGGCCTTGGAAAATAAAGGGGGATCATTTCTATGTCTTCTATCAGTTCTTTGTGATATGTTCTATGATCTATATTTTGGGTTTGAGCATGCTTGAGTATTTGTGTTTATTTTCTGAACAATAGAGATACTCGTGTGTATGACCATTTATGTATACGGTCGTGTTTGATCGCCTTCGTGTGATCGTGTTTGTGTTATTGTGCTGCGGTTGTTGCAGCATGTGTGTGTGTGTGTGTGTTGTGATCCGGTCGTCGGATCGTGTGTGTGTTGTGATCCGGTCGTCGGATCGTGTATGTGTTTGTGATCCGGTCGTCGGATCGTGTGGGAGACTTCATCTCCGTCTGTGTGTGTGTTGGGGCGTGTCCCCGTGTGTGTGTGGGGATTCATCCCCGTGTGTGTTTGGAGCGTCATCTCCGTGTTGGGGATTTATCCCCGAGTGAAGCCTCACCGGGTTTGGTGAGGGGTGGACGTAGGGAGCCCGTCGTGGTCCTGAACCACCTTAAAAATCTCAGTGTCCTATGGTTTGCATTGTGGTTTGCCTTATTATGTTTAACAGCTTAATGTGTTTATCTTAATCGTGTGTGAACGGTGAGATTGAGAGAATTTAATCATCTTGCTTGAGTGAAATCTTCAATCTCGTCAAGGTTGTTAATTCCGCTGTGCGCTTGTCTATGTTTTTAATCGGTCATAGTTTTTAGTAGTAGGATCTATTCACCCCCCCTCTAAATCCGTATTCCTGCACTACGGGACCCAACAATTGGTATCAGAGCGAGGCTCTGCTTCCCTAGATCTCACGATCTACAGAGTGATCCCAGTGCTTGTTCAATCATGAGTTTTTCTGTCGAACAGTTTTCAATGAATTCTGCACATATTTTTAATGGTTTTGATTTTCCCTTGTGGTTGGGCAGATTATGTAGGACTGCAAACTCTGTTAATCCAAATCTTTGGAAGTTGATTCATAATGGTCCTCACACTTTACCTTCAGATGAGACCAAGTGGTCTAAACATGATAAATTGAAGAATCATGAAAATATTATTGTCTTGAGTTTATTACAAGCTACCGTAGACACTGACTTGTTTCCATTTGCTTCTACTTGTAGAACGGCAAAGGAGCTTATAGATCGGTTAATCAAAGCTCAAGAGATGGAAGGATAAAATTGTCTCATGGCCGACAATGATGATCAACTCAATGAAGAAAATTATGATGAGGTACATTCTGAATCCGAAGAACTCTCTATTGAGGAATGGCAAATGGCATATGCTACGCTGTATGATAAATGCAAGAAACTCAAATCTGAAAATAAAACCTTGAAAAGGAAGATTAATGAGAATGGGCATGCTAATTCCTCCTGTGAGAACTGTAAAATCTTGGAGTCAAAAATTGAACATCTGCAAGAATAAAATGAATCTCTTGAATCAAAAGTTGAATTATTTTCAGAAGAGATTTCCTGTTTGAATGAAGATGTTGAAATGGCTAGAAAACTTAACACATCTTTTCAAATTGAAAATGAGTGTTATGAGCTGCGTGAGCAAAATACATTCCTCATGTCTAAAATCTCCATGCTTGAGAAAAATGTAGAATATCTTAAGAACAAGTTAGCTTCTTTGTCTGATGATGATAAAATGTTTGAAAAGCTACTTGATTCTAAAATTGATAGCAAAAGCATCATGAATGAAAATGAAGATCTTAAAAAGAAAAATGGTGCCATGTTAATTCAGAATTTCTTACTAGAAGGAAGATTGAAATGCCTTGATAAGCTTGAAAAAGAAAATTCTTTGTTGAAATCTGAGAATGAACAATTACTTGTTAAGATTTCAAAGTTTGTTGAAACTGAGAAAGTTCTTGAAAACTTAACTGAAAAACTCCATGCCGTGAATGATGAAAATAAGGAAATCTTGAAAGAGAATGAAAACTTGGAATCAGTGAATTGCTTGCTTAGTGAGAAAATCCTTGCATGTGAAAAAGAGACAAATGATTTGAAAAATGACTTGTCTAGATTTGTCAAAGGGAAGGAGAACTTAGACTCATTGCTAGGTATTAAAGTGAACTTTCAAAAAGAGGGTCTTGGTTACATCCCGGTCAACAAAAAATCTTTTGAATCAAAAATGAAAACCTCTTTTTTTCATGTCTCCGACATTCCTAGCACCTCCAAAACACCTCCTCCCATTGCTCAAGTGAAAATATCTGAAAATAATTTTGATAAAAAGAAAAAACTCAACAAAAAGCCTTCCATGTCAAATAGATCTCAAAAATCAAAGTTGAATGTTGAATGCTTCTATTGTGGCATGTTTGGTCATGAAATGAGTGATTGTGATGTCTTGAAAATGGATGAGCAAAATACATGCAAAGATAACGCTTCCTTCAAAAGAAAGAAAAATGTCTCATGCTTTTATTGTCACAAACTTGGCCATGTCATGGATGATTGCTTTGTGAAACAAAATGATGATTATCGTGCCATGAATGCTAAGTTTAACTTTCAAAGAAAATTGAGAAATGAACATGCTTCCCATGCTGAAAGGTTTGCATCCCATAAGAAAAACTTGTTCACAAACACTCATGCAAACAATGGAAAGTCATTCCATACACCCACATCTCCTTGTTGCTTTCATTGTGGGAAGTACGGGCATGTAATGAAAGAATGTTGGTTTTTGAAAACAGAAAATTTTCATGCTTCTAGAATGCATAATAGGTCTAATTTTGTTAAATCTAGACCTTTTGAAAATAGAAGATGGAATGGATTTGAAACTTCCTTTACTCCAAAAAGGAAGTCTTTTGGTAAAATTGCTTCTCCTCAATTCCTTTATTGTGGAAACCATGGACATGCTATTGAGAATTGCAGGATCATGAAGAACGATGATGTTGTAGCAATGAAAGGAAGAAAGCATTTGGTGGTAATGCTACCAACCTCCAGGGACCCAAAAAGGCTTGGGTGCCCAAATCTATTGAATGAATTATTTTGGATGCAAGTGTGCCTTGAGGTAAATAAAGAATGAAAGGGGTTCCAATAAAATGGAACAAGACACACTCATATGGTAAAACTCCAACTTTGCTCCTTCACTGTCAAACTTGGTGGTTTTGATGTTTTGGAATCAGATTTTGGTATGTTCTCATGTTTTGCTCAAATTCTTCACAAGCCATACATGTCTTCAATGGATGAATATTTGGTATATCAAATAGTGGTTAGAAAAGGTTGGACTATGTTCAACTAGATATTTCCACTAAGCATGATGGTGATCTTCAGACCTCTGTTCTCCGCCTAGTACCAAAATTCAGAAATTGAATTATTCGGCTTATCAGGAACCTTGTGTTTTGAATGAAATCAATTTGCCTTTGATTTGCATGTGCTTTCAAATTGAATTTGAAAACCCTTCTTGTTTCAAAAGGGCAAAATTTTTGAACTGTGGAATTGCTTGATCATATGCAACAATTGGTATTGAAATGTGGAAACATGTCTTTTGAAGGAAATCAATTTGCCTTGAAATTCTGAAATACCATGTGCGTTCAAATTGATTCTGAAATTCATTCTTGCTTCTAGAAGGTAAAATTTCTGATATGCAGAATTGTTCCTTTGACAGATATTGTTTCTGAACTTGATCTGTTGTTCTTGTATTCTGCTATGATGAACATGTCTCATTGGTTGAATGAATCTGAAAATTTTGAGGAATAAACATGATGTCTTTGCCTACTAAATACTTTTCAATATGAAATGCATGAGCATCTGAATGAAATTGAGTATCTGGTATATCAAATGGTGTGTAGTGGAAATGTGGATTATGTCCACCTAGAAGCTCTCACTATGTGTGAGTTGGGTTTTAAAACCTTCACCTCCACCTCGTACCAGAACCTATAAAATTTGTTTGGTTTGTGGATGACACTCTAAGCTCTTGAAATATTATTGAAAATCTATTTTTGAACATTTCTGAAAATAATTTGGGTTCACTACTTGATTTTGATCATTTGTGTACCCTTGTTCAAAAAGGGTAAGTCTTAGAAAATGGTTGCTGCTCATCAATTGAATATGTATGTCTCCTTGTGCATTCTGTCATGATGTTCTAAAATAAAAATAAAATAAAAAAATTTGCATCCTGCATTACATTCTCATGCTTTTATAAGTTACATACATTAGAAACTTCATAAGGTGCATTTAGATCATTCATATGAAAAATTGAAAACTTGCATCTTGCACCCATATTGAATTTTGCAATGCATTTAGAACTTTTAAACAAAAATCTGACATTCTGCATTGCATTGGCATCTTTGCATATCATTCATATACTATGCATATAAAATGACAAAAAGATGCATATTGCATCTTCATGCATAGAGAGCATATGCATAAATTTCATGATAATCGCATATCTTGACTCATGAATACTTGCATGAATACTTCCATAAATCCTTGCATGCGTGTATGTATTTATCTTATAAAACCATTCTTAGAAAATTTATAAGACCACACCTCCTTGTTAAATAACTTTACAGTGATTTTATTCATATGTGATACATGTCATATATTAAGGGGGAGGATTTGATTCTGACCGTGCATACATTTAGGGGGAGTCATAGCTATGTCTTGTCGAATTCATTTTATACATGCAAAACAAAAATTTACCCCCACACTCTTGCACATAATGAATTCAATGAATTTCATTGATAAAGATTTAAGAAATTCTTTCCAACACTCTAAAGGGAACTTGAATCTCTACATGGACATTAAAGAGTAATCGTGAGGAAAAAGCTGCCTACCCCACAAAAAATTCAATAAGTGGTATGTGGATCCGAGTAACCGGGAATCTCCCCTGAAACAAAGGAGGAAACTCATGTCAAAAGGAGAAACAAAAATCTATTTGTGTGACGAATCCAAGTAGCCGGGAATCCCCATCGAGACATATGAGGAAACTCGCGCTGAAAAGTGAAGTCAATTAAAAGAACAAAATCGGGGTTGTGCGAAGCTACCGATAGTCGAGAATCTAAAGTGAAAGTGTAGAGAGGAGATTACCTTCTAGTGTTTTTTAAAAAATCTGAAAATCCATATGTTTTGAAGCTCATTAGTCATTGCCTCACATTTCACATGGGCATTTTTGTGATATATGTATTTTATGAATTTGCCTACATTCATGGTTTATGTAGTACTTCTAGTTGTGTATGCACAAATCTCTTAGTTATGCTTCATGTCTTACATTCTTGAATTTGAATCACATGCTCTTTTGTTAACCCGTGCCTCATTTAGGGGGAGTTACTATATGTAATATTTGTGTGCATGACGATTGTGCTTGTGTGCTTGCATGTTCATGCATTCCTCTTGAGTCTAATTCTGAGCATAAACCTTACATTTGAAGGATAGAAGTCATCATGTGCATAGCTTCATAAATTGCATGATTAGCATTCACATAGTGCATATTCAGTGCTAATTTGCATATTTGCATATTTGACATTTTCAGCATGCATATAGGTCCTTCATGATATCATCTTGATCAAATCCATACTTTTCAACAATTGACACAGTTCATTTTGAAATGCATATTCTAAACACTTCATGTTGCATCAATGCTAAAATGAGTTCAACCAACAAATGGTATCATGATCAACAAATGCTATCTTTGAGGCTATCTCTCTCTTCGAGAATTGAAATTACCTATGTTTGTGCCTCTATCTTGATCAACACTTGGTATCATATATTTGAGCCCCTACATAACATCAATTGGCCTTTAAATTGGAAACTTATCATTTGGCCTCACATGTTCATTTTATGTCACATGCTCCCTTGTCTTTTTGTAGATGACAAAAAGGGGGAGAATGATTGGTGTGTGCTCAATGGTGTATGAATGTTGTTGTCTTGGGGAGAATGTGAGAAGTGGTTATGCTCAATAGTTATATATGTTTGTAAAATCTATATTATCACACACATCGTTTTGTCATCATCAAAAAGGGGGAGATTGTTGCATCCCCTAGTTCATGTTTGGTTTCAATGATATTAAAACGATTGTGTTTGTGTGTGTTTGTGATTTATTGAGCAACATGTGTTATATCTTGAGAATATTATATTTATGTTGGTTTGTAGGAACACAACTTCATGATTCATGTTTGGAACTCAAAGGAGTGCATCAATGAAGATCTTATTGAAAAAGGGAGTTTAACTCTGTTCATGTTTGAAAGTTATATGAATGATTTGTATTTAAGAATCTCATGCCTTGAATATTTTGATTTGCAGGATCAAAATTCCTGATTCATGTTTGGAACTCAAAGGAGTGCATCAATGAAGATCTTATTGAAAAAGGGAGTTGACTCACTCATTGTTTTGTGTTGACTCTTCTATATTTCATGTATATCATCAAACAGTTTTTCACAGTCTTGGTTGGGAATCTTCATGCATTTCCTACATGAGGTTTGATGGTCATACATGTTATTCAAATGCATGGGATATGTTGTTAACTTTTGGTTGAGATGTCTTGGAGGATCCCCTATTTATATCAATGCTTCTCGTGAGTTTTTAATCAACAAGAATGCCATTTGAATGAATGTGGTTCTATGATATTATGTATGCTTTGCATTGGCATGATTGTTAACACTTGTGTAATGAAGCATCTTGATGTTGAAGATTTGGTTGATTCAAGAATGTGATTGAATGGTTGAGCTTCCATGTTATTATATTTGATTGTATGATAGATTCATGCTTATCATTACAAAACTTTGTCATTTGGTCAAATGTATTTTTGCTAAGTGATTTGAGAAGTAAAACGCATGTTTGAATAGGTTCAATGATGTATTTCATTGTGAACATGTTCATAGTGTTAATGCATAACTCATATATTTTGATTCTCAACTAACCTCTTGGTTTATCATATTTTTCAGGATGCAAAATCATTGTTGATCTTCATGGGATTATGGTAACATTTAATCAATTGTTTCCCTTTGGTTTGATGGTGGTTTTAGTTATTTTTCAAACTCAAACTATCTTACAGTCTTCACCATTTTCAATCCAACCATTGGATCTCCCCTCTAAAAATTTTATGTTGTAGCTCTGGGAGTCCTCTTTCCAGCGCCTCCAGTCTCGCTTCGATCGGAGTTCGGAACTAGGAGAATTAATTCTTGCCGCCGAAGCGCTCAGAGCTGTTTTTGTGTACCCTGCCTGAAAGGGTCGACCCTTGGGGTCGACCCCCACTAAAAGGGTCGACCCATGGGGTCGACCCCTTTAAACCTGGCTCCTTTTTTGGCCCCGACAGCAACCTAGTTTCCAAGGGTCTACCCCAAGGGTCGACCCCTGTAACTGAGGGCCTCTTTTTGTGTATTCCAGCAACCTGGTTGCCGAGGGTCGACCCCAAGGGTCGACCCCTTCCGGACGGGACTTACGAAAGTGTTTTAAACTTATTGTAAACCCTATTAAACCATTCTAAAATATACCCTAATGGTTCCTAATCATGTTAGGGTGTTTTAAACTCATTTTAGAAGGGGTATATGGGTCATTTGGTTTGTCTCCTATATATATCAATGTGTTGCTCCGAATTTTAGAAGTGATTAACCCTAATGCTCATTTGTTCTTTCGTATAGGTGAAGAAAAGGGGGAAAACGTGGTGGAGCTCTTCCAAGGAGGATATCATCTACATCCGTGAAGATCTGGAGCTCGTGGAAGAAGAAGAAAAGGAGCGGATCGAAGAGAGGATCAAGAGGACGTAAGAATCGTCGTCATCTGGCTACCCTCCAACTCGTGGTTCAAGGAACATCATCAACCGGCCTTGGAAAATAAAGGGGGATCATTTCTATGTCTTCTATCAGTTCTTTGTGATTTGTTCTATGATCTATATTTTGGGTTTGAGCATGTTTGAGTATTTGTGTTTATTTTCTGAACAATAGAGATACTCGTGTGTGTGATCATTTGTGTATATGGTCGTGTTTGATCACCTTCGTGTGATCATGTTTGTGTTATTGTGCTGCGGTTGTTGCAGCGTGTGTGTGTGTGTGTTGTGATCCGGTCGTCGGATCGTGTGTGTGTTGTGATCCGGTCGTCGGATCGTGTATGTGTTTGTGATCCGGTCGTCGGATCGTGTGGGAGACTTCATCTCCGTCTATGTGTGTGTTGGGGCGTGTCCCCGTGTGTGTGTGGGGATTCATCCCCGTGTGTGTTTGGAACGTCGTCTTCGTGTTGGGGATTTATCCCCGAGTGAAGCCTCACCGGGTTTGGTGAGGGGTGGACGTAGGGAGCCCGTCGTGGTCCTGAACCACCTTAAAAATCTCAGTGTCTTATGGTTTGCATTGTGGTTTGCCTTATTATGTTTACAGCTTAATGTGTTTATCTTAATCGTGTGTGAACGGTGAGATTGAGAGAATTTAATCATCTTGCTTGAGTGAAATCTTCAATCTCGTCAAGGTTGTTAATTCCGCTGTGCGCTTGTCTATGTTTTTAATCGGTCATAGTTTTTAGTAGTAGGATCTATTCACCCCCCCCTCTAGATCCATGTTCCTGCACTACGGGACCCAACAATTAAACATCGTCCACATGTTTTGCCTCGAGAGGAGAGTAAATGGTCCTAGAAGGACAAACAAAAGAATAGTGAGAATATAAGAGCTCAGGATATTCTATTGAATGCTGTAGATATTAATGTCATCTCTTCTACTTCTACCTGCAGGACTACGAAGGAAATCTGGGATTCAGTGATCACACTTCATGAGAACCAGAAATGTCTTATGGCTGGAGGAAGTACTTCAAGTAATGAAAAAGAAGATCAGGTAAACTCTGAATCTGATTTTGATGAAATGACTGTTGATGACTTAAAAGAAATGTATGCTGAATTGTATGAAAAATATAGAAAAGCAAAATCTGAATGCAAAAAATTGAAAAAGAAACTGGATGCTAGCATGAGCCCATGTCTCGAAAATGTTGACTTTGAAGATCTGAGAGCTGACAATAATTGTTTGAAGAAGCAACTAGAAAATCTTAACGCTATCAAATCTGTGAATATGGAACTTCAGAAAGATATTGAAACTCTGAAAAGGGAATCTGAAACTGAAAATAATCAGAAGAATTCCGTTTGTAATAAATGTCAATTTCTGAAGGAATTAAATAAAAGCTTTCACAGTGATTTAGAATGGCATCAAAACTTGATTGCCTCCTTGAGGGAAGAAAACAAAAATCTGTTGGATGAAAAATCAGAAACTGAACAAAGAGAAGAAAGGCCAAGTGAAGAGTTGAATTCCAAATCTGATTACCATGGTGAACAAATTGAACAATTGAAATTAGAAAATGAGAGACTCAAACGTCTCAACTCTACAATTTCTGCAAAACTCTTAGTCTTAGAAAAAGGAAAAATTGAGTGTAATGAAGAATCTAAAATACTGAGCAATCTGGAACAAGAAATTGAGAAATATAAAACTGCAAACAAAGTACTGAATGAATGTGTTAATTGCAGTGAACCGGAGATTGCTAGTTATAAAATTCACATTGTCTCTTTGGAAAATTAAATTTGTGGTCTAAAAGACTCTGTCGAGAACTCTCAAAGATAAAGAAAAGTCAAAAGATCCCTTGAATGATGAAGCAACTGAACAAAGAAAAGGGGTGGGCTGTGATTCTAGGATCAATAGTGCTACCTTTGTGCATAATTCAGATATAGCCAGCACTTCTATATCCTCTTCAAAATAATCTGTTTATCATAAATTTCAAACTAAAAACAAAAGTCAGAAAAATGAGAAGTCATTTGTTTTTGAATTCACGGCTCAGAGGAATCCTAAGCAAGCTACTATTGAGAAAATTCAGAAACAAAGTAAAAATCTGAAAGTGCAAAAACAAAAGAAGAATCAGACAACACTTAAAAAGAATGACAAGATGCATGCAAACAATTCACAGGCTAAGAAATTCCCTGCGGTTAAAATAAACAACATTGAATGTTTTTATTGTGGGAAATCTAGTCATATGATGAATAATTGTTTGATAATGGAGAAGGATGATTTGAATGTTGGTAGAATTCATGCAAGAAATTCTCATGCTAAGAAACATTCTCATGTTCAAAAGAAAAGAGTTCACTGCTTCTACTGTCATAAGATAGGTCACCTCATGCATGAGTGTAGACTAATGGAACTAGATGACCTAGCTACTGTAGGAATGCATGATAAACAAATTCATGATAAAGATCATGAAATTCCTAAAAAGAAAATTCATTGCTATCAGTGTGTCAAATTAGGCCACATTGCTGCATATTATTGGCATACACTGGGGAGTAACAGTCACCACAGATTTGTGAAGGCCCCTGTGTATCAAAATGTTTTTAATAAGAATAAATCTGATTTTAGAGAAAAGAGTTTTGCATGTTTGAGTGTGGAAAACCTGGCCATAGAGCAAATTAGTGTCGGTTGGCAGGTTTCATAAAATAGACCTCTCATGTATATAATAATAGAAACCTCAATGCTCATGCTCATAGATTTAATGATCACAGTAATGTGCATAAAAAGAGTTTAAAATGTGTTACTTGTCATTACTATGGACAGTTTAGACATTCAATGTCAAATTGTAAGCTGATGAATCTTGATGATCTTTTAGCTCAGAAAAGGCTGAAAGTACCCTTTAGAGGTGCCACTCACTATGCAGAACCCAAGACATCTTGGGTATCTGTTGGAACAAAATAGTCTATCATTTAACAAGTGTGTCTTGGATTGGAATAAAGGGGTTAATAATCCAAGGCACTCAAGAATGAAACCCCCAGGATTGCACTACTCAGGTCAGTTCTGAAAATCCGTTTTAAATTCTGTTATCCGAAATTATTTGCTTTAGATGTTTGCATATCATATTAATCTGTCTACACTTAATTGAAATCTTTTAAAAATTTGATTGCTTTCGCATAATGTTCATGCTACTCATGACCAGTTTCGTTGCATAGTGCATACATATATACAGTGTGATGCACTGCATATAATCTAAATTGAAAAATACAAAAAGAAATAACTCATTGCATCTAGACATGGGGAGTATTTTAGACTCACCAGTCGTTCACCTCTTGAACTCTTCCTGTCTAGCTATTCGACTCACTTTCATATTCATGTGTGTTGATTTCATTCTGATTTGAGAGTTGAATTGTTTAAAAAATTACCCTGTGTCATATGCATGACTTGCATAATTGATGTTTCAAGTTGATGCATGTTTTGCACCGAGTTTAAATCAATGCATTTTGTGCACATAGTCGATGCAGTGTATAAGCATTTACAGTCGATGCATGTATTGCACCGAGTATGGATAGTTGCATGTCTTGCATATAGTCAGTGCATCTATTATCCACGTTGCATGCAGGTCTGTGCACTTCGTGTCTTTCACATGTCAAGGTCGGTGCATTGTATGCTTCATACATGATTCAAGTCGGTGCATCATGATGTCAGGAAAAGGGTAGTAATGTCTGAACCTGATGTATCAAGTAGTCTCTCTCTCTGATTGCAATGCATGTCTGATCCATAAGCACGAATCATAAAAACAAGTGTTATGTTTTCATTGAATAAAATGCATTTAGTTAGGGGGAGTAGATGACTGTCTTTCAAAAAACTCATTTCATAAGATGACCCATTGCATCTAGACAGAAGGAGCACTATTGACTCATTAATCATTTTTAATTCGGACTCCTCCTGTTCAGATATTTGAATTACTCTCTTGCTCCTGTGTGTTCCACTCGAATTCTCCAATTATCATTACATGACAAGCTGATCTGTCTGTACTCCAGACTTAGCTACCATATTTTGATATGCATAGCTTTGATGCTTTCTTCTTGGTTGCTATTATTTGGACGGCCAGTTTTTCCCACTCACTCACATTCCTTCAAGCTGGTCTGACTGGTTTGGTTCCATGCTGTGAATATCATAGAGTTCTTCTCCCTTGATTAATCATCTGCTGAAATTCTTTGAAAATATGTTCAAATTCTTTCATATCAGAATTCTGTGCTCTGGTGTGGATAAGTTGTTCAGTTACATTGATTGGACAGATTTGAGAAATCTAAGTTGTGTACCCTATTTATATGTCTGAAATCTTAGAAGAAACTCCTATCATACAGAGTTAAGAATGTCCACTGATTCAGATTCGTATAAGTCTAATGTATTCTCGGATTTGAATTTGAATGTTTGAAAATATCTGAATCATAAGTTTTAATAACTCTTAATCACCCATGTCATAAAATATCTAGACTCTTTCATCTGAATTCTGAAAATATAAGATCAAGGCTACTTTGGTAGAGATACATAGAGCTAGTATTATTTTTAAACATCATGTTGTAAAAGACTGTCTAAGAAGAAAAATGGTTATTAGAGCAATGACCTTGGTCACTGAGAAACTAGGTCCTATCAAAGAAATAGAGTAAACCTAAGTCATGAAGTGCCATAGTTATCTCTGATGGAAAAATGATTGAAAATACGATAGAGCAATGGCATGATTGTGTTGAGTAACTGGGGATTCTGGCCTCTGGTCAAGGTGTCTCCTCATGTAAAAAGACACTTCATTTGCTAACTCTGTTCTTACATCTGAGAGGTAATGTCAGTTATCACACTGAGTAATTGGGTCACTTCACCTAAGACGTGTTGTGCCTCATGTAAAAATGTGTTGATCAACTAAAAATGCTCAAGAAAAATAATGTGCTAATCAAAAGTAAATATCTTGCAAATTCAGTCAACCTCACATACTAGTAAAGGTGGTTAATCTCAATACTACCATATGTAATTCTCAAAGGAGTCATTGAGACTAATTGAGTAAGTTGGAAGATGATTAATTTGGAGCATTGCTTGATTAGTTGGTTAATCTTTATTAAAACTTAGTTTCAGATATGAGTAATGAATTTAATTGACAGATTCAGTATACGTCATGCTTAAACTAGGTGGGTAAAGTAGGTTAATTCATAACCCCTTATGATCGGAGAGTATATCCTTACATGGACTTATAACTGTGGTACTTGTAATATGGTAATCTCTTCTGATCAGTTTCATCTCTGACAACTTGATCATTCACCTGTTGGTGACTTCCTACTCTGTGACTGTCATATCTTGCTCAATCTCTGCTGAATGATTCTTGAAAATACTGTGCGATGATTGCACTCATATCACTCTATCTCTGGTTACACTCACTTCATTTACATCACTAGTTTCGTTCTCCAAACTGTTGGAATCTTCCATCTTGGTTCTGTATCTCGGACAAAATACTCTTGCAACCGGTTCTGGTTCTGTGGGCCTTCCACATGCATTTTTCTGACCATACAAATGTGAGGTGCCACTCCCAATATTACCTTATTCACTTGCAGCCTTCTGAACTTCAGAATTCTTAGGGTGGTGGATTCCAGATTGATTCATTGGATTACCAGAGTTCATCCCTGTAGGTACACTCTGTGTCTTGATATCACAAGCAATAAAAGGTTTCAAGCAATTTGGACTACATTTCTTGCTTCTCGTTGTCCTTGTGATTTCTGATTCCACTCATGCCTTCAGGGGGAGGAGTGATACTTGATTGTCTAACTGTTCCTGTGTTTGCTGATTTCATTTCTTTGTTTAAGGGAAGCTTCATGTATGGTTGTCCCTTCTCTTATCCAAGGAGAGTAGAGGATGTCATATTGCATTCTGGGATGAATAGCTTCTATATGCATTTATGTTAGAATCAAAGGGGGAGATTGCATTTCTATCATTTCATACTGCTTATATTTCATCCTAAAATTGGTTTCTTTTTGATGAAGTCAAAGGGGGAGAATCGCTTGACATGAGATAGTGTGACTAGTGTGACTCATAGTGTTGTCATCATCAAAAATGGGGAGATTATTGTGCCCCAGTGATTTTGATGATTTTGATGGATAGCAAACACTGTGAGTCACTATGAGTCACCACTGTATAATTGCTGAATGATTGCATATGATGATTGTATATGGTCCTTGCATACCCACTGGTCATATATCTCTATCTGTCTAAACTTTAGGCCATTGCATACATCCAGGGTCAGTGCATCCTCCTGATACTATGTCTGTGCATATCCTGCATTGCATAGTGACAAAGTCTGTGCAACTCTCATCTTTTGCATGCATAATGTCTGTGCAAGGTTGGTAATGGCACAAGCTGGTCAGTTCACTTCATTGCTTAAGTCAGTGCATGGTTGATTGCCTAAGGCTAAGGTTCGTGCATGCATATATAAAGTCGGTGGAAGCCATGTTGTTGCACACGACCAAGTTGCTGCAAAGGTCATTCATGCATTATGTAAGTCAATGCATTGGTAGTTGTTGCACGAGACCAAGTCCGTGCAGGCTTCGTTCAAGGCACACTAAGTCGGTGCAACATTTCTCGCTGCACGCTATCAAGTCGGTGCAACCCTTGCTGCTGCACGCAACCAAGTCAGTGCAGTATTGCCTCAAGCTTATGGACAAAGTGCATTGAAAGTCGATGCATGTTTTTAGTCTCTCATATATATAGAAAGTCCATGCATATTTTACTTTGGTCTGTGCATACCACGTTATTTGGAAGATAACGTTGGTATGTCTTAGTCTTTTGCACATCCAGGATCGGTGCATTGCATCCATAGTCGGTGCACGCTCCACATCCTACATAGCAAAGTCTGTGCAACTTTTGATTCTTACACGCGCAAAGTCTGTGCAAGACTGCTCTCGGCATTCGTAGTATGTGCATCTTTGAGCACTGCACTTGAAACAAGTCTGAGCACTTGTTCCCTGTGTGAACACTGAGTCCGTGCTTATGTGCACTTATGACATATTGAGTCTATGCATGGTTGCCTTAATGGTTTATGCTCATCTTTATCTTAGTTTCATCATCCAGTAGATGAATGCTTAAGACCGCTTGTGTTCTGATCTTCAAGACCCGCTATGCTCAATTGCGTTTAAGTGTTCTTCTTCGTCCTACAACAGCTTGATTTTATTCCGCAACTGTTTCTGCTGTAGTCAGTTTTTATTGGGTGATCGATCTATTCACCCCCCTCTGGATCATCAGTAGAGTCTTATCTATTAGTATCAGAGCATACCATCTTAGATTCATTTGACTCATCAGTTGGTATCAGAGCATACCATCTAGGTCTCATTTGACCTATCACTTGGTTTCGGAGAGTCCATCTATTCTATCAGTACAGTCTCGTACCGCTATTTATTTGTTATAGTTCACTAAAAGAAGGGGACGGATCAGTATGTGAGCGAGAGAGCTCGCTCGGTAGTGGTAAGATTATATACATACACATTTCTTTTCTATTTCTATTTTTAAATATGATTGATTAATATGACATTTACAATATTTTTTATTCAATTTGCAGGAGTCATATGACATGCATATGACTGAAAAGTATGGGGACGAGGAGACGCAGCGACCGCAACTAGATCCTGAGGCATGGGTAGCAGCAGCCGGCCCACCGAAGAAAGGACGAGTATACGGTTTTGGGCAGAGCTTGGACACCAGCCCGATTCTAGCATCTTGTCCGGACTCAACTTCGTCCTACCCCGGTAGCAGTTCCTTCTCTACTCCCTCCATTGGCACTTCTACGAGCCAGATTACATCCATCGTCAAACATGCGGTAGACCGCATTGCGGAACGCATGGAGGCACGCTTTACTCGGGTGGTTGCTACCCTCCTGGCCCAGGCGGGGATTTTGTCTCAGGGAGCACCCTCGAGCACACCACAACCCTCTCATGTGAGTATTTAATTTAATTTTTAATTTCGTAGACTTTAGAGTTATAATAGAGGAGTATCTGTGATACCAATGTTGTGTGCTCAATAGGCAAAGCCGGAAGCAAGTATATGACTATGTGTGCAAAGCAGGATCTAGAGGGGGGGGTGAATAGATCCTATAAAAATTTTAATCTTAATTTTTAAGCCAAAGACAATTTAACACTCAGCTATCAAACCACAAGCTCAGATTATATCTGTGAGAACAATATAAATGAAAGTGACAAGAATGCACTAACTTAGAGAATGCTATCTCACAGAATCCACTCAGATCAGACAGATCTAACAGATTGCAATACAACCACTTAGCATATAGGGAAGATCTGTTCATACGTAAACCTGTGAATGGAGGAAGATGATAAGGGCCAATCACACCAATACAAATCACGGCACATAGAATTTTTAGGTGATTCGATCTACCACGCAGATCTACGTCCAACCCACACTCAAACCTAAGTGTGGCTTCCCCTTGCAACAGCAATAACTGCATACTTAGTCTGTAAACAAACACTGACTTACAGCTTGACCTAGAAGAACACTCTCCTCTCTTCTTCTGATCGAATTAGAAGGAACCGTGAGTAACACCCATTTACCCACAACCAAAGGACCAGTCCTCTGTTCCTCTGAAGCATAGAGGGAACTTCGTGAGCAACACCAAGTTACCCACAACCTGGAGATCAAGATCTCCCTTCCTCCTTCCTCTGATACCACAGAGGGGACGATGGAGGAAACACCTCCACTACACTCTGGTTACCCAGAGCAACACACTGATAGTACCTGTGAGCAAACACCTTGAGTGCGCCGGGCACTGCAAGGCAACGAACACAAACCGAACTAAAATGAGAAAGAACAAAACAAAAGGTAAAATGTCGAGCAAAATAGACACAGTGGTCATAGATCTGTATGCAAGCCATGGCTCCATAAGTCATCAAAACAACCATAGCAGAATGTTGTATGACTGGAGTGCAGCTTCAACTAAGCCCAACAAGAACACGGTGCCATGTTCAATGATTTAACCGTTGAAGGCCAGGAGAACTGAAGTCCAAGTCAGTTTATTGACTTTAAACAAGGATCATCAGGGTCGTTTGATGCTCAATGATTCTCCAGAATAATCATGGGGAAGCTGGGAATCTCATGGATAATCATTCTCTTCAACCAATTTGATCATTCTTCAAATGTCATAGCCATGAGCCACTTTACACCACTAAACAGTCATTTGACACTTCTATACAGCCATTTGTCTACTTTGTCCACCCATTTTCACCCTTAATCCGCAGCTAAAAAGTATTCTTTCATTCTGTGAATTCTTTTGTCAGAAGTCGACTTGTAAGCCCTTCCGAGTCGGCTTAAGGTTCTTGGTTTTCAGCTGTTTCACACCTGCTGCCTATTATTCACCTTTGCACTGCTATTTGTCACCATTGTTGCCTATTATTTACCTAGTCCATCTATTTGTTACCCTTAAGATAGTATCTGTCACCCGTAATGCACATTTGTCAGCCTTAAGGGATATTTTTCGCCCTTATTCTTCAGCAGGTACAAAGTCTATCTTAAGGTGATATATCAGCTTGTTTCTTCAGCGATTGGAGGCTTCTTCTGCAGAGTTGCTTCTAGGGCTGCTATGACACTGTCGTGCTTATGCTTACCTGAATTCTTCAGATATTATAGTTCTTTAAACATACATTCTTCAAGCATACAGACATAACAGTTCAAGCATTCATAGCATTGACATTACAACTCTTCAAGCCTTCATATGAAAATGTTGTTCAAGGCATTAGAAAACATATGGACATTAGTCAGCACACATCAGATTCATGATATAAAAAATCATGATCATAATATGATTCATAGTGTTAGACATCATTAAAACCACATGGCACAACAATAACATTACTACTTAGTTCAAAGAATTCAGCTTTGAGAGTGAAAGAAATCATCTTCATGTTATCTACTTTCGAATTTAGAAAATTAAAAAGATATTTAACTAGATTTATTAATAATTATATTTATTTAAATATATTTATTATTAATTTTTTATGATGTAGGATCCTCCTATAGCCGGTGATGGTAGAGATGCTACGAATGACGAATGAGGATGATGCAGTGGATATCTCTTGATTTTTTTAATGATATTGTGAAAAATGATGTATTTTAATTAATGTAACTGTAACTTTTTTTATTCAAAGATTTATGTGTTGTGGACGTTCTTTATTGTAACTTATAATAGGATTTTATCCTATTGTGTGTTGTATATGTTGTTTATTGCGTGTTTTATGTTGAGTTGTGTCGATTATGGTGTATAATTGTATCTTTAAACAGGTTTTTAAAATTTTAAAAAATATAAAAAAAATATGGAGAAAGTTTTCGATGAAATTTCGACCAACTAACAATTCGTTGGAACCAATTTCACGCACTTATTTCCTGAGGTATTTATTTTCTAGCGTAAATTATTCGAAAGGTTCAGACGTATTTTCGACCAACTAAATGTTCGTCGGATCTAATTTGAGCCACATGAGTTCCGACGTATTAATTATCCGTCTCAAATACGTCGAACATTAACGACGTATTTTCAACCCAACGTAGGTTCGTCAGAACTAATTTGATCCACATTAGTTCCAACGTATTAATTATCCGTCTCAAATACGTCGAACATTAACGGCGTATTTTCGACACAATAATAGTTCGTCGGAACTAATTTGACCCACAGGTTTCCAGCGTATTACTTATCCGATTGAAATACGTCGAACATTAACGACATATTTCCGATCAAAATAACTTTCGTCGAAACAAATTTACTTTGTGGTTTGCGACGACATAATGTTTCTATCGTAAATACGTCGATAATTTCTAGCTCGTCGAAAATATTATGGCCCATTATTTTCCGACAGAATAAGTGGTAGTCGGAAATATGTCAAAAATTTTAGACATATTTTCAACTAAATTATGTTCCGTCGCAATGATTAATTAATTTTTGTATTATTAATTACCGACATAAATAGCCACCATAACTTCGACGATATAGTTTCGTCGATAATTTCGGACGAATTGGCGATGCTATTGTAATACGTCGGAAATTTACGGCGTAAGCTTTCCGACGTCCATATTCCATCGCAAATACGTCAGAAATATGTCAAAATTTTACTTTGCGACGTATTTTTGACGTATTTACGACGGCAAATGGACGTCGGAATAACCTATTTTCCTTGTAGTGATAATTAATATATTTATATAGCTAACTATTTGAATAGATATACCTGTGCCCGAAGAAGACGCCAAAGAGGAGGGAGTAGAGCCCCTCCCACTACCCTGTCTCCTCCCACTCCCACTACGACCTCGTCGGACCATCTCTTTATTAAGAACAAAACAATTAATACATATAAATCCATAATTATATAAGATTTACAAATGTTATTAAAAATTATGAAAAATGTAAGAATATCTTACTAAATTATCAAAATTTATCTAGCCTAGCCCATGCTGATGATATATCTAACTCAGCCTCATCTTCATCATCCATAGTAGCCTCATCAGATTCGAACTCTGTCTCTTCATCCGACTCCTCCTCCCCTCTAACATCAACATTTAGCTCCGTCAGATCGACTTCTTCCATTTCATCTCCCTTACGTAATAACAGTGGCTCATCAGATTCGTCCAGATTAATATGCGTGGAACCTACAATGCCAACTTCGTGTGATTGAAAATATTCGGCACTGGCAACCTCTGAGACATTTTCACTGACATTTAACTCATAAGTGGGAAAAAGTTTTGCTTTAACCGTACAAACTGCCCACCAATCTTTATTCTTGGACGATGGATAGCTTGAATAATACACTTGTTGGGCTTGTGCTGCTAAAATGAACAGTTCATATGTATTAAGTTTAGACCTATGTTTGACATCGACAATCCCATAAGTTGTGTCATGTCGAACAGAATTGGGATCAAACCAATGACACTTAAATAGGAATACATGATTGTCTCGTCCCAAATACTGCAATTCTATGACTTCCTCAAGAATACCATAGTAGTCCAGTTCCACTTCATTGTATGCACTTCCTTTAACACATACGCCGCTGTTCATCATAGACTTACTTCGTCCATAATCCCTTGTGTGAAATCTGTATCCATTCACAATATATCCTGGATAGGCACGTGCAACTTTCGAGGGGCCATAACTTATCTCATGTACTATTTGATCAGTAATAAGACCTTGTTCAACCTATATGTAAATCAGAGTAGTTAAAATATTAACAATTATCTCAATAGAAGTAAATAGAAACATATAAGTTAAACGATAGACACTAACACGGTATCTCAACCATTTGGTAAAAAACTTCTTGTGTTCTTTTTCAATCTCCACGTCCTGGATATTTAGACATTTTTGTGCTAATTCTGAATCAAATTATATGCAATATAAATACACTACTACTTTAAATGAACTGCAGAAGAAGGATGAAAAACTTATGGCCTTGTTGGAAATGTGAGTTAAGAACTTACTCAACATAAGGTTCAATCTCAATACAATTCAGAAGAATATATATCTTTACGGCATACAACTCTCTATCTTCGAGCGTGCAAGTCAAGCAACGTCTGAACGCACATCCAGGATGCTTAAATATAGAGAGCCGATTGGACGAATCAACAACTCCCCCATCATCGTTACGTGGAGGTCGAGTACGACGAGTTTGAATCTCTGGCTCGAAGTACATGGAACAGAAGTTCAAAATTTCTTCAATAATATATGCCTCAGCAATCGAACCCTCCACCTTCACCTTGTTACGAACTTTCATTTTTAATTCATCCATGCACCTACGACAACAATTCAGATGGCAATGACATACATATCGTACACATGTAGCGACCATGGACGACATGTATGTTAAAAAAAATTCTCGCATGCCTCTCAAATGGATACATCCATCAAAATTGTACAGGCCCTCCGACTATAGCCTCATATGGCAAATGGACGACTAGGTGCTCCATCGAATCAAAGAATGCCGGAGGAAATATCTTCTCTAACTTGCAAACGGTCGTGACCACATTTTCTTCGATACTTTGTACATCCCCAAGTCTGAGTTCTGATGCACATAAAATCTTGAAAAACTGACTCAGCTCAGTCAGTGCTCCCCATACAGGCTTTGGCAACAAGTCATAGAATGCAATGGGCACCAGTCTCTCCACGAACACATGACAGTCATGACTTTTCAATCCATATATTTTCCCCTCATTAACATTCACATAACGGGCTATGTTGGACACATATCCATTTGGGAATCTCAACTGTTTCAACCACAAAAACACTTCCTTGATCAGTGTATCATTAAGCACGTAAGTTGCTTTAGGCTACATAATTTTTCCATTTACATTCTGTAGTTCCAGTTTTGGACTTTTATAAAGTATCTTTAAGTCCATACGCGCTTTAACATTGTCCTTTGTTTTGTCTTTAACATTCATGATCGTATTGAACACATTATCAAAAAAATTATTCTCGATATGCATGACATCCAAATTGTGTTGTACAAGAAGAGTTGACCAATAAGGTAATTCCCAAAAAATACTTTTCTTATTCAAGTTGTGATCCTTTCCAAATTTAGAGAGTTGTCGTATGCTACCAGACAATTGTACTACATATGGTAAATTTTGCACCCGTGTCACCATATGTCGACTCGACACCCGTTGTAAGTCTGCTTCATCCATTTCAACAGTATTTTTTTAAAATGAGTCATTTTGCCTTCGAAAAGGATGGTCACTTGGTAGCAACCGCCGATGGCAATCAAACCAGCATGCTTTCCCACCATGTTTCAATATAAATGATTTAGTATCTTCCATACAGTAAGGACATGCTAACCTCCCATATGTGCTCCAACCAGATAGGATTCCATATGCAGGGAAGTCACTTATTGTCCACATCAGTGTAGCCTTCATAATAAAATTTTACTTCCTACATGCATCATAAGTAACAACTCCATCAGTCTATAAAAATTTGAGCTCATCAATCAACGGTCTGAGATATATGTCCAATTATTTTCCAAGACTTTTTGGACCAGAAATTACTAAGGATAAAAATAGATTTTCTCGCTTCATGCACATGTCCGGCGGAAGGTTGTACGGTGTCATGAACACTGGCCAACAAGAGTAAGATGTCACTGAACCACCGAATAGATTAAAACCATCTGTGCATAAACCCAACCTAACATTACGTGGCTCTTTTGAGAAAGTAAGATGAGTACGATTGAAGTGAGTCCAAGCTTCACCATCAGCAGGATGACTGATTATATCATCGGCACAACGTACTCTTTTGGTGTGCCATGTCATATGTCGAGCCGTCGTTGAGAACATATACAGTTGTTGCAACCTAGGCGTAAGAGGGAAGTATCGCAATGCCATGTAAGGTACATCTTTTTGCTTTGCATTGTCCCCTCTCTTAGGTTTGAATCTGTCATGATGACAAATAGAACATGATGTCATATCTGCATCCTCTTTGTAATATAACATACAGTGATTCGGGAATGCATCTATTTTCACATATCCAAGCCCTAGCTCATTGACCATCTTTTTTGCACGGTAAAAAGCTTCTGGAAAATTCTCATCTAGAGGCAACATACTCTTGATCAAGAGGAAGTCTCACTGATATGAAATTCAGATTTCAAGTTCAACAACTGTGACACTGCAGATAACCGAGTGTGCTTTTCACAACTATCCCACAGAGGCTCATCAGCATCCCTAAGTAGTTGATAAAATCTTTCGGCTGTCTTATTCGGCGCTTCTTCCATGTATGCATGTTCCTCATGAACATTAAAACTAGGACCAGCAGCATCTACAATCATATCCACGTACCCATTTGTGCCTGCAATATTGTTGGGCTCATACGACAAGACATCCTCACCATGACACGTCCAATTCATATAACCATCCGCGAACCCTTTCTTGTACAAATGATGCTGTACATCCCATGGTGAACGCCACCTTAAGTTTCTACAACTTGAACAAGGGCATCGAATGTGACCGTCGCGGTCTATTGCTGTATTTGGATTTCCCAATGTAAAATGAATGAAACTCTCAACTCCATACTTAAAGTCAACAGACACCACCTGGTCAACTATTCTACGATACATCCATGAACGATCTGTCAACATTTTGCCTGCACTCACTAAATATTAATACACAAATAACTTTGAAATCATTACTCCTGAGAATAAGCCCGACACTTTCCTCACATCATTCGCCATAGACCATTTACAGATGGAAGAGGAGTATTATTTAGATTATCACTTTTTAACCCATCCATGAAGGTTTGATCGCACAATCACTTACTATATGTGTTGTACGATTTACTACAAATTTCGACAGCATCTCCCCACACTTCTCCGATATACCAAAAATATTTATTGATTAAGAAATTTTCTTAAACACTTACAAGTAAGTGGTTAAGAAAATATTCAAAATCAATAAAGGCATACCAGAGAAGAGTGAGAAGTCGTAACTGAAATTCTCAACAAACTATTGAAACACATATAGTAAATGACTGCCTAAATGCGATCAAACATTCACAGACTATCCAAACGAGACAATTCAAGACTTTCGGGTAGATATATACATTTTCATTAAAAAAATGAGAACATACACATCAATCTCAAAGTTTTAAACGGGAAGGTTCATTGACACGATTTTAACACGCTCTCCTGAGGTACGTGTAATGTTAGGTCACACCCACGCACCTCAGTTCACATATAACATAAAATTAAATAATATCTCCCTTATCATTATGCATATATCGAATTAAACAACATCTAATTTAAAAAAAACATTCAAATTAAGAAGGTATTTGGACTGGCAAAGTTGGTTGGACTGAGTACAGGGTCAGCTGACATTGGACTGAGTTGGCAAGATGAGTATAGGGTTATTAGGGGTGACAAATAGGTTATGAAGGATGACAAATGACTTACCAGGGGTAAAAAAATGGGTTATAAATGGGACAAATGGGTTATTAGGGGTGACAATTAGGTTATGAAGGATGACAAATGACTTGCCAGGGGTAACAAATGGGTTATAAATGGGACAAATGGGTTATTAGGGGTGACAAATAGGTTATGAAGGGTGACAAATGACTTGTCAGGGGTAACAAATGACTTGCCAGTCTCATCCCACCGTCCCCCACCCCCCACCGGAGTCACTCCAGTGATCTTGCAGCCCCACCCGCACCCTCTAGCCAGAAGTCCTCCCAACCCCTCCCTACCCCTTTTCCCCCTCTAGCGAGCTCCAACGAGCTCGCGGCCCCCCACCCTCCAAGCCTCCCAACGATCAGCCATGGACCCGCCTGAACTCTCCCCACCCCGAACCCCCTACCGGATCCCCCATCTCTGAACCTCTCAAAGCAGCCCACACCCTCGGACCTGCCTGAACCCTCCTCCCTCGGACTCACCCCCCGCCCACTGAACCCCCCCACCCTCCTAGCCAGCAGCCCCACCCCGGACCATCGACCAGAGCCCCCTCCCTGAAATCCCTACTACATGAGTAGCCCCCACCCACCTGAACCCTCCTCCGGACCCCCCACCGGAACCCCCCCACCCTCCTAGCCCGCAGCCCCCACCTTGGACCGGACCCCCTCCCGAGCCCCCCTCCCTGAACCCCCCACTCCTGGAGCACCCCCTCACCGACCCTCATGAACCCTCCTCCCTCAAAATCACCTGCTGGAACCCCTCCCCCTCCCAGACTGACCCCCCCACTCTCCCCGCCCCCTGATGATCCCCAACCTCAAAAAAAAAAAAAGAACAACAACAACAACAGAGAGTGAGAGGGAGAGGGAGAGGGAGAGGGAGGGGGCTTACCGGACCGGAGAGGATGGCGAGCGAGGATGGCGACGGCGCACCATCGACGGCGACGGCGAGTGTGATGACCCAGGCTCCGGATACCGGGTAAACCCGATAACACTTGGATCCTGCGAGGCCTCCCAAGAGCGGTAAAGCTCCGAAGGGATAAAAGGAGTGTGTGTGGTACATTGAAGTCCCAGATAAAGCAGTAAGTAATTAATATTTCAATGATCAGGTTTGCTAAAATAGCAGAAATAAAATTACCTTTTCAATTAACAATTTAAATTAACAGAGTCCAGTCCAAAAAGATAAGTATAGTCCAACAGAAAGGAAAACGTACACTGAAGTCGGGGGAAGCCCGACGCAGAGAACGCTGGCAACTATGAACTAACGCACCGCGCCACGAACCATGAGGAAGAAGAAGACCACACCTAAAAAGCAGGGGTGAGCCTCATGCCACTGGCTCAGTAGGGGTCACGCAGATCCCCACTGGAAACAACGCAGTAACACGCTAAACAGTGCTAAATAAAAAAGCAGGAAGAACAGGAGCAACAGCAGTAACTACAACAGTAAAGCTGTAAAAAGCAGGAGTAAGGACATCTAAAGAAAGAGTAAAGCCGTACTAACCAGAAACACGGCTGCCGACCGAACCATGGCTCCCTAAGCTACTCCAAACGGCAACAGAAAGGCGAACCCCGATCTCACCAAGTCGGGCGTTACTGATCCGTCGACAAAGTACAAGCTTCATAGCTGAAGCCTACCAAAACAGGCAAAAGCCCTATAAAAGACCTACACAGTTAAAGATACGAACATACACAACTAGATCGTCGTATACGCTACATAAGACTAGACCGCAGGTGAAGTCAAGAACAGACCACCCGACGAGTCACGTCACACATGACGAGAACCAGTCACGAAGCACAAGTCACGCGATGATAAGCACGAGAGTCATTCGTCAAGTGACAAGAGCACCTCCTCACTAGAAGAACAGCCAGATGCGTCTACTGACGTCTTACACTGCGCCACAAGTATCTCCCACACACATGGAACGACGGTAAGTGAGACACTCACAGAACCGAGTATAAGGAACAACAGTAACGAGTGACTAGTCAGGATCACGCCCGTCGGCGCTCGCCCCAACGCCCCTGACCACGTGTGCACTAGGGCTGTCAATGGGCCAGGCCCGGGCCCGACTCATCAAAATTAAGGCCCGAGCCCGGCCCGACCCCGACATTATGTAAAAAATGCAAAGCCCGACAAAGGCCCGGCCCGACAACTTAAATAAAATAATAAAAATAATAAAAATAAATAGATTTAATACTATAAAACTTATAATCTCACTAAATTAATTAAAAATTTGATATTAATTACATAATTTATGTGAAAAGAAAGTTTTAAAATTTTTAATTAAGTAAAATAATATAATTTTAACTAAATAATTTTTAAAATTTGAAGTGAGAATAAAAAAAGAGAATGGGCTGGGCCGGGTCGGCCCGCGGGCCGAACTCAAAGCCTGAGCCCGGCCCGCGGGTCTAGTCGGGCCGGGCTTTTAGGTCCGACTAAAAACCCCCGGGCTGAAAATGACCTTGCGGCCAGGCCTGAAATCGTGTCAGGCCCGCGGGCCTGGCTGCCCGGCTGGGCACACTGACAGCCCTAGTGTGCACACACAAGCTCAATGCCTTGAGCCAGGACTCTAACTAGCTTTCCCCCCAGTAGGACGCTACTGCAAGGCAAGGGGGCCCACGGAAACTAGCTTACAAACCGTGTATCGAGAACTGCCCCGCCACCACTCCTAGGTGAGCCAACACACTGGAACGTGTCATCGGGCTACGACTAGTGGAGGCTGACTAGACACAGAAACTCCAAAACATCAGTGCAGAAGTACGGACAGGCTAAGCATGCACTATCGCACGTACTGCGAAGCACCAGACATAAGACACGAGGTAGCATACCGGACTACCACCAGACTCAGGACAGACAACTAGACCTGCTAACACAACGATCCTTGAGTCACAAGACTCGGGGTCAAGATCATCGTACATAGCGGTAATAAGCCGCCAATCGGTCTAATCCTAAGCCAAATCATGAGAAAACACCGATAAAGGAAATGACATAGGATCACCTGATCCATGCCTCCGCGTAACACGAACCACGGAGACCTGAGGAATCACTAAGACCCTCAAGGCATGTGGACACGCAAATCGAGGTAAGATAGCACCTCAAGACGTCCAAAATCATCTCTCGATCCATACCGGACCATCGAGACAACTACAAAGTCATATGTCAACCACTGGATCACACCGGGTTGACCAGACATCAATAACGACTCTGAAATAGTACGGAACACTACGTGATATAATGGCACTCCTCGGCCACCTCACAACATGGTCATCGCCCTCATAGGACATCCAAGATATCCACGGGACTACGGGCAAACCACAAGGTAAGGCCAAGACAATCGAGGCCAAACATCGGGAAAATAGGACAATGGGACTAAACGGTCACATGTCTGACCGCTAGGAAAACAAAGCGGTCAGCCAAAAGGCCGCTAGCCAACTATGGACGCACTTTTAATTACATCATTGTTTATTTGTTTATTGAGTTCGTCTATTGGTTTATTAAGTGCGTGGGCATGCCAGTCACAAAGTGACGGTTTATTCAGGCTTCAAGGAAGCCCATGGTGCGCTCGATCTGACTCAGTCAGACGATTGTGTAGTTCGGGTCGGGACCAAGACCCGCCGTGCCATAAAGGTCACAGCGTCATTTACATCCCCTCGTTGAGGGGAACACCCTTGATTAATTACCGGGAATAAGGGTTCTACGGCCGAAAGAACTACTAATTAATGCAAGAGGAAAGGGGGCGGTCGAACTATGCTAAAAGCCCGCATCGGGGTATGAACATTCAAATTATGTTGGTCCCTCACTGACCATTTTATGTTCGGACAAAGGTCCGTGTAGAAAACAAGACGGTGACGGGAGCGAATCCGTGCAAATGTCTGCTAGGAGACGGTAATTTTGATACAAAGATGGGATCAGATCCCGATGCCAAGGGGAATGACTTTGATGAGATATTGGCCCAAAACAAGGTTGAGCAATAACCATGATGGGAGAAGTGACTCCCAAGAGTGAAGCACGGCCTACGAGAGCATCATTAATATTCCTGAACCCAGAGTCCGAGGGAGACGAAGGCCGCATCATTTTATTCATTATTATCATTATTATTTATTATCATCATTGATTTATTCTTATTATCATTTCTTTGTTAACTGTTTTTATCACTTGGGGACCATGAACTCCTCTCTCACTTATTATATTTTTTATTTCCCCCTCTTTTTGTCGTTATTATTTTTATTGTTATTTTTTTAATTAAAATCCCTTTTTTATCATTATCATTATATAGATTTCTCCTTTTTTATTATTATTATCATATAAATTTCCCCCTTTTTATTATTATTATACCCCTTCTTTTGGTGTGGTGTTTTGATTGTAGGGTATGCCGGGTAAGGTCGTTGGAAAGTGTACCGCTGGGCTAGGCCACGGGTGTGTCGGGCAAGGCTAGAGTGTGCCGGGTAAGGGGGATTGATAGTGTACCGCTGGGGAAGATGGTAGTGCACCGGGTAGGGGACTAGAGAGTGTGCCGGATGGGGGCGTGAGCAGGAGTATGTACCGGGTAGGACTGAGTTGAGGGTGTACCGGTGGGGCCTGGATGATATGCCGAGTTGGAGGGATCAAAAGTGCATCGCGTGTGAGAATTAAGGATGTGCCGGGTAGATGGGTTAGAAGGAGTGTGCACCGGTGGGGGAGAGATACCAGTGCACCGGGCAAGGATGTCAAAGGGTTTGAGGATTGAGGGTGCACCGGCCCAGGTGAGGCAAAAGTGCACCGGGTGGACGGCAATGGAGGCGTGCCGGGTGAGGATTGGGCAAGGCCAGTGCAAGTTGGACTGGGTCAGAGCATGCTTGGGCAAAGGTCTGAGCATATGGGTAGGGTTTGTACACATTTGGCCTTGGAGAACAAGGGTCGATGCATGTGGAAGATGTGTGTAGGGCAGGGTGGTTGGATAGTGTGCCGCTGGAGGAGGGTGAGGGTGCACCGGATAGGGGGGTCTAAGGCTGTGCTGGATGGAGGCATAGAGAGTGTGCCGGAGAGAGGGAGGCTGGGCAGGGTGTGCCGACAGGGAGCTGTGGAAGCGTGCCGGACAGGGCAAAGGCAGAGTGTGCCGGCAGGGCACAGGCAGGGTGTGTCGGGTGAGGCACAGGCAGGGTGTGCCGGGTGAGGCACAGGCAGGGTGTGCCGGGTGAGGCACAGGCAGGGTGTGCCGGTGGGGCAGGCCAAGAGTGTACCGGGCTAGAACGGGTTGAAGGGTTAATGCAGCTGAGGCAAAGTCCATATGGGTGGAGTAATGTATGAGAGAAGGTCCCTTGTTCATGAAATTCTGATGGAGGGCCTCAAATAATCAAGCTTTCCATTCTCTGTTATATGATTAAGTCCCAGATCGTGCTCCGCAGTCCAGTTCTTTGAGTCTTGCATGATTCTCTTGTCTTGGTTGAAATGTTTTATTATTGTTTATTTCATTTTTTTGTTGCTTCCTTTTGTCTTTTAACATGTTGTTATTTCTGACAAAAATTCGGCAGCATCTCCCCTTGACCCGGATGCTAAGGGAGTGAAAGGGGAACACGCCAACAAGGAGTGACGTGACCCAACAATTCGAGGTGCGTGCCAAGGCAGCAACACCCTTGAGAAAACTCCGTAAAACTCGGAGAAAATGATGAATGAGAGAGACTAGGCTGCCATAGACTGGGGATGCACCGGGTGAAGGTGTCTAAGGCATGCCGGGCAAAGGCATGCCAAGGGTGCACCGGGCAGCATAGGCAAAAGGGGGTGTGTCGGCCAAGGCACGTGCCAACAAGTGTATCGTGCAAGAGGACTGGGGGTGCGCCGGGCGAGAGGGCCAGGAGTGCACCGGGCAGATGATATGCGCAGCGTAGAGTGATATAGAAGGGGGGGATGAATAGATCACTCCCGATTTTAAAACTTCAGCGGAAAATTAGTTCTACAGTTTCACAACCCTTCAGATGCAGCGAAAGAGTATAGCTAAAGCAATCAATAACCGGGACAGAATAAGTGTGCGATTGAAAGGTCTGTTCACAGAGAAGCAATTTGACGAGCAGAGGAAATGCAACACAACAATAGCAAGCAAACCACAGAAGAGACAAGAAATTTTAAGGTGGTTCGATTGTAGTCCACAATCTACATCCACCCCTCACTCCAAACCAGAGTGAGGATTCCACTAGCCACGGCTAGAAATAGCAGACTCAGTCTGCAAACAAAATGTTGCCACATAGCTTAACGAACCAAGGGAAACAAATCCCTCAACCCAAACTCTGCTACACACAGAGATTGACACCTGGACCTGCTACCCGCAAGACCAGAACCGGAGATGGATCTCCCTTCCTCCAACCCGGAGGGAACATGCTAGTGACAACCCGTCACTGGCAAAACCAGAGATCACATATCTCTCTTCCTCTGTAGCCCAGAGGGAAACCGGAGTAACTCTCCCTTCCTCCAAACACTGGAGGGTAACAATTCGAAATCAGAAATATGAAGAAAGAAACAGAAAATAAGACAATCGGTGAAGACAATCGTTTCTGAAAACCAAAACAATGTAGCTTCCGAAGAAGCAAATTAAACACTACTCTCTCACTCAGACTTTTCTCTCAGAACAATACTCTCAAATCTTTTCTCTCTATCTTCTCTCTGGAACGTGGAGGCTCTCTCTTTTCTTCTTCTGCTCAGGGATTCTTCTGCTCAGCTTTTTCCTCCAGTTCACTTCTCCTGTTCGCAGAAGACTTCCTTTTATATGGCATTAGACCTGAATTCCAGGACTTCACACGAGTGGGGCTCGTTCCCTCCTTTTCCAGAGTATCCTCGGATCACGTGCCAGGCATCATCCTCGATTCACGTGCCCAATCATCAACCTGACTCATCTGTAGGCAGAGACAAAGAAATGTAATTAGTTAGTTCAGGCTCTTAACACAACATGTATAGACTTTAGAAGCAGCAAATAAGCAAGTATGTACAACGTGAGAGTGTGTAGACTTGAAGCCCTTCAAGCGACCTCAGTGTACAGACTTGCAGAATGATGCATTAACATAACAAAGTGGAATGTGTAGACTTCTGTGTAAAGCATGAAGCAATCGAATGTGTAGACTTTAGAAGCAGTAATTAAGCAAGTGTGTACAATGTGAGAGTGTGTAGACTTGAAGCCCTTCAAGCGACCTCAGTGTACAGACTTGCGTGGGTAAGATGCATGAACAAGCCATAGCCAGTGTATAGACTTAACCGATGCATGAATAGTGTGCCGATGTATAGACTTGGAGAACTGATGCATGAACAGTGCGCCGATGTATAGACTTGGAGAGACGAGCGAGTGTATAGACTTGATGAACGCGTGCATGGGAAGGCAGTGTACAGACTTGAGAAGAACGATGTATGAACAAGCCTAACAAGTGTATAGACTTTGATGTAAAGGCTTGAGTTACACAAGCAGTGTATAGACTTCACGATGCACACCCATATCCAATGTATAGACTTACCCCTTGAAGATGTATAGACTTTGAAGACTTCGAAGCCCCATGATGTATAGACTTTGAAGCATGTGAACATGGGGACAATGTACAGACTTCACTTCGTGCTAGCTACAGTACAATGTCTAGACTTGATGCAGCTTCAAAGCACAATGTGCAGACTTGATATGAAGGAATGCAA
Source organism: Amorphophallus konjac (assembly GCA_022559845.1). Classification (NCBI taxonomy): domain Eukaryota; kingdom Viridiplantae; phylum Streptophyta; class Magnoliopsida; order Alismatales; family Araceae; genus Amorphophallus; species Amorphophallus konjac. Next base: position 530,200,518 of record CM040121.1, read on the forward strand.
ATGACTCTGTACAGACTTGGATGCTTGTGTATGCATGAGGGCAATGTACAGACTATGCATATGCACACTAGCGAGTGAATAGACTTGGCTACGGCATCAAAGTATGCACAACGTATAAGACGCCTTCTTCCTAGGCGTTTGATTCAAAAGTGACGCCACTTGTGGTGGTCGTCAAATTCCAAGTTCATCTGAATGTATAGACTTCCTTCGGCACAAAGGCAACTTAACGATGTACAGACTTTGTACTCTGAACGACAAAGCAGGCTGTACAGACTTTGAGAATCTTGAAGGCCAATGTACAGACTTGGAAATCCTGAACCAATGTACAGACTTGAGTGTGTGTGTGCTAGATAGTGTAGACGATGCATGAGACGCTGAGACAATGTATGGACTTTAGACATGATGTAATGTATAGACTCTGAAAGACGCTGAATGAGACAGTGGATGTTCAGACTTTGCCAATGTGCAAACTTTCCCTACAGGAATGTATAGACTTGGTGAGCGCTATGTCTGCGATGTACAGACTTAGCGGCGCCTGCATTCTATGCAATGTATAGACTTCGAGGGCTGCGTGCTATGCGATGTATAGACTCTGAAGTCTTGCGTGCTGTGCAGTGTACAGACTTTGGAGAGCCTGCAGCTGTGCAATGTGCAGACTTTGAAGTGCGACCAAACAGGATGTGTAGACTTGATGCAAACGACTCTGTACAGACATGGCCAATGTACAGACTACAATGCAGAGACTTTGAACGAGTATGCTGGCAGTGTATAGAGTAGATCAAGTAATGCATGTCTATATGACAACCACATGAACTGTACTGACCTAAGTGATGAAGCATGAATTAATCTAGAGATAGAAACAGATTGATTTATAGTGTGAGACATCATCAAAACCGTAGGGATGTAACAGCATACTGCGGACATTCTAGTCAACAAGTAAGTTCTAAGTGCTGAATAGAGGGGCAGGAGATTCTAACGAACCCGTATGGAAAGAGGAGGGGTGATTATGCTACAGAAAACCATTAAAAAGGAAGGAGGCCAGCCCTACACTATCAAGCAAGGAACACCCCCTATCGGGCTAGACGGGTCAGTACCATGGAGAGCAGGTAGAGCAGAGAGTTAGAAGACCGGGGGAGAACACAAACCATAGGCCAATGGCGAAGGAGAAATCAACAAGAACAACAAGAAGCAAACCAAAAGGATATTTTTTTCATAGGGAACACGATGACAAAAGATCATGGCCAAAGTGCCAAACACAACGCAATGCATCCAAATGAATGGGGGAGGGGAAACAAGAAGGGGAAAGGAAAAGAAACAACTGGAGAGGGGGGCTGGAACGAGGAAGGATGACAGTTCCCTTCTCTATTCCTTCCCCTCCCACTACATTCAGCGGGATCTCTCTCTCTCTCTCTCTCTCTCTCTCTCTCTCTCTCTCTCTCTCTCTCTCTCTCTCTATCTCTATCTCTTCATCCTCTACCTTCTTCTTCTCTTCTTGCTGGCGTACTCTTCTCTCTTGGCGCTGCTCACTGTTTCCAAACTCTGTGTGTGTCTCTTCTCTATTCGAGAGACCCTTTTTATACATCCGAATGCGTTGACGAGGCCTCATGATGACGCATCCATCGGAGGTTGACTCCGGTCCCATCCTCATCAGCTCGAAGTCCTCGTGCCCGAATCAGGAGATGACACCACAGCAAAGTATTAGCTGGCGTTGAGGTGGCCGAGTTGCGCGCCAAGGGTCCCACCTAATGAGCGTTGTGTATTCTGCCGGTCTGAGGGTCGTAGCGTTGTGCCGGGTGCGGAGGTGTTAACGCTGCACCGGGTGGACTATTTGGCAAGGTGTGCCGCTGGGAGGGCATAAAGGTCGTGCCGTTGGAGGGGCACAACGATCATGCCGCTGGAGGGCATAAAGAGTGTGCCGCTGGAAGACACAATGGCCATGCCGTTGGAGGGCATAAAGAGTGTGCCGTTGAAAGGGCTTTATGGTGTGCCGTTGGAAGGGCACAGCAAGTGTGCCGCTGGAGGGGCACTTGGAGTGTGCAGCTGGAGGGCATCTGGTAGTGTGTCGCTGAAGGGCCAAGGCGAGTGTGCAGCTGGGGGACACTTGGAGTGTGCCGCTGGAGGCATCAGAGTAGTGTGTCGTTAGAGGCACTTCAGGGGTGTGCCGCTGGGGTTTTTGTCTTTGCTTCAGGGACTTATAATTGTGTACTCCTTGAGACATTCTTCACCGTTAGGGACTCGAGGGTGGGTCCATAGCAGTGTATAAATTCAGGAGGGTATCCTGTGTTTTCTTTGTCATTTAATGTGCCTGTGCAAATGTGAGGATTTGCCAGACGGTAGCATTCTCCGGAGCCCTGGATGGCCAGTTTCTTCGAGTCTTCTCCCTTTAGCTCTGACTCCAATGTGGGACCTAGGTAGGACATATGGACGTGTAATTTTATATGTCCACACCAACCAACTACAAAAACACAGGGGCATGCAGTCTATCGCAGGGCCTCAAGAGGACGGTAGCAGTCGTCTATATGATCGTTAAAATCAGTCAACCCCCGAACCGACATAAAATAGTTAAACAACCTAGCGGTCTCCCATAGGGCCACTAAGAGCGCTTAGCGGTCAAAGCTAGGACCACTAGCCCAACCAACTTAAAACTACTAAACCGACATAAACAACGATTAGCGATCGTCTCTCAGACCACCACTGCCGGATTAGCGGTCTATCGCACGACCGCGAATCCGAACTGACATACACCTCCCCCTTAGCGGTCTATCGTACGACCGCTGACAGGGATTAGCGGTCATCCACTAAACCGTAAGCCAACAGAAACGGTCTATCGCACGACCGTGAAGACCTGAACCGGCCTACTGTTCAAAAAGCAGAAACGATCACCCAAGGACCGCTAAAGCCCTAAAAATGGTCTCTGTTAAGACCGCTAAATCGTCACGGCGAAAAAAATTGGGAATTGGCCGATCTCGGTCGTTCCACGCCCCAATCACGTCCAAATGACGGGGAAACAACCCTAATGACCATACAAGCCTTCCACAGATCGGAAGGGGTCATTTTGACACCAAAAACACAAGAAACGGGCGATTCCCAAGAATCGACCCAAAACGAGTCACATGGGTTCCCGGGCTCACACCGGTCCCAAATAACCACCAATCGCAACGAAACCAGCGGAAATGGAATGCTGACATGCTAGGGATTGAAATAAAACTAATTAGGCTAGAAACTGTCGCCGAGAAAGGTGAGCACATATCACACCCCCCAAGGCATGCTTCACCCAAACCGAAGCCAAACCCGCTCGTTCTCTCACCGTATAGCTCGAAATCACGGGGGAATGCAGAAGAAGAGTAGGGCATCCATCTCCCTACCTCCACCGAAGTTCTAGCGCCCCAAAATGACTAAACCACGTCGAAAACCATCTCACGAGCCTGTCACGTCAGCTTTGAATCCACCGAGGGATCGCGACAACGCCACGCTCCATTCGTCGCCCTATCACACGCCAGACCAACTCCACGACATCCCTGCCTCGTCCACCTTGCCACAGTTGTGTGCCCCGCGGAGGAAGGAGAAGAGAGGAGAGAGAACGAGAGAGAGGAAGTGATCGCCCGTGAGGAGAGAGGAAGGAGAAAGAAAGAAGAAATAGAAAAGAAAATTAGGAAATTTTGCAATTTCCAAAAAATCTGATTTTTGGTCCAAAAATACACTAATTCAGAAAAATACAGAAAAATAGTCTAAACGATCATCGGAAAGAATGCAACGCAACTGTAGTGTCCTCGAGTCGATGAATTTAACAATAAACTCACCATGGGGTTCCGTAACTTGTACAAGAGAAAAACTCACGCAGATCGTAAAACACAACTCAGGACCCACAAAAGTGATCTGAAACTCTCCGATATGGATCCGAAAGACTTAGGATCTTACAGCCTCCCCTCCTTACAGGAATTTCATCCTCGAAATTAAAGGAACTAGTAAGAAGAAGCAGGGAAGAACAAACCCAAACGCTGGCAATGATCACCAAGCTCCAGCCAACACCAACACCTAGAACACGGCAACACAAATCACGAAAAACACAATTCAGAGGGACACTGCCAGACCACAAGCACAGGTACGCGCTCTGGATCTCAAGGCAAATCGATCCAAAGAATGAGCACGGCACCCAAGTGAACACAAGTTCGACACCTTTGAAACAAGGCAATGTCGCTTCCGTCTCACAGGGAAAGGAGACACGACTCATGCCACGAAAACAACTATCAATAAAACACTCGGCAGACACAACAAGCATCAGCAAACACAAGGAAACATAGTCCTCATGTAACGACCCGAGAATCTGATTACAGGGAGAGACCCGATAACCCGAGACTCAAACCGCCGCCCACGAGCCGGGAGGGCTCGGAAGGGCTGAAAGGAGTGTGGAGGCACAAAGAAATAGGAAATAAAGCAGGACAACTCAACAATTAACAGAAATAAATAAACAACTACAGCTACAACAGAGTCCAGTCTAACAGAAAGTACAGTCTAAAGCAGTAAAAACGTACCGCATGCTGAGTGAACACTCGACCTGGCGAGCTGGCAACTGAGAACCTCCGCACCGCACCCTCGAATCTCGAGGAAGAACCGCCACACCTAAGAAGCAGGGAATGAGTCTTCAAAATAGAGACTCAGCAGGGATCCCGCGGAACCCCAACCGGAAACAATGGCGATAGCGGAAAGGAAGGCTACAACAACAGCAGGAACATCGAACGGGTGGCCGGTCAAAACTCGGCACTACAGCTACTCCTACTGTACCAGAACCACACCCCGGACTCACGGTCGGGGGCTGCCGAACTACACTAGTACCGCTTAGCAAAGTAAAAACCCACGGCAACTACGCCGTAGAGGCCTGTCTCCCAGAACACGGCCAACCTAGACACGCTGTCCAAAGTGCAACCCCGATCATCCGGCCGCGGGTACCGCACAACAAGACACAACCTCGGTAAAGTTATTAGCACCAGTCTCACGGCACGAAAACCGACACACGTGCCACGGCGAGACAACCGACACTCAACTGTCAACATGACCGAAAACCCAAAGGTCGAAGTCACGGAAACTGACAGCCTGCCACTCCCGACTCGACAGGAGTACCTCCCACTAGAAGCATAGTCGGTAGCATCCCCTGACGTCTTACACCGCACCGCAGGTGAACTATCTGACATGGTAGCTCCTACCAAAGGCACGAACACCGCACAAGTAATCACAAACGAGTGACTAGCTGGGGTCACACCCGTCGATGTGGGTCCAACCGCCCCCAACCACGTGTGCACACACAGACCGCGCGTCCTTGGTTTTGGCCCTCTGACCGGTTTTCCCCTCAACCGGACTCTGGCTGCAAGACGTGGGGACCGACGGAAACTGATCCACAAATCGTCTCTAAGGGTAGCCTCTCCACCACTCCCTGGTGGGACCACACGCGTGTAAGCAGGCTACGACTAGTGGAGGGTCACTGAGAGAGTAGACTCTCAAGTCAACGGAAACAACGTCCAAACCCGACAAAGTACAGGGACCGTCCCACGTACCAGCACCGTCGCACGGTGACCACGGTTGGAAAAGAAACGGGACTCACAGTCCACGGCCGCGCACACACCCTGCGCGAGAGTCGAGAAAACCCAAGTGACGCTAAGCCACTGGACTCTGGACAGTACTCTAGAAGCACTACAGCCAACGGTCCTTGAGTTACAAGACTCGGGGTCAAGATCGTTGTACGCAACAGCACAAGGCCGTCAATCTAGTCCAATCTCTAGGTCTAAAACCACGGTAGCACGAATACCGAGGTAGCTCATGAGCCACCGAGACCATTCCCTCAGGAAGGGAACTGAGAAGCCTTTCAGCCCCAAGCAGGGCAACTGGACTCACAGTCCAAGGCCACACACACGGCCCACGTGGAAAGCACAGAAGCATGATTCCGAAGGCAGCGCCCAAGCCGCCACGCCGATAATTGGACTCGCCTTCCAAGGCCAAACACATGGCCCACTCGGGAATCATCTTCCAGGAAAACTCACAACATGCGGGGGAACCCCACCGCACACACACCGATACACGGTGACTCGATCGAGCGTAACATGAAAGCCTAGAACACGTGGGGTCACCCGGACCCACCACACCAACGGGCATGCTAATCGAGGTAACACGGTCCTCCCGACACCCCAAAAACACGGACACGGAACCCACGGGGTGTCCAGGACACTCACGAGGCCGAAGGTCGACCATTGGATCACAACCGGGTGGATTGGAGGTCAATTCCACGCGAACGAAACATGCAACATAGTCGCGGTCACCTAGGGACCGCGACTACACAGTCACGATCACCTGGTGACCGCGACTACACAGTACGGTCACCTCATGACAGCGACTAGCCAGACGCAAAACGATGGTAACGGTCACCGGAGGACCGCGACCACGCAGTCACGGTCACCTCATGACCGCGACTACACCAAAGCGGTCTGTCGCAAGACCGCGACTCTTACCGACGCTCTTGGGCAAACGCGGTTCTCCCAGGACCGCTATCAATGAACGCGGTTACTGGAAGACCGCGATCATTTCAGAAAATCGGGAAAGGCGGGAAAATGCCCAAAAATATGATCCACGCCCCGATCACCCCCGGGTGATGGGGAAACAAAGGGGAATCCATCCCCAAGCCCGTAGGCATGCATCTAAACCCCTGGATCGGCCAAAAATGCCGTAAAACGAGAGATCCGGCTCACTCCCCAAAAATATGCATTTTTTCCAAATTGCCCCGATTAGCCCGCTCGGCTCACCACGGCCTACAAAACTCGCGAGAAAGGAAGTGCACGAGCTGGGGATCCATCTCCCTACCTCCACCAAAGATTTCGCGTCCCGAGCTCGCCGATCCGCGAAGAAACGCCGTTGAAGCCTCACCGGCTCGCAACCGCACCATGAGGTCCCACGCGCCTCCACCGCCTCGATCCTCGCCCGCGTCCTCGCTCGCGCCGCCTCCGCCTCGCCCCCACCTCGCTCCGTCGACCGCCGGAGAAGAGAGGGGAGAAAGAGAGCGTGAGAGAAGAGAGAGGGAGAGAGGGTGAGAAATGAGAGGGGAGAGAGAAAAGGGTTAAATATAGGGAAAATCCAGAAATTCCAGAAAATACCAAAAAAATAGGAAAATCACGTTTTCGCGATCCTCAGAACGCACCGATCGTAACGGTACCACACTCGCCTGGGTGAACGGCCCGGTTCACTCACAACGAGGTTCCGAAGGAATTATCGAAACACACACCGGGAATCGGAAAACACACGTGGAAAATCCGCGGAACGCTTCCGGGCCTCCGAAACAACTCCGGATCGCGCCGATCCGAACACAAAAGATGTCCAAAATGAAATTTTGGACACAACAGAGTCGGACACTCCGAGAAACCAGATCCGAGACCCACGAACAAGGATCCGAAAAATCCAGGGCATTGCACCTCACCTGACAACTCGACAACATCGTCTTCCGTGCCAAGAACAACAAGACTGGCACGCAGAACGCCAATGACAGCACTGGACCACGAGCACAATCACATCAATCCTCACTCAAACATTACATCTCATTCGAGTCGCATGCTAACTCTACCATGATAGAAGAGTACAACAAAACCAACTGACAAGACCTCGGTCCACACAATGCCAAATCAGACTCACAGGGAACTCCTCCCAAGCTGAACACGACCACCAACAAACAACAACAACAACAACACCTGTAGAATCCCAGCTCCGTTCTCAACACAGAACCACAGAACATAATTGCAAGCTGGGTCACATCAAGGCACAATTACAGCTGAACACACGGCTTACATATACAAGCCATGCCATGAACAGTTCGCCAACAAGGACCCACAACAACAACAATAATCTTGAGAAACGCATCTTGAGGACCACGATCACATCCCGAGAGCACGATCATCCAAGAAAAGATGACAGAGGAAGGTAAGGGTACTCGACCAACAAATATGTCGGCAGATTCCCCTAATCCTCACACATGCCAGTGCCAACAACCATAACGCCTCCAACAACGACACGGAAACCAACAACACAAAGGCACAAATTGCCAAGATAACAATACACCGAGGAAACAAACCTCTCGGCCAGCCACAATCTGCCAACCAAGCGATCCTCGACCAGTGGGTTGTCAGCCCACATGCTTCTATTGCACGCGCAACACATGCACACAGGCATCAAGGACAACTCGGCATCCACATCTCAGCACACACACGGCGCCATCGCAATACACAGAGCTGCAATGTAACACATCTCGAGCGCCGATCCTGCTAACAATCGATCACAAGTCGCCAAAGTGCAGGTCACGAAGAGCATCAACTTCAGCACAAAGCACAAAGAACACATGTCTTAGCTTATCTTCATGCCCTGGAACAATTACTGAACCTTTAGGCCCCCTTTGATAAGTGACCTATCGGGGGGTTGTCGGGGCTTCGTGGGGCAGGCCCTCTTCCCCCCTCACACACATCGCCCTAACCAGCCTTGTTTGACCTTGTTGGTCGAACAAGCCGATTCTAACTGGCTTTCAAAGGGGGCCTTAAAGCACAATAGCCGCCAAACACGGCACATTAAACACGGTGCATAATGGCCCCCAAACACAAAATCTGGGTCCAAAGCCAAGCAACCATCAGACAAATCATGTTCAGAATTAGCACTGTCCACACTTAAGTAGACATAGGACAAAGGCTTCACCAAGACAGCACTTCCAAGGCTTACTTCGAAAAGACGCCACCAAACGAGCAGAGAAGAATCAAGCTCGACTAATAGTAGCTCACCAGGAAGGAAAATCTAGATTTGCCCGAGCATTCTTCCAGACAAGGCATCCAATCGAGCATCTCAACACAAGCTTAACACCTCAAGGGCTGAACAAATCTCAAACTGGGACGACCAAAGCAACATAGGAATGTGCACGGCCATCACACCAACGAGAAAACCACCAGCCACCTGAACAAATTACGAAAAAATCTCGAACACCGCATCACAGATTCACGCCTGCTGGCGAAATCCGCCAAGTACAACAAATCCGAGATAGACACCATGACAAAAGAAAAGCACTCTGTCACATCCTGACGAGAGCGAAACCATCTCGCACAGTGCCAACACAGTGCGCACAAGACCACACGTGAAAACAAAGCGATAAACAATCACAAAATCGATGCCAACTACCGACTATACTGGACCTTAAGGACTCTGAATACTGCAATATCTCGAATTTCCATGTACTTACACACAACATAGCTCTGATACCAACTGTGATGAGCCAGGCTCCGGATACCGGGTAAACCCGATAACACTTGGATCCTGCGAGGCCTCCCAAGAGCGGTAAAGCTCCGAAGGGATAAAAGCAGTGTGTGGTACATTGAAGTCCCAGATAAAGCAGTAAGCAATTAATATTTCAATGATCAGGTTTGCTAAAAAAGTAGAAATAAAATTACCTTTTCAATTAACAATTTAAATTAACAGAGTCCAGTCCAAAAAGACAAGTATAGTCCAACAGAAAGGAAAACATACACTGAAGTCGGGGGAAGCTCGACGCAGAGAACGCTGGCAACTATGAACTGACGCACCGCGCCACGAACCACGAGGAAGAAGAAGACCACACCTGAAAAGTAGGGGTGAGCCTCGTGTCACTGGCTCAGTAGGGATCACGCAGATCCCCACTGGAAACAACGCAGTAACAAGCTAAACATCGCTAAACAGAAAAGTAGGAAGAACAGGAGCAACATCAGTAACTACAACAGTAAAGCTGTAAAAAGCAGGAGTAAGGATAGCTAAAGAAAGAGTAAAGCCATACTAACCAGAAACACGGCTGCCGACCAAACCATGGCTCCCTAAGCTACTCCAAATGGAAATAGAAAGGCAAACCATGATCTCACCAAGTCGGGCGTTACCGATCCGTCGACAAAGTACAAGCTCCATAGCTGAAGCCTACCAAAACAGGCAAAAGCCCCATAAAAGACCTACACAGTCAAAGATACGAACATACACAACTAGATCATCGTGTACGCTACATAAGACTAGACCACAGGTGAAGTCAAGAACGGACCACCCGACGAGTCACGTCACACATGACGAGAACCAGTCACGAAGCACAAGTCACACAATAATAAGCACGAGGGTCATGCGTCAAGTGACAAGAGCACCTCCTCACTAGAAGAACAACCAGATGCATCCACTGACGTCTTACACTGCGCCACAAGTATCTCCCACACACCTGGAACGGCGGTAACTGAGACACTCACAGAACCGAGTACAAGGAACAACAGTAAAGAGTGGCTAGTCAGGGTCACACCCGTCGGCGCTCGCCCCAACGCCCTGACCACGTGTGCGCACACAAGCTCAATGCCTTTAACTAGCTTTCCCCCCAGTAGGACGCTACTGCAAGGCAAGGGGGCCCATGAAAACTAGCTTACAAACCGTCTGTCGGGAACTGCCCCACCACCACTCCTAGGTGAGCCAACACACTGGAACGTGTCATTAGGCTAAGACTAGTGGAGGCTCACTAGACACAGAAACTCTAAAACATCAGTGCAGAAGTACGGACAGGCTAAGCATGCACTATCGCACGTACTACGAAGCACCAGACATAAGACACGAGGTAGCATACCGGACTGCCACCAGACTCAGAACAGACAACTAGACCTGCTAACACAACGATCCTTGAGTCATAAGACTCGGGGTCATGATTGTCGCACATAGTAGTAATAAGCCGTCAATCGGTCTAATCCTAAGCCAAATCACGAGAAAACACCGATAAAGGAAACGGCATAGGATCACCAGATCCATGCCTCCGCGTAACACGAACCACGGAGACCCGAGGAATCACTAAGACCCTCAAGACACGTGGACACGCAAATCGAGGTAAGACAGCACCTCAAGACGTCCAACATCATCTCTCGATCCATACTGGACCATCGAGACAACTACAAAGTCATATGTCAACCATTGGATCACACCGGGTTGACCAGACACCAATAACGACTCTGAAACAGTACGGAACACTACGTGATATAATGGCACTCCTCGGCCACCTCACAACATGGTCATCGCCCTCATAGGACATCCAAGATATCCACGGGACTACGGGAAAACCACATGGTAAGGCCAAGACAAATGGAGGCCAAACATCGGGAAAATAGGACAATGGGACTAAACGGTCACATGTCTGACCGCCAGGAAAATCAAGCGGTCAGCCAAAAGGCTGCTAGCCAACCAACTACAAAAATATAAGGGCATGCGGTCTATCGCAGGGCCGCAAGAGGACAGTAACGGTCGTCCATATGACCGCTAAAATCGGTCAACCCCCGAACCGACATAAAACATTCAAACAGCCTAGTAGTCTCCCATAGGGCCGGTAAGAGCGCTTAGCAGTCAAAGCTAGGACCGCTAGCCCAACCGACTTAAAACTACTAAACTGACATAAACAACGGTTAGCGGTCGTCTCTCAAACCGCCACTACCGGATTAGCGGTCTATCGCACGACCGTGAATCCGAACCGACATACACCTCCCCCTTAGCGGTCTATCGTACGACCGCTGACAGGGATTAGCGTTCATCCACTGAACCGCTAGCTAGAAGAAACAGTCTATCGCACGACTGCGAAGACCTGAACTGACCTACTGTTCAAAAAACAGAAACGGTCACCCAAGGACCACTAAAGCCCTAAAAACGGTCTCTGTTAAGACAGCTAAATTGTCACGGCGGGAAAAATAGGGAATTGGCCAATCTCGACCGTTCCACACCCCAATCGCGTCTAAACAATGGGGAAACAACCTTAATGACCATACAAGCCTTCCACAGACCGGAAGGGGTCATTTTGACACCAAAAATAGAAGAAACAAGCGATTCCCATGAATCGACCCAAAACGAGTCACATGGCTTCCCGGGCTCACACCGGTCCCAAATGACCACCAATCGCAACGAAACCAGCGGAAATGGAATGCTAACATGCCAGGGATTGAAATAAAACTAATGAGGCTAGAAACCGTCGCCGAGAAAGGCAAACACGTCTCACACCCCCCCAAGGCATGCTTCACCCAAACCGAAGCCAAACCCGCTCGTTCTTGCACCGTATAGCTTGAAATCATGAGGGAATGCAGAAGAAGAGTAGGGCGTCCGTCTCCCTACCTCCACCGAAGTTCTAGCATGTCAAAATGACTAAACCACGCCGAAAACCATGTCACGAGCCCGTCACATCGGCTTTGAATCCACCGAGGGATCGCGCCAACGCCACTCTCCATTCGTGGCCCCATCACACGCCAGACCAACTCCACGACGTCCCTGCCTCATGCACCTCGCCACAGTCACGTGCCCCGCGGAGAGAGGAGAAGAGAGGAGAGAGAACGAGAGAGAGGAAGTGATCAACCGTGAGGAGAGAGGAAGGAGAAAGAAAGAAGAAATAGAAAAGGAAATTAGGAAATTTTGTAATTTCTGAAAAATCTGACTTTTGGTCCAAAAATACACTAATTCAGAAAAATACGGAAAAATAGTCTAAATGATCCTCGGAAAGAATGCAACACAACTGTAGCGTCCTCGAGTCGATGAATTTAACAATAAACTCACCACGGGATTCCGTAACTTGTACGAGAGAAAAATTCACATGGATCGTAAAACACAACTCAGGACCCACAAAAGTGATCTGAAACTCTCCGATAAAGATCCGAAAGACTCAGGATCTTACAGCGAGGGTGGCGACGGCGAGGATGGCACCGGCGGTCTCTCCTCGACAGGGAGACAGTGGAAAGAGAGAGTGAGAGGGAGAGTGGGGGGTGAACCAACGAAGTGTACAGAGAGTGAGAGGGAGATCGGGCGGGAAGGGTTTGATGGTGGCGGGAAGATAAATTTATTTCTGACGGAACTCTTTTCTGTCAGAAAATCATAAAGGTGACAAATAACGAACAAGGGTGACAAATAGCGAATAAGGGTGAAAAATAGCTTTCGATGGTTTTTCCGAAGGAACATTAATCCGTCGGAAAGTTATAAGGGAGAAATATCGATATATAACGTATTACCGACGGAACTCTTTTCCATCAGAAAACTGTAAAGGTGACAAATAACGAACAATGGTGACAAATAACAAACAAGGGTGACAAATAGAGAATAAGAGTGAAAAATAGCTTCCGACAATTTCTCCGACGGAACATTGATCCGTCGGAAAGTTATAAAGGTGACAAATAACGAATAATGGTGACAAATAACGAACAAGGGTGACAAATAGCGAATAAGGGTGAAAAATAGCTTCCGACGGTTTTTCCGACTAAACATTAATCCGTCGGAAAGTTCTAAGGGAGAAATATCGATAATAGTTCTGACGGACTTTTCGATGGAACTCTTTTCCGTCAGAAAACTGTAAAGGTGACAAATAACGAACAATGGTGACAAATAACAAACTAGGGTGAAAAATATCTTCCGATGGTGTTCTATCGGAAAATTGTGAAGGTGACAAATAATGAACAATGGTGACAAATAACGAACAAGGGTGACAAATAGCGAATAAGGGTGAAAAATAGCTTCAGACGGTTTTTTCGACGAAATATTAATCCGTCAGAAAGTTATAAGGGATAAATATAGATACGTTGTACCGACGGACTTTCCGACGGAATACATTTCTGTCGAAGAACTGTAAAGGTGACAAATAATGAACAATGGTGACAAATAACGAACAAGGGTGACAAATAACAAATAAGGGTGACAAATAGCTTCCGATGATTTTTTTGACGAAAAATTAATCCGTCGGAAAGTTGAAAAGATTCAAATATCGAAAAATAGCTTATCGGACATACAAATTGTATTTCCGACAGAAGTATGCTGTCGAAAATGTAGTCTGAAGTTCCGACGATATTTTTTTTCCATCGAAAACTTACCACCATTCAGACGAAAACGTTCCAACTAAAATATTCCATCTGAGTATCCGTCGAAAATACCGATAGAGTTTTCGACATATATTTATCTGTCGAAAATACCGATGCAATTTACGACAAAAATTAGCTCACCTCAAATTACGACTCCCATTCTGGCGAAAATAAATCCATCAGAAAATCCCGTCTCTAATACCGCTTTTTCTTGTGGTGTAAATCTTTTCATGAAGCATTCTAAAGTTTGTCTACTCACCGTCTACACCATAGGTATCTATTTTGAATTGATATTATGGTTGGCTATGAGACCATGACAACACGTTATAAATCCATCTGCATGTTCACCAATGTAAAGACACAGCATAGGAAATCTGAAAGGAGAATGGTGTGACAACGACATGTGGTTGCAAACCCTACAAGAGGAAATGGGTACCCAGTGGAAAGGGCTACTCAGTTGAGAGGGATATCCAGATAAGAACCTCCGGAGTGCAGCCGCCCTAAGTGTGAAGTCACCCAGAGTGTAGAGATGCCCCTATAATGGAAAAAGGTAAGAAAGCTAAAATGAATTAAATCTATGGATAGTGCCACCTTGAGGGAGGAAATGGGTGCCCATTAGTAAGCATCTATTAGAGGAATTATACCCACGGTTCGAAGACGATGGACTAAGGTGATCAACTGAACAATGCTTTTCATCTAGGCGCTATGGCAACTATGACTATGCCCTCATGGCATGGTTTTATACACATCCAATATAATATGAAACTAAATCTAAGAGTGATTCGATGAATTCCTGATACTATTATGTTACTCATTGTTCTACTTCCTACTATTCCTTGGCGTATTTTATGAAACACGTAGAAATACATGATAAGATTTGGAGCTATTTCTTGAGCCCTGCCATCTTATTATATGTCACTGGTTAATTTGGATGTCGACTGAGTCTTAGGACTTACACCTACCACTTAATTAACTATTTTTAGGGACTAGTAAATGTGCATTGGCTCCATCAAGTAGCTGACTAGAAAGAGATCCTAAGGAGTTTTCTTTGGGAGATGCGGTACCCAGAGCTCAGGACTTGAATTGCCTATTCTTAGGCATAGTAGAGGATTATGGGAGTCTCAGTGTGTGAAACGAAGACAGTGACTAAAGGCATTGAGGGTTTAGTCTTTCCTTCAACATAAAAAAAATGTAATTATATTTTGAGTCATTTTGAGCACATTAGAAAACATTGTACCCCACCAGTTTATGAACATAGATATATAGTATCGCTAAATGGAGGAGTACAGTCTTGAATGTATGTGTGTGTACTGTATATGCTTGGCATATGGATATGGTATGGCCGTGCTTTTGGAATGTAAATGGTTTGGCTCTAGTGTCTCTTAGTAACTCCAGACTCACAACGTTTAGTTCGCAAGGGTGGTCGTCCCCAGACCAGTTTTGAAGAGTCGGGAAAGGGGGCATCACAGAGGATGATATTAGAGCATGGTTATGAGGCTTCGAGGGGATTGCGGAAATCTGATCTATACGACATACCACGAGGTCATAGAAAACCTATTTAGGGTTTGCGGTCAACCTGAGAATTCATTAGGGGCTATGGGTTTCAACAATTTCCTCTCCCTAGAGAAGGTGGTAAGGACATTCTAGTAGCCCTACTATGGTCTTGGACCTTCGTCCTTTAGCGAAGCTTTCCTTGAGGAGCCTATCGAACTAGCAAAAGCTTGTGATGGTGCTAGGCTCGAGAGCCTGGAACCAAGCCTGGGCACCATCCACTAGTGTGGTGGCAAAAGTGCGGCATTTTGTGGTGTCAAAGATTCCCTATAATGTCATGAGTATCTTGAAGTTGTTGTAGTGATCGGCCGGGTCCCTCAAGCCATCGCAGGGTTTTACGGTGGGGATTTAGAGACACATTGGAAGGAGAGTTTCTGGGATATCTCGGCTGAATGGGAAGCATAGGTCTTCATCATCCGTACGCACTGCTCCCCTTGCCTCTAAGAGGGTGTTGATATGGCGCTCCTGCTCCTCGAAGTGCTGTTGGAAATCTCCTAAAAGTTTCTCTACCTCCGACCGTGTTTGGGTTGAGAGTGGGCATAGCACCTACCCAACAGAAAGTAGAGGTGGTGGAGGGTCGAGGGGGCATACCTCCAAGCTGCAGGGGTAGAAGACGCCTCTCCTTCGGCTAAATGAGGTTGTTGTCGTGATGCTTGACTATGTTCACTCCGTTGTAGATGAGTCTTCCTCACATAGTAAAATGCCCCCCAATGCTCTGGCCATCGTATAAGGAGGCTCCTCTGCGAGGGAGAACAGTAGAGGGGTGTTGAAGATGCTCTTCTCTTGCTCTTTTCTTACTTACCAAGTCAATGAGGTGGTCCATCTTAAAATTAAGGCCGTCTAGTGGATCCCTGTTGCTCTCGCATTAAGAGGGGCCTTCCGATTGGGCTATCTTGGTAAGACAAGAGAATGTTGAAGCTTGGAGGACTTTGTTGTCCTAGGATCCTTCTCTCACCGTCTTCTTCCCTTTTGCTACCTAGTTTGATGCTTTCTTCCCTACTCTCTTGATGGCGTTGTCTGGCAAGTCATAGCTTCTTGGACATGTTTCCACAGACGGCTCCAAGTTGTAGAGATCAGGTGTAACGACCCAGAATCTGAATATCGAGAAGGACCCGATACCCATTAAATTCTAGCCCGCCACCCATGGGTCAAGAGGCCCGGAAGGGTTAAAGGTTGGTGTGGGAGTGTACAATAAGCTAAAATAAACGTAGGAATATATGATGCATAATTTAATTAATAAAGGAAATGAATAATTATATAATTTAATACAATTATACAGTCTAGAACTACAAGTCTGAAACAAGTACAGTCTATTGGAAAGAACAGTACAAGACTATAGGACATACCCTATCTCTGGCAAACTGGCGTCTAACCCTAGCCACCGGCACCACGAGCAGCCTCTGAAGCACTGCGCGTAAACTTCGCCTCACCTAAAAAACAAAGGGGTGACCCTCGTCTCATCGGCTTAGTAGAGGTCCCGCAGATCCCTACCTCACTCAACAGAAAGAACAGTGCAATTACCGAACATAAGAGCGATAATTAAATAGTAGGGGAGGCAAAGGACAATAAGTAAAAGAACTCTACATAGGACCACTACACCTGCTACTAAATCGAGTCTCAGTCACACAGAATGGAACAGACTGAGCCGCCAGTACAGTACACCACACTAGAGAAAAACCCACACTGAACAGGAGTACTACCCCACTAGTGACGAGGCCGGAAGCATCCTCCGACGACTTATATCGTAGCCTCAGGTGTCTCCCTACTCGCCCCAGGGGGAAACTGAGACACCGAACACAGTACCATAAAATAAGGACTAGTCGGGGTCGTGCTCGTCAGCACATGCCCACTGCCCCTGACTACGTATGCACACACAGACCATCTGCTCTAAGTCGTGTCCTCTAGTCGGTTCCTCCCCCCCCATCCGGATTCAGGCTGCATACGCAAGGGGCCCTACAGAAACCAGCTTAGAAATCATCTACTCGGGACAAGCCTCCACCACTCCCTGGTGGGTAAGCAATGACGTGCCCAAGTCAGCTAAGTCTAGTGGGTAGAGTCACTAGGAGTGAGAACTCGTCGTAACCACGGAAGTCACCGGAGTATCACTGGTCCGTGCTAATCCACCATGAGGCGACTCGCTAGCACGGGAACTAAGGACCACTAGCTAGACATCTAAACTATGAACTGCCAATGGACATGGTGAAGACTGGAATCCCTAGACACACGAAATAGCGAATACCAGAAAAACTGGCCTGAAGGGCCCTGGGCAACCAACCTACTGGCCGCCCACACACTTGGGCGGCCACAGCAGTGGCCACCCCTGCAGGGCCTGGGCGGTCACCCTGTTTACCGCCCAAGAGTCAGGGAGGCCAAGGTGTTGGCCGCCCAGCTCACACACTGGATAGGGCCTGGGCGGCCCAGTCCTTGGCCGCCCAGGGACAAACCCCTTTGGCCGCCCAGAGGGCTTTACACCAAGGCTGCCAGCACTCTGGCCGCCCAATGGGTGGAGGCGGCAGCCTCGCTGGCTGCCTCTCTGCTACAGGGTCCCCTCCGAAAACCTCCTCCGGAGGATCATCCCCACACCCAATACGCCCTCATTGGGCTCGAAAAACCCAAAAAAACATGGGAAAGCCATCTACGACTACAAGGCCTCCGATTAAACCCAATTTAGGCTAGAAATCCGCTCTCACGACCCCCTTAACATGAAATTCCCCGAAAATGCAATATCCCCTCTCTCTCGCCTAAATCACCTCAGATCGAAAGAGAAACACGAGGGGTGAGTCCGGGATCTACCCCCCTACCTTATGGATGCTTCAAACCTCAAATGGGGCTCAATCCTCTCCGGATCCTGCGGAACTCACACCCGCGCACGCGCTCACGACCACGCACGCGAATGCACGAGCCGCCACCGCCTTCGCCCAAACTTCACCTAGCCGCCACCGTCGTCGAACGGATCCACCCCCGCACTCGCCGTCTGCAGACGGAGAGGAGAGGGTGGGCGCCTCGTGATCAGAGCGGAGAGGGGAAGAATGAGGAGAGAGAGGAGCGAGCTCGCGTATAACAGGAAGATGGGAAATTTTGGAGATTTCCCTTAAACCCCTAAAAAATCAAAATCATCAATATGCCCTACCTTTTATCATTTCTGATTAAATAATTAAGAAAAACCAGGAAAACTTGATAATTTCACCGGGATCCGTACTAGATCCGAAATAAAATTTCAATTTACCCATTAAAATAGATCTGATGCCCATGAAACGTAGAATCCGGAATCTAGAGGTATTACAATCCTCCCCATCTTACAGAAATTTCATCCTCAAAATTTACGCTAAAGCATGGGCAAACAAGGATAAAACTTACGTGAATAGGTAGGGGAACTGCCACTGCATCTCATCTTCTCACTCCCAGGTCGCCTCATCGTCGGAGTGACGCTGCCAGATCACCTTAACCAACGGTATAACCTTGTTCCTCAACTTTTGCTCACGCCGATCCTCTATATGGATGGGGTACTCAGGAAGGGATAGATCTGACGTCACTTCGGGCCACACGGCCTCCTCCAAGACATGGGAAGCATCTGGCATGTACTTCCTCAGCATGGAAACATGGAACACATCATGCACAACATCCAACCATGGGGTTAACTGTAACCTATACGCCACTTCACCAATGCGCTCCATAATAGGGAACGGTCCAATATAGCGGGCACTCAACTTTTCGCGCCTACCAAAATGCATTACCCCCTTCATAGGGAAGACTCTCAAAAACACATGGTCTCCAACTACAAAACTAAGAGGCCTCCTCTGCCGATCTGCATAACTCTTCTGCCTACTCTGCACCGCATGCAATCTCTGTCAGATGAGCTAGACCACTTCAACACACTGATGCACAAGCTCCGGTCCCGTCATGAGTCGCTCATCGACCTCGAACCAATCAAGCGGAGTCCGACACGGACGCCCGTATAACGCCTCATAGGGTGCCATGTCAATACTCGAGTGGTAGCTGTTGTTGTAAGCAAACTCCACGAATGGTAAATGGTGACTCCAGGAACCCTGCCACTTCAGGCAACAAGACCTCAACATATCCTCCAAAGTCTGAATAGTCCTCCATGACTGACCGTCAAACTGTGGGTGATAATCCGAGCTAAATGCCAATTCCATTCCTAGAGCCCTCTGGAAACTCTGCCAAAAGTCGGAAGTGAAGCGGGGGTCTCGATCTGAGATAATGGAAATAGGAATCCCATGTAAAGGTACGATCCGCTCCACATACAACCGAGCAAATCTCTGAACACTCAAACTAACTCTGATCGACAACAAACGTGCTGTCTTCGTCAATCTATCGACTAACAGCCAAATGCCATGATGGCCACTTGGGGTTCGCAACAAACTGACCATAAAGTCCGTAGTCGCATGGTCCCACTTCCACTCTGGGATCTCCAGAGGTTGCAAGGTATCACCTGGCCGCTGGTGTTCTGCCTTCACCTGCTGACATTTCAAACACCGGGCCACAAACTCTGCCACATCTCTCTTCATTCCTGGCAACCAAAATTACATCTTCAAATTCTAGTACATCTTTGTCGCTCCTGGATGGACCATGTAACGAGTGCCATGTGCCTCCTGCAATACGGCTCTCCTCACCTGCTCCTTTGCCGGAACATACAATCTTCCCCTAAATCTTGCTGCCTTATCCTCACCAAACTTCACCTCGGGCATCGATAGGATGTGGGGTAGTTCGGGGTCAACTCGTTGAGCCTCCATTACCTGACAACGAATGGCTGGCATGACATGTTGGCCCAAATGGCGATAGACGCGGACAAGAAGGGGGGGTTGAATTGTCCCCCTAAACGAGATGGCAAGATTAAAACTAACGTTGCAGAATTAAACCGATTATCAAATTTAAACTATGATGGAATGAAATTGAAACCTATGTAGAAATAGTTCTCTCAACCTTTACGATCTCACACGATCACGTAAACAGGTATATCATGCAAACCACATACACAAGAGCAAAGCATATCAAAATCAGACTTGCAAACCTCAACAATGTAGATCCAATAGTCATGAATTGAACTTTACAAGACTCAAGGCAATTTAGGCAGTAGAATTTCAAAGCTATTCAAGAAAACTATGCACATGGTTGTAGTTCAAGCAAAATGCTATGATCATGAATTATGCACAAAATTACAACCTCTCCCCCTTAGTCATTGACAAAAACCAACGGACAATGAGGTTATTTGAAATGTGGACAAGTTGTTTAAAATGATGCAGTTCAAAATATGCACTGAATGAATGCTATAGATGCCAAATATGCACAATATGACCTTTATCTTCCAAATGCAAAGATTATGCACATTACTCTCTCCAAAAACTGATGACCATGCATGCATGAACTAAATGCATGTGGTCGAAATGCAGATATGGATAATATGGACATGTAGAGTGTAAATAGAATGATCAAATGTGATTGACTCCAAGTAATTAAATGTAGATACATGCAATATAACACTCCCTTTTTATCTAAAGGGCTGGGATAGGTGTACGAAAAGTGCAGATGAGTCAATACAACCACAGTATTCATGAATAACACCTAGGGGACTATACAAGCATGTAGAAGAATCGTGCATAAGCCAATGCAGTTATTTCAATTTTCAGAATACATATTAAGTTAAATTTCAAAGTGTATAAGTGAATAACATGAAAGTAGACATTAGCCATAAGGATATTCAAATTTTCTGTTCAACACAGGAGTAATTACACAGACTGCATTTCAATCTAGAGAACAACGTATTGGAGGCTTCGCTCTGCCTCAATGAATTTCATTCCAAAATTTTTCAACTCATAAATTTTCACAAAGACAATCTAAAATTTTCTAATAGTGATCAGGTTCAATCTACTCCTTTTTACGCGAGGAGACACATGGAGCACATGCCAGACTCCCCGGTTACTCAGAGCATTAACCATCTCACCTCAACTTGAACAGAGGTACTTCAGTACAACACTTTTCAGAAGTGAACCACATCACGTCTTAGGTGACGTTCATCCAATTTACTCAGTGAGACTGAGCATTACTCTGCCATTAATTTTATTTTTAGATTCCTTCTACAAAAAAAATAGGTAGGCAGCTTTTTCCTCAACTGCCGCTTTAACATTCATGCAGCAAGAATAATTTCTCAAGAGTGTTGAAAGGAAATTCCTACATCCTTATGTTTAACACTCATTTTCACATTTTATGTATGAAGTGTGCAAATTTGATTTACCATGTATACAAAAAATTTCCATGAGCACATGACAGTACAACTCCCCCTACATAGATGCACTTATTAAAATATTTACTCCCCTGAGTGTATGACATGAAACACACCAGTGATGACTCAAATGTAACATTATTTAGCAAGAAGGCGTAAGGTCATAGAAGATTCAAGGATGGGGGTTGTTTACCATATACATAAACATGCAAGCACACATTGAAAGGCATGCAATATGTAGTGCAGAATGCAACAAGGGTGCTGAATGCAAGAGTTCGGATTTCACAAGAATGTTCTAAATGCACCTATTTGCATGAGTTCTAATACATGCAACCTATAACAATATGAGAATGCAATGCAAGACGCAAAAGCTTGATTTTCAGAATATTATGACAGATTCCACAAGAAAGCATTCAGATTCAAATGATGAACTGACCGATTCAAGAGTCAAAACAGATTTAGCCACAAATGCAGGTCAACCAACTAAAAACTCCCCCTTAATGGGAGCATCAAAAGACATTTCAACAACATTTTCCATCTCATGACCTTTATGAGCAAGGGTGTAGAAATGATCAGAAATAAGCAATGCAACCCATTATTTTCAGAAACAGTTCAAAAATAGATTTTCAGTAACATTTCAGAAGTTTCAAAAACCATTCACAAGCCAAGCAGATTTATCTAGTTTTGGTACAAGGCGGAGTTGAATGTCTGAAGACCCGACTCACACATAGTGAGAGCTTCCAGGTGGATGAAATCCACCCTTCCACTACACACCATTTGATATACCAAATACACAATTAAACTCAAATGCTCAAGCAATTCAGATTGAAAATCATTCAAAAGCCAAGATATTCTCATACAAACTTCTTAGATTTTTCAAATTCTTTTCAGACAAGCATTCATTTTCCACATAGTCAAAAACAACCAAAGACTATTCAAAGTTTTCAATTCAATATCTATCAAGAGATAGCACTAGCATATAGATCGAAAACTTCAAACAAAAACTTTATTTTCTCACCTTTGCCTTGAGTTACCTTTATTTATCAACATTTCCTCATTAGTCTCAAGGCATTCCTGCAACAAAATTCTCATTTCACAGTTTTGGGTACCCAAACCTTCTTGGGTCCCGGATGGTTAACATGAGCATTCAATTTCTTTAAGACATTCAAATCATCAGATTTCATCAATGAATAGTCATACATAGTATTCCCTAACTCACCACAGTAATGACAACAACCAAACGATCTCACAGTTTTCTTGTATGCATAAGCATTGAATTTCTGTGATTTAACAAAAATATTTTTATTTTCAACATGAAATTTTTTCTTCTTCATGACATGATTGTTGTCACTTTTCTTTTGATAACATGATTTCATCAAATGACCATATTTTTCACAATAGTAATAATACAATGGAGCAACTCTTCCATATGTTCCTCTTTCATGAGCATACGAATTTCAATGTTCACTTTTTCTGTTTGAAAACTTCTTTGAATTTTTGAGCCCATTTCTCTTGCATGCATTTAATTCATCCGATTCCATAACAAAGCAATCATACATCATATGACCAACTTTACCACAATAAAAATAAAAAATTTTCCTTGTGGATGCATATGTGTGTGGAGCATGATTGTGCTTCCTAGTATTGACATTTGTACAAGTCGAATTATTTTTCAGTTTTGAGTTTTGATTCAATTGCTGCTTAACATCACATTCATGGGTTTTCTTGATAGCATGTTGAACCGGGTGAGCATTTGAGGTACTAGCTACATCCGAACTCGAGACAAAAGATGTATACAATTTATTTTCAAAGTTTTTTTTGTTCACCGGATTATAGCCCAGCCCCTCTCTTTGAAAATTAACATTTGTTCCCAAAATTTTATCTAGGTTGTCTTTTCCCTTAACAGATTTAGAAAGTGATGCATTCAAATCAACAATTTCAAATTCAAGAGATGAAACATGGAATTCATAACTAGCTATCTCATCCTCACAGAAAATGAATCTTTCATTCAACATGATATTCATAGTTATGTGATTTTCTATTTCTTGTCTTAACTCAAGCAATTGTTCTGATTCATCAACATTCACATATTTTCCTTTTTCAAAATTTTCAAGACTTTTCAATCTACCTTCAAGCAAAGAAATCTGAATCAACATAGCACTATTTTTCTTTTGGAGTTTTTCAAATGAATTTCTGTTTATGGAAGTGTGTTCAAACTCTTTCTTTTGAAAACTCACTTTTTCATCAAGCATTTTATTCAAGGTTTCCTTGCCCTCGACAGACCTAGACAAGTTGCTCTTCAGATTTTTTAACTCCTCTTCCAATTCAACAGTTTTTATCATTCATGCTCTTAAAACTTTCTATCTCCTGTCTTAGCTCCTTCAACCTTTCAGATTCTTTAACATTCAGAATTATTTTCTTTTTTTCAAGAAAGAGTAGTTTTTCAGATATGGCAATATTCAACTCTTTCAACTTCTCATTATCTTTTTCTATTTGTTGAAGTTCTAAAATTTTAGCAAGTGAAGATTTAATTTTAGTTCTAAGATCTGCAATTATCTTTTTGTGTGCTTCAACATCAACCATGCAGGCCTCACTTAATTTTTCAAGTTCAGAACATTTATCACAAAAACCATTTTCATAGTGAGTGTTTTCAGATTTCATTTTAAGCTTCCTATTTTCAGCCTTTATTGTCTTATATCTATCAACCAACTCTTCATAAGCAATCATCAATTCTTCATAACTAAATTCATCTTCATCATCAGAATCAGAATTTACCTCCGAGCTTTCCTTACTTGATTTTTCATACTTGTCGGCCATCAAGCACACACTGTCCTTCTTTCCCTCGTGAACTTCGATCAAGCAGTCCAAGATCTCCTTGGCCGTCCTACAAGAAGAAGCAAATGGAAATACATGAGTATCAACATCACCTTTTAATACACTTAGGACTGTTAGATTGTCATGGTTCTTTTGTTTGTCCTCATCAGACCATTTAGTCTCATCAAAAGGCAATTCATTGGGGCCATGATAAATCAATTTCCAGATATTAGGATTAACAAAGTTTATAGCCCTACATAATCTGCCCAACCACAAGGGAAAATCAGATGAATACCTTGAGCCCTTGCTCCTATCAGACGCTCTCTTCTTCTTCTGCCTCTTCTTTTTTCAGCAAACCTTGGATGATGGCGATTTTAGGATCTTCTTGATCCTCTCTTCAAGCCTCACCTTTTTCTCTTCATCCACTAGCTCCAGAACTCCCTTGATGCAGATCAAAACTCCTCCCCTAGTTCTTCTCTTCTCCTCCTTGAGTTTCTTTTCCTGCAAGATAGAGAAATAAGCTCATTAGTGTTCTACTTTGCAAATGCGGAGATCATGTTTATATATAAGGTAGAGTGGCAAAAAGACTCATAAGACCCTCCCAAAATGTGTTAAAAATACCCTCATATGTCTAGGAAATAATAGGGGGTAGAATGGTAAAGTTTCAAGGCCAAAAGGATGAGATTCAATGACTTTCGAAAATCCCGTGCCGGAATGGGTCAACCCCTGAAGTCGACCCCTGTATTTTTTGCAACAAAAATAGCCCAGACAGAAGTCTGGCTGAGGGGGGTTGACCCTTGGGGTCGACCTCTATAGCTGCATGTTCTGTCTGCAATGCAGATAGCCCAAGCCACAAGGGTCGACCCCTCTGCTTGGGGTTATGAAAAATGCATTTAGCCCCTTTAAGCCATATAAACCCAATGGTATAAATGTGACCAAAGTCCCTTGATTTCAGAAGAATTATTTTGATGATTTGAACCTGTAAAACCAAAGAAAAACCAAATTAGTATGGATTTGAAATTCATATTACCTCCTCCTTTGTAATTAGCATTCCTTGAATGAGAATGAACAATATAGCATGCATATCAAGTTGGAACACTATCATCTCAAATGTTGTGATCTCAAGAGGGAAAATGTGAGTTCAAAACATAAAAACTTGCACGTTCACACTACCAAATTGGCAAGTCAAACACACCACCCACATTAGTATAGCATTAAACTCAATAACTTCAATCCTTATACAACATGAGTTTTCATCTTAAAATAACCACACTATTAAATCTCCACAACCATGTATCAATTTCAAACTTCATAGCAAGAAGATAAGGAGATTCAAGCACATGAAAACTTGAAGAACCATTCAAGCACAAGGCCAAGCGATAAAGTCATTTTGTAATCATCAAAATCACACACTTAACAATCTCCCCCATTTTGATGATGATAAAATATTATGCACAATGGCTCTCTCCCCCTTTGACATAATCAAAAATGGGGATCATTATGGGAAATTCATGATGGGAGCAAAAGAGACAAGACTAAGAGGAAAACCACATTGTTTAATCATGAATTTTTCTGTCGAATAGTTTTTGATGAATTCCACACACGTTTTTAATGGGTATGATACCAGTTTACAGGATCATACCCCAACCATTGTGCTAAAAGCTCGACCTTGTAGCGAAGGCGGACCGTATTTCCTTATGGCATTGTAGAACCCCATGTCTATTCGTGCTGTGGGCGGGCATGAGGGGCTTCGCACATGGATCCCATAATCCCTGCCGCGGGTTGGGCTGTCAACGCACCGATGCCCCACGTGGACCCCCTAATCCACGTGGAATAGCAAATCCCTAAGGGAGACGCTGGAAATCCAACATGGCAGTCAGACTAGCGAGAACGGCTGACCCCTGGTCCCGTAGGACCTTAAGCCTGAAAGTTACTGCTGGCACTTGCTCCCAAAGCTTTCATTTCCTCAGCATCATATGACTGACCACCACCTTTCTGCTCAAAGCATCAGCTACAACTTTCATGTTGCCCGATTGATAAGACAGGGTGAAATCGTAGTCCTTCATATACTCCATCCACCTTCCTTGCCTGAGGTTGAGATCCTTCTAGGTAAACACATACTTCAAACTCTGGTGATCAGTAAAAATCTCAAACTTCTCCCCATACAAATAATGCCTCCAAATCTTCAGAGTAAAGATCACTGATGCCAGCTCAAGATCATGAGTAGGGTAGTTCTCCTCATGCGACTTCAACTGGCGGGATGCATAAGCCACTACTCTCCCGTTTTGCATCAATACCGCACCCAAACCTACCCTGGAAACATCCGTAAAAACCATAAAACTTCTTGACCCGGAAGGCAACATGAGAACTAGAGCGGTGGTGAGCACCCTTTTTAACTCCATAAAGCTATGCTCACACTCGTCCGTCTAGGCAAAAGGTACATCCTTCCTCATCAGCTTGGTCATCGGTGCCGCAATACAGGCAAAATCTCGAATAAACCGCCTATAATAGCCTACTAGACCCAAAAAGCCCTATAATAACCTGCTAGACCCAAAAAGCTCTGAATCTCCGACACTAAACTCGGCCTCAGGCACTGACCAATGGCCTCTACCTTTGTTGAATCAACAGAAATGCCATCGCTCGAGATCATGTGTCCCAAAAAGTGCACCTCTTGAAGCCAAAATTCGCACTTGCTGAATTTCGCATACAACTGATGGTCTCGTAAGGTCTGCAACACAATCCTCAGGTGGTGAGCATGGTCCTCCACTGACCAAGAATACACAAGAATATCATCCATGAACACCACCACAAACTAGTCCAGGTAAGGAGGAAACACTCTGTGCATCAAATCCATAAACGTTGTGGGGGCATTGGTGAGCCCAAATGGCATCACCAAGAACTCATAATGCTCATATCTCGTACTGAAAGTCATCTTCTCCACATCGGACTCTCTAATCCGCAGCTGATGATTACCCGACCTCAAGTCGATCCTCGAGAATACCTGGGCCGACTGAAACTATAATGCCCTGAGTTTTTCGGACACTTTTCAGATCTGGATCCGTGGGTTTCGGATCAGTTTTGGGGGTCCCGGAACGTGTTATGCGGTTTACACATGTTTTTCCCTGAAAACCCTACGGAACCCTCTGTCGGGCAAAACGTTACGTTCTCCTACTCAGGGACGGTACCAGTGCATTTGGCATGTTCCGAGGATCAAGGAAATATATTTTTCTATTTTTTTCATATTTTTCAAAAAATCCAGATTTTCTATAAATATCCCATTTTCTTTTTTTTCTTCTTCTCTCTTTCTTCTTTCTCTCCTCTCCCGTGAGCGAACCCGCCGTGGCACCCCCCTCTTCCGGTGAAGATCTCGGTGACCTCCCCTCCTGCTGCGGACGGCAGAGAGGTGACGGCGCGGCGACGACGACGGCGGTGTGGTGATCGTGGCGGCGTGTGGCTCATGGAGAGATCATGGGAGCTCGAGGGTTTCAAGCGGAGTTTTGAAGATCGGTGGTGATCCGCTGCGTTTCGAGTGACCCTGAGGTAGGGTGACGGATCCTTAGCTCGTTTGTTACCTTCCCCGTGATTTCTAGGCTGAGGCGAGGCCGTGAGAGGGTTATTTCGAGCCGGGAAGGGAAATCCATGATTTGGGGTTCGAGCCTCGGATCTAGCATTTTAATCCGTTATTTTGTGGTTTGTGGGCATCAAATGGTGCCATGGGGCATGGGGAAGGGCTCCCCTTTTGTTTCCCCTTCACCTGGGGGTAAATGGGGCGTGGAATGGCATTTTTGGGCCATTCCCATCGTTCTCGGTTTTTCGGAATGGTAGCGATCATTCCAGGGACTGTTTCTTGCTAGAAGCGGCCCCAGAGAGACCGTTTCTTGGTGCCCAGTGTCGGTTGGGCCTAGCGGTCACCCGATAGATCGCTAAGGCCAAGTGGCGGTCCATCGGTCGACCGTTTTCCCCATGGCCCAACACGGCCTTCGAGGCATTTTGACCATTGGCTTTTTAGCGTTGAAGACTCGTGGGGTAAGCGGTCGCACGATAGACCGTTTTCCCCTGGCAAGCGGTCGAGTCACGACCGTTTCCTACCGTTTTACTGTTGCACCCTCGGGGTGCGAGTTGACCCTTGGGAGTCACGTGTTGGCATGCGGTCCATGGTATGACCGTTTCTTGCCTCATGCGGCCTAGCATGGGACCGCTAAGCTTGGGCTGGCGGCCTAGAGATAGACCGCTAGACTCTCACGTGCCCATCCCTTGCGGTCTAGAATTAGACCGTTTGTCTAAGTAGCAGTCCAAGAGTGGACCGCCACTTGTATATTACCAACTGGATTTCATTTCTCGCCGATTCAAATCCTGGGCGAGTGAATCTCGATCCCCGTGCTAACCTACGGTCCGACTGATGCTGGGCATCGTCTGGGGGCCGTGTGTGGGTGCCTTGGAGACCCCGGGACGTGGCATAGTTCGGCGGGTATCACTGTGAGTCAGTGTCGGTACGAGCAGTCCTTGTACTTCACCCGGTTTAGGCGTCATTTTCCGTTGACTAGAGAGTCTACTCCTTCTGTGACCCTCCACTAGTCGTAGCCTTCCGACACGTGAGTGGTCCCACCAGGGAGTGGTGGCGAGGCTACCCCAAGAGACGATTTTTAGACTGCTACTGTAGGGCCCCACATCTTGCAGCCAGAGTCCGGCTGAGGGGAAAACCAGGTAGAGGGCCTGACCTAGGACGCATGGTATGTGTGTGCACACGTGGTCGGGGGCGGTGGACCTGCGCTGACGAGCGCGACCCTGACCAGTCCTTGTTTTGTGGTTGTTGAGACATGTGCGATAGATTCAGAGGGGGGGTGAATGAATCTCCCCTTTAAAATTATAGCCTAATTAAAGACTTATGCTCAGATATGCGGAATTATAACCTGTTGCAAAAATGTTCTGTGAATGCTTAGGAGGATCTCAGCAAAACAGCACAAATGAATTTACCTTCACTCGATCCTAAGCAAGCATCTAATGTGCGAAGCAATAAGATGAACACATAAGAAAATCAAACCACAATGGACACCAGGATTTTTAGGTGGTTCGTCCACCCCTCACTCCAAACCGGAGTGAGGCTTCCACTAGCAATGCTAGAACAACAGACTCAGTCTGTAACAAATGCTGCCACATAGCTTGACCAGGGGAACAACCTCCCCTCTTCCTCCACACCGGAGGGAATCCACTAGTGACACACATTCACTAGCAAGCCAGAGACCGAAGTCTCTCTTCCTCCACCAAGGAGGGGACCTACAAGTAGCAACACTACATGCAGCCAGAGACCCAAGTCTCCCTTCCTCTAAACCCCAGAGGGAAGCACAAGTGACACCAAGTCACCTGCTAACCAGAGGTCTCGGACCTCTCTTCCTCCACGAAGGAGGGAACCACTGATGACACAAAGTCACCAGCAAACCGGAGAAACAAATCTCCCTTCTCCTGAAACCACAGGAGGAACCCGATCCCCAACAGGGCAATCGGAAGAACAAGGTTCAGTTTGAAAAGAAAACAATAAAAGAAAATACAAGAACTGAAAGCTAGAGATATAAAATCAAAATGTGGCTCTCGCAGGAGCCGGCTGGCCTGGATTTGATCCACGGTCCAGCAGAAATTGATATTCAATTGAAGCTTCTTTTACTCTAGCTCTCTCTTCTTCTCACTCTTCTTTTTCTTCTCTTTCGCAGGCTCTCTCTGTCTGGCTCTCAGCTTCTCTTTTCTTTCTTCTGCTCTTTCTGCTCTTTGCCTCTCTACAACTCTTTCCTTCTCTCTCGATCACTCTCTTTCTCTTCTATCGTTATCCCCTTCGTCTTTTTTCTTCAGTGGAAGAAAGCTTCCTTTTATAGCAGCCGATTAGGGCAGCGTGTGTCTTCCACATCTCCCGCCAAAGTGTCTCAGTCCACGTGTCAGTTTCTCAGCATATTGGATCACGTGCCAGGTCATCATCTTTGCACTTTAGTCCCTGTCAGTCAGTCGAACAGAAACTTATCAGTTTAGTGTCGACACCTTGTACAGACTTCATAGTATGCACAATACAGTGTATAGACTTTGCAGAGCGACAGGAATGTATGGACTTTGCAGTGTGTGATGTGCAGACGTTGTATAGACTTCTGAAGTGTAATGCAATGTGCAGACTTTGATCATATATGAAGAGCATATGCTGTACAGACTTGCTAATGAGTAACGTAGAATGCATCAAGCAAGATAATGCATGAAGAACATTGTGCATACATGCTGGCAAATGGATGTACAAACTTCATTCAAGCAAGCGAGACAACGTCTAGACTTTGATAAATTGAAGCACAACTAAAAGACGACTCTTTCCTAGGCGTCAGATTCAGAATGTACGCTCCTACTAAATGGGCGTCAAATTTCAAGCAAAATCAACCATGATGAAGTGTGTAGACATTGTATAAACTTGAACGATGTGCAGACTCTGTGTTACGAACACAGGCTGTACAGACTTCATGTATGCAAGTCTATGGCATTGTACAGACTTTGTGGATGCAAGGCTGAAGCAATGTATAGACTTCACGTTGTGCAGACTTCAATGCATGAAGAAGCAGTGTGTAAACTTTGACAGACACAACGTGCAACACTGTATAGACTTGAAACACTAGATGCACGATGTACAGACTTGAATGCTGTGCGATGTACATACTTCATGTTATGCATGAGTCTCTAAGAAGACAGACGATGTATAGACCTTGCCAAAGGAAATGGCTGTACAGACTTGACCAAGGCAAAGCAATCGAATGTATGGACTTTCGCAAGGTATAGACTTGCCAAAGAACTGGACGATGTACAGACTTGAACAAGGCAAAGTCTGTACAGACTTGAAGGTTCACAACGTATATACTTTGGCAAGACAATGGCTGTACATACCTCAACTCGAGCAATGTATAGACTTGCAGGTGCAACGTAGGTAAAGGTACCAATGTATAGACTTGCGAGTGTAACATAGGTAAAGGTACCAATGTACAGACTTGCGGGTGCACCGACGGTAAAGATGCCAATGTACAGACTTCGAAGTTGAACTGGTGGATGTACAGACTTCACTTCGTGCAAACTACAGTGCAGTGTACAGACTTCAGACATGATGCACTGTATAGACTTCAAATGAGACTGTACAGACTTGGTCCGATGTACAGTGCAATGTATAGACTTTCGTTCAGCAGAGACGTTAAGAGAGACTGTACAGACTTTGACTTCAAAAGAGACGCTGCATGAGACGCTGAAGTTTGTATAGACTTTAACAGTGAAACGATGTACAGACTTCAACAGTGAGACACAAATAGAGACGCTACCTGAGACGGACGGCTGTACACACTTTGAGTGAATGCAACTGAAGGCTGTACAGACTAGCTATGAAAATAAGACGCAATGAAAGACGGTCCAATGTATAGACTTAGGAGTTCAACGAGAGATGATGCATGAGCAGGCCAGTGTACAGACTTGGCCAATGGAGTGATGCATGAACAGTCCAATGTGCAGACTTGTCAACGAGATGCACAATGTATAGACTATGCACATGCATGAAGAGCCCTGACGATGTATAGACTTGCTAGCCAGACACTACAAAGATGCTCATATGCAATGTGTAGACTTCAGAAGGCGTGCAACTAATCAATGTGTAGACTATGTAACGTGCAGACAAGACACTGTATGAACTTATCAGAACAAACGTTGCACAAACAATGTATGGACTTATGAGTGCAGCACAGACAGATGCAATGTATAGACATGCGAATCTGAAGGGGGGTCGACCCATCTAAGAGGGGGGTCGACCCACAGAGCTAGCACAAGCACACTCATACATTCTTCACAGAATAGATCAGTCATATGCATTCATGTTGCTATCATTCAATGTGATGTTCTTAACAAAACACAATAGTGACTCATTCATGTTGCTATCATTAAAACACCACATTATCATCAAAGCACAAGGGGCACAACAATCTCCCCCTTTTTGATGATGGCAACACTATGAGTCATACTGACCTGATCAATTATTTCTCCCCCTTTGACTTCAGCAAAAAGACATTAGTTGAAGAGGGAAGAATAAGACTGCATAAGATGAGTGAATTAAAGGCTCCCCCTGAATAGAATAATGATCAGAAACGTTTTGAAGGTTGAAACCAATTGAGATGAAGGGAGAATATCAACAAAAGCACAGGGACACTCAAGAATGCTGACTAGATCTCCCCCTTTATGAAAGACACTCAGCATGACAGGAAAACTCCCCCTGATTAGATGGAGTGAAAGAGGTGATGAGCATCTATCAGCAAAACACATGGGTACTCAAGGATTACCACAATCTGTAAGCACAATGAATAAATGAGGAAGACAGATTTTCATTAGCACACCAAATTCATAAATCTTTGTAAACGAATTTCAGATTCTTCAATTATAATAGATTATGAATGAGTTTAAACTTACCATCATGATTTAAGAGAGATGTATTCAAAGTTTGTCAAGAAAATTCAATACTCATATCTGAAACACCTTTTAATAAAGATGAACCAACAACACATTTGATATTCATGTTTAACCTCCTTCCATCTTACTCATTTAAATTCAATGACTCCTATTTAAGTTACACAAGATAATATTGAGATTAAACAGAGATAATTGTATCTGAACTTGTCTTTAGATTTTCAGAATTTTCTATTGATCAGCACTTATTTTTCCTGAGCAAGTTTGGTTCAGTCAACACCTTTTTACGTGAGGCACAACACGTCTTAGGTGAAGTGACCCAGTTACTCAGTGTGACACTCTCAAAGAGAATAGAGTTAGCAATTTGGAGTGTCTTTTTACATGAGTAGACACCTTGATAAGAGGCCAGAATCCCTAGTTACTCAACACAACCAAGCCATTGCTCTGCCAGATTTTCAATCATTTTTATAAGAGAGGTAACTATGGCACTTCATGACATAGGCATACTCTATTTCTTTGATAGAGAACCCAGTTTCTCTGTGACCAAAGTCATTGCTCTTGTAATTTTTAAATGTTTTCAGATTTTTCAAACAAAGCTCAGTACACTGAAATGTTTAAGAACAATACCTTCTACATGTATCTTAACCAAGGATAGCCATGCCTTTTAAAATTTCAGATTTCAGAAAGTTTTGCATGAAGTTCATGAGACAATTGGTTAAGATTTATTAAGCATGATGATTCAGATATTTTCAAGTCTTTTACATCAAAACTTAGGAAATACATTAGACTTAAATCAATTTGATTTATCAAAACATTCTTAAGCCAGTATAATAGAAGTTTCTTCTTTTCAGAATATGTCTGATTTATGTCTAGGGTGCACTGACTAAAATCTTTCCTCATTCAGATGAATCAATGACATTTTAGCAAATCAGTGGAGTCAACAAAGCATTTTTATCGAGAGAGTAGCAGAGAGTAATCATGATTAGACAAGGATTTAACATTAGAACAGTTCAGTTTAGAAGACACTAGCTTAGTCTGGAGTACATACAGAACAGCTACATAAGTGTAGACAGCAGGGAATTCAAGTGAACTACTCATTTGCCAAGAATGGATCAGATTGCTAGACAGAAGGAGTTCAAGAGGTGAAGAGATGAAACATGAATGCTCCCCCTGTCTAGATGCAATGGAATATCCTTTTAGGTTTTTCAAACTTTATGTTATGCAACGCACTGCTCTATATGAAGTCTTGACCCTTGGTATTTGGCGGAGCACTTGGTCTAAAAGACCACCTCACACATAGTAAGAGCCTTCAGACAGATTTCCCTGCCTTTTGGTAGCTTACCATTTAATATACCATAGTGGTCATGCAAATCAGTGTAATACAACATACAAGAAGTTTGACAAATCATGCATCATGACATTTATATGCAATGCATTCAGAGATAAACTACAATCATTTCCATGAGCATTTTAGATTTTTCAATTTGATTTAGTTAGACAATGCATAAAAGAATTATCATGATATGCACTGCATTCAGATCACACAATTTCAGAATACAGCGTTTTCAGAATTTACCTGAATGGGGCTTTATCATCTTGGGTGCCTTGGTTTATTTACCCCTCTTTTTATTTCTCAATCCAAGGCACACCTGCAAATTTTGATCATTTTGATCCTGCAGGGACCCAAGTAGCTTTGGGTCCTGCCTTAGCCCTGACAAGTGTTCTAACATTTTTCTTAGCTAGATCAACATCAAATTTCATCAGAAAGCAATCATCCATAGAATGTCCAAATTTTCCACAATATCTACATGTACCAACAGAATTTTTGACTTTATTATGATGCACATTAGCAAAAACATGAGGCCTATGTGCATGAGCATAAGATTGTCTGTTGCTTACATGAACATTCTGTATCTTATTCTTAATCAGCCAACATTCAGAAGATTTGTGACCTTGCTTCCCACAGTTATTGCATGAAAGTCTTGCAAATGGTTTTGCAGGGAATTTGACTACATGGGGGTTAACAGACTTCATCTGAACATGCCAACAGTCCTTGACTGTATGGCCATTTTTCCCACACTCAAAGCATCTGATATGCTTACTTTTAAAACCATTACCTGCCCACCAACATTCAGAAGCTCGGTGGCCAATTTTTCCACATTCAAAGCATGCAAGATTCTTTTCTTCAAAAAAAGTTTTATTCCTACCAAACACATTTGCAGGAAATTTGACAAATTCAAAATTAAGTTTATTTCCATGTTTATGCCAACAGTGGGCTGCAATGTGGCCTATTTTGCCACAATGAGAGCATTGAATGTTCTTCTTATGATTTGCATGATTTTTAGTCTGAACAGTTCTATCATGTAATTTTTTAGCATTAAAATCATCCTGTTTCTTTAACTTACAATTGTGCATAAGATGACCAATTCTGTGACAGTAAAAGCACTGAATTCTTTTATTCTGAGCTAAAGAAGATTTCTTAACCTAAGAATTCCTAGCATGAATTCTGTTAAATTTCATATCATCCTCCTTTATCACAAAGCACTCAGTCATCTCATGACCAAATTTCCCACAATAATAACATGACCCCTTTTTAGTATGAGTTTGTGGGAGGTCATGTGACTTGTGTGCAGCAATTTTTGTAACAATAGGAGTGTCTTTGTCCTTTTTCTGTAGATTGTCATTCTTTTTCAATTTTTGATTTTGTTCTACAGTTTTGGGACTAACTGTGGATTTTTGGTTTTTCTGAGCACTGAATTTGAAGATAGGTGCACTAGATGTACTAGTTGGCTCAGAGCTATGCACAAATGAAGTGTGAAGCTTACTGTCAATCCCCTTTTTATTAGCTGGGTTAAAGCCCAGACCCTCACGTTGGAAATTGATTTTGCAACCAAGGAGCTTATCCAAATTATCTTTTCCACTCACAAATTTAGCCAAAGATTCAGTCAACCTTGAAATTTCAGATTGCAGTTTGGAGACATGAAGTTCATAGTTAGCAATTTTATCTTCATAGCACACAGCCTTTTCGTTTAACATCTGATTGATGGTCTTTATGTTTGCAATTTCTTGTTCAGCATTCAGCAACTCACTAGAGCTCACCAGGTTTACACTCTTCCCTTTTTCTAGCATTAAGAGCCTCTCAGACATTTCAGTATTTAGAAACTTCAGCTCTTCATTCTCCTTTTTCAGTTTACTGTTTTGCTTTAAGAGTTCATCATCAATCACCCAATCATCTGAGGAAAACTGACATTCATAAAACATTTCCTGTTGTTTCTCAGATTGAGGTTTGTTGAGATTTTTCTGAAGCTCTAGATTCATTGCTTCTTCAGCCTCCAATTTCTCCTTCAATAAGTCTTTGTTTTCTTCTTTAAGAGAGGCAATCAGCTTCATTAGTCTTTCATTTTCACTGTAGAGTTCTTCATTGCGTTCTCTTAGAGAGGAACATTGGTTGCAGTCTGACTCTGCAGTCTGTTTATTGAGCAATTCATTATTCTCATTTCTTAAAGATGCAACTATATCTTTATACCATTCAAGATCAAATTGAAGTCTCTCATTAACTTCTTTCAGACATGAGCAATCCATGCAATCAGATTCACATGTAGTTTCAGCATTGACTTTTAAGCTCTTTTTCTTAAGACATTCATTTTCAGATTTCAAGACATTCAATTCAGAGCTAACACACTCTAAATCTTTTATGAGTTTTTCATACTGAACTGCATCATTGTTATGAGTCTTATCATCATCAGTTAAACTAAGTCTTTCCTTTAGTTCAGCAATTTCATAAACAAGCTCTTGATTCTCCTTTTTGTGTAAGTCATTTTGTTTCATTAGAGTTTGTTTTTCAGATTTTAAATGATCTAAATCTGAAGTAACAGAATCAAAATCTTGTAGTTGTCTTCTGAATATTTCATTTTCAGTTTTCAGAATTTCAGGGTTTTCACCTCTAGAATAAGCATTCACATGTTCATTCAACTTTCTTTTTAGAGATTTATTTCGTTTTCTCAACTTTTCGTAAGCATCAAGCAGATCATTGTATGCTACAATCCAATCATCCATATCATAATTATCAAATTCAGAAGGTACCTCATCTTCATCTCCTTCTTCATTTTCTTCTTGCTTGGATGCAGTTTCCTCATGATCATTTCTCCGATCAGCCATCATGCAAGTATCATCTTGTTGGTTATGCGCAGAAATGACTCTGTCATATATCTCTTTTCCAGAAGTGCACCTGAGAGCAAAGGGATATATATCAGTATTAATCGCAGCTCTCAAGATATTAAGAATTATGACATTGTCATGGTTCTTTATTCTGTCCTCTCTAGACCACTTGGTCTCATCATGAGGCAGTTTGTGTGGGCCTTTAGATAGTAGATTCCATAGTTTGGGATCAATGGAGTCTACGTACACACATAGGCCTCCTAGCCAACTATTAAAGTTAGAACCATCATAAACCGGAGGACGACCCATTTGGACAGATGGCACACAGATTCAATGCGCAAAACAATCGACAAGAAATGAACCAAAAACCAGATAAACAAGGCAAAGCACAAGTCAATGAAACAAAGCACCGAGCACGAGAAGCCCACTCTGAAATGCACCACGAACAAGCAGGATCCTCTGCAGATTGTTAGATCTGTTAGATCAGAGACCCGCTCTGATACCAATTGTTGAGACAGGTGCGATAGATTCAGAGGGGGGGTGAATGAATCTCCCCTTTAAAATTATAGCCTAATTAAAAACTTATGCTCAGATATGCGGAATTATAACCTGTTGCAAAAATGTTCTGTGAATGCTTAGGAGGATCTCAGCAAAACAGCACAAATGAATTTACCTTCACTCGATCCTAAGCAAGCATCTAATGTGCGAAGCAATAAGATGAACACATAAGAAAATCAAACCATAATGGACACCAAGATTTTTAGGTGGTTCGATCCACAGACCTACGTCCACCCCTCACTCCAAACCGGAGTGAGGCTTCCACTAGCAACGCTAGAACAGCAGACTCAGTCTGCAACAAATGCTGCCACACAGCTTGACCAGGGGAACAACCTCCCCTCTTCCTCCACACCGGAGGGAATCCACTAGTGACACATAGTCACTAGCAAGCCAGAGACCGAAGTCTCTCTTCCTCCACCAAGGAGGGGACCTACAAGTAGCAACACTACCTGCAGCCGGAGACCCAAGTCTCCCTTCCTCTGAACCCCAGAGGGAAGCACAAGTGACACCAAGTCACCTGCAAACCAGAGGTCTCGGACCTCTCTTCCTCCACGAAGGAGGGAACCACTGATGACACAAAGTCACCAGCAAATCGGAGAAACAAATCTCCCTTCTCCTGAAACCACAGGAGGAACCTGATCCCCAACAGGGCAATCGAAAGAACAAGGTTCAGTTTGAAAAGAAAGTAATAAAAGAAAATACAGCAACTAAAAGCTGGAGATATAAAATCAAAATGTGGCTCTCGCAAGAGCTGGCTGGCCTGGATTTGATCCACGGTCCAGCAGAAACTGATCTTCAGTTGAAGCTTCTTTTACTCTAGCTCTCTCTTCTTCTCACTCTTCTTTTTCTTCTCTTTCGCAGGCTCTCTCTGTCTGGCTCTCAGCTTCTCTTTTCTTTCTTCTGCTCTTTCTGCTCTTTGCCTCTCTACAGCTCTTTCCTTATCTCTCGATCACTCTCTTTCTCTTCTATCGTTATCCCCTTCGTCTTTTTTCTTCAGTGGAAGAAAGCTTCCTTTTATAGCAGCCGATTAGGGCAGCGTGTGTCTTCCACATCTCCAGCCAAAGTGTCTCAGTCCACGTGTCAGCTTCTCAGCATCTTGGATCATGTGCCAGGCCATCATCTTTGCACTTTAGTCCCTGTCAGTCAGTCGAACAGAAACTTATCAGTTTAGTGTCGACACCTTGTACAGACTTCATAGTATGCACAATACAGTGTATAGACTTTGCAGAGCGACAGGAATGTATGGACTTTGCAGTGTGTGATGTGCAGACGTTGTATAGACTTCTGAAGTGTAATGCAATGTGCAAACTTTGATCATATATGAAGAACATATGCTGTACATACTTGCTAATGAGTAACGTAGAATGCATCAAGCAAGATAATGCATGAAGAACATTGTGCATACATGCTGGCAAATGGATGTACAGACTTCATTCAAGCAAGCGAGACAATGTCTAGACTTTGATAAATTGAAGCACAACTAAAAGATGACTCTTTCCTAGGCGTCAGATTCAGAATGGACGCTCCTACTGATGGGCGTCAAATTTCAAGCAAAATCAACCATGATGAAGTGTGTAGACATTGTATAATCTTGAACGATGTGCAGACTCTGTGTTCCGAACACAGGCTGTACAGACTTCATGTATGCAAGTCTATGGCATTGTACAGACTTTGTGGATGCAAGGCTAAAGCAATGTATAGACTTCACGTTGTGCAGACTTCAATGCATGAAGAAGCAGTGTGTAAACTTTGACAGACATAACGTGCAACACTGTATAGACTTGAAACACTAGATGCACGATGTACAAACTTGAATGCTATGCGATGTACATACTTCATGTTATGCATGAGTCTCTAAGAAGACAGATGATGTATAGACCTTGCCAAAGGAAATGGCTATACAGACTTGACCAAGGCAAAGTAATCGAATGTATGGACTTTTGCAAGGTATAGACTTGCCAAAGAACTGGATGATGTACAGACTTGAACAAGGCAAAGTCTGTACAGACTTGAAGGTTCACAACGTATATACTTTGGCAAGACAATGGCTGTACATACCTCAACTCGAGCAATGTATAGACTTGCAGGTGCAACGTAGGTAAAGGTACCAATGTATACACTTGCGAGTGTAACGTAGGTAAAGGTACCAATGTACAGACTTGCGGGTGCACCGACGGTAAAGATGCCAATGTACAGACTTCGAAGTTGAACTGGTGGATGTACAGACTTCACTCCGTGCAAACTACAGTGCAGTGTACAGACTTCAGACATGATGCACTGTATAGACTTCAAATGAGACTGTATAGACTTGGTCCGAGGTACAGTGCAATGTATAGACTTTCGTTCAGCAGAGACGTTAAGAGAGACTGTACAGACTTTGACTTCAAAAGAGACGCTACATGAGACACTGAAGTATGTATAGACTTTAACAGTGAAACGATGTACAGACTTCAACAGTGAGACACAAATAGAGACGCTACCTGAGACGGACGGCTGTACACACTTTGAGTGAATGCAACTGAAGGCTGTACAGACTAGCTATGAAAATAAGAAGCAATGAAAGACAGTCCAATGTATAGACTTAGGAGTTCAACGAGAGATGATGCATGAGCAGGCCAGTGTACAGACTTGGCCAATGGAGTGATGCATGAACAGTCCAATGTGCAGACTTGTCAACGAGATGCACAATGTATAGACTATGCACATGCATGAAGAGCCCTGATGATGTATAGACTTGCTAGCCAGACACTACAAAGATGCTCATATGCAATGTGTAGACTTCAGAAGGCGTGCAACTAATCAATGTGTAGACTATGTAACGTGCAGACAAGACACTGTATGAACTTGTCAGAACAAACGTTGCACAAATAATGTATGGACTTATGAGTGCAGCACAGACAGATGCAAGACAGACATGCGAATCTGAAGGGGGGTCGACCCATCTAAGAGGGGGGCCGACCCACAGAGCTAGCACAAGCACACTCATACATTCTTCACAGAATAGATCAGTCATATGCATTCATGTTGCTATCATTCAATGTGATGTTCTTAACAAAACATAATGGTGACTCATTCATGTTGCTATCATTAAAACACCATACTATCATCAAAGTACAAGGGGCACAACAGTGGTTACTTGTACGGGTCCCCGTTCCGCTAGGGTGCAATGAGGGGGACACCTGAGGCGCGGTTTAAGATGCCAGTGGGTGCATCCGACCTTGCTTCTAGTGGGTGGTACTCCTGTCTTGTTAGGTAGTGACTCTTGGTGTTTTGTCGGGTTGTCTCAGTTTTTATGCCGCGTTGAAGGTACTTCACGTACCTGAGCTTTCTCGTTTACTTACCTTGTTGACCTTCGCTCTATGTTTGATTAGTGTTAGCCTTTGACTACTTTTCGTGCAGTTTCTCATTTTGCAAGGTAGGGGTCCGGGTGATCCCTACTGAGCCTTTTGTCTTGAGGCTCATTCACTGCGTCTTTCCATGGTTTCAGGTGAGGCGAGGCTTCAGGGGAGCGCTTCTGAGGCTCCACGTGGTTCTAGTACCCAGGGTTAGTTGCCAGTTGCCAGAGCCGGGGTATGCCCCGTGTAGTTGTACCTTTTCTTCCTGGACTATACTAGTTGTGGACTATTGTTATATTCTAGACTGTTGTTATTTTGTTGACCATGTAATTTATTTAATATTATTTAGTATTTCCTGCTCATTCATATTAATTCTGTAATTCTGTAATTATTTTAGATTCTCGTGTATTTCCACACCATCCCCTTAACCCTTCCAAGTCTTCGGGCTCGTGGGTGGCGGTTCGAGATTCGGGTTATCAGGCCTTCTCGGTGTTCGGATCTCGGGTCGTTACAGAAACTGATCAAACAAATCATTGATCTGGGGCAGTGGGTATTTATTCTTAACTGTCACCTAGTTTAGCTGCCGATAGTCAATGCACAGCCTGAGACTACCATCCTTCTTGTTCACGAACAGCACATGTGCACCCTAAGGAGAAAAATTAGGGCAGATATAGCTCTTAGCAAGCAACTCCTGCAATTGAGCTCTTAGCTCCCTCAACTCTACCGGTGCCATACGATAAGGTGCCTTAGACAAAGGCATCATGCCAGGCACAATCTCAATAGTAAAATCAATCTCTCACTACATGGGTAATCCCGGCAAATCATCGGGAAAAACATATGGGAACTCACACACTATCGCAATGTCCTCCACTCCCTGCTGCTATTGATCAGCCAATACCACAGAAGCAAGGAACCCTTGACATCCAGCGTCAAGCAATTTGTGGGATTTAATAGCCGAAATAAGGAAGCGGGAAGAGGAAGACCGAAAACCTTGGAAATAGGATGCAGGTCTCCGGGGATACTAGAAATAAACCCTCTTCGAGCTACAATCCACCACTGCACCATGGGCCTTGAGCAAATCCATACTCAGAAGC
Organism: Amorphophallus konjac; assembly: GCA_022559845.1. Lineage (NCBI taxonomy): Eukaryota > Viridiplantae > Streptophyta > Magnoliopsida > Alismatales > Araceae > Amorphophallus > Amorphophallus konjac. The sequence goes on from CM040121.1 coordinate 530,242,594, forward strand.
ACATCAAAATCCTTCAATAGTAAGGCATACAGTCTGGCCGGCAGATTCTGCCCTCCAATCCACATCGACACTTTCTCAAGGCAATAAGGGGTGAGCATGAAATCACTGGTAGGCAACTCCACTGCCAAATCACAAGACATCTCTATAGAGGTCTCCTCAGCACAAGCAACAAAATCCTCGGATATAAAGGAGTGAGAAGCATCGGAATCAAACAAGACTCGGGCAGTGCAACCAAGAATCAGAACGGTACCTTCTACCAACTAGGATGTCTCTGCCTCCGCTCTCGTCATGTGCATCACATGCCCTCGGGATCTCTGTCGTCCCACACTAGCGGACCTCGGAAGGGGTGGAAGCTGGGCTTGCTGTTGCTACTGCTGTGGTTGGAAGTGGAAGGACTGGCGCGGCCTCTAAGGACACTCCCGAGCCATGTGTCCCACCTGACCTCACCGATAACACGTCACAGGCACCGAGTACTGCCTGCTAGGGTGAAAGTCACTGCATCGAGGACACAACCCCTGCTAACCACCTACTGAGCCCTACCGCTGAAGTGGAGAGGGTTGCTGCACACTGCACACTGACGACTGCCTCTGGTCCTGGTGGTCCTGATGCCTCTTGCTAAAACCTCTCCTGAACATCCGCTTAAGCTTCGAACCAAAGGATGATGAACCAGCTGCCGATGACGCTGAAGGTGATGATCCGAACCTGCCCGAAGGATGCTGGAAGGCACTCTACTACTGCATAGACCTCTACTGCCCACGATCTGACTGAGATCGACCAGCCCCAGCCTACTCCCGAGTCCTCTGTAAATCCTCCTCCAAGTCTGCTACCGCCTGATACGTTGACTCCAAGTCCAAAACATGGCTCCCGATGACAACATGCCTGAGCTCTGGCCTCAGACCCCTGACAAACTGCCGAGCCTTCAACCTCTCATCTGCCATAATGTGAGAAGCATATCGACCCAACTCTATAAACCTAGACCTGTACTGCATCACTAACATGTCATCATGGGTCAGCTCCATGAATTGATACATCTTCTTTGCCTTGACATGCTCTGGGATGAAGACACGCTCGAAGGCTTCAAGAAACTCCTGCCACTGAATCTGTAGGAGGGGGCAAGAATGAAATGCGGATTCCCACTTGGTCGTCCACCAAGCCTGAGCTGACCGCTGTAACTGATACATGGCCAACAACACCTTCTCATCCTCTACACACTCCATAGCACGGAACACTCTCTCCATGGCATCTACCCATGCCCTCGCTGCATATGGATCTAGCTGCCCGTCGAACTGGGGTGGGTGGAACTGCAAAATCTCCTTCAGCACACGCCCACGACCCCCTTGAGATGACGAGCCCTCTCCGACTTCTCCACCATGCTACTGGAGGTAAAACTGGTACATGCCCTCAATGAATGCCTCACGCCCCTACATTCCACCTATTGTTGCCGCTCCCTTCGTGGCCGACGCTCTGCTCTACCCTTCCTGATCCTCCATCGACTGCCCTTGCTAGGAGTGGGCCCTCCTCCTTGGCGCCATGCTCTTCTAGCACAGAAAAAGACAAAACGACGAAATTAATAAAACACACGGTGCCTTAAGCCAGTTGCCGACTGTACTGAATACTGTGGACTTTCTGGACCTCCGCCATTATTTTAGTTTCCTTACACCTCCACAACCACGCTCTGATACCAACTGTAACGACCTAGAATCCGAATACCGAGAAGGACTCGATACCCATTGAATTCTGGCCTACCACCCACGGGCCGGGAGGCCCAAATGGGTTAAAGGTTGGTGTGGGAGGGTACAAAAAGCTAAAATAAATGCATGAATATATGATGCACAATTTAATTAATACAAGAAATGAATAATTATATAATTTAATACAATTATGTAGTCCAGAACTACATGTCCAAAACAAGTATAGTCTACTGGAAAGAAAAGTACAAGACTACAGGGCATACCCCATCTCTGGCAAACTGGCGTCTAACCCTGGCCACCGGTACCACGAGCAGCCTCTGAAGCACTGCGTGTAAATCTTTGATAAGTGTCCATTTTCTATGATAATTCATTGCATACACACTATTTTATGTGCATATAACTAGGCAATTATGCATATTTCATAGTTAACCTCAACTCTGCGTATAAATTGGGGCTTTCACGCAAATTAAATCAATTTGGTGATTTCATTTAATAAAATAGAGTTGAGGGTCATGAGCATTAATTCTCCATTGCATAATCATGAGTATTTGTACACATTGTGATAATTTTCATGGATTAAATTATAATTATGTGTGTGCAGGACATTGAAGGTAATTGCAAGAGAAGCCGAGGGTAAAACTATCATCACCACTTTGACCAAGTCAAACAAAGAAGCACATATTTTGGTTGGAGGGAAAAGAAAATTCAAAGTTTAAAATAGAGGAGAAGAAGCACATATTTTGGTTGGAGGGAAAATTGAATTCAAAGTTTAAAATAAAGGAGAGAAATGATGAGTCTTGGGAAGGGGGTTGCCTAAAGCCCAAGGAGGGGGTGCCCACCTCCTTTTTCTTTCTCCCATGCATCATCTTCTACCTAAATCCCAGCCATCCATCTCCTTTTGATACAATCTCCACCCTCCATTGACCCAATTTTCCCTATAAATAGCCCATGTCAAGGAGGAGAAGGGGGGTTCTTCTTTTGGCAATTTTTCTCTCCCTCTCACATCTTAACCTTAGGCCACCGATTTCCTCCCCCTTCCGTCCCTATTCTTTTCTTGCATTCTTCACAAAAGTTCTTTGTTTTTAAGTCCTTTACAATTTCTTCTTCTGTATCATCTTCCAATTCCTTCTGATTTTCAAGTTATTTCGTATTTTTCACTGTTCTATCTTGTGCATTTACAGACTGCATTCTTCTCTGTTCTTCCCTATTTTTTTCCTTCCTCCGTCCCTTTTCTCCTCTAGCCTTCTTCACGAACGTTCTTTGTTTTTAAGTGCTCTACAACTTCTTCTTCTGTATCGTCTTATAATTCCTTTTGGTTTTCAAGTTGTGTTCAACGTTTCAAAGCTCTATCTCTGATTTTCACTATTCATATTTTAAATCCTTCTTCTTCTTCTTCCATCTCACCTAGGTAACCTTAGTTAATCTCTCCTTCATCACCATCCCCTTCTCTTCTAAACCATTGCCATCTCCCTTAACTTCACCTTGACCTCTCCATTCCTCTCCTTAGATCTCTCTTCTCACCCCATACATTCTCCTCCAAGAGCGGCTTCAACGACGAAGGTGACTTCCACCCGGCGTAGACGACATCTTCCGCGAGGTGGTTCATGATCCAAGGCCAAGAGAGGATGGCGCCATCATCACCATTGCTGCTACCATCTTCACACCTCAGGCTCCTTTTATTTTTATTACTTTAGTTTCATTTTACTTCATTGTAATCTCGTCACATCTTTGTTGTAAGCTTGTCTTGCACTTCATGTACTCGTTTCTTTATGATAATGAAAGAAGTGTTCATTTGATCTAGATCTTGTTCATCTTCCCTCTCTCTCTCCTTCTACCTCTTCTTCTCCACTTTATGTAATTATTTTCTATAGCATAGGCTCATAATCATAGGCGTTTTTAATTGATTGTTAAAACCGTACTTTGTTGAATTATTCTCTTTGAGCTACAAAAAAACAAAAACATTTTCCAAAGGACTTCAAGGTTTTAAATTTAAAAATCTATTCTTCCCTGTGGATTCGACCCTTCTTGCCACCTTATTACATCTTACTTTCATCTAGTGCGAGTTAAAATTTTTAAGATTGATGCGCGTGTTTTAAACGATGAACTTACGTGTTATCAATTTTTGGCGCCGTTGTCGGGGAGGAATGATGATTTTTGATTTAAGAACTTTATTTTCCTTGTGTTTATAGTGTAGTAATAAAGTTCTCTTTTCTTTTTTTTTTTTACAGAAAAAAATTCAAAAAAATCAGAGGTAAGTTTGCTTTTCTTTCTTTCATCTTTTGATTTTGTCATTCATTTCAAAAAAAAAAAGAACGAGAGATTACGCATCAAGTAAGTCTTCAATCTTATTCCTCTCATTTTGTATCATTTCCTTAATATTCTTGCATATTATGGTTAGATAGGTTCACACACACACACAAAAACTCTTCACTTGAACTCAATAAATGTCTTTATTCCAAGAGTAGAAATCACACATTCATATTTTAGGTCATGCATCATTTATGATAGTATTTATTTTTCCTTGTTGTTTAATTGTTGTTAATTGTATTGTTGAAGATTGCAGGAGGCAAGGTGAGTACTCTAACTTTTCCAAAAGCATGCTCATGCATTTCCATGCTTACATAGAACCCCTTGTTTGAACTTGCTTTGTTGCATATCATTTCAAAATATCTGAAGGGTAACACCCATAAGCAAGATAAGGTGGGGATTTCATTGTTGGGGTGCTAGGCCCAGATTCAGAGGGGGGTGAATGAATCCCTCTTCAAAAATTTGCCCAATTTAAAAACTCAACATGATGAACTTAAACTGATGTGGAATTAAACACGTTCATGACTGTAGGTTGAAAACGAGTCTAGCATACATCTATTGTTTAACACAAGAACAAACATTGATGTTGACCGAACCCATTTAAGCGATCAAATGCAACATAGACACCCAGATGGCTTGAGCAAATTAGACGCACTCCAGAGCAGTGATTAAGTATTCAAAGTGACTTTCTCGAGACCAAAAAAAAATGATTGATATGCAACTAAATTCCTCGCTAGACAGAAGATTCAGATCGAGCCTAAGCATACATCTAGCAGAACAGAATAGACAATCAAACCACGATGGACAAGGGATTTTTAGATGGTTCAGTCTACTGCCCGCAGACCTACGTCCATACCCCACTCAAACCAGAGTGAGGTTTCCCGCTGATACACAGCTTAAACTACTGGGCATTACAGCTTGCCTACAACCGTTGAGCAACACAGCTTGATGTCCAGAGGAACAAATCCTTTGCAACGCTGAGCAACATAGCTTGCTGTCCAGAGCAACCGATTCTCTACAACGCTGATTCACAGCTTCTGAAAAGGTATGTAAAAGGGAACTAAATTATGAGAAAATTCAGCTACGGAAAGCTTGGAAATAAAGCACATAAATGTAGCTCTCGCAAGAGCAAGTTGGTCTGGATCTGATCCAGGAGCCAACAGATAGCAGATCTTCAATTTACTTCAGCCGCTTCACTATCACTTCTCTCTTCTCTCTCGAGCTCTCTATTTCTCACTTCTCTGCTCTCTAAATTCTCTTCTTCACATCTGCAACTCTCTTTGTGTCTTTTCCTTTCTCAAATCTCTCTCTCTGCTACATCAGATCTTATTTTACAGCATAGCCTCTTCAAGCCACTCCGAAAACCTTCTCCTCTCTCTTCTATTCTCGCTTGCCTGTTCTCTGAGTGACCCGTCACTATATATAAAGGCTTCCAAGAGATAGGTGCGTGGAAATCACGTTTCCCGCCCAAAGCAGTGTTCCTTTGGAGTCCACGTGTCACGATCAGATGAAAGCAAGGAGCCATGTGTCAAAATCTCCAGGAGGTGTATGCCTTGGATCACGTGCCAGCTTCCAGAATTCTGAGAACCCGTGCTTCACTTAAGTCTCTTGAGCAGACGTTCGATCCTGGTTGCCTGGGCCTTTTCTCAGTTAAGTCCCTGTCAATAAAGTAAGAGGCATTTCATCAAACACCTTTCAGTCATGAAGTAAATCTAGCTAGCACAGACCTTACATGCGAGGCAAGGCTAACTAGCATCGACATAGTGCACGGGACAATGCAAGGCAACACAAACCTCAAGCAAGACTAGCACTGACTGGTGCGGACACCCGAGCAGTTGAGCGCCGTGATACGCCGAGCCACCGGTACCGCACACGGAGCACGACTCGAGCCACCTCAGCGTCCATCTGGCTCGGAGATAGCCTGGAGACTCCGCCTTGAGCCTCCCCATTTACCATATTTAGTTAGACTTTATGTGTGTAATTTGTGTTTATTTCGTTGTATTCGGTTTGCTATTTTGATTGTAAGAGGGGCATATGTGCAATTTGGACCCCGTGGGCCCCACGGGCCCCCCAGGCCCCATCCCATTGAGCCATCTCAGCCTAGGGTCCCATGTGGGGTCAGTCAACCTTCCACATGGAGGCTTCTAGAAGGGTGGGCCAAGTGGGGGACAAGTGGCTTGGAAAGTCCACATTTTTGCCACCCACCCCACCTACCAAGTCAAGCCCACTCCCCTTGGTCCAATGGCCGCCCCCCCCTTAAATATTTATTGTATTTTGTGTGTGTGTGTCACACTCAATCCAGGCCACCCATTCCCATCCCCTAGATCCAACGGTGGATAATAGATGTGAGATGTAACACATAAATACTTGTAATTTCCCATTTTGATGAATTAATGACATTTGAATCAAACAAATTCCAAGAGCAAGGGCTGGTGCGCCCCCCTCCTCTCTCCTCCCTCTCCCCCTTGAAGCTGTGAAGGCTTCCCTCTGGAGGTGTGACTCCTCCCCTTATCATTCCGGTCGCCGCCGCCGCCGCCACGAGCCACCATCGCATCACCGCCGAGATCGCCGGAGTTCTGCCTTCATCCGACCACAGCAGATTCCACGAATTCTCTGTGTCAGCCACAAGCTCAGATCGACCTGGGGATTTAAGGGGATGCTCCATAGGTGTCAAGTACATCCCAAAAATTTTGGTTGGTCATAAATATCCCATTTGATATTTTTTATTTTTGTCCAAACTTAATTTCTAGATCTGTCTACTTGCTGTTTCAACTTCCACCCGCCCTGTGTTTCAAGTGTTCGGACCTATTTCTGATTTTTTTTAGATCTCCCAATTTTACTGGGAGTTCTGTCCATCAACCCCACCGTCCCAAAATTGTCTTGAATTTTTGTGAGGCCATCCCATATTTTTCAAAAATCGATATCAGAGATAGCTACAGTGCTGTCCACCTGTTCCCAGATCCGACCAACCTCCAATAAACAAATCATAACAAATCACAACCATCTCTAATCAGTCCAAAAAAAATACCGCCGTCTTCCTTGTCCGAACTCCCATAACTTTGATGAAGAGCTCAAGAGCTGAATCGGAGGTTTACTAGGCGGTCAATGGTGGTTCTCAGACAAGTGCCTTACAGATCTGAGATTTCGGTTACTGTACAATAGGGACTTATAAATTCAATAAAGTTCTGATCCGACCAGATCCAGCAGATCTCTTTGGGTCTAGATTGAAGCATTTTAAGAGAGCTTTCCAACGATAGCTCATGCGTCCCGATCCGACGTCGGGATTGATCGCAGCGGCCGTTTTCGCCGGAGCGCGCGCCAGAAAACAGCAAGCAAAATCCGTGGGTTATTAGTTCAAGAGTTGGGAATCGGGGCCGATCGACCCCCGATCGGTGTTCCCGGCCGACCGCCGTCCGTCGAGGCGCGCCACCAGGGGCCCCCATCACAGTGGGTCCCATCCCCGCAGATCCGGAGGACAGCACCGTCCGTGGGCCCCACGGGCCCGTAGAAGCCGCCGTTCGGAAAGCACGAAAACGCGGAGTTCGGCACCGCCGGGCGACATCAAGATGCTGCCCGTCAACCCGAGTTGCATGATTCCCGGATCCCACATGTGACCTTTTACCTCCCTGCATGGAGTGGGTCGACTTAGTGTATTGCTGTAATAATTGTTAACTGGGAGTCTGTGATTCGGCCGGGGTTGTCTTCGCCACGCCGGGTGCGTGGAGGTAATGGTCCGAACCACTTGGCGTTCATTTGCTTAGCTAGTATATGGTCTTTTGCCGCTGCCGAGAGTGATAGGTACTAGCCTGTGTGTCCATGTCACCGCTGTGAGTATGAGAGTGACCCATCCCGCGACTCGATTCGAGTCCGGAAGTGAGTCTGACTACCTTGAACTCTGCCGGTTCTTCAACCGCGCACGATCCGCATTTCCCTCGCTTGGGACGACGAGTGAGCTTGCGTTTCTGTTAGCGACGTATAGCCCATAGGAGCTCTCTGTGTCGGGCTTAGTGTCTCTCCTATCATGTGTTGCTGGCCGTGTCCGCATCTAGAGTCCGAGGTCCATACCACGTAGAGTCGGTCCCCGTGTCCGTCCCGCATCAGTTTGGTATCAGAGCCAGGTTGAGTCTAGGGTAGTCATTGCATATGTCTTACATGGATCATGGTCTAAGTCACGTCTAGCATCATCATTATTTTCAAAACCAACAAAAAAGTGTGTTTTAAATTGCATTTGCACCCTTTACCCGGTATATCAAAAGGTGTTGTCCGAACGTTAGGTTATGCCTATCGGGAAGACCGCACACTTGCGCGAGTGATCTTCGGATCGCTTATCTCCGCCACGTACCGGATATTGGTTAGGTCTAAGTGCATCTTTGTTGCATTAGTGAGTGTTTGCATTAGTTGGTGTCTTCTAGGTCGTGTGTCAGTTGCATGCCCACCCGTCGAGGTACCCAATACTCGCCACCACCACTTATGGCGAACTCCCGGGCCCGTAGCTCCGATGAGTCCTCGACGGCTGAGATGTTCCGAGCCATTATGGAACGTCTTGACACGTATATGGATGGCCTTAATACGCGTATGGATGGCATAGGAATGCGTCTCGAAGGGCGGATGAAAGCCCTCGAGAATCGGGCCGAGAGTTCGGATCAGTCCATCCAGGGCTTAGTTGGCAGGATTGCCGTCCTCGAGAGGGGCCCAGTAGCGGCGCAACCCGTGCCGACGAACGGCCAACAGGAGCCGGTTCAGCAACCTGCTGTACCAAGAGCTCAGGCGGAGAATGTTGGGGTTCAACAGGTGCATGTGGTGGATGATTATGCATCTGATAATGATCAAGGGGGTAACGGTCGTCATCATCAACGACGGAATCATGATGACGAGGAGGACGACCGCATTCTTAGGGGCGTGCGTGCGGACCCTCCCACTTTTAGCGGGTCCTTGGACCCTCGGGTGTATTTAGATTGGGAGGCTGGCATGGACCGGTACTTCGAGTGGTTTGAGATGACGGACCACCGAAGAGTCCGATACGCGAAGATGAAGCTGCAAGGGCAGGCTCAAACTTATTGGATCAATGTGGAGAGCTTGCTCAACTAGCGACGTCAACCCCAGATCGGTACTTGGGATGATATGAAAACCAAGTTGAGGGAGAAGTACCTTCTTGCCTCATATCGCCAACGTCTCATAGACAAGTGGCAAAGCATCTCCCAAGGGAACCGATCCATGACCGAGTACACCGCCGAGTTCGATGAGTATTACTTACGGTGTGGGGTCACGGAAGAGAGCACTATGACTATATCCCGCTTTCGAAGAGGTTTGCGGCCCAATTATCAATATGAACTCTTTCGCCGCAATGCAACCACTTTGGAGCAGGCATATCAGATAGCTCTCGAATTGGAGCAATTCGAGGCCGAGTTCGAGTCACCCCATCGGTTGGGCTCTTTCCCCCTTCGTAGTGTCGAGCCCCGTGGCTCATCTGGCACGTATCCGAGGGCCCCCATGGCTCGACCACAGTAGCCCGCTCGCCCCGAGCCCTTTGCTCCTAGGCCTCGTCCTCCACCCCCGAGGGACCTTCCTCGTCCCCAGCATCTTACGGTCCCACCCACAGCCCGTCCACCGGCACCCGCACCTCCTGCACGTCCTTTGTTGCCTACGCCTCCTATCCGTCGGGAGGATAAAGGTAAAGGACCTATGATTAGGGAGCCTAGTGGATCACGGCAGCAGTGTTATCGCTGCAATGGGTTTGGCCATTTCGCCAACCAGTGTCCCACCCGCCCATCTCTTCACATTGGGGACACACAGGCCGAGGATACCACCCCTACGGGCCTCAAGTTAGTCAGCTATGAGGCAGATGAAGAGCTAGCTGACGAGTACTATGAGATGGGAGGTGAGGCCCAGGATGCCCAACATTCGGACGATACCCACGTGGGGGTCGTCAGATGTATCCTCACCCAGCCGCAGGTCAGTGATGACTGGCGTCTGACTACTATCCTTCATGTATTCTGTAGGCTGGGAAAGCAAATTTGCAAGGTGGTCATCGATAGCGGGAGTTGTATCAATGCAATCTCCACGAACACTATCGCCCATCTTGGTCTCACACCTGTAGACCATCCTTGTCCCTATCAGGTATCATGGGTGGATACCACTTCCATTTCGGTCAGGCTGTGGTGCTTGGTCCCGCTACAGCTCCACTCCTACCGTGACGTGATCTGGTGTGATGTTCTCCCTATGGAAGTGGGCAGTATCATTCTTGGTAGGCCGTGGTTATTTGACCGTGATGCCACGCTCCATGGCCGGTCGAACACCTGTACCTTCGACCACGCTGGCCAGCGGGTCACCCTCCAACCCGTTCGGCCCAGGAGCCCATCAGTCAGGTGTCCTAATGGCCCTAGTACTCCGAAGCCTTCCGTTCCCGGGCCTAGTACCCCATCCCCAGCTCGGGCTATGAGCGTTACCTCTGGCCCAGGATAGCCCTCGACGAGGAGATTGATGATGATTAGCTCCCGGGAAATGGAGCAGGAGCTTAGTCAGGGCTGTCCGGTGTTTGCCATTACGGTCCGAGAGGTGGAGCGGGACTCCGTGGGTGAGCTCCCACCCGAGGTTGTTCCCATTCTGCAGGAGTATACTGATGTCTTTCCTGATGAGCTTCCCGAGGGACTCCCACCTATGCGGGATATTCAGCATGCCATCGACCTTATTCCGGGCTCTTCTTTGCCCAACCTTCCTCATTATCGCATGAGTCCCACGGAGCATGCCGAGCTTAAACGGCAGGTCGATGAGTTAGTGCAGAGAGGGTCTGTTCGGGACAGCATGAGTCCATGTGTTGTACCCGCATTACTCGCCCCGAAGAAGGATGGCACGTGGAGAATGTGCATTGATAGTCGTGCCATCAACAAAATCACCGTGAAGTACAGGTTCCCTATTCCCCGCCTTGATGACATGCTGGACATGATGGCAGGTGCCACTATCTTTTCGAAGATCAATCTTAAGAGTGGCTACCATCATGTGAAGATTAGGCCATGTGATGAGTGGAAGACCGCATTTAAGACCAAGGATGGTCTATATGAGTGGTTGGTCATGCCTTTTGGGTTGACCAATGCCCCTAGCACTTTCATGCGGCTCATGACTCAGGTCCTTCAACCTTTCATTGGAGTCTTTGTAGTGGTGTATTTTGATGATATCCTTATCTATAGCCGCACCACAGGGGACCACTTAGACCACCTTCGACAGGTCTGTCTACATCTTCGGCGAGAGCAGCTGTTTGCGAACCCACAGAAGTGTGCCTTCATGACACCTCAGCTTACCTTCTTGGGTTTCATTGTGTCTAGTACGGGGGTCTCCGCCGATCCGGAGAAGGTCCGGGCCATTGTTGAGTGGCCGGAACCCCGTACCGTTCATGATGTCCGCAGCTTTCATGGTCTTGCGACGTTCTATCGTCGCTTCATCCGCGGATTTAGCTCCGTCACCGCCCCGATCACGGATTGTATCCGAAAGGGCACATTTGTATGGACGAAGGCCGCATCTGCCGCCTTCAAGGACATCAAGGAGCGCATGACCCAGACACCTATCCTTCGACTACCTGATTTCTCGAAGGTGTTTGAGGTCTCTTGTGATGCGTCAGGCGTGGGAATTGGAGGAGTTTTGAGTCAGGAGTCCCACCCGATCGCATATTTTAGCGAGAAGCTGAATGACGCGAAGCTGCGATATTCCACATATGATAAAGAATTCTACGTAGTTGTTCAGGCTCTTAGGCATTGGAGGCACTATCTATTACATCAGGAGTTTGTCCTATACTCCGATCACGAGGCATTGAGGTATCTCCACTCCCAAAAGAAGCTGAACTCGCGTCACAGTCGTTGGGTCGAGTATCTCCAACAGTTCACCTTTGTGCTTAAACATAAGGCTGGAGTGGAAAACAAGGTGGCTGATGCCTTGAGTCGGCGAGCATGTTTGCTTACCACCATGAGTGCCGAGGTCATAGGGTTAGAGAAGATGAAGGAGGCCTATGTTGATTGTCCTGACTTTGGTCAGATTTTTACCACTCTCCAGGCCGGACCCTCGAGAGACCTTGATGAGTATGTGCTTCAGGAGGGTTACCTCTTTCGAGGTAGCAGGCTATGTGTTCCCCGAACTTCGGTTCGAGATTTCTTAGTGTGGGAACTACATGCGGGAGGTCTAGCCGGCCACTTTGGTCGGAACAAGACTATTGAGGTAGTGGAGCATCGATTTTATTGGCCGAGCTTGAAGCGCGATGTTGCTAACATCGTGGCTCAGTGCCGTACATGTGCTACGGCCAAGATGAAGAAGCAAAGCTCGGGCCTTTATACGCCTCTACCCGTGCCTGATGCCCTGTGGCAGGATGTTAGTATGGACTTTATTTTGGGATTGCCACGTACCTCCAGGAAGCATGATTCGGTCTATGTGGTGGTTGACCGTTTCTCGAAGATGACCCTCTTTATCCCTTGCTCGAAGACTTCGGATGCTTCTAGGGTAGCCCACCTATTCCTTACTCATGTGGTGTGCAAGTTCGGGTTACCTCGCACTATAGTGTCTGACCGTGATGTTAGATTCATTTCCTACTTTTGGAAGACACTATGGCATATGATGGGTACGCACCTCAAGTTTTCCACTACATATCATCCCCAGACAGACGGTCAGACCGAGGTGGTCAATAGGAGTCTGGGAGATCTTTTGAGGTGTCTAGTTAAGGACCGCATTGGGGATTGGGATCTCATTTTACCCATGGCTGAGTTTGCATATAATGATTCGGTGAATAGGTCTACCGGCATGAGTCCATTTGAGATTGTCACAGGTCGTAGGCCTAGGAGACCCGTTGACCTTGTCCCCATGCCTATCCATGCTAGAGTGTCGGAGTCGGCCGAGTCGTTTGCTAGGCATGTTAGGAGTTTGCATGACGACATTCGTCGTCACATTGAGGCCAGCAATGCACGTTACAAGGAGTTAGCCGATGCCCACCGACACCATCGAGAGTTCCAAGAGGGCGAATATGTCATGATCAGGGTAAGACCTGAACGGTTTCCCTCTGGAACCGTTAAGAAGTTGCAAGCTCGCGGAGCCGGTCCATTCAGAGTGTTGAAACGCGTTGGATCCAATGCGTACATTGTGGACTTTCCCGAGGAATATGGTATCAGCTCTACTTTTAATGTATCGGATCTAGTTGCATATAGGGACCCATCGGTGATCCCTAGTGAGCCTTTTGAGCCATCTCCTCCCCTTGAGAGTGATCCCACACATGAGTGTCCACCTCCAGCCCCGTTGTTACGGCAGCGTGAGCATATAGATCATATACTGGATGAGCAGGTGACAGTTACCAGGAGTGGATCCTACCCGCGCTACCTAGTGCGATGGAGAGGACGGCCCGCTACCGAGGACACATGGATCACACATGGCGAGTTGCAGCAGATTGATCCGGACCTTCTAGAGTGATACAGGAGCGATGCAGACCCTTACTCGACAGGGTCGAGTTTCTCCCACCCGGGGAGAATTGGTGCGGACACCCGAGCAGTTGAGCGGCGTGATACGCCGAGCCACCGGTACCGTACACGGAGCACGACTCGAGCCACCTCAGCGTCCATCTGGCTCGGAGATAGCCTGGAGACTCCGCCTTGAGCCTCCCCATTTATCATATTTAGTTAGACTTTATGTGTGTAATTTATGTTTATTTCGTTATATTCGGTTTGCTATTTTGATTGTAAGAGGGGCTTATGTGTAATTTGGACCCCGTGGGCCCCACGGGCCCCCCAGGCCCCATCCCATTGAGCCACCTCAGCCTAGGGTCCCATGTGGGGTCAGTCAACCTTCCACATGGAGGCTTCTAGAAGGGTGGGCCAAGTGGGGGACAAGTGGCTTGGAAAGTCCACATTTTGGCCACCCACCCCACCTACCAAGTCAAGCCCACTCCCCTTGGTCCAAGGGCCGCCCCCCCTTAAATATTTATTATATTTTGTGTGTGTGTGTCACACTCAATCCAGGCCACCCATTCCCATCCCCTAGATCCAACGGTGGACAATGGATGTGAGATGTAACACATAAATACTTGTAATTTCCCATTTTATTTTTTTAATGCCATTTGAATCAAACAAATTCCAAGAGCAAGGGCTGGTGCGCCCCCCTCCTCTCTCCTCCCTCTCCCCCTTGAAGCTGTGAAGGCTTCCCTCTGGAGGTGTGACTCCTCCCCTTATCATTCCGGTCGCCGCCGCCGCCGCCACGAGCCACCATCGCATCACCGTCGAGATCGCCGGAGTTTTGCCTTCATCCGACCACAGCAGATTCCACGAATTCTCTGTGTCAGCCACGAGGTCAGATCGACCTGGGGATTTTAGGGGATGCTCCATAGGTGTCAAGCACATCCCAAAACTTTTGGTTGGTCATAAATATCCCATTTGATATTTTTTTATTTTCGTCCAACCTTAATTTCTAGATCTGTCTGCTTGCTGTTTCAACTTCCACCCGCCCTGTGTTTCAAGTGTTCGGACCTATTTCTGATTTTTGTTAGATCTCCCAATTTTACTGGGAGTTCTGTCCATCAACCCCACCGTCTCAAACTTTTCTTGAATTTTTGTGAAGCCATCCCATATTTTTCAAAAATCGATCTCAGAGATAGGTACAGTGTTGTCCACCTGTTCCTAGATCCGACCACCCTCCAGTAAACAAATCATAACAAATCACAGCCATCTTCAATCAGTCCACAAAAAATACCCCCGTCTTCCTTGTCTGAAATCCCATAACTTTGATGAAGAGCTCAAGAGCTGAATCGGAGGTTTACTAGGCGGTCAACGGTAGTTCTCAGACAAGTGCCCTGCAGATCTGAGATTTTGGTTACTGTACAACAGGGACTTGTAAATTCAATAAAGTTCTGATCCGACCAGATCCAGTAGATCTCTCTGGGTCTAGATTGAAGCATTTGAAGAGAGCTTTCCAACGATAGCTCATGCGTCCCGATCCGACGTCGGGATTGATCGCACCGGCCGTTTTTACCGGAGCGCGCGCCGAAAAATAGCAAGCAAAATCCGTGGGTTATTAGTTCAAGAGTTGGGAATCGGGGCCGATCGACCCCCGATCGGTGTTCCCAGCCGACCGCCGTCCGTGGAGGCACGCCACCAGGGGCCCCCATCACAGTGGGTCCCACTCCCGCAGATCCGGAGGACAGCGCCATCTGTGGGCCCCACGGGCCCGTAGAAGCCGCCGTTCGGAAAGCACGAAAACGCGGAGTTCGGCACCGCCGGGCGACATCAAGATGCTTCCCGTCAACCCGAGTTGCGTGATTCCCGGACCCGACATGTGACCTTTTACCTCCCTGCGTGGAGTGGGTCGACTTAGTGTATTTCTGTAATAATTATTAACCGGGAGTCCGTGATTCGGCCGAGGTTGTCTTCGCCTCGCCGGGTGCGTCGAGGTAATGGTCCGAACCTCTTGGCGTTCATTTGCTTAGCTAGTATATGGTCTTTTGCCGCTGCCGAGAGCGATAGGTACTAGCCCGTGTGTCCATGTCACCGCTGTGAGTATGAGAGTGACCCGTCCCGCGACTCGATCCGAGTCCGGAAGTGAGTCTGACTACCTTGAACTCTGCCGGTTCTTCAACCGCGCACGATCCGCGTTTCCCTCGCTTGGGACGACGAGTGAACTTGCATTTGTGTTAGCGACGTATAGCCCATAGGAGCTCTCCATGTCGGGCTTAGTGTCTCTCCTATCATGTGTTGCTGGTCGTGTCCGCATCTAGAGTCCGTGGTCCATACCACATAGAGTCGGTCCCCGTGTCCGTCCCGCATCACTGACCATGTATATTTACACAAAGTATGCACCGAGCTTAGCAATACATATAAATCAAGTATGCACCGATGTTTATTAAGAAGCAACACACATATGCATCGAGTTGAACAGTGAGTGCACGGACTTGTAATGCATATAAGCAAAGTATGCACCGAGTGTATGTATGAACGAAACAAACAAACTTGCACTGACCTTATATTCCTTAGCACAGACGATGTATAGCTCAAACGTAGGTAAAGATAGGAATGCACCGACGTTGATCTTTTGAAACCAGACCTTGCACCGACTGTGCTACTATGTATATGCCTTAGACATAATATGAGACGCACACTTGCACTAAGACACAGATGTGCATAAGACGCAACAAAAGACGCAAGCACCATAGCCCTCATGTGCATAAGATGCAATATGAGACTTGTGGCAACGGATTTTTATTCTTATTTTATTTATTTGATTGTTTATTTGTATGAATTTAGTTATTTATTGGTTATTTTGTTAGGCGTGCCAGTCACCGGAGTGACAATTTATTATGCGCTCGATCTGACTCAATCAATCGATTGTGATATTCGTGTCGGGACTCCAAGTCCGTCATACCATAAAGGTTATAACGTTAATTACGTCCTCTAAGAAAGAGGACAACCCTTGATTAATTGCCAAGAGAGGATGCCCCAGGGGCAAGACAAGATAAGACTATGATTCTGACTTCATTCGCTGGATGTGAAATACGTATGGATAATCATGCGATGCAAGGTATGATAATAATGTACGGAACAAATCTGGCAGCATATTCCATTATCTTGGTCTATGCCAAGTGCGAATATAGGTCATCCATCCACGGAGTGCTGAGATGGAAGTCAAAAGAAAGATGGGCGTAACCCGAGATCCAAGAGGATCGGAATGTAACGAGACAATGTCCGCTATCATGGTATTTGTTAATATCCCCTTAAGAGGCCATTGGAGGACATGCAGTGGCAGGACTCCAAGGGTCAACAGGGTTAGCAGAAACATTACAGTCAAACGGTACCCTTAGACTTGGATAGAGAACCATGATTCCCTATGATATTATGAAGGTTGGCATGACACTGATGAGGTTGGGACATTGGGTTTAGACTGAGTTTAAGGCTCATTAAGATTACTGGGAAGTTGGGTGTTTGAATAGTAGTTGGTGTTAAGATGAACAGGCGCGAATAGGGATCGGCGCGAAGACAAACCGGCGCGATGGGATCCCGGCGCGGTATGCCTCGGCGTGGCAGTGAGCAAAAGGGGGGCATCGGCACCGTGTGTGCCCGACGCGATGGCTGTCTCAGCGCGCCAATCACCCGGATCGGAACTCGTGCCGAGAGGGGGCTGCGTCGGGAGGCTATATGGCGTCGACGAGAGGAGCTTCTTTAGATATTCTGAGAGTTTTGTGAAGTTATGGGCCTGATGGTTCTGCTGAGGGGATCTCTTATGTTTAGTAAGGGTTTCATGGGCTCATCAACGATGATGTTTAGGTAAACTGAAAGGTGGGGGTAAACTCATCCACAGAAGGTCTAGGGAGACCATGTGATCGTAATGATTATATCCCCTTCTTACAGTGAACAAAGAGACGTAAGATAGTCTTTCTCGGGGCCTTTGCCACACCCAATTGGGGGTCGATTCATCGATTTAATGAAAAACATCACACGATTCGATAAAGTAAATATCACGAATGAATTTCGGCAGCATCTCCCCTTGTTTTGGACTGTGCCAAAAGGGGAGTATAGGTCATCCATCCACGGAGTGCCGGGATGGAAGCCAAAGGAGAAATGGGCGTAGCCCGAGATCCAAAAGGATCACATTCCGATGGGACAATGTTCACTCATCGTGGTGTTTATTAATATCCCCTTAGAGAGGCCATAGGAGAGCATGCAGTGGCAGAACTCCTTAGGCTAACGGGGTTATAGAATGTAGGGGGGTTAACCCCATTGATTTAGCTCTCATGAAGGAGGGTTGAGTGAAGGCTATTGCCTCTCCTCGGAGTGACAGGATTTTGCATCGAAGGATCAAAGGGCTCAAGGCTCCCGAGGGCATCGGCGCGAATACGTCTCGACGTGGTAAGGAGGATGGGTCTCAGCGCGCTGGGTAATGCTCACTCGGCTCGGGCGGCGCTCGACGCGGAACTCGCGTCGAGAGAAGGCCACGCCGGGAGGTTTTTAGGATCAGGGTTTCAGAGAGTTTAAAGGGGGGTAATGAACTGAGGATTTCGAGGACTTCTTGAGGATTCAAAGGGGTTCTATTCAGGGATTTTAAGGTGTTCTACCTAAGGCTTTGAGAGGTTTTATTCACTGGGTTTATAGGTGGCCTGAGAGGAAGGGAATCATTCCGAAGAAAGGAAAGATTTCACTCTAGAGCCTCACTGAGAGCCAGGGCATCGATCCACTCATGTAGACTTTTATACGAACATATCCCTCACCGTTTTTACGAATGAGAAGCCATGAGATGAACTGTCTCAGGCTCTCATCTCTATTGTGGGGTTGAAACTATAAAAGCGATGCAGTGGAAATCACCCATTCAATCTGAGGGGCAAGCACACAGTAGAACCAGATACATTCACGCCGACTATCGACTACTGCAGATTTCAGCGAAGTAAAGAGAAAAAGAGATAACTTTGTTTCCTTGCGGAGAACACATATACATTTAGTACAGAAGGGAGAATCAGACTAAAAGAAAGTCCAAATACAGACGATGCCCCTTGACACAGAGTTATGCTGGCATTTGATGCCACTGAAATAACATCATTCGGAAGCAGACCAAAAGAAAGGAAAATAGATTCAAAGAGAAGATGGGGAAGGGGATAATATAGCCCCTTAGGGTATCTGACAGATGAACCCCCACCTTGAATATCCTTCCCAGGGCTTCTGCGACTCTTTCTCTCTTCAGACCCCTTAGCAGGCTCTCGGGCTCTCTTTCTTTCAGTGGCTTCTTCTGCTTCGATTCCCCATTTTTCTGTTCTCTCTTTTTTGTTCTTCTCTTCTGCTGTACTCTCTTCTGTTTGTTGAAGGCAGTAGCTTTTATAGAGGGGTGGCCAAGCAACTTCCGGCACGAGCTCCTCGACGCGATGGCCTACAGCATTTCGGCGTGCCTGGCATACTGCATTTCGGCGAGCTCGTCTTGCGTTGGGCTTGGGCCCATTTGCTTAGCATTCGGCACCAGATAGGGGCTCATCGAATGGGCTTTTCTTCATTGGTCTCATGGACTTCTTTGAATATATCTATTTTTCCTGAGACTTACTTAACACCTTGCATTCACGAACATGTGTGAGGCAATGTGCATCCCATTTTCATGAGCATCAGAATTGTCTGAGGATCCTCTTCAGCAGGCAGATGATTGCCTGGCGTTTGTCATAGTATTTATCAGCCCGACTATCTGAATGATAGCTGTGCTAGGCAGCGGCCTAGCCAGAGATGGCTTCAGCCGATCGGAGTGTTATGGGTAGTGGATCTCTTCTATTCTAATTCTCAGAACTTCCAGGGATGGCACAGGAGCCGCACCCTTGATTGGTCTTCAGAGCCCTGAGCTTGCTTTGGCTTCTTCTTTTATCCTTGTATATTTTAGGTGTCAACAAATGCCCCCCACCCGCGGGTGACGTAAGCGAAGAATGAGTGACACGGGACCCGCGAGTGTACATTGCATCATACTCTGTACTTCTCTTCACGCCTGCTCCTGTTCATAGTGCATTTTCATGGCTTGGAATCTTCATTATGGTTGTATACTCCCAGCATTTTGTAAGCATATTTGGACGGATGTCAGACTTTTAGGTTTAGTTTCCTGGTTGCAGCATCCCAGGGTGAACAAGCAGGCGTGGTTGACAGTCTCAGCACGCCCATCTCGGCGCTGCATACAACCGGCGCGAAGATTATGTCAGCACAGCACTGGTCTCTGCGCGCCTCTTCTCATTTGGCGCTCTCGGCGCGGGCAGCATCGACGCGCCATTTCTCCTGTTGCGCTCTCGGCGTGGGGGAGCTGTCGACGTGCGTTAAGGTTTTACCCTATTTCTGCGCCTAGGGGACGAGGGAAGCTCATTTCTCACTGAGCTTTCTCTCTCTTCTTCCTTCGTCCTCCACAGCGGCGGCGATCAGCGTGAGGGGATTTTCCCTCCTTATTTCTCCCCTTTTCATCGTGAGGCTCTCTTCTTTTGCTTCTCATACGGGACTACGTCCCTCTTTTCTAAGGAGTCACCCCCTCTTGGTGGATGTTCATCCTATTTGACTTCTGGGCATACCCCGGACATGGGGAGATGCTGTCAAAATTTTCTTAGGATTCCCTCCTCTGTTTCTATCTTCATATTGTCTTATTTTTTTTTTATTTTTATCTGCAGTTGCTGAAATGGCCACCGCTTCTAGCTATGCTGCTTCCAGAACTGCTGATGTCGGTGCCTCTTCCCAGGGCAGAGTATTTGGTCCTACCGTGACTTGGAGGAACATCGGACAGCTGGACCAAGGTCTTGGGAGGATCGCCATAGTTGACGAATCTTCTGACTCAGAAACGGACACAGTGTCTGCATCTCGCGTCATGACCACTGAGGACGGGTTGAACTTCAATCGTGATGGCGGCTATCATCCGTACTTTCCGAAGGATCGTCATCTCGCACCATTCATCTGCACCTTTAATGTAGCGGGGAAGATAGATGTTATGCTGGCTCGGATGGTGGAACGGGCCATGTTGGTGGATAGGGATGACTTGAAAGGCTCCGTATATTGTGGAGACACCATCCATCTCCCGGGGGAGCGGCGTAAGTGGAACGTCGTCTTGGGAGTAACCGAGCTGGAGGCGGAGTAGAAGATGCTGACGCGGGCTCCTGAATTCACACCTGCCAGGTGGGACACTACTGCAGGTCGGGTCAACAGAGAAAAGCCTGGCTATGGTTTATTCTTGGTGCCCATCAAGTGGGGCTACAGAGATGAGCCATTTGTTCTGAACTGTCTGGCTGTTCAATTTAAGTTTCAGTTGGCTGCTGGATGGTTTGCAGACACCAAAGTGACCGATGCCCATATTTTCTGCGTGGGAGCGGTAGAGTTTACGGAGTATGTTCTGAAGGAATATGCTCCTTTACTGGTCAGGGCCGGGGTGTATCACAGTGTATATGCATCCCATTTTAGGTACCCTATTTCTAAAGGATTGTGCTGCGGCATGTTTGAAGTGTTCTGCCCACAGTTTAATACTTTCTTCACAGCAGAGGGTGAAACTTCTTTGGACCTCTGGAGTTTGTCACAACTGTCGGGTCTGCTGATTGACGGAGAACCTTATGAAGAGGTTTGCCTTCATGACTTCATCAAGGATGAAACTGACGGTGAGGGTCAGTATTACTTCGGCTTCTCATATCGGTATTTGATGAAAGCATACCGCTCTCTCTGCTTGGCACATAACAAGGGATCATCTAGGGGATACCACACCTGGGAGAAGAGTAGCAAGCTGAGAGTCCGCGTAGGACATTGGATCCAATATTTCTTTGGCGGCCCTCTGAAGTATAATGAGTTCCCTCATGTGGCTCCTGTTGCGGGTAAGCCCAGCAAGCCTCCCAAATTTAAGTCAGAGCTGCCTGCTTCACTTCGACGAGTCAACTGTGGAGGACCGAATCCGACTGGGGCGGACCCCCTTACTCATTGTGCTGCTTACCTCACTTTTTGGTTGTGCACTTTTGCTCTCCAGTAGGGGGATGAGACAGTCATTAGGCCGGAGGCAATATACCCGACATGTCAGATGTCTTGGGGCATGCGGCTCGCTCTATGTCCGGCTGCACTTTGCCTGGTTTACAAATCTCTAGGAGACATTCATAGGCATCGGATCCCTCGCTCTTTCAGAACAGTGGGGCCGTTTCATTTCTTCAACGCCTGGGTATGCAATTTGTTTCCAGAACTGGCTCCCAGGACCTTGCAAACAACTACATTGTACCCCAGGATGCTAGAATTTTCAAGTGCCAAACCTGGCTCAGTGTCTCAGCATCTTTTCTCTATCAGAGGTCGACTAACAAGGGTCCCGATGGACTCGGCGGGGACCATTCATTTCTGGAATTTAGCGGCACATTCTGCCCCATTGGTGAACCGCCAGCGTGAGTGCAAGCTCGAGGCGGTGGAGACTTTTACACATTTCATTTCGGGTAACACAGTGACCCGGCCAATCCTGGAGCCTGAGCTCATTGATTGGGCTCTATCAATTCGCCCCAGTGTTTTAGTGTTCAGAAAGGGGGGCGTGGTTCATCTAGAGCCCTATTACCCGTTTAGATTTGGCCGAAATTTTGGCTATGATCAGCACATTCCACCTTCAGCTGCTCAGTTTCCCTTGGACTGCAGGTCAAAGCACAGCTCGGTCGTTGCAAGCGAGGGTTGCTCCTGGTGGGATTACTTCCACCGTCGGGATGCTAATATCTTCAGAGTGTCGGTACCGAACCGTGTTCCTCGGGTCACTTCGGAATATGTGAAATGGTGGAATGCCCGAACTGGCTTCTATCGCAATATTAGGACAACATGCTGGGATGTAGCCGAGCGTACCTTTCTAAGCCAATAGCCTGGGCCAGATTTTGATATTGATGAAGCCCATTTGAAGAGGCTATTCTCCCAACATCCGAGGGAGGTAGATGCATATATAGCACGCAGGAAGGCCATGAAAGAGGATGCGACTACACAGCTCGTGCCTATGCCTGCTGACATAGATGAAGATACTTTCACGAAGAATTTAGAACATATGTGCCAGATTGGTGATTCCCGCTTGGAGCTTTAGCAATATCCCTTTCCCATTGAGGAGCCGCTCTCCAAAGCAGTTTCATGGAAATGTGAGGTCGACCACTTTTGCCCGTACCGGGCATTCATCAGCAGAGAAGATAGAACCCTGACATATTATCAGCAGACGTCTTGGCTGTTTGTCTTGATGAATATCCATGGGCTGACCCTTGATAGTCCTATAGAAAGTATCCTGGACAAGCCTCTGTTTGTGTCTTTTCATTATGCCGATGGCTGGGGTCTTGACCACCTTGGCTTGTATCATTGCATTGCTTCCCACGGTCATGCGGACTTGGCTGACCTAGCCGAGAAGTGTAAGAAAATTGGTGACATCCGCTGGCTTGTTCGGGAGGCTGCATCCCAAAGCAAAGAGGTGGCTTATCAGTACTGGCCCCTCTCATCTTTTTATAATAGCCCAGCATGTAAAGTTTTCTTCAGTTGGCATATCGCCTAGCTTGTTGCTCAATTCTTTTCATAACGGCATGCGCCTCATTTGACAGATCGGCCAGACATAAAGCAGCAAGGACTTTACAGGAAGATCATCTCCCAAGCACAGAAACCGGAATATTTCGACACTCCTGCACCAGCGCCAACCACTACTCTGTTTCCCCCTAGCAGAAAGAGAGTGGCTTCTTCGCTGAAGGTCGCCTTGGGACGGGCAAGGAAAGCTCGGAGAAATTTGTCGAAGCAATCACCGACTGATGTCACTGAGGCTCCTTTGCCTGACGTGCCATCATTTGAACAATTCGCTGCTCAGCAGGAGGCCACTCAGCAAGCAGCTGAAGGTGACATCATTCTTCTTTGTAGCCTGTAGGAAAGTTCTTTCTGTGACATTTTCATTTTTTGACGTCTTCTTTATTGGATATTAGTTCAAGGAGCAGTTGCTGCTACTAAGAGCACTGAGAAGGTCACCGCGGGGGAGGATGATATGGGACCTTCTGCCGTGGCCACGGTAGAGATAATTGGGACAGTTGAAGCCATAGGGGAGAGTCTCTCCACTATTAAAGAGGATGTCCGACTCCCTTCTCCCATGCCTGCCAGTGAGGCTGAGGGTGAGCCAAGTGACTGCTATCTTTCTGACTCTTATTTCTTAGTGATCTTCTTGCCCTACCTTATGCATGTCTTTGTGCTGTAGTGGCAAGAGTAGTTAGTACTGTGGTTGAGACACCTACTGTGGACGCCCCTTTGCAGCAAGAAGGACACAAAGCTGTGTTAAAGAAGGGTGCCATCCCATTGCGGCGTGTAATCACCCGCTCAGCAGCTCGTAAGGCAACAGAGGAGGTGAGCCAACCCGTGCCTAGCATAGATATTTCTTCTAGCAGCTCTACCACTCCTTCTGATGAAGAAGTTGATTACGGTTCTGCAGAAGGTGACGAACAAGCACCTGCGGCAGCCAGCGAAGGGGCAGTGGCACCCTCCATGCTGTTGAGCGTTCCTTTAATATTTAGTCCTCCAAGGTTGTTGGCACCATCATCTGAGGGAATGTTGCAGGAAGAATTTGCCGGAATAGACATGGAGGTAGAGATAACTCCTCCTTTTGTTACTTCATCTGCAGAGTTAGAGTCTTCTATACAGGCACTCGAAGAGATGGGTGCTGTGACCACAGTAAGTTCTGCCCACCCTTTGGCCGAGCTACATAGATTTTCATTCTTCTTTGCCATCTTGGTGCTTATTGAAACCTTGTTCCAGGAATCTGACACAGCCGATCACCTTTTGGTATCATCTTCTGATGCCATCATTGTTCCATCGGAGGCTTTAGATATGCTGCCGCCTGTCACCGCGTCTTCTTCAGAGGTAGTTACTGTGCTTCGTCCTGTGCCAGTGAGAATGCAACTGGCCGCTGAAGCATCGTCAATAGAGCTGGGCTCACTGGGAGAAAGTTCTGCTCTAGTGCCTGCAACAGAGCTGAGGGCTGAAGCCGATCCGTTGAGAGGTTCTGCCTTCGTTCCGGCGGCCATAATGACTATTGTGCCTGACCCTGCGACTCCATCTGTGCCAGTAGTAGGGTCGGAGCCTTTGCCTCCTCCAGCACTTGTAGAAGAGAGCTCTTCAAAGAGCCCAACAGAGCATGAGCAGGCTGCTGTGGTGCCCGCTTCTTCAACTTTGGTGGCTTTCCCATCTTCTTCTTCCGAGCCCGACACCGGCTTATGGGCTTCCATAGACAAGGAGGTTACTTTTGATGTGGCGCCGGTAGCTTCCCTCGGCTTCACTTCGTCAGAGGACTTTGTCTGGCAGCATTTAGAGATGTTGCGTCGAGTCTGGAATCTCAGCCGACGCTGTCTTACCTCCAACTGAAGGAAGTGTCTGAACGACTGACGGTCGGGCTGCAGGCACTAGGCTGTCCCTTGGATATCTGGACCCAGTGGGTGTTGTTCTTGCTGAAATTTGTGAATCTTCGAGACTTTCTCGGGCAGATAATGAACGACCGGCTGACGGCCCTCAAATTGCAGAAAATCGACTGTCAGACGGAGCTGGAGTCTCTGAATTCTGATCTTCATAGGAACAAGGCCCAGGTTGAAGCTTTAGCTGCTCGTGCACAATTCCTACGTAGCCGACGGGAAGAACTCCGGGCTGAGTTGAATGCTGTCGAAGCTGAGATACCATTGCTGGAGGTGGCAGAAGTCCAGGGTATCGAGGAGACCACCTTGCTAGAGGGTCGAGTTGCATCCTTACAGACTGAGATGACTCGCGTCCAGGATGAGGAAATGCAACTCCGTGAACTGGGAGTGGCTCCATATGTCAGGCTTATCGACTTTGAAGATATCTTCAGGCAATCTTAGCTTATCTGCCTTTTGTAATCCGTCTCCCCTCGAAGGGCTCCTATTGTCTTCCTCTTTTCCTTTTTGTAATGAAATACAAGTTTCTCTTAATATTTTAGATGTCCATCTACACACTTGTATTCTATCATATCTTGTGACAATTTTGGCGCCCTGTATGGAAGCATACCCGTGTCTGTACCGCAGGAGAGCATCCACCCTTTCAAGGAAAGGATGGGGGCCTCGCTCCACCGTGTGTCGGGGTTCCAGAGGTTGCCAAATTGGTACAAATGTAAGTCCCATTGGTCAGAAGTGCCGAGATCACGACTGTCGGCTGACGTAAGTGTATGAAGGGTTCACATGTCTTGTTGAAATGGACGGAAGGTCCACCTCAGACAGGTTCTAGCATTGACCAAGGCGAAGTGCCGTATGATCATAAAAAGCTTCCCCATCGGCATTGGGTTTGTGCCGATGCAAGGAAATGGGTGTGCATCAGGGTAGACGAAAGGTCTACTCCGGGTAGGTTTCATTATCGATTTAGGCGATGATGCATTGTGACCGATGGAAGGTTTTATCGTCGGTGGGACTTAGGATAGTATAAAGTGGGTGAGTTTCATCAAAGTAGACAAAGGGCCTACTCTGGGTGGGCTTCATTATTGGCTTGGGCGATGATGCCTTAGGACCGACGGTGGGGTTTCACCATTGACGTTGGGTTTATGCCAATGTATGGGAATTGATCAGTTTCATCAGAACGAACAGAAGGTCTATTCTGGATAGGTTTTATTACCGGTGGGACAACTAATGGAAGTGTCACCAAGAGGTATAGCATATGTTTTCATGTTATGGTAACCACATTACTGACCCAAGCACCCTTTCGGGTTTTCACCGGAGCCAGCCCCCTCTTGCTTTTGCCCATGCACCCTTTCGGGTTTTCACGTGGCGGGGTACCCGATTTTGCCTGTGGTGCCCTTTCGGGTTTTCACTATAGCTGGGTTGGAGCCATTTTTTCCCTTGTTCTGCGATAGGATCAAGACTGGCGAGGCACCTCTATTTTAAGCCTCATTATTATATATTTTTTTGGTTCATCATTTTTTTATCATCACTGAACTCAATTCTCGGGGTAAATCCAGGCTTGAGGAGATGATGGCCAACCTTGCCGATGATGACAAGGGCCATGAGGAAGTTGACTGATCTTGCCGATGATGACAAGGGTCGCAAGAAGGCTGACCGATCTTGTCGATAGTGACAAGGGTCAGAAGTAGGTCGACCGATCTTACCGATGATGACAAGGGTCGCAAGGAGGCTGACCGATCTTGCCGATGTTGACAAGGGTCAGAAGTAGGTCGACCGGTCTTGCCGATGATGACAAGGGTCGCAAGGAGGCTGACCGATCTTGTCGATGGTGACAAGGGTCAGAAGTAGGTCGACCGGTCTTGCCGATGATGACAAGGGTCGCAAGGAGGCTGATCGATCTTGCCGATGGTGACAAGGGTTAGAAGTAGGTCGATCGATCTTGCCGATGATGACAAGGGTCGCAAGGAGGCTGACTGATCTTGCCGATGGTGACAAGGGTCAGAAGTAGATCGACCGGTCTTGCCGATGATGACAAGGGTCGCAAGGTGGCTGACTGATCTTGCCGATGGTGACAAGGGTCAGAAGTAGGTCGACCGATCTTGCCGATGATGACAAGGGTCGCAAGGAGGCTGACCGATCTTGCCGATGGTGACAAGGGTCAGAAGTAGGTCGATCGATCTTGCCGATGATGACAAGGGTCGCAAGGAGGCTGACCGATCTTGCCAATGGTGACAAGGGTCAGAAGTAGGTCGACCGATCTTGTCGATGATGACAAGGGTCACAAGGAGGCTAACCGATCTTGCCGATGGTGACAAGGGTCGCAAGGAGGCTAACCGATCTTGCCGATGGTGACAAGGGTCAGAAGTAAGTTGAGAAAGATCTCCGATGGGGACCGGGGTGATCGCTCTTTTTGGAGTTTCACTAGAATGAGGGCGAGGCGGAACTTAAATTACCACATTACTGACTTAAGCGCCATTTTGGGTTTTTGCCAAAGTCAGCCCCCCTCTTACTTTTTCCCACGCGCCCTTTCAGGTTTTCACGTGGCGGGGTACCCGATTTTACCTGCGACGCCCTTTCGGGTTTTCGCCACAGTCGGGTTATGGCCATTTTTGCCCTTGTCCTAATGTAGGAACAAGGCCGGTGGGGCACCTCTATTTTAAGCCCCATTTTATCATTATTTTATTATTATTTTTATTCATATAACATGAGGACGTTGAGAGGGTCGGCTAGGACACGAAGTCTTGCGCCGAGAAAGAGGGTTTATTCGTTGGCAAGAAGGTAATACTAACGCAAAGGATGGACTCCATGCCGATTCGGGCGTAGGGCCCGTAATGGCAATGTTATAGAAGGGTCGGCTAGGGCACGAGGCCTTACGCTGAGAAGGGTTTATTCGTTAGCAAGAAGGTAATGCTAACACAGGGGATAGATTGGTGCCGATTCGGGCGTAAGGCTCGCAATGACAACGCTGTAGAAGGGTCGGCTAGGGCACGAGGCCTTGTGTCGAGAAGGATTTATTCGTTAGCAAGAAGGTAATGCTAACGCAAAGGACAGATTTGAGCCGATTCGGGCGTAAGGCCCACAATGGCAACGCTATAGAAGGGTCGGCTAGGGCACGAGGCCTTGCGCCGAGAAGGGTTTATTCATTAGCAAGAAGGTAATGCTAACGCAAAGGATAGATTTGAGCCAATTCGGGCGTAAGGCCCGCAATGGCAACGCTATTTTTTTATATGTCATTATATGTATATATATATATTTTTTAAAGCTCGACCAGGACGGAGTGCCACTAGGTCAAGGTAGATAGAGCTCGGCTAGGGCGGAGCGCCACTAGACTAAGGTAGGTAGAACTTAGTTAGGGCGGGGTGCCACTAGACTAAGGTACTAGGTAAAACTTAGCTAGGGTAGAGTGCCACTAGACTAAGGCAAGTAAAACTTAGCTAGGGCGGAGTGCCACTAGACTAAGGCAGGTAAAACTTAGCTAGGGCGGAGTGCCACTAGACTAAGGCAGGTGGAACTTAGCTAGGGCGGAGTGCCACTAAACTAAGGTAGGTAGAACTTAGCTAGGACGGAGTGCTGCTAGACTAAGGTAGGTAGAACTTAGCTAGGATGGAGTGCTGCTAGACTAAGGTAGGTAAAATTTAGCTAGGGCGGAGTGCCACTAGACTAAGGTGGATAGAGCTCGGTCAGGGCAGAATGCCACTAGACCAAGGTGGGTATAGCTTGGCCAGGGCGGAATGCCACTAGACCAATGGTGGATAGAGCTCGGTCGGGGCGGAATGCCACTAGACCAAGGGTAGGTATAGCTCGGCCAGGGCGGAATGCCACTAGACCAATGGTGGATAGAGCTCGGTCAGGGTGGAATGTCACTAGACCAAGGGTAGGTATAGGTCATTCTGGGAATGCCGGTTGAACTGTGTGATACAGCTTCATGTGTTTCCCATTAAGGGGAGAGAACTGAACGACTCCTTTGTGATCTACAAGGGCGTATGCACCCCCTTCATATACTCGGCGGATGACATATGGTCCGACCCAGTTTTTAACCAGCTTCCCTTTGGGGTTGGAGGCCATCGCTTCTCTTCTTTTAACCATTACCAGGTCACCTTTCTTGAATTCCCGTCCTTTGACCAGCTTATCGAAAGCACGGGCCATACGGGCTTTGTAGAGTTGGATATTTTGTTGCGCACGGAGACGCTTTCTTTCGAGCTCGGCGAGCTCTTCCAGTCTTCTTTCTATGTTGGTCTGCTCACTGCTTACCAATCCATGCTGGATGGCGATTCGCAATGAGGGGACCTCTAATTCGATTAGCACCACAGCCTCCGACCCGTACACGAGGGAGTAAGGTGAGCAGCCAGTCGGGGTTTTATAGACTGTACGGTAAGCCCAGAGTGCTTCGTACATCCTTTCTTCCCAATCTCTTTTGTTAGCCTTGACAGTCTTTGCTAGTAGAGTGCATAGCGTCTTGTTGAAGGCTTCTTCAAGTCCGTTGGCTTGAGGGTAGTAGGGAGATGATGCCCTCCAATCAATCTTGTACTTTTCGGCTAGTCGGTACACCTTCGGATTCTTGAAGTGACTACTGTTGTCAGAGATGATTCGGCTGGGTACTCCAAACCGGAATATTATATTTTGTCAGAAGAATCTGGCGACCAATTCTCCCGTGACTTCTCTCAATGCTACTGCATCTGCCCATCTGGAGAAGTAATCTGTAGCTGCTAAGATATATTTGCATCCTGATGAAGATGCTGGTAGTGGTCCTACCACGTCCATACCCCATTGAGCAAACGGCCAGCTTGGGATGGTAGGATGTAGTGGCACAGGTGGCCTTCTTGACACAGTGGCATGTTCTTGACACCTCTGACAGGCCTTGGCGAACTTGCAGCAATCGTCAAACATAGAGGGCTAGTAGTAGCCTAGTTTCTTTATTTCAATTTTCATTTTCGGACCAGCCTGGTGTGCCCCGACTGACCCGGCATGGACCTCTTGCATTACCTGCTTGGCTTCCCCTGGAGATAAGCAGCAAAGCAAGATCTTCTTTTGGGCATCTGCCATTATCCGGAACAACGTTCCATTCCTCATCTCATAAGAGTCTTTGACTCTCAGGAGCTTCATTCTCTGTTCTTTCTCTTTCGGGAGTTGTTGGTGTTGAAACCAACGTAGGAGATGCTCCCGCCAATCGGACTGTTGGATTCCTTCTACAGCTGCCACTTCATTTGCTTGTTCATCGGCTAGGGCTTCTGTCACACTGGGGACCTGCCGCCGGTTGATTACTGTTATATTTAGGCTTGTATCAGGCGGGACTGCCAAAGAACTGGCCAGCTTTGCGAGGGCGTCAGCTTGAGCATTCTATCCTCGGTTAATGGCTTGATGCTAATGAAATAGAATCTTGTCATTAGGTGGTGTGCCAGATGATAATAAGGAATGAGTTCTTGCTTCTTCACATCGAACTCCCCTTCCAGCTGTTTTATAACTAGCATAGAGTCCCAGAATGCTTCTAGCATTTGAATCCCCATGGACAGAGCAATCTGTAACTCGATTATGAGGGCTTCATATTCTGCTTCATTATTTGTGCAATGCTTGTTTATTGAACAGGATGTATGTATGACTTCTCCTTCTGGAGATTTTAGGACTATGCCTGCCCCCGCCCGGACTCTAGCTGATCCAGTTGCTGAGGTGTCAATTCTAGAAGCACCGTCAAAATACAGTTGCCATAGAGAGGGCTGCACCAGGCCGACCTCTAAGGTTTCATCTTCAGGAAGCTCCGGTTCCAAGGGGTAGTCTTTAGGTGCTGGATGCTCAGCAAAGAAGTCTGCAATAGCTTGGCCCTTGACGGCCTTTTGCGGTATGTAGGAGATATCATACTCCATAAGAATCACTGCCCATTTGCCTAGGCGGCCTTTGATGATCGGTTGAGACATGATATATTTAAGCGGATCCTCCTTGGTGTTGACATGTTTTTCTTTCTACTCTCCTTCTTTCTCTTCAATACCGGCTTGAAAGATCTCTATCCTCTCCTTCTAATAAATCGATGTGCAAAATAAAATAGGACAGTAGAAGGAGAACAGAAGAGAGTAAAGAACCATGATCGCCACCAAGGTGTCGTACGTGATGAACACGCCATGCCTTGGAAAGAGAGGGAGACACTCGCCTGACCTACAGCGCTGGGGGGATGAATGGTTCGGGGAGAATTGCCTAAATGATGCATAGTCTTACAATAGACCACTCTTCAGTGCTGCGGGTACGCGGGACGTAGGACTACTGGCTGATGGACGGTTTGAACATGACCGCAGGACGATGAAGAGCGGTCGAAGATCCACCGCACATACCCTCGAACGGTCCTGGAAGAGCCGCACAAGACCACCACGCCAGAAGTCACAAAGGGGTCCAACCTCCACCCTCTCCGGCTGGCCAGAGGGGATGGGCCTCGTGCTAGGAATTGCTGACCTGCAAAATAACGTAAAAATATAAAGAGAAAACCTAGATTAGAACTGGATAGTGTAGTAGATGTCAAAATAATAAGGAGTGAACATTAATAAGTGGAAAGGGGGGTACCTGGGGGATTTTAAACCCCTAGGGTGTCAAAAACGTGGGTGGGTTTGTGCATGATAGTGAAAGTGAAGAAAGCAAGGAGAATGATGCATGCAACACAAAAGGGAATGATGGACTATCAACGATAAAAAAATGACTCAAAATATAGGTTACTCCCTGGACTGGGGGCCTGTATGGACCTAGAAGGCCTCCCTCCTTGGTGCTATGTCATTCCAGGATTCGGCAGGGCTTCGCTGTCGACCAAAAATCTCCCCCCTTTTCAAACCCGGCCTTTAGGGTCTATTTATAGATCCTAGAAAGCCTAGCTTGAAAATTATGGTTTAGAGGTATTTTCATGTCGATATAATCAAAGAAAAATCACAGATAATAAGATTATCTTTCATCCAGTCGAAACGGCACTAAAAATAGTTGATTATTTGCGGAGAAAATGACGGAAGAAGTTGGGGATAAAACCACGGATAAAATGGATAAAATCTGGTGAAATTCAGCATTCGAACGGATGAACGGTCTTACGATAGACCGCTCAACTGGAGGGGCGGTCATGTCCTGGCCATCCAACCTCGTCGGTGGAAATTCAAAATAAATCATAAATAATCTAAATTATCCATCGAACTGACCGAAACCTTCGCCGTTGGACTCTCACAGATGAACGGCTCAGATGAGACCGTTCAACGGTAGAGCGGCCAAGGACAAACCGTTATATCCTTGTCGGTGATAAATAGATTAATTGGATAATTATCTGAGAAGATCATTAAGCGCAGGACTCTGAGAGATGAGCGGTCACCATCAGTCAGTCCATAAAGTTGAACGGCTATAGGAGGGCCGCATAAAAGCTTGTCGGTAGTAATTCAGAAAATTACCCAAAATACTCCAAAATATATGGACGGTCCATAGTCAACCGCGCATGGATTGAGCGGCCAGGGAGGAACCGTACATACACATGGGCGCTTGAAACTCATGGAAAAGCCCAATCAACCAAAACCAAGGCCCGTTAAGCCCTATATCAACTTGGACCTAACCAAGGAGGGAGACAACCCATAAAACTGGCCCAAAACATGCCTGAAAATAGCCCCAACGAGTGATGGACAACTCGAGGCATCAACAAATGGAAGTAAAAGGAATGACTCAACTTATCGACAAAAAATGGGTGTCAACAGATGCCCCTCCTTAACGCCCTCTTTGTAGGGGGAGCGAGCGGAGGTGAAGCGGAAGTGACATGGAACATGGAGATGGAGCGGAAATGCAGCGGAGTGGACCGAAAAAGCGGGCGTTAAGGTAAAATGACACCCGTTTTTACCAACAAGCGACAGGAATCTTCTGAAAAACTCTGAACCAAAACACAAGGAATGATTAAACCAAAAGCGACACCAGTCTGGAGGAACTAAACTAAATGAAATGAGTCGACAAGACCAACCTCATGGGGGACACAATCCCGCGGTCCAATGAGGAGGCCAAAAGTAGGCAGCAAAAGTAAACGAAACAGCCTAAAGCTCCAGACGGGGACCTCTTAATCAACCAAACCAAGCGAATCGACTCGAGAGAACCTTTCAACTCAGAGTGGAACTAGTTCCTCTTACTAAAACACTGAACGCACAGCTAACCATTACTGACGGGACATTCTTCAAGCAAACCATGGGTCATGAAAGCTCAAAAGATGCGTATGATGCATGCTGGGCTAAAATAAAAGAAATCGTTAAAATAAATGTAAAGAAAGATTAAAATATAAAATACTCGAGAATAATATTGCTAAGCTGGGAAAATCAGAGTCTAGATACTATCCGCAACCACGGCGTGCAGGATGGAACCATCCTCCCCGGGTTTCCCAACTTAACGGCCTATTCGAAGATTAAACACGTGAACCTGGATCATCATCGTTTTTGTTAAAGGGGAACATCAGATCTTGGAACACGTAGATAACCAACTGGTTCTCGAGATAATATATTATAATACCATATAATAATGCAATAAGGGTGACAAGGATAGAAGGCCATACCTGACTTACCTGTGCAGGCGAAACGGCAAGTTTTTTGGATTTTCTTTTTCGGATTTTTATGGATTTTTATGAATAAGACAAACAAGATAAGCATAGCGATTAACATAATGACAAACAACATGACATAACATGACGAATGGAAACAACACAACAAGACGAACAAGCATATAGGCAACGGCATAAATAGACAATACGTATGCATGAACATGGAGTGACAAGACAACAATTGGCGGGACAGCACATGGTGATAAGAACATGATGAATCACATGGTTGAGATAACACATGGAACATGGCAGGATGACTAGTAACATATGCAAGATGACTAACAACATGCGCAAAACAACTAACAACACATGGTGAGAAAAAATAGCAAGCGTGGGACAACATGGTGGGACATGGGCACGATACAAGGACACGGCAGGACAAAAGACATAAACAAATACACTCTTCAATTAAAACCCTAGATCAGAATGAAGCAGAACCGCCAGGTTCATAATCGTGAGGCAAAACCCTCTCATAAAGATATAATAAGATAAAGCTGAGAAGGACACAAGCTTCAGAACAGATTGAGAGAGTGGATTGAAGAAGGGAACAGATCAAAGATGTGAACAGGAGACAGATAGAATAAAATATGGAGCAAGGAAAGCTTGAGTACCTGCAACCTGCACACTTAGCAAACAGATTACGTTTCTGTTCTTAAAATACAATGTAAAAGATAAATATTTTTAGATTTTTAGATTTTCTTGATTTTTCTGATTTTGAAAATGATTGAAATTTTAGACAATATTTCTTTTTTTTTTGCTTTTTTATTTCATTTTTTTTATTTTTGACAATATCTCTTTTTTTGGATTTTTGATAATATCTCATTTCTTTGGATTTTTGACAATATCTCATTTTTTTAGATTTTTGAAATAGCAATCCGCAGCACCCAAAGATAGACACGAACTACTGGCCAGGGATCGCCGTCCCTCCCTTCTCATTAAAGACTTCCCTTGAGCAGGACGTGCATGTGAGGGTGGCTTACCACAACCAACAGCTTCTGAAGAACGATGCCCCTACTAAGGCCATACCCGGGATATAACCCAGCCTAAGAGGGAGAAGCAGAAGAAGAAAATTGGAGACAAGCTTTGTGCAGGATGGGAGATATCAAGGTTCGAATTCCTTCTAGGGCACTACCCCTCAAAGAGACAGTCTGTTGTGCCGGGGCTTTCTATCTTTGATTTTTAGACCCATATTTATCAGGCACGCATGCGACCGGGCTCATGACGTCCCGCGGGGAACTGTACTGCCACTCTTGCCATGCCTTTGATTCATAATTTTGCATTGAATTATTTTTTCATTTTGGTAGCCCTTATCGGTCAGATATGAAAGCTCATTTTTGAGGGTCAAGACTGCCTCTATTTGAGACCTCTCTCATATTCGAAAGTGCCTAGGTTGGTCATCTTATCCATCCATCTTTTGCCCCTGCACTTGGCCGAGCAGAGAAGAGAAAATACCTTTGTGCATACCCAAAGTATGGCCAAAGCTGCAACGGTGTGCCTCAGAGGAATCGTCTATGGCTCGCCGTGTAGTGTGTGAAAAATCCATACTCAAAGGTCACCCTCAACAATCAAGGAAAGAACTAGACTCCCAACGCGGAGCTATCACCAGCCTAAGGATGCTGCAGAAGCTAACTTTTTTATTTGACACAAAGTTAAGATCTAATTAAACAAAGACTCCTAAAGCCACTCAATCATGTTAAGGAATCAAGTGCAGAAACAATAGAAGTAATGGAAATGAAAGCACGTTCTTGCACAAAATAAAGATACCTTTGCAAATCCATGGCGCAGAAACCAGCATCCTGAAGCGATTTCGATCATTGAGCTTTGAGGAGCGCGAACTTTGTTTTCCTTGCTTGTCAGGATAAAGGATGAAAGGAGAGCAAAGGATTGGATTTCTTGACATAGAGGAGTGGCAGACATCATACTGGACGAAGAAGGGATAAAAAGGAAGAGAGACGATGGCTAGAACTTCCTCGTTAAGGCACTGAGGTCCTGATAACAAGGAACCAAGTACAGAATAACCAGTGATTAACTGAGATCAAGGCGGGCTAAAGCCTCAAAAATAGCAAGAAAAAGGGTGATGACCCCGAAAGGGTGGGGAGGAAAGAGCAGAAAGACGATGAAAAGATAACTGTGATGATAATGTAGAAAGAGAAAGATCATCCGACGTGGTCGGAGAAGAAGGGTAGCGCTCACCTGCCAGATGCGGGGAAGAAAATGCATGAACACCCGACAAGGTCGGGGAAGGATCAGAAAAATTACCTGACAAGGTCGGGGAACGAGCGCAAGGAATCCCCAACATGGTTAGGGGAAAGAGACGAGAAGTGAAATTCGGACGTGTCCGGGAAGGAAAGCTAGAAGATGGCCCTAGATCAGGGGAAGGGGGGGACATAGGCCGAGGCCTAGAATGGTGAGGATAGGAAAAGGTGGTGAAAATATGGTCAGGTGGTAGAAGGTACACCACCCAAGGATAAGAACTGAGCAGAAGAAAAGATGAATGGATAGAAGAATGAGAGGAGGAAGTGGACCCCCAAATGCACAACTGACGGCCCTTGAACTTACGTCGCCGCCTCTTCTTAGCCGCAATCTTCTTGAAACAACGCCGCCTGGCGCGGGCTCGGACCTTCAGGCTTCTTGTCTTGTAATACTTTCTCAAATAACGAGCCCATCTGACAGACGGCCTGGCCCGACTGTGAACATGCAATTTCAGCGGGGCGGCTGCCCCTAGCTATGCGGTGCTAACCTCAGAAGGACATTCTAGAATAGTCAACTCCTTGGGATGAGCATCAGGAAGCAGTGGAGTTTTGTCATTCGGCACTAGAGGCATAAGATTCAGCAACTTCACTCAGAAATCGGGCATGAAGCATAACTCCCTTGCTAGAAGCGCAGGACAGAATTGAGGGAGAGTCACGCGCGGCGTTGACGTGGCCGGCATGCTAATAAATTAAGGGAAGTTGCACAGCAAGTGTAGAATGTCCTTGGAAAGTGCAAAAGATGCGGCCAATTTCCCCTTGAATAGGGAATCCATCAGGCTCCGGGCGGCCGTATGTGTTAGCATAATCTAAGTAGAGAACCCCTCTCGGCCAGTGAACTGAACAGCAATCGAGCGCGAGGTAATAACAGCATTAATGATGAACTTCTCGGCAAGCAAAGAGATTGCTACCAGCCTCGTCTTTGAAGAAACTGGCACCAACACAAGGGAACTCTTCTTTGCAACCGTTCTCGTAGTAAATGCAGGCTCATTACCCCTAAAATGGCCAGGAACCATGACTTGGACCGGCATGCGGCAAATGAAATCTTGAAGCTTGTAATGCATAATCAAAGCCTGGCTCAGCTCTTTATCTCCCTGGGGACTAGACCCGAGGAGCACCAAAGGTAGCGTGTACCTACTTCACGAAGTGGGAAGTGGCAGAGGGAGGTTAGAAGGAAGAGGTTTGAAGGGCACGGGTGGCGATGGTGCAAGCGATGGGGAAATACTGATGATGATGGGCATGGGTGGAGGTAAAGGCAAAAGTGGAGGTATGGGTTTAGGGTCGGCCCGCTCGGACTCAGAGGATGATGGCAAAAGAAGTGGCATCGGTGAAGGTGACGGAACATGGATTATTACAAGGGTTGGTGATGAAGACAGTGGTGACGATAATGGGGATAATGGAGAAGGTGATGATGGAGATGTGGCCAATGGAGGCGGCGAAGGTGGGGGTGGAGAAGGTGGTGGCAAAGGGGGTGATATGGTTGATGGAGATGGTGAAGGGGAAGAAGGAGGAGAAGAAGGTAGGGGTGTAGTGGAGGAAGTGGCGGGTGGTGGCGCTCTTCGGTGTATCTTTACAACACGTCGAGAGGCGTTGGGAATAGGTGTGGTGGCGGAAATGGCGGGTGAAGGGGAAGTTGCCCGAGCAGAGGCTGAAGTAGGTAAAGGTGGTGGAGGAGATGGGATAGAGGAAGAAGTGGGTAACGGAGCAGGTACCTTATCAACTAGAGAAACACCAGGGTGCCCCTGGTCTTAAAGTGGAGACAGTTGCCTAGGCGGCACGGCTTGCTACTGCTGTTGCTTGCTGCTAAGATCTGAAATAACTTGGCACATGATAGCCCAATCAATCATCTTCTTATCTTCCAAACTGTAAACAAGTTCCCGGAACTTGGGGCAATTCTCGACCACATGCCCCTGTTGACGATTGAATTCATAGAACTGGAGCAAATTCCCGACCGCGGGTCGGTAAGGCTTAACCGGAGGGAGCTGCAACGCATGGGTGGCCGCCAAAGCCCTGAAAACGTCTGTAAGAGATTCCGGCAACGAAGAGTGAGAAGCCTGCTTCGAGCAAGGTGGATGCCGAGGGGTGTGAAAAGGTAATGGAGATGGTAGCGAGGGTTGCGTAGGCAAGGGGGACTGCGTAGGCAAAGGCGGAGGGTTACAATGATGTGGAGGCGTGGAGGGAGTGGGAATGTAATGAACGGCATCTACCCGTTCTGGGTGTAGTGTTTCCTTGACCAGATGTGGAGGGGTGTGGTGAGATGAAATAGCGGAGGGCTGACTCATAGGGGGCTGATAGGTGGAGGAGTATATGGAGGTATAGGGGTGTGTAGGAGCGGAAGGCCGACTCGTGGAGGGATATATAGTGGAGGGCTGACTTGCGGTGAAGGGGGAAGAGAAGGGGTATGTAGAAGGTGACGGTGGAGGAGGCTCATGGCCAAAGGAAACTAGGAGTTGTTGGCTAACGAAGCGGGCTCGATTGTAAAGCCGTTGCCAGGATGTAATATCGTTCAGGGCTAAAATGCACCTGAGCTCGGGTGTTGCATTAGAAATAACCATCTTGATCTGTTCGCCCTCCGGAATATGTCCCGGGACTTGCGCGGCTAGGCGACGCTAGTGGTCGGCAAACATGGAGAATTCCTCGCCGGGCTTCATCTTCTCTTGGGCCAGATCAACCATAGAATATCTGGGCCCAACCTGGTCTCGGTACTGCTGAATAAACCTTGCTTGGACGGCTTGAAAATTCATCATCTGCTCTTGCGATAATGTGAAGAACCAATCTTTGGCCGAGCCCTCTAAAGATAGGCCAAACAAATAGGCTATCAAGCGTGGATCATGCTGGAACTGGGCCGACTCATAGAGGAAATCCTTCAAATGGACATAGGGGTCACCGACTCCACCATAGCGACGATATGCGGGAATTTGTGAGCGCGGTGGGAGTTGAAGACCTTGAAAGGCAAATGGGATATCCAAAGAAGTCTGAGGATTGATTCGGCGTTATAATTCATCAAGCTGGCGTTGGGCCTGAGTGAACATCTCCTCGGTAGGAAGAGTCCGAGAAGGATATGGGCCAGCCTGAGCAAGAGATGACAAATTTAGACCAGGGTAATGATGATGGGTCGGATAAGGGGACCCAACCTGAGAAGAAGGAAAGCCCATTCCAGGAATGGAGGAATGCGTGGGCCTAGAGGAATCATGTATGTAAGAATGAGGATTGATTGGGTTAACAGCAGCATGGGCGGTGTAAGAAAGCCCGTTTAAAGAATAGGGTCCAATGGAGAAATAAGGAGATGGGCCTGCATGGGAAGAGGAATCCACACGGGGGTAAGAAGATGGAGAAGTATAGGAATAAGGTACAGGGGAGAAGTGCTCCATGGGGAAAATGGAGATTTTATACAGTGAACTTCAAATGAATATAAGGATGGGAATGAACCTAAGACAAATGCAGCTAAATGGAGACACACAAAGATGAACTAGACCAAATAAGCCTAATCTAACAAAAGGATGCAAATGACGACACTATGCAACATACAATGGAGAAGAGAGATGAGAAAAGAATCAACCAATTATCCAAACAAATTCCAAATGATGTGCGAAGATTTTTATAAGTTCTCTTAGGACCTTAGTGGATTAATTAAAATGTGAGTTCACTCAACCATAAGGTACCTAAATAGGGTGAGAATGGAGAACTGGCAGACTCTAAAGGACTCTCTCTCGCACGAATGCAGACCCTAGACTGGGGGGTGGTATGGTACAACCTGCCCGGCGTCTGTGTGGGAATCCACGGCTCACGGGGACTTACGGAGGTCCTCGGCAAGGTCCCCTAGTCGGCTCCAAGGAGTATAAATACGAGAGGAAACCCTACCTCGGTAGGAATGCAACTAGATGTGAATGAAATGCATGAGTCCTATGTGTACCGGAGTGCATGCAAAGTCTAGCCTAGAAACTAGCAACCAATGACCAAAATAAATATGCGAGGATGAAAACAAGTAGGCAGCAATAACATATAACTAGTGGGAAGATCAATAAATGGCACCAAGGAGATCAAATATCATGGAATATGACAATCAAAAATGAAATAATGATGCACTGTAGCACCACAAGGATGGTCCATATGCGACCGCTCAAAGGGACAGACGGTCTGTACAGGACTGTATAAGCCAGGGAGCAACAGAACGACAGAATAACTGCACAAGAATCACAGAGTGCTGGAAATGACGGACGGTAGAGATGAGAAGCGTACCAGGAAGAACGGTCTGTTGACAGCCGCGTAAACTCTGGAACGGATCTCCAGAAACCGTGCACCTACAACCAGAACACCCAGAAGCATACCTGTGCCAGAAAGATGGACGGCCAGGAACAGGCCGTCCGGCGGTTTGGACGGTCTATGGGAGGCCGTCTATGACAGGACGCTCGCAGGAGAACTGGCGCTGTTCGCAGGGAAGGACGGTGGATGATCAGCTGCCCAAATGGTGAATGGCTCTGTGAGAACCGCTCACGTTCCAGAAGGTAGAAAACACAACTTAACCTGCAATCACTCCAAAAGGGGACTAACACAACGAAAGAGGGGTCAGCAAATCACAAGCACGATGGACACTAGGAGTCCCACCGTGATCGCCAAAAAATGGGGTGTTGACATGTTTTTCTTTCTACTCTCTTTCTTTCTCTCTTCAATACCAGCTTGAAAGATCTCTATCCTCTCCTTCTAATAAATCGATGTGCAAAATAAAATAGGACAGTAGAAGGAGAACAGAAGAGAGTAAAGAACCATGATCGCCACCAAGGTGCCGTACGCGATGAACACGTCGTGCCTTAGAAAGACAGGGAGACACTTGCCTGACCTGCAGCGCTGGGGGGATGAACGGTTCGGGGAGAACCGCCTAAATGATGCACGGTCTTACGATAGACCGCTCTTCAGTGCTGCGGGTACGTGGGACGTAGGACTACTGGCTGATGGACGGTTTGAACACGACCGCAGGACGATGAAGAGCGGTCGAAGATCCACCGCACATACCCTCGAACGGTCCTAGAAGAGCCGCACAAGACCACCACGCCAGAAGTCACAAAGGGGTCCAACCTCCACCATCTCCGTCCGGCCAGAGGGGGCCTGCAAAACAACGTAAAAACACAAAGAGAAAACCTAGATTAGAACTGGACAGTGTAGTAGATGTCAAAATAATAAGGAGTGAACATTAATAAGGGGAAAGGGGGGTACCTGGGAGATTTTAAACCCCTAGGGTGTCAAAAACGTGGGTGGGTGTGTGCATGATAGTGAAAGTGAAGAAAGCAAGGAGAATGATGCATGCAACACCAAAGGGAATGATGGACTATCAAAGATAGAAAAATGACTCAAAATATAGGTTACTCCCTGGACTGGAGGCCTGTATGGACGTAGAAGGCCTCCCTCCTTGGTGCTAGGTCGCTCTAGGATTCGGCAGGGCTTCGCCGTCGACCAAAAATCTCCCCCCTTTTCAAACCCGGCCTTTAGGGTCTATTTATAGAGCCTAGAAAGCCTAGCTCGAAAATTAGGGTTTAGAGGTATTTTCAGGTCGAGATAATCAAAGAAAAATCGTAGATAATAAGATTATCTTTCATCCAGTCAAAACGGCACTAAAAATAGTTGATTATCCGAAGAGAAAATGACGGGAGAAGTTGGGGATAAAACCACGGATAAAAGGGATAAAATTTGGTGAAATTCAGCATTCGAACGGATGAACGGTCTTACGATAGACCGCTCAACTGGAGGGGCGGTCATGTCTTGGCCGTCCAACCTCGTCGGTGGAAATTTAAAATAAATCATAAATAATCCAAATTATCCATCGAACTGACCGAAACCTTCACCGTTGGACTCTCACAGATGAACGGCTCAGATGAGACCGTTCAACGGTAGAGCGGCCAAGGACAAACCGTTCTATCCTTATCGGTGATAAATAGATTAATTGGATAATTATCTGAGAAGATCATTAAGCGCAGGACTCTGAGAGATGAGCGGTCACCATTAGTCCGTCCATAAAGTTGAACGGCTATAGGAGGGCCGCATAAAAGCTTGTCGGTGGAAATTCAGAAAATTATCTAAAATACTCCAAAATATATGGATGGTCCATAGTCAACTGCGCATGGATTGAGCGGCCAGGGAGGAACCGTACATACACATGGGCGCTTGAAACTCATGGAAAAGCCCAATCAACCAAAACCAAGACCCGTTAAGCCCTGTATCAACTTGGACCTAACCAAGGAGGGAGGCAACCCATAAAACTGGCCCAAAACATGCCTAAAAATAGCCCCAACGAGTGATGGACAACTCGAGGCATCAAAAAATGGAAGTAAGAGGAATGACTCAACTTATCGGAAAAAAAAGGGTGTCAACACTTGGAAATCAGCTTAACTTCGTGTGACAACATATAGTGTCGGAGCTTTTTGACTGCAAAGACCAGTGCCAGGCAGATCTTCTCGATGTAGGTGTACCTCTCCTCAGTTCTGACCATTCTTTGACTGAGGTAATAGAGGGCTTGTTCCTTCCCTTCTTCATTATTCTGGGCTAGCATTGCCCCCAAGGAGTTATACGTGGCTGCTATGTAGAGGATTAGCGGCCGTCACTTCTTCAGATAATCCTTCAGCTTGTCAAAGGTTGTCTGGCATTCTTCATCCCAGTAGAAGGGAACATCTTTCATCATTAGCTTATGGAAGGGGTGGCATCGCCCTGACAAGTTGGATATAAATCGTCGGATGTATGCCAGGCGGCCTTGAAGAGATCTCAGCTCGGAGAGGTTCCTCGGAGAGGGTAACTCTTGAATTGCCTTGATCTTCGCGGGATCTATTTCAATTCCCCGATATCTGACAATGAAACCCAAGAACTTTTCGCTCGATACTCCGAACGCACACTTCATAGGGTTCATCTTTAATTGATACTGCCTCAGCCTTTGGAAGATAACTCGGAGGTCTTGCAGATTGTCTTCTTTCTTTCTGGTCTTGACTACCAGGTCATCTATGTAGCACTCGACCTTATGGTAGAGCAGCTCATCAAATATTCTAGTCATCGCCCGCTGATAAGTTGCGCCGGCGTTCTTTAATCCGAACAGCATTCTCTTGTAATGATAAATGCCTTTGGGAGTTCGGAAGACAGTGTGGACCCGGCCATGTTTCACGATCCATATCTACTTGTAGCCGGATGACCCATTCATGAATGATAGGGCCTCATGACCGATTATTGCATCTATCATGACCTCCGTTATTGGCACTGAAAAGTCATCTTTGGGGCAGGCTTTATTCAGATCTCGGAAGTCAACACATATCTGAATCTATCCATTCTTCTTCTTCACGGGCACAATATTGGCTAGCCACGTGGTATATTGGTTCTCTTCGACGAAACCCACGTCAATGAGCTTGTCGACTTCCTTGTATTTTTGAGTGATGAGCTCTGGCCTCATGCGCCGCGGCGGCTGCTTCACCGGTTCGGCTTCAGAGTTAATGGTTAGCTCATGCTGTGAGACTGCGGGGCTCAATCCTGGCATTTCTCTGTAGGTCCAGGCAAAGCAATCCTGATATTCCTACAGCAGTTGGATATATAGCCCCTGTTCTTCAGTAGATAACTGGGCACTGAGGAAGGTTGGCCTGGGGTCATCCTCGTCTCCCAAGTTGACTTCTATCAGTTCATCGACTGTTGCTTGGCTTCCGTCTTCTATCTCCGGGGGTGCATGCTGCAGCTCGACGAAGTCTGGTATATCATCTTCGAGGTCGAGGACCTCAGTCTCTTCATTTTGCCTTATCTGAGGTTCGTCAGGAATCTCTGGTTCGGCTGGTAGTGGCTGCATGCATTGTTCTGCCAGCAAATCTACCTCAATAGCAATTCCAAGGGATGAGTTGATTGCCTCATCCCTGGCTGAGGGGATTGTAGTCACTAGGGACTGGTGATTGTTTGTTATTGAGTAGAGTAGCACTGCAGCTCCATGGTACAGGGTGAGAAGGTCTCACTCCCTTGGATCACCATATCTTCGGTGGAGGTAGCTTTTTCTTTTCTAGCAGCGTCCATCTCTTGATCAGGCTTGGGAGAAGCTTCCCTGACTGTCCCAAGAAGTGCTGGCATCATCATCAGAGGAGGGCTGCTGGAGGGAGGCAGCCCTGCTTCTTCAACATCTTCAGCTTCACTACTGCTAGCTGTGTCGAATTTGGCTTGAAGAGCTGCTTCTTCAGGGTAGACCTGTTCCCAGCACGGCAGGGGAATATGGCCTCTGATTCCAGACTTCTTGGTTGAGCTGGCTCAGTGTATTCAGCTTCTGCTGGGTGTTCATCAAAAGTTGCCCCCAGTGAGTTATCCTCAGTTGGGTAGAAAGCGGAAATGGTATCCACTTCATAGCGTCCGCTGTAATAGTATTCCTCGAGGGTGAAGCCCAACCCTGGGTGTTGAGATACACGTCTCATTTCTTTATCCAGGCTCGGGGGATACCACAGCTTCTGGAATGCTTCTTTCTTCTTGCGAGGCTGGCCAGAGGGGATGTGCTGCTTCTGGAACATCTTGGCCATTCGACTCGTTATAAATGTCAACCCCTGTATGGGCACTGACGGGTCTTCTATATCTTCAGGCAGATGACAATCAGTATCCTCCTGTGTAGGGTGCTCCTCAGCTGTGTAGAACAAGCTGCTGGGGCCATCTATCTGCGCCACTTCCCAAGCTTTGAAAGGCTCGACAGTGACATTATCGAGACCGAGAATTGGCTTGGTAAGGCCCTCCGGGATCCCGATGTGGTCGTGCTGCTGGTCGACCCTGACTTCATTAGCTTCGGGGTAGATGGCGGGAGGTGCTACCCGGCCCACATCCCGGTGACAGTGATGTGCGAGACCGTCTTGGGATTAACATATCCACGCGGCGGCGGAGGGAACCATTCGGCTCTGGAGGTGCTTTTTGTTGTGCTGGAAGAGGTCTTGGCTTCAGGGGCCTTCTGCGACCGTTCTGCATATAGAGGGGCATCTGCCAAGTGGCACTCGAACACTTCGAATGGGTGGAGATCAGCAAATACTCTTTCCTCCTTCCCTTCCAGGTTATATTTGATGCACTGGTGGAGCGTGGAA
Source organism: Amorphophallus konjac (assembly GCA_022559845.1). Taxonomy (NCBI): domain Eukaryota; kingdom Viridiplantae; phylum Streptophyta; class Magnoliopsida; order Alismatales; family Araceae; genus Amorphophallus; species Amorphophallus konjac. The sequence goes on from CM040121.1 coordinate 530,287,329, forward strand.
GGTACCACCATGTTCTCGTGTAGCCAGGGGCGGCCAAGCAGCGCCTTGTACGAGGTGCGAGAATCGATGACATGAAACTGCACCTTTGTGACAAAGTCTGCTAGAGTGAGTGTGAACTCCGCTACTCCTAGCGACACCTCACACTTTTGGTTGAAGCTGGCAATACGCATATCTCTGACTTTTTGGAGACGCACGTTGAAGTAGTGCCTCTCATATATCCTGTAGGGCAGGATGTTGACAGCCGCCACGGGATCCACCAGGATTCTGTTCAACTCTCGGCCATTTAGATGCCCCCTCATATACAGAGGTCTGTTGTGGCTGGTAGTGGGGAGCAACATGTCCTCCTGAGTGAAGGTCATGCTGGCCTCCGGTAGTGCCTCAGCTATGCAGGCTTCATATTGAGCAGGCGTCCGCAAAGTAGTAATAATCACTTGTCGGGTCTCTTCACTCAGAGAGAGGATTTCCCAGACAGTGAATCTTACCGGGAGCTTTTTTAACAACTTGACCACCCGACTTCCTGCCCAGACATTGGATAGCTTCATTTCTTCTGCCCACCTGGGTTTGGAAGAGTCTTGGACTGTGGCCCCTGATGGGCCTGCTTCATCGGACTCGGAGGCTGCACCCTTCTTCTTAGGGTCGTCTCCCTGTTGTCCTTCACTGGTTACTGCTGGGCCAGCTTCTTCTTCATCTGGCAATTTGGAAGATTGCTGGAGTTGTGGGTGAATGCCCCCAGTTGCTGGTTCGGCATCCCGGCATAGCTGCTTCCCCTTTGACATCTTCACAAATTCTAGAAAGGAAGGAGCGGGAGTGCTACCCCCACTCTGGTTGTATAGGCCTGACGGAGGAGGGATCTGGACTCCCCTAACCTCCGGGGGTGGTATTTTATAGGGTTGTTCCCCCCTGAAGATAATGTTGTGGTTGGCGGGCGGTTGACGCCCCCATCTTCGGCCTGACCGAGTTGCATGTGCAGCAGTTGCGGCTTCGGCCTGACTTTCCTTAGCGGCGGCTGTGAAGCATATCTCTTCTTCATCCTCCTCACCAGGCAAATTGAACAGAGCAGAGAGGGTGTTGCAAGAAAGGATTATACCCTTTGTAGCCTTGCTGGCCCGTCTCCTCTTTCTTCGTCTTCTTTTCTTTTCTTCAGCTGGCGCTTGCCCCCAGAACAGGCTATCATCCTTGTCTGATGCTTTGTCAGCTTCCTCTTCCTGCTTCAATGAAAGCTGTTCTAGCTCCTGCCACGGGCCATGATCCCGTACCAGTAAAGGTTCTAGCTCAGGTTGTACATATTCATCTAGCCCATTTATGTAGTCCTGTAGCCGTCGGACTTCTAGACTAATTTCCTTGACTGTCGGCAACGGAGTCTGCCTCCTCCGGTTGTGGGTAGGTATTCTAATGGTTGAAGGTGGGTTGGTCCACACAGGTGCTACCACTGGCAAAGGGGGTCGTGGTGTGATGCCATGAATATGTGCCCCCACCATTAGGTGAGACGTGCCCTTCTTCTTGATTTTTGCAGGGACTTGCTGCCATCCCTCTTGTTCTTTCATTGGGGCCAGAAAGCAGGCTTCATAGGTGTGCTGAGTACTGGCTTCTGCGGTCTCCTCAGGCAGTGCTTGATATAGAGAGACCATGTTGACGGCGGCTCTTCTCAGAGGCGCCTCATGTGGTTGTGGAGGGTCAACCTTGTACTCCCCCAACTCTATTTCTTCTTTCCTCACCATGCCTTCGATAATATCCTTGAAAACATAACAGTCTTCAATCGAATGTCCCAGCATCTGGTGGTAGGGGCAAAATCTTGGGCTATCTCTTCTCTTCAGGTCCTCCGACCTCTTTGGCTCAAGCAGGGTGATCTTATCATACTGGGTAACCCAGTCAAACAAGATCCTGGTCTTCTCCTTCGGGAAAGAGTAGGCCTTCTTCATCCTGTCCCGGAGTGATGGGCCTTCTTTGCCATCTTCGGTCTTAGTAGGCTGGGAAGCAGTTGTCTTCTTGCCTTTGTCTTTTTGTTGTTCAAACGCCTTGATATCAAGGGCGTTCGCTTTTTTAGGTGCCTGGCGCCGCTCTGCTGCCTTGCCCTTTTGTGTAGTGGCAATATTTGATGTCGGGGCAAGTTTCGCCAGGAAGGCTTCTACCTCAGCCACAATATCATTTAGGCGGTCGAACGACCAAATTTCCATGCCAATCATCTTTTCTAGCACCTCTCTTCTGAGGTTCTGCTTGTAGATCTGTACAGCGTCCTCCTGGTGCGGGGGCCGCTTGTATCTCATTCCGAGGTTCATCTACCTCTTGATGTAGTCAAGGGCCGTCTCATCTGCCCTCTATCTCGTTGAATAGAGCTCAGCCATTGTGACCTCACTCTCTGTGACATGAAATCTTTCTCTGAACTTCCTCTGCATGTCCGACCAGTCGCTGATCGACCCAGTCGGGAGGCTGGAGTACCATTCAAATGCGAGCCCCGTGAGTGAGGACCCAAAAATTTTTAGCAAATATGACTCGTTGGTGGCCATGTCACCCATGACGGTAATGTAGTAGGCGACATGTTCTTTTGGGGATCCCTTCCCCTTGAACTTGTTGAATTTTGGCGGCTTGCTAATCCCAGGAGGGAGCCGCTTGGCAGCATGATGCGGTGGGTATGGAACCCTGGATGCGTCAAATGTGACATAATCGCCTTCACTTCTTTCAGCGAGCTTCAGCTCGATCATTCTTTCCACCATCATCTTGCTCATGACGGTCGGATCAACCAAATCTGGGTAGAAATGTGCCGGTTGCAAGTAGGGGGTGACTAGGGTGGTCGCCTGCGGAGGAGGACGCAACAGCGGAGGTGTCTGGTGCACCTGTGGTAGTATCGGCGGCATCAGCGACTGTGGTGGGCGTTGCTGAGCTGTCGCCAAGCTTGGTTCTGCCGGCTGAGGCGGGGTGTAGAGGGGTGGGAAGTCATTTTTGTTGACGGCTCCCCGTGATGACTCGGCCTGCATATCAAGCTGCCTCGAGGCTAAAGACTGTTCTGTCTTCTCCATCAATTACTTCTTCAGCAGTTCTATCTTCTGGTGGTACCTTTGGAGTATCATCAGTACTGCCGGATCCATGGCTACAGTGCTGGGGATAGCTTCTGTCGTCTCGCCAGGTGCACCCTCAGGTAGGATGTCGAGCAAGACATCTTCTTCTTCTTCTGCCGTCACCACATTTGCGGTGAGAATAACGGCCTTATCATGTTGTTGGAGGTGGGCCAGGGTTTGCTTTCCCTTGGTTGCCGCCAACTTTTCTTTTGTGGCTTCCGCCCTTCGAGTACTCGGCCCCGGCCTTGCGGCCAGTCGGGCCAGCTCCTGAGGCTCCTCAGGCAGTCTTCCATAGTGGCCAGACATCTCAGCCATGTTGCAGGTGAAAATCTGCATCCTTCTTCTCTGTTTGCAAACCCTCCTTCTTGCATTCTCTAGGAAGGTGAGCCTTTCAAATACAGAGACCCTTCTCCTTTCCTCCCGATGGGGAGTAGCTTCATCAGCTTGAATATCCAAGCCGTCTTCATACCTGTTGTCATCGACCGATGACGTCACTCTTCTGTCTTCTTCTTCTTCCACTGCCATTGATGAGCAGTGATCTTCTTCAGCCACGACTGCCTATAACAGCCGTTGTTGGCCCAGGGAGGGGTTGCCCAATCCCCTAAAATAGCTTCTGACCATATTGGTCATCTCTTCTTGCCCTCGGCCCCGATGTAGGGTCGGGGATAGTTGTCGACCTCCCATCGGAGGGATGTAAGCAAGCCGAGCTCTTTCTGTAGTTTCCTAAAATCTTCCTCTCCCGGTGGGGATGTTGGCCTGTCGGGCGTAGGCCCTAAAGCTTCCACGGGGTGGAGGGTCCACGACCGTTTCTTCCTTCTTCGGGGCAAGGCCCCTCTGCTTGTTCTCATCTGCTCCGGTAAATCTGGAGCAGTGTTGGACTGGTGCATCTTGGTAGGCAGGTTGGACCTTCTTGGGGACCCAAACCTACTTAAATCTTCTCGGCTCGGGGGCCAACTTCCTCTGGCCATGGCGGCTGGCTTCTTCCTCCTCGGCTCTCCTTCCAGAAAGAGCCTGATAAGAATTGTAGACAGGCACTGCGCGGATCACCCGATCCTGGCTTACTCAAGCTTTGCGTCCATCCAGAAAGATGCGAACTCCCCTGATCAGCATAGACTTGCCGGACATGGAGAGACGTCCGGTCACAGTAGCAGCAGCCTTCCTTCCGGGGTTCCGGTGTCGGCGCCTCCCGAAATTCTTGGCGGGGATGGGGCGAGCCCCATGAGCGATATGGTGCACCATGCAGTTGGCGACTTGAATTAGGCTTGTGGGCGAGCTAGCACAGCATCAAGCCTCCGGGGCCTTAAACTTCTCTGCAATCTTCTCCTCTGTAGACTCCGAGGGTTCCGCCTGCAGCATGTCGGCGAAGGCCAACCCCAAGAAGTTGGGGAAGCCTACAGCTGGTGGGAAGGAGCCAAAAACCATGGGTACCGCCAGGTACCCGTGTTCAGCGTGGCCGGCGACGATCGCGGGGCCGAAGTCAAGACCGGTGAGTCCCGATGACGTCATCGTTCACCTGAGATAAATAGACAAACAGTCAGTATTCTTGGGAGAAGCCCCTGAAGGCACCCCCCCTTGGCAAAGAGATGAAGGGAGACTCGCGTCCAACCGGGCGTGCCAGACTTGTGGGAACGTATTTTTATTCTTATTTTATTTATTTGATTGTTATTTGTATGTATTTATTTATTTATTGGCTATTTTGTTCGGCGTGCCAGTCACCGGAGTGACAATTTATTATGAGCTCGATCTGACTCAATCAGTCGATTGTGATATTCGTGTCGGGACTCGGAGTCCGTCATACCATAAAGGTTATAACGTTAATTATGTCCTCTAAGAAAGAGGACAACCCTTGATTAATTGCCAAGAGAGGATGTCCCAAGGGTAAGACAAGATAAGGCTGTGATACTGACTTCATTCGCAGGATGTGAAATACGTATGGATAATCATGCGATGTAAGGTATGATAATAATGTACGGAACAAATCCGGCATCATATTCCCTTACCTTGGTCTATGCCAAGTGGGAATATAGGTCATCCATCCACGGAGTGCCAAGATGGAAGTCAAAAGAAAGATGGGCGTAACCCGAGATCCAGGAGGATCTGAATGTAACGGGACAATGTCCGCTATCATGGTATTTGTTAATATCCCCTTAAGAGGCCATTGGAGGACATGCAGTGGCAGGACTCCAAGGGTCAATAGGGTTAGCAGAAACATTGCAGTCAAACGGTATAATGTGGGGGGGTAAAACCCCGTTGATTTAGCTCCCTTAGACTTGGATAGAGAACCATGATTCCCTATGATATTATGAAGGTTGGCATGACACTGATGAGGTTGGGACATTGGGTTTAGACTGAGTTTAAGGCTCATTAACATTACTGGGAAGTTGGGTGTTTGAATGGTAGTTGGTGTTAAGATGAACCGGCGTGAATAGGGATCGGCGCGAAGGCAAACCGGCGCGATGGGATCTCGGCGCGGTATGCCTCGGCGCGGCAGTGAGCAAAAAGGGGGCATCGGCACCGTGTGTGCCCGGCGCGATGGCTGTCTCGGCTCGCCAATCACCCGGCGCGGAACTCGCGCCGAGAGGGGGCTACGTCGGGAGGCTATATGGCACCGACGAGAGGAGCTTCTTTAGATATTCTGAGAGTTTTGTGAGGTTATAGGCCTGATGGTTCTGCTGAGGGGATCTCTTATGTTTAGTAAGGGTTTCATGTGCTCATCAACGGTGATGTTCAGGTAAACTGAAAGGTGGGGGTAAACTCATCCACAGACGGTCTAGGGAGACCATGTGACCGTAATGATTATATCCCCTTCTTACAGTGAACAAAGAGCCGTAAGATAGTCTTTCTCAGGGCCTTTTCCACACCCAATGGGGGGTCGATTCCTCGATTTAATGAAAAACATCACACGATTCGATAAAGTAAAGATCATGAATGAATTTTGACAGCATCTCCCCTTGTTTTGGACTGTGCCAAAAGGGGAGTATAGGTCATCCATCCACGGAGTGCCGAGATGGAAGCCAAAGGAGAAATGGACATAGCCCGAGATCCAAAAGGATCACAATCCAATGGGACAATGTCCACTCATCGTGGTGTTTATTAATATCCCCTTGGAGAGGCCATAGGAGAGCATGCAGTGGCAGAACTCATTAGGCTAACGGGGTTACAGAATGTAGGGGGGGTTAACCTCGTTGATTTAGCTCTCATGAAGGAGGGTTGAGTGAAGGCTATTGCCTCTCCTCGGAGTGACAGGATTTTGCACCGAAGGATCAAAGGGCTCAATGCTCCTGAGGGCATCGCGCCAATGCGTCTCAGCGCGGTAAGGAGGATGGGTCTCGGCGCGCTGGGTAATGCTCACTCGGCGCGGGCGGCGCTCGGCGCAGAACCCGCGCCGAGAGAAGGCCGCGCCGGGAGGTTTTTAGATCAGGGTTTAAGAGAGTTTAAAGGGGGGTAATGACCTGAGGATTTCGAGGACTTCTTGAGGATTCAAAGGGGTTCTATTCAGGGATTTTAAGTTGCTCTACCTAAGGCTTTGAGAGGTTTTATTCACGGGGTTTATAGGTGGCCTGAGAGGAAGGGAATCATTCAAAGAAAGGAAAGATTTCACTCTAGAGCCTCACTGAGAGCCAGGGCATCGATCGACTCATGTAGACTTTTATTCGAACATATCCCTCACTGTTTTTACGAATGAGAAGCCATGAGATGAACTGTCTCAGGCTCTCATCTCTATTGCGGGGTTGAAACTATAAAAGCGATGCAGTGGAAATCACCCGTTCAATCTGAGCGGCAAGCACACAGTAGAACCAGATACATTCACGCCGACTATCGACTACAGCAGATTTTAGCGAAGCAAACAGAAAAAGAGATAACTTCATTTCCTTGCAGAGAACACATATACATTTAGTACAGAAGGGAGAATCAGACTAAAAGAAAGTCCAAATACAGACGATGCCCCTTAACACAGAGTTATGCTGGCATTTGATGCCGCTGAAATAACATCATTCGGAAGCAGACCAAATGAAAGTAAAACAGATTCAAAGAGAAGATGGGGAAGGGGATAATATAGCCCCTTAGGGCATTTGACAACGAACCCCACCTTGAATCTCGTTCCTAGGGCTTCTGCGACTCTTTCTCTCTTCAGACCCCTTAGCAGGCTCTCGGGCTCTCTTTCTTTCAGTGGCTTCTTCTGCTTCGATTCCCCCTTTTTCTGTTCTCTCTTTTTTGTTCTCCTCTTCTGCTTCGCTCTCTTCTGTTTGTCGAAGGCAGTAGCTTTTATAGAGGGGTGGCCAAGCAGCTTCCGGCACGAGCTCCTCGACACGATGACCTGCAGCATTTCGGCGCGCCTGGCATACAACATTTCTACGCGCTCATCTTGCGTTGGGCTTGGGCCCATTTGCTTAGCATTCGGCGCTAGACAGGGGCTCATCGAATGGGCTTTTCTTCATTGGTCTCATGGACTTCTTAGAATATATCTATTTTTTCTGAGACTTACTTAACACCTTGCATTCACGAACATGTGTGAGGCAATGTGCATCCCATTTTCATGAGCATCAGAATTATCTGAGGATCCTCTTCAGCATGCAAATGATTGCCTGGAGTTTGTCATAGTATTTATCAGCCCGACTATCTAAATGATAGCCGTGCTGGGCAGCGGCCTAGCCAGAGATGGCTTCAGCCGATCGGAGTGTTAGGGGTAGTGGATCTCTTCTATTCTGATTCTCAGAACTTCCAGGATGGCACAGGAGCCGCACCCTTGATTGGTCTTAGAGCCCTGAGCTTGCTTTGGCTTCTTCTTTTATCCTTGTATATTTTAGGTGTCAACAGAGACGCAAGCACCACAGCCCTCATATGCATAAGACGCAATATGAGACGCAAGCATCACAGCCCTCATATGAGTAAGATGCAATATGAGACGCAACAAAAGACACAATTGCATGAGACGTAATAAGAGACGCAAGATCATAAAATAGCACCGACTTGCTAGTGTGCAGAGACCTTATAATATGCATAGTGGATAGTGGTATGCACGAACCTATCTTGTGTATGCACAGACCTTTACTTAGCTCTCTAGCATGAAATGCACGGACCTTGGTCCCTACAATGCTTATGAGCTAAAGTGTAGCCAACAAACTATACCGAGATGCATTGACAGTGAACAATTGCACTGGCCTAACATGTATTCAGACTGAACAGTGGATATGCAAAACACACAATCAATCAATATCAATCAATCACTTATTTCATGCAGACATCTAATGGCTCATAGTGTTTGCTATCATCAAAACCACAGGGACACAACAATCTCCCCCTTTTTGATGATGGAAACACTATGACTTGAGTTACACCAACACAGCACATGTCAAACTATTCTCCCCCTTTGACTTCATCAAAAAGAAATGATAGTTTGATAAATGAGTAGATGAAATATGGTTGAGTCATGACCAAATCTCCCCCTTTCCAAATGAGTAGATGAACAGTCTCCCTCTTTGACAGAACAGAGGGATTAGAGTGGAAGAAGTGATAAGCATATATCAAGAAAAACACAAATGCAATCAAGAATAAGTTCTGGTCATGATGAATTTTAACATAGGATGCAAAATGATTTACTGTCCATTATACTCCCCCTGAATAGAGTCTCCCCTTTGAGTAAGTAGAAGGAGTGGAATGATAAGAATGAGCCGCGAACTACAGGGACATTCAAAGTGAAGTAGACGTTTAGACAATTCAAATTAAGAAGGTCAGGTGAAATAGGTCACATGTGCAATCAAGAATCAGTTCCTGTCATGACCAAAGAGCATTAAGCACAGAAATTTAGGCTAGATTCTCAAAGAATAGAAGATTTTCAATAAGATACTTATTTCATAAATCTGAATAAACGGATGGTTCAGACTCTTCCATTATAGGGGCTTATGAATTTTTATTTGAACATCATGGTTTAAATATGATGTATACACAATTTGTCAATAAAATTTTGTACTCATATCTGAACATCAATGTTTAATAAAAGTGAACCAAGCCCTCATATTTATATCTTGATTAACCTCCCTTTATCTTACTCAATCAATTTCAATGACTTCTTTAGAAATTACAATCATTAGTATTGAGGTTAAACAACATGAAGGAATTCAGATTTGGTTCCTGAGGATCAGCCATACTTCTTCAAATAATTTCATATTTTTTTTTGTGTACAGTACAAGTTTTCATAGCAAGTTTACCAGGTGCAATTAAGTTCAATACACACCTTGTAACCAGAGGATACACGTTGTTTGGACGTCAGTATCCCTAAGCACTTAGTATGACTAACTGTCATGCTTCAGAGATAGTATTGACACCTCATGACATAATTCACCTTATTTCATTGATAAGTGAGGTATATTTCTCAGTATTCAAGCCATCGCTCTGCCTGGATTTTCAAAGAATTTTATTTAGCAGAGTTAATTATGGCACTTCATGACACAGCCCTCTAGACTTCATGGTCAATGTACATGGTTTCTCAGTGACCAAAATCATTGCTCTGACAGAATTTACCCTTAGGAACATTTCAGATTCATCAGATGTTTAAAAATAATATTGATTTCATATAATTCAACCAAATAAAGTCATGATTTTAACATTTTTAGATTTCAGAGGATTTTACAAGATTCAACATGAAATAGTGTGTTAAAGTTTATTAAAGTTGACTCAGATATTTTTAAGATATTCATAGCCAAGCTCAATGAATACATTAGACTTAAACCAATCTGATCTTTTAGACATTCATAAATCTATATAATAGAAGATTCTTTAATGAACTGATTTTCAGATTTATGGTCAAGGTATACGAATTGAAATCTTCTCAATTTTCTGAATTTTCAATGAGATTCAGCAGCAGTCAAGTTGTGAACTACACAAGAGTTTCAAGCATGTAACAAAGATGAGCACAACAATAAAGGTGTCGATATTTGACAAAACATTTCCAAGATGATGTCGATTCATTGTGACGACACTTCCAATCAGGACAATTAATGGGTGCAGCAAAGAATGTATGAAAGAGAATCAGAGATATCCAGAGGTCCATCAAATAGATTTACTCAAGAAAGACCAGCTCCCCCTTAACAAAAACATGAGCAGCAAGAAGCATACAGAGTGTATAAAAGAATCTTGTAGTCATTCAGTTTGAGCTGATAATCAAGGAATAGCAGATGAACAAGATTATCAGAAATTGTTAAGCTCAAAGATATGACAAAGATAGTCAAAAGAACAAGGTCAAACAATTTTCCAAGAAGAAGATGAACTCTAGTAATTTCAGAGTAGATATAGGCAGATGAGACCACCTAACAGTGTAGACTCCTGAATGAGCACAGATAGCAGGATGTTCAGGGAAATGGCTATTCAGTGATGATTTTCGTTGACCGAAATAGGCAGTTATAGAATAAAACATAGTCATGCAGATCAAAACTAGTTAAAAATGCTCCCCTTGACTCACAGACTCTATGAAAAAATCTTCCTGAAAGGATTACCAAACACTTGAATGGATTTAGGTAAGACATGACAAAGAAGACATAGAATATCACAAGTATATGAAATATGCTCCCTCTGGCAGTATGCAATCAATCAATCATTTTAGCATTTTCAATGTAATGAAATGCAATCTATTTGAAATCACCATATGCATGATAACAAATGCAGAAACTCCCCCTATCTGTATGCCATATGTGACAACTCTGAATGCAGCATATGCAATGATTGCTCTATATGCAGTTTGACCCATGGTATTTGGCGGAGGACTTAGTCCAAAGGATCACCTCACATATAGTAAGAACTTCCAGATAGATGACATCTACCTTTTGGTAACTTACCATTTGATACACCATAATGGTGATGCAAAACAATGCAATACACAATGCAGTCCTATGTGCATCTTGAATTGACAATATGCTAAACATATGCAAAGGTGAATATGTGTGCATGTCATGTATGTAGATGAGTATTTTATGCATAAGACAACATGCAGGCATCAAATTCCAGCCATTCAGATTTTTAAGAGTGCAAGGCAATTCAATTGAATACGCATACGAGCAAGTATATGCTGACATGAGAGTCCATGCATTTAGATTTATTTCATCTCACTCTCATCAAGCAACCAGTTGAAACATAATTACATGTCAAGATATAAATGCATGTAGATGAGAAATGATTTTTAACATGTCTTCAATGAATATGTGCACAAACAGTTCAATATCTGAATGTGATGCAGATTTCAAAGAGATTAACAATATGTATGCATGAAAATTTAGCAGATCAGATTTAACATGATATGTAGTTTCAACTGAACAACATGAAAGATGCAAATGTTACCTGAACAATGCAAGAATGGGGTTTTACCATTTTGGGTGCCTTGGTTTATTTACCCCTCTTTATTTTTCAACTCCAAGACACTCCTGCAAACACAGAACCTCATTTTGCAAGTTGAGGTACCCAAAAATTCTTGGGTCCTCCATGGTCAGTAGCACCTCTGAATGGTGCTCTCCACAGTTTTTGAGCATAAGAGTCATCGAATTTCATCATAAAATAGTTAGACATAGAATGTCCAAACTAACCACAATGATTACAATAATTCTAACTATTTTTCATGTTCACATGAGAATTGAATTTATGTGCATGAACATGATTGCTTCTGTTTTTCACATGCAAGTTTGATCCTTTTTGATTAACTAGCCAACAGTCAGCAGCCCTGTGGCCAGATTTCTCACATTCAAAGCATGAACGATTTTTTCTTTTATCAATCAAATTATTTCTAGCAGAAGCATAGAAAGCAGGGAATTTTACAGATTTAGAATTCAATCTATTTCCCTGAGCATGCCAGCAGTCCTTGACTATATGGCCATGCTTTCCACATTCAAAGCACCTAACGTGCTTTCCCTTAGAACCAAAATTATTTCTTTCAAAAATATTTTTGTTAACAGGGAAATTAACAAATTCAGAATGAAATTTCTTTCCCTAATTATGCCAACATTGAACAGCAATGTGGCCCAATTGGCCGCAATGAAAACATTAAATGTTCCTCTTATGATTTGCATGATTTTTAGCATGAACATTCCTATCATGTAATTTTCTAGCATTGAGGTCATCATGTTCCATTAGTTTGTATTCATGCATGAGATGACCTACTCTATGACAGTAAAAGCATTTAACCTTTTTGTTTTGCTTAGAAGAAGGTTTCTCATCATTGGAATCCCTAGCATGAGTTCTATCAATCTTCATATCATCCCTCTCCATAACAAAACAATCAATCATCTCATGACCAAGTTTTCTACAGTAAAAGCATTTGATGTTCTTTCTAGGGACAAAAAACATCTTGGCCTGAGATTTTTCAGCATGCAGTTTGTTTCTTTTCTTTTTCAATTCTTCCTTTTTCACATTTTTATTCTATTTTTGAGTTTTAACTGTAGCAGATTTCTTTGGAGATGTCCTAGAGATTCCAGGTACATCAGTGCTTCGGACAAATGTGATGTAAAGCTGGTTCCTCGTGACCTTTTTTGTTTCAGAAAAATTGTCGGTCTCCTCACTTTGATTACTCACTTCATCTTTCAAGGATGCTTTTGACTTCTCTTTACTTTTTAGAGTTTTTGACAGAGAGTTTTTTAATTCACAAATTTCCTTTTCTAAAGAAGCAATGTGTAATTCTGTCACGCCCCGAGCCTTTATGACAGTAGAAGACTCGCTCGAGAAACGTGAATAGCCGGCATGGTAAGTCTCTTGCAAGTAAGAATAATCAGAGCGCAAGACAATCACACATAAATACAATTGCACAATACTTTAATCAAACTCCAACTTTATTTCATAAATGATCAAAATATTCTTTTACAATAACCTTTTCCATTCCACTAGACTCAAGAAATAGGAAAATTACATAGACTCAATCTAAACACTATAGACTTTCCTAAGTCTTCACTCTCATCTTGACAACACTTTCATTCGCTCTCAGACCCGCTACTTGTATAACTCGAATCCAAATTCGAATCACTTCCATCTCCTGACAAAGATTAGAAATAGGTAATGAGCACACTTGCCCAGTAGGTATCTTCGCATCAACATGAAGGCATCATTAAAGTAATTAACATTGTAGCTCTAAAGAAATAAGGTAAAATCATGCGAATGCGATCAATCACGCGATTAAATCAAAGTATGTAAGATAGAATGAGAGCAAGTATGAACTAGCAAGAATGTTATA